>JAPDVU010000007.1:14453025-16853025 GCA_026230045.1 Corynorhinus townsendii
GATACGATGTTTTAAAATTCCATAAATGTTTTATTTTGTGAAATTTAGCATACTTTAAGAAGATGCAAAGCAGGAAACTTCATAATTCTGTAGTTTATCACAAAGTAACGACTCTTGCTACCAGCACCATATATATACACACACACACACACACACATATATATATATATATATCTATATATATATATATACATATATATATATAGATATATATATATATATCTACATATATATATGTAGGGAGGGAGAGAGAGACAGAGAGAGAATAGTGTGGTGATAGCCAGTGGGAAGTGGAGGTAGGCAAAGGGGAATAAATTGGGATGAAGTGAGATTTTGGGTGATGAGTGAGCAATGGTGTTTTGTTGACTTGAAACCTCTATGATTTTGTGAACCAATGTCATCCCAATAGGTTCAATAAAAAAATAATAAGATAAAATTAAAGAAAAAAATGAAACTCAGAGAATAACAGACAATCCCGGAACCGGATTATAATCAAAGCATCACACCTTCTCCCTGACTTCAGGAAGCTGTAAAATCAAGAAGGCAAGATCCATAGCAATAAATTGTTGCTGGGGAAAAAAAAAGCAAGCCCAAAAGGTTCTTTGCTAGTGTTAAGAACTTTTTCTTTCTAGTTTTTCCTCTTTTGCTCAACTACTCACTGCTTTATACTTGCTTGGTTATAATGAAAGAACTTCAGCAATCTAATATCAGCTTCCACCATTTCTTTAGACCTGCTCCACAAAAGCCTTTAATACGTTTTGCCCTTTAAAATGTATCTCTCAGCTACTTTGTTACAGAGAAGGAAGCAGAAAACATTTTCTCTTAGAATACTCTGCTGTGACAGACCCACAAGTCACCTGCCTCTCTGAACTTATTTAACTTTTCCTGTAATTCCGAGACAGCCAAGAATGTCTGAAGATGGATAGACATGCATTGAAATTTAATTCTGCCACTTGGAAGGCAAGTAAGTGACTTTGCTGGACTGTCCTCTTCTTTCTGATCTCTTGATATTGGAGGACCCAGGGCTCATTTCTTTGATCTCAACCAATCTTTAATTTCCTGGGTTATTTCATTAAGCACCATGGCTTGGTTTACATATCTTTAGATAAAATTAAATTAATAGCTTTAGATTAAATTAATATCCATATTGAAAACTTAAGAAGACATCACTAAAAGGGCCAACATTTAAGAGACTAATAATACCAGGTGTGGAGTAGGATGTAATGGGAGTATAAATTGGCACAACCACCAATTTATATGGAAGATGATTTGGCACTGTGTATCAAACTGAAGAGATGCATCAGCTAATCATATAATCTAGTAATTCTACCACTAGCTACACATTCCAAACAAAATTCACATATGTGTGGAACAAGTGGCATGGCCAGAATATGCATAACAGCATTATTCCTAATGTCCTCAAATTACAAGTTAAATACTCATCAGTATAAGATTGAATGAATCAAGTGTGTTAGAATATTAAATATTTATATAAACATATAAATTATATATTTAAATATTTTATATAAATGTTAGAAATACCCATAAAATCGGGGCTATTAGTTGCCTGTTGAGGGAGGTAGGAGGCAGTGATTGGGAGGGCATGAGGATCCTGCAGTTCAGGACATTTCCTTGTTTCAATATGGGTGCTGACAGCCAGAGTCCTTACTTTAAAGTTTCCTGCTGTGCATCTTCTTAACGTATGCTAAATTTCACAAAAGAAAAGATTTATAGAATTTTAAAACATTGTGTCTTCTGTCGGGACTTCTTTCCTAAACTCCAGTCATACATTCAACTCTCTACTATAACTAATAGTAGGAACTAAAAATATCCAAAACTAAACTTCTGATCTTCTTCCCAAATTTGTTTCTCCTCTTATCAGTTGATGGCAACTCCATCCTTCTAGTTGCTCAGGCCCCAAATCGTGGCCTGATGATTTTCTCCACTCCTTCTCTCATATTTCTACATTCAATTCTTAAGTCAATCCTTAATTTTATCTTTTATACATAACCAGAGTTCCTTTTCATCAAATTTTGACTGTTACCACTCTGGTTCAAGTTACCATTCTCTTTTATTTGTTCCTGCTGTATTACCCTAACTGTTCACCATGCTTCTACCACATTCTCTACAATTTATTATCAACACATCAGCCAGAGTGGTGCTTTTAAACTAAAATTCAGATATTGTCATTCCTGTGCTTAAAGACCCTAGCACAGGCCCTGTTTCACTCATGGTATTCCTAATGGCCTCACTTCTTGTATCCTATTATAATTTTTCTTGCTCTCTCTGCTACAGCAATACCAGTTTCCCTGTTATTCTTCAAATATGCCACACAGACACACTCTCCTTTTAGGGACTTTGTTCTAGCTTTTCCCTCTTCCTGGAATACTCTTCTCCAGATACGTGCGTGGCTTATTCTATGTCTTCCAAGCATTGAACTATTATTATCTCAATGGATCTATCCTAACCAGTCTGTTTTATTGAAAACCTCGCCTTCTTACAATACCCCTATGCCTTGTTCTCTCTTCTTCATACAGCACTTATTATCTTCTCATTGAATAATGTATAGGTTAATGGTTATTGTTGGCTTTCCAGAAATAAAATGTCTGTTTTATACTATCAAGTTTCTAGGGCCTACATGACATAAATAGTTACCTGCTCTTATGACATTTAATTTCTTCATCTCTAAGGTATGGATAATAATGCCACCTCTGTGGGGGTGAGGGGGTAAAATTAAGAGTGGTAGCAATAGAGATTAGCAGTGATTAGGTTTTCCCATCAACTGAACTGTGGTTATTATATGTAAAGTTCTTGGCACTAAAAAAAACCCACAAGTTTATTCCTTTAATCTTATGTAGCAAAGGAGTGTGTACACAACTCTTCATATTATAGAGAGATAAAACATAGACACATTTTATGATCTCTCTAGATATTTATACTCCAGTTGCATTCAGAGGCTTTCAAAGATAACTGTTCAAGTGGAATTGTAGCTCTGATATGAAGATTACATGTAATCATCCAAATAAATCAGTATCATGCTTACAGTAGGTGTTTGATGTTTGAAATTCTTCTTCTTATATCTATTAATAACAAGGCTGATACTTGAGATGAATAAGAAAGGGAAACATTAATAGGTCTAAGATAAATATTCAACCTTACAGTACGTTCACACTTCTAATGGAAAGAGAGTAGATGAAAGCTTGTTTATAGATCACAGTAATCTTAGAAATCTCTATCTAGGCTGTTTTAAACTAAGCCATTCATTTATTTAGTATGCTGCTTCAATGTATCGAGCTCTTGTTCCCCAGCCATGGTTCTGGGTACTAGAAACATAGCATTGAACTAGCTCCCACCCCTCCCTTCAAAAACTCTGGCATAGCCCTAACTGGTTTGGTTCAGTGGATAGAGCATCGGCCTGTGGACTGAAGAGTCCCAGGTTCGATTCTGGTCAAGGGCATGTACCTTGGTTGCGGGCACATCCCCAGTAGCGGGTGTGCAGGAGGCAGCTGATCGATGTTTCTCACCAATGTTTCTAACTCTCTATCCCTCTCCCTTCCTCTCTGTAAAAAAATCAATAACATATATTAAAAACAAAACAAAACAAAACAAAAAACTCTGGCATAATAGTAAAGAGAGACGGATGATTGGAAGATTGATTCCAACTACTGAAGCTTTAAAACTGATCTTGTTTGTGTTCACTTTCCTGCTTATCTTTTCCACATACATTGGCCTTATGTGATTTACCTAGAACCAAAATAGAAAACCATACAACTGTATTCCCTCTTCTGTTCAGTCCTCTCCTGTCACAGTCATGGACCAGTAGCGTGGAGGTTCCCCCATGCACAGCCCAGATGTCACCTTCCTGTTTCTCTGTTTCATCCCAAATATTCCCATGACTGTTCACTCACCTAAGGCTGGATTTGTTTCCCAGAATGTGTGCTGAAGAGTGCAGTTTTAAGATCCTACCATCAGCATTCAAATCCTGATTCACATGCTTACTAGTGGTGTGATCCTGAGCACATTACTCACATCTGAGAACCTTAGATTTCTTCTCTGCCCAATGGGGATGATACTATAATAGTCTAGCGATGAATTAATGAATAGCTTTCCAATAAGTTAATGAGAACAAAGTGCTCAGAACAGTACCTGGCACTTTGATATAAGTGCTAACTACTGTTGTCATTAACATTGCCACTATTATTATTGTTTTCCCCAAAACATTATTCAGTCCTATTTCAGCTGAAGACTATGCTTTCTACATCGAGGCCAATGCTGATAATAACTTTCCTTTCTCTTTATTACCAGAAAAAGCATTTCTCTTATATTTTCCTACCTGTAACAACTGTTATTTGGAGTTTAGTGTTAAAACACATTCATGCAATCTCAAGGAAATGAGCTAGAATGATGGGGACACTTTTGTTAACTAGTTTCTAGGGAAGACGGTGGTTTCTAATTTCTAAGGCTAGAGTCCTTCCCAGGAAGGAAAATACATGTTTCTGCATTTTTTGAAAACTCTCTGCTGGGCAGTAAAGAGCCATTATCTGGAATCATTCTGGGCACTCAGAGGACTTTCTAATAGGTTTTCCAACATTGCAACTTTCTGTCTAGTTTTGTGTTTGTTTGTTTGTTTTTATGTGGAAAACCTCATGCATAATGAGATTTTAGAACCAAGTGAATTCAGAGGAGAATTAGGGAATCCAGGATAGCTTCAGTAGTTTGTGATGCTCATGGAAGGTCACACCCTTTATATCACTCCAGGTTGCTCTCCATCATTCTTGGCATGTGCAATTATTTTTAATTTTCAAATTATATAGCTAGCACTTGAGCTACACCAGCTAATCCCCCTCTAACTAATAAGGTCCTCTGTTTCTACCTTTATTGATTAATCATCTCTTGGAGTTTTTAATATCCATTTGTGTTTAATTTGCTGATATTAAAAATGCCTCATTCCTAAAAGTGATGAATAGACTTCCAAAAGACAGGACTTCCGTTTTGATTTATGTAATACTGAGTTCACTGGAGTCTGGCTGGAAGCGTGCCATTGGAGATCATTGGAACAAAGAGCCCTGTACGGACACTTTTCAGGTCTTTAAATACTTCCCTGTGGCCTAGTAATTCAATTGTGTTCTTTTTTTGTTTTGTTTTGTTTTTAATTTGGACTTCTATGGAGATCTTCAGCACCAGCTTCCAAAATGTCTCCCCCATTTGGAACTACTGTTTCATTGCACAAATTCTTTGCTCCAGCCAGTGGTACCCACTATCTCCCAAACACAGCTATGTATCCCTACCTAACTTTTGCATAAGTAGTCCTCCTACTCAAAGACCTTCCAGTCCCATTGACCTTCTAGAATTTTCTCTGCCTATTTAAATTTCATTTATTCTTCAAGAGCCAAGAGGTGAACATCCTCACCCAGAGTAACTTATTCTTCCTCTCAATATTTTTAGCTTCTGCTATCTGTATTATTCATTTTGATTTATATATTTATCTTTCTCTGTGTATGTCCTAGCTCTTCACTATGCTATAAACTTTTAAGTTAAGTCTAGTTTTATATACTCTGTGCCAATAGTTCTCAAAGTATGGCTCTGGTCCTTAGTTGCTGTAGCATCTGGGTATTTGTTAGAAATACAGATTTTCAGGCCCTACCACAGATGTACAGAATCAGATGCTCTGAGGTTGAGGTGAGTGATTTGTATTTTAAAAGCTGTTTTGGTATTATTGATGTAAACTCAAGTGTGAGAACCAAACTGCTCCTCAAACTTAAATGCATACTGGAATTGCCTGGGAGAGTTTTTAAAATTCTGATTCATGGGCATCATCCCCAGAGGTATGGACTATACAGTACTTGGGGGTGGGAGAGCAGTCTGAGCATTGAGATGTTTTCAGAGTTCCCCATCTGTATCTATATATATAAAAAGCCAGTGACCGTAATGGCCATAATGACCATAACAACCAGTCACTGTGGGCAGCAAACCAGCCCAATCAGGGGGTGGGCCAGCTGGCCAACCTCGTGGCCTCTCCCCCCTGTCTACCTGCCCCTGATTGGACTCTCTCACCCCAATCAAGAGTGGGCCTATGGCAAAATGCCACCTCCCTTCCCCTGGGCCAGCACCATCCCCAATCAGCCAGTCCCACCACTATAGGCCCACAGCCCTTCCCACCCCCCCCCCACTATAGGCCCACAACCCTTCCAAACCCCGCCCCCCCGGGCCAGCTTGCCCCTGATCACACCTTCCCACCCCCTATTGGGGTGGGGCTCTCCAGCCAACCTACTGCAGTCCATCCCCCCCAGCTGGCCACGCCCCCAATGGGCCCCCACCATACTGATCAGCCTTCAGCCCCTCCCCCTGGCCAGCCCCACCCCTGATTGCCCCCTCACCCCAATAAGAGGCAGTGATGGGGCCAGCCGGCCAACCTTCTGTACCCCCTCCCCTTGCCTGGCCCCACCTCAGGTTAGCCCCCCCACCCCATCAGGGAGCAGGGCCGGCTGGCCAACCACCCATAGCCCCTTCCCAGGGCCAGCCGCACCCTCATTTGGCCCTCCAACCCCAATCGGGGGCAGGGCCCACTGGCCAATCACCCACAGCCCCTTCCCCCAGCGAACCCAGCCCTAATTTGGCCCTGGTCAGGGCAGGCCAGCCAGCCAACCTACTGCCATCTCCTCCTCCTGACAGGCCCAGCCCCAATCCATTCCAATTGGGGCTGAGCCGGCTGGACCCCACCCGTGCATGAATTCATGCACTGGGTCTCTAGTATGACTATATTCTGCAGCAATATTTGGAAATCACTACTCTCTACAACACTGCTTTTTTTTTCTCTCAGAGTAGTCAGGGCTAAACATATATCAGACACTCACATACTTGTTAGTTCAAATGAAATTCTTTTTATTCTAACAAGAGCTAATCACCTTTGGATAGGAATAAAAACACATCTCTTCCTAAGCATGACACTGGTTTTGGAATTCTCTCTCCATTTCTTTTCATTCCTCCATTACTTTCCTTTTTTAGTCCATTAGACTTCATCTTTAGTATAATTCTTTTTATTTTTTTCTTTATTGATTAAGGTATTACATAGGTGTCCTTATCTCCCCATTACCCCCCCCCCCCCTCCACACACACACACACACACACTCATGCCCTCACTCCCCTGTTGTCTCTGTCCATTGGTTAGGCTTATATGCATGCATACAAGTCCTTTGGTTGATCTCTCCCCCTTACCCCCACCCTCCCCTACTTTCCCTCTGAGGTTTGACAGTCTTTAGCATAATTCTTAACAAAGAACTCCAAATTTAGCATATAATGTACTTATTCAAGCAATTGTGACATAAAATATTTTGTGAATAATATTAAGTAATTTTATTGGGATTTTATTTTTAAAAACTATTTTAGGACCTGGTCAGGTTTCTAAATGGTTGGAGCATCTTCCTGTACACCAACTGTGGGCTCAATTCCCAGTTAGGAAACATACCTAGGTGAGGGTTCAATCCCAGGTAAAGACACATATGGGACATAGCCAATTGATCTCTCTCTCTGTCTCTCTTTCTCTCCCCCTCCCTCTTTTCCTCCCTTCCTCTCTCTCTAACATCCATAAAAACATGTCCTTGGATGGGGATTAAAAATTTAAAAACTATATATATTTTAGTATGAAATACCTGATACATGTAAAACTATATATGTAATATGGAAGTCAAGAATAATAAATAAACAACTTCGTGCCCTACCACTCAACTTAGCATGCATTTTAGTTGTTTGTTAAATATCCTTAATCACCAAAGGAACTAATGATTTTCAAACCTTTCTAGATATTATTATAGCCTAATAAAAGAAAGATACAAAGGAAATAGTATCTCTCCACCAGTCATCAAAATGTAAGATGTACACAACTTATCCCCATGCTAGCAGGTATCTTTGGTACGAAAATATAAATGTAGATTGTCACTTGAACAGGAATTTGACATGTTAAGAAGTAACCTACACAACCCTACTGTGATATTGTGAGCATGTGTTACTCTTTTTGAAAATGTGGATTCATTTCTGGATTTTGCGGGCTTGTCGCCTTTCTAAATCTCAAGGTACAGTGTTAATAGCCTGACAAGGAGAACATGGTCCCTGGCTCAGTTCTGTGAATTACTAACAAATAGACCATGAAAATTCATGTGAGCCAAATTGTACAATTCCATTCAATTCGGGAGTTTGTTTTGCCGGTGCTGATCTAGACTATCTTCATTAGAAAATGTTCTTTCCTAAACCTTCTAACAGATCCGAAGTAAAGATTTGTTGACAAATTGGTGTTTCTGTGCACTCCTCTGTTTCTCTCCTGCTATCTTTTATTCCAATATGAAATATTTTCCCTGCTCTGGTTTCTGTATGAGACTTTCCTGATGTTCAATGCCTCTGCAAAATATAAATGTTGTAAATGCAGATGCTGTTGTATTTGATTATTCACTGTACCTAGTCATCCAGAATCTTTCAACAGAGAGTTGAGGGACCAAACATCTCCCAATTTTAAATTCCTCACCTTTAATCTTAAAGTAAGGGAGAGCGGTGGATTGGAAAATATCCAAATTCCATATGTATTTTTTCTAGAAATGATAATGTTAAATATCTTGCTCAATCAAATCATTATGGTAATTGAGTTAAATACTTAAAATCTGCATCTCTGAAATACTACTTAATTTACCAAGTCAGCAAGTGCATGAAGTCCTACTGTAGATGAATTTATAAATTTATTAGAGATGTAATCTCCCTTGTGCCATTTTGGCTTAGATAAAATGGTTATATTGAATTTAAAATGAAATTTACTGTTTTTACATATGGGAAGGTGATTTAAATAAATTTGTTTCTAAATAGTAAGCTTTAAATTTACTTGTGTATTTGTCTATGTTTTCAAAACCTATTTACCACCTCAGTTTTTCTAATTGTTGGAAAAAACATTTTGTTAACTTATGTCTGATATTTTGACTTATTCTTATGCCTTATTTCCTGAAGTTATCACTCCATATGCCATTCCATAACATCCATATTAATGTATTAATTGTGAAGTTTTTATACAAATAAGAAACAAGGCAGGCATGTTTAACAGTTTCCCCAAATATATTTTCAATGCAAAACTTGACATCGTTCTGTGTATCATCAAACCCCTATTGTCCTAAATGTCTTCTTTAGTCCTTTAATGACATTCAACTCAGTTCAAGATAATTAAAAATTCATAGTGCTCTCAAGAACCAGCTGAAGAGAAAATATATTGGGCAATATATGGCCACTGATACACAGTAAGAAAACAATGAAAATGAGAGAGTGGTGAACGTGAAGCTGATCTGTATGCAGGCATTTCACATCCAGCTCCAGCCAAAATTCAATAAATTCTCATCCTCTATAAATCCCACTCCTCTGATATTCAATGCTGGGAAAATATGTAATCACTCAATTTTCTGCTGGCTTTCCTGGCTTGCCGTATCTTCCATCAAAGCCACACTGAGCCATAGAAAAGCCTCAGGCAAAATGAAAAGCCACTAATAACGATTTTGATAGATTTTTTTCATTATTTTTGACTGTTAAAGTACTGCATTAACATGATCTGTTTTATCACTGAATGTTTGCCCCCTCCCCTCAATTTTGTGCTTGCCTTACCCTACTCCCATCCTGCCTCCATTTTCCCTTTGCTCTATGTCTACATTACTTCCTATAGATTCTAAAACTTGATAGCTCATCTGGCATAAAGTCCCGAATGTAAGGTGAACATGAAGCTTGTGTAATGGAAGTAAAATTCAGTTGTCCAAGAGGCCATGTCAGTACTGACGTGATAAGGAGATCCCACAATTTGTGTGATCTCTACCAGTTCCCACAGATTTCTCTGTCACTCATGTATCACCCTAACCAAAGTGCTAGAGCTAACTCATGCACAAACAAGACTTTTTTTTTTCTTTTCTTTTTCACTGACCTAGCACAGGACCGATTTCCTTGGACATGTCACTTCTCCATGCTGACAGTCCCATCCTTGCAGGACATTCATTCCCTATTCCCTTGTCACATATTCGAATGTGCCTGCTCCTGAGAAACAATCACCCACCACTCCTCAGTTACTAGACACAGAGAGGGGTGATGCATAGAAAAGATGGGTCTTTACAATAAATTGTTGATGGTAATAAGCATTTAAAAAAACACATTTCCCTGAGATGTAGCCAAAGTAAGGGTGATGTATTGCTACAGGAAATCAGGGATGCACGTTTTCGTCTTTTCAGTGAAAACCAGTTGTTAACCTTTACCGCTGCTCCTGGAGAGTGAGCTACAAGCAGGATCCTATGGTCTCCGGGAGATGAGCATTTTTTCCTTGATTGACAGCGACTCAATTTAATGAGAAATACCACAGTAACCGTCACTCCCCTGGGGCGCAGTTCTCTCCTTTGAGAAATGAAAGCACTGAATTAGTTTCACTCCAGATGTTTTCCAGCTCTTAAAAGAATTCTCCCACCTACTCCCATGATTCTTCAAGAAGTTCCTGTCTTTGACTCAAGCTAATAAAATAAGTGAAAGTGGGATTGCACTGTAATTTCATTCTTTTTTAATTTGTGATAGCTACTGTGTCAAAATATTTGGTTATGAAAAACTTCACCCTTTAAATTCCCTTTCACTAACATGAAGACTGAAACTTCCTCTGACCATTCCAGACTGGTCCAAAACAGGCAAAGTAAGAAACCTATCCTAGGATCCAAGTTCCAGCCATGATTCCTTGTTTTAATGATTCTATATTGCTTGCAATCTTATAATACTACTAGAGGCCTGCTGCACGAATTCGTGCACCAGTGGGGTCACTCAGCCTGGCCTGTGGGATCGAGCCAAAACCGGCTCTCTGACATCCCCTGAGGTGTTCCAGATGGCAAGATGATGCAGGCCAGGCCAAAGGACACCACTGGTGCATGACTGGGGCCGGAAAGGGATGTGGGAGGTTGGCCAGCTGGGGAGGAACTGTGGAAGAGCTTCAGGGCGTGTCTGGCCTGTCTAGCTCAGTCCCAATCAGCCGGACCCCAGCAATAAACTAACCTATGAGTCAGAGCATCTGTCCCCTGGTGGTCAGTGCACATCATAGCAAGTGGTTGAGTGGTCTTAGCATATCATTAGCATATTACGCTTTGATTGGTTGAACGGACAACCAGATGATTGGACACTTAGCGTATTAATTAGGCTTTTATTGTATAGGATATTGCTTCGTTGTCATTTCCTGGGCATTTACTTCATAGTAAGAAACTGGGGACAGGTGTTGCCTGCATGCAGAGCTTATTGTCCCTACAAGTCAATCTGAAGCTTCTGCTTGGAACTATGATCCTCCAAGTTTGCACTCATGCAGGTCTTTCACCCAAAGGAGGACTTAAGATGCCTAGAAGCCACCCCGGATACCTGCAGTTAATCTTGAGACTATATTTAAGTATCACAAGCTTTTATGTACACTCAATATTCAGTGAGAGTTTATTCTCCCACTTTCATGGAAAATCAACACACTTGGTTTTCGTTAATAAGTTTCCAGAGAATGTAAGCACTTTTACACTAGTATCTCAAGGCATCTCATTCAAATCTCATAATACTGGGAACTGGTTAGGGAGGTTTGATCCTCCATTTTAAAGAAGAAGAAACAAATCTCAGATTGTGAGTCTTAAAATAAATTGGACCCTGAGTCTTCTAACTCTCTGAGCCTCAATTTTGGGGATTAAAGGAGTGAGAGCTGTAAAGCGAATGTTTGCTAAAAGAAAATGCTTCCTGGAATGGGGTTACAGCATGGGCAGCTTCAGAGCAAAGAATTTCTTCTTTTCTTTTTAATTTCTTTATTGATTAAGGTATTACATATGTGTCCTTATTCCCCCATTACCCCCTTTCTGTGTCCTCTAACAATTTTACAAAGGTGATGGAGATCCTAGTAGCTTGAAAAAGTAGGAATATTTTTAATATTGTGTCCATATGTGATGCCATAGATAGAAGAGATCTGTGACCTGTTCTAACCATAACTATCATTAAAGATATCCATGAAGTGATGCTTATGAGGTGATGGATGCAACAGGATATCAATGCTTGGAATTATTTCAATGCTTGGTGTTATTTTACTTAAATATATGTAACTAGTGCTCAGCTACATATAGCTAAGATCCAAGGGAAAATGGACCCCTCAGAGGATTTTTTAAATATTGCTAAAAAAGGAAAGGTTAAATAAAACAGATGATATCTTCTCTTAATTATCACAAGCAGGAATGGAGCCAAGAGCATTCAGAATCCTAAATAGCAGATAATCCAAAGGTCATCTTTGTCATTGGAGCATATAATACAATTTCTTTCGTAGCCCATCTTCCTGCTATGTAACTGAACAGCCAATTTCATTTTCATTTCCTGAGAATAATCCAGTTTAAGGTGAAGGGCTCAGGGGCACAGTGGCTCCCAGGAAATCAGACCGGCATTCCCCGTCACAGGAGAAGGGTTCAAATGAAGGTAATCACGATCTTGTGCTTAAGGCCACATTTACCAGAAGAAAGGAGTTTCCAAACAGGGCCATGGAACAGGCTGCATTAATCAGAACTTTATTTCCTCAATAGCTTTAGTACCCTCCTCATTCGCTATACCACCCAGAGCAAACCCACAATACAAGGGTCAAGATAATCATATTTCTAGCTAAGGATTTTAGTGAAACTCTTTGGTCTTGGTGAAAAAAGTAAAAACAGAAACATAGCCTCTGTCTCAAGATGTGCATGTGTAGTATAGCCCCTCCCCCCATGAATTAGGCAATAAACACTTCGAGGGCAATTATATTGTCTTTGTCTTGTATCACAGCACAAAGATCATTGCCATCATTAGAGCTAATGTTCAATTTATCAATGCTAGAAAAAAGAATGAATGAAGCTTATTCTCTTTATTTACTTTCAAGTTTAGGAGGAAGAATTTCATTTAAAAAAGAACTACCTAGAGAAGTATAGATTAACTTTTAGTTCACTGTATCATTGTATTTTTAATGAACTTTCATTCTATATTTTATCCAAATAATTAATGACAAAGCCTTTACCGTATGTTTTTCCCACAATCAACAAATCCACACATGCCTCCTTAGATTGCCTTTGTCAGGAACAAATATTACGTGAAGAGGTCAGGCTCCCCTTTGTCAGTTACTATGGACTGAGCTGTTTGACAATGATCCAAGGAGTGGAATGGGAACTGTGAAAATTATGAGAAATAATTTTGACCAAATGCACTGTGATCATCAAAGTTCAAGTCCAAGAAAATATCTGTGGATAAATTTCATGAATAATTCATTCTGATTATTGCTCTTAGCTGTTAATGAAAATCATGAAATGATTTATAATGGACTAATTTGCTATGACTTTGTATATTTCCTTTATCCTGTTTCTATTCTGGCCCCAAATTCCACCAGCTCTTTTACTATGAGAAAAAAAAATGTAATGGAGATATCCATATAAGTCTACCTCCTATACTCATGTAAGTCTACCTCCTATACCCATGTAGGTCTACCTCCTATACCCATGTAGGTCTACCTCCTATACCCATGTAAGTCTACCTCCTATACCCATGTAAGTCTACCTCCTATAAGCGTGCAATGCAGGAACCAGGCAACCCTCCACGCGGTTTCATTTTCCTAATGAACTACTCTTGACTGTACTGCCTATAAATAAAACCAATGTTTGTAATCCTCAACCAAGCATATGCTTATAGACTTTAGAGAGAACAGGAAGGGGAGAGAGAGACAGAGAGGGAGAGACATGGATGTGAGGGAGAACATCGACTGATTGCCTTCCATATGTGCCCCTACCAGGGATGGAGCCCGCAACCTAGGTATGTGCCCTGACTGGGAATTGAACTTATAATTGGATTCATTACAGATGATGCTCCAACAACTGAGCAACACCAGCCAGGACTGAAATCAAATTTATTAGAAATATTGGAGCACTGAAGAACTTATAATTGAGCATCATCATTTTATATTTCATTATTTAAAAAATGTTGGGCAGCATTAGTTGTAAAACATATTTAACAAATAATAACATCATATAATGTCATTCATAATCCTTTAATAATATTCAAAAGTCTTCAAAGTTTTTGCTCTGTTTTTACAATTTTCTAAGAACTAATAAAAGATGGTATATGGTATAAAATATGGTATATCCCTATTTCAAAGATGACGAATCAGAGATACTGTTAACATTTTTGTTCAAGACTTTGCAGCGATTATATAATGTGTCAGGAATTGAACTAGAGCACGACCCCTCTGATTATTGGTTGCTAACTGTATAACTATTCCTCAATAAAGCTGGTATTTGAGTAATAAAATTAAGACACAACACAATTATTAAGACTACAAGAGATTAGCAAGTGTGTATAACTTGAGGCAAGCTTTACCTTCTAGATGTATCTCTCATATCATTTTCATTGGTGTGTTTCCAAAAAATAGTTGTTATATTTGTCAGTGTCACTGAGACAATACATGGTTGTCCAGGGAGTGGGGTCTCTTTCCTTACTCCCCCCACACCTGTTCTCTCCTCCTCTTCAACTCCCCTGTATCCACTTGAATAGTGGGGTTCAGAATGGGGAGCAGAAGAATGGCAGCTGGTCCCCAGCACTAACTACCACATCAAGGACCATTAACAACTGCAGCAACTTTACTGCAAGAATAATTAAAAAATGAACAAATCCCTTTCAGTAACCCCGAGTTTCCCCTGTACCATTGGAGCAGTTGGACAAACTCCCTCGGTCAGCAGAAACTAGAAGGATGAAGATGATACAAGGAAGATATCTGATGAAGGGCACTTTTAAAATTCTGTCATGAGTGGCTTTCAGTCATAATGTTATTGTATACATACACTCTAAAATCAGAAGAAAGAACTGCACCACTACTGTTGGGTAGAACTCAGGAAGGTAAACTCGCAATTAATTATGACTAATCAAAAACAAAAGAAAACAAAAAAAGTTTTGTGTTCAAAAATAGAAATAGGTGCTTAAATTTAAATGCCTCAAGGATTGTTTTGAGTAGTATTAGGTATTGAATAATATATATATCTCAGAATAGTACCAGCACATAGTAAGAGTGATGTGTTACTATTTATAACATATTTAAACATATGCAGGTGTTACGATGATTTTTTTAAGATGACATATTTTCTTTTCATGTAATTAATGTTTCATGAACACCTACTCTGGGCAGGTGTGTATCACATGGTGGGAATCAAAGATAAACAGTGCATAGTTCCTGTTCTAAAGGAAGATTTGGGTTCTCATTGACCCCTGCTTTATCCTGTTGGGCTCTCATTGACTCCTGTTTTTATTGTCCTTGAAAAGCCATTGAGTGTTGCTTTTCCCCCTCTTCCTTCTCCACACAATTTGCCAGATATAGATGGTCTTCTCACCAGTCCTCGGGCTTCCTGTGTCCTCAGCCCTTGCCAGTGTTTGTACACACCCATTAATAGGCTTAAATATGATGATAATTGTGTCAATTATTAAGAAAACTGGATTACTTTTGTTACATAACAAGGAATCAGCACACGTCATTCGAACTTCTGGTGATTTGCTATTAAGTATCATGATTTTACAAAGAGAACCACAGATTCATTAAAACTAAGGTGACCATCTGCTCAGGTTTGCCCAGGAATCCTGGTTGATTCCTGCTGTGCTGGCTTAATTACTAACAGAAACCCCTTTCGTTCTCAGAAGTGCCCTGGTTTGGATGGTAAATTATATGGACATCCTCAAGAAAAAGAAACCCCAGGAAAATACATGGGGTGTGATGGGAATAAGGGTCCTGTCTTTAGAATAAGTGGGTGGCAGCAAGTGACACTAAGCCAGTCACTGCCGCCTTCTTGGTTTGAGTTCCTCTGTAGTAAATTGGGAGTGTCCTTCCCAGCCTTGCTTTTTGAAAATTTCAAATGAAATAAGCATCTAATGGGTTTCGAGAATCCAATGTGTGCTTTAATGTTAATGCTAATGTTTCAACTCTAATGGCAGACAAAAACAAAGCAGGGAAGGGGGAAGAGGGAGGAGTAGAGGTGGAGGTGGAGAGAAGTACATCACTTTGGTATTTAGTTTGGCATACCTCCAGGCTGGATGTCTGAGTCAATGTGATCAAACATCCAAAAATTGCACAAAAGCCCTCCTCAGTGGTGAAATTCAGAAGCAACAAATAAGAGGCAAGGGAGTGTGGGAATCAGAAAGTCCTAGATTCAAATCTCACAGCTATCACCAGCTTTGTGGCCTTGGGCAAATTAGAAAGTCCTAGATTCAAATCTCACAGCTATCACCAGCTTTGTGGCCTTGGGCAAAACACTTGGACCCTCCCTCTGTGGACTCATTAGTAGCATGAGAACAATACTTCTTGCCTTTGCATAGTCCAGTCTAGGAATTAGGAAATACTTGATACATGTAAAACAATATATGTAATATGGAAGTCAAGAATAATAAATAAACAAACAACTTTGTGCCCTACCATTCAACTTAGCATGCGTTTTAGTTGTTTGTTAAATATCTTTAATCACTAAAGGAACTAATGATTTTCAAACCTTTCTAGATATTATTATAGGCTAGTAAAAGAAAGATACAAAGGCAAGAGTATCTCTCCACCAGTCATCAAAATGTAAGATGTACACAACTTATCCCCATGCTAGCAGGTATCTTTGGTACGAAAATATAAATATAGATTGTTTGAACAGGAATCTGACGTGTTAAGAAGTAACCTACACAACCCTACTGTGATATTGCAAGCCGCAGTTTGCCACTCTGTTGACTAGTGAGTTTGCTGACCATTGCCTTAGGGAAAAACACTTAAAAAACATTTTAATAATGTACTAATGTCTTTAACTTGAAGTCAAAACTTCTGGGTAAGGGTAATGCCTTACGCAGTGGTCGGCAAACTCATTAGTCAACAGAGCCACAATTTGCGCCACTGGCCTAGGTGGTTGTCACGCCCTCAAGTCATCACAAGATGGCTGTCACAAGATGGCCCTCACAAGATGGTTGCATGCACAGCAGAGACAGGGCCTGGCAGGCACTCCGTGTGGTGAAGCCTGGGAGTCCCATGGCTCCACACGGCATGGAGGAGGCCAGTCCTGGCATCTCTGCCACCTTGCGCGGAGGAGGCAGGTCGCAGCAGGGGAGGGTAATTGGGGGCGATCAGACCGGCAGGGGAGCAGTTAGGCATCAATCAGGCTGGCAGGGGAGTGGTTAGGGGGTGATCAGCTGGCAGGCAGAAGCAGTTAGGGGCAATCAGGAAGGCAGGCAGGTGAACGGTTAGGAGCCAATGGTCTCGGATTGTGAGTGGGATGTCTGACTGCCGGTTTAGGCCTGATCCTGCAGGGACATCCCCCGAGGGATCCCAGATTGGAGAGGGTGCAGGCAGGCTGAGGGACACCCATGCACGAATTTCATGCACCGGGCCTGTAGTGAATAAATAGATAAGAACTGAGTGTAGTGAGTACTGAGTGAAATTTAGGGCCTTGATGCCTCAGATCTCTCATTGATTATTTTTCAAAGGTAGAAATTAGCCAACATCTTGAGAATTTTAGTGTCTACAAGCATTTTGCCTCCCATGGAAGAACAGTTTTGCAGTCTTAGTAACAGGACCTGGGAATATGACAGAAGGCAATTTTGCCAACACATTGAAGCTCAGAGGTCTTTCTTATATTTGAACTTGACAAAAGCTCTGAAATTCAGAGGGCAGGGTCCTCATTCTCTTTGTAGGTAGCTCTATCCTGAGCTTGATGGAACCAGAATTACAGGCTCCAGGCTTACTTTTAGACAGAATGTGTCCATGGACATGGACACTCCCTCCTTCGTTTGCATCCCTATAGGAAGGAAATATATTGGGAGGAAGCAAGAAATGCCTGTTTGAAAAACACCAATGTTTTAGTAAATGTGTGGGTTAATTAGGCTGGATTCACTGATGAAAAGTTACATATAGGTAATTCTTTTTCACCTTACGTAGAAAATTGAAACATAACACCATTTTGAAAAATTCAGTGTCAAAACAAATCCTATGCACTATGTGCTCTAGACACTATTTTTTTTTTATTTTTTACCATTTTTTTAATTGTTTTAAGTATTACAAATAGTAGTACATATGTCTCCTTTTTTTCCCCCCATTGATCTCCCCCCAACCTCCCCTACCCCCCAGTACATGCCTTCACCTGCCCGCCCTCCCCTCCGCCCCAGTGTCTTATATCCATTGGTTGTGCTTATATGCATGCGTACAAGTCCTTCGGTTGGTCTCTTACAGCCACCCTCGCCCAACCTCCCCTGTCTTCCCAATGTAGTTTGACAGTCTGTTCAATGCTTCTTTGCCTCTGTATCTTTTTCCCACCATTTCTTTCCTTTAAAAAGTTTTAGACACTATTGTTTTAATGTCTAATACAGTCCAGTATAGATAACACAGGTAAATACACATAGACTTCCTGCAGACTGTAGAAATAGACATGGTGTTAGGATGGTTGGCAACTTAGCTGTAAGGTAAGTGAAGGGGACCATCAGATACATAAAGGACTACCTTGCTCATGTTAATATTTAAATCCAAAAGTTGTTATATGAATTATCTCAGCTGTAAAGCTAGTTAGTGTTCATTTACTGGACTAGAACTTGAATCTCCTGACAATACAGCATTCTCATTCCAAGTATTATAAAGACA
The DNA here is from genome assembly GCA_026230045.1 of Corynorhinus townsendii. Classification (NCBI taxonomy): domain Eukaryota; kingdom Metazoa; phylum Chordata; class Mammalia; order Chiroptera; family Vespertilionidae; genus Corynorhinus; species Corynorhinus townsendii. The sequence goes on from JAPDVU010000007.1 coordinate 14,471,678, forward strand.
AAGTAGATAGAATATCAAGTTACAAAGGGCCAGACTTAAGCTCACCATGAAGAAGTGTTTCACTGGGATAGAAACTGTCTCACAACAAAATGTCACAGAGGGAAGTGTTCATAGAGATGCTCTGGCCATTTTGGAGCTAAATGTTATTAGCTACATGATAGATGGACACTTTAGGGGTAAGATTCCATAGTAAACATCTATCCTAATATATAAAAACCCTGGGTTCATCACATCCACAATGATTGGAGGCTTGACCAACCGGAAGTCAGTCCTGCTGTGGCAACCCAGCGCTGACTGCTACGGTTGCAGGCACAATGACTCAGCACTGACTGCTGAGGGGGCTGAAAAACAGGCCCAGAGAGAGCCCTGAAAAGAGAAGCAGGGTCTGATCCATAGCCTCTGTGACAACTGTTGATCAGCACTTGCCTCTCTCTTTCTCTCCAGGCCTGGCCAGCATCTGCACCTCCATTTCTCCCCAGGCCTCCACGAGGGTTGCTGATCAATGCCACCTTTCTGATTAGGCCCCATTAATAGGCCTAGAGACACTGACTGGCATAGAACCTGACCAATCAGAACCAAATCTGGGTGAGGTGTGAGGAGCCAATGGCTACTTAGGAGGTAGAGCTTTTGACGCTGACTGGCATAGAAACTGACCAATCAGAACCAAATTGGATGGCAGAGGAGGGCAGTTGGGGGAAAGATCAGGCACACAGGAGAGGGCAGTTGGGGGCAAGATCAGGCTGGCAGGGGAGGGCCATTGGGGGCGAGATCAGGCCAGCAGGGGAGGGTAGTTGTGGGGGGACCAGGCCTGCAGGACAGGTTAGCTGGGGGCCATCAGGCTGGCAGGGGAGGGCAGTTGGGGGCCATCAGGCCAGCAGGGGAGGGCAGTTGGGGGCAAGATCAGGCCTGCAGGGGAGGGCATTTGGGGATGAGTTCAGGCCAGTAGGGGAGCGGTTAGGGGGTGATCAGGCTGGCAGGCAGAAGCGGTTAGGGGCAATCAGGCAGGCAGGCAGGTGAGCGGTTAGGACCCAGCAGTCCCAGATTGTGAGAGGGATGTCTGATCAAGTCTAAAGCAGCAGTTGGACATCCTCCGAGGAGCCCCAGATTGGAGAGGGTGCAGGCTGGGCTGAGGGACACCTCCCCTCCCCAGTGCACAAATTCTGTGCACCAGGCCTCTAATATATGTATAAGCAGAGTTTTGTCTTCTCAAAAGCTACCTATAGAAAGCACCCTCACAGGTTTCTTTACTTTCTGTTATCCTATACCCATGCATTTCCTACAGTATTTATGAAGAAATAGAAATTATTGATTATATCAGATTTGATAGAAAATTATGGACTGAGCTTCTTAAAAAGAAACCACTAAATCTTTGATGTTGTTATCATGAGGCAAAATAGAAGATATCATAATAGAAGGTGCCCTGGAAGGAAGGCAACCACCACCATGACTGAAGGAAGCAGAACTGCTCAGTGGGTAGTAATAGAGCTCTACAGGCAGGCACCCCTGGTTCAAAACCAGGCTCTGAAATTCATACATGGTGTTGATGCTAGAGAGTATCAGGGGAGGACAAGGGAGGACTCAACCCAATAGTGGAGTCCATATCCTTGTCACTGTACAAGAAGGAATTTGAGGACAAAACAGAAAAGAGTCAGCCAAGTACAGTAAATTTATTAAAGTGAAAGTACGCACTCAAGAAGGGAGTGTTGGCAAACTCAGAGAAAGAGATGCCCTGATGGGTCTGGGTAAAAGGTTTTTATTAAACGTCGGCAAGGGGTGGATTGGGGGGGTCCTTGGCATTTGACACTGGTGGAGTGACTGCTGACGTGGCTCATCTTCATCCCTCCTCTCAGGATAGTGATGTCAACCATCTCCTTCTCCTCCTCTTCCTCTTCCTCCTTTTTTCTCCTCTTCCACTTCCTCCTTCTTTTTCAGAGAGTAAGGGAGAGATATAGAAACATCAATTATGAAAGAGAATCATTGATCGGCTGCCTCATGCATGGCCCTTACTGGGGATCAAGCCTGTAACCCGGGCATGTGCTCTGGCCAGTAATCTAACCATGACCTCCTGCAAAGGTTGATGCTCAACCACTTAGCCACACCAGCTGGGCAGAATAGTGATTTCTTTTATGGTCCTCCTGGTACTGTTATGGTGATTCCAAAACCACAATGTAAATTTATTATAATGATATTATAATGGCTCTGTTGGTAACCTGTTGGTCAGTATGGCTCCTGAGTCTGGTTGAGACCAGTTTTTGTTAGTTTTACTACAGGAAATTTGGAGGGAAAAGTGGGGAACAGGTGGTCAGCAGTGTTCCTGCCAGGACAGGAAAGGGGGGGGGGGGGTAGAGCTTGAGATCTGTGTTCCCTGTTCTAACTTCCCCGCCTCCGTGTGACTGGAGAATTGATTTAACTGTCATGCCTTCTTCCTCATCTACACATATTCTGTGTTTGATAAGTATTAGCCGCCCTAAGAATCATCATTTTTATCATCAATATGGGAGTTCTCATATCTTTTGGGCCTGAAGTAAACCAGTTTACCTGTTTAATACTTTATGTTCTATGATTTGTGTGCAAAAATTAATGCCATGGTAATTCAGTATTTCTGCTATTACAAAATATATGTGTCTAGTGTGTATGTATTCACATGTCAGCATGTTGTTAAAATTTGTAGGGGCCACTTTAAGTGCATATATATTAACAAGGTTTTAAATATGTAAAAAATGTATTTGTGACTCTCAGTTTTGCCTATTTTCTTTGAAACTGTAGGGCTGAACTTTAGGGAAATCAGGGTAGCACTCACTTATCAGCATCATGAGGTGGTTGTAAGACACAAATGAGAACTAAATGCTAAATTACTTTGAAAACTGAGTGCCCAATACAAATGCTATGCATTCTGTATATGCAGATGGCCGTGCATGCATTCGGGGTGTGTGGGCATTGTCATGGCAGAGCAGTCACGGAGGCGGACAGGCAGCTGGCTTTGGATCTGGGTGTCTGGCTCTGCTGCTTACTGCCTGAGCACAGATTTCTGTGCCCTCTGCTTGAGAAATAGATGACATGGTTTGTTTCAGAGAATGGGCCAGTGCAAGGGCGGGGAGGAGGCGATAAAATCTAGCTGAGCCTTCATGTGTTGTCTAGTTACTCAGAGAGACAGCAAGAAGGAGTGCGTGTCTACAGTATAAATTTCCTTTGGGATTAATTCATACCCAGACCATTCTGTTTTCTTCAGAATCATGGTCTCTAGAGAGATCCCTCCAAATGTCGACAGGGCTTGTTCCTTTCCTTCCTGTAGGGTCTTAATCAAATGTTATCTTTTCTATGAGATTCTCCTTAACAACAGCCCCATCCCCAAACCCTGCCTATACTTGAGGTCTTTCCTTAGTTCTTATGTAATCCAACATAATTCATATTATACTTTTTGTTCATCCTTACTGTCTGCTTCTTATCAACCATATCTTCTTCCCACTCCTAGTTAGAATATAAACTATGTGGGCAGGGATTTTTTTTTCTCTTCTGTTCATGGCTGCTGTATTCCAAGCTTGGCATATAGTAGATGCTCAGGAAATACTTATTTATTGAAAAAATATCAATTTCAGGGAAAGAAGGTTATAACTATGCAGCTCTAGCAGATGGACATCTCATAAGCACTAAATGAACTGCAGAATTCAGAGTCGACACAGACCTGCCCTGTATCTGCCTCTATCTTATGTATCCAGGTTTCACTCCTATTTTAAGCTCTCCTTTAGAGGGAAAAAGTAATATATTCTCAGGATCCAAATAACATGCAGCTGTGAGCACCACATTATAAGGTAGAGGAAATTGAGAAGCAGTTAGATATTATCACCAAAAAGAACCTAGGAAAGCCAGACCTGTGTTTAATTGTCCTCTATCTCAGCTTGTTTCTATTGAATTGGCTCTGATGTCAAATGATAAAAAATGATACTGGGCATTGCAGGATTGATCTTGCAAATATTCTTTTATTCACTAAAGCCAGAAGGAAATGAGCTTTGGGTTCATACAAAATTCAATCATCTTCTAAAGGCCCATTTTTCTCCCCTTTCCTGTTTGTCCAGGCAGTTAAAAAAAATCTAGGGCATTTCTGCTCATCTGATGAGTTCATAGACAAAGTGGAGGAGGCAGAATAAAACTTTGTGGCAAGACACGTGGCAGCGATTTTGAATGATTGCTGCAACCACAATTCCAATTATGATGAAATTATGCTGAAAATAATATGCGTGTATATTTAGGCTGAGAAACAAGTAGCATATTTAAGCAAAGTCTACAGGAACTGCATAGTTTAAATTGTGTGCCTTAAGACAGGATTCAATTTAATTTTCTATAAAAAGCCAGTCTTTAAAAGACATAAGATATGTATGCATTGAATATGTTCAGGACTGGCTGTATCTAAGCCTTATAGTTTCAGAACTAATTAAACATTAACTTTAGAAAGGAGTCAATTTCTTGTCAAGGAATTTATTTCTGGACACAGAAATAAATAAGGAAAATGCCAGCAAACTGTGATCACGGTAACTTCTGTTCATAGCCCCTCATGAAAGGACAAACTAATATTTTGTTTGCTCACACCATACATAGATTGGTGTAAAAGAATGGATTTTTCATTGGTAATGTTGGCCATAATAGAAATAAAAGAGGCAGAGCTATTTATTTAAAAATTAAATATACTCAGAGATTAAATATACTCAGAGATTAAGTGTGGTACCAAAACATGATATATTTGGGTTTAAACAACAACCAAAAAACTATGAATGATAAGCAGTTTAAGATGCTTCTTGGTACTATATCTTAAAAAGAGCATAAGGCACAAAACAATAAGGGGTAAATACACAGTTCTGGGTGGGATCCAGTTTAGACAAATGAGCTCTGAAAGCCATTTTAGGGACCATTGGGGTGAAACTTGAATAGAGTCTAAATTTTAAATAAAATTAACACTTACTGAAAGAGAAGGATGAAAATTATTAGCTTAAAATAGTTATAAAGTCCTATGTGACCTCATTTTTGCTTAGCCATACATATACAAATGGAAGGGACCTTCACTGGGTCCACCCGGATGCACACTAAGCAATGGGATGGTGGGTCTTCATCTGACTAGGAAGATGGGAACATTCAGTTCTCCCAATTATGCACTGCCCCCTTTTCTTTTTTAGACAACTAGAGTGTGGCCCCTGGGAGGGTCTTACACGTAAGTCACAATTCTAGTTAGAAAGAGCAGTTTACTCTAATGTCACTGTTTTTTTTTTTCCCTTTAAATTCATTTTACTGAGGTGATGATTTTATGCTTGTTTTTTCCATACTGTATTTCACAAACATTTAATTTTTTAAAATATTTTAAATTAAATTTACTGGAGTGACATTGGTTAATAAAGTTATATATGTTTTAGGTCCTGTAATACAACATCTGTATATTGAATTGTGTGTTTACCACTCAAAGTCAAATAGCCTTTCCTTACTATACCTCCCTCCATGCCCCTTTCCCTCTGGTAACCACCATACTGTTGTCTGTGCCTATGAGTTTTTGTTGTCTTGTTATTTCAGACACTTAGGGTAACATTAAAACATGTCAAAGGGGTAGGCAGGTAGCATAGTGGAGAGAGAAGAGGGGAGTGGTGTTCATTAGGAGGTCCTGAGAGGAGGCATGACCATGCTTTATTCTCCTTTCTCTCCACCGTGCTTAACTCCTAGCAAGCGCTTAATAAATGTTGAATAAAAGAATAAATGGATAATGGGAAGAGAGTTTCTTCTTTTGTTTACCTATTAGTATCAATCCATTAAGAGATTAACTGGTTACCACCTTGCAAGACACAGGCAGTTGCAAAAACCTTGGCTAATAAGATTCAGAATAAGCAGATTCCACGCGTAACAGAGAATCTGAGAAGGGAAAGATTTGTGGAAGAAACTGGCTTGGGAGGGGGCGGCGGGGAATCCCCAGTGTTGCTCTGAGAAGCATTTCATTCTAACTGCTTGGCTGGAGTTGATCACCAGCTTGCTAATTGATTGCTTTGGTTTTCACTGCAATGCTACAGTTGTAATTTCCTGAGGATCTGAAGAGCTTCTTTTCATTTATCTTTCAGAGTGAGGCTTTCTTTCTTTTACACAATTCTGAGTAGCCATAAAATGCTCTGAGGAACTCTTAGACCTAAACAGCTGGCTGAATTTTCAACTCTGCCAACAATCTTCAGAGCAGATTGATCTGGAAAAAGATTTAGAGGATAAATCCCGACTGGAAATTTCCTGGTGAACTGCTCAGGAATAAAAATTCCAACAATTAGAGTACCTAGAGTGTGAAGGAATATTCTGAAAACTCAATTTATTTGGCCAGAGTCTGATTCAAAGGGAGACTACGTTTGTGTGATCAGAAAAGGGACAGGCTATCCCAACTGTTCCTGTGAGTTTTGGATTGCAGGTGCCTTTGACACACAGAAAATGAAGGACATGAAGTCACAAAGGAAACCAATTTACATTGAAATGTATTTGTCATAGTATTAAAAAATATAATATGTGAATGTGAATGCTTCTCCAGTAACATTAAATAAAATCAGTGGGAAGGGAAATAACTGTTAGCCTTTCTAAGTTGCAATATTCATCAGCTACATCTTGAGATAGAGGCGTAACTTGCAGGTAAATAGCAAATAACTGTCATTTCTATTGGTCACAAAGTCACTGATACAATTAACAGTACTCCAGTCGGTTGACTATATTCATGATAGAAGGAAATGCCAACTGTCAGTAGAGGTTACTTGAAAATAAAGATGTTCTCTTCTTGTCCCGTTCAAATTGAGAACCTGTTGTCTGGTTGCATTTATTTTGGTCTCACCAGGGATGCTAATGTAAGTTAGAGTTAAAATGAAAATATGAAACTCTAATAATTCAGAGTTATCAAAAAAAATTAAGGCTGACTGCAATGCAGCTTGAAAAGAGAGGATCTTTAAGAATTTTAAAGAGATTTAATTCCAAATTTCAGAGGAACTTAGCCAATCAAACAAAACCTTTCAATCGAAATTCAAGTTCTTCACAGAATGCATGATCTCTATCATTCAGAAGAAGAAACCCAGGGAATTCTCGGTAACAGTAAACATTTTTCTTTGAAGTAATAAAAACCACAAGAAAAGCTAGTACTCTTGCTCATTACTATGCTAAATCCTTTCATAGGTACATTTCATGCAAGTGTGACAAGAAAAGGTTAATTACCAGTTCCTTTCAGGGTTGAAGGAGTGATAGAACTGGTTGTACAGAGGAAATAAGCTGATGAATATAGAGCTGGCTTGGAATTGCAGGGAGCATGTGGACTGTTACAGCGATAACCCGAATGTATGGGCAGGCATTTAACTGGCTGGATTACTGCTGTATTTCTCGAAGGCATTATCATTCTGTAAAGGGGATGCTCTGGTAATTTTCAACTGAATATATTCATTGTGTTGGAGAAATTCACTACATAATAGCTGATGCACTTAATGAACACTGTGGTAAACAGGAAAATCATGTTTTCATATAAATAACGGGATCGATAAAAGCTGCTTTTCTTAACCCCTGCTATGTTCGGTCTGGTTAAATAGCCACCCAGTGTGACCGGAGGACAAATGTGATTTTCCAGTTAGCCACTCATTTTCCTTTCAATAACAGCACTTTGTTGGTATCTAGCATAGCCACTGGCACTCAGACACTGTAGTTTTAATGAGTTGGCCCAAAATCATCACCTTTATAATTACCTTCTGCATTGCTATAAAGGAAGAATTTAGAGGACCGTAGCAGGTTTTGTCTCCTGAAATATATCTATGTGAAGAAAGAGAGATGTTACAGATAGCTTTCCTTTGCAATCTTAAGTTTCAGGTCCTATTGAAGGGGTGATAATTCACTGATTATCAATCCCAGCTATCTCATATTGTCTATTTGACAGTGTGGTGATATGCCTTCTAAGATAGGGCCATAGAAAACTATTTCCCAGTTGAAGAAAATTTCTAAAGGGAGCCGGTGCCCTCTTTATTTTTCAGCAATGTGCAACATTTCTACAAACATTCATTCTTCTACTTAGCAATGAATTTAACACACTCTGTGCAAGGCTTTGTTCTAGCTACAGGGACTTCTGAAATTTATATTATAGAAGAGCTATACAAAAGGTAATGCTATATGCTCTGATAAAAACGAGACAGGAAAAGAGGGAGTGAGAAGGATGGGAAGTAATTATCTTATTGTGTTCAAGTATGTCCTTTCTGAGGAGGTGGCATTTGTGCAGAGACCAAAAAGAAATGAAGGGGGAAATCTGTGTGAATATTTGAGGAAAGAATACTCCAGCAGAGGCACCATTAAGGTATAAGGTCATGGCAGCAGCAGGAGCCAGATCAGGGAGAACATGAAGACCTTGGTGGGATTTTAGATTTCATGTTAAGCGTATTAAGAAGACATTGAGGGATTTTGAGTATGTATGTGACATGATTTAAATTTCCCAATTATCACTCTGATTACCTTATGAAGAATATGCTGTAGGTGGACAAGGACCAAAGCAGGGAAATTGCTTAGGTGATAGAGACAAATCTAATCCAGTTGGAATTAAAGAGGTGGTGATAACTAGTTGTATTCCCAAATTAGCAGAAATAATACTAAGGATTATTTAGAACAAGCTGAAGCCACATAACCATGAAGACAGGCACCTGCACAAATCAAGTACAGTGTCCCTCCCTGAATTTTTCTCTTCTTCTCTCTGAACTTTGAAAACTGGTTATCATCTCAATCAATTACTACTTTACCAGTTGTAATGTTCCTTATTATTCAAAAATACTACAGAAGCTGCTTTGAGAAGTGTCTTCTCTTCACTCTCAAACAAAATGACAACTTGTTACTGGCTTCTCAAATATGGTTATATTGATTACTGTTTTCTTCTTCAGTCTTATGACCACCATGTTACTATGCAGCCTGTTTCTCCGTGAATGTCTCTGATCCCTGTATCACTCATAGGCTCAACTTTTAATATAATAATAAATATGATGCACGAAATACTGGTGTTCCCTGGGGTTCACCCATTGTCCACAGCTCCTTTCACTACACATTTCCCCAGAGAAGCCATGTAGTCTAGTGGTTAGAGGTCGATTCCTGGTTATAGTGTGGTCACAGAGTCAGATGTCCTGAGCTTTAGTCTGAGTACCAACCATAGATAACTGTGTGACCTTGGGCCGATTCACCTCTTGATCAGTCCTCAATGTACTCATCTACAAAATGGGGATTTAATGAGTAACCTGCTCAGTAGATTTATTGGGAGTCTTATATAATTTATTTAAAAGATTATGGAAAGAACCCAGCCTCCTGTAATTGCTTAATAAGTTGTACCTTTGTACCTATCTTAAACATAGTCATCAAACTGTTCAAATATTCAGTTATTGAATTATGAAACTGTATTATTAGGCCATAGCATTTTCCCAGGTTTCAGATCAATGTATCCACCTGCTCAGAGAGTCTTTAACTGAATATCCCACAGGCCCTATATTCTCAACATGTCAAAAAACAATCTAGTCATTTTCTCTTCCCTGTTTTCTCTTCTCATTCTCAATTGATAGCTCTCCCTAAGCTGGAAAATCAGTTTATCCTTGATTTCTGCCTTTCAATCACGACCCACGTGGAGTCAGCATCTTGCTTATAGTTTTTATCCTTCTGCTATCTAGTGCTGTCACCAGTGTTCTAGCCCAGGGACACATCATCACTTGAGTAATATTATAATAGTTTTCTATCTGCCCTCTCTATTCTTCTCCTCCTCAGAGTTATCTCACTAAAATACCAAGTCAATATGTCATTCTTTGCTTCTTATGCTCCAAGAGGTCTCTATGACTTAAAGATAAAGCCAGTTCCTTAACACCAAAATACTACAACAAGATCTAGCTGCTGCCTACCTTTTCAGTTTCATTCCCTAACATCCTTACTTCAAACTTTTTGTGTTAGCAACATCAAAGGAACATTTATTCATGTTATTCTTTTCACTTTACAAGCCACACCCCTGCCCTTATACATACACATGCTCAAACTTAAACACAGTTCCAGTTTACTGTTTAACATGTGGCCTAATCACTGAGACTTCTCTGGCCTCCAAGCTGGGTTAAATTGCATACTTTTATCAATCTCTCTACCATTGCATCGCTGTATTTATCATTTTTATACATCAAGAGGACTTTCCCCTCTACAAGGCCATGAGCTTCTTTATGTCAGAACCATGTATTCATGTTTGTGTCTTCGGTACCTCGCACTTAGGTGGAAACTAGGGGCTTAGATAAGTGTTAGTTAATAGAATCATTTAATGAACAAGATATTTCCAAAGTTCCCCAGTGTCTCTTAAGGTTAAATTACATAAAATATTTCTTCTTAAGTGTCAATTTTATTGTTCTTTTAAACTCTAACAGTGCTACATGACTAGGAGACAGTGCCTCTTAAACTGGAGTTTATAGATCCTTGCTATCAGGGTATGAATTTTTCATCTGTAATTTTGAATGTATTTAAATAGCAATTCATAAGTCAATATAAGCATATTCTGGATCATTCACAACAGCCACTTTATAACCTAGACTTGACACTTGGTTTCAGTTCGTGTGCTTACCCTTTCATTACAATGATACACCAAGTGTTCACTTAGATAGCTACCCTCAGTTTTTAATTCAGCTGGAACCCATGTCCATGACACAATTGACATATTTTATTGGAGACCTGCAAGGTCTTAAATTTGAGAAGTATGAGTATAAATTAAAATCCATTGTCCTATAATTAAAGTGCTCTATTGATCTGAACATAATTTTATAGTCTAAACATAGATGCTACTCACTAAACATCCCCCCCTCATGTTTTTTTTTTTCCTTTTCTATCTCATCTCCATACTTTGGATTAGCCATAATCTACATATTTCAAAGATTTTTCACCTGCCATATCTGCCTTTCTGAATTTTATCTATGGTTTATTTCCTCACTCAAATGTTACAGTCTCTATAAAACCTTCCATCATTGTCCTAAGTTGAAGTTACCAGTTCTATTTTCTTTTCCCCTCTTCTGTTACTTACCATACTATTCTTAATGGCATGAAAGTATACCTGTCACACATGTTCCACATTTTTATCAAAGGGTGCGGTGGGTGGCCAGGGATAGGGATATTATTCACTTAAGTGACTAAAGAAGATAAACCACTTTAATTGCTGCTAAAGTACCTGTGTACATACACATGATTGAAGATGTTTTTTCTGCAGTCCAGAAAGTTATACTGATTCAAATTAACTAAAAATAAAAAAAAAGGCATAGAGAAATAAAGCAAAAGCAGAAAGATGTCCATTTAAAGTGATAGATGTTTCTATCCTGTGGTTTACTCTACATGCTCAGCAAAGGTGAGAGTGGGGCAGGGCAGAGCCCAAGGTGAAGAAACTCAGTAGAACCTCCTAACTCACAATAAAATAATTCTATTTGAATTTTTATTGTGAAGATTATAGAATAGAAAAATGTTGGTTAAGTTGTAGTTACAGTGACATGTGGTCAGTTACCTCAGTGAGCATTAGAATTTGATGTTTTGTGATTTTTTTTTAAAAGAATCCTTATTGGAACCATTGTTCTTTCAGAAATTTATTGTAAAAAGCATTTCCGCATTAAAATACATCACATGATACCAGAAGAAAAATGTCTCCGGAAATCACACTGCTCTGGTGTTCTTTAAATGTTTTATGGAGACTTGCCTGGTATCTACTGATCCTAAGTACTGTGTTCTGTCTGAAATTGCATCTCTTTATTTAATTCCCATGTTTTCCTGAGTGAAATGTGCATTGCTTAGTAATAGGATGTAAAAAGAGATTTGTCACCTTTAAAATGTACATTACTTCGAGCTACTGCAGTCAGGGGAATAAGCTATTCACCAATAATAAATGCACTTAACTCTCTTCTGAAAAGGCCATGCATTACTCTAACTTGAAACCAATGCTTAGCAAATGTTTTTATTATTTTATTATGTATTCTGCTATATGACCTAATGTTGAGTTGAGATTTCTGGAGTTGGGAAGCTGCCAGCATTACCTCTGCTTTAATCTACTCCCTTCTACAAAATTTAAGATTGAATATCACTCATTTCTGAAATTTGGGGCCATCTTTTGGGGCATCCGTCCATTAATCTAACAGAAAAGTCTGTTGCTTGAATGTTAGGGAAGTCGTGAAATCCTGTGTCTGCTTCCAGCACTACCATTGCTTAGCTTGTGTGTCCCTAATCAAATCTTTTCACTTCTCCGGACGTGATATTTTTTTCATCTGTAAATAAGTAGTTGAAGTCTTATTAAGATGCATCCCATTGTAAGATGTTGGAATTTTGTTTTGAGGACTTGGCACTTGGGTGAGGCCTCACTCCACCCTGTGATTTCCACCAATAGCAACTCCCAGCTCTTGTGGGTTCTTAATAGACATTTCCATCATCATTCTCATGGCTCACTTTTTATTTTTAACATAACATGCCAGGCTGCCTGTTCCGCAACAAATGGAAAGAAGTCTCTAATTCTTGATTTTGATAAAAGCTGTTTTAGTCCTCATTATTTATAATTTTCTAAGCTGTCACTGGAAAATTTTACTGTTTTACCTTAATATTGCCAGACAAACTACACTCTAAAACAATGGAAAAAAATAGGAGTGAAATTGAACTTAAAGACTCTGGCTAGGATCCCTGATTGGGACATATTTCTAAAGAAGTGGGCATAAAATTTCTCCAACAAAGTTTAAATCAATTTTTGAAAAGGAAGGAAATTCAAATGTGCCAGTGGCTTAGAGTTACTGATATCCCCGCATCATTTCCTACACAATTGCCATGTCCTCTATACTGTGGGATTTTGTGTTTTAGTTCCCTTCTTATAAACCAAAAGAAGTTGGCTACTTCTTCAACCCCAAGGGTCGCCAATATAACCAAGAAAGTCCATCAGGATTGGCCTTGACAGGCTGAAGGAATAAAGCTTGTGCTTTTGTTTTTGTTTGTTTTTTTAAAATAAATCTTTATTCAGATTATTACAATTGTTTCTCCTTTTTCCCCCCATAGCTCTCCTCCACCAGGTTCCCACCCCACCTTCTGCCCTTACCTCTCCCACACTGTCCTCATCCATAGGTGTACGATTTTTGTCCAGTCTCTTCCTGCACGCCCCCATACCCCTTTCCCTCTGAGAATTATCAGTCCACTCCCTTTCTATGCCCCTGATTCTATTATATTCACCAGTTTATTGTGTTCCTCAGGTTTTTAATTCACTTGATTTTTGAGTTCACTTGTTGATAGATATGTATTTGTTGTTCATAATTTTTATCTTTACTTTTTTCTTCTTCCTCTTCTTAAAGAATACCTTTTAGCATTTCATATAATACTGGTTTGGTGGTGATGAACTCCTTTAGCTTTTTCTTATCTGTGAAACTCTTTATCTGCTCTTCAATTCTGAATAATAGCTTTGCTGGGTAGAGTAATCTGGGTTGTAGGTTCTTGCTATTCATCACTTTGTAGCTTTCTTGCCACTCCCATCTGGCCTGCATAGTTTCTGTTGAGAAATCAGCTGACAATCGTATGGGTGCTCCCTTGTAGGTAATTAACTGTTTTTCTCTTGCTGCTTTTAAGATTCTCTCTTTGTCTTTTGGTCTTGGCATTTTAATTATGATGTGTCTTGGTGTGGTCCTCTTTGGATTCCTTTTGTTTGGGGTACTGTGGGCTTCCTGGACTTGTAAGTCTATTTCTTTCACCAGGTGGGGGAAGTTTTCAGTCATTATTTCTTCAAATAGGTTTTCAGTATCTTGCTCTCTCTCTTCTTCTGGCACCCCCATAATTCTGATGTTGGTACCCTTGAGGTTGTACCAGAGGCTTCTTACACTATCTGCAACTTTTTGAATTTTTTTTTGCTTTTTGCTTTTTCAGTTGAGTGTTTTTTGCTTCTTTGTATTTCAATTCTTTGACTTGATTCTTGCATTCTTCTAGTCTGTTGTTGGGTCTCTGTATAATATTTTTTATTTCAGTCAGTGTATGTTTAATTTCTAGTTGGTCCTTTTTCATATCTTTGAAGGTCTCATTAGATTTATCGGCCTTTTCTAGGATATTCTTGAAAAGCCTTATAACCGTGGTTTTGAATTCTATATCCAGTCGTTTGTTTTCCTCCATTTCTTTTGTTTGTGATCTGTTTCTTTGTCGCCATATTTTCACTGCTTCCCTGAGTTGGTAGGGTAGCTTTGTGTGCTAGGTTTCCTATATGGCCCAATGGGTCGGCCTCCCCAGTTAACCTGAGGTGGACACTCTTGGTGCACCCCTTTGTGGACTGTGTGTACAGCCTTTTTGTAGTTAAGTCTGGATTGTTGTTGGTATCACTGGGAGGAATTGACCTCCAGGCCAGTTGGCTGTGAGGATCAGCTGAATCTACGCTGGGAGAAGTTTGGTGCTGGAGACAGCCTTATAGGATTAGACTTGCCAAATTGCAAAAGCCTCTGTGCTCAGCTTGGATGGGGTGGAGTCTCAGGTATGAGCAGACAGTCTTGGCTTCCTGTCAGTCCTGCCCTTGTGCACACACCTCCAGACTTCTGCCTTCCCTGGCTCCCAAGCCTCTGCCCGAGAGTCCAGATTCCTCCCGCAAGAGCATGGGTCCCCAGGGGCTCACCTAAACTGGGGTTCAGAGCAGTCAGAACTGGGATCAGTGTCAGGAGCTTCCGAATCCCTTTCACTAGGTAAAGCCTGTGGCAACCTCCACAGTCTTTCTGCACACTCGCACGTGCACCTCCAGACCCCTGCCCACCAGGGTTCCCCCGGTCTCTGAGTTTCCAAGTGCCTTTCTCTCTACCTGACAGTCCAGACTCCCCCTGTATGAGCCTGGGTCCACGGGGTTTCACCCGGAACTGGGGTTCAATGCAGTCGGGGGCTTCCTTCCCCCTCCCACCAGAGAAAGTCAGCCAGGCTCTCAGCCACCCTTCCTCTCTGCGCACACAAAGACCCTTTGCTGTACCTCAACCCTTTGCCGTTCCTCCAATTCTCCGTGAGCTTTTCTGTTTCCTTTTAGTTGTAGAATTTCCACTCAGCCAGTTTTCCTGTGGTTCTGGATGGTGTCCGTTCTGTCTTTTAGTTGTAGTTTTGAAATTGTTGTGCGAGGCAGCAGTTTAGGTGCTTACCTATGCCGCCATCTTGGTTTCTCCAAACCTTGTGCTTTTGATGGCTGGTTGGGAATAGAAGTTCCAAACACGTATGGTGACTTATTTAAAACCAATCTCTTCCTCTGAGAGATTGTACAATATAATTAGTCCATCCTAAACTTTATAAAATATATTATCTTCCTTTTTACTCAAATCTACTACTACTTACTGAAAAAAATTTTAAAGAAAGGGATTATTCCAGCCATAATATAATCTTTATGGTTTGACTTAAATCTGACCTTCTATGATTTAACCTTCTTGCTTTTGTTTTTACTTTAAAAATATATGTAGCTATTGCCAATGCTCTCTCTTTAATATGCCCCTAGTTTCAGCATGTTGCACGTATTTCCCTTTAAAAAATAACTACAAGTTTTTAAGTTATTCTTAATAAAGTCCATTTATCTTGGCTGCCGCACAGTCTCCAAGTTATCTACATCATATTTGCCTTAGGATGTCTTTGTCTACTCGTAACTTTATATGCCAATCTGAATCCCCAAACAGGCATGTCAGAATTGGATTTTCCTTTTCATACACCCAATGGATACAGCCTCACTAGTCCATATTTAGGCATGTAGTCATTGCAGTCTGTCAAAGAAGATGAATATTTCTCAAAATGTATTAACTTTTTCCAGTGCTGTTCTAGAAAGTTTATTCCATTGAAGAAGATAGCTAATGATCTTGGTGTTATGGAGCCCATTAATTTACTGGTCCTCATGGGAACAGTGGGTGGCTTTTTAAAAGTTTCTAGGGGTATGTACACACTTTGAAAATGCATACTAAATGTTATAATTCAATATTTATTTTAAATAAAATTTTAGGATTTATAATTCCCATGTTATAAACTACAAATATAAGGCTCAGCACAATCTCTTCAACCTCTGAGGACTGTAGTCTATATCATAGGATATAGACAGTCATGTAGAACATAGGGAGAAGGGAAGGTGATATTTTTATTTGTAACTGGGACAGAGCTATCTTGAGGTATTTCCTCTTCTATATGTTGAAGCCAATAAATATGTTTACTCTCTCATCTTTCTTGAAGGAATAGTGAGGATGTTTCCACAATACATCATGCAGCAAAATAAATTTTAATAATAATAAATAATATAACTACAATGCTCTCATAATTTTTATCCATCCATATTCCCAGTATCTGAACAGCTATTTATATAAATCATTTAAAACACATTACCTTCCCTGTAGGATACAGAACTCTGACAACAGTCATGTCTCCTATGCTTATTATTTTTCTGTCATGGACAAGAAGATCCTGATTTTTTTTGTGAATAAATTTATATATGGAACAAAATCAGCTTGATAGTTTCAAAAGATTGAGAGACAGTGGCCTATTTTTGTGAAATATTTTCTAACATGAATCTAATTACTACAGTTGCAAAGTTATCATGATGAAAAAATAATTTAAAAAACAGGCCTGATAGAGCCAGGAAATAAACCATTATAGAATGGTTGAAAGCAGCCAGTTTTGGAATCCGGTAAACTTGAGATCAAATTCTGTCTCAATCATTTATCAACTATGTGATGTTTGCTACTTAGGGTATCTCTGAGCTTCAGTTATTTTCCTACATAAGGTGAAGATTGTAATATCTTGGTCACAGTGATCACTATAATAATTTAAATGAGTGTGTGGGAAACACTTGCCATAGAGTATGCTATAATCAAATATTTAGTTGCTATAATTATTTTAAAAAAATCTTTGGCGTCTGTTTTTTACCACACTCATTTAAGGCCATGTGGGGAATAATTATGTTTTCCTTGTGTTGCAGTGCTGTGGGATGCTTGCTTTATATGTAGGACAGAGCCAAATAAGGACAGATTTTGATTGCCAATCTAAAACTCATAGGCTTATTTTCCTACTATAAATACACAAAGACATTCTGTGACCATTTTTTTAAGTTCATTTGCTTATTTTCTGCTGAATACTTTGGGTGCATTTTATCCAATTAATATATGATCATATTTATTAAGCTCACACATTTACTCATGCTTTCCTCCATGGAGTTAGTGTCCTTGGCAACAATTGAATTATTGGATCTAGCTCTGTCCGTGGAAGCTATACCGAATATCCTCTGGAATAATACTGAGGGATCGCCACTTCTCTCAAAGCAGCTGCTGATCCCATTGCCAATCACTTGGGCACTCAATTACAGGCACAGTTTTATCTGCTGATTATTCTGGCATTAGCATCACTATATCATGAGGATTGGAATCAAGTGCCTCATTAAAAGAGATTAGTGGCATTCAGACTCCTCCCTGACTAAGAAGTTCTACCACTCAGTAAAATGGTAAATGTGCTGGACTATGGATACAGCATCAGGTGGGGGAATAATATCAGGTAGGTATCAGGGTATCAGACTTGATTCTAGTCTGAGTTTTGTGATGCGAACTTAGGCAATTCACTCACTCTCTGCGAACCCTGATTTCAGATTAAGAGAGCTGGATGCTAAAGTATTCTCTACTCTAAGGCTATTGCGCTCTAAAAAGTACCTCCTGATGTTTCCCTCCCAGTTACTGTCTTAACATTCTATGTTTTCATGGATGAAGTTCAGTTAACAAAAGGAATGAAGACCTTGGCTTAGTCCTAACTGTCTCTGATGCAAAAACTTCCTGGAGCGTCTCTGAGATAGTCCCCTCTAGCCTCTCAGGTGGGGCTCCTATGGCTTATCTTCCACTTGGCATAAATATTTAAATCCCTGGACCGACTTCAGGGCACCCCTCAGTATCAAAGGTTGCCCAGAGCCTGCTAGTCAATTGATCTGTAAAAATGTTAAAAGCTAAAGGCAGGACATAATGCCATCTGCTCTCTGGGATAAAAGAAAAAGGTGTATGTGGTGTCCACCCCTAAAAGAAGCTCATACTATAGTTGACAAAATTGCATGGTAATAGAACAAAGTTAGTAAGTAGTCAAAATTATTTGAGTCCAATATATTTTCACAGATGTTCAAAAGGGATTGGAATAGCTGGTCATCCAGTTAAGAGAACGTTCTATAAGTGTAAAAATTGGGTTGATTTGGATAAGCTGAGAGGACAGTGGGCTCTCCTACTTCTGTTTGAGGTCCTATTTCTAACCCAATGATGCTATCTTAGCCCAATTTATGATATATATCTTGTCCATAATAATCACTATTAAATCCTAATAATGCTCAGGCTTTAATTAGTGACACGTCCCTGTAACTGAGTGACTTTACCCCAAATAAGAATAACCTAGTGGTTATATGAATAAGTCCTCACACTTCCATGTGCTACTTATGTGACCTTAGGTAATCAAATTTTCTGAAACTCACTATGGACATCTGTAAATCAGGGGAGTAAGCATACCTGTACCGTAATGTCTTTAGGAGGATAAATGAGATGATGCATATGAAACCCTTGCAAGGGGAATTTTCATATTCTATGTGCTCAGTAAATCTTTGCAATTCCTCTTATTTTTTAAAAATATATTTTATTGAATTTTTTACAGAGAGGAAGGGAGAAGAATAGAGAGTTAGAAACATTGATGAGAGAGAAACACAGATCAGCTGCCTCCTGCACACCCCTACTAGGGATATGCCCACACCAAGGTACATGCCCTTGACCGGAATCGAACCTGGGACCCTTCAATCCACGGGCTGACACTCTATCCACTGAGCCAAACTGGTTAGAGCTCAATTCCTCTTATTAGCTCAAGAAAAGTGTCATGTCATCTCTCATTGGAAAAATATAGAGAAAACACTTTATTCCCACACATTCCTCCAGCCTGTGGTCCTTGTGGAATCTTTCCCTTGGAGGGAGGATAGGAGGGATGAGCTATCATGTTGAAGGTGGGGGGCAGGTGGTTTCTGAGGAGCAGAGACAGGAAACAGTCACAGGCTGCAATGTGTTGAACATGGTACAGCATTTTTTATAAACTGATTTTCAAGGGTAGTGTGATTCTTGTGTATGTGTCCTGTACACTCATATACTCAAACACGGATGCATCAAATCTTTTTTAGTGTTATTGAGCAGTGCCTCTCAAACTTCATGTGCATACAAATCACTTGGAGATCTTGTTAAAATGCAATTCTAATCCAGTCAGTCTGGGGTGGAGCCTTGGTGTCTGCATTTCTAACAGGATGAATCCAAAGCCGGGCCACTCTTTGAGTAGCCAGGTAATGTGGAAGCTTAATTTCTGAGCCTGATAATTCACAGCAGGGCCTCTCGTGTTGGCCTCTTCTTTGACTCTTCCTTCTGTACGTGCAAAGGTAAATTTTTTGTCACATGCATTCAAGTAATTATTATCTAAAATATATAGAGAAAATAATTTTTCAACATTACTGTCAACACAGTTACAACCAGGTTTGTGATTCTAAACCCTCCAGTATGTCAGCAAAGTACTTGACTCCTAAATCACTACCCACTTCATTTGTTTTCTCATCATAATTGCCACTTAGATTTAGTTATAATAAACTCTCAATGCCATACTAAAAATAAAATCATCCTGCTGTGCTTCCAGTTAGCTTTGTTTGTTCCTTGTATGGGTCCTCTTCTCATACCAACGTAGAAAGTCCAATATTGTATTTTGTGTTCCCCAGGCAGAACACACCCAAATCCTCCTAAGGATATTTGGCTTCTGATTTAATTCTAATTTCTTGGCTGAAGCCATTTGCTGCATCTGGCTCTGCTTTAGATGGTACACAAAAAAAAAGTGTCAGTCCTTTGGGTGGGCTCCATTGCTAGAGAAAATATCAGCATCTGCTGCTCCCTGGTTGTTTGACATTCTTGGTGGATTGTGGAAAATGGAGGATTGCTATCACCAAATCTTAAACCCAAACGGAAATGCCTTCTGTTTTTCACACGAACTAAATAGCGAATGCCAGTTTAATGCACACAAGATGAATCCCCACCAAAGCCATTTCAAAATGATCCATGCTAAATGCTCCCAACTCCTTTACATTATTGAGAATGTGTTAAAACATGAGATTCATAAATGCCTCACTTTAATAGAGGCTTGTCCTTTTTCAATGTGAAGTAATATCAAGGAAGTGTGTGGTGCTATTTGGAAGGAAAATCCTGGAGATGAGGTTGACAGGTTTATGGCACTGGCCTTGTCTTATTTGCAGTAACTCATTTTATATATTGTGCTTCACATTGGGAATGCAGAAGGCTAGAGCCTACTGTGATTTAACTCAAACAATAAGTAAGATCGTGGTATAAAAGTGGGTAGAAAAAAGGTCTGATGATTAGAACAATATATTGGGGAACAAGAGGAGGCAAAAAATCTAGATACAATAAATATGAATAAGCATTTCATTTTGTTAGCAATCCTACCTGCCTTAATAAATAGGTAACAATGTATCACATCCAGAAAGTCTCTACTGGCACCCTGCATTTATACACCCTCCATCATGAAAACATGAATAAGGAATTTTTCTTTCAACACTCAGACAATTGGAAAGCAACACTTCATGACTATAAGTAAATAAAAGTTTTATTTTGGACATTTCAGATATCAGAAGGTAAAAGAAATAAAACAGGGAGATACCTTTGTTTGCTAAAGGTGGCTCAACGACTATAACAGTCAAAATCTATTGTCCCCGACATTCCTCCTGGCAACGCCTCGGGGACCCATGATTGCTGAGGTCCTTACTGATGCCCACAGCAATCCCGATGTGTTCTGTGCCTAGAATCCATCTTCCTAGTCTCCATTGAGTTTGGGTTCCCAAGACTGGGGTTTCAAAAATCTAAATTCTTTACTACCCTCATGATTTATTTCTTCAATATGTTCCAAGAGTAATAAAATGTCTGTCAAGTGCGACTTCTTGTTTCATAAGTGCCACCACT
Organism: Corynorhinus townsendii; assembly: GCA_026230045.1. Classification (NCBI taxonomy): domain Eukaryota; kingdom Metazoa; phylum Chordata; class Mammalia; order Chiroptera; family Vespertilionidae; genus Corynorhinus; species Corynorhinus townsendii. The sequence continues at coordinate 14,492,644 of JAPDVU010000007.1, forward strand.
TACACTGTCCCCTATTGGTCATTTCTCAACCTAAAAGATGATGGGTGATGGAGATACCTTTAAAGCACAGTCCCTGTAAGTACATATTACCCTGGGAGGACACAGCTCTGGGAAGCTTCCCAATACTCTTTCATCATAAATGTTTATTAACTTTGATGACAGTGTCTCTACAGTCTTGGGAGGAATATTGCTTTTGTTGGTGCTCAGAGTCAGTGTGCTGTGATATTGATGGGTTTCACTGTGATGGCTGAGCTTCACAGAGAGCTTGAGTCATCTTTTAGTGCCTTTTGTTCTTACCATTAAATTATAAAGTATAAACACTTATATGTACTGTTAAATATATCACTGTGCAAGAAACTCCTGATAGGTTTAGGCTTCTCCATGTGTAATAGTAACAGTGAGTTATTGAGTGTCCACTGTGAACAGATATAAGCATGTTGTTTACATGTCCTCATTTAATTCTCTCTTTTGCAAGCATGCTTAGACTCTGTCTCTGCATAAACATTTACCTCCACTCTCTAGGTTACCCACACACACCAAGGAAACCAACAACATTCAGAGATCAGCTGAGGGCTATAAGTACAGAATTCATTTTGATTGAATCCTAATTTTTAGGCCAACAACATGTAAAAATGACCTCTTACCTTGCCCTGTAGTGCTGCTCCTGGTACTAGATGATGTCACTTATTCAATATAAGAACTGGATTTTCACTTTGTGCTTCATCCTACATTACATCACTTCTACTGAAGGAGCTGCAAAAATAATGTAGCATGCATCTTCCCAGTTGTGGATAAGGATGATTCTATTTGATGTAATCATTTTATTACTTTCTAGAGGACCCAAACAACATCATGGGACTTAAAGTGGAAAAACTAATCTCCTTAATCTCCTTTCGGTCCAGCCTCTGATGCAGAGTTGTCAAGCACCCACCACTATAATTTCCACCTGTGTGTCCTAGTCCATTGTTTTCCTCACCAGGCATCCATCAAGCTCTCCCAGGGGACATGGGCCTGGATGTGACTCAGTGGGGAGGACAGAAGGAATTATGCTGCTTGCACAGCTTTTTTTTTTGTTTGTTTTTTGGAGGAAGAATATGTCTATCTCTTTATTTTTGAAGTTACTTATATAAGCGATTGAGAAGCATTCTTTAATTGATCAGGCTGCCCTTCTCTCTTAAACATGGCATTATTGTATTTCAGAAGGCATAGCAAATGCACCATCAGAATTAGCTGAAGAACTTCTCAAAATAACAATATAACAGCCCCTGGCTGCTGTCACAAGTGTGGAGGGGCGAGCATTGGCTAAAAGCTGTAAATATCACCATGGGGCCATCTTGACAGGTTCAAGACCTTTGCTTTTCAGATTGAGACACAAACTTTTATGAGTGTACCATGGGAATAATAAATCTTGAAACTAATTTACCTAATCAAATTGTCTGTGTAGAAAGAATAATTTAAGAAGCAGAAGGGCCAATTACAATAAGAGTTATTCTTTTTCAAAAGACCAGAAACTTCTTTTCTGCTATTCCAAGAAACCCTTCAATTATTAAGGTACCAGCAAACAGAATAGGAAAGCAGGCAAGTTTTAGAACATGGAACCAAGGACAAGGAATTGAAGAAGGCTGTGGAAAATTGTAACAAGATTATTCTGAGTCTGACTTTCTGATGACTAAAATACGAATTTTCCAGATATCATTTATATCTCCTTGATGAAGGAGATATAAATGATATCTGGAAAATTCCAGATATTTTATATCTCCTTCATCATTGCTGAATTAAACCTGGCATGTAATTACTTTTCAATTAATGTTCTTGATTCCATATAGACGATTTTTCTTTATTATATCCTTTTTTAAAACATGTTACTTGACATCATCGAATTAGCTCCCAGGAGTTAGACATTAGTCCTCTTTCTGAGATACAGCACTCTTTCTAATCTTATTTGTAACACATTTATAAATTGCCTCAAAGGGACACCTTTGGATCTCATCCTGGAATTCTTCGTGTCCTCAAATGGGTGATGTCATCACCCGGTCCCCTTTAGGTCTTCCAAATATTAAGGGAGGGGCATTTGAATACTGACCCAGCTGCATACTCCAACCTTATTATCTTTGCAGCCACACACACATATTTAGAGGGAGACAGACAATGGGGACAAAGTAAAACTAACTTTCAACAAAGGACTAACTCCACAGCTTCCCCTTTCCTGGTATGAATTGCAAATAGTCAAAGAGTTTCACAAACCCAATGTATGCCAGGGGGCACATTTGGATATCAGTATCCTAAAGGGAGGAATGATAGAAGATGATCCAACAGACTCCATAATACATTTAGATTACTGTGTTATAGGCAAATACCAGTAAAGCAAGTACTCAGAATCTGAGGTAGGTTATATTGATGGTTTCTGCTATGAAATGGTTGTAAGATCCAAGGAGGAAATTTCTCCCACAAGGATCTCCAATTTCATCTGGTAGCATAAAACAAGACTCCATTATTTTCTGTGGTTTAAATCTAATATAATTTAATTCTAGACTTAGGTATTTATAATAATAAAAGCATAATATGTTAATTAGACTGGGCAGCTGGGCAACCTTCTGGACATTCTTCTGGACATCCTTCTGGACGACCTTCCGGACAAAGCTGGGGCTGCGAGGGCTGAGGCAAGCCACAGCGGTGGTGAGGGCCAAGCCCTTGCATGAATTACATGCAAGGCCTCTAGTTTGTTAATAGTATTTGACAATACCCTGTCTTTTTTTCTCTCCTCGCCATCTTTCAAAGCAACTACATATAAATAATGAAATAAAAAAGTATTTATGAAGCAGTAATTATATACACAGAGCCACTTTTCAGAGAGATAAAACTATCTAATCCCTGCCCCCAGCCCTCCAGACAGCACAGTCAAATAATGAAGATAACAACAAATATTACTTATCTAGTTACTGCTATGTGCAAGTCACTATGCTTAGTGTTTCCTTATAATCCTATTTATCCTCAAATTAATCCTATATTTATTTTATACATAAGGAAACTTCACTGCTTAAGAGGTTCTGGTAGATTCTCATAAAGGCATAGTGATCAGCATATTGACTCAGAGTGGAGGTTTATTCAGCCTAGAAGTGGAGTCCAGTTGCCACTTAGGACCTTGGGCAAGTTCCCTAAACGCCCTGTGCTTCCATTTTCTTATTTATAAAGTGAGAATAATTGGTGTACCATGGCTTAGGGTTCTTTCTCTAACCCTAAGAACCCCACCTGTAATAAGGTGTGTGAAACCTTGAGCAGAGAAATCAGAACATGTTTAATAAAGAGTCCACACAGCTAGTGAGGAGCAGCACTTCAAGGTAAACCCTAGCACCCTGACTTTGAAGCCCCTCCCACTGTCCTGTGGGCTATGGGTCAGAGGAGGAGGACAAATCCGGCAGCAATGGATTCAAGTCCAGCTCTCCATAGCAAGCTCTGGGGGAGAGGGTTGTTGACAAGGTATTAAAGCCTCTCTATCTCTCATTTAATCATCCACAATAATGATATCTATCTAAAAGAAGTACTGAGGCCTGAGAAAACGTGCTGTGCCTGGAACTGGTAGGCAAGATGTAACTGTTAACGTCTGCTCACTCTGGCCACTTTTCCCACCCTCCTCTCCACAGGCTACCAGGGATACGCAGATATGTGTGTGTGTGTGAAGAAATTGAGAAAGGAGACAGAGACTAAGTTCTGAAGGGAATTAGAATTACTAAAGATTGGATGGATTAGGGAAGTTCTCAGAGAAGAAGAAAAACTGAGCTAAATGTTGTTCAGTGTAGGCAGAGAAGGAAACAAGCAAGTAAGAGACAGGGTTGAAGCCTCAAAGTTGTGGAAAGGGGGAGGCTGAAATGGAGATCACCACGGGGGTTCAGTTTTATGAACTCCAAATTCATTCTAACGGAGTAGGAAGAATTTTTGAGCAACAGAGTATGTGCAATTGGAAATAATCCTATAAGCAATGGAAATTAGTGTCTTATGTAGGTGATTATAGATAAATCCCATAAAAGATTCAGGAAGTTAGAGTTAGGAAATAGTATCATCTGTTTTCAAATTAGATTTTTACAACATATGAATCATGATGGATATTATAATAGAAATAAATAAGTTCAAGTAATAAATCATTCCCATACATGGTTCTTTATTCTTTTACATAATCTTGATTAAATTTCTTAGAGCACCCATATTTTTTAATGATTTAAATTCACATATTTTTTACATATATAAATGGCGCTATTTAACTTTTGTTATATTACATATGTAATAAAAGTTAATGCAGTAATTAAAGGTTGACATTAGGAGAAGGAAAAACGACTTGATTGTTATTTATTAGCCATTGTTGCACAAAATGGCAATGGCAGTAAAAGGAGAAAAAGCTGGAGATAAATTTCATGAGAGAAGAGTGTCATTGTCCAGGAGGCTATTGTCTGGCAATACTTGGTTTATAAAACTTTGGTAGAGCCCTGGGAACTCTGTCTCTGTGTCATGCAGGATGTGAGCAGTCTTGGGATAATCTAAAATACCACACAAAAAGACAGGGAGTGGAAAACAGAGGAAGCTAAAGGAAACTTTAGCTTGAAAACATACAAATTTCATCTGGAAAAAAGGTAATTAAAGGGTATCCTATAATATGTTACAGAAATTGATAATTTCTTTTAGGATTTCTGATTTACTATTTTGTGGTTTAATTATTAGACAACAAAGCTTATGTTCCTTCAGAGTTAATGAGCTACTTCAAAGCAAGAACAATCTATATAGCAAATACTTAAATGATATTCATTTTTTCAATTATTCAGATTTACACTAATGCTTAGCACTTAGTTAACACTAAAGTGTTTTTCTTAATTAAGTACTTTTTTTATAAAATGAGCTATATTAGTTTAAAAGACAGTTGAGGAAGTCTCCTGATTTCTAGATCCATATGTCCAATTTTTGAATGGATGCCCACAGGAACCTTAAACTGGACTTACCCTATATGGAAATGCATTATATTTCCCAACCTATTCCCATTACTGTTTCTCAGCAAAGGGCACTACCCCATCCACCCAGAAAAATAACTCTTCCAGGTACATTTAATCATATAAATTCTCTTTCTATAATATTTAGCAATTCTATTTGTCCCTTCAAACCCCTGCTGCTAGAGTCTTATGTGAAGCCTTTGTTGCTTCTTGCCTAGCCTTCTCACAGCAATTTCCTACCAGGTATCTTTGCATGCAGTAATGCCACTTCACATCTATTGCTTCATTTCTGCCAATGGATTTTGTTTTTAAAAGTGAAATTCTGAATATATTACTTCCCTCTAAAAAATCCTTTCATGATTACCCATGAGAACATTTTAAATGTTTAGAATGCCATAATGGGCCGCTGGTAACATGACCTTGGCCTTTCTGTCCATCCATCATTTGCCCCTTCCGCACCCTGCTCTCCACCTATACTGGGTTAGTAGAAAGTCCTAAATGTAGTGCGTTGCCTGAGCCTGTGCAACTTGGGAGCATGCTGTTTCCTTTGTCTGGAAGTCTCCACTGGTTCCTAACCTATGGGCACTATTAACATACTTTTACTATTCAAGGATCAGGACTGCATTCTCAAGAAAATAATTACTCACCTCCAAGTTTAGATGGCTATCTTTTCTTTGCCTAAATAGGAACCCATGATTAACTATCATAGCATTTAGTGTTCATCACTCAACTATGAGTTCCTTGAAGACAGAGTTTACCTATTTCAACTTTACCCCAAAACTTAACTGCAGTGCATCTGCTTGTTAAGTAAAAGTACAGAAGAATAAACAAGTATATCTAGTACAGCCATTGTGGTTTAAAGTTAAGGAAATTGAACTAGAAGTCTTTTTGTGATTTTTCTGAATTAATTTAATGAGCTAGCATCAGCTCCTATGATAACTCAGCTCTTTCTAAATGATCTTTCTATCAAACCCTGGACAAATTCCAGGTCGTTCCTATTATGCCATTATTTATGAAAGGAAAGTACAGACTGTCTTTATGGTTTCACATGCCAGGATTTACTGTCATCGTGTATGTCCATGATGGTTTTCCAGTTATCTCTTTATAATTCACCTTACACTCACTCCAGAGAGTTGGACTGCTATATTAGTAGTCTGTATTAGAAGAACAAATGACAGAACACAACCCTAACCAATTAAGCAGGCTGTATATTCTAGAATCAAACATTTCCCCCCCAACCCACCATAGCATGTAGTAGTTGAATGATTTTCGAGCATCCAGGAATCTAGAATCATTCAAGGCACAAGGCCCTAAATGGGAAATACCCATCAGAGTAGAAGAAATTTAATGGAGCAGAACACTGTTCATGTCCTTCACTGGCCTTTTGGTTAGGGAGTCAGCTGACCAGTGCAGCAGAGGAAAATCTCTTCCTCTACCTGTCTTAGCTTTTCAGGCTGAAGCTCTGTAAGTTGGACTGACAAAGGATAGATTAATCAGAGAAAGCATACACATTTATTTACTGTAAGTTTTACATGACACTGGAACCTTCACAAGGAAATGAAGACCTGAAGACGTGATTAAGTCTAAGTATTTTTACAGTGGATTTGATGAAGTGTGGAAAGTCATGGAAAATGTGATACGACAAAAGCATATGAGGTCAGGGTAGTGAACTGGTAGCTAGGGTGCTCAGTAAGGCCTGATTGTTCAGATCCCTCTCAGCACATCCCTCTTTGAACACAAAGGTGCTCATTTCCTCTGTGCATAGGGAGGCCAGCTCTCACATGAGAGTCGTCTGACCTGCCTAAGGTGAGTCTGCAGAATTCAGAGTCCTCACACCTGCCATTTTTCAAACTTGTTCAGCTTAAAATATTCAGTATACTAATGTATCGTATTTTGTGGTAGCTGCCTCAGAAAATAATAAAAATATAAATTCTGATATAGACTAAAGATTCATGTCTATGATAACTTCCCGGGCAAATTAAATACATTCTAAAATTGAGCACTTTGGGACTCTTTCTGGTTATCATCAGCCATTCACATGAATGAGACGCCAGTAATTGCCTCCATTAATTATTATACTCTAAAAAGGGAGATAAAGAAAAAGATATATTTACCTATGGTAGAAAATGTTTGCCGAGCATCAACAGTGTTTTATTTACCTAGGAAGATGGGTTTTATCCTAAATGATAAAATACTTGAGAAATTATTGGTGAAAATGTCTATTTTTCTTCTTTGTTTCATTGAGTACAAAATAAACTGTCAGTGAAGAGCAAATAAGTAATGACTGGTAATATTGAGTTTTAATATCCATCATTTCTTTTTGTGTCCCATCAATCATCCTTGAAATCATTCAGTGAAGAAGAACAGAATTTTTAATGTCCTAGAAAGCACCATTTCTTTCTGTTAGCGGAAGGTTTATGGGGAGAAAAAGAGGAAGGGAAGTGAAGGGGAACATGCCAGGGATGGGAAACCCTCAGCTAATGGAGAGCTGTGAGCATTGTGTTTTCCATCCTCCTCCCTGGTCTAGCGCCATTCCTCCAAACAAGCAGTGCCATTTTCTGGTCTATCTCTCACGGTCAAATCTCAACCCGTTTTTAAAACCAGCCTCTTCCTGTATCAGCACATGATGTTTCTGTTCAAAGAAAATAATAATGGGTGGAGAGAATCCAACTCTTGGAGGCACAGGTTTGGCTTTGGCCTGGGTTGCTGAGGCCCATGCCTCCTGATATAAATAAGTTGAATTTTACTTTTGAGTTAGAAGTCACCAAAGCACCATTGCTGGATGCCTCAGTGTTCTGAGAGAAAACAGAGTAGAACCACATTCACGTTAGAAATGCATTACTTAGGAAAAAAAAGAACGGTGGCATTAGAGTGGAGATTAGGATTCCTCTGACCTAATTCCTGATTCAGCATTCTTTTCAGTCTACTCAAAAGTTCAACCTATTCGGGACTAAAAGATGCAAAGAGGATGAAGGAGGGGTCTTTGGATGTTTTTGCCAAACTCCAAAAAAGATCCCATTCTATCACCATTTGTAGTACCTCTCTATTATTACTTTGAACCGAAAATGATTTTATCATTTCTATTTGGAAGCATTCCAGGTTGGAGGCCACCTCATCTCACTCAAGGTTCTCAACAAGGTGAAGAGCCTTCCTTGCTAAATGTCGCAGGCTATAACTTCTCATGAGACTATTTCTGCTCCTCCGCTCAATGCATCTTAGAAAATGTTTATAAACATTAGTGCTGGTAGGGGGAAAAAAACACTACCAAATATTTTCACCTGAGGTTTATTGTAAGTCAAGAGATAATATTATATTGATTCATTTCTCTATTAATTTAAAGAATAAATGTTTCTCACTTTTCTATGCTATTTATTACTTAGCAACTATCCATGTTTCACTCATGAAGAGCACACATTTTTAGTTAAGAAATAGAAATTACTAAGAAGCAAGTAACACAATGGAAAGTATCTGGTTTTGGAGTCCTATGACCCCACCAATTTGTTTCCTTGATACATCTATAACCCAGATCAAGGTAATGCATTGGTTTTTTTTTAAATATATTTTATTTTACTAATTTCAGAGAGAGAAAATGGGGGTGGGGGAGGAGGGAGAGAGAGAGAGAGAGAGATCAATGATGAGAGAGAATCATTGATCTGCTACCTCCTGCATGCCTCACATTAGAGATGGAGCCTGCAACTCAGGCATGTGCCCTGACCAGGAATCCAACTGTGACCTCCTGGTTCATAGATCAATGCTCAACCACTGAGCCATACTGGCTGTGCTAAGCTGCTACTAATGTGTATGTAAATATGTGTCCAGTGTGTGTGTGTGTGTGAGAGAGAGAGAGAGAGAGAGAGAGAGAGAGAGAGAGAGAGAGAGAGTTTCCCTCTCGAATTCCCATCATCTTCTAGAATATAAGAATCTAGAGGGCAGAGTTCCATTTTGTTCACTGGTGTATTCTAAGCACCTGAAGAGGATCTGGCACATAATAAATGCTTTTAAATAGATGGGAGAAAGAGTAAATGAATGAGTGAATGACAGTAATGGGGAGTTCTAGTGAGGAGGAATAGGTTTCAATTACAATTCAGTGGTGAAAGAACACCTCCCAAAGGAGGTCACATGGAAATAATATTCTGAAAGAGGCAAGCTGAGCAGTTATCTGGGGGAAGGGCAGTCCAGCAGAGGGAACAGCACCAGGAAGGCTCTTCCTATGGAAGTGTCATGGCTGGAAAGTTGTGAAAAGCTCCCATAAATCCAGGGTGGATAGGAAAGAAGGACTAAAGAGAAGAGAGAATTAGAACAGAGATAAAAGATCTTAAATGGATAATGAATTAGTGATGATGATGTTGAGGATAATAAGATGAAGGAAGGAAGAGGTGTTGCAGAATGCTTAATCTGAGTGCAGCTTTGTCTTTCCTTCCTCCTCCTGTTTTGCAGACAACAGAACTCACATAGTTTCAGTAATTTCATCAAGGTACCACCACAAACTAAGTGAGGAGTGGTACTAAATCTTAGTGACCAGACTTGCATCGCATCTGTCCTATTCTACTGACAGGCCTTCAAGTCCCAAAGGGAAAGCAATGGCTTGCCAACCTCTTTCTCTTTGTAGATTATATTCTCAAGACTACTTCAGTTTAGTACTTTCCTTAAATATCAAATTTCTTCTCTTTCTTTTGGGAGGAGAGGAAGGTAGGAGTGCAAAAATGAAGTAGTGTGATTTTATACAATATTTTAACATTTTAAAAATTGTGTAGAAAACAACTCCTTTCTATCTATAATTTTCATTTTTCATAACCAAAGTCTCAGCTCCTGGGCAAATACCATTGACATTCCAAGGAGGGTGATGTGTAATATTGTCACATTTTTCATATAGGTAAATTTGATGGTTTAATACTGAATTATGCAAAACAAGAAGCAGTTGGTTTAAATTAAACTTTAAAATGAAATAGTAAATTATTAGAATATCTGAATAATGAAATGGAAATTTAAATAAAAAAGCATATGCATGAAAAAGAAGAGTTCAATCAAAATGGGTTTGCTTTAAAAAATGATTGTATGTAATCTCTCAACACAATTTTGGATGAACATTGAAGATGCAATTGCCCATTATTTATTGTATGCATTTAATGAATACTTTATAAGGTCTGGGCAAGCACTACATTTACATAGGGTATGGCCACTAATAAAGGGGAAAGGCCTTTCATATAAAATCCATCAGATTCTTCCTGATATTATCTGCAGCTTAAATGTTAAGTAAATGTTCATTTCTGTAGGGGTAAATAGTATTCATGTTTGTTAACAAGGGTCATCCACTAACTGTAATACTTTTAGAAATAAAAAAGGCAGAGGCTGAATCCACCAAATATCCTTTATTTTCATCCCTAATTACTTTTGTTAAAATTACAGTACATGACTTAAATCTATGACTGTCTTCTAATCTATTAATACCTTTTCTACTTGTATTTTCTCGGCACTTTTCTGTATCCATAAAGACAATGAAAGACAAACAGACATAAAGAAAAGCATTTACATGCATGGAGCATGACAGAACTCCTATCACTATTTCTTACCCCAGATTTTTTGTGATGGTCACAGAGTTGACCTAAAATTTTTTAAGTCATCTTACCCATCATTTTAGACATATTCTTAGGTAGAGAATTAATTTTAAATCTATAAAATTATACATAGATTTCCACTCTGTTGATTGCTATAACTTAAAAAGTTTAAACAATATGATCACTTGTAATACCTTTTTGAGGTGCTCAGCAAAACTTTAAAAAATGCTTTATTTTAAAAATTTCATGGATGTAAACCTATATACTGTTACAGAAAACCAAAGAAGAACAAAGCAATACTTAGAGAGATGGAGTCACATTTATTACGCGCGGGTCCAGAGGAAAATGTCTCTCAAATTCTGGGCCCCAACATGCAGGAACCTTCCCTATTTATATGTTTCCACCTTCTTTGTCTCCCAAATATGGGGTGTTTCCAGCTCCTTTTACAAGTTCTTAAAGAGCCTGTATGTGCCGGGACCTTGAGACCTCAACCAGAGGCCTGGCCTGGCGACAGCACTGATAACCTTGTCTGGGGAAGGTTTAATGGCCTCTCTGAAGTGGGAGTAGTCTTAGCAAGCAAGAATTTACAGAAGCCAAATAGCAGGGTTAATATTTCAAACAGCAGTATTTATATAAGATGGATGCTTCAATACATCACAAAATGAATAAAATTTAGTCTCCAGTTAGGTTGCTTGTATTTAGCAGAAGTCTTATCTTCAACATTTAACTTGATATATATTTAGGAGAGATTTTTAAAAACTGGTTTGTTTCACATGTTATCTCTGCAAAAAGAAATGGTTCTGAGATGTCCTATCAGGCATCCACTATGTAAAAACACAAAAGAAACTCTTACAAATCAATCTTTCTAAAATTATCTTTGAAGTTCTGGAACAAGGCTCAGCTGGCTCTCTCTTCTTTGGTTTTGTCTCAGTGGTAGATCAGAAGATTTGAGAATTGAAGGGCTTTTTCAATTATACAATAAGCAGCAGATTTCCATTAAAGCACAAAGTCATCATCTAAATGTATGCTAGGTGTTCTTATAAATAAGTGTAACAGGTAGATCTTTGACTGATTCATTTATTTCTGATATTAGTTGTGTGATTCTGAAGTCTAATGTAAAATGTATTTATCAGTTCATAAAATGCTTATATATTTTCTTTAAGTGTGCTCCAAACTTCTTCAGCCTTCCAAATGCTTTCTTCAGCTTATGGTAATTAACTTAGCCCATAATTATACACAAATGTTTTCTAACCCTTCTTGGTATCTTCCATGATTATCAAGAATTTCAGTGTGTTGATCGAGTAGTGTGACATTGGTGCAGAGATATGGATCATTGTTAGCATTGTTAAGGAAAATCACAGCTGGGCAGTAATTAAAACATTCAAAATAGATTTATAAAGGAACTATTGCAATGGGGGAAAGAGAACTCAGTTTAGAACTGGTCTCAATTCCAAATGCAGCAGGGACAACCGGGAATTTAAAGCCAAGAGGCAGTCTGGGGGTCAGTGGATGGAAAATTACTAAGAGGAAATAACAGGAGAAGGGGGAATTCTGGTTAATTGGACTTAGTAGGATACTTCCTGAAGGTAGGCCAGGTAAACAGAGGACACTTAAGGGAGACTGGGGAATGATACCACTGGTGATGAGATATCTAGTGTGAGGGATTTACTTTAAACTGACTCAGCAGATTCTTGCTAAACTGGGTGAAGCAGAGATGAACACAGAAGCTAAAAGTCAAGACCTTGTTCAGAGGAAGGTTTAGAGGAGCCTGACTCAAATTTGGTTAAGGAGAGAGTCATTCTCTCTCTCTCTCTCTCTCTCTCTCTCTCTCTCTCTCTCTCTCTCACACACACACACACACACACACACACACACACTAAAAGGAAGATAACTATTATATACTAATTTTTCCAAGTCTGTTTCTTTACTTCAGAATGCCCTTATCTCTTAGTAATGAAATTTTACACAGGGCACCTTACAGAAGAAACGTTGAAAATGTATCATACATGTATATATTTAAGAAGAATGTGGAGAATTTAGAGGATATACCAAAAAATAATGAAAATTAATAAAACATTCTAAATAACATGAATTAGGAAAAATAAAAGTGACTTAAACACTTTCAACTCTGAAAAGCTAGAGATAATAACTCATAATACTTGATAACTAATATAGACTTCATTTTAAAGATGAAAAAGCTAAGTCCCAGAAAGATCTATAACTAATACCAAGTGTTTAACCAGAACAAGCCAAGCAGATTCTATATCTGGTTTATATTACCATTATATCAAGATCCTCATTTTTCCCAGCTGGCATGGCTCAGTAGTTGAGCATCGACCTATGAACCAGGAGGCCATGCATGGTCCATTCCCTGTCAGGACAGATGCCTGGGTTGTAGGTTCAATCCCTAGTGTGGGGCGTGCAGGAGGCAGCTGATCAATGACACTCTCTCATTATTTGTGTTTCTATCTCTCTCCCTCGCCCTTTCTCTCTGAAATCAATTAAAAAATATCTTTTTTAAAAAGAGCCTTATTTTTACTTCAGTGCAAGATTTGTTGAAATACACTTCAAATTTGGACATATTTATTCCAGAGAATTATCTAACATTGTTTTTCACTCTAGATACATTTTTTTCTTATAGAACTTTCTCTTACTATCATCATTTTTGTGGTTAATGTTGTGTAATTAGTCACTCTCAGAAATAAATTGCTCACTAAAGCCTATTAAAAATTTGATGGAAGTACCATGGTGACTGTCTTATTGAAGAATTGGTGAATTTTTATTGAATTGAATTTATTTTTTTTTTCAGCAATGACAATGCAGTTTATTAGCCATCAGTTCCCTGATTACCATGATCCCACTATTGGTGAGTAAAAAATTATTTTCTCTTTTAGCTCAAATAAAGATACTCTAAATAAATGGCTTACAAATATTTTTGGTATCTAGGAGAATAAGAAATGTGTTTTATATCATGACTCGGCACATACACACATTAATATATAATATGTAAGTCACAATTATAGCTTCAAGAAACAATATTTACCATTACTTCTTGTCATGCATTCTCATCTTTTCCATTCTATTCTATTTCTTTCGATAAATGATGGTTGGAATACATTAACTTAATTTTGATTTCAGGATCCACTAATGGATATCTATTGCATTTGATAAACTGCTCTGGATAATAAAACTGATATGGTTGTGTGTTTTTTATTTGGTCATTTTCTCACTTTATCAGTGTCTGGATCTTGTAGTACACAAGTAGTTTACCATGCTAATGGTGCATTTGGAAAGAACTCTAGGTATAGATGTAATTTTGTTTAACCTCCTCATTTTGCAGATGAGGAAACTGAGACTCAAACAGTCAAATTATTGTTAGAGTAAAAAAATCCAGCCATGTTTCATTCTTCCATGCAATTTTCTTTTTATCATATCAAGTGCAGGAACATTGCAATTGGGAACACCTTTTCTTCCTCAGTCAAAGCAGAAAATATGTCTGAAAACTGCTTTACTAATCATTCAAAGAGCCACTTTAAAGAATCATTTGAAAATTTCCAAGCAGAGTCTGTCATAGCATTCTTTGTCTAGAAACACATTGGTATTGAACGCATACCAAGCATTATTTATTGGCATAGAAAAACAAATAGCTTCTGGACCCCTTGCAGGGGTCCTCAAACTATGGCCCGCGGGCCACATGCCGCCTGCCGAGGACATTTATCCGGCCCACCGGGTGCCGCTGCCTGTCCTGCTTAGCAGCCGACTCATCCTGGGCCCGCAGTGCACATAGGAATTTGTTCACAGTTTGTTTGTTTTTAACTATAGTCCGGCCCTCCAAGGGTCTGAGGGACAGTGAACTGGCCCTCTGTTTAAAAAGTTTGAGGACCCCTGCATGGTTTAGATTGTGACTTCCTTTGACTACACCTCATCCTTTCACCCTTTTAATTTAGTTGATCTGAACATCTCCTACTCTTACAATGGGTGTGATCCTCATTTAGCAATTTTAATTCAAAGTCTTACTATGTTATTCTATAAATAATTATCTTGTATATCTTCCTGCAAATCCTCCAAATCCTTGCTTGAATAGTACTGCTGAAATAAATGAAATGTACTCATTTTTCAATGTCCCATAATTTAGCAAGACCTCTTCATCAGTTAACTGAATTAGTAAGATTTAAGCACAAGCAATTAATATGTTGTTCATCAGAAAGCACTTCCTCAAAGAGTTGACTTTTGCTTCTGAAGCAAAAATAATCACTTTGCAAAGTTTTAGAAGTAATTAGCTACAGTCCATGTTTAATAATCCTCTAAATCCATTTTCTTATCTCGATTCTAGAATGCTGATAACTTTGCATACCTATTATGAATTACAGAAGACAAGAAATCTCTGGGCAAAAACTCTGATTCTTTCATCTTGTTGGAAAATTCAACTGTATATCATTTATGAAATCACAAATCACTCTGTTCATCATTTTCCATCATTGCTTAAGCTTTATATGCACTGGTATTTCAAAAACCTACCTTTTTGGTCACTAGACTCTCATGTCTACAGCTTGCATAGGGAAATATATGTGAATATATCATAAATATCTTCTTCAAGAGGAATAAAGGAGAAGAATATAATGATGATTCCTTTAGATATCCATGAGGCACATCCATCATTTGAGATTCCATACTCACAAAGGGCTGAAGTCATACCTTAACATGGCTATAAGTAAAATAGCTTTAGAAGAAGTTTGAAAATGGAGACAGAACACTTGATTACTTTCAATTCGATTTTCCCATCATTTCATTTCTTGGCGTCTCTGATGGAAATAGAGGTTACAATTTTCCATTGGTATCCTGTTTCAGGAATGTGAAAGTCCCAAATAATTTACTTTTCTCCTGCTCAAGCTACATAACTGTAATTCAGTCTGGCTGACTTAATGGCCCCCCAAGAGGGATTTCCTATTGCTACATTTTGAAAATAATACAAATTAGAGAAGAATACACCTATTAAGGATACTTATTTCATGATTTATATAATAAATGACTATTTTTCAATTCTTGTTCAGATCTGTTTGTCATCCTACTGAGTGAGACTTTGAATAGTTTTTCTCTGAAATCTTTGAAAGATTTGTATGGTTTTATTATCTCACTATATTCAGCTTAGAATTATTTTTCTTTCAAATCTACATAACTTCAAAAAATTTAGTTTCCCTTTAACCTTGAGAAGAATTAGGCATATTGTGTAGTACCAATGTTCTTCCCAAAAAAATAATTGCTCCCCTTAAGTAGGAGCAACATTTTCAAAGTCAGTAACCAATGGGTCTAGCTTCTGCAAATCCACAGAAAATACCTACAAAGGGAATATTGAAAGGTCTTGATTCTATTCTTCCATGTGATGAAATGTCACTTAAAAAGTAAATTAAGTTCATGCTAAAGGTATTAAATATGAATAAATTCAAGGTTTAATTTAATCTTTAAAATATTCTAAGTATGAAAAATTGTGTTAAGTATACTTTGCTTCTTCTGTAGTAAAATAATTATGGAAATAAAAAAATTGACCAAAGGCCTTGATATCCAACGTTCCATACTAATAAACACACATGTCATTTTTAATTAACAGTAAATCATAGAGGTAAGCACTGTATGCAATTCAATCAGCAAACCATATTTAAATGCCTGGTATTTACAAAGGAATCTGTTTATCCTCTAGAACTAAATTAGCCTTTGAGGAATTTTTATTGCAGGAAGAAGACTTAAAACAAATATACAAATATTTATGCCTTTGAAGTCAGTTATTACTATAAGAAGGAAGCAAAGTGTTAAGGAGTTTTGAAAGAATGGAGAGGCAGTTTAGTGACCCTCCCTTAAGCTTTAGTTACTGTGATTTAGGACCACAGCTTCCTATACATTTTAAAAGCTAAGAAATTCCAGCCCTCTAGTCTAGAATTCAAGATTCTTTGAGAAGAATTTTCAGAGAAGTCTGGATTTCTTCAAGACATTTGAGACAATGACTGAGGACATTTTGTTTTGCTATATCCTTTTAATCATATTGTAACTTGCTTGAAATTAAAAATCTTATTGTATATACTTCTAATTTAATATGAATTAGATTTCAAGGTATTGATATTTTCTGCTATAGAGTATTGTGTCCCTTTCCCCAGGTTCTCACTTGTGGGCTGTATATTTAGTTCAAATTATTATTTATTGATAACTTCCTATGTTGAGAATTATTTCTATTCATGTTCACTGATAATCAAATAAATGCAAACATAGAAAACATAGAAAGTAAGCATATAAAACCAGGTCACTTCATTTGGCAAATTAATACAGAAGAAAACAAGATATGATCTCAAATAGCATACTCTGAGTAATACTTGATGAGCACTAATACTTGATGAAAAATTCTGAACCCTGAAGGATGTGCGTTCCTTCTCAGTTACAGAGCATTATAACTTTGATTACAACATGTGTGTAATTCTCTCACTCTCCTCAAACTGTTATTTTTGCCCCCTTCCTCTGCAAACCTATAAAACTTTATATTCACCTGCTATGTGCAAGGTCCCATGCTACACACTAGATATATAGAGATAAAAACACAATCTGTGACTCCAATGCATTTCAGGTTGGGTTGGAAAATTAATAAGTATACAAGACCATGTGATGAGTTCATTGGGGAAAAAAAAGCACAGAATGCTGAAGGAGGACAATGAAGGTATATCTTGCATGACCTGAAGTGACACAAAGTATATGTAGAATAGATGCCCTCTGCACTGAATTTTGAAGGATGCATAGAAATTAGGCAAGTGAAGAGGAAGTAAGAATAGATATTCTCAGAAGAACAAAAAAATATAGGCACCCAAATAAGACAATGCAACATGTAGCTAAGATGGAGAATTTGGGAACCAGAAATCCTAAAGATGAAATAAATGGCATAATGCACAGATTGGCAAGAGGAAGGAAAAGATTTGCCAGATCTTTAAAGAGTGTATAGAACCAGCTAAGGGTTTAGATATAGTTCCGTACTTTTTCTCTGAGATAAAAATGAATATTGCTGGCAGTCTACTTAACTTTCACATTTAGATAGATCCAAGGCAGACAAAAGTGAACATGCCCCGACTTTAAATAATAACTGATTATCCCCACTAGACTTTACTTCCTTCAGGATTCTTTATCATGGTAAAGCCCTTAATTTACCAGGCTCTCATGCCAGAAACTCAAGTGAAATGCTTGATAGCTATTTCAACTTCTACATTACATCAGTCATCAAACATTGTGGTTTCTACCATCTAAAAATACCTTGAATCTGTCCCGATCTCTCCCTAATTTCTGCTGCCTTCTTATTCTAAGTCACCTCCATTTCCAGTTTGGACTAGTTCTTCTCATTGGTTTTTACACAGGGTCCAGAAATATCTATTTAAACACAAATTTGCACTGCTGAACAGTTCCCAATGTTATCAGTTATGTTTGGGATGAAGAATAAAATTCTAAGAATAGAGTGTAAATTCTCATGGTCTTGTTACTTTCATTTTCACACTTGCTACCCACCACCTCTTTGGGGGGCTTCAACTATGTCTGCCTTCTTTTAGGGTCACAAGCCCCTTTCTGCCTTAGGACATTTTTGCACATATTTTAACTCTGAATGCTCTTTACCTCTCCACCCTCCATTTTGCCTGTTTAACTTATACTTTGATCAAATTTCAGCTTAAATATTACTTCCTCAAAAAGTCCCTTTGAGAGTATTATAAGTGAAATAAGTCAGACAGAGAAAGACAGATACCATATGATTTTACTTTTATGTGGGGAATCTAAAACAAAATAAATAAACCAAATAGAAACAGACAACAGACTGACAGTTGGGAGTGTAGGAGGACCGCCTGAAAAAGATGACAGTATTGAGCAGTATAAATTGGTAGTCACAGAATAGTCACGGAGATGAAAATTGCAGTATACGGAATATAGTCAATAATATTGTGATAACTATGTACGGGGCCAGGTGGGTACTTGAAGCATCAGGGGGCCACTTTGTAAAGTATATGACTTTCTAGCCACTTTACTGTGCATCTGAAATTCATACAGAATGATATTGAATGCAAATTGTAATTGAAAAATAAAAATAAATAAAAGGAAGTCCCCTTTGGCTTCCCCAAATAAGACCTCTTTCATGCATTCTATCAGAACTTTGAATATTTCCTTAATATCATTTATCTTTATGTAATTTAATAATTATTTAGTTAATTATCCGTTTGATTAAAGAGTCATGAGAGTAGGAACCCCCAATATATAATTCACTAGTGTTTTCCCAGACCTTTTCAGAATGCCCAGCATATAGTAATGGCTGAATAAATATTTGTTGAATAAAAAATTGGGTGAACAAATATTTCTAGCAAAACATTTACCATTTTTAGATTTTGCTACAGTTAATTTTAGAGTTTTAGAAAACAACTAAATTAATCAAAGGTGTCTAGGTAGTATTCTTTTGTAGAAATTCCCTATTATATTAATGGCTATTTCTTAACCTAAAATAGTTACCAAAAGAAAGGTTCCCTTGAAAAATTAAAAGCATGCATATGTTATTATGTCTTCTGCTTTCTATTTTCATTCTCATCTTCTGCTTCTTTCTCTCTACTTAATATATTTTTAAAAATGTGTTTTTATTGATTTTAGAGAGAGGAAAGGGAGAGGGATATATAGAGAGAAACATTGATCAGCTGTCTCCTGCAAGACCCCTACTGAGGATCCAACCTGCAACCAGGGCGTGTGCAGGTTACCAGGGGAATTGACCTGGTAACCTCTTGGTTCATAGGTTGATGCTCAACCACTGAGCCACCCTGGCTGAGCTTCTTCTTTCAATATTAATTCGCAAACAAATATTTGTTGGGAAGCTATGATGATCCAGGCATTGTACAAGGCAGAGGAATAAATAGCACATAAAATTAGGCAGAAATATGTTTCCTGTTGATCTTCCCTACTTAATTTTATTTCATCATTTTAAAGAGCTGGTTGTATGTCTTTATCTGGAGTCCAATTGTCCCCTTTTCTCATTGCATTAGGATGACTTCAGGTCATTATATAAGTACTGCACACAATCTGGTTAGAGTAAACTGGCCTTAAGGACCTATTCAATAGTTTCTTTGGTTTGCTTTTCTTGCAGAAGAAAAAAACAAACAAACAAACAAAAACAACCCCCAGAAGATTGCTTTAACAAACAGTTCAGGAATCGGTGATCACTTTATTAATTTACTTGGCCATACATTTATTCAGTACCCACAGTGCCAAGAAATTCATATGACCAACAATTTCCCAGCTGTACCTACACAGCCTCTTTTCAAGGAACACATACTCTTGTAATTGATTCAGCCGTGAATGCTTTTCCTTGTTCAGTGATTCAGACCTCCCATTTCACTTACTAGCCATGCATAATAACTCATGTGAAAGATTTATATTCTTCCTGAGCAATTGGTAAGAACTGTAACTAGCTCTATAGGAAAAGAATAAAATGCCATATCTGTAAAAACAGCAGTGTTCTTATAGTTAGTCATTTATCAGAGTTTTCAGATAGTACCATAACCATGGAAACATTCAGTTAACCATCTGTGATGTTGACTACATTCATTAGCTAATTAAAATTATCTGTGGTGGCCCTGGCTGATGTGGCTCAATTGGTTGGAGCATCATCACATATCCTGAAAGGTTGTGGGTTGGATTCCTGGTCAAGGCACATACCTAGGTTGCAGGTCAGTCGGGGCATGTATTGGAGACAACTTACCGATGTTTCTCACATTGATGTTCCTCTCTCTTCCTCTCTAAAATAAATAAAAATATATCCTTGCATGAGGATTTTAAAAAATAATTAATAGAATACAATTATCTTTGGTCAAACAAAACAACTAGAGACATATACCAATTCTAGATATAGATGCCCTTGAGGACAATAGTGTGCCTACAACAGAAGCACCTCTCAACATTTTCTATACTTATTCAATGATTATAAGTGGGCGCTTAGTATGAAGTCAAATACCTTATATATATACTTTGTCTTTTTTTAGTACTTAATTATTAAAGACATTGTAAGTAATCTATTGGCTCTTAAAGAGTAATCTTGCATAACAGAATAGGGAAAATAAATATTCATACTGTTATGTACTAAAAATTGGCCATTATTGCTGATAAATGCAATATATGAGATAAAATTATTTTAAGCATATCTTAAAAGAGCTAACAAAATTTACATTTACTTCCCCTAATTCATGCATGTGTTGTTGGATTTTTTTTTAAAAAAGGAAAGTATAAAATATTGCACATAGGAAAACATTTAGAACTATAACATACATCTTGGTATTTTCAATCTTTTAGTGGTATTTAGATTCATTTACCCAGTATCATATGTTTAAAAATTTGTTGAACTAGAATCTAAATCCATATTTGTTTGACCTAAAATGGGAGCATTTCAATACTGCTTTCTAATTTATGGCCTCTTCAAAGTGAATCTTTGTCATTAGCCATGGCTGATTCTCCTTAATACTTTTCATTTAACTAGTGTAATTCTAACTACTATGTTGAGATTATTTCTGGAGAATAAAGAGGTCAGCTCTTTGACATTTTATATCAAAGTTGTCCAAATCAGCATGCATTTACTCAGCATGAAATGAAGACATGGAGAGAGACATTTAGGTAAGTTTGATTCATGTAAATAATCAAATTGAACGTGTCATACATATGTCCATGTTCTACAATTTGCTTTCTTTGATTAAAGACAGTCCCAGGGTGTGCATTTATTCTCACTGGGACAAAGATAGATGGAAGCTAAAATTAGCTATGTGGAAAATCAATTTGAAAACTATCAAGCTCCAAACCAATTCAAATAACTAATTTTCTATTAGAAGACAGTTCTAAATATTTTATTTGATTAGTCATGTGATAATAACAGTAATTAAGTTCTCCAGACATGTATTTTATCTATGAAGGTCAAAGTTATTTGCCAAGTTATTTCGGGTTAGAATCATGCCCTGAATATATTAATCTTTGTCCTTACGTGGCTATCTGAATATTTTATATATTAAAGAAAAACTTCATTCTGTTTTTATTCGGAAGCTAGATAGTAGCATTTTAAAAAGCTAATCAAAGAATTTGTATGCATATATGCATAACCCATGGACTCAGACAATAGGATGGTGAAGGCCGGGGGTAGGGGTTAAGGGAGGGCTTAGAAGGGGTCAGTGGGGAAAGAAGAGGAAATATGTAATACTTTCAACAATAAAGATTTTTTAAAAATCAGTATTTCTTTTTCTAAGGTCCTATGGAAAAGGACATTCAGGTTATGATTATTGCAATAGCTTTCTTAAATGTGTTTTGCATACTCACAACTATAAACCTCCTTTTGTCTACCTCTGTAAATGTCATGCATCTAGGAATAGTGAAACCTTCCTTAATCAGAACCAAACTAACTAATTGAAAGATTCTCACCAGTGGCTGTATGGGACCATAGTGGACCATTGTAAGGAAAGCCAGGGCTACAATGATCAGCATGTGGTTGGTGCTGTAGCCTTAAACATTTATATGTTGTCATGTGTCCTATATGTCAGCCTTATCTCAACTATATTAATTTTTCAAGTTGTATATTTCCATTAAGTTACTCTTTTATCTCTATCCTCTCTTCACTATAATCCTTTTAAAGAGTTGTATATATTAGCTATTTGCATTTTCAAACTACTATTCACTCATTTTTTAATTATTTTTTATTGTTGACAGTATTATGGATGTCCCCTAATTCCCTCCCATAAAGGGATACTTCAGTCTAGTTAGTTAATATATACCATTTTATGCTATATTATACATATCATATTTGTTTTCATATACAATTTTATTATAGTTATTTCTAGGTTATGGATAATTAATTTTAATCATTTCCTAAGGATGGACAACTTATTTATTTCTGCTTTCTCTCTTATGTACACAATACTGCAATAATATCCTCCTTGGGCACATGTGTTTCTATAGGGTACACACTGATAAGTGTAATTGCTAGGCTATACGGCATATGAATTTTACATTTTAATAAAAATTACAAAATTGCCCTCTGAGAAGTCATACAAAATTCCATGACAGCATATGCTGTAATTTTTATAGCTTGCCCAAGACTTAATATTTACATTTAAAAAATTCTTTGCCAAATGAATGAAATATTATTGCTCACATTTTTGGTTATTTGAAACATTTTAGGTACGAAATATGATATACAGAGTGTATACACTGCTCACTAATTTATCACACAGTAACAGCTCATATAACTAGCACACAGCCAAGACAGTGTACATTGTTAGCACCTTAGAAGCACCTCTCATGTCACCTAACAAAAACTACACTCTCCACAACCCCAGGTTGTCTTTGCTTTCCTTAACAGTGTTAAAATGAAGCAAACATCCTGAAGCATTTAGTACAGTTTTGACCATTTTGTAATACTTATGCAAATGAAATAGTTCAGTCTACGTTATTCTGCATCTGGTCCCTTACATTCACCATTATGTTTTGTGAAATTTATCCATGTTATTGCACATAGCTGTAAAAATTGTTAATTTTTGTTTATTCCGTGGCACTGTGCAGGTTATTAAATGTTCTATTGCTATCTATATAAGTAACATATATGATAATTTTCTACATTAATTAGATTCTTATTATTATTAATAGAGTAGTCTAATCCATTTTTTAGTCTAATACACATGTTTTCTTTGTTTAGTGGTTTATATGGACTAATTCCTGCTATCCTGTTTTGTGTTTTCTATTCACCATGATATATATATACACACACACACATATATATATATATATATACATATATTACTATATATGTATATATGTGTGTATATATATGTGTATATATATATATATGTATATATATATATTACTTTTATTCCCACTTCTCCTTTCTTTGTTCCTTCAGTTATTGCTCAAAGTTTTTAACCCACTAAGAGTCTCTTTCTTGGAAAATTTAGGAAAATACACTGAGTGGCCAGATTATTATGATCTCTGAAAGCATAATAATCTGGCCACTCAGTGTATATCCTATATAATAAAAGGCTAATATGCAAATTGTCCCCTAACCAGGACTTCGACCAGCAGGCAGGCCGGCCAATCGCCCATGTCCCTTCCCCCTGGCCAGGCTGGCCGGACCCCACCCATGCATGAATTCATGCACTGGGCCTCATATATATATATATACTGAGTGGCCAGAAATACACATTCATAGACCACATACATAGACTTGTGCACATATCCTTCTTTCTGATTAAGATTCTTCAAAGACTGTCTTAATCTTTTTGGGATGCTAGAAAAAATTACCACAAACTAGGTGGTTTTAAACAACAAAAGCTTATTTCTCACATTTCTCAGTCCAGGATGTCTGACAATTGGGTGCCAGCATGTTCAGGTTCATGCCTCCTCCTAGTTTACATGTGCCCCCTCCCCTTTTTTTTTTTTTACTGTGTCCTCACCTTGTGAAAAAAGAGCAAGCTAGCTCCCCAGCCCCTTCTTATAAAGGACACTAATTCCATTCATGAGGTCACCACCCTCATGGCCTAATTATTTCCAAAGGCCCCACCTCTAAATACCATCGGATTGGGATTATGGTTTCAAGGTATGAATGGGGCGGGGGGAGGGCAGTATGAACATTCAGTCCCTTGCAATGAATTTCCTTGGCAATTAGGCAAAAATAATTAATACGTCCTACTAAGCTATACTTGGGCTGCTCTTTGTCAAGCTTTTAAGCCTAACTGGGCATCACTCTCTTATTCATCTCTCTGCCCTTAAGCAATACTATATTTTTTTGTTCTAAGTCTCAAGGCCTTTCCTCCCTCCATCGTGCTTCTCCACAAAGTGATCTATGAGTATAAAGTATGTTCTTATGCCCTGCTTCCCCTCTACCTCTACCTCTACCTCCATCCTCTTTGCCCAGCTAGTTAGCATAGATTCTTACTTTAGAACTCACTGAAAGTATCAGCTCTTCAAGGCTAAGTTCCCTGACACTCCCATCAAACAGGAGTCACCCAGTCTTCCTGAACATGATTATTGTTTTCATGAACATCTTCGCATTCAAAATCCCAGTGCCTTTCCTGGTAATGGAACTTTGAAGAAACTCAATTTGTATCAGATGAATGAATTTAGATATTTTATTGTTAGTCCTCAGGAGAAGCTTAATGGCTCAGTTATGGCAGCATTTCATATATCTAGCTTAGAGCTGATGAATCATGAAGAAAACAAAAAGGACCCAGGTTATGAAAGGTATTCAAAAGAAAGGATGTTGGGTTCTCTTGTCAAAGTCAGTTTATCCTTTTCCTAGTCATCCACAATTTTAATACAGTTACTAGTATTTATCTAGTTTTCAAGTCTACAGCATTAGATAACAAAAATTTCAGTGGAATAATTGATTATACAGATGGTCACTCTTATAGTACCAATGCTTTGGGTCCAGATAATGCAGAATAAAACAGTTTTGCTACAGGAATGTTTCAACAGTTTTGCCAGTATACCAAAATATCCCTGCTGCCTTAGCCCCAAATAATCACGTGTTCTTTTGTTCGAGTTGTGCTTTCCTTTTCTGAGCTCATCTGCAAACACTAGGAACAATAAATTCTGTCAGTGGAAAATGAAAGTTCAACATTCCCCCAGTCGGAATGAGGAACTGCAAGAGCAATAATTCTTAGTCCTGGTCCCCAGACACTATATCACTAAAAATCACTGGGAAAATGAAAATGATTGATACATGTTTATATTCATGACACACATTCACACTAGCTGGCTAACTAGATCACATATTCAATTTGCTTTAAAAACCAACCAACCAACCAACCAACCAACCATTGTGGTTAATCATAAAATGGCATAAGAGTTTGTAAACAAAAGTACCAGAATCGTGCATCCAAATAAGATTTAAAGTTATCAACTTGAATAGTCATCATTTTAGTAATGTTACAGTCTTTAAAAACACAATGTACACAAGCATACACACAGGAAAGGTTCACTCTTAAAGAAAGGCTTTGGATTCTAGTCAAAGGAGATGAACTGGTGATCAGATTGGAGAAATGTATTTGTTGCAAAAAATGATGTGTGCTAATGCTTTCCCACCCTTTATATGTCTTACACTCAAGTTTGGAACTTATGTGATAGAATTCCTAAAATATTAATAAAATCAATAATATTATAGTATGTAGCATCTCCATGTGATGATTTAAAGAAAAACATTTTGTTTTTAGCAGATCACTTAACCTTCTGGGACCAGAGTTTCTACAGTTACAAAATCTGCTGTCAAAATATAGGGTTGTGATAAAGACTGATTGAGATAGTATGTGAATGATATTATAAACTATCTAAAGTCCTGACTTAAAAATTACTTTACTATATATTATACCATGTAAACAAACATATGCTAACTTTTTTCTCTATATAAACTAAAACGTAATAAATGTAATTAGTTACCTTTCCTTGGAGGATGGAGTAGAAAAAGTAAAACCAATAAAATGAGTAGGGATAACACTCAAAAAGTCAGGAATGGGAAGGATAAATACACTAGCATTTGTATTTCCATAAGTTTAACTGAAATTTGAAAATATATTAATTTCCTGTAGGTCTTCCAAAGTATAGTATACACATCTTCCAGAGTAAACCATCACTTATATTTTAAACAAGATAGCTCTATTGTATATCAATTCAATTTTAAAGTGCAGCTTTGAAGAGGTTGTCTATAGATAATACTGTTTTTATTTGAAAAATGCTGTGATTTTGATACATAGAAACAAAGAAAACAAAGAAAGAAAAGAAAAGCATTTTCTGAGGGTGATAAGGTATTTTTCCATTGCTTTGCAATCCAGTAAATTTTAAACAAATAGTCTTGACCTTTACACAATAATGATCAGTCCAAAGTAATTACTATTTCTAGGTCATAGCATATAAAAAGGAAAAACATGATGAGCGCTGAAGAACCTTATATTTTAATATTAGCCCCTTTCACAATTGGTGTTGCTCAGAGCTGAACTCTTCTTATGCTGCCGTGGTTATGGACAGAGTTGAGCACAAACACAGGAAGAAAAGACAGTTACCCCCTGAAGTAATTTCATGGACATCAAAATGCCCTCCTGACCCTAAATATGTATTTTCCCATCTGCAACTCATGCAGTCTTTCATTTAACATAAAAATATCCCTGCCTCCTTCTTAAATCACCAAAGTATATTAAAAGGTATATGAAACACTTAACACTCTTTTGACCAGTACACAGAAATGATATTTATAATAAATTTTCTGGAATTTCAGAAAGGAAAATGATCCCTCTGAGTTAGAGAAGTCTAAAAAAGCACTAGACACATAATACTGGAGCTGACCCTGAAATAACTCTAGGGTTAGTAGAAGGAAAGGGGGATTGTTTATGCCTGTGGAGTAAAGAGTGAGCAGATAAAATGAACAAATTCATATCAGTAGAGTTGAATGTACCATTCTTAAATTAGGCCTAAGAATAGTTCATTTCCAGGATTAAAAACTCATTGCCTGATTTTAATTTATGTTATTTTTCTTTACCAAAATTTTTAGTCTAGATTTGTTTGAGATACAATAAAATAAGGACTGGGGGAAGATTATGCAATTTATGCCAGATTTTACAATTCTTGCCCCCATCTCCACCCCCACCCTCCATTCTTTTCTGATCCCACTCTGGTCCCTCTTTCATTCCACAGCCTGAAGGACTTATCTATCTCTAGATTGGCATGTCACTTGAGTAAGAACACTGGCTGGCACCTTTGGTTGCATTATGGGACTCTTGCCTGCCTCACTCATCTCATGCTACATCCCGCCCCACTTTACCCCTTGCCCATCATTCTCTAGCCAACATCAACTTTATGATATGCCTTGAGCACACCAAGCTTGATGCTGACCCTGGTACAGCCCATAAGTTGTTTCATCCACCCATATCCTCTTTCTCCCAATTTCCTTGGCTGAATCCTCATCTTAAATGTCTTCTCTTTAGACTCTAGCCCTCTACCTTTATACAATTTTCTGCATAATACTTATCAATACCTGCTGTTTTTCTTGGACATATATTTTATTTCATTGTTTATTACAGGAACCAGGATTTGTCTGTCTCAGTCCCCAGCACCCAGAATATTATCTTGGAAACACCTATTGCTTGAAAAGCAGTTGATTGTTCTACCACCTTTCTCACCAAATTATGTAGAGTTGAACATGTGGAAACTTCTCAAGGACAGCACAATTACCCATGCATTTTTTTTTCTATTTCATTCCTATAAAACTTCACCACAGCCCAGAGCTCTGGTATGGTGCCTGTGGGTGCATTTTGAAATTAAATAAAATACCCCTAAGGTTCTTCAATTAAACTGTTAGTGTACCCATAAATGATACAGAATCAAGCTGCCCACATACAGCCTGCGACTTCCACTGAAACTAACCATTTTTAAAATAAACACTTTTATTTTCAAGAGTTTATAATTATTATTAATGATTCCAACCTAACAAATTGTTGCAGAGAAATACAATAGTTTTTTTTTTAGACTATGCACGAGCTGGAAAAAATTGTCAATTAAGTTGATATAATGTGAAAGGCAGAAAAAAAACAGAACTTAATTTTCATATTACGACTGAATGTTCAAGGAATAAAAAATTTGCAAAGTTCAATCAAGGTGTGAGAGGCAGCAAAAACAATAAAATATGATGGTGAGAACACAATACGGTACCTCTCCAACTTCCTCATTATAAAGCCATTTTTACATTAACTCTCTTCTATTAGAAGACTAAAGCTTAATTCAAGTTCAACAGCAATTGCTCATTATGAGAATTTCCCAACAAATCTGCAGTGTTTTATTCAGTGACTAGGAATGGAGATTGTGGTGTACAAGTTTGGAGTATGATAAATATTCAATATTGATTCGTTGAAAGGTCTGGACTAAGTAGTAAGGGGAAATATTTGCCAATGCACATTTTTGACAATTAATGACACTCACAAATGGGAAACAATTCCTAAATTGCAGTGGATAGGATTGTTTTCAGAAACAAATGAACAAGCCTAATTTATACTGCGTGAAACCACTTGACAACAGCTGGGAGAGTTAATCGAGTCTGGTGGTGGGAATAAGGCCAACATGACAGAGTGGGTAAAACTGGACAATTTCCAACATGCTCATTAATCATGTGACTAATCTGAAAATGAATGCAGCATGCAAATTAAAGGGGAAAGTGACTTCCTGGTTTGGAGAGATACCAGCATGTGAAATTGTGTGGATTCTTAACACTGCATTAGGCAGGGGCCTGAGATGTGTCAATGCCATGCTTTAATTAGAATACAGTGGTAGGTGGAACATGCTTTAGAATTAAACATACATTTCCATAAAATTTAGTCTGATTAAAATGGAATCCAGTGATACAGAGAAGCATTTCTGAAATTGTCTTTAATAAGACTATGCAAATATCCGAACTGTGTAAAGAACTAGGAAAGGGTTCTGAGCATATTCCAGCTGGTTAATTTCTCTAAACTCCATCAATGACCAGCTTTCTGTTTTCTGACACTTCTCTTTTGCTACTCCATTTATACTGAAAGTGGAAACATTTTAACTATTTAAGGACATCTGCTTTTTCCCCATCCCTGCATAGATTGTGTGAGACTGCATAAGAAAAACTCTGAAATGCGAATTCTGTTTGAACCATTTTGTCTTAAATGACCTATTTATATAGTCAGTCAGATCCACATTAAAAAATATAGCTGCCATTTTCTTGCATTTATTTTCATTCTTTGAAAACAGAAACAATATTACATTATTTAAAAAATTGTTAAATATTTTAACCAAAATTTTTACTAGTTACACATGGGTAATTGAAATGTCTTAGACTATATTTAAAATATATTTTTATCGATTTCAGAGAGGAAAGGAGAGGGAGAGAGAGGTGAACATCAATGATGAGAGCGAATTATTGATCAGCTGCCTCCTAACACCCCCTTCTGAGGATCCAGCCCACAACCAGGGCATGTGCCCTGACCAGGAATCGAACTGTGACCACCTGGTCCAGAGGTCAATGTGCAACAATTGAGGCACACCAGCTGGGCCAGGTTCTATTTAGATAAATTTGAGAGTCTTTACTGGAATTCCTATCTAATTCATATTTTGGAACAAACACTAAATACTTAAAATTTTTACTTTGAAGATCAGTCAGAATAGCAGGAGTTTGGTACGTTTTCTACTGAATACAGTAATGCTTCGTGTTGCTTTTTCATGTTTTCAATTTAATATCTTATCCGATACCCACACAACTTTAACAAGAGATAATTCCTATATTTTTAACCAGTTAGGAAACTGAGTCCACAGACTACACAGTAAGGAAATAATTTTGTGAATCCTTTGTTTTGTTTTAATAAAAATACATTAATGCCATTTGTTATCAAGGTGATATTAATACCTTTCTAGAAATATTTTTTTCTAAGTAGTAAGAAAGAGATTTATCCCAAATTATCCAAACTTTGTTTCTCATAACTGGTGGAAATATAAGCTATGCTCTGAGGTTTCATATAGAATGGTAAAACAAGGTTTATTTCATAATGAAATAAATGCTCTAGATAAATTAAATAACCAACTTTCACTTTTTTACTTTGTATTGATGTTTATTGAGATAACATAAAATATGGTGCAGCTTGATAAATTATTAAAGGGAAAACATTCTTGTAAACCCTGAAAGGAGATTAAACATGGACAAACACCCCCAAAAGCTCTCTTTGTACCTTCTCCACTACAGGTAATATCTATTTACCTTGAATGAAATCCTTTCCTTAATAGACTTTATAATTCTATATCCAATCCACTATAGTTTAGCCTTGCTTTCCCCACCCTCCCCAAATATATGTTGTAAGTGTAGGTATAACCCTATATAATAAAACCCTAATATGCAAATCAACTGAAGGGTGGGATGACCAGTGGAATGACCGACCTGTCACTGTGACGTGCACTGACCACCAGGGAGCAGATGCTCAAGAGAGGGAGGAGCATCTGCCCCTGAGAGGGAGGCAACCCACAGTGGCAATCGGGGGGTGGGGCTGGCCAGTGGGTGGCGCCAGGCCACCAGCCAAGGCAGATTCCAGCAGGGGCCCCCTGATCGCCTCGCCCCGCAGGTCGCCCCACAGATCAGCCCTGATCGCCGGCCAGGCCTAGGGACCATACCCTATATATTGGAAACAGTCTCTTAGATTAAAAAATTAAAACCTAGCAAGGCTACTCTAACACTGAAAAAACAGGATGTTGCAGAATGGACTCTGGCTTGCACACTTTGTGGTCAGCCCTGATTCTGACACATAACTGTGTGACAAAGCCAATTACTTAACTTCTCTCTGCTTCAGTTTTCCACCCATAAGATGGGGAAAATGGTTCTACTACCTCAGAAGGATCATGTTATGTATACTTTTTATAATCAGGGCGAAAAAAATGTAGCTGCGCATACAACAGCAAGATGCCTTTCACCTGTATGAAAAGTATGGTCACTGGTGGTGCATGCAGTGTCCTGGTTTGCAAGAGGGATCAGGCCTAAACCAGCAGTCAGACGACGCCTGAGGGTGAAGGCCGGGCTGAGGAACCCCCCACCCCCCGCCCATGCACAAATTCCATGTACCAGACCTCTAGTTATATATATATATACATATATATACACATATATATATATATTTATATACATATAAAAATTTGTGTATATATGTATATGTAATCTATATATTTCCCCTCTATTACTTTGTTTCCAAGCAATGTACTACTTAAAAACAAACCCGCACACATATAATTGCCCTCTGGTGTTATCCATTGTGTAGTTTCATGCATTAGTCTCCAGTCTGAACTTCCTAAATTTTGTAGTTGGATCTAGAGGTTTAATCAGATTTGGGTTTGGTATTTTTGTGGTAAGACAACTTCATATGTAATGTGTATCCTTGATCCAAAGGCACATAATATTTGGTTGTCTCCCTTTGTGCTGTTAACAGCCATTGGCACTAAAATATTAGATCCTTAATTCAGTAAGGGTTTCAAAATGGTGATATGTCAAGTCTATCTTTTCTATTTTACTTATTACTTGGAATGTTTTATAATGTGAAGTATTCTGTCAAATGCTATTTGGTTACCCAGTGATTTGATTTGTATAGGAATGGCAAAATATTTCCTGATGTCTCTCCCTTTATTTACCAGTTTTCAAAGTAATGAGTTAATTCTTTAGCATCCTCCATTCCTTTTTAATCTCCTCTTCTATAGGAAGGCCTCAAACCCAGTATTGCTCTTGT
Organism: Corynorhinus townsendii; assembly: GCA_026230045.1. Taxonomy (NCBI): domain Eukaryota; kingdom Metazoa; phylum Chordata; class Mammalia; order Chiroptera; family Vespertilionidae; genus Corynorhinus; species Corynorhinus townsendii. Next base: position 14,524,456 of record JAPDVU010000007.1, read on the forward strand.
CCTTCCCTGTGTACATCACCGCCTATCAATATACCACCCAGAGTGGTATCTCACTGCAATAAATGAAATATTTCACTTTTGGCCTGACTAGTAGAGACTCTGAGGGGTTCTTAACTCCTGCTTCTAAATAAATGCAGATATCCTATCTTCCTGCTCTAGCCAAAAGGGTTTGAACAGTTTTTGTGAATACCTTACTTTGGTGACTTATATTGGGACCTTATATATTTTTTTAATTTATTGATTGATTTTAAAGAGAGAAGAAGAGAGAGAGGGAGAAACATCAGTTTCTTGTTCTACTTATTTATATATTCATTGGTTAATTCTTCTTTTTTAAAAAATATTTTTTTATTGATTTCAGAGAGGAAGGGAGAAGGAAAGAGAGATAGAAACATCAATAATGAGACAGAAACATTGATTGGCTGCCTCCTGCACACCCCCTACTGGGGATTGAGCCTGCAACCTGGGCATGTGCCCTTGGCCAGAACTGAACCTGGGACCCTTCAGTCCTCAGGCAGAGACTCTATCCACTGAGCCAAACTAGGGCACATTGGTTAAATCTTGTATTTGCCCTGACAGGGGATCAAACCCACAACCTGGAGTATTTGGATTCTAATCAACCGAGCCACCTGACCAGGCCCGGGATCCTTATTAATATAAATATGTTCAGGTATTTTGTAATAACTAATAGTTTGAATTTAAATGTTCTCATAGTGTCCATAGGTATTAAAGAGGGGAGAAAAAAAAGCAGCCTCAGAAAATTATATCAATCTCTAGGGAGTGCTGTCCTATCATAAACAGTCCATTTTATAACCCTGTTAAAGACCTTTTGCATACCAGTATCATTTAATCTATTCACTATCATTCTCTATTTTTAACAATCTTCCCATATAAACATGTATCATTCCATACCTTCATTAAAACCATTAATAAGAATGGAAAACACATCGTGAGAAATGACAGGGTCTATAGTAAACTACTGGAAAACTTCCTACGTACTGAAACAATTTACTGTTTACCATTTTGGATGGAGTATTTCAAACACTTACTAATTCCTCTGACAATATTTGATCCCAGCTAATGCTTCTCCATTTTTTCAACTGAGATTGCAAGTCAAACACCTATCAAACCCCATTTGCTTGCACAGCGATAGTTCAAAATGCCACTCATAGGTTTTGTGGAAGGACATCATTAATCAGATTTGCACTCCATTGGAATAACTACATATTCTTTTCAAATCTAATTACATATCTTATGATTTTATTTGTTCTTTACAAATGATAGTTTTATCTTTTGATTCTCAATACAATTTTCATCCTTAAAAAGAAGTAAGAAGTGAAGGAATTCTGATGTTTTTGCCATTTATCAGCATTATACTCTCCTTTTGTCGCCTTCTTTTGCCAATCTAAACAACTCTAAAGATTGAGAGAAATGAAATTAAAGCCTTCAAGTCTCTTGATAAAAAACATGCCCAAGGTCCCCATGGGCTAAATACCATGCCGCGTCCAATTTCTACTCCTAAATCACTTTATAATTATCTGAGCCATCTCTGTTTTTGGAACTGCTCCTTAATTTTCTAAGTTGAACTATTTGATTCCTTTTCTTCAATGGAAACAGCCTCTCCTGCCTCATTGTCTCAATATTTCCCCTAGCTGCAACTCTATGGGATATGCACACTTGTATATAAATACATTACTTGCCTCACAACCAGGAGCTGTGCTTTTACAACTCCATGCAGTTTCTTTTTTTAAGAAATATATTTTATTGAATTTTTGCAGAGAGGAAGGAAGAGGGATAGAGAGTTAGAAACATCTATGAGCGAGAAACATTGATCAGCTGCCTCCTGCACACCTCCTATTGGGGATGTGCCTGCAACCAAGGTACATGCCCTTGACCGGAATCGAACCTAGGACCTTTCAGTCCCCAGGCTGATGTTCTATCCACTGAGCCAAACCAGTCAGGGCTCCATGCAGTTTCTTTAACATTAGAGTTTAAAGAAACGGGACCCTCTGGGATTGTACATAATATAACATATGCTTATTAGTGTTGGATTTTTTTAAGTCTTCACCTGAGGATACGTTTTCACTGATTTTAAAGAGAGAGGAAAAGAGAGAGAAACATTGATGTGAGAGAGAAACATTGATTGGTTACCTCCCATATGGGGCACAGCAGGGGATCAAACCCACAATCATTTGGTGTATGGGATGATGCTTCAAACAACTGCGATATCCAACCAGGGCCAAAATATTTTTTGGATGAGTAATTGGGATGCAAGATTGACATCACCAACTGTTTCTCTCTAGCATAAAAGTGTGGAGCAAAGTGATTGCTCAGATGGGTAATAATTTCAGTTTTGTTTGTTTTGTGTGATTCTTTTTTTTTTTTTTTTGGCTTTTCAAACATTCACTTTTTTCCAAAGTTCAATCATAACATTGAATATAAGAGGGAAGGGATGAGAAGAGACAGGAAAAAGAGACACACATCTGGAAGTACCTGCTGATAGCACCTAACCAAGTAGGGGAGACAGGTGCCAGCCACACAGCCTCCAGATGTGGCAGATATCTTCTGCATTTTATGCCTGAGAAAGAAGAGAAAAACTGAAGCATAAGTTATGGATGGTAAAATCAATCGGCAGTTGTGTGCCCTTGTCTTTTGCTCCACTGAATTGCTCTGAAACATCAGGCTGTTCCCACCGAGTGGTGGAAAGGTAAATGGGGACCAGGTGTTTGAAGGTGGCACATAGACTATAAATGAGAACTGCTGCTATGGACAAGAAAAGACAAAACTAAGCCTTGCATGGTGTAAAAGCTGGTAAGAAGGAGGAGGAATCTAGCTAGGTCTGGGGAAAATTCTTCTCATTAAAAGAGCCAGGCTGGTAGGTGGCCAAATTCAAGTTCTCTTTAAAAAGATGTGGCGATCACTTCTCCAGGAGGATTTGAAGGTGCCCCAAAATGGAAAGAACTTGGGCATCATTCACATAACCTCCAGAGGATAGAGAAAAGTGAATTCTGAGGATACCACATTGAACCAGGTCAAAATTAAACTAGTTGCACTGATCAAACAGTTGCTGCTATTACTGCCACTGGGAATGGTGTTAGTCATGCTTTACTATCCTCCCATAAGTTTCAGTTCCATGGCATAGGGATCCTCATATGTTTACTTTTGAATCAAGGATTTTATTGAATACTAGTAGCCTTGCACACAAATCCGTGCACCAGTAGCTCTCTGTGGGGCCTGGCCGCTCCGTGCCCACTGCCCAGAGGCTCTCTGTGGCCCAGAGGCCCATCTGTGGCTGGGCAAGGAATGCTTGCCTCATCGTCAGGGCAATGACGCAGTCGTTCCCCACCCCCCAGCCGCTCTGTCCCCGCTGCCCAGAGGCCCTCCATGGCCAGGGTGGAATGCTTACCTTGTTGCCACAGCAACGAAGCAAGCATTCTGCCAGGCCACTCACATTACCTGCTTTCAGTGGCTGCCTCCCCGGGACTGGGGGACTCCAGTGGGGCTGAGAGGACTGGGCGCCACCATCTTATGGCTATGGGCACCACCATCTTTGTGACGGAGTGACAATTAATTTACATATTACCCTTTTATTAGATAGGCTATCTGCTAGGTAAGTCTTAGGTCAAAGGCCTGTAACCTTGTAGCTAAGGAAGCTGGAAAAAGGGACTGGCTGCTTCTATGTCAATCATAGGAATGTAGGGCTTAAAAGATGCTGGCTACCAACTGCTTTTCCCCTCATACTAAATGTGATTTCATGATAGATTCTGCTCTGTATTATTTATGTCTAAGTATTAATTTAAGTGTGGCCCAGAGTTTGGAGTTATGTATTCACTCAGTTCAATTAAAAAGCAGCATCTAAACTTCAAAGTAATCCTCTTTACTCATTTGATTAGTCTTTGAAAAACAACCAGCATAGTAAAAAAAAGAACAGCTTTTGGTATCTAACAGACCTAGTTTAGTCTCCAACTACCTCTTACTGGTTTTGTAAGCTTCATTAAGTTTAATAATTTTTATTAAGTTCATATTTAAATTGGGCATATCTATAGTAATAAAAACACAATATGTTAATTATACCAGACATTCTTCTGGATGACCTGGATAAAGCCGGGGCTGTGAGGGAAGCACGGTTCCTGGATGCCAGAGGGAAGCCGGTGCCAGCAGCCAGGAGAAGGAAAGCCTACTCTTACACGAATTTCATGCACTGTGCCTCTAGTTGAAATATACTAATATGTAATGTCTTGTGTGACTTAAATAAACTGAAAGAATTGAGCAGAGTGCCAGACAGTCAGAAAAGGTAAACTGAATTTATTGACTACCTATTATATGCCTGTCAGAATCCTAGACAATGCACATACAATGAATAAGGCATGCTCTGTGCTTTCAAATAGTTGAGACCAAATAATAATAATTATTATTATAATTAGGATGAGGAAGAGGAGGAGAAGGAAAAATGGTTAATATGCTTTAATAGAACTATGTGCAGAAGTACCGTAAGGGAATAAAATTTCTTACTAGGCTGGTAGAGGACGACTCTATAGGGAAGCGTGATGGTTAATTTTATGTGTCAACTTGATTGGGCCATGGGAAGCCCAGACATTTGGTCAAACATTATTCTGGGTATGTCTGTGAGGGTGTTTCTGGATGAGATTAACATTTGATAGTAGACTGAGTGAAGCAGATTGCCCTTCCTAATGTGGGTAGTTCTCATTCAATGACTTGAGAATCCGAGTAGAATAAGAAGTCTGAGTGAGAGGGAACTTGGCTTGCCTGATTGATTAGGCTGGTATAAGGGTCCTCTTCTGCACTTGGATATAAATTATAGCATCGGCTATCCTGGGTCGCCAGTGTCCATAGTTATGTAAGCCAATTTCTTACACTCAATCAATCTTACATATCAAGTTGCAATTTAAATGCATAATTAATACTTTATGAAATAGTGATTCTGTTTCTCTTGAGAACCTTATAGTACAGTAAACAAACTATGAAATATTACCAGAATGGTTATAATTTACAATATAATTAGGTATGTCATTCATTTGTATTTTAAATTCATTTCCGGTCTTCTCCAATCAAGAAGGATTGCCCTAGCCAGTTTGGCTTAGTGGATAGAGCATTGGCCTGCAGACTAAAGGGTCCTGGGTTCAATTTCGGTCAAGGCCACATAGCTCAGTTGTAGGCTTGATCCCCACCCCTGGTCAGGGCTCATGTGGGAAGCAACCAATTGATGTGTCTCATCGATGTTTCTCTCTCTCTCTCTCTCTCTCTCTCTCTCTCTTCCCATCCTTCCACTCTCTCTAAAAATCAGTGTAAAAATATCCTTGGGTGAGTATTTAAAAAAAAAGAAGGCTGCAGATGGCTGTGAAAAAAATACTCCTTTTGTATTTTGAGGCTATGGACTCAATGATTGCAATAATCAATCCTCTGTCTCGCTGAGTCTTGGCCAGTACAGTAACCCTGAACCACATGAAGCTGTGGTGCACTTGCCATGTGACTTGCCCAAATTAAGATGTATTATAAGCACATAAAACACAGTGGCTTTCACAACTTCGTGTAAGAAAAAGAATGTAAGATATTACATTAATATTTTTGTATGTTGCTTACACATTCAATCGTTATTTTAGAAAAATTTAGTTAAGTAACATATGTTAAAATTATTTTTTCCATTTTGTTTACTGCTTTAATGTGGCTACCAGAACATGTAAATTACATATGTGGCCTATAGCACATGACCATGACACAGTACTGCTGCTATAGGGAGCGTGGTAGGACCTGGTAACTTCTTAGAAATACAAAATCCCAGCCCCAGATTTACTAAAACAGTGCCCTTTAACAAGATCCCCAGGAGATTTGTATGTACAAGGAAAAATTGTGAAGCACTACTCTAGCCCATCACTCTAAGAATACTCCCTTTTTTCTTCATCCACAGAGGAAATTTCATTTCTGCAGCACTTATTTCTAGAGAGGCTAACAAAGCAAGGATTACCCGACTTCAAAAAAGGCAAGCCTAGAATTCTAGATGTCATTGTTTTCAGTGTCCACTTTATCTTTAGTATATACATAGGGTTCCGTTGTTAAAATGCCATGCTCAGCAAGCCTGGGACACAAAACAACTTCATTTTATCAGGTTTGAGAAGGAAGCAGCCTGAAGCATTTCCTCCTGTGCTACATTGCTCTTCAGCAAGCTGCTGCCAAAACCCGGGGTCCATTCTGGTCCTCCAGCGCCCTCATGCCTCCTGCAGGTCCTCCATTCACCTGGTCCTCCCCATCTCTGCGCCCATAGCAGTTAGCAGTGTTTTCTCTTCCCCTTCCATTCTGCCTTTATCTTCTCTGCTGATCATCCCCTCGGGCTCTGCTTCCTGTTTCTCTCATGACAGCTAATTTTGTGCAGAAGTAATCTGAGAGTAAGGTGTTTGTGCTTGATAATAGCTTAATGTTTTACCTCTCCTCTAGTTTTATTGCATTTTAATAGGGAGTTCCTGGAAATAAAATGGCTTATCGTAACTAGAGAGATAAAGCAGAAGGGGTGGAATTTGGGGCAGCATGCCAGACCAAGATATTCCGGACAAGAGGGTCCTTTGGTATCATTCTGTTTTCCATTCCTATAAACCACATTCTCAACATTGTCGGAATTCACTCGATATGAACTTAATATCTCATGATATGAGATAATTGATACAGGCTAGAAGACAAAATGGAAATCGTTGAAAAATAGTTAAGTTATGGGTTAATTTCATGCAAATATTGTGTCACCATAAAATATGAACAATTAGAGAACTGGAACTGGGTAGTTTCTCCCCTTTTTCAAATGACTGAGAGCATTCCTCTTTTAAAATGTTTTCAAATAGGAAAAGGGTAATACATATATAGAAAAGTATACCAAACAATGATTTATCACAGGGAAATATCTAAGTAATCTCTGTCTTGGTTAAGAAAGTATTTTCCTATAAATATTGCTTAGTTTGGACATTTATTCTTTAATTCTATATGAATGGAAACCTACAATGTATATTATTTTAGGTCTAGCTTCTTTCACTCAACATTATATTTCTAAGCTTCATTCATGTTGTAGTGGGCTGTAGTTTCCTAAATTTTATAACAGAAACAATCCACTGTTAGACTTTTTTGCAAGATTTCTATAAAATCTTTATCTATTCACCAGCCTCCAACTCCAAGTGCACTTTGTCATGCCTCTTTTGTGGCTTCATTCATGGAAAAGAGCCACATCTTATTGAACTTTATATCCCTAGTACCTAATGTTACTTTTTAAGAAACATATTAGAAACCAAATAAAGATTTTATAAATATCAGATAATAAGTGAAAATAGCATGCTTTTTTACAAGTTGTGTGAAATTGAGCAAATTATATAACTTCTCCAACCTTCAATTTCTCCTCTGTAAATGGAGATGGGGTAGTTCCTTCATAGGGTTATGAGAATTAAATGACATAATGGAATGTTAAAAAAAAAACAACACATATATTTTTACCATGCCAGTACAATGCCAGTGCTCAATAAATGATAGTAATAAAGTTATAACTTAAAAATACACCAATCTCTTGCTCACTTTTCATTGGAAATGGCCTCCCCACCTGCTCCACCATCCCGCCACAGTCCTGCTCTCACTGGGGTCCATTAGGGCCGCAGAGCCTCCACTGCCACCCACTGCCAGCACGTGTTGCTGACATCTGCCATGTTCAGTGCTACCCCCTGGTGGTCAGAGCAAGTCATAGCGAGCAGTTGAACTCCTGGTCCAACCAGGCCCAAAGGGACAATTTGCATATTAGGCTTTTATTATATAAGATTAGTATTTAAGAAGTCTTACCACTCCAGACAATGAAGGTATTCTCCTACAGTACCTCCAGAAGCATTATTGTTTTACTTTGCATGTTTATATTTATAACCTGGCTAGCATTTATTTTACTGCATCCTGTTATGTAGTAGTCAAGTTCCATTATTTTTAATGTTTATATCTGAGACCCCTCTTTCCGGAAAATGCTTTCTTTTTCCTACTGCTCTGAGTGCCAATTCTGCCATCTAAAAAAGGGTTCATTAATGTATGGGTTCCCTGTTCTGTCAATTTATTTTTCTATCCTTGTGCTATCACATTGTCTTAATTGCTGCAAATTAAGAGTACGCCTTGATACATAGAAGAGCTTATTGTTCTATTTTGAGATTGTCTCAACTATTTTGGACTCCTCTCATTTCCATATTTAGAATTAGTTGGTGGATCTCCACTGTTCCCCCAAGTCTGTTTGTAATATATTTATTGTTAATTAAGGGAAAATTAAAATCATTAAAATATTGAATCTTCTAATCTATAAACATGGCAAACATTTCCACTTATTTATATCATTTTTAATGTTTCTCATAAAGTCTTACAGCTTCCTAAGTAGAATTCTTGCAAAAATTTTAAAAGATTTATTCTTTGAAATTTGATTTTGTTATGGTAATTGATACCATTAAATATCTTCATTTCTTATTATTTTTGCTCATATATAGAATAATTGTTTTTGTTCTGTTGACTTTGTTCCCAGAAAACTTAATATATTCATTTATTCAATTTGTTAATTTATGTCTGAAATCTTTGACATTTTATACATACCAAAAGATATTTTCTATGAATAACATTTTCTCTTTATCAAGTTTATTCACATCAGGCATATTCTTGCCTAACTGAACAGGTTAGAACCACCAGTATAATGTGAATAAAAGTATTTATAATGAGTATTTATTCTTAACTTGTGTCTAACCTCAGAGGAAGTGATTTTAGAATTTAATGTTCACTTCAGGTTTTGTTTAAGTAATCAGTGTTAGATTCTGTGCCTATCAGAGTGTGAAGCATAGATTACACACTCAAATACCTATTGACAACATTATTGATAAATATACTGATATATTAGATTTGTATCAGTGCTGACTTAACTTTTTGTTCCAGTGAAAGTGTCCAGTACAGTATGTTCCAAAATGCTTACACACAGACATACACACACAATTAAAATAATTCATTTAAGTAATTCTTTGACAAAGTTCTTATAGATTATTCAAGCCTTCATATTTTGTCCTTTAAAATAATTGAATGACTAATATCTTAGAGATATAGCTCAGATATATATATATATATATATATATGTGTGTGTGTGTGTGTGTGTGTGTGTATATATATATATACACATATACATATGTGTATATATCTATATAGCTTCACTATAGTACTAATTATCATACATTTCAAATATTCTGGGAAGACATATAAGAAGTATTAAATTATCTTTATGATTTTTAAAACGTCATCTAGTGAAAGCTCAATGATCATCTAATATTTTCTCTCAGATACATATTGTGGTTTTAAGTTATCCTAATTTTGTATTTACAACTAAATTATTAAAAAAATAATAATTTAGTTGTAAAATTATTTAAATACATATGCTTGTTCTACAAAGGAGTTAAATAAATTATTTTGGGTAAATTTTCCAGAACACCTTAAGTTTTTTTTCAATTAAACTAAAACTTCATATTTTTGATAATTATTGAAAACATATCCTGCCAAGTCCTCTATGATTTACTTGTTGGGAAGAAAGCATTTCCACACGGGTAAATATAAATAGCAGAAGTAATTTAGATTTAATATAATTTTATGGTTAATTTGAAGCAATGTATATATTTTAAATTACAACATAACATGCCCAGAGTTTGAATTATGTGGGTATTTTTATATTTTATTTTAAGCACCATGATACTTGCAACTTTTGTTGATCCTTCTGGAGCTCCTATGCATTGACTAGCATGTACTTTTATCTCCATCTTGCAAAAAAGATCAAGTGTCTGGCCAATCATAACTTCAATCTTTATAGATAATTTTGAGACTTTAATGCAGGTCTTTGATTATTACTTCTGGTAAAATACTGCTGGAGAGGGAGAGTGAAGAAGACACATGCCAAGGGAAGCAATAGTCTCAAATCAAACATTCTTGTAAAAATGAATTTTACAGTGCTAGATGCCTCCAAGAAAGTGGCCCCATTGGGCTTTTCTGTGCAAACTATATAGTAGGCAGTTGCTGCCATTTCTGCCTGATAAAGCTTTATGTACATTTGGCCTCTTGCTTGGGAAGATAAATGAGCTCACTTCAGGGTTGGGTCTATAAGCAGATGATTGAATTTCAGGGAGGTGTTTATATGCATTCAAGAGGAGTATTTCTGTCACTGCATTTCTGCATGGGAGGTCACAAAGGGAGTGGATGGATGGAAACAGAAAGGAAGATTGTTTATTGAGATGAAATGAAAGGGATTAGTTTCTGTGGCGGCCAGGCAGGTGACCTAGATTCACAACACCAGGATGTGTACTCTGATGGATACTTTTAAAAGAGAGAAAGAAATCTTGGATATAGGGCCTGGCTTAATTTCTAGCCAATTCACATCAAGTCTCTTTGAAGGGTTTTTCTAATCCCAGGAGAAACTTTTATTTGACATATTTTCATGTGCTGGGTTTATCTAGGGCTCAGATAATCACACAGTGAAGTTCTCATATGGATTACTCAGCATGATCCTGGCCTCAGCAGGCTCTTTTAGGGGCCTTTGAGTTGAAATGAGCAAAAATGAAATCTGAAAGACATGGGATCCTCAGGTCACAGAGCCCTTTCCAAAGTAACTATTCATATTTCCCTCTGAAAATGAAAAACAACCCTATGCGTCTCCAAAAAAGATTGCAAGTAATACCACAAGATTTCTCTTTTGTGAGAGAAAGATCAGTGAGAATATAAAGGGCAGTGTAATAAAAAATTGAGAGACTGTGTGGTTGCCTGTACACTGAATGCTTTTAGGATGGCTGGGAGTGCTGAAAACACACTAGGTTTACCTCCTTGCGAGTTATATTTCCCACAATTTCAGCTCCTTAGGGCACAATTGTAAGGAATAAATTTCCTTGAAGGTAAGGTATATGTCCTATGCACTTTTGGATCTTCACATCCTACTGCATATATGTGTATCTTCCATTATAATTGTATTAGTTCCTTGAGAGTAGAAACCATGATATTGTGTATGTGTGTATTTGTGTACATTTGTGTTTGTATGTATTCTTATTTTCAGCAGCTAGCAGAAATCTAATTTTGGGGGGAGAAGTTCAGTTTCATGCATTGAAAAAGTGCCTCCTGGGAGAAACCAAGATGGAGGCATAGGTAAACACCTAAACTGCTGCTTCGCACAAAAATTTCAAAACTACAACTAAAAGACAAAACATCTATCACCTAGAACCACAGGAAAGCTGGCTGAGTGGAAGTTCTACAACTAGAAGGAAAGAGAAAAGAGCATTGAGATGTGCACAAGTGCTGAAAAGCTGAGGTACGGAGGCACGCGAATCGGACTGGTGGTGGGTGTCTGGGTGCGCTGCTTTTTTCAACCCGAAAAGGGAGACAAGCTCCCAATTACTCCGAACTCCAGTTTCTGAGAAGACACTGGGGACCCAAACTCCTATGGGGAGAAGCTGGACTGTCTGCCATCAGGTTGGAAAGGAGGGTGACTTTCTTACAGAGGTGTGCCCAGCAATCATTGTTTACTGTGCTGGGACGCAGGGACTTGGAAACTGGCAGCCATGGCTGCTTGCCACACCCTAGCCTAGTGACTCCCTGAGACCCCCCCTCCCCAACCCCTGCACAATCTACAAACCTACCCAAGCTCCACACAGCGGCTTTTGCATATAAATGGCCTGCCCTATCGCAGCTTAACCTAACAAACTGCAGCTCTGGTCAGACAGTTCCAAAACCTCCAAACCCCAAGCAAAGAGGAGAAAACAGTAGTTCTCGCTGTAGCTCCTGCTGGGTCGCCTCAGACAGTAGCTGACCTGCACCCCATTGGAGACCCAGAAACTAGTGTATCTAGTGATCAGTGTGAGATGACACCAGATTTCAACTATTCACATCCATAAGTGACACATTCAAGAGGCAGACTCAATGAGCACCAAAGCCCCACTGAAAAAAATTCTGCCCCATAAGCGTGTCTCTAGCACAGCAGTTCTTCCATTATAAGACACAGCTGATCCTCACAGCCAATTGGCCTGGAGGTCAATTCCTCCCAATGATACCAACAACAATCAAGACTTAACTACAAGGCTGTACACACAGTCCACAAAGGAGTGCACCAAGAGTGTCCACCTCAGGTAACTGGGAGGCTGACCCACTGGGCCATATAGGGCACCTAGCACACAAAGCCACCCTACCAACTCAGGGAAGCAGCAAAAATGAGGAGACAAAGAAACAGATCACAAACGAAAGAAATGGAGGAAAACAAACAACGGGATATAGAGTTCAAAACCACGGTTATAAGGTTTTTCAAGAATTTTCTAGAAAAGGCCGATAAATTTAACGAGACCCTCAAAGATATGAAAAAGGACCAACTAGAAATTAAACATACACTGACTGAAATAAAAAATATTATACAGAGACCCAACAACAGACTAGAGGAATGCAAGAATCAAGTCAAAGAATTGATTCAACCAGAACACTCAACCAGAAAAGCAAAAAGAAAAAAGAATCCAAAAATTTGAAGATAGTGTAAGAAGCCTCTGGGACAACTTCAAGCGTACCAACATCAGAATTATGGGGGTGCCAGAAGAAGGGAGAGAGCAAATTACTGAAAACCTATTTGAAGAAATAATGACTGAAAACTTCCTCCACCTGGTGAAAGAAATAGACTTACAAGTCCAGGAAGCGCACAGAACCCCAAACAAAAGGAATCCAAAGAGGACCACACCAAGACACATCATAATTAAAATGCCAAGGGCAAAAGACAAAGAGAGAAGATTTCTCAACAGCAACTATGCAGGCTAGAAGGGAGTGGCAAGAAATATTCAAAGTGATGAATAGCAAGAACCTACAACCAAGATTACTCTACCCAGCAAAGTTATCATTCAGAATTGAAGGTCAGATAAAGAGCTTCACAGATAAGAAAAAGCTAAAGGAGTTCATCACTGCCAAACCAGTATTATATGAAATGCTGAAAGGGTATTCTTTAAGAAGAGGAAGAAGAAGAAAAAAGTAAAGATAAAAATTATGAACAACAAATACATATCTATCAACAAGTGAACCTAAAAATCAAGTGAATTAAAAACCTGAGGAACAGAATAAACTGGTGAATATAATAGAATCAGGGACATAGAATGAGAGTGGATTGATAATTCTCAGGGGTAAAGGGATGTGGGGGGTACGGGAAGAGACTGGACAAAAATCATACACCTATGGATGAGGACAGTGCGGGGAAGGTAAGGGCAGAGGGTAGGGTGGGAACCGGGTGGAGGAGAGCTGTGGGGGGAAAAAGGAGAAACAATTGTAATAATCTGAACAATAAAGATTTATTTAAAAAAAAAAGAAAAAGTGCCTCCTGTGGTTGACCATCACTACTTTCTAAACCAAAAGGTTGTGGAAATAATAATCTATGTATTTGCATTTCAAAATCAATAGTATAAATAATTATTGAATTGTGTCAAAATTCAATGCTGTTCTAAATATTTTTCATGGTGATTCAGTTTGCTATTTACTTACACTATAATTGGTGAATAAAATAATATAGAAATTGTAGACTGACTCTATGAGTTTATGGGTTCAAGACTGAGAAGTTCCAACCATGTTTCACAAATGATGATATACTCACTGTAGGTATTTGAACAGGCTGAAATATATAGGAAGGGATTGGCATGAATGAGGAAATAAATGGGTTAATAAAGTAAGATTCTCAGCTCTCACCCCAGAGTTTCAGACCCAGATATTCAGTTTTCACTGAAATGATACACAGATATGACAAAGTACAGAAGCAAAAACATTAAAATTTTTTGTAGTTTTCAGTGTACAAGTCTTCACCTCAGTTATTATAAATGGAATTATTTTCTTAATTTTATGTTCATTCTTATTGTTTAGATATACAACTGATTTTTGTGTGTTGACTTTGTAGCCTGAAACTTTGCTAAATTTTTTAGAAGTTCTATTTCATGTGTGTGTGTGTATGTGTGTGTGAAATCTTGTAATTTTAAAAATTGAGGCATTAAGTACATTCACAACACTCTGAAATCACCACCATTATCTATTTCCAGAACTTTTTCATCTTACCAAACAGAAATCTTGTACCCCTTAAACAATACCTTCCCATTCACCCCTATTACCAGCCCCTGAATTCTTTAGAAACCATGAGCTTTCTACATGTAAGGTCATGTTATCTGCTAACAGAAAAAGGATGCATTTTATTTATTTTTCTTGCCATATTACTCTAGCTAAAACTTCTAGTACTATGTTAAATACCAATGGTTAAAGCAGTTTTGAGTTTAATGTCAGCACACAAAATTGTGGTGCATGCATTTATTCCATTAACTGTTTCTCTAGGGAACATCACCAGGGCACCTCAGATCATGAGTTTTTCCTGCTAAAGGAGAAATATACTTCACTTTACTTTAAGCAGAAACTCCCTTTCTTATATTTTCTGGGTTGTATCCTTCTCACTCTCTGTACTCTACTTGACTGGAGTATCTGAGTTTTTTATTTAGTAACCCATTTTTTCTTTTTAAATTGAGTTTATTGGAATGACACTGGTTAAAAAAATTATAAAGGTTTCAGGTGCACAATTCTACAACACATAATCTGTATACTGTATTGTATGTTCACCATCCCAAGACAGTCATCATTTATCCCCCTATACTCTCCTCTACCTCTCTCAAGGCCCTCCTCCTCAGCAATCACCACACTGTTGTTCATGTCCATGAATTTTTTATCTTTTTTTTTTCTTTTTGGCTCAATCCTATTACCACCCCTCCCATCTACCCCCTATAGCCATCAGCCTGCTCACTATAAGTCTATCTCTATTTTGCTTGTTAGTTCATTTTGTTCATTAGATTCCATATATGAGTAAAATCATATGGCACTTGTCTTTCACTGACTGGCTTATTTCACTTAGCATAATGCTCTCCAGGTATATTAATGCTGCCACAAAGGATATGATTTCCTTTTTCATGGCTAAGTAGTATTCCATTCTGTAAATGTATCACAGCTTTTTAAGCAGTATGGAGTTTCCTCAAGAAATTAAAAATGGAACTGCCTTATGACCCAGCGATTCCACTTCTGGCAATTTATCTGAAGAGACTTGAAGCACTAATTCGAAAGAATATACACACCCCTATGTTCATTGCCACATTATTTACAATAGCCAAGATTTGGAACCAGCTCAAGTGTTCATCAGGATATTAGTAATCTATTTAGAAAGTATTTTTTCTTTTTAAGTCTAAAAACTAATTATGTCTTTTCTGTTAACTATATCCTATCTAATAAAAGAGTAATATGCAAATTGACTCTACCTCCACTACACCCACAAGCCACACCCACCAGCCAATCAGGAGCGAGTATGCAAATTAACCCAACCAAGATGGCTGTGGCCACAGAGCAAGCAGGAGGCTTGGGTTTCCCTGGCAATGGAGGAAGCCAAGCTCCCACAGCCCTGGCCTCCGCTCAAGGCTACAAAGTTTCAATTATAGAAGATAAATAAATCCCAGATACCAGGACCTCTGTTTGGGTTGCCAGGGGGCGTGGCCAGCCTGCAGACCACCACAGGCTCCTTGCCCAGGCTGCCCCACACCCTAAGGGAACCCCCACCCTGATCCGGGACACCCTTCAGGGCAAACCAGCTGACCCCCATCCATGCACCAGGCTTCTATCCTATCTAATAAAAGAGTAATATGCAAATTGACTATCACTCCAACACACAAGATGGCTGCCCCCATGTGGACACAAGATGGCCGCTACAAGATGGCCAGCAGGGGAGGGCAGTTGGGAGGAACCAGGCCTGCAAGGGAGGGTAATTGGGGGTGATCAAGCCTGCAGGGGAGGGTAGTTAGGGGTGACCAGGCTGGCAGAGGAGGGAAGTTGGGGGCAACCAGGCCTACAGGGAAGGGCAGTTGGGGGGACCCAGGCCTGCCAGGGGAGGGCAGTTAGGGGTGACCAAGCCTGCAGGGGAGGGCAGTTAGGGGCAATCAGGAAGGCAGACAGGCAAGCAGTTGGGAGCCAGCAGTCCTGGATTGTGAGAGGGATGTCTGACTGCAGTCGGACATCCCCCGAGGAGTCCCAGATTGGAAAGGGTGCAGGCTGGGCTGAGGGACACACAACTCCTGTGCACAAATTTTGTACACCAGGCCTCTAGTTTAAATACAAACTTTGTCTTTTGTTGTTTTTTTTCAGAGGATGCTTATAAGACCCAGGTTAGGATCGACAATGAGCCAGCTTATTTGGACATCTTGGACACTGCTGGTCAGGTAAGCAATCTTCTTAGATCTCTCCAATTTCTGAGGCCAGTTTAAGCTTTAAGCTCAAGTGCATTTACCACAAAGAAGATGAGTTTAATTATTTAAATAGACAAGAACAAATTTTCAACAGCAATCAGAAATTAAATAAGAAAAAAAATATTACAGGAAAATGTGACTCATTGGCAACCAGAATATTTCAAAATTCCCTTAATTTTCTCAATATAAGAGTAGATGTAATATTGCTAGTGAGATTATAAAGTAGTTTATTATTCTTCCTCAATGTGCTCAGAATTATGTCTGAGACCCTAATATTATGATGGTTTTTATTGGATAATTTTAATTGAATATAAAGAAGGAAGGTCTAGCAAATATACTCATGCAACCAAGTGTAGGCAGACAGTTCAATGGAATCAGTAACATAACCAAGATTTAGCATAATCTGACACATTATTTTAAAAATTTATAGATAGGAACAAGGAGAAAGAGAATTATGAGGAAGAAGAAGATACAATAATTTCTATGATATAAAAATAAAGATAGAACTAAATACAACACAGCAGTGATAAATAAAACATGAGGAAAGGAATCAGAGTTAAAGTATTTCAAAGCCTTGCAGTATTTTGGAGAAGAGTAGACATTTTTTTTTAACTTCATAATTTTAAAATTATTAATATATCTGTTAAATGCCAAACACAGAAAAAATAGTTCTCTACTGTGTTATAAACCTAAAACTGCTCCAAAAATGAAATATGAAAAATATAACCTAAAAACTAGCAGATGGAAAGGGGAAGAATAAATTCTAAAGTTATGCATATAATATAAGGTTGAAAAGAAAGAAAATAAACAAAGAAGCATCTATACTAATAAAAGTCTATGTGGTTGTCATGACCTCACACCATGATGCCCTCACGTCATAACAATCCATCACCAGGAGGCTGCGTGCACAGTGGGTGCGTGTGGGTGGGCGGGGCTGTGTGTGCAGAGAGGTGCATGTGGGTGGGCAGGGACTTGATGCTGCATGCATGGCACAGAGGCGGGTCACAACAGCTCCATGCAGCGAGGCCTGGGGGTCCTGCAGCTCTGTGCAGTGCGAAGACGGGACACCTGGCTTTGGCCTACCTCTTTGGGGCAATCCATCAAGGAGCCCCAGATGGGTGGGCGGGGCCTAGCTCTTTGGGGCAATCAATCACAGGGCTCCCGCACTATGAGAGGGCACAGGCCAGGATGGGAGACCCCCGAATTTCGTGCATTGGGCCTCTAGTACAATAAATAAATATATCAGGAACCAAAATAAATGGAAATGTATATACCTTTAGACAAGTAAATTGGTAGCATCATTCTGAATAAAATAACAAAACTAACCTCTTGTACTTGTTTGGTTTATAAGACACATAAGGGTATAGAAAAGTGGCAAATAAAAAAAAATTATTTTAAAAAGTAGGCAAAAATAACCAATCCTAAAGCAGATATACCTGTATTAATATCAGATAAAATAGATTTTATTGAAAAAAAAGCATTATTAAGATATAAAAATGTTGATTTTTTAATAAAAATCATCAAAAATTATTAAAAACATTTGTCTATAATATAAGACAAATAGAGTGAGATATATATAGAATAATATATAAATCCAAAGTCATGTATAGTGGGAAATTTTAATGCTCCTCTGTCAGTAAGTACTAGATAAAAAAAATAATGTAGTTTTAGAAGATTTGAAAACCTATTTAATTTATACAGAATTCTATAGTCAATATGAGAGTAGGTATTATTGTCACACATATATGTGGTTTTACTTTTTTATTTATTTCTAATCTAAGCAAAGAATATGATCTGTAGAAGATTGATTATTTGATATATGTAGAATTTTACTTTGACTTACAGCGTGATAAAGTTTTGTAATATGTTTAAGCTAGTGGTTACCTCTTGAGGAGAAAGGGAGGAATCGGGAAAACGGAGAGATACAAAGTAGGCTTCAACTATACATGCAATGATTTATGTTTCTGCAAGTTCTTATTAAAAAAACCTAGGTCATGGGTACAGGGATCTTCACTGTAATATTTTCCTTTGAACTTAATGTATATTTAAAAATATTTTATTATTTTATCTGTTTGATGTAACTATCTAAAAATAACTGCATTAATTGGAATACTGATACTGTATAAGCCACTGAAAATAAGTGGTCTCTTTCTGTATTTATGAGATATATTCAGACTATTTGAAACCCATATATGAACAAACACATTTGGATAATGGACTAATGAGGGATATAATCTCTTGAAGCCTTAGAGAGATTTAGAATAGGAACATTTCTATTGACTCATGGAAAAAATAATTAGACTATCAATTGTATAAAAATCTAAAGAGGTATAAAGGCCCATCACAATGTCCTTACTAATTCAATGCATGTGAAATGCAACTATGTGAGAGTAAATGTCCACATATCTGTGTGTATGTAAGCATCTCACATTTTCAATATGATTATAATTGGTCATCCATAGTGTTACAACACTAGATGAACTGCTCAATAGTGATACAGAAAATTAAATTACTGTAGTCCCTGGCCTTGAAGAGTTACACTTTTATTTTTGCACATGTTTAAGAAAGAATCAACTCAAAACTGAAGAAAGAGACATCAAATTTTTACACTGTGTCTTTAATCATATCACCTCTAACTTTCTCTTATAAACACTGACTGTTCCTTACCCAACCATGCTTTAAGCATCTAATTACTCACCAGTGTGATATGTAAAACATTAGGATTTATATTTATCATTTATATTTTTAACTGAAAGTTGGCAATTTCAAAACTAAACCTGCCAAGTTTTAAAAAAGTATATAAATTTGATTTACTCATTGCATAAATATACTAAGTAAAATGACTACCAAGACTCTCTAAAGTATACTTTTATACAAAGATATGAAAAATAGAATGTCATTTAATGACCTCATCATTCAAAGCATTTCCCTTAGTCTTACGTTTTTGTGGTGGACAATGCCAGAGCTTTTCATCCTATAATTACTGCTGGGCCACTGTGCAAACAGAACTTTTATGAAGAATGGTCCTTAGTAGAAACTCTGAAGTCAATTCATAATTGTTTATACTTAATATCCATGTAAATGACTATCATAGTGAATATTTAATAAAATGGGGCTTAGAGATGAAATATTTTAGTTCCTATGTTTACAAATAAAGATACTGGAGCTCAGAAGAGGCAAGTGGCTTACCCCAGATCACAAGGCTTCCAAATGCTAACACTGCAGGGATTCAGGTGCTATCTGTGCTCATGAGTCATTCCTGAAAGCCTACAGTAATGTGGCTACATTACTGCTCAAAGCCAGCTCTGTGAATAGTATTGGACTATTCATGACTAGTAATGCTTGCTACTTGTGTATTACTTTTTTGACAATGTCAATTATATTTTTATTAAAAGTGTCTTAGTTGAAAACTGCCAGTACAGAAAACTGGCGAGAACAATGGCTCAAAAATTCAAGATGGTAAAATCAAGGAAGAATCTGAAGTAAAAATAAATGCCATTAGTACAAGACTTTATTTATAACCATCTTTTTTTATTCTTTACATCTTTTACAATGTTTTACACAAAAGATTTACCTTCCCTACCTCTAAATGTAAAAGGTATTTCTTTGCAGATTTTCCTTGAGTTACACCATCAGTATATTGGTCCATTAGGAAAAGATTTAGATGATATAAATATATAGCATTATTGCATCTCTTTGGCATCTATGTGAATGATAAAATTATCAAGAACAATAGGGACAATTCATACCACTTTCTAAAACTCTTATACAGCTATATTATGAAGAAGGGGCCCAGTTAAGAATATGTACTCAATAAATGTGAATGAAACATTTGGGCATATGACCTGTATTTTTCCCATATCTGACATAAATGGGACGTGTAGAATTAAACAAAATACTTATTGTCTCTGTGATTCACTTTCTTCCAATTTTTAAAAATAAAGGGTTTAAATTAAATGTCATTTAAAACATTTTGTGCTCTATATTTCTATCATTCTCAAAACTATTTCATTCATTCAACAGGAATTATTTTGCTTTGGACAGTCATTATGCTCTCTCAACAGTGCTAGTCACTATGATAGAGTCAAACAAATCTGAAAAATGTTTCCTGCCTTTAAGAATTTAGCACTTTAGCAGTGGAAGCAAGGTTTACCTAGATTGTTAAGAGAAAATGTCACTTCTGTATAAAGGCAGCTTTCAATTAAGTTAAATAAAAAACAACCGTTTTTGCTCTGGCAAATGATAACCCGAAAAGAATAATGCAGGATGGCTTCTTCCAACAAAGCTTTAATTTCACTGAGATGAATTTATACACATCACTTCAAATTATGAGTCCGTTAAAAGAAAAGCAAGTGGGTAAAATGCCTATCATCTTACATTATAGGAATAGGACATTTTGATGATATAACCGAAAGCATTACAAAAACTGTTTCTGTGATTTCTCTTTTTCCTTCCTTCAGGAATATAGGAATATTGATGTTACTATATTTTTCTCCATTTTGTGTGTGTGTGGGTAGGGATAGAGAGTGAGAGAGATTTGTGGGTGGGTTTGCAGCATCTTGTATATCTGGAAAACATCAAGGGGCCACAACAAGAATCAAAGGACTGAAAATGGAAAACTGGGCTCTTGACAATAAATCAAAGCTTAAGGAAGAAGCTTGATGTTTTTTTCTAGGTCATATTTCTACACTTTACAGCCCAGGTTGGCAGGTTGGGAACATATATGATAATAAGGGCATGGATTTAGCTGGTGTGACCTATGGATCTTTGGTATGGTAAACAGATTGCAGTAGAAAATCACTTAGGAAATACCACTAGTTCTTATTATATACATTATAGCTAATATATCAAAATGTAAATTGGTCAGTTAGTCTCCTTTACAAGGTTAAAAAAATTTTTAAGTGAGGGACTATGTTTTTTATGTCACAGTCTACGACTGGTATCTTGGTAGATATACTGTAGGTGTTTCTTAATCATGTAGCTTTTACAGTCAATGGGGAAAGAAAAGAATAAATCCAGACCTTGTTTGTTTGGTTTTTTTGTTTTAAGACTCTTGGTGAATATTTTCTGTTAATCTTATTCTAATCTTATTCCTTAGAATATGTGTTGCATTTTATTTAAAACTCAGAAACAGATAGGGTTTGGGGAATCAAACTTCTCTAATAGAAATCAATGCTGCAATTAGGCAGCAAAGCTTCTGAAATGCTCCCATTCGAAGAACTCTGGTTGTTCTTTGGACCAACTACCAGGAAATAGCATGTGGGTTTTGACTTCAATAAGCAGCTGGAGACAAACTGTGACCAAAAGAGCTGGAAAATATGTTGCCCTAGAGCCATTAAGTACCTTCAAAATAAGAAACTCTTCTAATCAACTTCCTTTGACCTGAGGGGCTGAATGCAAAGGCCACCTACCTATTCCATTAGCCCCCTGATGCTAGCACCAGGATTGGAAAGGAACTCACCTTTCTCCTTCCTTTTTCCTATTAGGCCCTTAGTCCTACCAAGCCTCAGCTGGGGGCCTTTCAGGGCCATTAACATTGCCCAAGAATGCCAGGGGACAAAGGAGGGAGGATGCAAAGAGCTAAGCCCAACCTGCCTCCTCCACCACCTCAGGAGCCCCCGTGCCTATCATGGAAAGGTACTCACGAAAGGGACATGACATTTCTCTCTATGTCCCTCATCCCAACCTCATTCTAGGACCAGGGCTGGCTCCTATGTTTCCATCAGTCTTCAGCCAAGTTCTGTGTTGGTCACACACACGCACACATGTGAAACCTTGGAGTTTACACTGAGCGGCCTAAGTTCTGGGACTCCCGGCTTCTCTGTTCCGGGGTCCCCTTTGTTCTACCAGGTTCACTCCAGATAACAGGGTTGGGGATCAGGTCAGGCTCTGCCTTGCATATGGGAATGCATTTTATTCTTTTCACATTGTTTTTACAGCCCTACTTGGGCTGAGGAGAGGAGTTGGGATGGGCCTGGATCTTTTTTTCAGAACGCTGATTAATGTCTGTTTCCATGCTATGGTTGCATTTCTGTTTTCTGAGAATGAGTCTGCATTCAATTCGAGAAGCAACACACACACACACACACACACACACACACACACACAGAGAGAGAGAGAGAGAGAGAGAGAGAGAGAGAGAGAGAGAATTTGACAAGGAGCCACCACTTAATATAGGATTATCTCGGAGACTGTTAAATTTATCTGTATTTCTAAACATGCTCTGAATTCTGAATTCTTTTTAATGAAAATTAAAAGAACAATGAACATCTCATTCAGAGATTACTCAAAGTTATAGGGAGTCTATGTTAGAATAGCAGTTTGAAAACTAAATGATAAGTTTACCCACTAGGATAACAAGTATCTTTAGTATCACTAAGAAATCAAAATACATGTTTGATGCAAAGCTGTTTGACTCCCAAAGGCTCTTCAAATAAACACACACTCATCCCCTAAACTTAATACTTCCATGAGTTGCTCTGACAGTTATCTAGGTCCTTCTATGCTATTATCCAAAAATACTGTTCTCTCTTCCTGAATTAATTTAGTTTCAAATGAAAGCTAAATTATCCTATCTAATGGGAAACCAAAAAGCATTTTTATCAGTAATAGTTTAATGGATCATAAACTGAGTCTCTCAAAGTATAAAAATAGTTTTAAAATCATTTTAAATGGGCCTCCCCTTCCTACGTTCTTTGTTGTTGATGGTTTTTTTCCCTACTATAATCCAGGAAAGCCCCATTTATGATAAAATGCAAAGAGCTATTACTTTTCTCTGCAGATATCCCATTTTGATTTCAAAATCAAATTGCTGTTCTGGGAAACCCAAAGTGCTTCCTTATAGAATGCCTGACTATTTTATTCTGGACAGGCTTCATGTATAAATTCGGTAGAAGTCTGTCTTTATAGCTACCCATGCTCTAACTCCTAAACTTTGCTCTCATTTATCCTCATACCTGAAATTTCAGAGAAAATAAAATTTATGTCACAGAGCAATAAAAAAAAATAGGCATGATACAGAAGAAGCAGACATTTTTGTAAGAAAACATACCAAAGCTGTAGTGAGCAAAATCCAGCCAAATATCATCTTCTCATTAAACTACAGGGAGTCAATGGAACCAGTACAATTACAGGAGCTCTGGTGCCAGTGATTTGTGAATGGCCGGCCATCCTTCCTCGCTGAGAGCATAATGTATTAGGGTTCTCCAGAGAAACAGAACCAATAGGATATCTATTCAAATAGATATAGAGAGATACTAGTATAGGTATAGAGATAGAGCTAAAGGTGAACAAAAGTAGGTTCACAGTTGTGAGCATGCAAAAACACATTTATTCTTGTATTATTCATTATTAATTTGTATTTTTCCATATGAACAAATGTAAGCCTTCTTTTGCCCACCCCTGTATGGATATAGATAATGGGAGAGATTTATTGAAGTAATTGACTCACACAATTATGAGGGCCAGGAAACCCCACAACCTGCAGTCTGGAGAATCAGGAAAGCCTCTGATGTTAAGGCTAAAGGCCTGAGAATTTTGGGCCTAATGTAAGCCCTGATTGAGTCGAAAAGTTCAAGAACTTTCGCTAACATAGGACTCATAAGAGCTCCTATGTTAGCGGAGGAGAAGATGTATATTTTAGCTAAGAAGAGAAAGAGCTAATTCACCCTTTCCTCCCCCTTTTGGTTCTGTTTGGATCCTCCAGGGATTGAATGATGCCCAACCACTTTGGGGAGGGTCATCCGCTTCACTCAGTTCACTGATTTAAATGCTATTCTCTTCCAGAAACACCCTGAAAGATTCACCCAGAAAAGATGTAACCAGCTATTCAGGGATTCCTTAGCTCAGTCAGGTCGACACATAAAAATTAACCACGATAAATACCATTTGGGAAGGCTCTTCTCCTAATTGCTATCAATATCACATGGCTTCATTTCAGTAGTTGTGTTAGTTAAAGAAGAATTCTTGCTTCTTTCATTTTGTGGTTCTGGTGAGATCATTTGACATGTAGCCTAAGGAGACAATACATCTAGGGGCTCCAGGCATGTGCTTATAAAATTTAATTGTGGGGGTCAAGTCACTTATGGGCTCACATGTCTTCACCATAGGACAACATGGTACCATGTCTGCTCCTATCTTGATCTTCACTCCAGTTGTAGACATGAGAAATGTGTAGTTATAATTCAGTCAGTTAGCAGATGGGTAGTATTAGAATAAGTAGGTTCACAGTTGTGAGTATGCAAGAACACATTTATTCTTGTATTATTCATTATAATTTGCTGGAGTTTTGAATTATTTTTTATCTAGGTCTTGATGAGAATTTCAGTATTTGTGTAATCATAATAGGGATTCAGCATTCCTAAGTTGGATCTGCATTAAAATGTCCAGCAGTAAACTGACCAGCCCTATTGTCCAGTCATTTACAAAACTCCACTTCTGGAGTAACTGGTAACAACTTGTATAACACTTCTAACTAGACACTTATTCACCTTTGAGAGAAGAAAGACTGTAGAATTTGAAATACTTTAGGAAGAAGGAAAATTCTTGAATTGCTTTTATACACGAGAATTAGAGTGAATGCCAGCTGGGTATAGAGTGACTATAAAAGTCATGCCTTTTGATTTTTTTTACTGGTTTATGTATAAGCCTTATAAACTACAATGCATTTTAAAATAATCCCCAAGGCTGTATTACCTGTTCATCCCATGAATAACATAGTCTTGAAATACGGCACCACATCTGGAATTCTATAAACCAGACTCTCTAAGGTGCACTGAGAACCTTCAAGAGCATAAATAATTAACAAAACCCAACAAACAAGTAATGTTATATGGCATAAAAACTTTAGAAGAAAGGTAATTGATTAAAATATACAAATATATGATGTTTTGAGAAGCATGTTTAATAACGCAAAGATTTTTTTCTGTTCTGAGAGAATGAAGATTAATACATATGTTCCTTTAAAAATAATAATATACTTGGCAACATATTTTCTGATAATAGCAAACGATGTAATCTTAATGAATGTGTTAGCCTATACCACTGGTTGGCAAACTCATTAGTCAACAGAGCCAAATATCAACAGTACAACGATTGAAATTTCGCTTGAGAGCCAAGTTTTTTAAACTTAAACTATATAGGTAGGTACATTGTTATTAACTTAATTAGGGTACCCCTAAGCTGGCCTTTGCTAAAAACATCCTCAATCTGATTGAGGTACACTCAAGGGGCCAAACCCGCATGTGGCTCGCGAGCCGCGGTTTGCCGACCACTGGCATACCATTGGCATAGGACCTGTTAAGAAAATACAGTTGGAAAATATTTTCACAGTTTATTAATATTGCAGAACTGCTAGTGTTGATCTTCAGCTTGGACTCATGATTATTTATGATTACTACTATACATGTTGGCAGTAACTAAAGAAATTTGCCCCAAATCTTCCTAATTTTACATGCTTTCTAGGATTTTTGCCCATATAAGTTTGTTCATGATGTTATAGATCTAAGTTGTTATAAATCTAAGTAACATAGATTTCTGTGACAATTCTTAAAATTCCTTCTGAGGTGATCCTCGGAACAGTGAAGATTCTGTGTCCTTGGTAATACACCACAGAAGAGCAAAGCTTGTACAGGGCTTGAGACATTCCAATTGATCTTTTAAAATTCTCATTTAATAATATGCAAGAGAGAGAGAGAAACATGGATAGGCTGACTTCCTCAAGTGCCCCTACCAGGGATCAAACCTGCAACCTGGGTATGTGCCCTGACCATGAATTGAACTGGCTACTTTTCAGTGCACAAGATGATGCCCATCCAACTGAGCTGCTTTGGCTGGGCTCTGATTAATCTGTGGAAATAAATTTTCTAATTATTTGTTATTAATATCATTTACTTTTTATCTCATTACCTATTTGGGAATATGTATAGTCTCATTTATATTTTCTTATAAATTTACCTTTGCTAAATTTACTTTAGTGAAGAAATACCAGCTGATACCACATGCATTATGATCTCCCTAGTTATCAGCTTAGAAATTTCTCAGAAATGTATGTAGGCATAAGATAAATGACTCAGTTATTTTCCATAAGCTATAATGTCTTCACCAGGCCTGTGACAGAATAACTCACTCTGTTCTTCTACTTGTTACAATAGGAATCTTTTAACCAGCCTTCTTTTTAACTCACCCATGGGTTAGCCAGCAGCCCCTACTCCTTCTCTAAGTCCTGATTCATCCTGGCAGCCAGATTACTCGCCATTCCACCTGCAACCAGCTATCCCCACATGCTTTCCAAGAGTCAGTGATGTTGGCTCCTCAACCAGATTATCATGTAGTACCTAATTTTGTAACTATGTTATTTGAGTAAGTTAATGAGCTGAAAGAATATTTTAAGAAGAGACTCAAGATTTTTAATTGATTTTAGAGAGAGAGAAAGAAAATTGATTTGTTGTCCCACTTATGTACTCGTTTTTATTCGTTGCTTATTATATGTGCCCTGACTGAAGGTCAAACTTGCAACCTTGGCATATCAGGATGACACTCTAACCAACTAAGCTATCCGGCCAGGGCTGAGAGTAAACTTTTAACCTAAGTTGAGTGTGTTTCATAATGTTGTGAGCTGATGAGTCTCAGCTACCTCATCTATCCAATTGTCATTGAAATAGGGGTGGACAAGATGGTTTAAAAACTTGGCATTAAAACTATCATTCTGAACTCTGATAGATTCACAAATGTCTCACATTCTTGCTCCATTTTAAAGGTATCAACATTTCAAAGCATGAACGATGCATTATGTATGTTTTGTGCAAAAATACAACCCCATTTGGCAGACTTATTTTAAAAAGGAGGCATGTTGGCTCACCATCAAGGATGGGAAAATGAATATACATTTGTATGTTTTAGATGAATATAAAATATTTAAAGTATGCATCATTTGAAACTTTCCTCCTGCCAATTAACCAGCATGAGGCCAGGTCAGGTCTTTTATTGTCCCCAATTGTCCCTAGCCATAGACATCAAATATTCTTTGCCTGAATCATCAGTAAACATTCTGGCCTCTAGATGGATACTTTCCTGGGCTAGAATCTGGCTTCCCTGATTTACAACAGTCTCCACTTTACCTCCTGCCAAAAGAAATCCTATCCAGCCTGCTTTCATCTCCTGTTAGCTGCTGTCTGTAACACCAGGATTTCATTGCAATGTGTGACACGTATCAGGATCAAACCTTTTACCTCTGCCTCATACTGCCTGTTGTAAGTAGTGAGAAATTGAATACATCTGAGCTTTTTGGGTATATTTCCTCTGCTAGGTACCAAGAGAGTCATAATCAGTATAGCACCAGATGCAAGCAAGCAAGCGAACCCTCATCCAAGAGATTGCTGCCTGCTGCCTGTGGATGGTGCCGCTCCTTAGAATAATTAAAACAGGCAATTTGACCACAGATGCCTTTCTCTTGTTAATCATCAGGTCATTAGCCTTAATAAAATCAATCTGTGATTAGATTCACCGTATCTCAATCCAGTGAAATGGAGCAGAGAGGAAATCAAATTTCAGTACATGTTTCATTTATCTCTAACCTTCATCTCATGCCACAGAGCCCCCGATTGGTCTTTGGAGGTTATAGATGCACTATCTTGATGCCTAAGTGATCAAAGATTCATCAGACTGACAGCAAGAGGGGAACACATGGAGGGATCAAAAGGACGTTTCTAGTGTCCTGCTCTTATTCCTAGGACACTGAGCCAGGGTTGGCTGGGTTACTGGGGATTCGTCCTATTTTTTATAATTATTAGTGTTCTCTATAGGGATGTCAGATGTGGGTAGAAACTAGCATTGCTCTTATGGTGCAAAGGGAGGTAGATTTCTCTCACATGTCAAGGATGGCCTCCAAACCCTAAGTAAACCTAGACCCTCTGACTCCCCAGTGATTCAATCTTCTATGAAGCATCCAGAATTGGAAAATCCATAGGGACAAAAAGTAGATCAGTGGTTGCAAGATCTGGGGAAAGGGAATTAATAACACATGAAATTTAATGGTTTGGGGTTTTCTTTGGGGGAGTGACAAAAAAATTCTGGACTTAGTGGTGATGGTTGCACAACTTTATAACTACTAAAAAGCACTGAATTGTACACTTTAAAATGGTAACCTTTATGGTATTTGAATTAAATCTCAATTTTAAAAAAGTTCAAATTCAACAATATCACAGGGATCAGGCTATAAGAGAGCATTCATATGAGAACATCTGGGGCCTGTAACCAAGGAGGAGAGGGCCTAGCCTCTGCTCTGACATTGACTTACTGTTTCACATGGGAAAGCCATCTATATATATATAAAAGCCTAAGCAATTGTTATGACCAAACCACTGGAATGACCAGTCGACCAGTCACTATGATGCACACTGACCACCAGGGGGCAGATGCTTAATGCAGGAGCAGCCCACTGGTGGTCAGTGTGCTCCCACAGCCAAACTCCTGAGGCTGGCCAACCTCTCACGGTCCCTCCCCTCCGCCAGCCATGATTGGCCCCAATTGGGACTGTGTGAGATGGCCCTGATCAGCCCCGATCGCCAGCCAGGCTGAGGGACCCCACCCATGCACGAATTTGTGCACTGGGCCTCTAGTGAAATCATAAAAGGTGAGATGTGGAAGGACTTTGTGACCCTTATTTTCAAGCCTTAACCTGACAGTACCCTTTATACAGCTCATCTGGAGAATATCTGGGGCAACTTAAACACCAAAGAACCGTCAGCTCATAATGGAGCCACTATTCTTCATGTGCAGTGATGGTCAAAGCCCTCATGGTTGACTGGCCTCCTGCCTTCCCATCAGCTTGCATTTTTGTGTATTTGTTTGCTTGCTCATCTACCTGTTACGAGTTTTATCATGATCCTTGAACACCCCAGCCTCTGTTGTTCTGCTTGCAGTCTCTGTTCCAGCAGCAGTAATTCTTGGATGAATTAATTATAGTACTACAGAACAATTTCAATTTGTGTATATAGTTCTTGCGGTCTCTGTTTTGAAACATTTGATACTCAGCTGTTTTTCTGGTCATTTGACCACTGCTTACTGACCTCCTCAAAAATGTGTTAAGACATGACCTCATGTGACCTACCTCAGCCTCTTTATTTTTAACATGAGGATAGTCATGTGCCAGCCTGGCCTCCCAGAGCCCCACACAGAATAAATAGGTTTCCTGACACAAAAGACTTTGATATGCTCAATAGCACAAGTATTGTTAAGAGAAATACCACCTATTGCTTTCTCATTTATTGTTAATGTAAATTTGCTCTACAGAGTAGGAAAAATAATATGTTAAAGATGGTAAGAGAGATGGTGAATGTAAAGTGGTTTATATTTTTAAAAGGATAATGCTAAGACAAAAAATTATGGACATCTTTGTAAATGAAGATAATAGAAATAGGGAAGGATGGAATCCTTTGGATACTCAACAGAGGCAAAGTTTGTCTCTGCAAAGAGTATATAATACAGTTTTACACTACAGGAAGCAAACTAATGAAAACTATATTTCTAAAACAGTTCACATGTGCGATATATCTAGTGCATGAATATATTTATTCAGAATACCACCTGTGTTTATGTGATAGTTATGCACTTACTAATACACTTTTGCTTTTGGCCATTCCTGTCTATCCATCTGAAGTTCTCAAACATTTCAGCATGATTCTGAGAGGAGAGCAGGAAAGAGTGGATTCCTTGTATATTGATGAGCATTTGCTCAATCCTTCGCAACATTTCAGTTAGCCGTGTTGCCAATAATTAGAACAACTCAGCAATAGTTTTGCCAACAATGGATGTAAGATAATATGATTTTTATATTTGTTCATGACAAGTGAAAACTCAGGACCAGTATTAATAAATATGTACAGAGTTTAACATCAGTCATTTTAAACCAAAGAGGTTGACAACAATCATTTCTCTATCCTCCCATGAGCCAAGTCTACTTTAGAAAGGTCTTTTTGGTAGAACAAGAAGAAAGCACTGACTCAACGTACTTGAAAAATCAGTTTAAAAGGCTATGTGGTTATATACATATCTTATTAAGTCTAAACAAAAGTTAAAGTAGAATGAAAATGTAAAATATATTCCATTTCAAGCTAGTAAGACATGGCTCAAAAAGGAAAAACCCTATCAAAGCCTCTGTACCATGGATCTCGTGTGGGAGTCTGCATACTGAATGAGAAAGAACAGGCTTAGTAAGAAGGATTATGTACCAAACTAAACTCTTATCATGTACCTATCTAGTTTCTTTTGGCAGTTGATACTTACTAGAAATTTTATTTACCCTATTTACTATGAGAGTTTTTTCTTGGGAATCCAGAAATACATATCCTGTAGTTTGCAAAGAAACACTGTTCAGCAAACAATAAAGCTTTCTGTACAAGTCTCACATGAGAAATATAATCTTAGGGGAAAGATAAGGAAAGTACATGTCTGTGCTCAGCCTGCAACTATGTAGCTGCAAGGACTCAAGATAATATCTGGTCTCTAGTGTAATTCTTCAGCACTTGCTGGTATTTCTTTTAAACCACTATTTTGGAGATAATAATGGAAACCTTTTTCAAGGATAGCATTGGGGATCACAACAAAATTTGGAAGAATATGATGTGTTATAGGAAAGAGACCCTGTGGAGAATAGCCCTTTATGATTGTTGGTTACAAGGATAAATAACAAGCCACTTCCAAAGCACATGTAAGAAGCAAATTGTTTTAACCAAATGTTGGGCTTACCCATGCCTTTTGAGCATTTTTGCCTTTAATTGGCCCAAATCAGAGAGACATAGGAGTCAAGCTGATATCAGAGAGGGGCATAAGTGGTCTTTCCCCATTGGGGTGGGGTTGGGGTTCTTGGGATACTGCTGCAATAACCATTTCTGGAGGCCCCCACAGGAAGATGAAATATGGTAGAAAGCTTTATTTCCGTAGAATTACATCCCTTCAGTAAAGCTAAAACCAAAGCCAGTGTCCAGAGTTTCTGTTCATATGGCATCCCGGTTCATTTCAGCATCAGGTTAGCTGCAGTCCATGAGTCCATTGTGTGTGGGGATCCACATGGCTGTGGGCCACGTAGGGAAGCCAAGAGAGCATGTTCCCCACAACAGGAGGCCCAAGGGTGGCCAAGAGGAACCAAGAGAGCACAAGAGAAGCCAAGAACACAAGAGCTAAAAGAGTGAGCTTCTTCGTTCAAAGAATTAAATGTCCCAAATCGTCCTAAGCTTGCAGTGGACATGCCCATTCTGGCCAATGACCTCTGTTCCCAGGTGTGACTGACAGAAAGCACCTTCCCTAGTCACCCCAAATTACTGGCATGTGTCTATCTCCCCTTTGTTTGGATGCCTGGGGAGTATAAAGCTGCACTTTCTGGCAAAACTGCCCAAATGTTATGCCTGTAATATTTGGCCTCCCCTTTGCTCCTTTCCTGTTATTAATAACTAGGTTAATTACAATGGTATCCAAACTAGCACTGGCTCCTCTGAAATTGATAAGATCCTCTCTGCCTAGCCACATTTCAAAAGCAGCCACTGAATCTGCACTTATGTATGTATTGCTCACTTCTAGGTAACACTGAGATGTCTCACTCTTCCATAAAATATCTTCCTCTTTATTATGCTAAGCGAAATAAGCCAGTCAGAGAAAGGCAAATATCACATGACCTCACTTATATGTGAAATCGAATGAATGAAATAAATTGACAAACAAAATAGGTCTAGAGGCATGGGTGCATGGAACAGACTAACAGTTCTCAGAGAGCAAAGGGGTGGGGGGAAGGGAAGAGATTAAACAAAGAACTGGTATGCATATATGCATAGCCCATAGACACAAACAAGAATGCAATAAAGGCCTGGGATGGTGGGGCAGGAGGAGGGAAGCTAAGGGGGGGAGTACGGGGGACATCTGTAATTTGTAAAAATATATTTTATTGATTTCAGAGAGGAAGGGAGAGATAGAAACATCAGTGATGAAAGAGAATCATTGATCTGCTGCCTCCTGCACACTCTCTACTGGGGATCATGCCCGAAATTTGGGCTTGTGCCCTGACCAGGAATCAAACTGTGACCTGGTTCATAGGTTGATACTCAAACACTGAGCCACACAATAGAAATAATTTTTTAAAAATATATATTCCCCTTTAATTGTTGATACATGGACTCTCTTTGTTACACTAGTAAGTCAGTGCCATAATAAAGGATAAGGTTCTGAGGAGAGATTTAAATTTATATTTAACTGATGGACCATGACTTATAGATAAACATGACAGACTGTCAAATGTGTCTGTTTTCTCTCTCTTTCAAAACTATACTCACAGAGACAAAGAGAGAGGACAGCAGATGAGAGATTGCAACACATTTGGGGAAGAAATACCATGAACAGATGAATAGGGCTGATTTTGTAGACTGCAGGAAACTATAACCTAGGTGTCTGCAGAGGAAGATTATAATGGAAAATAATGTGATTGGCCCTAGCTGGTTTGGCTCAGTGGATAGAACGTTGGCCTGTGGATTGAGAGGTACTGGGTTTGATTCCAGTCCAGGTCACATGCCCCAGTTTCAGGCTCAATCCCCAGTGGGGGGCATACAGGTGGTGGCTGATCAGTGATTCTCTCTCATCATTGATGTTTCTCTCTCTCTCTCTCTCTCTCTCTCTCTCTCTCTCTCTCTTTCTCTCTCTCCCTTCCTCTCTGAAGTCACTAAAAATATTTTTAAAAAAAGAAAAATAATGTGATTGATTATGTAGATTCCCAGAATACCTGAGAAGCAGAGGTATAACACAGGGAGGAAAAGGAGAGGGCGGAAACTGATGTTTTCTGGTATAAGCCTTGAAATATGATTTAATTATTACATCATGTACATGAATTGTTTGAATTTTTAAGAACAACTTAGAACTTCTAAGAAATGGTTCTCTATCATGTGAATGTGAGAATCAGATATTGATTCTTTCCTTCTTGTGAATATATCTTCCAACCTCTAAGAAAGCGACTTTGGGGAACAGATTGGAATGCAGATCAATTGGGATGGCGATTCAGTGCAATTTTTCCTTTCATATTCAACCAAATTGGTTTTTCAAATGTTCTTTCCACTAGGGAGACTGTTCTCAGGCTATTAAATCTAAAGCCCCAATTCTTTCTGTCCTTCATAGAGTATGCTAGCCCCCGCTAAAGTCAAAGGTGGCAAATAGCCACTTCATCTGATGCACCCCCACCGGCCCCACATCTTTTGGGCAGGAAGATGTGTAGTTCGGTTCTTTTTGGCTTTGAGGCCAGGTCTATGTCACAGGGCATGTAATCGGAGCTCCAGGTTGTGAGTATAGCTGTGGCAATCACTATTTTAATTCCTCCCCAGCTGTGTGTCTGGCTGAAACACAGATGGGAAGTAGAGCTGTGGGAAATCAGAATTGAAAAGTGAGTTGAAAACCCAATGAAGCTTTATAAAGAGAGTCGCTCCAAGAATTCTAAGCTCCCAGGGTGGGCAGGATTCTCTGACTTCCTCATTTCTTTTCCTATACTTGGGGGTGTGGCTAAGTCTTAAAGTATACTAGAGTGGGTGGTGGCAGGTGGCTAGAGAGAAGGGTCCTGCTATCAAAATGTTTTGCTTGAATTAGATTTGCTCCAGGTGACAGCTTTTTCTCTGATAAATTCCTTGAATTTATCATCCAACCAGATACTTTTCAGGATATAATAGATGTATTAATAAATAACCAAGACAAGTCAGGTATGACCCAGGACTCTTTGGACAAACTGGGAAGTTCCCTAGTTTGCATTCTGCCCAAGTCCATTAGCTAGAACACATGGGCACTTCCTGAACTTGTATTTTGTGTCTCGACTTCCCTTCTCATGCTCCTTTCTGATATGACTCTTTCTTAGACTGATCACTTAATAGTAAGATGCCTGTTTGTCAATGCCCTAGACCCTGACACACTGCCAACCTTCCTCTGCTCCTGCAGACTTCAGACTGTCTCTGAGGAAGATCAAATATCAAAAGTAAATTTGTGACAGCCAAAGCTCTCCTCTAACTAAGCTTGCTAATGCCTTGGAACATTTGAACAACATGTCAGGCCATTATGGTATAAGAAAATGATTCCCATTCCTTGTTTTCCATCACTCATTATGCTTAAAGATACTACAAATGCCTCTATTCTCTGCATAAAATTAAATTTAATTCATTCCAATTAAAATCATATTATATGTGCCACATTTAGAATGGTAGGAGGCATGATGTATCACGCAGAGATGGAAATAAGTGTTGAAACTGAATTCTATAAGTCGTCCTGCTAACTTTTTTAATTAGGTACAATCCAATCTAATTCATATAGATACAGACATTGACATAAAGATATGCAAATTATACCTGGAGGAGTTATTTAGTTCAGATATTTAGGTATAGAACAAAAACTAGGGAGAAAATAATAGCACCTACCTTCTAGGATAAGAACTACATACAGTTTGTTATTTTGTTGACTGAATGTTATTTTATATTAGAGGCCCTGTGCATGAAAACTCATGCACTGGAAGGGGGGTCCCTCAGTCTGGCCTGCCCCCTCTCACAGTCTGGGAGCCCTCAGGAGTGGGAGGTGACCCAGCAATCAGGGGAAGGCGACACCCCATCACACCTTTGCTGCTGCCACTGCTGGCAGTGCAAGCCTCGACTGGCCCTGGTTACCTGAGCCTCGGGTGGCCCTGGACAGCTGGGCAGTTGCCATCTGAGGCTTGCCTGTGCCTTGGACTGTCCTGAGTGGCTGGGGGGGCTGCGGGGGCTGGGAAACCCTGGAGGCAGGCACCCTGACAGGGCTGAGGGGACTGGGTGCTGCCATCTTGTGGCTGTGGGCACTGCCATCTTTGAGGGTGGGGCATTCAAGTAGCATAGCACCTCCTTATTGGCTGTGGGTGCCACCATCTTTGAGGGCAGGGCAGTCAATTAGCACATCCCTTGTTTATTAGATAGGATGCAGCTAGCATGAACACTGAACAGTGGTGTTCTGTATCAATTCTCAGTTCTTCTACATTTCTCTGTCCTGATGCAGTCTGAGTTATACTTTGTCCATGTGCTTTTTCTATACCTCATGTCTTTGCCTGCCTTATGCTTATTGTGGTGGAACAGGAGCAGTGGTGCTGATTCATGACCTCATTCTTTTTACAGAAAATCCTTTATTTTCTGTACCTTTAAAAATTCCTAAGTGCAGTATTTATCAAGTGATATTAAGGGGCCTGTTTCATCTAATATGCTGTACAAAACCATGGTTATGAAAAGGCACAAGAAGTAACAGAGGAGAGGTTAATACAGGAAATCCAAAACAAACCATTGGAGAAACTCAATTTCATTTTCTTAAGGTGCTCAGCCAGGGGCAGTGGAAGACACACTCACTAAATCGTAAAGAATCAACTGATCACAACATGCACAATTTGATCCGGACTCCACAAATGAGTTAATCAATTCAGCAAGCTGTCAACTTTGTTTCAAGACAAAGGAATTCACTTTGCCCTTATTAAGCCTTCTCTCCAAATGGAACCACTCAGCATCTCAATTTCTAACCTTTCTGCCTTTGTGAATCCTGCAGAGTCAATGTTCCCTATATCTGCATTTTCAAATTATACCCTTGGGTCAAGGACTAATACAAATCTAGTTCTTCCTTGAATCACTCCACAATCTGTTCAGCTGAAAATTCTATAGCTTCTTCCCATATTCAGTTATACGTTTCATATTGAGATGAGAGAGAGAGAGAGAGAGAGAGAGAGAGAGAGAGAGAGAGAGAGGAGATCCCTTCTCTCTTTGACCTATATTCTTTAAGTCTAGAACCAAGATGTAAAAAAAGTAAAAATACAAACAACAACAACAAAAAGCCCATCTTATTTTGAGCTTCTAAAAACCTATGTCAGGGGATTCAAGACTACTAAGGGATGTTTGGGGCTAATTTTGACCCTTTATATATCTATAATAATAAAAGTGTAATATGCTAATTAGACCGGATATCCTTCTGGACGTCCTTCCAAACAAAGCCAGGGCTATGAGGGAAGCCCATGTCCCGGGTGCCAGAGGGAAGCTGGTGCCGGCAGCTGGGGGGAAGGAAGGCCTACTCTTGTACAAATTTCATGCATTGGGCAATATATATATATATATATATATATATATATATATATATATATATGCTATTATCGTGGATCCTAACTGATTGATTGATTCCACTTTCATTTATATTTCTCTTGAACTGGCAGAGTACTTTATCTTTAAACCTTATGTTGCAGGAATAATATTTTTGATATATTAAAACAATACATTATCCTTGGTCATCCCTAATTCCCAACTGATATACAATTTCCTTAACAAGAACAAAATTTGCAAGACCCCAATTGGAGAGCTTTTTTTATTGTTTAGCAAGAATGCTCTTTTCAATCCTAAAATAATATCCCCATTAACAAATAGAAAATACCTAGTCTTTAGTTGATTGTAATCCCTCTGAATTATAGGTGCTATATATATGATTAAATAGAGCATTTAAAGAATTTATGCTGCAAATTACTTTAATAGCTGATAGGAAACATTAGATTCACTGAGGTTTAAAAGAGAGAAGATGTCTTCCTGGTCACAGAATTTTGTTTTGTGTTGTGTTTAATAGAGTTGCATCAGACTTAGCAAAAAGGAGTGACAAAAAAGCACATCAGCAGCATTTTCCAAGTGTATATCCTAGACCAGTGGTTGGCAAACTCATTAGTCAACAGAGCCAAATATCAACAGTACAACGATTGAAATTTCTTTTGAGAGCCAAATTTTTAAAACTTAAACTTCTTCTAACACTACTTCTTCAAAATAGACTTGCCCAGGCCGTGGTATTTTGTGGAAGAGCCACACTCAAGGGGCCAAAGAGCCACATGTGGCTCTCAAGCTGCAGTTTGCTGACCACTGTCCTAGACCATCAGTATCAGTATCACCTGAGAACCTGTTAGAAATGAAAATTCTTGGCCCAGAAATGTGTTAAGCACCCCTCCAGGTGATGATCAAACATGCCAAAGTTTCTAAACTACTGGTCTACCTCAGGAGTTTGCAAAAGCTGGACTTATTTGTTACTAGAGGCCCAGTGCAGGAATTCATGAACAGGTGGGGTCCAGCCAGCCCAGCCCCAATTCAGGCTGGGCCTGTGGGAGGAGGAGTCAGTGGGAGATTGGTCAGCTGGCCCACCCTGATTGGGGCCTGATTAGGGCCAGGTGGGGCTGGGGGAAGGGGCCACAGGTGATTGGCTGTTGGGCCCCACCCTGATTAGGGTGGGAGGCTGATTGGGAGTGGGGCTGGCTGTGGAGAGGGGCTGTGGGAGGTGGGCCAGCTGTGGGAGGTTGGCCAGCCAGCCCCACCCCAATTGGTGCAGGGGGGCTGATCAGGGGTGGAGCTGGCTAGGGGGTGGTGGGAGCTGATTGGGAGTGGAGAGGGGCTGTGGTGGTGGGCTGCTGGCCCTGCCCCTGAATGAGGTTGGGGGGCTGATTGGGGGCCAGAGGCCTGGGGGAGAGGCCATGGGTAGTTGGCCAGCTGGCTCTGCCCCTGATTGGAGTTGGGGGGCTGATCAGGGGTGGAGCTGGCTGTGGGGAGGGGCTGCAGGTCAATCGGAGTTGTGGGGGCCCAACTGGGGCAGGGCTGGCCAGGGGGAGGGCCTGCAGGAGGTTGGCTGGCCAGTCCCACCCTCTATTGGGGTGGGAGCGGCCGATCATGGGTGGGGCCAGCTGAGGGGAGGGGCTGCAGGAGGTTGGCCACCAGCTCCACCCCCTGATCAGGTTGGTTCTCTGGCCTCAGTGTGCATCATAGCGACCCATCATTCTGGTCATTACAGTGTTCTGGCTTCTGGCTTTTTATATATATAGATAATAATGCCTTCAGACAAACTATATTATTTCATAGTATCCACATATCATGGCCAGTTTTTTTTTTAATTTTACAGAACTTTAATTTTGTTTTATAGGATAATGTATACTTACATAAGATTCCACCCAATGTGCCCACAGAATTTAAAATTTGTTTTTGTATATATTTTTAAGAAGAACTAAAACTTTTCCAAATCAGTGCTTCTGTGTTTACAACAATGCTATTTATCTCATAGTACCTCTTTCTGTGTTTTCTCATGAAAATATTTCAAAGTGTAACCAGCTTAAAATTCATTGACTCATGTGTTGACTAACATTTTTGCCTCTTACTTGTTGATAAACTGATATGATTTGCTCTGTGTAGCTCACTTGTCTTGTAAACACAATCCTTAACAGATGGAAAATGAGTCATTGCACAAGTCTGAGAATGAAAATATATGATTTAAAATAAAAACCAGAAATTAATGAAAGATCACACTTACTACAAAATCATTACAGAACTACCATGTCAAATGTAACCTTATCCCTGCCTGATTGAAATATGTGTATTCTGCCATGAGGAAACACTCAACACAACCTGTGTTTGCTCATGTAGGTTTTCAGTGTCAAAAACACTCAGTTCCCACAGAGGTACATCCAGCCTTCATTGTTCTAACAGAAAGAACCTTTGCCAGTGTGTTTTGTCTCATCAAAAATGAAATCTATGAGTGTTAAACTGGAATCCTAACCATCTCCCCTAGGACAAGAAAAGAAGCTTTAAAAAGAAGCTAGATGCATCCATCGGCTATGCATGTGTGTAGAATGTAATCATCCTTTGCAGAAAACTTTCATATAGAATAGATATCAAAGAGCAGTTTAATTAAGTTAATGTTAAATGGTCAGTGACATAAATGCACCTGTAAAATATCTAATAAAATACCAGTTCTAAAGTTATCAGGTGGAAAGAAACTACATTTGAGACAAAATAAGGATGGAAATCTACCACATTCAATAATGTAATTAATTATTAATGAAAATGGTGATAAATGCTATTTGGTAAACAAAATAGAACAAAGCCCACACACGAATGCTTGAGGTTTATTAATGAAGACATCACTCTCAGAACTCCTGTAATGGTTGTAACTGCCTTCTTGCTTCTCCTGGAAGGCTTAATGGAGAGAGACTTTTCAGAAGTGATACAATCTTTTTTCTAAGATGGTTGAAAATATTGACACTTATAAATTATACATTTTTTCTGGAAATAAGTTTGATCCAGTAAATGGGCCCTTGGCGGAATATTTGAGTGTTAAATCTAAAAGTATTTTTAGCAACTCAGAAGCTCAGAGCAGAGCCCCAAAAGCTGTGATGTGTGGCTTTGTTGCTTTGATGAGCTAAAAAAACAAAAACTTTTTTAATCACTTTTTAATCTTAAAATCAGGAGCTACCTCAAAAAGGCTCAGATTTGTGGCTCTCATTACCATGTGAAAACTGGACATTGGTGCTAAGTAGAGCATGTCTCATGGAGACATGTATCTGTTCTCCATCTGACAAGTACCAATCATCCCTTCCTCAGATTCAGTGACCTCCTGCCCCGTGCCAGGCAGAGCCAAGGCACTAGCGCTGTGAATAAAAGGGAAACAGATCTTCCACGTCATGAAGCTTAATTGTAGTGGGTAGACAGTCGATAAACATACTATATAAACAACCAACCTCAATGGTCTGTTGGATGGAATAAGAGCAGGAAATGAGGGGGTGGGTTTTAGAAAGGTGATCAGAGTAAGACTTTCTGGAGGGTAACATCTGAGTCAAGTCCTGAGAGAGGTGAGGGAGTGTGCCAGGTGGACATTTGTTGGCAGAAGGGACCCGCTGCTACTGCTGAGGCAGGAGTTTGATTATTATATTTGTGGCACAGAGAAGAGGCCAAGGCAGCTTTAGTGGGATGAGTAGTAAGACACATGATCAGAGAGGTGAGAGGTTAGGGAGAGGGGCAGTCGGCATAAGGCTTTGTGGTCTATTTTTCAGGACTATTGTTTTCACTGAATGACACAGGGAGGCATTAGCCATTCTGAGCAGGGAAGGGACTTGGCCTGGCTTACATTTGAGATGCTCACTCTGAATGCTGTGTTGATAACAGACCTGGGAGGAACAAGCAGGAGCAGGGAGAATAATTGGAAGGCTAGAGCAATACAGTAAGTGAGAGGGGATGGGGATTTGCAACCAGGTGGTGTCAGTGCTAAAAGAAAAGTAGTTGGATCTGGGTATATTGAAGGTAGGTTTGCCACAATTTGTCATAGATTTAATGTGAAGTTCAGAAAATAAGAAAGAAAAGTCAAGGATGACTCCATAAGTTATGACCAAAGCAATAAAGTTAGAGTGCCCATTAACAAGAGGAAGACTACGTGTAGCAGTGAAAGTAGACTGATTAGTGAATACACTATCAGGCAAGTCCAGGGACTTCTGAACAGAGAGAGGGTTCAGATGCTGAAAGTCCATTCCTCTACTGTCCTAAGCATGGAGGGACATACGTTCCTTCCTATTAGAGGAGTTGAGACCTCACATCAGTATCCAGTCTGTGTCCTAGAGAAAAAGAGTCTGTATTCCAAGCCACATGGAAAAGTTTTTGTGTGATCAATTGTCATTTCTAGGTTCTAAGGGGTTGTTTCTACTTTGAAAAGTCAAATGGCATATATGTAATCAACATAATCACTATTTTGTTAACTTGAACAATTCAGATAACAACTCTAAAATGACAGGTCTAAGTAGCTACACTTAAATGCTACCTTGAGGATTTGAATACCAGGAACAAATAGCTTATTCTTTTAAAAACTCAGTATGTCTGAGCAGCAAACAAAGAGTTTCATCCTCCTAGAGAATGTACTTGCCTGTGAATAGGAAGGTTTGATGCTTTAACTCAGAAAAATAAGTAAAACTGGGGTGGGGAAGGGAGGTCAATAGGGAAAGCATTGTTAGGCAAGGGAATGGCTTTTGGTGCCCCTCAAATCACAGCGTCTTGACAGTTTTCTATCTGATTCTGTGCACAGCTGGTCTGTTTTCCTTCCCGATAGCAGCTCCTGGCTGTAGTCATGCACATCTACTTAAAATGATACATGTTCCTTGCTCATTTCTCTTCTGCTTCTGTATAGTCTCAGTCCGGATATTCCTTTCCCACACTGTGGATTAAACTATTCCTTCCCTCTCTTAGGTATGGCCTAAAATTCCCCTTCTGCTGAATAATGCCAATTAGCCAAATATATGTGTTAGAAGCCTGCTTGTCAAGCCTGATGGAATAAGCACAACTTTCCAAGATATAATCTAGGAATAAATGGGACCCTGGTTCACACTATTGGAGGGCTGCATTTAAAGTCTTAGATCAGAAAGATTTCATACAATACAATAAATGGCATTGTTGTTCTAAGAGTCAGCTGAGTATTATGGGGAGTGCACCAGAATTAGCTCCAGGTGGAGTGAAATTAAAATCCTTGTCCTCCCACTCACTATCTGTCTGACTTCAATCATTATATTGAATATTTCTGAGTTTCATTATTCTAACCTGTAGACTGGACTTTTCAATATTGTTGTATTAAAGAAACAAAACTTATGAAAAAGCCATCTATATTAATAAAAGGGTAATATGCTCATTAGACCGGGAGACCTTCTGGATGTCCTTCGGGACAAAACCATGGTGATGGGGCCGAGGCAGAGACAGTTAGGGTGATCAGGCCGGCAGGAGGGGGGCAGTTGGGGGTGAGCAGGCTGGCAGGGGGTGGCAGTTGTGGGTGATCAGGCCAGAAGGGGGGGCAGTTGGGGGCAATCAGGCCAGCAGGCAGAGTGGTTAGGGGCGATCAGGAAGGCAGGCAGGCAAGGCAAGCGGTTGGGAGCCTGCAGTCCCTGATTGCGAGAGGGATGTCTGACTGCTGGGATCGGCCCTTAAAGCAGCAGTTGGACATCCCTCTCACAATCTGGGACTGCTGGCTCCCAACCATTCACCTGCCTACCTTCCTGATCACCCCTAACCGCTTCTGCCTGCAAGCCTGATCACCCCCTATCCACTCCCCTGCTAGTCTGTTTGCCCCTAACTTACCTCTCCTGCAGGCCTGGTCACCTCTAACTGCCCTCCCTTGCAGCCTGGTCACCCCTAACTTCCCTCCCCTGCAGGCCTGGTCACCCCTAACTGTCCTCCCCTGCAGGTCTGGTCCACCCCAACTCCTCTCCCCTGCAGGCCTGGGTCCCCCACAACTACCCTTCCCTGCAGGCCCGGTCGCCCCCAACTTCCCTCCTCTGCTGGTCTAGTC
This sequence comes from Corynorhinus townsendii, assembly GCA_026230045.1. Taxonomy (NCBI): domain Eukaryota; kingdom Metazoa; phylum Chordata; class Mammalia; order Chiroptera; family Vespertilionidae; genus Corynorhinus; species Corynorhinus townsendii. The sequence goes on from JAPDVU010000007.1 coordinate 14,566,878, forward strand.
ACCCCTAACTGCCCTCCTCTGCATGCTTGATCGCCACCAACTGCCCTCCCTTGCAGGCCTGGTCCCTCCCAACTGCCCTCCCCTGCTGGCCATCTTGTGGTGGCCATCTTGTGTCCACATGGGGGCAGTCATCTTTGACCACATGGGGGCAGCCATCTTGTGTGTTGGAGTGATGGTCAATTTGCATATTGTCCTTTTAATAGATAGGATTAGATAATATAGTGGCCTGGTGCACAGGTGGAGGCCAGCTGGTTTGCCCTGAAGGGTGTCCCAAATCAGGTTAGGAGTTCCCTTGGGGTGTGGGGCGGCCTGGGCAAGGGGCCTGTGATGGTTTGCAGGCTGGCCAGGTCCCTGGCTACCCAAGCAGAGGCCCTGCTATCTGGGATTTATTTATCTTCTATAATTGAAATTTTGTAGCCTTGAGTGGACCCAAGCCTCCTGCTTGCTCCATGGCCACAGCCATTTTTGTTGGGATTTATTTATCTTCTATAATTGAAACTTTGTAGCCTTGAGGGGAGTTCTGGGCCTTCCAGGGTGTGTGGAAAGCTTGGCTTCCTCCATTGCTGGGGGCAACCCAAGCCTACTGCTCTCTCCATGGCCACAGCCATCTTGGTTGGGTTAATTTGCATACTTGCTTCTGATTGGCTGATGGGTGTGGCTTGTGGGTGTAGCAGATGTGTTATCAATTTGCATATTACTCTTTTATTAGATAGGATGCATGTGTATATGTGTGTATGCATATATATACATATATGCATATATATAAACATTTTGTGAGACTTCAAACATCTAAGAATTCATTTATTTTTAAAGAGTATTCATTTTCACTTTGAAAGAAGCTTGAAGATATAACCTGCAACATTGAAACTGATCTTTGAGGAATCAAAAGGGAATTTAAGGCAAAGGAAATGAATAAGCAAATGCAGAGGGCATTAAAATACATCTTTCCTGGGCCATTGCTATTCACCTTCTGTTACATTGCCTTGCACAATGCATTAAAACACCAGTGTTGGCTTTTTCTCAGAGTGTTAATCTACAGGATTTATACCTAGAAAACCTTCATTCAGGTAGACAAACAATAGAAGAATGGTCAGATTAATGTAAATTGCCATGGACTTATATGAAATCCTCTCGAGTAAATACTTCTGGTTCTAGTCATTATATTCAAACTATTGTACTTACAGAATCTTAAAAAAAATATTTTCTATATTTTATGAGGTGCCAAGAGCTCTCAAAAGTCTTTGTTTTTCTAATATAGTGTTGGAAGGGAGAGTTGTGTTTGGAATCAGAACTGTAGTTCAATTTGGAAATTAGTATCTGCTTCAGTAGATTAAACTTAGTATATGCGCTGGCCAGTGTGGCTCAGTTGAGCATTGCCCAGTGCACGGAAATTGCCAGCTCAATTCTGGCAATTAGTATATGCCCTAGGCCAGTGGTCGGCAAACTCATTAGTCAACAGAGCCAAATATCAACAGTACGATTGAAATTTCTTTTGAGAGCCAAATTTTTTAAACTTAAACTTCTTCTAATGCCACTTCTTCAAAATAGACTCACCCAGGCCATGGTATTTTGTGGAAGAGTCACACTCAAGGGGCCAAAGAGCCGCATGTGGCTCTCGAGCCGCAGTTTGCTGACCACTGTCCTAGATCAAAAGGGCATATCCTCAGGTTGCAGGTTCTATCCCTGGTGGGGGTGGTGCAGGAGGCAGCTGATCGATCTTGAGGTCTCACATGGATATGTCTTTTTTTCTCTCCCTCTCCCTTCCCCTTTTTCTACAAAAAAAAAAAAAATCAATAAACTATTCTTTAAAAAATATATTACAAAGGTATTTTTACTTGAAATAAAGAACAAGCATTGGAAATCAAATGAAAAAAACGAAAATTTAAAACAGGTATTTTCTTTTAGTGGTAATACTAGATTAAGCATTAGAAAATTATTTTAGAGACTAATTAAAAGTTGCTTTTTTAAGAATTTATCTGTGGCTTTAGATTCATTTGTAACTCTGTCTGCCTAAACTAGATGGTTAAAAGAGGCAGGTCCCAATTGCAAATTCATGACCATTAAGATAAATAGAGCTAATAGATCTATCTTGGATTAAGCAGGGGAAACAGGACAAGGAGTCTTAATAATAGCCAAGTATTATTAATACTAAGGACAAGGAGTATTAATAATAGCCAAGGTCTATTGGATTTTAATATGTCCCAGGAACTCTTAGAAATGCTCCACAAAGAGAGAAATTGTCAACACTTTAATTATATTAATTTACTTGGTCCTCACAACAACTTCATGGGGTGGGCAGTCTTATTAGCCCCATTGCACAGATGAAAAAAGCAAGTCCCATGGAGCTATCAAGTGGCAGAATCATAATTCAAACCAAAGGACTCAGGCTCCAGAGTCCCCGCCTCAATCCCTCCTCTCTGGCTCTTGCTAGTTGTAATTTTGTGACTTTATCTACTTCCTTATGCCCTGAATGACTTGACGGGACTACAAAATTTTGGTTATCAGTTGTTTAATCTCTTTCAAGCAAATCAGAAATAATCTATCACTGTATTACTAGTATTCTTTTATCAAAGTTGGTTAATATCTCCTGATTTTCTTTGCCTAAATATAAAATGTTTTCTATATTTGGACCATCCTTCAGTTAATAGGGCTAAATTCTAACACTGGAGTAGACCGTTTGCTTTTTGTGTAAGCAAAATTATCTCTTAAAGTGAGTTTTCAATTGGAAACTTGATCACTATGATAAGTCTCCACTCAGCAGCTTTGAAAGCTGGTATTTTTAAGAGAGAGAAGGAAAGAACTTGCAGACTTTGGAAGTACCTACCAAGTGTGTTAATATGAAAATTAGGTGAGATACTTATTTTATACTGACATTTGGCTCTGTTCTATCTAGGACAGAAATCTCATGATTTCACACTTATGCAGTCTCATTGCAAATATCTCTGGGTCTGGCATTTCTGCCATTAGGTTTTCTGCAAGTGCAGTTTAAAAGTCCCTGTTTTTGGAGAGAATCCAAGATGGTGGCATAGGTAAACACCTAAACTGCTGCCTCGCACAACAATTTCAAAACTGCAACTAAAAGACAAAACGTCTAACACCCAGAACCATGGGAAAGCTGGCTGAGTGGAAGTTCTACAATTAGAGGGAAAGAGAAAAGAGCATTGAGACATACACAAGTGCTGAAAAGCTGAGGTACGGAGGCACGGGATCTGGGCTGGTGGCAGGCGTTGCTTTATTCAACCCAAAGGGGAGACAAACCCCGATTACTCTGAAACACAGTTTCCGGGGAGACGCGGGGACCCAAACTCCTACAGGAAGAAGCTGCATTATCTGCCACCGGGTCGGAAAGTGAGGGTGGCCTGCTTGCAGAGCTGCGCGCAAGAATAATTGTTTACTGCGCTGGGGCACGGGACGCAGTTGGAGACACAGAGCCAGCTATTGCTGGGGCACGGGACGCAGTTGGAGACACAGAGCCAGCAGCCATTGCTGTTTGCCATGCCCTAGCCTAGTGACGCCCTGAGACCCCGCCCCACACATCCTACAAACCCACCCAAGCTCCAAGCAGCAGTGTTAGAATAAGAAAGGCCTGCCCTATCGCAGCTTAACCTAACAAACTTGCAGCCCGGATCAGACAGCTCCAAAACCTCCAAACCCCAAGCAAAGAGGAGAAAACTGTAGCTATCACTGTAGCTCCTGCTGGGTGGGTTCAGACAATAGGTGACCTGCACCCCATTGGAGATCCAGAAGCCAGTATACCTAGTGGTCAGTGTGAGAAACCAGATTTCAACTCCTTACATCCATAAGTGACACATTCAAGAGGCAGACTCAGCGAGCACCAAAGCCCCACTGAAACAAGTCCTGCATCATAAGCGTGTCTCCAGTACTGCAGTTCTTATAGACATTGCGAGTCCTCACAGCTGATTGGCCTGGAGGTCAATTCCTCCCAGTGTACCAACAGCAATTAAGGCTTAACTACACCAAGACTTTGCACTCAGCCCACAAAGGGGTGTACCAAGAGCGTCCACATCAGGTGATTGGGGAGGCTGAGCTACTGCCCCCCTATAGGTCACCTACCACACAAAGCCACTCCATCAACACAGGGAAGCAGCCAAAATGTGGAAACAAAGAAACATGTCACAAATGAAAGAAACGGAGGAAAGCAAACTACTGGACGACATAGAGTTCAGAACCACATTTATAAGGTTACTCAAGAATCTTCTAAAAACCGCCGAGAAACTTGATGACACTTCTGAGGAGCTTAGTGAGACCTTCAAGGACCTTAATGAGAATGCCAAAAAAATGGAAAAGGACCCGTCAGAAATGAAGCATACACTGTCTAAAATAAAGTATATACAGAAACTCAATTGTAGATCAATGTACCCCAAGAATCAAACCAAAGATCTGAAATATGTGGAAACAAAAAACACCCAACCAGAAAAAAAAGAAAAAAGAATCCAAAAATATGAAGATAGTGTAAGGAGCCTCTGGGACAAGTGTACCAACATCCGAATTTTTGGGGTGCCAGAAGAAGAGAGAGAGCAAAATACTGAAAACCTATTAGAAGAAATAATGACAGAAAACTTCCCCCACCTGGTGAAAGAAATAGACTTACAAGTCCAGGAAGCGCACAGAACCCCAAACAAAAGGAATCCAAAGAGGACCACACCAAGACACATCATAATTAAAATGCCAAGGGCAAAAGACAAAGAGAGAATCTTGAAAGCAGCAAGAGAAAAACAGTTAATTACCTACAAGGGAGTACCCATATGACTGTCAGCTGATTTCTCAGCAGAAACTATGCAGGCCAGAAGGGAGTGGCAAGAAATATTCAAAGTGATGAACAGCAAGAACCTACAACCAAGATTACTCTACCCAGCAAAGCTATCATTCAGAGTTGAAGGTCAGATAAAGAGCTTCACAGACAAGAAAAAGCTAAAGGAGTTCATCGCCACCAAACCAGGATTACATGAAATGCTGAAGGGTATTCTTTAAGAAGAGGAAGAAGAAGAAAAAGGTAAAGATAAAAATTATGAACAACAAAATGACATCAAATACATACCTACCAACAAGTGACTCTAAAAATCAAATAAATAAAAAATCTGAAGAACAGAATGGACTGGTGAATATAATAGAATCAGGGACATAGAAAGGGAGTGGACTGACAATTCTCAGGGGGAAGCAGGTGTAAGTGGTGCGGGAAGAGATTGGACAAAAATCTTAATCCTATGGATGAAGACAGTGGCAGGGGGTAAGGGCATGGAGTAGGGTGGGGTGGGGAATCAGGTGGAGGGGAGCTTTCGGGGGAAAACAAAAAGAGGAACACCTGTAATCTGAACAATAAAGATTTATTTAAAAAAAAAAAAGTCCCTGTTTTTATTTTCTCCATTATTCTTTTCCCATTTTTTGAATTTCAAACATATATTGTTTCAAGAGCACAGTGGGTTTTTTTGTGTGTGTTTTTTCCCTTTTCCGCTTCACATCCATCATGACCTCTATATTAAGTACCAAATTCTTGAAATGTCTTGGAGAGTCATATTTGAACACCCTCCACTTATCTACACTGCACCTGATGCTTCGGTTTTGTCCTGATGCTTCGGTTTTGTTAGTACAACCTTACCTCTGTCAGAGGTAGAGAACTCCTGAGATATTGTCTCATCCTACATATGCTTCTCAAAACACTATGGTCAATCCCTGGCCTCCTGAAGGCTTTTATTTATCTACTAGAGGCCCGGTGCACTGATTCGTGTACTGGTGGGGGCATGGCCTGTGGGGATTGGCCTGCTGTGGGAGTGCCACTCATCCAGGTCAGCTGAGTGATGCTCCCACTGTAGGAGTGCACTGACCACCAGTGGACAGCTCCTGCACTGAGCGTCTTCCCCCTGGTGGTCAGTGTGCATCATAGTGACTGGTCAAATGGTCATTCTGGTCATTCCGCCATTGGTGCTGGGCTTTTATATACTAGTATACAGATGACCTCCCCTTAATGAACAGTCACAATCACTATTTCCTGAATTCTTTGATCTGCTAAAATTGGATTAGCTTTTATTTTCCCCCAATGCATTCTTATCTCTTGTTTACAAATCTGTGTAACTCTGTGAAATATTCCATCCATATCTTTACTCTTTTCTATTCAACCTACATTTGAAAAAATTAGATCTAACCCTGAGGTATGTAGAACAGGAAACTTTGTGGTGAGTTGATAATGAAATCAGCTTTGCAGACCGATTTGATATTTTCCAGAACACATCTCCTACTTATCATTTTTACTCCCTCCTACTTAACTGGGAATCCACACACACCAGCCAACTTGCCACCATGTTGCTAGGGAAGTCAAGCTCTTACCATTCCCTTCGCCAGATTCTCTGATGCAACTCTGAAGTTTAAGTAGCATAAAACCATTTCAGAATCACTCCTATAACAGAGTACCTTCCACAGAGGCATGGCACATCAAAGCAGGCATGTTTTCAAGGGCTTTTGAAAATCAAATTGGTGACCAAATTATTCAGTAATAAAACACTGGAATTAGGATTTGTTTCTTTGGGTTTTGTGAGATAAAAAGATCAATCAAGGAAAATGTGTCTTATATGTCTTCACAAGCTTCTATGATGTTAGAAGCTTTCTAGTTATATCTACACTAGAACATGCACATTCTCCATAGAGCAAGCATAACTATTTATTAGAAATGGCATTTATCCATTGTCATATATTCAAAATCTACTGGGCAATAGAAACATTAAACAGTCCAAGCCTTGATGTTGACCCCAGAAAATTTAAAATCTGCTTGATGACACAAACCTAACTCAAATATAATTGCTAATTAATTAAATCATAGAGATATAATCAGTTGCTAATTTTTTATTTTCATAAGTGAGGGAAATACACACAATAGATTATCAGTAAGACCTGGGCTTGTTAGCCATAGTTTCATGAAAGAAGAGAAAATGTAATTGACTCTGAAGAATGTGTGCAACAGGGTTCACAGAAGAGAAAGGGCAGAGTCCCAATTACATAAAAGAGATTGAAAGTCTGGGTTTTCTGACATGGCTATGTGTTTGTTTTTATCCTTGCCTGATTTGATTTTAGAGAGAGAGGAAGGGAGAGAGAAACATCCATGTGAGAGAGAAACATTGATGAGTTGCATCCCATGCATGCCTGACTGGGGATTGAATCCCAATCTAGATATGTGCCCTGACTGTGAATCAAACCACAACCTTTTAGTGTATGGGATGATGCAACCAACTGAGACACCCAGCCAGGGCTGACCTAGGTGTGTTTGAATTAGCTATGACAAAATGATGTCATCACTATGTTTCTTAGCCCTGATGTTCTCATCTGAAGAATTAGAGTTGCAGCCAATAATCACTAAAGTCTCTATTAGCTAGAAAAAGTTCAATTTCGGGGACCAATGTGTGTTAAGGCACAGTGGTGAGAGGAAATAATTAATATGAGTAAGCATGAAAGAAGTGACCCCATAAGAGTATGGAGCACATTGTCAGGATTGACTGGAGATAGAGCTGGGTATGGAGCATGATATCAGATTATATAGAGTCATAAAATCAAGCAGATGAGTATAGATTTGATGTGAAAGCAAGTGGGTAACCACTGGACCTTTGGAGGCAGAAGAGCGGCATAATGAATGTAGTGCTTAAAGAAGCTTAGTTGGGAAATAAAGGAATGATGGATTGATTGGAATAGGGGGAGTCTGGGGTTAGAGCAGCCACCCAGGAGATTGTGACTAAGCTGGAGGGTGAGGGATACCAAGCACTTTACTAGGGCCTAGAACCTTGTAATCTATGCCTGGTTGTAGAGGAAAAACTGAGTTGATAGCAGCTAAAGTGGTAAAACAGATTTATTCAGGACCACTGCAATAAGGAGAGGAGACTTCAGTATAAAACTGGGATTAATTCCAAATACAACATGGACCGGTAGGAATTTGTAACCAACGAGCAGGGGGGTGGGGATGGGCAGATAGAAAATTGCTAAAAGGAAACATTGGAGATAAGGGAGGATTTTGGCTAAACTGACCTAGTAGGATTCTTACTGAGACAGGCCAGGGTGGTGATCAGACATCATATGGAAGGTGGAAGTGGTTGAGGACCCTGGTTAAATATCCAGGACTATAAGAGAAGATGATGAGAGGTTCTGGCTACACCAATTTAGAAAGATTGTTGGTAAACTTGGACAATGCAGAAAGAAAGATAAATGTACAATCATCAAGACCTAGCTGAAAGGTTCAGGGGAGCCTAAATAGAATGTGGTCAAGGAAAGTGTCTTTGTCAATTGTAACTCTGATATGGAGGACAAACACTTTGGCCATCTTTCCTCATTTGTATGGTGAGGACATATAAGCTTCTCAATAAATCTCTAAAATTTTAGGATTATCTGGTAACAAATCATTCTAAGTATTACAAAACAAGGTGATTAGGATTTTACCTGGAGAACCAAATAGTAATTTATTTTTTCCTATTCAGCCAATAGTAATATGAATTACTTTGTGTGATAGTGAGTTTTTTCACACCATTTCATGTGTGTGCACAGGTAGGGTGCCCAGTAGCTGCCGGCTGCTGGCTGGGGCTTCCCTTCTCCCTTCCCCTGGTTGCCTGCCACTGCTGCCGGCTGGGGCAGGGCCAACCTCACCCCCTGGTCAAACTCCTGGCCAAGGGGACAATTTGCACATTAGGCTTTTATTATGTAGGATATATATGCATGTGTGTGTGTAGCGGGGCACAGTTTGTATAGAAAATAACACAATAATAAATAACAATAAAATAAACTATTTTGCACACTCACAACTGTAAACCTATGTTTGTCCCACCCTGGTTTTTACCACAAAAACCATCAAGAGTTTTTCCATGCCTTAAACCTCTTTTCTCTCCACACATATTTCACACTCATTTTCTAAGTGATAGTAGTATCCTATCATGTGCTCTCAATCAATTAGCAAATGCAATTTTGGCATGTGAATTTCTTATTCACTGTGTTTTCATGCGACCATCCTTTCAGTATCATATTAGGATGACTAAAATGCAGTGGATGAAATCCTTTTGTAACAGCTCTGCTGTCTTTTCCCAAGATGCATTGCTGCAGGTTTTATTAGCAAGAAAGCAGCTCACAGTATGAGTGACCTCCAGGATAAACAGGAAACCAGCTGTGATAAAAATATCTTTTAGTGGATTTGTACCACCAAAGGCAGTCATGAAACTTTAAGTCTTCCAGAAAGTACAAGTCAAACAGATTGGGAAAAGACAAACAGACTTCTATGGAAAAGAAATTTGATGCATCTAGAGACAAGTGAGATTAATTTTTCTTCTCTTATTAGAATAAGACAAATTATTGAAGGTAAAACTGATATAAGAAACATTAAATAGCATTTTAATTAGTGCAGATTTCAGTGGGATATACCTTTACATAAAAGGTAAACTAGACCTAGCCTTTTGTGTACAGGAATGAGTAAATGACTAAAAGCTTTATCCATTTAATTTAGAGATTTGATTCCATTTTCTTTTTATCTCCATCATCCATTCTCCAAACCTTACTCTCCTTAAAGTGTATATTATCTAGGGAATGGTAACATCACTTAAAAACATTTAGCTTAAAGTAAGTAATTAACTAAATGATGATATAATTATGCATTGGGCTTTGATCCAGGCACCTTCCCTAGTGCTTTAGAGAGTACAGTGCTGAATAGCCCTTCTCTCAGGTAGTTTAGAGTCCAGTGATGGGAAGGAGAGCAAAGCACATTAATTGCAATGCAGAGGAAATGTTATAAGTGAATAAATCTGGACTAAGTACTGAGTGTATTTGGCAAGAGAGAACAGAACTAGAAGATAGCTGTCTAAAACCATTTTCACAACATCTCATTTAAAATAGATAAATATGCTCTCAATGAGACAAAGCTCCAACCCTCTCTCCTTAAAATGTAGCAAAATCAATCTCTGTTCTCCAAGACTAATCCAGACTAGCCAACTTTACATCCTAATGCCTATCCCTATGATCAGTCCAAAGGACTTGTCTCCTGCTTGTGGCTTTCAACCCTGCCCCATTCAGATGTTCTTTCACATTAACCCTATTTCCAGTTACCTATAGATATGTCCTTTTAGGCTTTTCGTATCAACTTTAGACAAATGCCAATCTTTATGTGACCCAGTGGCCCTTAAGTTATTTGCTTTCTCAACTGATACCTTTTTATTAATAGTTCTGATGTTTTCCAGGCTCTAAAGCTACAAAACCTGGAGCCACATGAAATTAGTTCTTCCTTTCCTTGGAGAGGTAGTGTGGCATGATGTCGCTGGTTTCTAATCGGTAGCTCTCAGACTTTGGCCATATCATTTGATATCTCTATACTTTGATTTTTTTTCCTACCTAATGTGGGAGCTAATAACATAGACCATGGAGGTAGAACATGAGCAAAAGCCCAAGCAATGGCTCAGTAGTATTGATTGAACTATCTACCTATATAGCATTTTTTCTATTCATTCGCTCTTATTCCCAAACTGGTGTACATCAAATCTTTCTTCTGTTAGTTTATCCTTGAAATGTCAGAAATATTTCTCTTCTCTCCATTTTTCTGTACTGTAATCTCTCATTCAAAAATTTTCCATTCTAGCTCCTCTCCCATAGAAATTTACATTAGGATTACTACAAAAACCATCAAGAGTTTTTCCATGCCTTAAACCTCTCTCCTCTCCACTCATCCAACTATTGCAAGAGAAATCCTACTGAAATAGGGCTACATATTTTTTAAAAATTCTCTTGGGTTTCTGGTTCGCTATCCATCTAACCTAAAACCACGGTGTCAGGGCTTTCAGCAATGTGACTTCACTTGACAATAGAAACATGCCATTCTACATGATACACACTGATGTGTTTTTTTTGTTTTTTTTTTCCCCTGTAACATCCTTTCTCATATGAAGTACATATACCAGTCCCCTACCACATGTCCCTAGCTTTCTCCCCAAGCCCGCACTGTACACCACCTTGCACACCATCATTGTTCAGGTTTATGTCCTTCACTGGGGTCAGGAAGTTTCATTAGTGATTTAACATATAAGCAGAATTGCCACTGTCCTAGAAGACCTGCCATGGAGTCTCCATTTGGAGTTCTCTCACATGCACTCTTGGCTGCTCTTTTGTGGTTATTCCTGTCAATGTGGCCAGCTTCATGTGCCGGCGATTTGTGTAATTGTCTAGGGCAGTGGTCGGCAAACTCATTAGTCAACAGAGCGGCAAACCGCGGCTCGCGAGCAAGTCACAGTTTGCCGACCACTGGTCTAGGGCTCTATGCTCAGAAGGGCCATGTGTTTGGTTTAAGGGTCTGGTGCTGCTGTCTTGAATTTCTTAATTTTTGAACCAGAGTTTCTACATCTTCATTTTTCACTGGGCCTACAAAAGATTTAGCCTGCCCTGCATTGAGTTGTGTTGAGGTAAGAGATTTATAAGAGTCATCTTCATTATAGCCAGATTCTAGGTACTCTGAATCCTCCAGTGTTCAATGCCACATCAGAATCAAGGGCCATTATAGTTTTTCAAGCAGCAAAATAAAAGTATTTTAACTATTATCCTCAGTTTTCATACGTTGTTCTATCTTCCTCAGAACAGCATTTCTGTATCTTACTTGAGCCTTGCTATAGTAAGACCATGGAGTAAGTCTATAAAATGCTTGGAGAGACTTACATTGAAAAATACAATCAGAGACATAGACTTAGAAAACCTGAATCTGCAGATCCTTTTGATATTGAGGGTATTGTCCCTTACCTGAAACCCCATAAGAGAAATTGTTTTCAGCTCTCAATGTGTCACATGACTCATTAGATTTGTGTCACATGACCCATTAGTGTATTGTTATTGACCACAAAAATGGTATAATTGATTGTGTTTCTACTGTAGCTTTTGTTGTCTAAAAGTTGAGAGTCAAGTTTACAGATTAAATTGTATTTGCAGTGTATCTTGGCTTTGATGTTCTAATTTCTATTTTTTCTTTTCCATACTTACTCACATTTTTGTTTTACTATGTGTATTATTTGTTTTAAGTATTATATATATTTATATGTATTATTTTTATTTATTATATGTGTTGTTTTATATCTCAAACTCTAGATGCCTATCACATAGTAAGTGCCCAATGACTAGCTGATGAATGAGTTAGGCAGCATTCCATGATTTAATGCATTCCTGAAAGTACATGAGTATCAAATATTGAAAGACAGATGACAAATTAATGTATAATGGTGGCAATAGTTATGTCCTCTTTAAACTACAAAATAATATAAAGTCCTGAGCTATATTTTGCCTTTCAGAATTAACTTTTGACCATATGGTATCTGCATTTAAAAAAGCCCTTTGTTCCTTCCCATTTCAACTGAACATTCTTAACCCACTTCAGACCTCAGATCCAGACTGAAGAACCACCACTCCCCCTGACTTCAGTCTTTGTACTTTGCATCAAATACAATGAACTTATGATACCTGCCCTTTCATCACTTTCATAATATAGGGTGTCCCTGTATTTTTATATTTTGTTCTTCCTTCTTTAAAAACTTGCAAATGAAAGCAATAACAACCACATTGCTCCTCTGACAGACCCCCAAAATTGAACTGTTGACTGGTGAGCAGGTCCTAGAAGTTTATTTGCCCTGCAAAAGCTGAATTGGAATCACAAAAGGCTATTTAATGGTGACAATATCTAATCTTTGGAAGTAGGGTTGCATTAAAGTTGAGAAGCTCTTTACAAATAATAAATTTAATAAAAACACATCACATCTCATTTTCTACCCCAAGCCTTCTTTGCCTTCCTTCTGTAAACTGCTCCTGCCCTTCTTTGAACCTCATGGTTCATTTAGCCCTCAATTGCTCTTCTTTTATTCTATCCTGGTCCAGGTGAGTTTCTCCAACCAGAACAGGGTCATACTTTTTTTTTTTTTTACTTCTTAATATAGCTTACCAATTGGCATAATGTCAGGAGCATGGCTGACATTTTTTTTTATTTACTATTTTTTACCAGGACAATAAATTTGGTGTGGAGATGTGTTATCTTGGATATATGGCAATCAGTATAGACAATGGTATGTGTGTGTGAGAGAAAGCAGTTGAAAGGAGGATCTAAGTGCAATGCTAGAGCATTTTGGAAACAGTGAGTCATTTATATGTTGGAGTAGCACTAATTGAATGCAATGGTGAGCTGGCTCATTCTCTAAGTTTCTGAAAACCTGATTAAAAAAACTTACTCTGATAATCAAGAAACTGAGATATGAGATTAATAAAACGTTGCTTCTTTGTTTTCTTTTTGTAAAGTATATTTTTATTGATATCAGAGAGGAAGGGAAGGGGAGAGATATATAAAAACATCAATGATGAGAGGGAATCATCCATCGGCTGCCTCCTGCATGCCCCACACTGGGGATTTAGCCTGCAACCTGGGCATAGGATCTGACCTGGAATATAACTGTGATCTCCTGAGCCATGCCAGTGATCAGAATTAAGAGAATTCTTACACTATTTTAATACAAGGAAGCAATAATAAGGAAGTGATCAAGCTGCAGCTTTACTCAAAATAGCTTAGAAAATACTATAAATGCTTCTGTTTATAGCATTTTACTCAGTCTAGATATTTTGCTATTTATGGACAGCAAATGATATCTAGTAATGTTCCTGAATAATTAACCAACAAGTGTCATTTATAGCAGGAAGCAAATGAAAAAGATATTAACATTCAGGATACACAGAACAGAAAGTACAGGGATCTTTAATTCATGGGTGAACAAAAATGGAAGCAACATGTTGAACATCACATTTTTTTTAATAAAACAGTTTTAGTGTCATATATTATTAAGTTGATACATAGCCGCCAAGTTTCTGCTCAATTCTCTGGCCGCCCCCCAGCCTCCCATGCATCTTTAAGTAACATATGTATGCTATGCTATGAAAAGAGTTGGTAGGGACAAGGTCAGCTAAGAGGAGGCGACACCCCATTCATTGAGATAATTCAATTATATCTGTTTTACTGGTAGACAGATTCTCCTATTTGAGCAGAAAAAGGTTAGTCATTTCTGATTACATGTATTTGAGAAATACTTCCACATTTATATCTAATGCAGCTCTAAGAGGATTTCATGCCTGTTCTCCCAGTGAAAGGTTCTATTCTGCAGGATTTGTACCAGAGATAATAATAGGATTAATTTGCAGAGTATTTTAAAAATTCATCACAGCATTTTCGTATCTGTTCTCTCTTTTGATCCTCTCAGCTGCCCTGTAAGATGGGTTAAGTGTGTGTTCTATTCCCTTTGGACAAAAGAGGAAATTGAGGCCCTGAGGGATTAGGTGATTGGTTAGAGGACAGATACTAAGTGAGTAACAGACCTAGAAGTTGTGTTCTGTGCTTCCCAGGTTTTGTGCTCACAGATCAGAAAGACCATTTCTGATCATAAACACCGAGTTATGTACCCTACATTTGGTGCAAAGCAAAATCAAATAAGGAGCCCTTTCAAATGCTAACGCTGGAGTCCCACATCTGGAAACTCCAATCCAGCTCAGATTCGAGGCCCAGGACATTACTAGTATTTATAATAGAACACTTATGTGGCTTTGAGTCTAGTTAACCAACATGATTAGATATTTACTCATTCATTTATCCAGTACTGTTCCCTGTGAATTTTACCTTCATGTACCTTGCCTGTTTCCCTCATAGGTTGTTGGAATTTTTCAAATGTATTGACCTTTTCTCTGTGGCATATTTATTGTTGAAGATGTCAAATTTATTGTTGTTTCCTTATGACTGACATAGAGAAAAATCTACTCCAGTCCAAATTTTTAAAAATTCAAAGATAAAAGGCTATTTCATTTTTTACAACAAAATAAAATCCATATCTAGAAGAGACTTTATAAATGGATAATAAACATGAGATACTTACTATGGCTCATAAAAACAAATGAAGGAAACAAGATACTATTTTTTTTACTTTAAAATGTATAAAAGGTACAAAAATGTGATGTGACATCTGTGAGAATGAGTGTAAATGGGCTCTTTATGTAATGTTGGGAGAGAGTCATGGGAACAATGTCTCTGGTGATGAGATCACTATTTCTCACAAGTAAAAATGTATGTGCTCTTTGATCTAGCAGTGCTATCTCCCAGAATTACATAAATTTGTGCAGCAAGGGTGTTTAAGAATAGACATTGTAACAGTGTATGTAAGAGAAATAAATGGAGAACATCTAAATGCCTCCTCAGAGGTAACTAGTTAAAGAAATTATGGTACATGCTTAAAAGAAATTATGCATTCATGAAAATAAATACGTGTGCTCATATGGCATGGTCTGAAGGTACATTAGGGCTATAAAACTTAATTAAGGTTAAAAGTAAAAATTATATATGTTACTATTAGAGTATTAAAAGGTGTATAAAGGTAAATGTGTATGTCTATGCTTGTGGACACAGATATTTCTGTAAGGATAAAGAAACTATTAACTGTCACACGTTTGGGAAGGAAAACTGAGGTTTGAGGTAGAAAGAAAATTAATTTTGTGTATACTTTGTACCACTTAAATATCTTGCAATGTGTATTTGTTATTTTTTAATACTCAATAGAGAATTGAAAATAATTTTAGTGCTTAAAATAATTGGCAAATAAAATGAACTGTAAGTTGTGAAATATATCTTCTCCACTTTATTTTAGTTAGCACTTTTATTATGGTTTTAATAATATAAAGCTGATGTAACAAAATCCATTTATATTTTCTCAAATATTGCATATATTTCTATGATGATTATATCATTTCTATTTGAAAACTAATTATATGTTTGGGAAACATCATTTAGTAATTTCAGTCCATAATTCCCTCGTCGATCCATATCAGCTATCAGATTTTGACAGAGAAATAGGGTTTTCAAAATTAGAGAATGTCAGAACAACAAGGGGCCGCAGACATTTTTCTGGAGATAAAGAAAATCGAGAGCAAGTAGATTTGTGTCTCCTGTGCTTGTACATTTGACTCACATAGCAAAATTTAGGATTAAGCTCAACTAAAATTTAATACTAAGTAAATTGATATAGTGAGAGTCAGAGAACATGAATTATTCAAAACAACTTTTTCTTTGCTGGCTGTCCATCCATGAACAAGTCTCCTTTGCTCTCCAGGCTCAAGTTCTTACAACTTTGCAATGCTTGGTGGAGCCCAGGGAAGCTCTTTGCACCCATTCCATTTTGACTGAAAACAATTTAAGGGTTTCATGAACTAACTCAGGACCTTATTAACTTTATTACTTTCTCTAATTTCCCAAAATTTCTGGGTCTACATAAATGTTCTCATTCAAAAGACAAGCCACATTAAATCAAATGAACATTTGTTTAAACAATTACTCTGAGCAGAATATTTTAGTAGTTCTTGTAAATGCTTTCCCGGGTGAAGAACTCACATCTTTGCCTCATGGTTCAAATACAGCTCAAGTTCATGTGAATCTTCCTTTCTTTGATTATTTATCTCACAAATTGTCCAATTCACAATATGTTCTTGTGGTGCTCTTTTATTGTTTAGGGTGGCTTCTTCCAAAGCCAGAATCTAACTCTTCTATTTCCCATTGCATGAACCTAATTAGCTCTTATGACTTTAACAATAAATCCAGAATAATAGTGAGTGAAAACAGATATTTCAAACTGAGAGAAACTTTTTAGATAGCAAATCAGACCTAATATTGACTTTTCAGTTGCCAGAACTACTTTTCAGTAATTCAGGGGGATGCAACATGAAAAACTAAGACAGAAATGTCCCCAGGATGAGACATTGATATATTGTGGAAGGCCCCTGCTGAGAGAGAAGAGCAAGGAGCAATGGACAGAATGTAAAAATAGACTCATCACTCAGCATGCATGATCCCTCTGTTTGTGCCCCTCAAAGAGAGAAATCTAAGAATACCCAAATAAGGGCTGGAAGAGGTTAATGGGGGGGGGGAGGGGAGGAGAAAGACCTATGTAATACTCTCAATAGTAAAGATTAAAAGAAAAAAAAAATAATACCCAAATATATAAATGGCTCTGCGATTGTCTAATAACTTCCTTCTATCACAGGGGTAATCAGTGTTAAACTCTAATTTGTTTTCATATTTTTGAGGGAAATTTTCATTCTTCTATGTTTTAATGTTTGGGGTATACAAACTTAGATCCCTTTTCCTAAAATTAAGTAATTAAATAGAACACTATTAAAAGTATATAATTTCTATATGTAAAATCCCCAACATTGTATCAGTAAGTCTGCTATTGAACAAATCTCCCCCAAGATTTCTTAAATCTCCTATGATTAAAGATCATTGCTCTGAAACAATTTAAAGCATTGTTTTTATAATGGTATACTTAGACCTCATAGTGCTACTCTATCTGCAAAACCCACAAAAACACTTTTAGAAAATGTCTACCCAAACACTTAGATTCATAATTTGTCTGCTTTTCACCTGTTATTTTATTAGTGGTGCAAATTGGCTTCGCTGTTTTAAAATGCATCCCAATTTTGCTCTTTGCTTTCAGGCAGAGTTCACAGCCATGCGGGAGCAGTACATGCGAGGTGGGGAGGGCTTCATCGTCTGCTACTCAGTCACCGACCGCCAATCATTCCAGGAGGCTGCCAAGTTTAAAGAGCTCATTTTTCAGGTCCGTCACACCTACGAAATACCCCTGGTGCTGGTGGGCAATAAAATTGACCTGGAACAGTTCCGCCAGGTGAGTGCCAGTTTTATCCATTAGCTTTTGTCTTTTCCTCCTCGGACACATAGTGCCAAGTATGGCTGCTTTCCAAGGTTCATATGGAGATTTCTGAGTATGAAGTGATGCACATGATTTTTCTAAGAAATCTGGGAGATTCTGTGGTATCTTGTGCTAGCCTCCACAATATGTCCCACCTCATATGGGACTTTGCTGTGTCCTTACCACTCACTCCCCCATCAGGAGGCTACTTCTCCCAGCCTCCTGGATCTGGGCTGGTCCTGTGATTTATTTTAAGCAGTAGAATATAGTATAACTTTTAAGGTTGAGCCTTAAGAGTGAAGCAGGTTCTCCCTTTGCCACCTGAAATACCTGCTATTAGGGTCGAACTGCCATTTAAAAATATCAAGCTAACCACTGGAGAGTGCCAAGTGTACAAACAACATCGAGTCTCATAGCTGTCCCTATGAAGGTACCAGACACGTGGACAAAACCACTGTGCATGTGCCAGCACAACCACTATCTGACTGTTACCTCATCAGATATCCTAGCCAATCCGATGGAACAGGAAAACCTCCCAGCTGAGCCTTGTCTGGGTTTCTGACCTCCAGAATCCTGGGCAAATAACATGGAATTGTTTAAATCACCATGTTTGGGATTTTTTTTATTGTTCCATGAAAAAATAATCAAAACAGAACCTTTGCCACCTTCCAGAATCAGAACAAGCAAAAACATCTCAGGTTGAATAAGAAATGAATCTGCTTCAAGTTGCCCCAGCTATATCACTGTGATCCTCAGACAGTCTCACAATTTCTCCAAGCAAACAAAATTGATAACACAGAAACGATGTCTAGTTTAGACTGTGATCCATTGCCAGAGTTCATGTGGCACCTCACAGTTTATTCTCATGTCATCAGACACTATTAGGGCCTAATGGGCAAACCATGATGGCCTCGTCTCAGATGTCTACTGAGTAATACTTCAGCTGTCTTTAGGACTCCTGAAGAGACTAAAAAACAAAATCCTAGTTCAGGGACCAGACAAACTATTTTTACAATTTCATTGCCGTGACTAACTTTGTGCAAAGTTAACATTACTGAAAAGTTAAATGCAAATCAAATTTTTGTAAATCCAATTCTCTAAATCGAGTGGCTTAGTTATAATCTGAGATGCTTCATCTTTATTTCCATTGACTTTAAAATTGAACTGGTTTATGTTAGATGCCTTAAAGTAACCTGCTAATAAGACCTTTTCTGAGGTGAGAATCTTTGCTAAAGCAATTAGTTTTCTACTACATTAAGTATTTTTACACTTGTATTTTTGTATCTAATGCATTTTAAGTTAAAGTGAAAAGTTCTCGTATGGAGCTAATGTTTATGAGTTTATGACTAACACAGAAAATTATTCCTGTGATTTCCTGCAATGCATTTTTGTGATGACTTTTTTTGTGTATTTTACTTGGAAGCCTAAGCATCTTAAAGTGGAGGCTAACTGCTTTTTAGGAGCTCTGATATTTGTTTGTTTCCTCTGCACCTGTTCTTCTGTTTCTCCAAGCAATGTTTAGCATAATATGGTTACATTACTACAGGATAGAAATTTAAATTTTTCTCACTAGCAAAATAGGAACCTATTTTCAGACACTTGACAGAAAGGAAGTAGAGAGGTATAGGTCTAGTGGTGAAAGCTTCAGATACTCCTCTGAGGGAAGGGATGTGTTACTCTTTCTTTAGGAATTCTGGGAGTGGCATGAGGGAGCACCCTGAGTTGCAGGTGTACCATCAATGATCACATGACCACCGTTATTGCATTTCCCAGAATTCCTAGAGAATATAAACCTTTAATTGGATGTCAGTCAAGAGAGCTGTAAGTAACTGAGAAAGCAAGTGAATTTGAGAACATAAGGAAAACTTCTTCCAGCAAAAGTTAATCAGCTTAATCTCTAGAATGATTGTTCTCCATGATTCCAACACTGGCTGGCACTGGCTTTCATCTCACGCCCCTGGCCTTGCTCTTACTTTCCTAGGCTCAGTAGTGGTCATTTGCATCTCCCAAAGGGATATTTAAGAAGACCCCTGTCTCAGCCCGGTTAATTGCATTTTAGCAGTGATGTGAATCCCCAGCATCACAAATATCACTGAAACAAAAGATTCATTAATGTGATTGAGTAATTTTGCAGATTAATAGACTTTTCCTTTTAGATTAAAAAAGTAAACAAGGTAGTCACAGAAAGTGCAATAACCATGAAAACTGAAATTATAATATTTTTAAAAATGTTCATGTACCCAGTAATGGTGTGTTGCTATGCAAATTTGGCTTCTGGCTGTGGTGTTTGTGCTGGAAATAATTATTTCTATAATTGTATAGTGGCTTTCATTTTCAAAATGCTTTCAATGCACACTTTACTTTAACCGTAGAACTGCCCTGTGTAGTTTTAAGACAAGCATATGATGGATGATGGAGATATTTGAGATGATATTGACAGAAATTGACTTTAAGAAACTACTGTTGTTTGTAACAAAATTAAGACTACACCCCAGATCATGCATACCTCTTTTGGTACATCAGTATTTAAAGGTGAAATGTGTTGTTTTTTTCATCTAAAAACAAAAGTAAAGATGCTGATACTTGCATCATCTCTAGCCCAAAGGACTTTTGTGAAGATTCCTAGACTAACAAATTTTAACTCTCACAGATCCTGGGGGAAATCATTCTGGCTTTGGTTTAGGGCTGGGGGCCGGAGAAGTGGGATCCCAACCCAGCAGCTCTTCTTCCTCCTGATCTACATTGAAAGAGCTTGAAAGAAAAGCTATTTCTTACCATGTTTGCTTGCTAGAGTAGGTAGGGGCTGCATTCCTAGTGCATTTTGGTGAATACTCATTCCCTTCTTACCAAGGAAATAAATGAGTTTCAGTGCCTGATGTTTTTATCATCATTTGCCAATCTGAGCTGAAATATTGAAGGGCTCTAATTAAAGTTTAGTATTTTATCTGGGAGCAATATTCATGTTGACACTGCAATGCTGATGGTACATTTAGTGGCTGGAAGGCTCTGTGACAGGCACTTACCACACATAATTGTATGCATTCCTTTCCACAAGCCCATGAATAGATTCCCACATGGTACCTGAATCAACGGACTCTTTAATACATCCAGTAACTTGGTCAAGATAACAGGGCTAGTTAGAGTTGAGAGGCAATACCCAGAGTGTTCTGATTTGAAAATCTCATTATATTATAATGTTGACTTGCAAACCATTGTTATTTTTCATCAGTTAGTTGTTGGTGTTTTTTATTAGCGTTAGGATCTTAGCATGTTCCTCAGAGAATGGGACATGAGCAATTGCATTTTATTGGCAAATTGATGTAGGAAGGATCAGAATAATAACAACTTGGATGTGGATTGTGGAACTCCAGGACCTTGGGCAAGTCAGAAGTTGGGTGCTAGGGGAAGAATGTGAAGAAAAGTAAGAGTAAAGAAATGAGGGTCAATACCACTAAAAAGAAATGTTTGCTAATCAACTAAATAATGTGCCCACAGTCCACCCAGTCTATTTCCCAGACAATATTAGGTCCCTGAGCTTCCAAGGTCTTTGTCCCTACTATCATCTTCTGCAGTCACACTGGGAAGTGGAAGGGGATAATTCCAGTTTTTGGTTTTGCAAAACCCTGACCAACTGTGCAAGTAAAAATGGTGCTAAGAAATGAAATGGGTTCCAGGGATTTGGGAGCTAGATTAGCAAAGTTTGATATCAGTTCCAGGCCACAAACTGTTTTATCCTGAGGTGGACGTGACAAAACCCTCAGTACTGACAGTCTAATTGCAGCTTAATACTCAGCTTGAAACTTTGAATATCAGCTTTGCACAGCCAGAGTAACTCTTCGAATGCTGATTGTGGATTGTGAAAAGGCCTCTGTTTATTCTTCAGGACATATCTAATGAAAATAGTTCCATTCCTGTACTGAGAGGGGCATGTGGAAACTGTGTGGATTCAGAATCACAGTATTAAGGAAACACACACACACACCTATTTAGAGTTATATGAAGCATGTACTTATCTTTGCAGAGTAGTGGCAGCTTTGGAGCAAGCTGAAGGAATGAATAAGTCAGTTTTTCTCCTCAGGGACTTTCCATTCTCTTCAGAAAGGATCTATACATAGGAATAGGGCAGAAAACCATACTAAACAATAAAACACAATGTTGAACAATGTGGCGTTGTGCATTGAGTGCAGTTATTGTTGAGAACTAGAAAAGATGATGCGGGCAGCATTTTTTGAGGAAGGATGATGCCAAATGGAGAGGCATCCTGACTAGGTAGGAAGGATCAGGTGAATGCTGATACTTCTTTTAGGAAGGACCAGCAAGAGTAAATCTACAGAGTAGGAAATGGATTGTGGGGCTATGAATCTGCACAAGCCATGAATGCTAGGGAAGGAGGACAGTGGGTAAAATTGCTTAAATTGAGCTCATCATTTTTCAAACTAATCACTTAAAAGATCTTCCCTAAAGAAAGCAAATACCAAGTGGGCGACATTTTACATGTTTCTGTTATATAACCCAAGAGTTCAGCTCTTCATGCTCTTTCCTAGGTATCCTGCCCTGACCTAACTCTGATATTTGAGAGAATTTTCCTCAGCTCTCAGTCAGGCTCTGTACATCATAAGTCACTATCAGTGTCAGTGTCCGTGTGTGTGTGTGTGTGTGTGTGTGTGTGTGTGTGTGTGTGTGTATGTGCACGCGCAGTTGTAGGTATAGGTATATGAGAGACCAAGGCAATTCTGTAAATCCAAAAGAATAATACCAAGCCCTGCCAGTGTGGCTCAGTGGTTGAATGCTGACCTAAGAACCAAGAAGTCACAGTTCGATTCCTGTCAGGGCATATGCCTGAGATACAGTCTCAATCCCCAGTGTGGGGCATGCAGGAGTTAGGCAGTCAATGATTCTCCTTCTTCACTGATGTTTCTCTCTCTCTCCCCCTCTCCCTTCATCACTGAAATCAATAAAAATATATTTTAAAACTGAGAGTAATACCTATATGTTGAATTACAAATAGTCTAAAAGAGAAGCATTTGCAGTTTGCACATTGGAGATACTTTAACTTTATCGAACCACACGTTTAGGAAATTACATAATCCATATTGCCCTTAAATGTCTTATTTTTAAATAATTATAGAGGTACATAAAATTGAAAAAATATGTAGAAAAGGTAATGTGTTATTTTCTTAACATCCTTAGTGTTTATATATTACACAACTATGGAATACTATCAAAACCAAGAAATTGATATTGGTTTAATCCATAGATGTTATTAAATTTCACCAGTTATACATATACTCATTTGTGTGCATGTGTATAATTCTATGCAATTCTCTACATCTACAAAGAAACTCAAGATTTTATAGAAATTTATTAAATATATAGGTTAGTTTATGATGAATTAATATCTTTACTATGTTGACTCTTCCAATCCATGAATATGATATGCCTCTCCAAGTATTCTTTGATATCTTCATCAGCATTTTATAATTTTCATCATGCAGAAACTATAAATTGTAGATTCATACCTAAGTATTTCATTTTAAGGGATTACAAATGGTATTAATTTCAGTTTCAAATGTTCCTTGTTAATATATCAAAATGCAATTAAATTTTTATATTAATATTGCATTCTATAACCTCACTGAACTTATTAGTTCTCAGAGTATTTATTTGAGTTCTTGGGGTTTTCTATGTAGACAATCTTGCTATTTGAAATAGGGACAGTTTTATTTCTTCCTGTCTAGACTGTATGCCTTTCTTTCCACTTCTTACCTTACTTCAGTGGCAAGAACTTCCAGTACTATGTAACATAAGTGTAAGACAGACAGACATCCTAATATTGACTCCAGTCTTAGAGGGAAAGCATTCAGTCTTTCATCATTAGACTTTAGCTATAGGTTTTCTGTAGGTTCTATAAAACTAAGTTTGATATTTGTTCATATTTTCTTATACCTTTGTTAGTTTTAATCATATATAAGATGATTTTATTAAGAGCATGTCAGTATGTGATTGTTGAACCTTCCAGATTGCTTCCTTTTCTCTATATTTCATCTTTTTTACTGCTTTATTCCTCACATTCTATTACTATGCCTTTTGTAGTTATCTTCTCTATTCCTTTCTTTTCTGTCATTTTGTTTAAATTGTCTTCTTATAAGTAGCATATAAAATATTTTTAAAAATTTTAAATCTAATTTATATACTCATTTAAAGACAATGCTAATCATTCGCATATTTTATAATTATTGATACATTGAAATTTATTTAGTGTTTTCTATTTACGGTATTTTTCTTTGTTTCTCTTTTATGCCTTCCTGTCTTTAATAAATAATTCTTTCTTCTTTTCTTATCCCTCATATTATTTGGAAGTTATAGGTTATATTTCTATTTTACTCTATAATATTTCACAAACATATTCATTTTTACTTTTTCCTAAGAAGAGCCAAAATTATTAGTTGTCTTTACTTTCTTGTCAAACAAAGCATCGGCATACTTCAATTGCCTATGACGTTTCCCATTGTCATCTTCTAGTTAGCTGTTATTTAGAATTCTACTTTGTTTTTTTAAAATTTTAACATAATTAATATGACAGAATATCTGTAAATTATTATGAAGTTCATAATAGTAAAATGCACTTCAATAAACTCTGCATGAATTTAAGAATCCAAACATTCTTAATAACATTGAAGCTCCCTATGGGTTTATCTGTGATTGCACTTCCCTGCTGTTATCTTCTGAATTTGTGTTTATATGCATAATACTTTTCTTTAATTTAGATTCTTACTACATATCTATGTACTAACCATCATTATGATTAAACACATTTTATAGGTAAGAAACCATAAAGGCCAATGGTTCGCAAGGATCCTTTTACATTCTTAAAATTATTGCACACCCTCCTCGCCTGGGGACCTTCTGTTTGTCTGAGTTAGATCTATTGGTATTTACATATTATAAAATTAAAACAGAACTTTTACATGTATTGTTACTTATAGGTCATTGAATTAACAATATTAAGCTGATTACAAATTAATATCATATAAATTCTTTAAATAAAGATAACCTATGCCCCTCCCCTACTTAGTGATAGAGTGACATTGTTCTATAATGTTTGCAAGTCTCTCTAATGTCTGGCCTAAAAGAAGACAGCTATGTTCCCCTCTCTGCTTTTTTATTCAACCTGCAGGAAACATGTTTCGGTTTAAGTATATGAATAAAATTCAAGCTCAGAAATGTATAGATATTTTTATAGCTCTTCCAGATATTATGGCTATTCTCCTTTGACAATACAGGATAATTCAAGAAGGGGAATTTTCTTAAGAATTAGTTGGCATGTGGCCTTCAAAGTCGTGTCCAGTACTCTCCTACCTGGAATGAAATTCACTGGTTTACCCTATATTTTTAAAGGACCATTTGACAAAACATTCAGGGTTTTATAACATCATGAATTGAACTTTTGGAAAATATTAGTTCACTAAGTTATGCAGATCTTCCAAATGGTAACATATACAAAGACATCATATTTATTAATTTTACTATCAATCTCATTGAAACTTTTTTAGAAGTGGCAAATTGTTAAACTCATGGGAGAGGACATAAGTTTTCCAAAATTACAATTTTTGCTTCAAAGCTCAAATTTTACTTGCCACAAATATTGTCCATCGTTCTCCTTGAAATGAAAGTTTCATTGCTTTAATGTCAAGATAATGAATGCCTCATATTTAAGTCTGAGTAACTATCATTTATCTATTAATAGTCCTTTCAAGCAAAAATAGTGTTCCATAAAAATGTAGCTAGTTCATCTCATAACTCTAACAATTGTGTAAGGGTTTTAACTGGACAACCATTGTACATTATTAGCAGCAGAAGTGCTTTATTCATACTTCTCATTTCATTACCCAAAATATTAAAAAGATGTCAACTCAAGGGTCAATATTTAATGGAATTAATAATGTTTACTGCTTTATTACGTTTATTCTTAAATTAAACTGCCACTCTTGATCATGTGAGCATGTGGTAGAAAGAATACAATAGTACTCATTTGCTTTGTGCCACTGCCTTGATTCATGCTAAAGCAACCAGCCATTTTACCCAGTATGGGTTTTTTGCAGCATCAATACAGATGGCAGTGAAAAAGGCACATACGACCTTAAAAACATAGTAAAGTAGCTTTGTTTAACCTCAGGGATCTGCTGAAAAGTCTTGCAAATGTTTGGAGTTCTATGCTTCTTTTTTGAGAGTCACCGATAAAGATAAACTCTCTGTATTTTGTGATTACATCCCTTGCTATCTTTTTTTCCCCTAATATATATTTTTTATTGATTTCAGAGAGGAAGGGAGAGGGAGAGAGGGACAGAAACATCAACAATGAGAGAGAATCACTAATTGGCTGCCTCCTGCACGCCCCACACTGGGGATCCAGCCTGCAACCCGGGAAGACCAGGAATCAAACTGTGACCTCCTGATTCAGACTGGCCAGGACCCTTGCTATCTTGTCTGTCATGTAATTTCATGATGTTTTTTTCATTTCACTAACATCTTCAAACTTTCTCTTTCCTGTCCAGCTACTCTGACTTAGCTTACCAAGTTGAAGCTCTCTTATCCACTCCACATATTTTCTTATTGAATCAATCAATATTGATTTTTAAAAAAGAGAAAGAATTGTTCAATAATGTATTTATCCTTTTGAGGAAGCCTACAGTAGAAGTTTAAACCAAGGCGATGATGCTATGGTATTAGATATGGCCAATCCCATGAGAAGAAACTCTTTCACTAAAAGGTATTTCACTAAAAGCACAGGTGTGCTTTTTAGATTTTTTTCTTACTGAAAACTACTGGCTGGCCTGGGATAACCTTGACTCATTTAAATCTTGACTGTAAGGTTGGTATGAAAAACCCGAGATATTAATTAAACTTTAAAACTCATTATATCCTTTTGGATTTTTTTTGTTGAAAATTAATTGACCACATATGCCTTCTTACAAATGATTCACAAAAGCATACTTATTTTTAAAAATTAAAACAGTGCAATAATCCTAAAGAGTGTCTTTGATTACCTTGCACTGAACACACTCAATCCCCCACCATTTTGGTTCCCATCCCAGAAAAAAACAAAACAGTTATTAGTTTGCTGTGTACCTTTCTGGACCTTTTTGTATAACTTTTCATGCTTTACTAAGTACACATTGTTCTGCAAATTGCTTCTCCCAATCTACCTAGTGACTGATAAATCTCTTTATGTCAATCAATAGAGATCTCAGAATTTACAATGGATAGAAGAGGCAGTGAGACTTACTAAAGGTGATTCGCACACCTAAGTTAAACACAACTATTTAATGAAAATCTTGGACAAGAATCCAGGTGTCTTGAATCTCAGTTAAAGTCCTTCACGTCTCACATGTACTCAGTCAGAAGAGTCCAATCATAGTATCCCTTAATGCTTTTTTTTCTTTGGTGCTATAAACATTGTTACTTTAATGTTGAATTCTGTATTCAAATATCTTTCTGTCCCCAAATGATTCAAATTTGGAGACTGAAAGACAGGACGTGTAGATAAAAATATATTTTGAATAGAAATTCAACTACAATTCCTAAGAGTATAATGTGGAGAAAGATGTTTCATTTTCAGTAAATTATGATTCAATAGCAAGAATCTAATATACTTGTTCATTGTTCTTAATGTCAGAAAGTAAGGAAACATTTTTATTGATGTGAAGTCTAGGGCCTGAGTATTCTGAATTGAGGTAATGTATTTATGGCTGAAAAGATAATCACTGAAATCATAAAGATGTAAGTGTGGTGAAAAGGTTTAAGAGAAGTTCCCCATTCACATCTTACATCTGATTGCATGGGATTAAAATGCCAAAACCTAATTCCTCAGTGTAAAAAGATCTTCAGATTTCCTCATTGAGGATAAGAGGGAAGCTCTCTCTCTCTCTTCATCCCTCTACTTACACTTGAGTCTTCTCCTCTCAAGTAGGATATTCATAACCTGAGAATACACTGGATAAACACCTGCATTTGTGTCAAGCTAGTTACCTGGAGTGGTAAAACCTGAAATCATTTAACCCTTTGCTGAAACTGCTTCTTTTCACAGTGTAATTATGATTAATGTCTAAACATTTTCACATAAACAGCTTCTAAAAACTTGTCAAAATTATCTCTATGTATATAAAAACTCACCTTCCAAAAAGTGTGATTGCCTTATCATACCACAGTATCATTTCTTCCACATAAAACAGTGTAATTTTATATGAATTGATTATAATTGCAAATAGTCTTAATTTTTACTCTATAAGGCTGCCTATCTTATTTCTTCTTTAGAGTTGATTTCATAGTCTATTATTTACCAGTTTCAGAAATATTTAAGATGTATTTCATTTATTATCACAATGCCATGATGGAACTACTACGTTTTTACTTTAAATGTGGCTCTGCTAATTCTGTTCTTAACGCTCCAAGAAGTGGTGAGATTCTCCCAAGGCCATAGTATGCTGCTTACTTCTTAGATGAGATTTTCTACATCGGAGATTGACATCTTTCCATGTGTCTTATTGATGATTAGGTTCCCATTGATTTTCTGTTGATTTCTGCTGGAATTTGGCCTCCACGAAATCCATTGTCTGTGACATCAATGCCTTTTTGATAGATGTTTTTATTTTGCCAGCAATCTTATAAAGCACTCACTGCTTTGACTATGGCCACGCCCCTTCTTTTCCCCATTTTCATGTGTCACTGACACCACAGGATATGCAGGGATGTGACAGAGTGACGTTCAGCTGCAAGAGCTCAGCTGAGCTGTGCTATTTTTCTGAGTGCCTTCAGCCTTTGACAGAGACAAAGAGCTCTATCAGGTTTGCTCTCCTGAATGCAGCTCACAGTCTCTCAATCAGTAAATTACTGTTACTGAAATTTGATCTGTTTGATGCAAAGATTTCTTAAAGAGATTAATCCTATGGTTCATTCACATTTCAGGGTCACTTGTTTTAATATAATGAGCTAAAAACACTTTTATGAATATGAGTTTTGACTGAGAGCAAAAAAGATAAAAAAGGAGTAAAAATAAAAGAAAGATACACCGGCTCATGATAGAATGAAGATAATAGAGCTTTCTATCGTTGACTACCTCTTTGTTACCTCCAGTTTACAGATATTTGGAAATTCCCTACTAACAATAAAATAAAAATGTAGTTCAAAGGTAGTGTTTCATTTTATAACATGGTTCCTTTCTCCATATAACCAACTCCATGTTTTATTCTATACATACATACATTTACACTCAAAAGAACCACTTTAAGGCTCCTCTTTAGTGTACCAGAATTGCCAGGTTCTTTAACCTTGGGGCCACTATTGTTAAATAAGAGTTCACTTGAATACAAGCACTGCCTTACCCCAAAATTCGATCTGATAACTGAGTTGCCTTCAAAGTGACTCACCGGTGGTTAGGGGATACAACATGGATACATTGGAATAAGGATAATCCATGTCTAGGAGGGACAGAGCAGGAGGACGTGAGATGCTATCAGGCTACTCAAAACTGCATACAACTTAAAACTGATGAACGTTTTCCTTCTGGAATTATTTAATATTATTTGACCATGGTTGATCTGAATTACTAAAACCATGGAAAATAAAACTGCAGATAATGGGAACTGCTGTATTCTAAGATCTGAGTTAGTACTCCAGGTGAGATGCACTACAGAGTTCAAAAAAGAAATGGAGTGTATAGTGGGGGAGGCAACATGAACTTTGGTGGGAGATAACACTGATCTGGGCCATCAACAAAGGAGAGGATTGCTTTTTAATATATATAATATATATATATATATATTATATATATTATATTTCAGAAAGGAAGGGTGAAGAAGAGAGAGATATAAACATAAATGATGAGAGAGAATCACTGATTGGCTACTTGCTGCATGCCCCACACTGGGGATCGAGCCTACAATCTGGGCATGTGCCCCAACCAGGAATCGAACTGTGACCTCCTTCTGGTTCATAGGTCGATGCTCAACCACTGAGCCACATAGGCTAGGCTTGTTGTTTTTAATATATTTCATTTTTTAGAGCACTATTTGGTTTCAAGGAAAATTGAGCATAAAGTAGTATTCCCATATAGCTTCGTGTCCTCACACAGACACAGCCTAAACACGCCCCCCTTCCATAAACATCTCCCATCAGAGAGGTACGTTTGTCACAGTCAATGAACCTACACTGACACATCATTATCACCCAAAGTCCATGGTTTACATTAGGTTCATTCTTGGTGTCATACATTCTATGGGTTTTGACAAATGTATAATGACATGCATTCATCATTGCAGTATCACGGAGAATAGTTTCACTGCCCTGAAAATTCTCTGTGCTTTGTCTGTTCATTCTTCCCTCTCTCCTAAGTTCTGGTAACCATTCATCTTTTTAATGTCTCCATAGTTTTGCCTTTCCAAGATACTGTGTTATTGAAGTCATATAGTTTGTAGGCTTTTCAGATTGGCTTCTTTCACTTAGTAACATGCATCTAAACTTTCTCCATGTCTTTTCATGGCTTGATAGTTCATTTCCTTTTAGCACAGGGTAATATTCCATTGTCTGTATGTGTCAGAGTTTATCCATTCACCCTCTGAAGGGCATCATGGTTTTGGCAACTCTAAATAAAGCTGCTATAAATATCCATTCACAGATTTTTTTGTGTGGATATTGGATGGGATTTTTATTCCCCATGTAAAGGAGATACAAAAGAATATTTTAATGAATTGAGTAATTTATTTAGAGATCATAATAATTGTTTATATGTTTCTAACATGGACATATAGGACCATATGACAACTCAGAAAAAGACTGTAAATATCTGGGAGGTTTGATATACATTCAAGTACCTATTTTTTAAAATATGAGTATTCAATTAAGAATTGAGGCTGAGTGCAGGCAAAGAGGAAGGACTGCTGGTGCCATGTTAGGTCTCCACTTGGTCATTCAGTTCTGTCCCCATAATCTGGGCGACCCTGCTAGCATTTCTCAACATGTGGGTCACGACCCACGGGTTGAGAACCACTGCTGTAGAGCCTAAGACCATCGGAAAACACAGATATTTACATTACGATTCATAACAGTTGCAAAATTACAGTTATGAAGTAGCAACGAAAATATTTTTATGGTTGGGGGTCACCACAACATGAGGAACTATTTTAAAGGGTCGTGACATTAGAAAGGTTGAGAACCACTGTTATAGGTAAATTGTTTTTAATAGTATTTCCTAGACAGTTTGAACTCTATTTGGTAAAAACCTTAGGTTTTTGCAATTCTTCAAAGGTCCAAAATTTTGCCCTCTTAGGTGATTGCTATGTAATGGCCAAGGTTATTAATGTGGAATTTCTTACTCAAAGGTTGAGAACCGCTAGCAGGGTCGCCTAAGACCATCAGAAAACACAGATATTTACATTATGATTCATTAAAAGTAGCAAAATTACAGTTATGAAGTAGCAATAAAAATAATTTTATGGTTGGGGGTCACCACAACATGAGGAACTGTTTTAAAGGGTTGTGGCATTAGAAAGGTTGAGAACCACTGACCTATAAGAAGATGAAAACTAAATTATAATTATCATTGTTGGGTATATTTTTCTATGCACTTCTGCTAACGGTAACTTTGATTCAAATTTATGTTTGGGAGTTTTTTTTAGAATGGAATAAAGATAAGGAATTGTTTGAGTAACCATATGCACTTCCCCATAAAGAAACAGGCACAGTAGAATTGGAAAGCAATTTAATGATAAATTATCCTTAAGCTCTCATTTTTTTTAAGTTGAAACCACTGAAATCAAATAATTTTCCTATGGTAATCTCAGTGGTAGCCAGAAATGGTACCCAAATCACCCAGTTCTTTGCATTACAGAATAATGCATAATACCATAATGCCTAAGCATGTCAATATATTTAATGATAACTAAAGGAAATCACTCAAAAGAGTCTGACCATTTGGTGAAAATGGGATGAGGTTTCATCGCTTGAAATGTATGTCCTTTGTAGAGAATAAAACAAGTTCATAGCCCAAGGGCAAATCTAAATAAGTGAATGGTGACTCAATTAGGGACTTAAGAGTATTCAAGGTAATAGAGTATAACTAGCAAGACAATTCTTGCTGCATTTCTCTGTCACTTTGTTGTCAACACACATACCTACTTATGTTACATGAGATAGTGTGTATGTTTATCTTCTATAATTATATGAATAAATGTTTGATAGTGGTATACATTTTTAAAAGGAATCTTGTCAATAATGTGTCCATCACAAAATTACTTTTCTCCTTAGGTTTAAGGCACTTTCACCAATCCATTCTAAAAGAAATAGATCACTGATTCTTCTAGTTGGGAAGTTGCAAAACCAGCACCCTTCTTCTAGTAATGACCCCTATGAATTAATATATTCAAGGTCATAAGTATCTCATCATGACAAAGATGTTAAGAAATTAAATACTTATGGCTTTGTATAGTCAATGGTACTACCAGATTAGGGAAGAATATAACCACCTGAGACCACATGGGGAGGACAGTATTTTGAGAGTAGGCTGTGGCAAGATAATTTGTCTAAGAAGATAGTTTGTCTAATAAACTGTGAGCCCAATAAGTGTGAGCCCTTAAAATAGAAATGGATTTGAGGAAAGGAAGGACATCCAACCCAGAGCACATAGAGGAGTTTGGATGTGA
The DNA here is from genome assembly GCA_026230045.1 of Corynorhinus townsendii. Classification (NCBI taxonomy): domain Eukaryota; kingdom Metazoa; phylum Chordata; class Mammalia; order Chiroptera; family Vespertilionidae; genus Corynorhinus; species Corynorhinus townsendii. The sequence continues at coordinate 14,599,303 of JAPDVU010000007.1, forward strand.
TGAAGGATAATTGGGGACTATGAATAAAGAATGCTAGTCACTGTATCTTCTTTAAGATGCAACTTGGCACTCACCATTTAAGGCAGAGCATTCAATTTCTCAAAACTAAATCACACACTCCATGACTAAGCCTCTGTAGCATATTGCCAGTACTTCCAACTTTCTATGATATTATGTGCCAGCCACTTCTGAACCTTCCTAAACTTGGCCATCTGTGCCCTGCCAGGTTGCTCAGTTGGTAGAGCATCATCCCATACACCCAAAAGTCTCAGGTTGGATTCAGAGGGCACTACCAAGGTTGTGTGCTCAATGCTTAATTAGGGCAAATATGGGAGGCAATTGATAGATGTTTCTTTTTCATATCAATCTCTCTCTCTCTCTCTCTCTCTCTCTCTCTCTCTCTCTCCCTCTCCCTCTCCCTCTCTCTCTTATCATCTATCTATCTATCTATCTATCTATCTAAAAAAATTGATAAAAATATGTCATCAGGTTAGGATTAAAAAAAATATATTGGCCACCTCTTTACCTGGACCTGTGGAAGCTACACTTGATATCATCAACCAAACCTGAACTCTGGAACTTCCTATTTCATGTCACTTGTCAAACTCAATGAGGGTACACCATGAAATAGCATGTGCACATCATCAGGTATAAATTTCTAGTTGAGATTATTTTTCTGAATAGAAGGTATATTTTTTTCTTCTTTAGGGACCACTGTTTTCTCTTTTTATATTTAGTTATGCAATACTTATCAATCAAATAGCTATATATATGTATATATATATAAAAGCCTAAGCAACTGTTAAGACCAAACGGCCAGAATGAACGGTCAAGTAGTCGCTATGATGCACACTGACCACCAGGGGTCATATGCTCAATGCAGGAGCTGCCCCCTGGTGGTCAGTGCACTCCTACAGTGGGAGCACTGCTCAGCTAGCCTACCCTTCCTGGTGGCCCACCAGCCCAGCAGCAGCCACTCACTCCCTCAGTAGTCCTGCAGATCCAATTTCCAGAGAATGGTCCAGGCACTGATGGACGAGCACCACGGGCATGATCCCAACAGCACCCCTGGCCTCCTGGAAATAAGCCTCAGGCACCTCAGCCACTTCACCTCCCTAGGTTCTCTGCAAGGAAGAACCAATATAAAAGTGGCTGCCAGGTGGCTCCCACCAATCAGTGCAAATGTCAACTGGATGGATCCGGATCTGGGCTTGGCAAGAGCATCCCACCACCCACCCAGAGGGCCGATTACATCCTGTCCCCCCTGCCACCACCAAACTCCCTCGGGACCCACCCATGCACAAATTCATGCACTGGGTCTCTAGTATATTTGATTTCCTCAATAACTCCACCAACAAATCCTTAAAATTCCGGGTGCTTTTATCTAGCCTAATATCTGATGAGGTATGATTAATCTCAATTGTAGTATATCTCTTTTTCTCTAAAACCACATTTTAAGATGAATTAAATGGAACAAAAATTATGTGTAAATAGATGTATAAAATATTTTTGTGACAAAAATTATTTTGTCTACATCATAATTTTATAACACCTGGGCCATGTCAATTTCTAGTATTTATTTCTAGAAACAATGCTGAATGACCTAGAATTTGAACTATGTAATCATTTAAGAATGAATATAGCAGGATCCAAGATGGATGCCGATAGGACTGCAGGCTGCTAGATACTATGAGAGTTAGAGAATGAAAGGAGAATGCGTGGACATGTGGGGAGTGTCAGTATTTGTGAGTGAGGGACAGCTATACTTCAAGAGACTGTTGGGGATTGGTGGACTGACCCCCCTGACCAGGCAGCCTCTACTGTGGCTAAAATCTTTCCCAGAGTGGCCAGTTCTGCCACAGAGGCCACATCATCTTGAAGGGGAGACAGCTGTGATCGTAGACTGACTGTGTTTGGAACTCCAGCCTTAATTCAACCAGGGAGATCTCAGATACCTCCCAGGACCTTACAACCACAACACCCAGGGACCAGTTACCTCAGCTGCAAATTCACAAATGCCAGAACTCCAACCTCCCTGACCACAGATGCCTGGGAGGTCTGCTCAGGGGGAGACAAATGGCACGAATTCCCAGACAGGCCCTGTGCCTTCTCACAGAGCAGAAAGAACAGCTGAATCAAAGAGCAACAACCTAGAAGTGGCAAATTAAACACAGCTAGCATTGCCTAAAGAAAGGTGAGATTTGGGATCCAGGCTGGAGGGAGAAACACACTCTATGGGAACTAGAGCCTCAGAAAAAGACTGCCCTCTACAAAATTCGCAGCCATTGGGGTCAGTGTAGCCCCTGAATGTGGAAGGGGGTCCATAGGGCTGCTGGCAGAAGGGGATTCTAGATATTAACCCACAGCTGGACTGGACTCAGAAAGGCAGCCTTAAGTACTGTTCTGGCGGCACAGAGTCATGCACAGAGTCATACACAGAGTCGCACATAGAATTGTACACAGAGCCAGAATAGAGCAGCCTTTCAGCCCCGGGTATTAAGACAGAAACGCTGCCACCCAGGGGTTGTAGCAGAAATTAACTCTTGTGTGTAAATACAACTAAAGACAGGCTGAGAACCAAAGAGAGCAGAGAGATCCTGCCTGCTTGAAAATAGGGGTGTGGATTATGACACAGAGGAGCAGTGTATCACAGGGAACTTCAGTACTGTGCTGACTACCTGCAAGAAAAAAGACATGCCAAGCAGAACAGTGGAGGAATTGAACAACCTTCACTACTTCACATTTTTATTTTTTATCTTTTACTTAAGAAACTAATTTTTTACTCATATAGCTCTTACTCATATATCTAATTTCCTCTCCCCTGCTCCAAACCCATACACACTTCTCTTTTCCCTGTCTTCACTATCCAAATTCTATTTATTTTTTTGCCTTTTTCTTCTTTCTGTCTTGTTGTTGTTTGTTTGATTATTGGTTAGGTTTTTTTTGTTTGTTTGTGTGTTTTTGTTTTTTTGGGGTATTTTTTGCCTCTGTTTTTCCTCTCCTCGCTTGTTCTCTTCTTCTACTAATAGCTTAACTAATTCCAATCACCAACTCAGGCATATCTACTCTTTATCCTCCTCTTCCAATAGTAAACAAATACATAGATAGATAGATTAAAGAAGGAGGAAAAATTTATATCTATATAAATTTTCTTATATATATATATTCTTTATATATATATATTCTTTTTTGTATTTATTTTTTTTCTTTTATTTTTATATACCCATTCTCTTTCCACCTCCTCTGTACTGTATTGTGGCTATTTTCCCATTCATTCAATTCCTTGACCTTACCTCCTGTAAATAAGCTCTGCCTCCTCAGATTCATCTGGGTGGTTTTTGTTTGGAGGTTTGTTGTTTGCATTTTTTGGATTAGTTGATCTTTGTACTTTGCATTTATCTCTTGGCGTTTGTTTGCATTTTTGGGATTAGTTGTTTTTTTTTATTGGAGTTTTCTCCCCATATACATATTTTTTCCCTTCTTTTTTCCTTCTCTTTCTTTTATCTCTTATATTTTTCCTTTTCTCAATATCATTTTTGCACTCTTCTCTATTCCCTAATTCTCTTTTCCCTGGTGGTCACCTTTATTTAGGGGTATTAGTATTGTGAATATATTTGTGTTTGGTGCCCTGTGCATTGTGTCTTGTTGTGTTATATTTTGTCCCTTTAAGTCAACACAGGAGAGAGAGAGCTACATAACCAGAAATTCTGAAAGGAGAAATCATGGGGAGACAAAGATACAGCCCATATACAAAAGGAGGAATCACCATAAAAGGAAGTGAATGAAATGGAGGCAAGCAATATGACAGAGAAAGAATTCAGAGTAATGGTCATAAGGTTGCTGAAAAGGATGAAAGACGAATTCAACAATATGTGTAAGAACCAAGAGGAAATGAAGAAGAACCAAGAAGAAATGAAAAATGACATCACTTCAATAAGGAACTCAATAGAAAGCATCAACAGTAGACTAGAAGAAGCAGAGTACCACATCAGTGAGCTAGAAGACAGGGTAGGAAAATATACTCAAGCAGAGCAGCATCTAGAAAAAAGAAGTTAAAAAACAGGAGAGCCTAAGGGAACTTTGGGAAAACACGAAACAAAACATATGTATAAAAAGGGTACCAGAAGGATAGGAAAGTGAGCAAGGAATAGAAAACCTGTTTGAAGAAATAATGACCAAAAACTTCCCTGATATTGGGAAGAAAAAACTCACACAAGTCCAAGAAGCTCATAGAGTCCCAAACAAGATGAACCCCAAAAGATCCACACCAAGGCACATTATAATTAAATTGGCAAACACCAATGACAAAGCAGAATTTTAAAGGCTGCCAGAGAGAGACAGAAAGTTACCTACAAAGGATCTCACATCAGACTATCGACTGATTTCTTAGCAGAAACACATCAGGCCAGAAGGGAATGGATTGAAATATACAAAGCCATGCAAAGCAAGGGTCTGAATCCAAGAATCTTGTACCCAGCAAGGCTATCAATCAAAATTGAGGGTGAAATCAGGAGCTTCACAGACAAAAAAGGACTAAAGGAGTTTATTACCACCAAACCAGCAATGCAAGAAATACTAAAGGGTCTGCTATAAAAAGAATAGGAAGGGAAGAAGGAACACAGGCATAAAGAATAAAAATGGTGACAAACAAGTACCTATCACTGAGCCAAACCAGACCTAACTGGTTTGGCTCAGTGGATAGAGCGTCAGCCTGCCAACAGAAGGGTCCCAGGTTCGATTCTGGTCAAGGGCATGTACCATGGTTGTAGGCACATCCCCAGTAGGGGTGTGCAGGAGGCAGCTGATCAATGTTTCTCTCTCATCGATGTTTCTAACTCTTTATCCCTCTCACTCCCTCTCTGCAAAAAATCAATAAAACATATTTAAAAATATTAACTTTAAATGTAAATGGATTAAATGCCCCAATCAAAAGACATAGGGTAGCTGAGTGGATAAGAAAACATGACTCATATATCTGCTGTCTACAGGAAAACCATTTTAGAACAAAGGACTCATACAGACTGATGGTGAAGGAATGGAAAAAGGTTTTTCAGGTGAATGGAAATTAAAAAAACAAACAAACACCTGGGGTAGCAATATTTGTATCGGACAAATTAGACCTCAAAGTGAAGGCCATAACAAGAGATAAGAAAGGCCACTTCATAATACTAAAGGGAGCAATTCAACAAGAAGATATAACTCTGGTAAACATGTATGCACCCAATACAAGAGCACCCAAATACATAAAAAAAACTTCTGGAGGATATCAAGGGAGAGATTGACAGCAATACAGTCATAGTAGGGGACTTTAATACCCCACTATTACCACTGGACAAATCCTCTAAACAAAAAATCAGCAAAGAAACATCAATCCTAAATGACTCACTAAATCAGATGAAATTAATTGACATCTTCAGAACATTCCACCCAAAGCCACAGAATATACATTGTTCTCAAGTGCACATGAGCCATTTTCAAAGATAGACCACATATTTGGGCACAGGCAAAGTCTCTTCAAATTCAAGAAGACAGAAATCATATCAAGCATCTTCTCAGATTATAATGGCATAAAGTTAGAAATCAACTACAATAAAAATGATAAAAAAAATAAAACACCTGGAAGCTAAATAGTATGCTTTTAAACAATGATTGGGTTACCAAAGAGATCAAAGAAGGAATAAAAATCATCATGGCAACAAATGACAATGAAAACACAGCAATCCAAAATCTATGGGACACAGCAAAAGCAGTCTTGAGAGGGAAGTTCATAGCTCTGCAGGCCTATCTCAAAAACACAAGAAAAGATAGTAATAAAATTATCTAACCCTACTACTCAAAGAGTTAGAAAGAGAGCAACAAGAAAAGCCCAGTATAAGCAGAAGGAAGGAAATAATAAAGACCAGAGCAGAGATAAATGACATAGAGACCAAAAAAAAATGCAAAAGATCAACAAAACCAAGAGCTGGTTCTTTGAAAAGATAAACAAAATTGATAAACCTCTAGCCAGGCTCACCAAGAAGCAAAGAGAGAGGACCCAAATAAATAAAATCAGAAATGAAAGAGGCAAAGTAACAACTGACCCCACAGAAATACAAATGACTATGAAAAAATACTATGAAGAACTCTATTTCAACAAAATGGACAACCTAGATGAAATGGACATATTCTTAGAAAAATACAAGCTCCAAAAACTCAAGAAGAATAAAAAAACCTGAATAGGCCAATAACTACCGATGAAATTGAAGCAGCGATCAAAAATCTTTCAGCAAACAAAAGCCCTGGTCTGGACAGCTTTATAGTGGAGTTCTACCAAGAATTCAAAGAAGAACTAAAACCTATCCTCCTCAGACTATTCCAAAAAATTCAAGAGGAAGGCACCCTTCTAAGCTCTTTCTATGAAGCCAGCATTACTCTAATTCCAAAACCAGATAAAGACACCACAAAAAAAGAGAACTACAGGCCAATATCCTTGATGAACATAGATGCTAACAAATTTCTAGCAAATCAAATTCAGCATTACGTTACAAAGATCATACACCATGACCAAAGGGTATTTATTCCAGGGATGCAAAGATAGTATAAGATCCACAAGTCAATAAATGTGATACGTCACATAAAAAAAACTGAGAGACAAAAATCACATAATCATATCAATCGATGCAGAAAAAGCATTTGACAAAATCCAACACCCTTTTTTGATAAAAACTCTCAGCAAAGTGGGAATAGAGGGATCATACCTCAACATAATAAAAGCCTTATATGACAAACCTACAGCCAACATCATATTCAATGGGCAAAAACTAAACTCATTTCCCCTAAGAATGGGAAAAAGACAGGGATGCCCACTTTCCCACTCCTGTTCGATATAGTACGGGAAGTGCTAGCCATAGCAATCAGACAAGAAGAAGAAATTAAAGACATCCAAATTGGAAAAGAAGAAGTAAAACTGTCCTTATTCACAGATGACATAATACATAGAAAAACCCAAAAACTCCATCAAAAAACTACTGGACCTACTAAGTGAATTTGGCAAAGTAGCAGGATACAAAATTCACACCCAGAAATCTATGGCCTTTTTATACATTGATAATGAACTCACAGAAAGAGAAGTGAAAAAAAAATCCCATTTACCATTGCACCAAAAAATTAAGATTCCTAGGAATAAACTTAACTAAGGATGTAAAAGATCTGTACTCAGAAAACTACAGGACATTGAAAAAAGAGATAGAGGAAGATATGAACAAATGGAAGAATACAACATGTTCATGGATTGGTAGAATCAACATCATCAAAATGTCCATACTACCCAAAGCAATCTATAAATTCAATGCAATCCTCATTAAAATACCAATGGCATACTTCAAAGACCTAGAACAAATTCTCCAAAAATTCATCTGGAATATAAAAAAGACCCCAAATAGGTGTAGCAATCTTGAGAAAGAAAAACAATGTAGGAGGGATCACAATACCAGATATCAAGTTATACTACAAAGCCACTGTTCTCAAAACTGCCTGGTACTGGCACCAGAACAGACATATAGACCAGTGGAACAGAACAGAGAACCCAGATATCAACACAAGCCAGTATGCTCAATTAATATTTGACAAAGGAGACAAGAGCATACAATGGAGACAAGACAGTCTCTTCAATAAATGGTGTTTGGAAAACTGGACAGATACTTGCAAAAAAATGAAACTAGACTACCAACTTACACCATACACAAAAATAAACTCAAAATGGATAAAGGACTTAAATTTAATATGGGAAACCATAAAAATCTTAGAAGAAGCCATAGGCAGCAAAACAGCAGACATTTATCATAGCAATAGCTTTGGCGATACAGCCCCTAGGGCAATGGAAACTAAAGAGAAAATAAACAAATGGGACTATATCAAAATAAAAAGCTTCTGCACAGCAAAAGAAACCATCAACAAAACAACAAGAAAGCCCACTGCATGGGAGAACGTATTTGCCAATGTTATCTCTGATAAGGGTTTAATCTCCAACATTTACAGGGAACTCATACAACTTAACAAAAGGAAGCTAAACAATCCAATCAAAAAATGGGCAAAGGATCTAAATAGACACTTTTTGAAAGAGGACTTTCAGAAAGCCAAGGGACATATGAAAACATGCTCAAAGTCACTAATCATCTGAGATATGCAAATCAAAACAATAATGAGGTACCACCTCACACCTGTCAGAATGGCTATCATCAACAAATCAACAAATGACAAGTGCTGGAGAGGATGCGGAGAAAAAGGAACCCTCCTACACTGCTGGTGGGAATGCAGACTGGTGCAGCCACTGTGGAGAACAGTATGGAGTTTCCTCAAAAAACTAAAAATGGAACTGCCATTTGACCCAGTAATACCACTTCTAGGAATATATCCCAAGAAATCAGAAACACCAATCAGAAAGAATATATGCACCCCTATGTTCATAGCAGCACAATTTATAATAGCTAAGACATGTGCCCATCAGCAGATGAATGGATTAGAAAACTGTGGTGTATCTACACAATGGCATACTATGCTGCTGTAAAAAGGGAAGAATTCTTACCAATTGCAACAGCATGGATGGAACTGGAGAGCATTATGCTAAGTGAAATAAGCCAGTCAATGAAAAATACCACATGATTTCACTCATGTATGGATAATAAAGAACATTATAAACTGATGAACAAAAATAGATACAGAGGCAGAGCAGCATCGAACAGACTTTCAAACTATAGTGGGAAGGCTGGGGAGGGTTGGTGGGGGAGGTAAGAGATCAACCGAAGGACTTAATGGACGCAAGATACTGGGGGATAGGGGAGGCTGGGGGAAGGTCAATGGGGATAAAAATGAGACATACGTACTACTCTTTGTAATACTTTAAGCAATAAAATAAAATTTTTAAAAAGGATGAATATGGCACTGAGATCTTACAAAGAGAAATATTAGATCTTTCTTCCATGCTTTTATATTTAAACTTTTTCGAATCCAAGGAAATGTGGGAGGCAGCCAGACATCTCTTGATTACCCCATAATTAAAAACAGCCAATCTTACAAGCATCATTATTTCTAGTTTAATTTACACATTACCCCCCTATTATTCTCTATGTTGGTTCATTTCATTTGTTGTATTAATGCTCTGCATCAGAAATCACGTTAGCATTCATTATGTGCAACAAAACAATCTGCCAATCCACTCACATACTGCATAGATTTCATTAAATCAAGAAAAGGCAATAAAACCTGTGCCCAGTTACCTTCTCTTCTAAGATTCATACTTTTCCAAGTGTTCCTGCAGCCCTGCTTGACCATTAAAGACCGAGGATGACTGACATTGCAATCTCTCTACTCACGATAGAGGAAAAATAGCCAAGATATGAGTTTATAAAGTTCACACATTTCAATTTACTAATTGTCTATCCTTTTCATTTGATGTCTAGCATATCATCATTTTTATTGAGTCTATTCATAACCCATTAATTGATAATAAACTCATTATGGTGTTATTCTGTCCACCATTCAATTACTAAAATCTGTTTAAAATATCTGTCCCTTTGTTGTGTGATAAAGTTTTGATGATGCTTTTGATTGGGAAACAAATAATTCAACTGACAGAAATGGAAACATTTTAAAATTTATATTTTAAAAATGTATTCTTTAGCCCTAGCTGGTTTGGTTCAGTGGATAGAGCGTCAGCCTGCAGACTGAAGGATCCCGGGTTTAATTCCAGTCAAGGGCACATCCCTGGGTTGCAGGCTCAATCCCCAATAGGGGGTGTGCAGGACACAGCCAATCAATAATTCTCATCACTGATGTTTCTAATCTCTCTTTTCCTCTCCCTTCCTCTCTGAAATCAATAAAAATTATAAAAAATGTGTACTTTAATCAGAAGTTTATCATATATATTTCTAGATTATAGTAAATCAAAGATTAACATTTTGTCTTTATTTAATAATCCCATTTAAAGTAAAAGAAAAAAAGTTCATTTTGAAGAAAAAACACACATTGAATTACTATGACCACACATCCTAGATACTCATTGAACACTTCATAAGGAGGAGTCAGGGTTGTTTTTGGACTTAAATCCTTCAATCATCATGTCAGAAAACTAATGTAATAAGTTTACTTCCATGTATGGTCCCTTGCAGATCTATGAAGCTTGTAAAATATGGAAGCATTGGTATTACAAAGCTATAGGATTGATTATCAAGCCCCAAGCCCCAAATCCCAGAAACTATATATGCAAATATGTTCTGAATCTTTCAAGTCTTACATTCAATTTAAGTGACTTTGATTGTGGGTCTTTAATATCCATATGGAACACTCTACAATATGAAAACTAATGGGATGTTATTGCTATCCCACCAGCCTTATCTTTTAAAAACAAACATTCATGACAATATATTCATAATATTTCCTATATCTCTTCCCATTGTGGACTCCAGTTTATTGTTCTCTTAATTGGCAAGTGCTCTCCTGTTTTGTTTCCATTAGTGATTAGTGTTTTTATCAGGGATGTGATCAAGTCCAATTGTGTCACCTCTGAAATGAATATTACTTACAAAAGCAGCACCTAAAGGATTTAAGTTATTTGTTTATTTTCTGTTTCAATGTCAATGTTTTCATTGTATCTTGCTGCCAGCCATGCCTCTTTTAAACAATTGTTTACCTGATTTAAGATAGAGTAGCAACAAAAGCAATTCAATATCACAGCTGACTTTAGAGTCAGTCCAATGGTATGATCTAACAGCTATTGAGCCATTCACTTTGGCAGCTTTGTGAGAACAGTGCCAGAGGTCTATAGTAGAGGCTTCTGGCAATTAGATGAAGATTAAACTAATGCTTGAGGGAGTAGAGGTTTGAATTACAGATAACTTTTAAAGAGATTTGCCTGTAAAGTAGGGAAATTGTTGGGATGGAGTTCCAAGATAAAATTCATGTGGCATGCACTCATTGCATTTAACAAATAGGACTATTCTCTTCAAAGTTAAAATTTTCTAATTTCCCTTAACCAAAGTCTTACCCATTTTGTGTCTGTATTCTAGAATTAGTTAAAAGGCATTTTGCTCATTGACAAATTAATCTGTGATCTCTAAGTAAAAGCAGGTCACTGGATGACTATTCGAGGTAACCTAATCATGATGCGTTGGCAGGACTCTCTAGGAGAATCAAATGAATGTCTCTAATAATGGGAATGAGATAAGAGAATGAATACTGAAAACAAATGAGATATATCCACCGCCCCTGGAATTACACATCTTAAGAGGTCTATATACCCTCAATGGCCACAATGAAGAAAAAAATGTGATAGGAATCTATCAACTGTTAGACCTGAAGCTCCTTTTATTTATTTCATTGTTATGTATGGAACTTTCTGAAGGGAACATTTCTCATGTGACTAGCATGACCTTGGGTCCTCATAGTTATCACCTTAGCTGATGACATTAGGGAAGAGAGAAGATGATTTCCTTTGAGAGTCAGTACCCTCTATGCTAAGAGAATTCAACTGGCAATCCATGAGGACAGGCAGCCTCAGAAGACATGTGAAGTTCAAGAGCTGTCAGCTCCCAGGAGAGACTGCTTAGCTCCTGGGTTACCTAAGTCTTCTTAGAAAAAAAAAAAAGCCCTCGAGATTCACCACTGTGCTCTGTCTTTAAACTGACAGGGGTTTTTAAAAACATTTTCTCTAAGCCAAGTCTTAGGATATTACAACTCTAATGTTGTGACATTTATAATTTGCATTTATTTGTATGATTACATAGAATCCTATTGTCTTGCAAAATTGCTAAGGTTTTTTGGGTTTTTTGTTTTTGTTTTTGTTTTTATTTTAATGTTGAATGATCTCTAAACTTCTATGGAAAAAAAAAAAGAAAAAAAAAAGACACTAATTAGTCTGCTACTGAGTCCACACATCATTTTTGGGATAATATTAAACACTTCTGGTTCTGATCAGAAAATGATGGTAGTTGGACTCATGGTATTTAAGACCTCTTTTTTAGAAGTAATAGTTGTACTGAATATGAAGAGAAGATCTCTGAAAAGTCAAACATCTAAGTATTTGGAATCATAAAATGCTACTTCAAAGATTATTTACATATTCACAATTCAGTTGTTTCTGAAAATAGCATTGGGGCTTCCCACTGAGAGAAAAGATTTACTCTTCCTCTCTGTTGGACAAAGCAAAAGGAAATCCGAGAAACCTCAAGCATTCACCTACTATAACCAATTTGCAAAAGTGCTATTTGAATTCTGTCTCCTGCTGAGGCTCTAATGTCCAATTTCTGGGACAGAGGATTTACACATGAAGTATGATAATGTTTGGCAAGAAAATTAACATAGTCATAGATGGAACAAATACAGAGTACCTCAAATTAACTGCAGAGCAATTATAATGACATTGTGAAGTGTGGAATAGTCCATTAAGCAATATTTGATCACCAGCTTCCTCTGTTACTGGCTTTATGGTCAGGAACAAAACTAAGTCTTACTAGCATTTTGTGTAGTATTCAGGATTTTACATATGCTAACACACCAGGTCTGCCTGGAGTTCTGAAATGTAATTTAGAAACACACACACACACACACACACACACCCCACTTCAAATACCAGTGCATGTCTTTAGTTGCCATTCACAAATGTTCTTATTTTTTAACTTGTAGACATAACTATCGGTATTTATATAGAGAGTAAAAACATTTTTTAAATTTTCAAATAATTATTTTAATATGAATATACAATTTCACTGAAAATAAATTCATATTTTGTGTGCAATTTTTTTTAAATCATAGGGGGATCTTGTCTCAAGAAGAAGATATTATACTATCAGATTCCCTGCTATCACACTGCTTCCAAGTAGAAATTAATCAAAATCTTCTGGGTGTTGTCATTATTTAGTTTTAAAATGTTCTAGCCAAAACAAACTTACAACTTTCCTCTGTTACAATCCCAGAATAGGAATTTTCTTTTATGACAAGACAATTTCTACTCAAATAATATAAGTATAATCTATCAAGTTTATGATTGCTTTTTTCATTATTTCTGTGTGGAGAAAATTGGTGCTCATCTACACACACATCCACAGATGCAATTAATGTAAAACTCACGGAGGACTTTGTACTGTTCATTACCATGTCAGTAGCACCTAGGAGAGTTTCTGGTACATAGGATGCTCAATAAACAGATGATTTATATTGGAGTAAGATGCCTATTTGAAAATAGAAGGTGCTGTCAGTGAAGTCCCTATTCCCAAATCATGTGGTGGTAATACAATGACCCCCTTAGCCACCAATCCTCCTACTTACTGTCAAAAATGACGTAGGTATGGGGGAAGGAATATTATGGACCACTAGAGGCCTGGTGCATGAAATTCATGAATGGGTGTGGGGGCTGTGTGTCCCTCAGCCCAGCCTACACCCTCTCCAATCTGGGACCCCTGGAGGGATGTCCGACTGCCCTCTCACAGTCCAGGAATGCTGGCCCCCATCTGCTTGCCTGCCTGATTGGCCCTAACTGGTTTTGCCTGCCAGCCTGACCACCCCCTAACCATTCCCCTGCCAGCCTGATTGCGCTTAACTGCCCTTCCTTGCTGGCCTGGTCACTCCTAACTGCCATCCCCTGCAGGCCTGGTTGCCCCCAACTGCCCTCCCCTTCAGACTTGGTTCCCTCCAACTGCCCTCCCCTGCAGGGCTGGTCCACCACAACTGCCCTCCCCTGCAGGGCTGGTCCACCACAACTGCCCTCCCCTGCAGGCCTGGGTCCCCCCCAACTGCCCTCACCTGCAGGCTTGGCCACTCCCAACTGCCCTCCTCTGCTGGCCCCATCACCCTCAACTGCCTTCCCATTCAGGCCTGGTCCCTCCCAACTGCCCTTCCCTGCTGGCCTGATCACCCACAAGTGCCCTCCCCTGCTGATCATCTTATGGTGGACATTTTGTGTCCACATGGGGGTGGCCATCTTTAACCACATAGGGCAGACATCTCATGTGTTGGAGTGATGGTCAATTTGCATATTACCTCTTTATTATATAGGATAGTTAAGAAAATTATACAGGTTTCAGGTGCACAATTCTACAACACATCATCTGTACACACCATTGTGTGTCCATCCACCATCCCAGCTCAAGTCTTTGTCTACAACCATTTATCCCTCCTGTACCCTCCTTCACCTTTTCTTATCCCTTTCACCACCCAACCGACAATCACCACGCTGTTGTCCAGATCCTGAGTTTCTTTCTCATAAACAGCTGGAATTGAACCTGAGACCCAAAGAGAAGCTGCTCTTTACATATAAGTCTGCGTCTATTTTGCTTATTACTTAATTTTGTTCATTAGATTCCACTGGCACTTTCTCTGACTGGCTTATTTCACTGAGCATTATACACTCCAGGTCCATCCATGCTGTTATAAAGGGTAAGTTTTTCTTCTTTTTTTATGGCTGAGTAGTAAATATTATAAATCTAAAATTTTTCTTAGTTCTCCATAATTTTTCAAGAATTACAAGCAGCATACCATAGGCTGCAACAGGTGCTGGGAGACAGCATTTATCATTCAAGGAAAACTCTATTCCTCAGCATTAGATCCTCCTCTCATGTGGTTCTACTCTCATCCAAATGCTTTATTTGCCAGAAGCAGAAATCAAAGCCAGCTAACAGTGCCAGTGACCAGAATCAATGATCTTGATATAAATTTTTAGTCTTTTCATGAAAGACGTGAAAAACTTCACCAGTTTTGACTTAATTACCTACTCAGTTCCACCAGCCAACCCCAAAACATCAGTATAAAGTGTGAATTAAGTGGTCCTTTAAGTGGACTGATGGTTCCTTAAAGGTCAAAGTACTTGAAGTATACACTGAGTGGCCAGATTATTATGATCTCTGAACGCATAATAATCTGGCCACTCAGTATATATATATATATCCTATCTAATAAAAGAGTAATACACAAATTGACCATACCTCTGCTACACCCACAAGCCACGCTCACCAGCCACGCTCACCAGCCATGCCCACCAGCCACACCCACCAGCCAATCAGGAGCAAATATACAAATAAACCCAACCAAAATGGCTGCAGCCACAGAGAGCAGGAGGGAGGCTTGGGTTTCCCTGGCAATGGAGGAAGCCAATCTTTCCACCTTGCTGGCCCAGGCCTCCACTCAATGCTACAAAGTTTCAATTATAAAAGATAAATAAAGCCCAACAGAAATGGCAGCAGTCACAGAGCTGGAGAGAGCAGGAGGCTAGGGTCACCCTCAGCAATGGAGGAAGCCAAGCTTCTGCAGCCCTGGCCTGGTTTGGCCTCAGCTTAAGTCTACAAACTTTCAATTATAGAAGATACATAAATCCCAACAGAAATGGCTCCTGCCATGGAGCGAGCAGAAGGCTTGGCTCTGCTCCAGGCTACAAAGTTTCAACTGTAGAAGATAAATAAATTCCAGATCCCAGGGCCTCTGCTTGGGTCACCGGGGGGCATGGCCGGCCTGCAAACCACCACAGGCGCCTGGCCCAGATCGCCCCATTCCCCAAGGGAACCCCCACCCTGATCTGGAACACCATTCAGGGCAAACCAGCTGGCCCCCACCTATGTATCAGGCCTCTATCCTATCTAATAAAAGAGTAATATGCAGATTGACCATCACTCCAACACACAAGATGGCTGTCCCCATATGGTCAAAGATCCTGTCCCAATGTGGACACAAGATGGCCACCACAAGATGGCCAGCAGGGAAGGGTGGTTGGAAGGGACCAGGCCTGCAAGGGAGGGCAGTTGGGGGCAATCAAGCCTGCTGGGGAGGGCAGTTAGGGGCGACCCGGCAGGCAGAGGAGGGAAGTTGGGGGTGACTGGGTCTGCAGGGAAGAGCAATTGGGGGGGACCCAGGTCTGCAGGGGAGAGCAGTTGGGTGGTATCAGGCCTGCAGGGGAGGGCAGTTGAAGGGGACGCAAACCTACAGGGGAGAGCAGTTAGGGGCAAACAGGCTGGCAGGGGAGCAGTTAGGCATCAATCAGGCTGGCAGGGGAGTGGTTAGGGGGTTGCCAGGCTGGCAGGCAGAAAGGCAAGCAGGAAGGCAAGCAGGCAAGCAGTTGGGAGCCAGCAGACCTGGATTGTGAGAGGGATGTCCGACTGCCCATTTAGGCCCGATCCCTGGGACATCCCTCGAGGGGTCCCAGATTGGAGAGGGTGCAGGCTGGGCTGAGGGACACCTCCCCCATGCATGAATTTCACGCACCAGGCCTCTAGTGTGTGTGTGTGTGTGTGTGTGTGTGTGTGTGTGTGTGTGTATTATTAGAGGCCTGGTACATGAATTCATGCACGGGTAGGGTCCAGCCAGCCTGGCCAGGAGGAGGGGACATGGGCGGTTGGCTGGTTGAACTCCTGGTTGAGGGGACAATTTGCATATTAGCCTTTTATTATATAGGATAATAATCTGAGTGGCCAGATTATT
This sequence comes from Corynorhinus townsendii, assembly GCA_026230045.1. Lineage (NCBI taxonomy): Eukaryota > Metazoa > Chordata > Mammalia > Chiroptera > Vespertilionidae > Corynorhinus > Corynorhinus townsendii. Next base: position 14,615,740 of record JAPDVU010000007.1, read on the forward strand.
ATGCGTTTAGAGATCATAATAATCTGGCCACTCAGTGTATAGCCACAGTACCTGTTATAAATAATTGGTCATCACTGAATTGAACAAACATTGCTAGAAAACTAACATTTTATTTACTTATTATTTTTTAATCCTCACCCAAGGATATTTTTTCCATTGATTTTTAGAGAGTGGAAGGGAGAGCGAGAGACAGAAAAAAGAAAAAAAAAAAACAGTGGTGTAAGAGAGACACATCTATTGGTTGCTTCCTGTATGCTCCTGACCTGCACCAGGAGTCTGCAACCGAGGTACGTGCCCCTGACTGGAATTGAACCTGAGCCCTAAATGGAACCTGGGACCCTTCAGTCTGCAGGTCGATGCTCTATCTACTGAGCCAAACTGGCTAGAGCAGAAGACTAACATTTTAAGTAGAAAACATGGAGGAATCTCAAACGGTCAGCCACATAATAAAAGGTATACCACAGTCTGAGATGCGAACTCCTCACATTCTGGCCTGCAAGCATTTGTAGACAGGTGTCAAGAAAGGAGAGAATGGACCAACACTGCCTCTAATTGATATCTTTAGTGCCTCAGTGCTGGATGATTTTCCATCCTTGAATACGGGCCCAACTAAAGTTGCCTTTTACTGCTCACCAAAAAACTTAAACAGCAGAAAATAAATATTTGAAAACTAATGAAATGACAGGAAAGGGCCCAAGGTGATCTCATTCTTCTGAAATAGGGAGGTGTAAATGGCAACCAGAGGCTAATTTGGAAAAATCATGAAATGTTTATTTTCTTTAGCAAGGAGAAAATAAGGTCTTTATAATCATGAGAAAAAAATATTTAAATTTAAATGAGCAGTGAGCTCTAGAAAGATCTATCCCTATGCCTGGAATACAATTAAAAATTTAAGATGTATGCCTCTATTATAAAACATCCAGATTATATGATTCAAAGCATAAAGTGAGTAAGGAAAGCATATGGAAACTCAGTGTGGACTCAGACAATGATATAGTGAGGGCCTTGGCTGACTGGTTGTTTTTAAATTTGCCTTCATGCTTGGTAGGTCCGATCAGCAGCTGTACTGCTGATTATAAAGCATGACTGAAAATAGTCAATCAGCTGCTCTCTGTTCAGGTCAGGAATGGTCAGGCCATAATAATCTGAATTAGAAATAGCCTCTCTTTTGTTCCACATAGGCTAATGGGTATAGGCGGGAATAGATATGAGAAAAACAATTAATAATTTAGTTTTGTCTTTCACTCCATCCTGAATTCTTTCTTTCTTTAAATGTGTCCATGTGGATATTCAGCTCTCCCTACTCATTGCCTGGACACACACAACAGGTGGTGTTTATAATCAAAGTCAGCTTTGCTTATTCAACCTTGCTTTCATTCATTAGTCCAATAAGCATTTATTACTACCTAAGTACGTTACTGACCATGAATAAGATACAATTCTCAGCCTCTATCTAATGGGCCATCAACTTCTTGCTCTAGTAGGCCATAATGAGCATAATGTTAAAAATGCCAAGAGAATTGTAAATAGGGACCACACAAGGGGATCATCTAATCAGCCAGAGCATGCTAAGACTGCTTTCTAGAGAAGATGAACTTTGAGTTGAAATTTTAAGAGCCAACAGTAGCTAAAGAAAGGCATAAAAAGAACACAAAATGCAGAAAAGAGAAAAAGATGAACCACTTAAATTATTTCAAGTAATTTGCTGGAACACTGCACGCCTCTGGAGGAGAGAAGCAAGGATAGCCAGGAAGCTAGAGTTACTAAGAAGTAGGATTATGGGGAGTTTTGGACTTCTACACAAGAATTTTGATAAAGAGGGAATAAATTCAAGGGACAAAACCTGAGTTCTGAAATAAAAGCAGCACCAGACTTAATAACAGCTGAAAAAGATAGTGGCAATGGGAATGCAGACAGACATAGAAGAAGCTATTGATACAGCAAAGTCAATGAGATTTATTGACCACATGGATCTGGAAAACAGTAAAAACAAGGTCTTTAAGCAAACTTCCAGGTTTCTGTTGTTTATTCTGATTTATTAATTTAGTGGGTAGGTTATAGTGTCATTCACAATGGTGTTTTAAGCATCAGAGAAGTCATCTTGTGGAGAAGAGATGGGAAGAGTTCTGTACTGGGCATATACACTTGCAGTTATAATCACTGCTCTAAAATAGAGGGGTGCAAAGCAGGCTCAAGGTTCTGGATACAAAGTTATCAACATATATGAAATATTTAGAGTATAATGAAGTTTCAAAGGAGGGAGAAAAGCAGCATTATTTACGATAGCCAACATATGAAAGCAACCCAAGTATCAATCAATAGAGGAATGGATAAAAAAGTTTGGCTAATTGATAATAAAGTATGGCTTGGTCGGTGAATGGCAACCTATAAACTAGGAGGTCATGGTTCAATTCCTGGTCAGGGCACATGCCTGGGTTTGCAGACTTGATCCCCAGTGTGGGGCATGCAGGAGGCAGCCAATCAATGACTCTCTCATCATTGATGTTTCTATTTCTTTCTCCCTTCCCCTTCCTTTATGAAATCAATAAAAGTATATTTTTTAAAAGTTGTGGTAGATATGTAAAGTGAAGTATTAGCCACAAAAATATGAAATCTTATCATTTGCTACAGCATGGATTGACCTAGAGTTTATTATGCTCAGTGAAATAAGTCAGTCGGAGAAAGACAAATACCATTTGATTTTACTTATAGGAGGAATCTAAAGAGCTAAATAGACACACAAAATTGAAACAGACTCAAAGACACAGAAAGCAGACTGGTGGGTGGCAGAGAGGAGGACTGTTGGGGAACTGGGTGAAAGAAGGGAAGGGATTAGGAATTAGAACTTGGTAGTTACAAAATAGACTTGGTGATGTAAAGTATGGCATAGGAAATATAGTCAATACTGTTTCCATGACTGTATATGGAGATGAGTGGGTGCTGGAATTTCAGGGGAGCACTTTGTGAAGTGTATTATGGTCTGGCCACTATGCTGTACACCTGCGACCAGTACATGGTAATACTGAAGGGGAGCTGTAATTGAAAAACAATTTAAAAAAAAATACCGGAAAAGGAAAGAAAAGCATGGGAACAAACAATTCTTGGGGATATGATTTAGAGACAAGAAGAGGGATAAATACCAAGGAAAGAAAATTACAGAAATAATCACAAAAAAAGAGAGAACAATGATGTAGACACCAAAGGCAAAAACAAAGTTGTTTAAAGAATGACTGAATGGGTCCTTCTACAGATGGTAGGTTAAATGAACACACCTATTTTTAACCTCTCAAAATCCCACTAAACCAATAGTAAGGGAATGTTATTAAAGGATAAAACTACAATGATTAAAGAGAAAACAAGATGCAAACAATAAAAGTTTGAAAGCTGGAAAGAAGATTCTAAGCTAGCCGTGATGAGAAACATATATACCACTGTATGCTTTAAACTTTTACTCTCTTCTGTTCAGCTCCCAGAAATCCAATAGTCACATCAGAAGATTGAAGCCAGTCTATCAAGGAGAAAAGAAACAGCCTAGGAGAATCTAACCCATAAATATATCGAGATCAAAACTCAATCTAATCCGAATCAAATCATCATAAGGTGAAGCCCACAATCGATAAGTCTTGCCCATGCACTCAGTTTCTTATCAACTTGTTTTTCTTCTTTTTATTTAGCTTCTCAATGCCCCACTAGAGGAACTACTCCCTGTACTAAAGGATGAAATATCCAGTTAGGAGAAGTGGACTTTAAAACTGTGAAGGCAAATCTCAAAGGGCTTCAATTTTCTACTGTTCTTGATAGGAATGACAGGATTTAAAAAATATATAGCTCTCTGAATTTCCAAAGACTTGACCTTCAAATGCTAAATTTTAATGCATATGATAGCAGTTCATTTTTTTTACAAAATATTAAAGTGTATATGAACCAAGAATTAAATGCACCCATAAAAAAGCCCTAAGTACATAATGCTATCACTTAACAATATGCTTCCCAGGCCATTGGTTGTTACTTATTAGAAAAAAAAAATAATGTACTAAAGTAAATAATGAACCTCTTAGTAAATGAACATGCAAAAGGCATTTCTCAAAATACTTGGACATGTGTTTTGCGGTGTTATTTACTAACTTTACAATATTCAGTAATAATGTTATTCAAGGTTTTTCCTTTCATCCTCCCCTTGTGATTACTTTTCTCACAAGTAGAAGCAAGAAGAGCAAAGAGGCATGAAATTGAAAACAAAGTTAATTTAAGACTTCATTCCTGTTTTTTCTCTTTCTAGATACTCCCTTCCTCTCTACTCCCTTAAAAGTTAGAACTCATGAATAATCTTTATCCAAAAAAATCAGTGGATTTTGCTGAAAAAAAGAATCTTATAGATAGTTCAATTAATGTTTGATTTCAAAATAAATTATGAGTATTTGAATATGTGATAAAAATAACTGAACTAGAAGTCAGAAAATCTGAGTTATATGATCTTGACTACTCTAATAAGAGATGTAGGCACCTCACTTCTCTGAGACCTAACCTTTATACTGAAAGTCAGATTACTGAACCAATAAGTGGTCTGTGAAGACCTTTCCAGCTCTAAACTATCTGAGTCTAATGTAGTTCATTGACTAATTGATGTAACTGTTTTTATGTTTCTGATTTGACATTCAGTCATCTGTTTATACTTTAAAAGTTATCATAGCTTAAGAGAACCCACTGCCAAGCCATCTTCTTCCTAAGCTCCAGGCTGAGAATGACATCATCTAAGATAAAATCTTTAGTATAAAACATTCTACCTTTCCCTCAGTGCTCTTTCAAATGCAAATAGCATGGTCCCTGGGACTCTTTATTATTAAGTCAGTTAGATCAGTCTCGTCTGATAAGGGTGGAGGGAATAGAATAAAAATATTTGGGTGGAAAAGGTCAAAGGAGATTAAAATGGGTAGCATAAGTGATAGGGTCTATTCTTTTCTCTCATTTTTCCTGTGGCTATGTGAAATGATAATAAAAATCATTCTGATTTCTAAAAGTCCTTTTTGTAAATCACCTATAATGTGTTTTTAAATAATAGTGCAGCTACATGGAATTAATCTATTAAATAAGGAATGCAGATGTAGTATTAATGAAAGGTTTTACCTGCTTGTCAAGTATCTCTCTGTGTTCACATATGCAAAAGTTTTTTTTTCACGGAGGAAAAAAAAACCCAATAATTACACAATACCCCTTACTAGTATATTATAATACATAAAATATTATGCTCTTTCTGAATCTACTCTTTTATTCTTCTAGCCTGACAACTCTGAAGTGTGTGTGTATACAGGATGGGACAAAAGTAGGTTTACAGTTGTTTATATGGAAAATAATATCAGTACAATAATTAATAAATGGGTGCTTGGAATATTGGGGGACCACTCTGTAATATACATAATTATCTGGCCACTGTGCTGTACATATGATGCTCATGCAGAATAGTGTTAAGTGTGAAATGAGATTGGGCAATGGAAACTAAAGAGAAAATAAACAAATGGGACTACATCAAAATACAAAAGCTTCTGTATAGAAAAAGAAACCATCAACAAAACAACAAGAAAGCCCACTGCATGGGAGAACATATTTGCCAATGTTATCTCCGATAAGAGTTTAATCTTCAACATTTACAGGGAACTCATACAACTTAACAAAAGAAAGATAAACATCCCAGTCAAAAAATGGGCAAAGGATCCAAATAAATACTTTTTGAAAGAGGACATAAGGAAGGCCAAGAGACATGTGAAAACATGCTAAAAGTCACTAATCATCTGAAAGATGCAAATCAAAACAACAATGCGGTACCATCTCACACCTGTCAGAATGGCTATCATCAACAAATCAACAAATGACAAGTTCTGGCAAGGATGCAGAGAAAAAGGAACCCTTGTGCACTGCTGGTGGGAATGCAGCCTGGTGCAGCCACTGTGGAGAATGGCATTTCCTCAAAAAACTAAAAATGGGACTTCCATTTGACCCAGTGATCCCACTTCCAGGAATATATACCAAGAAACTAGAAACACCAATCAGAAAGGATATATGCACCCCTATGTTCATAGCAGCACAATTTACAATAGCTAAGATTTCAAAACAGCCTCAGTGCCCATCAGCAGATGAGTGGATTAAAAAAGGATGGTACATCTACGCAACAGAATACTACACTGCTGTAAAAAAGAAGGAATTCTTACAATTTGCAACAGCATGGATGGAACTGGAGAACATTATGCTAAGCTAAATAAGCCAGTTAGAGAAAGATAAATATCATATGATCTCATTCATTTGTGGAATATAATGAACAACATAAACTGATGAACAAAAACAGATCCAGAGACAGAGAAACATCAGTCAGACTGTCAAACCTAAGAGGGAAGGTAGGGGAGGGTGGAGGTAATGGGGAGAAATCAACCAAAGGACTTGTAGGCATGTATATAAGCCTAGCCAATGGACACAGACACCAGGGGGGATGAGGGCATGAGTAGGGGGTGGGGGTAATGGAGGGATAAGGACACATATGTAATACCTTAATCAGTAAAGAAAAATTATAAAAAAGTCAAAGAAAAAAGGGGAAAGGATCCAAATAAATACTTTTTGAAAGAGGACATAAGGAAGTAAAAAAAGTGATATATTTTTGACTATGGCTCTTCATGGTCATAGCAACACATTGACTATTCTGATTGTATATTTTTCTCCTTACTTAGCTAAGAAAAAATTTTAGGATAAAGCTACAATGCTTATGTTACTGCTGTAACTAGCTAGCTGATGTCAATAATAGGAAAGGAGCAAAAGAGAGGCCAGACATTATAAGCAAGGCCATCTGGATAGCTTCACCGGGAAGCTGCAGCTTTATATTCCCCAGGGAACCATGGTCCATTCCCTGCAGATCACTGGGGGAAGGAGTCCAACTATTGAGAGATGGATTCATGCCCAGTAAAGTCAGAGTGATATAGGGAAGATGCCTATCAGTCTAACCTGGAGCAGGGATCATTGGCCAGAGCGGGTGGGGCCCTGCAAGTGTGCAAAATCTTAGAAGGTTACAATCCCCACACAAAGGAGTTCTCTCTTTCTCTTTCCTCTGGTGTTGTTCCTGCTTGCTTTCATTCACCTGTGTTCTGGGAAGCTGCATGGTCCATGGCTATGCGACCTCACACGCAATGGACTGATGGACTGCAACTGGCAACACAAGCTCAGCTAGCCTGATGCTGGACTGGACTGTGCAAATATGGAACTGAAACTCTGGGCAACAGTTCTCATCTGGCTCTGCTAAGGACACAGCTGCACTCCTTCCATGGTGGACGGAGGGAAGGGGGGCCTTAGAAACTCAGGGATTTAATTCCACTCGAGCAAATGCCGCTTATTCTCCCATGCCAGTCTCAGAAAACTCCTTTTTCAATTGTTCCTGTAATTCATAAAATAGTGTGATGAAGATTCTGTAAGTAGGGTCTTACTGAAGGCAGAAGTGCATTGTACATCAGGAAGGTGAACAGTGGTTCAGAGTCAAGGTCATGGAAATACAAGACATGTTCTTGATCCTGCTCATACATGAATAGAAATCATGCATTTAGCCAACTATTACTTTTTCTGTTCAAATATAATATGTTGAAATCAAAGGGTTTCAACAATGCAAAAGAAAATAAGGATACAACTATTGTAAAGAATCCCATTTCAGTCACATACAAATATTAGTTGTGTTTATGTGAAAAAGTTTGACTAAAACATGGTTCTCAAGATATCTGTAAGTATAAAATGAAAAAAAGAAGAAAACCTCTTTTACATAGACCTCAATTAAATTATAATATTAAGAAGGCTGCAGCAGGAGTCCATTAAAGATTCAGATACCTTCTGTGGTGAACATTAAGAAGCTATTACTCAAATTCTATTTAAACTGGTAAAAGAAATTAAAATGTATAAGAAAGACCATTACATATCACGAGCTAATTTTCTAACAAAAGCTTAGCAGCTGATAGATTGTTTAAGTCTCTCTAAGGTTTTAGTTTCATACTCAATAATTCAGAGATGAGAGCAGGGTTATGCTGATTCATAATTTGCTCCCGTCCATCTCTCCCTGGAATGATGCTGTGATGGTTAATCAGTCTTAATTTCCCATTCTGTGTCTAAAGATGTGCTCTCCAAGTTAGACTGAGCAATTACCAGAAAGGAAGTGATACTGCATTCTCCCAGGCCCTACACGTCACTCACCATTGTGTTTTGTGATTCCTAATTCAGTGCTTTTTGCACTGTTCAATGTAGCCTCTTCTGGCTTCCAAACCATTGCCGAGGACAGATAATTTAATTTTCTTTTATTAGTTTAGAACATGTGCCCTCTCCTTTCTGAGGAGAAATTACTTTCAGCAATACAAGGTTCCTTCATTTTAATTTTACTTTTGAGGAAGAATTGCTTTAAAATGTTTCCAATAGCTTCCTTCATCATCGTGAATATTCTCTCTGTTAAACAGAAAGAAAATATTCTTTGTTTCTCCTTAATACACTCATTGTTTTTGTAATTTTAAAAAAATATCAAGGAGAAACTAGAAAAAAAATAAAATTTAAAAACTATACAATAAAACTGTGCAAAATAAATGTAGGGATTGTTATTTAGAATGTGTTCCTAGATTTTTTTTATTTTTCTTAAACTTGATATCTAAACTTCAGCTCTGGAGGGATCAATGTTTACAGTACTGTGACAAGTGACAAATGGGATAGCCCTGGATGCTAATTTCCTTCCCCATTTGGCAGCTTAGCAGAGATCTGGTTCCCTGGGCCAAGGGAGTCTATGGGACAAGGCCACTGGATGATGTCTACATTCCCGATGCACACGGATACTTACAGGGCTCTTGTATGTACTCACTACCATAGTTCCTGGGCCCACAGATCATTTGAAATAGCTCTTGTTACTTTGAAAATGCTAAGATTTACCTAGAAGCTCCTGGGCTGTCCTATACAGTTTTTGCATGTAAATGGATGGATGGAGCTTGCAAGCAATCTTACCTGCTGGCCAAGGCAGGTCTCCTCTCCCCCACCCTTGCCACCCCACCTTTGGCTATGATGCAAATAGAGCATTTATATCTGGCTGGCCTAAGCTGTAGAACAATTAGTTGGGGGGTGGTATTTGCTCTATCCTCTGTTTATAAGTTTCCTCCTAGTAGAAATCTGTTCATAATGTATATATCCTTGGCACTAGGTTATCTATAGACATAAAAAACACTTAGCTTAAACAAATTCAGTATGGGTTTGTTGTGTGTTCAGGTGCTACTTTATTTAGAATAAAACAGATTATGTCCTGATCCTGTTCGCTTTTGGTATCATGAAATATAAAAAGTGCTTAATTAATCAGTAATTGTTGAAATATACCATATATATCATCTTCACATTATATAAATATAATTGACTTCTATAAAGAATTTAAGAGTTTTGTAATAAATCAATGGCGGAGGGAGAAACCAAGATGGCAGCATAGGTAAACATCTAAACTGCTGCCTCGGACAACAATTTCAAAACCACAACTAAAAGACAAAATGGACATCATCCAGAACCACAAGAAGGCTGGCTGAGTGGAAATTCTACAACCAGGAAAGAGAAAAGCACACTGAGACTCAGAGGAGCTGCAGGAACCAGAGGTACTGAGACACACGCACGGAGAGGACTGGCAACTAAGTGCATGGCTGCGTTTCTCAAGCGGGAGGGAGACAAAAGCTCCCAACTGCACTGAACTCCAGTTCCAGGTGAGACTCTGGGGACTCAGACTCACTCGGGGAGAAACTGGACTGTCTGGCAGTGGGCGGAACTCAAGGGCGGCTTTTTCTCAGAGGCGCTTGCAGCTATTACCATGGGACACTGAGACACAGGGGCCAATTAGGGGCAGTGCTGATGGGAAACCAATGCAGTCTGCTCCACCCTGAGACTCTGCCCCATCCAAGCTGATCACAGAGGCTTTTGCAAGTCTTGTCTCATAAGGGTGTCTCCAGCACAGAAGTCCTTCCAGCGTAGACACAGCTGATCCTCACAGCCAATTGGCCTGGAGGTCAATTCCTCCCAGTGATACCAACAGCAATCAAGGCTTAACTACAAGACTGTGCACACAGCCCACAAAGGGGTACACCAAGAATGTCCACCTCAGGTAACTGGGGAGGCTGAGCCACTGGGCCCTATAGGACACTTAGAACACAAAGTCACTCTATCAACTCAGGGAAGCAGCCAAAATGTGGAGACAAAGAAACAGATCACAAATGAAAGAAATGGAGGAAAGCAAATGACTGGATATAGAGTTCAAAACCACGGTTATAAGGTTTTTCAAGAATTTTCTAGAAAAGGCCGATAAATTTAGCGAGACCCTTGAGGATATGAAAAAGGACCAATTAGAAATTAAACATACACTGACTGAAATAAAAAATATTATACAGAGATCTAACAGCAGACTAGAGGATTGCAAGAATCAAGTCAAAGATTTGAAATACAAAGAAGCAAAAAATACTCAGTCAGAAAAGCAAAAAGAAAAAGAATACAAAAAGTTGAAGATAGTGTAATAAGCCTCTGGGACAACTTCAAGCATACCAACATCAGAATTATGGGGGTGCCAGAAGAAGAGAGAGAGCAAGATACTGAAAACCTATTTGAAGAAATAATGACTGAAAACTTCCCCCACCTGGTGAAAGAAATAGACTTACAAGTCCAGGAAGCCCACAGAACCCCAAACAAAAGGAATCCAAAGAGGACCACACCAAGACACATCATAATTAAAATGCCAAGAGCAAAAGACAAAGAGAGAATATTAAAAGCAGCAAGAAAAAAACAGTTAGTTACTTACAAGGGAGCACCCATATGACTGTCAGCTGATTTCTCAACAGAAACTATGCAGGCCAGACGGGAGTGGCAAGAAATAGTCAAAGTGATGAATAGCAAGAACCTACAACCAAGATTACTCTACTCAGCAAAGCTGTCATTCAGAATTGAAGGTCAGATAAAGAGCTTCACAGAGAAGAAAAAGCTAAAGGAGTTCATCACCACCAAACCAGTATTATATGAAATGCTGAAAGGTATTCTTTAAGAAGAGGAAGAAGAAGAAAAAGGTAAGGATAAAAATTATGAACAACAAATACATATCTACCAACAAGTGAATCAAAACCAAGTGAATAAAAAAATCTGATGAACAAAATAAATTGGTGAATATAATAGAATCAGGGGCATAGAAAGGGAGTGGACTGGCAATTCTCGGGGGGAAAGGGGTGGGGGGGTGCAGGAAGAGACTGGACAAAAATCGTACACCTATGGATGAGGATAGTGTGGAGGGTTTAGGGCAGAGGGTGGGGTGGGAACTGGGTGGAGGGGAGCTATCGGGAAAAAAGAGGAACAATTATAATAATCTGAACAATAAAGATTTATTAATTTTTTTAAAAAGTAAAAAAAAAAAGAATTTAAAATATATTCTGAAAATGTAGTTTCCCAAATGAAACACCAGAGCAGATAAGGAAATATTAGATGAATATAAGTGCCAAAATGTATTAGTGCTTATTAATTACAACAGAATTAAGAGGAGTTTGCCGATGAATATTGTCTGGAACAGTTCTAAAAGACTTGATTTTAGCAGTGCTTTGCAAACATGACCTAGCTAATTATCTCCCATGATGAGGTAGTTATTGCAAGTGTGGCCCATTGTGTGATATAGGTCAACACTGTCAGAACATGATCATAACTCATTAATTAATAGCTCTGCAGTCCAGATAATAACAGTGATGATAAATATACACGCTTGTTTCTATTGATGAGAAAGTTAGTCCCTAAGATGGAGTACTCAGTCTTTAGGAAGAAAATAAAATCTTTAAGGAGTTACGCTGTTTGTGCACTGTAAAGCTATTAAGTTGTGTATTGGGCAAAGAGCTGAAAGTAAGGTCCCAGGATTTAAGGAAAACTTCTATTTTGAATGTTCTTATCAGTGAGTTTCTTATTTGATCATCTCAGCAGCGCTGCCATGTTCAACTGTAACAGGGAACCTTCATATGTATTACAGCCAATGAGGTGATCTTAATGCTTGACCTACCTAATGATTGGTTTCCCTCTCAGAGTTTCCTTATATGGGATCTTCTTTAGTGATATTTTTAAGATGAATCCTTGTTTCTAAAGTGTTTGATGCTTTTTAGAATGCTGTTTAATAATTATTAAGTGATAAAATACAATCCTAGGAAAGAATTATAGAAGGCAGGTCATCTTCAGTTGGGTAAACTTCAGCTGATTCTATTATTTAGAAGAACTCTGAGTATCGGTGTTTGCTTCATATATAAATTTAAACCAGATAATGAAAGCAAAGTAATCAGAAAACTGTATTTTCTAATACTCATTATTGAGGCAAATTGTCCCTAAATAATTACCATCTAGGAAACTAGATTTGAAAAACTTTCATGTGGAAGAAATGATAAACTTGTTCCAGAAATAATGTTAGGATTTAAACCAAAGAAAAATTTACATATAAATACATTGGGGTTTCATTTGGTGAAGAATTCACCAGTTAGTGCTTCCAGCAATTAAATGGACCGCCTAGCAATGAAAAATAAGAGCTTCTTCAGTCAGTGTTCTAGACCATCATATGTCAAGGATGTTTCATCATAGATATTCTAACTTAGAATAAAGGCTGGTAAAAGATGGCCTTTAAGAGAACTGATTCTACAATGATTCTATGATATTCTGATTTGCAGCAGAATGCTACCAATACTAAGTTAAATAATAGCATCCTGGCTCATGATTACCTCCAAATCATGGAGTCTTCACTGTACATATCCTGTGTACATATCCTTTCTTTGATTTTGACGTTAACAGAGATGGAGCTATTTCCTCATGAATCCCATGAATATTATACCTTTATACAGTTGAGCATTGTTCAGCAAATATGTATTGAACTATTATAAAGTAGAAGTTAAGAGCATACACAGTGCCTATACTGCTGCCTAGCAAATAAAAAACACTCATTTAATATGTCTTCGATATAAGAATGTGTGAAATTGAATGTTGTTTCTTGCCCAGTCACTGTAGTGTGGCTCAGTGGTTGAGTGTCAAATTATGAACCAGGAGGTCACCATTCATTTCCCGTTCAGGACACACGCCCTGGTCTCTGGCTCTGCGGGCTCGATCCCCATTGTGGGGCATGCAGGAGGCAGCCAATCAATGATTCTCTCTCATCATTGATGTTTCTATCTCTGTCCCTTTCCCTTCCTCTCTGAAATAATTTAAAAAATATATATTTTCTAAAGTTTGTTTCTTATCCTTTTATCAGTCATATGACCTTGAGAAAATTATGGAATATCTTTAAGCTACCCTTTGTTTCCTCTATAGAAAACTCTGCTTATGCCCATTTTGTAGGTTGGTAAATCATGGAGTATAAATTGATAAGACAAACTCTATCTTAACTCTCAACTTCCAAACATACTAATTTTTATTTACCTTGTGGAAAAATACTCCTAAAGCGAGATGGTAGTTCTCAACGCTGGCTACCTATTGGAATCACCTACAGAAACTATTATGCCTGAGCATACACCTGAGAAATTCTCATTTAATTGATTTGGGGTTCCAGAGACTTAAGTGTTCCTCAGAAAATTCTAATGTGCAGCCATTTCAGAGAACCATGGCGCAAGAATAGCACTTTTTAAGTCACCTGCTTTATTTAGGATTAGAGGCCCTGTGCATCCCCTCAGCCTGGTCTGCACCCTCTCACAATACAGGACCCCTCAGGGGATACCTGCAGTCCGACATCCCCTGAGGGATGGAGCAGTGCGTGAAGCCCAAGGCGGTGCCTGCTGCCACCACTCAAAAGCAGTGCTGCAGAGGCGGGAGAGGCTCATGCCAGCCACCACAGCTGTGCTCCTCAGCCTTGAGCCCAGCTTCCAGCTGAGCAGTGTTCCCACTGTGGGAGCACACTGACCACCAGGGGGCAGCTCCTGCGTTAAGCGCCTGCCCCCTGGTGGTCAATGCTAGTCATAGCTACTTATCAACAGGTCGCTTAGGCTTATATATATATATAGATATTGATTGATTGTCTGCTGGACTAAGTATAGTTGTAGTTTATAGTTAGGGCACAATGAGCCTGAATTCTAAAGGGCTGTCATATTAAAAATGTGCTCTGCAGACCAGTTGTATCTACTTGGAAATGTTAGAAATATACATTTTTAAATCAACCCTAGTTTTCCTGAATCAGAAATCTAGAATTAGAGCCCAGAAAACTATGTTTCATTCAACTGATTCCAATGCACTTTTCACACTCAAATCACTGCCATAGGAAATAAATTATATACCATGTAGAATCCCTACAAAGCCTGTGGTCACCAGCCGTATTTCATTAATGCTCTCATGTTGGCAGAGTTGGGAGTGTTAAAGCAAAAGAGAATCAGTGGGAGGTCATAAAGGAGTTCCCTCCCAATTAAGGTAAAGAACAGTTTTGTGAGGAGCATTAAATAATATTTCAAGGTGAATAAATGATGGCTCAATTTTGACAAAAGTAAGATAGAGATTTTTAAACTCAACATTTGAAGGTGTTAAACTGTAGGCAGGAGATTCAAAGAGCAAGTGCCCATTAGTGACCTAGACCTACATGCAATCAAGCAAAAAAGGTAAAAGAAGTATAAAGTGAATATCAGAAACACAACTCAACAGTAAGGACTTTTTAAACCGTGTCGTGATGTTTCAAGCCAAAAGAAAATTAACTCTTTAAATATATAAATTCTTTTATTATTACACTAAGCTAAGTAATACTGTGGGTGAATATTTAGAATATAAAGGGTTGCATACGTTTTCTTCTGAACACTGCAACAAAATTACATTTATACATTATCTGGAAAGAGAATGATTCCAGAACGTCTTAACTGTCCTTCTTTCACCAGCACAAAGTAAATACTGAAATAAGTGTGGAATCTCAGAGGGAAGGTGGGGGTGGGTGGGTGGGAGGGAAGAGATCAACCGAAGAAGAACTTGTATGCATATATGCATAACCCATGGACACAAATAATAGGGCGGTGAAGGCCTGGGGCTGTGGACAGGGAGGGGGCTTGAAGGGGTCAAGGGGGTAAAAAGGGGACATATGTAATACTTGCAACAAAAATATTTTTAAAAAAATAAATAATTGTCATCTTGAATGGCATTAAGGACTGATTCTTAAAGGGAATATGGCCTGGAACATAGAGAGAAAGCATGGCATTCTATATATAAGTAACAAGGGCGTGGCTGCTTGATTTGGGGATGGGACATACAAGAGAGCTATCAGAGCAAGGGGAGGTGTTTTAATGGTGAGTTTAGGGGCTTAAAGACATGGAATGCATATTATCTTTTCTTGCTTCACAGTTTGCCCAGTGTTCACTCTATCTACAGATCACTTGTCTCTGAGTGGGTGTTTTTTGTTTGCTTTACTAATATTGGGTATTATAATGGGTGTCTTTGTTCCTTTTAATCATTAAATATTTATTGATTAAGGACTGATAAGACATGTGCATTATTCTAAATTATACACTGGTAATTTTAATATTTTATATGGAGTTGAAAATAGAGGGGCATAGGAACAACCCAGAAGTTTCTCAGGTCAGCTGTTTCAAAACCATAATCTCTTCTTAGCATTTTAATGTCTTATTCTTTTTTTTCTTTACTGCAAAATACAGTATAGCACTATTTTGTTGCCTGTTATCCTATATAAGGTTCTAAGAACATATTATTGAATGAATGAGTGATATCTAGAATATCTCTCAAATTTGAGATCAACAAAGACTAGGTATATGAAGAGCTGAGTCTACAGCAATCCTTAACTGCCAATGTGTACAGAAGCTCCTAAAAAAGTAGCCTGGCTTGGTAAGGTTTATGGGGAACCGGGAGGTTTTGAACCTGCAGAGTGAAGTCCCTAGAATTTCTAGTTACACAGGAACTAGGGAAGTGGTGTAGAATCAGGCTTAGTGAAAAAGAATCGAAGTTCTTTACAATGGATAGATGGAATGGCAGGCTGAGTGATATTGTTTTACTAGCACAGCATTGACAACATCAGTATTAGTGAGTCTCTCTGAAGAGTATCAAACTTACTAAGGAAAACGCTTTTTCATTTCCTCCCTGTGCTTCACTTATTCTGAGACAGGGCTCAGACCTGGCTACTTCCTATGGAGGAAAAACACACACAAAACAATAGCTTCTATTCAGCATATAGCAGAATACAGAGTGTGCAGTGAAAACTCCAATTACTCTATTAATGATAATAACAGTAGAAAAGGTTGAATAATTAAATGATTCTTATATGTGGGCTTCATGGGGATTTGTAATTTATAAAACTTTTTTCAATTATACAGGGGCATAACGTGGAAAAGAATAAAATTGAAAAGCAAATTGAAAATCTCATTAGGGGTGTGAGTATTTTAAGCATTTGATACCAGGTTCTACTTCTATGATGGTTTAGGCTTTTCAAGTAAAAGGCAGACAGGCATGATAACCAGCAAGCAGGCATGAGTGACTGATAAAGAAGTGTTATTTAGTGTGTTCTGGGTCAAGAAGTTATTAAAAGGACTGACTGATTGTTTAACAGTGTCACCTCTCTATAGTTTTTCTCCATTTCTTTATAAACAGTCCTTTTATCCAATTTGTGGATAGAGTTGCTAGTGTCCCAGGTCAGTGTTTTATGATATTTTCCATCATTGCTTATTCCTTTTCTATGGACCCAGCATCTGATTCAATTTGTTTGCCTTCAGTATCCCAATTCATAGATATGGGTCATTTATGTCTGCTTTTCTCTTAATTTATTTAGATTTATCCTTGAAATATACACATTTTAGTGGTTATTTGAAAGGAATTAGATAGCATGATCTGATATTAGGATTGAGCTGTTCTGCAGCCATAGTCCAAGTGTATGTTCTGGGAGAGTAACTCACAATAGTGGAAACACATAAGAAGAAATGGGGGAGGTTCCATTGAATATTCAAAGAAAATTGAATAGTCCCTCTCCTGGATTTCCATGGGAGTACGTTTTGCTTTTAAATTTAACTTGGAAGGCAATTGATTTACTGTTTTGTAAGAGGTCCAGCTACATTCTCTGTTACTCTCATCCAGAGACTTTTTCTCTATCTGAACTATAGAAACTAGGAAATGTATAGAGGGCGGATTTTCCCCCCTCATCTCTAAAAACATCAAAAGGAGAATAAGGAAGAGTTAAATATTGGCATATTTGATGGGATAATAATGGTAGTAAAACACTATGACAATCTGTATTAGGATTCCTTAATTTTTTCAAGCTTCCCTAAGGGAAGACCTAATTTGTCCTATACTGCCTATGCTATGGCCAACGTTGGACCAATCCAGCATACACTCTTATAACATTGGATCCACAAATGCTGATAGATGCTCCAAAGACCACATATGGTTTAAATAAGAATAAAAACTTCCTTTAGTACAAAAAGCACTGGGGGTTGTTTGCTTTGTGTTTTTGTTTTTTATAGCAGACTGGCTTTCCTACTCCCCAGTCTGATTTAGTATATCTGGGGTAGAACCTAAGATTGTGCATTCGAAAACAAATATCCCTGAGGATTGTGAAGGGATATATGTGGATAGAAGTCTTTATGACCACTTCCAAACTAAAACAAATATTCTACAAAGTGGCCTTTTGAGTGATGAGAAGTCCAAAACACACACACTCAGACACGCGTGCGAATCAAAAAATTCAATAAGGGGAAGAGTCTGCAAAACTATACTTCTTTGAAAATTCTCCCCTATAATAGAGTTTATTTTATTGGCATATCAACACAGTAAATTCTGTAATTCCTACCCAGAAGATTATTGTGACTTATAAATATTAGTCTACAGTTACCTGAATTGAGGATTCTACTCAATTCACCAGATGAAAAAGAATAAAACAAGAAGCCTGTGAATCCAAAACCAGTATCTTGGTGGGTATATAAAGATTCTAAATAGTTATAGATTACTTAATACGTATTTTATGTTTTCAAGCATTATGCCTAAGCTATTCATAGGTGTTATTGAAAATATAAAAAATTAGGAGATTTGTCCTTTGTTCTCAGAACTTTCATAAACTTATTAGGAAGGTTAGATGTGCTCATAATAGAGAGTTAAATTACAATGAGACAATTCTTGCTCAGGAGGCTGAGTCACTACTGTTAATAGATATGGGTTCAGACAGCGTGAATGTTGGATTGTACCATTAAGGACATGAGCAGAAAATGTATGGAGATTATGTGAGAGTTAGGCCAGGTTTTGATGAACTCACAAAATATGGAATTGGCACTCCAAGTTCCCTAGTTATAATTTGAAAACAAGTGACCTGAAATTGTTGATTCCTGCTTTGTGATGCAGGCAATTATATCAATGAAATTTCATTGTGTGCCACAATGCAATATGTTTGGTTTTCTATATCCCAGCATCTCTTTCCCTCTCTGGATTATATTATAGATGTATGTGATGGTAATATTTTGAAACAAAAAGAGTAATATGCTTTTCTCTTTTGTTTTCCAACATGCCTGACCTTCTGCCTCATTAGGTTTAAAAGTCCAACTTTCAGTGTGGAAGGACTGTGATAGTCAGAATACAGAGAAAAAGATAAAATTTATGGCATTTAAAATAGTATTATGCTTTGGTAGAACAGGATTAA
Organism: Corynorhinus townsendii; assembly: GCA_026230045.1. Lineage (NCBI taxonomy): Eukaryota > Metazoa > Chordata > Mammalia > Chiroptera > Vespertilionidae > Corynorhinus > Corynorhinus townsendii. The sequence continues at coordinate 14,634,359 of JAPDVU010000007.1, forward strand.
AAGCCAGCTCTTACTGAAAGAGAATTTCCTTTAGCCCCTATTTAGCGTGGGGAGAATTTTCAAAGAAGTATAGTTTTGCAGAATCTTCCCCTTGTTGAATTTTGTGAAGGGGAAAGTAAGTAAATTGGATAAGTTCACAGAAATAGAAGACAGATGATTGACACACTTTTAGAAACTCTAGAACACTTTTCTACAGGATCCCTGAACAAAATGATCCTGTACCAACATGGGATGAGTGTCAAGCTATTAACAGAGGGGAACAGCATTGTCAGACAGGGAAATGGTTTCTTCTGTATTTCAAAGCCTTATTTTGTCCTCCTACCCCACAGAGAGAGTGGGCTAGGGAGTCTGAAGTAAATACTTAATTAAACATGTGGCATAGACTTAGAGGCATAAGAGACAAAGGGAAAGCCAAGTCAGCTGGTGGCCCTGATGGAGTAGGAAAGACAGACACCTGCTGCTATCCAAATCACAGCCTCTTAGCAGCAAAAGTCAGAGATGGCACTTAGGTCAGGTATGCCTTAGAGGCTGTCACCAGGAACAGGAGGAGAGATCTCCTTGCCCTAACTGTCACTGGGTTACTCAAATCCCTTTCCCTTACTCATGCACCATTTGAAAGTTACTGAAGTTGAAGGAGATGAATATGAAGTATTAAGTAAATTATCCAGTGTAAACCTAATACATTATTTGTTTATCAGGTCCTAGTAAACTTTAAAGCAGATTTCCCCCAATATAACTATATTATTTTATTCCCTCACTATGCATCAGTATAAGTCTTGTAAGGAAGATTAGATCAGTTGTAGACAAAGTAAAGAAGTTACATCTTCTCCATACATTTGAGTACAATATGAATGACTTGTCACACACACACACACACACACACACACACACACACACACACACACACTCACTCACACTTGATTAAAGATAAAGGTTGATTTTCCAATATAGATAGATATTAAGAGAAAAAATCATTTCCTTACACAAAGTGTGACCTGCACAGACCCTCACCATCAGGGGAATGTATGAACATAACTATACAGAGTGAGGTTATTTTTCTCTTTAGTTCATCTCCTCTCTTCCAGGCTATGCCTAAGGGCTTACCCACTGGGGAAAAATGCATAGAAATCAGGTTTGTTACAAGGCTCTCTATAGCCTACTGAGGGCTATGTAGAGAATTGTAAGAATGTTTCTGTAGCTCAAGATAGGTGACATTTTCTGGGAAGGGTATTTTCACTCTATACTCCCAATCCTCTCTCCAGCTAGAGACCAAAGGAAACCACATGATTTTTGCTGAAATGGGACAGAAAAACCCATCTGGAATGGTGAAGTAAGGGCTTCCAAAATTCTGCTTCTCCAAAGAACTAATGAGAATACTGGCCAAAAAAAAAGTCAAAATCAACTTGTAGAAACTCTGAAAATTAACCATATGCTTATACCAGTCAATGCGTATTTATTAAAGAAAAATATCTGACTCTCAAGAAGAGCAACCACCCTTGTGGTATCTTCACTTGTCCCATTTCCATCTCCCTCTCTCCTACTCCAATGCCTGGACTCTGGAAAAACTGTTAGGTTCCAGAGTAGCATGTGTTCATGCAGGAGCAGAGCAATGGTCCTCTTCCCATATCCAGTCTCATTCTATGGTCTAGGTGCCAAAAGCAATTCTACTTGAGCCCCAAATCATGCTCCCTAATGAATGTAACTACATAAGCTTTTGCTCATTCCTTTCTAGCCACAGGCTCTGAGTATTATCAGATAACATGCAATCCCTTCCATAAATCCTTTTTTATATGTTTTTATTGATTTTAAAGAGAAGAAGGGAGAGGGAGATATAGAGAGAAACATCAATGCTGAGAAACATTGACCGTCTGCTACCTGCATGCCCCCTACTGGGGATTGAGCCCACAACCCAGGCATGTGCTTTTGACCAGAATCAAACCTGGGACCCTTCAGTCTGCAACCCGACACTCTATCTAATGAGCCAAACTAGCTAGGGCCCATCCATAAATCTTTAGCCAATAACTTGCTCCTAATCAAAGTATTCCATATATCCCAGTTGCAGAAGTAAGGATCAATGGATGCAAAACCATTAGGAGGCATACCACTTCATTGCACAGTTCTAATATTGTGAAGAATAAATACCCTTTCCTTGGAAAGGGTATTTATGTATGTGTGATGTAGTTGCCCAACCAAACAAGCAAGTCTGAGCTCTTTCATCTAAAATGTCTTGTTCTATAAATATGTATCCTTTTTTAGTTACTTATTTCTATTTTATTATTTGTATATTTGATTATAACCTCATGTACTCTGGATCTGTTAGACTAGATTTAAAAAACAACAACAACGTAACACTAGTTTATCTCCCAACAAATAACTCAGTGCTATTGTCCACAAATGTATAGTCTGAGATAAATATAAGCTGGAGAGACTCTGACGGACAAATAAGTTTGAGCAAAAATGCCTCTTTGTGAGGAGAGACCAATAATTCCTCCCCCTCTCCCCAATCGAGAATAATTGAGATTTTTCGTGTAATCCCTTTAGGTTGCAAAGGCAAAATGGACCATAATGATTTCAAAATGAGCCCCTATCCTTTTGATGGCATATATGTCAAAGCAAAATGGTTAGAACACTCTTCTGACTTTTTGTCCAGTGTTCCTCCTCCTGACACATTCCTTAATAATGACAGTAAACATATACTGAATCCTAAACTAAAATTCTAAAATTTCTCTAATTTCATTATTCAGATAGAATAGTGATATATGAATGAAATGTCTGCTTATCTTCCATTTTTATTGCCTCCCATATAATGTCTGAAACAAGTTCGAAAACTATGCTATAGACAATAGAAAGAACAGGATTCAGTATGTTCTTCTAGGTTAAACTCTGTAACTATTATCTACAATGCTGACTAGACTTCGTGAACTTTTTAAAATGAGAGGGAGGTAAGATTTATGAAAGGTATATTGCTAAGTAATCTAAGGAAAACCATGAGATTACAGCTGAAGGGTGACTTTTAGTAGGTGTAATTCTGTGGCATTTTCCCCTTTCTACTTACATGTTGGGTCAAGTGAATAGATGAATTTATTCCATTTTCTGTTCTCATTACAGCTTTTGTCAGAAAAATTGAATTATCACAGAATTTTACTATGTGATATAGTTGATGAATTACAGCAGTGAGCAGAAGATGGTTAACCTCTCTTATAATTGTATATCTTGAGTGACTATTCTGCCCTTTCCAAGAGCTTCTGGAATAAAAATTTACCTCTTAATCTCTATATAAATTTTAACATGGTAATGCTTAAATGAAACTGTTAGAAGGGTTATGAGCATTTCCTTTATGAAGAAAAGTTTCTATCCAATAATATAACCTCAAACAAAAGCAAGTTCCCCAAAGGCCTTGTTATCTGAAGAATATGAAAACTATTGCAAATCACATAAAATAACATCTGAGATAGACATGTATTAGTTGTGCAAAACAATTTGCTGCTTTTTGGAAAGGAGAACACATAACATGTAAGTCTGCTGACTGGTCATTGGCCTTGAAGACTGTTGACTCTCCCAAAAGATCACCATAGAAACTCGTTAATCAGCTAAGTCTAAGAGTTTTACATCTATTGCAGTAGGCAAGAACACCACCTTCATAAGCTCTTAGTAGTGTTTTGAACAGGGGAAGGTCAAAGGAGGATATTTACAACATTTTCAGCATTGGATATGTGATCTTAAAGTGGTCTCACAAAGAGGGTAAGTGGTTGGGGTTGTTTAGAATTTATGACATACTGGCTTTGGATTGATGGGTACAGAAAGGTGAAGACCTTAAGGCAAATTTTGATGAACAAGCTGTAAGTCTATATATGAAGGTAATTTTAGTTAAATATTTCCTGGAGCGAATACTTTAATTATGTTGCTTGTTCTCTTTAGTTATATTGTTAGTTATTGTTTAACTCTATGCCTGGTCCCGTAATGTTTAACACATGGACATGAAAACCTGCCTGATTCCAAAAAGGCAGGGATGGAAAATTATGTTTATTTCAGTTCCAAAGGCCAATCTGAATTCACATTTATTTTTAAGACCCTAAAGTAAATGTAGGGACTAATATTAACAATAGAGTATCTTGGGTAAGACTGAAAACTCAAAACAATCCCACATAAGAATGCCCTAGCCCTGTGATTATTTGTAATGTTGGGTTTAATTTTGTCTCTCAGATCTTTGACTTGCTGGTTATTATATGCTCACAATATTAAAGATCCTAGGCAAGGAGCTGGGGAACTATTATGTGAAAAATACATAAGCACCTGCCAATCAAGCAAAAGTTTTATCATCTCACTGTCTGACTTATTGCTGAGAGAATTGGGATCCTAATAGCTAAAAAAGTAATAAAGGTGTATGGATTATAACTACTGTTGTGCAAAGTTCTGGGCTATAGAATGTGGAGAACCAAACTAGTAGAAGGTGTGGCTCTTGCCCTCATAGCCTAACTGTAGAACTAAAGCAAAGTTGCAAAGAATACTTTATTTTTAAAAAGTTACAGAATAAATTGCTAAATTTGATGCTATAATTCAAAGATCAAGCAATGTAATCAGCTGCCAGTTATCTGAAATAATGAGAACATAGAGATGAATAGGTTGTTTCCTTTCGAGTCTAGTTTCAATAGAACTTCCAAGTTGAAAATAAGGTTCCTTTGCATGGAAAAAATGCAATCCTTTGATCAGCATATAAACCCAGAGTTTCTCTCAAAGCATTTATTTCAACCTATTTTAAGCACACACACAGGTCAGAGATTTAGGAAGAAGTATTTGATTTGCATTTTTGCAGAACCAACAATAGCTTGAAAACCTATGCAATCAGTTAAAACTATTGAGCATGTACACAGGACTGGTCTGTAGCTTCTATAGGAGCTACAAATCTATAAAAGAAAGACCTGAGACCTTAGAAATCCTGCTACAGAGTAGAATTATTATAACAATGGAAGCTTCAAATCTGAAGAGAGAAGCCCAAAATATAGTTAGAGGCAAGAAAATGGATCCTACAATACTGGTAACCTGTTCAAGTAAATGATTCTCAATTTCCTTACTTTGGGCTTTATGCTTTTCACTTGCAAATGTTAGGAAGTAAATACTCATGATGAAGTAATTAGAATTCAGAGGACGGAGACTTTACCAATTTATTCCAAATGGTGGATTTAGTTGCTATGCTTAGAAATAACCTGAGTTTATGCCAGTGATTCATTGGGGTCTTAACTTGTGCATGATCAAGGTTTATGAAAATATAGTAGTTTTTCACATACAGCAAAGCAGTATCCATTGTGATAGTCTTATAGCAACTCATTCAATACCCCAAATGGCTTAGCACATAGATCTAGTTTTTTTCTTTTATGAAAATTTATATTTATTGTTGAAAGTTATACAGATGTGCCCTTTTTTCCCCCATTGACCCCTTCGAGCCTACCCCAGATCTTCACCACACTATGTCAGTGTCCATGAGTTATGCAAATTTGCATATAAATTCGTTGGTTAATCTCTTCCCAACTACTCACCCCTGCCTTCCATCTGAGATTCATCAGTCTGTTCCATTTTTATGTCTCTGGATCTATTTGTTCATAAGTTTATTTTGTTCCTTAGATTCCACATAATAGATATATCTATTTTTTACAGCTAGTCAGTGCGGGTACTGGAATTTGATTTGGGTAAACTAACTAAAATATGTTCAGATGCACTGGCAAAATCAGGCACTAAATCAAGAGTTATTCCTTTTGATTTTGTGTGATCTGATTTCATAATTATAAGAGGATAGAAGGCCTGGAAGTAGAGATCTAATGTTTATAGGCCTATCTTAAAAAACTCAGATAATCAATGATTTTATTTTTTTAATTAGACAATTTCAAGCACCAAAATAGTTGCTTCAATCATTACGTATTTACAGTTGCTGTCTCCTAATTAATATCTTATTTGACCTCTTTGTACAACTTAAAAAGGTTAATTACTGTGTAGACTCTGTATCTGTTTACTTTTTGGCCTTAAATTTTTACTGCCTCTTGGGATTTCATCTTCACCTCATTTTTGTTTTCTCTACAAATAATGTGTGAGCAATCTCTGTTTCATTACTGTCTCTGAAGTCATTGCTATAAACCTCAACACTTTTCTGATATCCAAGTCTCAGTTGTATACCTGCCAAAGTTCTATAGAAGTAGGTCATAATAACTTTCTAAACTGGGAAACCTCTGAGCTTGCTTGCTTTACTCCTATGTCACTGAGGCAAATAAAATGATAAATGAACAAGTTGTGTTTTGAATCTGGAGTGCTGTGTGTGTGTGTGTGTGTTCCCCTGTGACTGTTTTATGCACTAAGTTTCTAGACATATAGTCATGCTCTGGAAGGATCTTGGCCAGAGTATCAAAGAGTTTCATAAAAATATATTTTATAATTTCTAAGTTATGATCCTGAAATTAATATATTACTGCTTCTCTTTGGTATCTTATCAGTAGAGACATAGGGGAAGTTCACAGTAGAGAACTTGAATTCACTAGGGATTTTTGAAAGGTTGAGATGGGAGGTTTTAAAGTTCATGGGTATTAGTCATGTACTCATTAACAAGAGTCTTCATGCACAATGCTTTTAATTTATCAGGTTGTCACTCTCTCATTCTCTCCCACAATTCAACTCTCTTTGGAGTTCCCATAACCCTGTGCTTCCCTTACTGTAGCACTTATCACACTCTATGTGAATTGTCTCTTTACCTTGACCACTAGTCCATAGCTATTTGATGGCCGACTCTTAACATTATTCCTCAGTAGATCCTTAGTGCTTAGATGAGCACAGTAGATGCTAGGTAAATATGTTTCATTTCATTGATTCCAACAGCCATGGCGACAGAAATATCAGTGGTTTAGAAACTGATGGGAACCTGATGAAGTCACTCAACTTCCTTGGGCCTCAATTTTCTATTCTTTAGAATGAAATTAGAAGACATTATCTACAAATTCTCTTTCAGAATTAACATTGTAATTCTAGGATGATTCACTGAGGTCGTCAGGGCCTGATCTTCTTCATTTCCTGGCATATTTTATTTTGGATGACTTCCTTCTCAATTAGTCATGCCTCATGATTGCACAATGATTGCCAACAGTACATCTCAAGGGCCACTCAAACAAGAAAGAAATCTTCTCTTGCCTAATAGTTTGAACAAAAGTTTTTTATCTGATTCTCCTTCACCTGAATAATGGGGTCTTATGCCCATCATGACTGTGTTGAGAAGAGATATAATTCTAATTGATTTAGACCTGAGGCAAGTGCTCACATTTGGATTGGGAGGTTTAGTCAGCCTTATCCAAAACATATAAATGAATAGTAAGATAATTACCATATGGGGAACTTGGTCTTGTTACCTAAGAAGGGAGAAACCATAATGAATATTCAAAACAGAACTTCACATATAACCACTGCAATGAAAGAATGTCATAAATATTAAGACTCCTTACCCCTAACCTATTAAATGATAGCTTAACATTTGGAGAGAAATCATGCCCTTCTAATATATGTCATTTGGAGACTTTATGTGAGGCTAGAAGGAATAATGATCCTACCCAGTATTATAACATGTATGTTTAGACTTGTCCCTTATTTGATATACATCTGCTTTTGCTTTATATTATTAAAAATAGTTTCACATGTTTATCTTTTCTTGTATCCATCTTAACCTTAAAGATAATACTGGACATTTACCATACACAACATTTATATATTGACTAAGCTGTGATTTGGTGGGAAGTTTGTTTTGCCATAGTGGGAGCTGTCAGGATTGTGGCCTTTCTTTACAAAGCCATAGTACATTTTTTCTGAAAATTTATCTCAGCTGGAAGAAGGAAGATGAACTAAATTACTCCAAGTTTACCTGTGTTTGAGAAACACTTTAGAAACACATATACAAGACTTCTAGTCACCTCACCTCTTATAATTTTCACATGCATAAATTAACTTTCTTATATAGTTATATTCAATAAGATTATAGTTTAAGGAAAAATCAAATATTTTATATCAGTAACTTATATTCGCATCTTCTATTTCAACCTCTCTGTCATTAGGTAATTTACACACATTTGTTAGAAGATGACAGGCATTGATAATAACAGACCCAAGGTGATTTTACTTCCTAGTCAGTTTAATAACATCCCTGTCCCCTTTCCACGAGATGGAAACTAAGTTAAACCGTGAGTGATATATATTAATGGATCAATTAATACAAGTAAATTAACAAATGGTAATCAGATGCACAACACAACAAAAGGTGAATCTGGCAAAAAGTCTAAAGGAATACTTTCCCCTGGAGAAAAATTTCATTAACAGACAAATTGTTTCCATAAAATAAATGTTTTTCACCTCTTCAATTGGTTGGATGTTGCCTGGAACAATGGGGAAACACCACATAAATAAGATTTATTAGACATAAATGTGAAGTCTTAACTTTATACTTAAAAGAATCTGTTATATGAATGCAGGATGCAGGCTATATAAGACCTGGGTCTTTACATGAGCTTTATGACAAAGTTCTGGAAGGTTGGGAAAGAAAAGGGACTCAATGTGACCAAATGGTGCAAATCAGTGCTTCAAAGCCTAAGAGATCTTAGACTGAATTAACAGGAAGAAGAGATTGCTCTCTTGTATGTTATGGACACATATACATATTTTATATTAAAAGATAAATGGAATTCCACAAGTGGGAAGGGAGAATAAATACAACCCAGTCTAAATTATTCTATTGGTGTACTTCAGTTACTGAAAGGTAGATACAGAAATATCAAGAGAATGCAAGATCTTAAAAGAAGTTTAGAGTATGCAATCTGAAACACAGTGTTTAGATTAGAATTTAGATCAGAGTTAAATTTGACTCAAATTTGGGCTTGCCAAGATATAAAGATGAAAAATTATGGGTTATATATTTTTTCTTTATTGATTAAAATATTACATATGTGTCCTTATTCTCCCATTGCCCCCACCCCCCACCCCGACTCATGCCCTCAACCTCCTGGTGTCTGTGTCCATTGGTTAGGCTTATATGCATGCATACAAGTCCTTTGGTTGATCTCTCCCCCTTACCCCCACCCTCCCCTACCTTCCCTCTGAGGTTTGATGGTCTGATCGATGCTTCTCTGTCTCTGGATCTGTTTTTGTTCATCAGTTTATGTTGTTCATTATATTGCACAAATGAGTGAGATCATGTGGTATTTATCTTTTTCTGACTGGCTTTTTTTGCTTAGCATAATGCTCCCCAGTTCCATCCATGCTGTTGCAAATGGTAAGAATTCCTTCTTTTTTACCTCAGCATAGTATTCCATTATATAGATGTACCAGTTTTTTATTCCACTCATTGGGCACTGAGGCTGTTTTGAAATCTTAGCTATTGTAAATTGTGCTGCTAAGAACATAGGGGAGTTATGTATATATTTTATTGTTAGATGAAAGAAGCAAGCCATCAGGAGCAAGACACATTTTTCTAGAAACCATATTTTACCTAAATTCATCATATCACTTTTTATAGAAGGGAAGTTAGAAAACAATAACATTTTATCATTCTGTATTTTAAAAACTGCACATTTTCCTGAAGGAAACAGATGTTTTATTCAGTTTAGGCTTTATGGATGAAAAGCTGCCATAATGACAACTGAAGACTGATTTTGTTTTAACAAGTCTAAGGTGATCAAGGAACAGAAGAGAGGAAGTTTCTGTAAGTCTCTGCTATCGCCATCATGATTATTTGTGTTATTTGAACAATTTTAAATGGGATTTTCATCAGAGAATTTATTGAAACAGGATATTGACATCACTCACTTATTCTCATTTCCTTCCTCTCCCTAATCTAACCAATCCCTCTACTTAGAATTCTTATGTGCCAATTTATTTCCCCTCTCTTGCTCCTAGATTAGCATTTAGGTCTTTTAAAGCAGAAATCTTGTGTAAATTTTATTGCAGAAATGCCAGTTTAAAATTAAAGTGTAGTCTAGTGGTAAGGACATGAGCTTTGTCATCTGACAGGTGTAGATTTTCTCGCCACATTCTGGCACTCACACATATTGTCAAATGTTTCTAAACTACAGCTATCCCATTAGAGAATGACAATATCTACTTCAGAATATTATGAAAGTCAAAACCAGTATCTGTGAAACCCGCACAGCAGTTTTTGGTATATAGTGAGTAGGGTTGCCAGAATTAGCAAATACAAATACAGGGTGCTGGTTAGATTTGAGTTTTATAGAAACAATGATTGTTTAGTGTATGTCCTGTGGAAATAAATGAAGACCAATCTATGAGAACAAGGAACGGCTACTTATTTACAGCAAGGGTATCAGCCACTGTCCCTTTCACTTCGGCAAAGGCAGGCAGAGAAGTGAGGACATTTTATGGTAAAGAAAAGGGATGATTTCAGGAATGCCCTGATGGAAGCTGTTGGCAAGATAAAACTGTTGGTGTGCTAACTAGAAAAGGGCATTCTATCTGATTGATTAGGGTTCATATTTAGTTTCCTCTGGTTGGTTCTACATTGCAAGCAGGGACAAAACCAGGGATGTTTGACCAGTTATTAATAAAATCCTGGCCATTTGGAGTTGATTGTTAAAAAAAACTATTATTTGCCCTAACTGGTTTGGCTCAGTGGATAGAGCATTGGCCTGCGGACTGAAGGGTCCCAGGTTCGCTTCCAGTCAAGTCCACGTACCTTGGTTGCGGGCACATCCCCAGTAGGGGGTATGCAGGAGGCAGCTGATCGATGTTTCTCTCTCATCAATGTTTCTAATGCTCTGTCCCTCTCCCTTCCTTTCTGTAAAAAATCAATAAAATATATTTTTTAAAAAACACACACAAAAAACCCCCACTATTATTTGGCTTCCCGGATGGTCCCTACATAGTATTTGTCTTTCTACCAGTCTGACTCACAGCAGGCTGGCTTCCTGGGCTGGCTATTGTAAATAATGGGTTGCTTTCCCTGATGGTTGCTAAAGGTTGTGGGTCAGAATTCTATATAGGATCTAGCCATTGTCCATTTCTATATACAGTCTCTCAGCCCTAAATATTGCACTGTGTTCTGGCAACATTAAAAAGAAGTACTTGCTAAATGGTTGCTGCTATATCATTAATATTACATTGGTAATGATGTGTGTTAGTCTTCTAGGAGCATTTGCATTTTATAGAAAGACCAAAGAGAACATAACACTTTAATGTCACAAAGTCAATTTCTTATGATGTAATTCCAGACTATGGAATTTTCTGGAGGGAATTTTCTGGGTCAATCAAGTCCTCAAGTCACACCATGGTACTAACCATCCTTGTGTAGAGTCAACTGACGCCAAGACACAAACTTTTTCAGATGGAGGAAACAGTTTAGATTAGGGTGAAAATATGTGGCTCTCAAGCAATTTGCACACCTCTCATTTCAGCAAAGTCCAGGATTTCCACTGTATTTTCTTTCTTCATTCTCTCCAGCCCTTCTGTTTGATTCTGCTTCCTTTATCACTTTTCATTGATTGGTGGATGTCTATAGTTATGCATTAGGGGTATTGATCCTGGTGGAATGACCTTCTAATAAGGGTCAGCTGAAATCAGACATGGAACTTGGCCTTTTCTTGATTTTTAAAATTTGGTTTAGTAGGATTTTTCTCTTCTCATTTTTAAGAGAAGAGAATTTACCATATAAATTTTGATTATAATTTTCCATATAAATATGCAAACATTGCATATGAATTGATTTGAGATAAGGAAATATTTTAGCATGTTATCAAGCAGGGCTGGTTTCTGCCATGTTAGCATCTCCCTTGTCATCCTGGGCTGGGTGTTGCGATGCATAGTGCCAGGACCCGTCTGGCTTGAGCGAGTTATTGCAGGAAGTTGCTCTGTAAGGTGAGGTGTGCACCAGCCCTGCCAAGCTCCTTCTTCCCAAGTGAGGAGAAGTTGTGCATGGCAGTTTCTGTAACATGTTTCTGTTTCGGTTACTTGTTCTTTTTGGTTGTAAACAACAGCTGAAGCAAACTATCTAGTGCTTAATCAGAAACCATGGGCTTTAGGGTATCTAAGCAAACCCGCATGTTTTCGTTTTCAAATTCTGAGGCCTTCAACCAAGAAGATATTGGGGGAGGGGGGGAAGGGATGGGGTGGTAATGGGGGAATAAGGGCACATATGTAAAACCTTAATCAATAAAGAAATTTATTAAAAAGGAAGATATTAGGGGTTGGAAAAGGTAACATGGCTTATCAGAGTAATAGGAAGAGAAGAGGTTTTGGACCCAAACAGAGTTGTTTTCATATTTCATAATAACACTGACAGTAGGTGTGTGAACAGGGATATGTTGTTTAACCTCCCTGAACTTCAGCTTTCTCATTCATAAACTTAAACTTGAGCATAACACCTCTTAATTGCCATGAAAGATTAGAGGTAATATTATAAAACAAATATAATGAAGTGTCGGCACCAACATCTAAGAAGGAGGAGAGGAAGATAAGGAAAAGAAGGACTACTAGAAGTCATTTAAAAAAAATCAACAGAGCCCTGGTCAGTATTCAGTGTTACTTAGTGGTTGGAACCTGGGCCTGTGCACCAAAGGATCTCAGGATCAATTCCTGGTCAAGGGCACATACCTTGGTTGCAGGTTCAATTCCTGGCCCCAGTCAGGGCATTCTCTCTCTCTCTCTCTCTCTCTCTTTCTCTCTCTCTCTCTCTCTCTCTCCTCTTTCTCTTCCTCTCTCCCTCCCTCCTTCTCCTTCTCCCTTCCTTCAACTATCTCTAAAACAAAATGGAAAAATATTCGCTGGTGGGGATTCACAAAAAATAAAAATAAAAAAATAAAAAATAAATAGAGTTGTGGTCCACTGTGTTTTCTAACCAAAAATGCTATTGCAGAATAAAATTTTAGGAGAATATTTCCAAAGGGGCTGAAAAAAGTGGAAAGACTATTGCCTGGAATCTTACCCTTTCCTGCAGATCAGAAGCTAACTTAAGTTCTATGGAGTCATAAGAAAAAGATATTATTGCATGAAATCAGCCTTTTAGTAAGCTTTTAATCTGCTTGAAAAATATAAAAAAATTACATATACAAATCAATTAATAGTAGAGTGGAATATATAATCAAGGATCAGATTGTGTGGTGCTACCTAGGAATTTTAGCATTTCAGAGAAGAGATTAATCTCCATGAATTGGTTGAGTTTTTATATTACCATGACATCTACACTCTCTTCTTCCACATTTCTCCCAAATGGTCATTCATTTTTCCTCCTGAACTAACATACTTCATTTATTTTCCTACTTAATGTTTCACTGTTACTTTACTTAGTTAATATCCCTGGCACCATGTCGACACAAACCCAGACTATGATGTTTCTAAAATGCCTTGTTTAATTTCAATTAAAAGAATTGTTTTTAAAATGTGCAATTTAATAAAAACAACAAAAATAAACTATAAAACCTAGGCAAGCTGGTTTAATAACTCAAATAGAACTACAGAAAGACCATAATTTGCTCCACACTGTAGTATTTCCTTTATTCATCTCGCTTTTATTTGGAGAATCTTGTAATTGGAGAAGGGTTTGACAAAATTCTTATGCAGATAACCAAATAGCTCTGAATAGCATTTCTCTTCTAAGTTGTCCCTTGAATAGGTGCCAGTCCATGAACTGTGCATTATTGGTATAATACAAAACTTGAAAGAATTTAAAAATATTTATAGCAATTTAACATTGCCATGTTATTCAAGGGCATAATTAGTTGAATTATTTCATTAAAGAGGGTTTAGATCAGTTTGAATATGATTGAATTTATATGGTAAACATTGCATATATCTTGAACTACATACTAGACAGGCACAGTAGGAATAGTTACTAAAAGGAAACAAAATGGCCCTTCCCCACAGTTAGTTTAGAGAATACTGCAATTAGAAAATTTTATAGGTCAATCTGAATTTTCTTCTCTTAATTTCTGTCTAATGCACAAAACCAGAGTCCTTCCCAATGGAGAGCAGATATTGGGGAAAAGCTTGGTTAAATCCTTATGGAAATCACAAAACATGTTAAAACTTGTGAGGAACTAAATCATAATTCTCTTCCATTTGAAGGACAGAAAATGATATATCATCTCAGAATAATTTAGTAATGTCGAAGTCAAGTGAATATTACCACTACATTGCCATTCCTCAACAGAAGCTAAAAAGGTGTGGTGGTATTTTCTATCTATTATTGTTCATACTAGAGGCCTGGTGCATGAAATTCATGCATGGGGGGGAGGGAGGGTCCCTCAGCCCAGATTGCACCCTCTCCAATCCGGGACTCATCTTGGGGATCAGGCCTAAACTGGAAGTCGGACATCCCTCTCACAATCCTGGACTGCTGGCTCCTAATTGCTCACCTGTATGCCTGCCTGGATGCTCCTAACTGCCCCCCCTCCCCATCCCCTTGCCAGCCTGGTTTCCAGCCTGGTCACCCCTCATGCCCCCCCCTGCTGGCCTGGTCACCCCACACAGCCTGCTGTTCAGTCGTTTGGTCATCCCTCACTAACCCACCTGCCAGCCTGGTCATAGGCAGCCATCTTGTGAGGTTGTAAGGGTTAATTTGTATATTACCTCTTTATTATATAGGATGCTTTCTGTGGGCTTAATTTTCCTATTTATTGTATTTGTTAACCCAGCATGGGAAAAAGATGAGTTATTCTCAGAAGAGGTATCTCCTTGGTGTTATTTTGAGGTGAAAATCTAAAGAAAGTGTCTTGGCTACTTTGCCTAATGATTGCCTTTTTCCTTCAGTCTTACTTTCTGGTGTTCAGTGCCCAGTTTCTCAAGCTGCATTTTAGTTCCTGTGATTACCCCACAGGCATAGGCTCCCAATGTAGAGCAGAAAACCTGAGCTGTGCCATCCCACCCATTTATTCTGTGTACAGGCAAACCCCCTTTTATTGAGTGTTGCTTTATTCCTCTTCAAAGATGTGTGTGTGTATGTGTGTGTGTGTGTGTGTGTGTGTGTGTGTGTGTGTGTGTGTGTGTGTTTACAAAATAAAGGCAAGACCCTCCACCAACAAGATTATGACTCCCTTTACAGTGATACTTGCTTTATTATGGTGATCTTGAACCAAAATCACCATATCTCAAGGTATACCTGTAGTTTCCTTTAGCCTAGTTCAGGTACTGATGAGACTTAAGTCTAAAACTGTGGCTTGTAAATCATTGCTTCCAGTTAAACATTACACCATCTGTGACCTGAAGGAAGTACAGACACTTTCTTGGGAGAAATAAAAGATGATCAAGTATGAGTTGAAGCTATACCTATTTGTGGTCTGGTTACAGTTTATGTACCATATGCCTTTATGAATTATTACTGTCCCAATTTCTTTTCTGTCCACAATCTGAAGTGAGGAGAGGAAGTACGTAAGAGATAAGTTCCAGTCATCCTGAAAGTATCTGGTCTTCAAGTTATTGAAAGTAGATTCCAACATTCGCAGGCATTAATTTGTTCACACTGAAAACCTTATTTTAAAAGATTATCATTCTAAGGTACAATTCTAATTTTATATGTGTTCTCTACATATTTGTACCTGCCCTATTGTCATATATGTTGAATCTTTGGTAGAAATGAGAAAATGTCTAATCAATACAGTGGGCTAATGTAAGCTTTGGAGAAATGTCTTTATAAGTGCATTGAGTATGGCCAAAGTAGAACATGGATTTCCAGAAACACTTTGTCTTAAAAATTTCCTCTTGTTATAAATAGTTAAAAATGAGGGCTCTTAACTGGAAACTCCATGGTTTATAATTACCTATGGACCTCAAATAGAATAGTGTCTCCTATGTCAAAATGTAGAGTGAGGACAGTTTAAGGACTCCTGCTTCATAAGCTCATTCAGAAAAATTAAATGAATTTTGTTTGTGCTTAGATAGTTTAGCAATCATGTCTGTTATGGGACTAATTTATGTCAAGCATGTCAAAAGCATTCTGAAAGATTCAGTGAATTCACTGTGGCATCCACTGCTTTTAGCTTAATGTGTAGGTACATCTTAAGTGGACAAAATATTGAACATATCTACTAGAGTGTGATTTTTTTTTGAGAAAATAGTATGGCTCTCCATTGAATGAATGTACATTTAAATTTATTTCAATTCTTAAAATCTTATATTAGTAATTAAAATCCTTTCCTTTATTACTTAGTAGAAATTAATTTATATGTAGATAATCCAGTTTTCACTGGAAAGAGATTTTGAAAGCTATTCAAAACCATTGTAGAAGGCTGTGTTTTTGTAAGAGAAGGAGAGAGAGAGAGAGAGAGAGAGAGAGAGAGAGAGAGAGAATAAGTGATAGCAGTTTTCTCCTCTGAGTCTGCATCTGACCTAGGAGAAGATAATCAACTATAAAAATAAAAGACATGACATACTGTGGCTTGGGCTTTCCTGAGTGTTTGTAGGAACAGAAGAAAATCAAGTGGGTCTGAAGTCTGATCATCCAAGTCAGTTTCTAAAAGCCAGGATATTCATTGCTGTTGCAGGGAAGTGGAGAGGCAGCAAAGACAGGAGCAGGGTTAATCATTCAGGTGATTTCCCCAACCATAATTCATACTTGATGCTCAGGAGTCGGGGAGAAATAATAGTCACCCCTTCTTGGACATCCCTTTCCAAGTTTAGTTTGTGTTTTATGTATCTGTATTCTAGATGGTTGAGGAATAGGGTCAAATGTAAGACTAACATTCCGATAGAAACTTAATTTTCTTCTTCCTGCCTCCAGTCCTCCCCGGTTCCTTCACTCTGTCACACACATTTTCTGTTCTTTGGGTGCTGTTTTCCGGGCCTGCACCTTCTCACTGAGCATACCGCTGTCTTGTCAGAGGAAGGGATTTGATAAACCATCCCTTATCAAGGTAAACAGGCCCCCAATACCAATGGATTTCAATTTTTAAACAATCAGCAGGGAAAATTCTTAACCCAAAGGACAATTCTGGGAGAAAAGCAAAAGCCAAAACAGGAGCTAGTTTTGTGGACAGTGGGAATTTCCTGTCCTTCAAATCCATTTTCCTCTGAAGGATTTGCTTTATGAGAAAACAAGTGTTTTAACACTGAGATGATCCTGAACACAGATGTTTAATTTATTTTATTTAAGAAACCATTCCGGCCTCTCACGCTATACACAAAGAAAAGAAAAAGCTATCATTCACATTCATTTACATAATCTGTTCAGTTTAAAATGATAATTAGTTAGTCCCAGGCTAAAATGTACAACTCAGCAGGCAAAAGTAATTTTGAAATCATTAGACGTATACATCATGGTCAGGAGGTCGGAACACTCGAATGTCATTATGCAGTAAGGAGAAGCATTTCCAGCTCCTGCGTCTTTGTTCTGTGCCCTTATTGAGAAGAGTAAATTAGAGAATGCTATGGGAGGAAGAATCCATTTCTATCAATTACTTTCTGCAAGAAAGTACAATTGGTGACCTAATGATTTTGGTTTTAAGTGAAGACTTTGATCGGCCTCGATTCATTTAATGCTCCTGGAAGGGAAAACACCCCACAGATTATCCTCAAAGAGCATTTATCATAGGCTGTCTTATGACTGGAGCAGGCCTCCTTCACTGTCTTGCCTCAAATTCCCACTGTGGCACCTATTGTTTTATCCTCACAAGGCACTCTGGCCAGATGGACGGAGTGATGGGTGGGACCCCCGATCTCATTTAGAAGCTTTGTTTCCAGCTCCAGACGATTAGCAAATTCCTGTCTGTCTTTACTTCCAGTGGAATTTGTGTCTATACACTTGATGGATCCAAATTTTTAATCTCCCTGCAGTATTCCAGCAAGTTTGATGAATAATAGGCAGTATACAATTTTCCCTTAGCCCTGCATAGAGGGTCTTTCTTGCTGAAAAATTCCTCCACACCTGGGTGAGGTCTTTGTTGAAGGAGTTCACCCTAGTGCCTATTTAGGTGGTCACATGAAACCATTACAATGAGTAATATAAACTGCAATTGCCAGTAACTATTGTGAATAGAAAACATTCTCAGGTAGCCACAAACTAGGATGCTTTTTCAACCTAGATTGGTGGTTGCTTTTATAACTCAGAAACTGTCCTAACAGTTCTGTGATACAAACTCATGTTTTCACCTTTTCAAATAGTGGCTTTGTTAGCTTACCACTTCAGGAACTGCTTGCTGCGTGGGTCTGGCTGGGAAGTTATCCCTGTCTGCCTCTGAGGATCATGCGGTAGGGATTGTGATGAAAGAGCTCTCAGGAAGAAATGTTGAGTAGCTCTGAGAACTCTTACAAATTCTCATTCCTTGGTTGCATCTAGAAATTTTAATTTTCCCTCCTTTACTCATCTCTCTTTCATATTCTATTTTTGTGTATTTTTTTCATTTAAATATGGCTTTCCTCAAGCTTCTTTACTTTTGTACATTCATGTTATTACTTTTTAATTTCTAACATTTATTTTTAAACCCATTTCATTTTATATTTAATAGCCTCATTTCAATTTTCTCATACATTTATTTTCTGATCTTTTAATTCTCTTAATTACAACATAAAAATAGATAATTGCTTTTGCTACTCTTACTCCTATTTATTTTGGTTTTAATTACTTTTTAATCCACATCTTCTCACTTCACATACCAGTTATATCTTCTTTTGCAAAAATCTTTCTAGAGCGCTCTAGTGTCTTTGTATATAGACAAGATGATTTTGCTCCCACTAATCACATCTACATAATCTCCCACTTTTTCTGAACTTGCACTTTACAGTTTGTTAGTACTGCACAGTTTTGAGTTCCTCAAGCATACTGGGCCTGCCCATTCTCTTGCTCCTTTGCTTGTGTTGTTCTTGCTTCATGGAGCATTTCACAGGTGCCCTCGTAAAAAAAAAAACACTCCTACTTGTCCTTCATGAATAAAGTGTCATTGAATTCTAACAAGTATCTGACCCCTGCGTCGCTCATTCCAGAATGAATTTATGTCATCTCTTTTTCTTGAATGAAAAGACAGAAACAAACAATGAACGAATGCTTTCTTCCTCACACATTTTTTTTTCATAAGAACCCTCAGAATTCACCTTTCTGTTAAACCTGGTATCCGCCTCCTACATTAGATATTACGTTTCTATTCAAGGTCAGGGTCCCAGTGATATTTGTCTTTAAATCTCTAACTTTGAGCATAGTGTCTCTGTAGTATAAATGCTGACAGTTTTATTTCTGTTTTGTAATTCATGTGCCCGACTAAAGCCTAGATTGCCAAGGCGTCCACTTCAACAGGGCTGTCTCCAGTAAACACATTGCCAGGAACAGGGCTAGAAAAAAGCGGGACCACCTCCCCACACCTAGGCTGCTTTGTTTTCAAGAGCTTGGGTGATTTGGGGAACTGACTGTTCGGGCAACTAGATTGTCCTCCTGCCACACTTTAAATTTCTGCTGCTATGCGTTAGCCCTAGCTCCCCGACTTCAATAAAAGCAGAACCCTAGATCCTTTGGACGAGGTCGATCATATCGTATTTTATACTTATAAAAGAACTTTCATATGGATTATCTAATTTTACCTTAACATTAAGCATACTAAGCAGATGTTTCATTAAAAATAGTGATTACTATTTTCAATAAAAACTCATCTCATGAAAATAGCAACATGACTAATATATTACTTTAATAATGTGTATCTGGCAGAAATATAAGTTTTAATTTAAATAAATTATTCATATTATATATTATTTAATTGAAAATTTACTGTAAAATAGTATAAAATTTCTATATGAATCATGATAATGATTATCTATAATAATAAAAACATAATATGCTAATTAGGTCAGATGTCCTTCTGGACGTCCTTCTGGACGACCTTCTGGACCAAGCTGGAGCTGTGAAGGAAGCCCAGGTCCTGGGTGCCAGGGGGAAGCTGGTGCCGGCAGCTGGGGAAGGAAGTCCCACTCTTGCACAAATTTCGTGCATTGGGCCTCTAGTTTATTATAAAAGACTACTTATTAAATGCTTGCATTGTGCATGCACTTCACTAGATACTTTATAAATATATATTATTCTCACAAAAGTCCTGAAAAGTAGGCATCCTCACTATTTTATATATGAGGAAATAGAGGTTCAGGCAGCCTGGCTTGTCTCAGGTTCCACTATTATTACTTGGCCAACCAAAATTTCAGGCCTGGATTTCAATGCTTTTAGAATTTTCTATATTTCCTCTGGACTAAGCTCCATCTCTCAATCCACTTTTAAAGATAAGTGACACTCATCAAAAAATTCAATGCAGACAGACTTTGAATTTCAATCCAGTTTTAATTCCATTATGTTGCAATTGCCTTCAAAAGCTATGCTAATCTGTGATTTTAAACTCCTTTAGTACATATCATAATTATGACATCTAACACATGTTAACCTTTTAATAGAAGTAATTTCAAACCTACATGTACATTATCCAATTAATTATTCAAAGACATTTCTGGATAATAATTGTGAAACTAATTATTATAGATCAAACTAGTCACAAAATGGATTTTCTTTTCCATTATGCCAACAAAACTCTGTAAATCTAATCCACTGTCTTTCTGAGAAACCACTTCAAAAAATGAAAAGTACAAAGAGAGTCAACTTGGAAAACACAGTGATCAAATGATCAATTTAGCTTCAACTGAACTGTGAATGTTCTACCTACCAAGTAAGTTCAAACTGTTAAAAAAAACACACACAAAAAAACGGATGTGATTCAAACACATTTTCTCGCCCTCCAGCTCCTCTCCCTTGACCTGTGAGCATCCAGGAATACCATTCATTCTCTGAGATAATCAGGAGTTGTGTTCAGTCTTGTGTCTGGGCCCCTGATTTCAGCTTGACCAGGTTTGGATAGGAAATTCAATTTAGCTCTTTCTCTTTTTTAGTTCAGAGCCAGGTTTAGTCTGAGAAACAACAAACATTTTGCTGAAATCTAGGTTCTTGCTACATGATGCATGGTCATCAGACCAGCAGCATAGCACCCTCTGGGGGTTTGTTGGTGATGCAGATGAGGCAACTAGTTAAAATAGGAACCTCCAAAGCAAAATACTGAATATATAAAAAGAACCTTTCATAAAATCTCCCTGCTTACTCTTACTCTCTGGAATGGATCAGCCTATCTCCAATGCACAATCAGCAAGAAGAGCCCAGGAGACTTGCATTAACCCTTTCTTCATTTATTTTCCTCTTCCCCCTCCTTCGACAAAAATGCATTGGTGATCTCACTAAATGCCAGGTATAGTGCTAGACCCTATGGGTCCCAATATAGGGAAGATAAGCATCCTTTCTTGGAGAAGGTAAAGTTCTTAAGCATAGAAGAGTAGCAATCAAATACTTTGCCATGTTATCATATAATAGGTATAATTAAGAAATGGATGCATTCTAACAGATTCCCCCAGGCCAAATATATCATTCTGGATGAAATAGTTTATGCAGGAGATATTTCCTTAGTTTCAGAGGCTTAAAACAGCAAAACTTTATTTCTTGTCAGTCTTGGGTTGGCAGAGAGTTCTACTTACTAGATGATGTGGTCTTTACTAAGGAACCCTAGTTAAGAGAAGCCTCTTATCTGGATATTCATGATTCTCCCAACAGAAAAATGGGACTATGAAGACTTGTATGCTAGTTTTTTAAAACTTTTTATTGGCCTAGAAAATTACATGGCCACAACTAACTTCAAACATGGCAAGGATATATAGTCCTACTATGCACTGGAAAATAGAAAACCAGAAACCGGTGAGCAGCATTAATAGTATCTATATAAAGAGAATTACAACAGACATACCAAGTTAGTCCTATCAGGCTTAGCACACTACTCTGCATACTTCCAGGTCACTAAATTTTTGTGTCTTTTTTTTTTCTTTTTTCTTTTTCTGCTTAAGTATCATCAGGTACTTACAGGCCAAGGACTTACATGTTTGTGTGGAATGCTTAATACTTCTACATAGTACCTCATATTTATCTTATGCTTGCTTGGAATTAAATCTGAGTCCTTGCAGTCTTTGGATAATTAATTTTTGTAACACTTATTGACTTTTTTCTCATCACTGAGTATATGTTCTCTTGATCATGCCTTTTCTTTAGTGATTACTAGTACTGGTATCCAAAATTCTATTCCTTCTCTGTATTTCAAATGAATAATTTGATTCTAGTTACATTGTTCCACTAAGGCATGACTATGTGTGGATTTTCTAATAGTATTTATTATCTATTGGATATTTATAATTTTGGCTATTTTTAAATTTATCTTTTTAGCAAAAGATTATTTTTCAGAACCCATTATTACTGGTTATACACAAAGTTCACCATTTGATTGTACATAACTTTTTAAAAATATGTTCTTATTGATTTCAGAGAGAGAGGAAGGGAGAAAGAGATAGAAACATCAATGAGAGAAAAAACATCAACATGGATTGGCTGCCTCCTGCACACACCCTCCTGGGGATCAAGCCAGCAACCCCAGCATGTGCCCTGCCCAGGAATCAAACCAGTGACCTCGTGGTGCATGTGTCTAAGCTCAACCACTGAGCCACACC
Source organism: Corynorhinus townsendii (assembly GCA_026230045.1). NCBI lineage: Eukaryota > Metazoa > Chordata > Mammalia > Chiroptera > Vespertilionidae > Corynorhinus > Corynorhinus townsendii. The sequence continues at coordinate 14,656,877 of JAPDVU010000007.1, forward strand.
GGCTGGGCTGATTGTACCTAATTTTTTGAACATCTGCTAGATCTTTACAGCCTGGGGGACCTTCCTGCATTGTGAACACATTGTCCGTTGTGGGATTAGATATTTTTGTAGGATCTTTAACCCTCAGTCCAGCTCTTTGTTTCATGGTTGTTGCCCTGCTTAATAATTCCCACTTGACACATGTCTCGCACACCCATCGCCTACAAATATGCCTTCAATAGAAACCATTTATGAACTTTCAAAAATGTTTTCTGTTATTGGTGCTTTGGTCTTATTGTTGAATATTCAGGGGGAAGCCACAGATAATGCTGGAACTGCCCAATAATTAAAGCTAGGGTATAAGTTTTTTCATGTCTGTATCACGTGGCTCTTTCTAGATCTATTTGATCTGGAACTGAATGAGAGCTGTCATGTAAGGGATGAATAAGAAATAAAATAATAATATCTGAGAACTACAAATGGGTTTTGACGTCCTCTACTCTAACTTCCTAGCAAAGTCTGAAATTTCCTGCGCATTTGTGAAGTTGCAAGGAATGAGTCTGGCATCCTAAACTGAGAATGTCATGAACTGAAGCAAAACCAGAGAAACGTGTAAGACTTTCTGGAGAGTGAATGATTAGAAAGGCTTCTGTGAAACTTAGGATCCAAATGAAGAGCACAGGCAATGCTAGAAAGCCAAAACTGAAAAGATAGCGAGGGGTCACAGTGTTCAAAGGCAAAACAAAGGAAATAGATTTTCTATCTCACGATTTGGGGGCTTCACATTGGGGTTAGTGAAAAGGCATTAAAAATTTCATATGGAGGATTTGCTCTGAACTTTAGCTCCTATTTTCTTTTTAAAGAATTCCAAGGAAATGTCCCAGGAGGAAAGTGATTTAATGGCATAGATAGGGCTTTTTGAAAGGGAAGCAGTTATTTATAGTACAGTTGATGAGATTCCTTGTTTGAGATTAATGGACTGGCCATTGCAGAGACTAGCCTTTCTCTTTTCAGGTAGTTGAATGCAGATGACCTAATAGTTCTCTTTCATCTTAGATTTTTATGATACTGATTACATTAATTAGGAGAAGATATTCTATAATGAAGCTCGTCAGGAAAAAAAATTAATAGGTTACTTTAATAAGTTTTTTCTGTGATTTGTGTTACTGATATGAACAGCAATTATCCAGCTAAGTAATGAGCCACTAATGAGCATGTCTTTCTTAGATTACATTGCAAGTGCACTAGAGGTTTATGCTATCAAGGCAAGCAATGATTTCTTTTCGATGGGTAAGTCATTTTGACAGGAGTTTTGTAAAATCTCACCACAATGATCATTTATTAGGATGAACCCAAAACATATCTCTTTAAATGTTACCCTACAATTCTTTAATTTTATGTCTCTCCTTTAGGCAGTTATTTCCCTACACACAGATTCCTGCAAAATCTTTTCCAGGGTTGGTAGTTGTCCGTTGTACAAAATGGGCTCATACAGGTGATTTGGGGAAGTTTGAACATTTACAGCAGTGGCTGCACTCAACAGGATGGCTTTTAAAACTGTCCCTTAATAGCACAATAAATTGCTCAATACAGTTTTTGAAATTCATTTCAAATGATCTAGTTTCATGGCTCAAAATGAAGCCTTGCTTGATGAAAGTACACATAACATATGATTAGGCAGCTTAGTGTGGTGGAGAAAAAAAATAGCACAGGTATTCAAAAGATTTGAATGGAAGTACCAGTAATTTACATCCATCTCTAGTTATAAAATTTTGGTCATGTTTTCTAACCTTATTTCCTACTTTTTTTCATTTGAATAAATAATTTGATGCAGATTTTCTATTAATTTATTGTCAGTACTACAATGTTATGACTCAGATTAGATTATTTTCAAAACACAAAATAACCAGAATTTTTATTGAATTTAATTTTTTATTATCTCTTTGTCACTAACCATATAATACAATACGTATATATGATCTTTACTCTTTGTTTTGCCTATCCTATCAACAGTATTGAAAAATACTTAAAAACAAGGTCAACTTTAAAACAATTTTTTTCAATGTAAACACATTCTAGATAAAGGCTTCTTATTGTAAGGTATATAAAACTTGTTGTAATGGTATATCAAATTTACTGTAATGATATATCAAACATTTTAAAATAAAGTCTGGAAAAGCCAGATATTTACTGTAAACCAATAGAGGCTAGCATTTCTGGTAGTGTCCATATCATTTTAAATTTAGCAACTGCTACTGGTAGAGAACTAGTCTACATAGAATAGTAGGATTATACTTTGGTTATTGTTAAGAGTCATTCATGATTATTTATTGTATCCAGTCTTCAGTGAATTTTTACATACAGGGATTATTTGTATGAGCAAATTACATGTCTTACCATTCTTTCAGGCATTTACAAAATAGAGCAAATGTAGTTTTAAGAAGAAAGGCTACTAAGCACAGATGATCTAATTTTAAGTTTTATCAAACTACTAGTCTGTAGATCCCATTTCTTCCCACCAAGTAAAAAAGATAATGAATCCTCTCTTTTTTCCTATTTAGCCAACTTTATGATTCAAATGATATGGACTTGTTTATTTAAACATAGACATTTTTATGATGGCACCTATACTGAACTAAGACATAGAACTATCCTTTTTATGTAGTGAGAAAATAATAGCTCTTCCCTTTAGTGAAAGGAGGGGGATGGAACCTCTACACAAAATTATGTCTTTATCTGTTCTTTATGTGTGTTTTTTTGCATGAATGTATAACCTCTCTTTTCTATGAAGTACATCACTTTCCAGGTTCTCTTAATATGTTTAAGCAGAATGTAGATCTCCCAAATCATACTAAATAACCCTCATCTGTGCTGAAAAACTATGAGTTAATGCTTTATATCTTCCCAGCAGTAACTTAATCCTTTCAGTTAGCTCATACAACTCTGAGGTGAGAAAATAGATGCTAAATGATTTTGCTTTTGCCCCTTTGAGCAAAGCAACCTTGAGAGATGTCATGCTAAGCCTTACAGATATTTATTAAATCTTGTTTGTATTTATTCTGGCATTCTGAGAATGCTGACTAGCTGGCTAACCAACTGCTCATTAGAGTCTGCTGGGCTCTGCCTATAATCTATAAGCCACATTTGTCCAAAGAACCCGAGTCTTCTTTCATTTCTCTATAAGCCAACATCATCAAAAATCCTACCTCAACATCTTTAGCATCGATTGTTACCAACACCAATACCTGCTCCCAAGCAAACTCACATGGAATTTATTTTGTTTCCAATGAGATATATATACTCACTTTCTGTTAATATAATCTTGTCTCTAACCTTCCTGCTTCTTTTCACAATAACAGAAGCTCAAGAACTGGAAATGTTTTTGTTATGTTATTCTGACTCAGTGTCTATGACACAGTTTTCAGATACCATGGTTTAAAATATCAGTAGTGTTCTCAGAACACAAACACTTTGTTCAAGGCTGCTTAAAACATATAACGTGCATGACCCACTTTCAAAGAAAACAGAAAAGCTGAGAACTTGTCTAGAAAATACTGAGGAAGAAATAACCCACCCAGAATACAATGCCCTTTTTAAAAAATTTAAGGTAGCAAATGTATACATTGGAAGACTCTGAGGCATGTATTATAGGACCATATCATAGGGATCATGAAATTGACACAGAATTATAAAAAAAAATGAACAACTCAACTAATACAATATATATTTTAAACCTTACAACCCCCCTGTAAATAAATCTCATAAATCTTCAATATTACTGTAATGAAAACTTATTATTCTTCAAGGAAAAATAAATTTTTTCACATGCTGAGCCTAGAAATTCCTTCTTACTATTAACTGTCTTGCATTAAATATGGCCTCCTCTGTTAGAAGAGTACTGAAAATTTTATAACTATTGCATTTGCAAATTCAGTAGTCATTTACAAAAGTCAAGTCAATTTAGGTTCATCTCTCTGCAAAATGTTAATCTAGAGTAGACACAGTCAAAATGCATTCCACAGACCCTTGAGACCCTATAAGGTCAAAACTACTTTCATAGTAATATGTAGTTGCTATTAGCCTCTTTTACTATGAAGCTGTTGGCCTTTTAGCACAACACAAAGCAGTGGCACTAAATTGCATCACTAGTCATTGTATTCTTCATGGCCATGCAGTACTAATAAGTGCAAAAGAAAAGAAAAGAAAGCCAGTTTCTCTTAAAAATGCCCTTGATGAATCTGTTATAAATTATGAATTGTATTGAATCTCTACCCTTGAATACATGCCACTTTAAAAGTTGATGAAATGACATTAGACATTACTGTGGCATATAGAAGGACAATAGTAGTTGTAGTTTTTCTCAATATAAAGATTTATCTAGAAGCTTAGTAGCAATATAAGTAAATGTGATTCTTTTGATATTGTATAATCAATGTGTTAACATTTGAAAATTCAGCATCGCACAGTGAACCAATATTTTTGAAATGATCACGACATTTTGTTACAGAATCAGGCATGAGTAAAGAAATCCATTCAAAATGTGAGGGATAAATAGATTTAAGTGTAAGAAGGTTAAAGCAAGCCATTTGCTCATATGGTTTCAGATTCTACATTGCAAGCACCTTTTGGTCATATTTTGATATTATAGCAAAGAAAAACATCTACAATTACCCAGAAAGGCTAATCAAATACTCCTCCCTTTCTCAACTTTGTAAGCCAAGTTTGTCTTGACCTACTCCATAAATACAATATATTTTAGCATATTAGTAGATATAGCTCACACAAGCCTTTAGGAGCCACTGAACTAGATAGAATCTTGATCCGTAGTCACATATCTTGATATCCAAAGAAAGATTAAGTGCTTTATTTTGTTCTTACTTTTGTTTTTAAGAAAAAAATTTATTGATAATTTCTGCCTCAATAATTTCCAAACTTCTCTAGTAAGAAACCCCACTTTCCTTAAATTGATTAGAAACCTGCACATTCTACATCAGACATCTTTTTCCTGATTAGGACACATCTAGGGAACAAAGAATAACAGAGTGTGGGTTCATTCCTACCTGGAAATGAAAACAGGAGTTAGAGATTATAAATTTTGGTCAGCTGATGATGGTAAAGGACTTCAAGCAAATAGAGGTTGATTGGGATCACAGTGGGCTGTGACAGGTAACATCTACTTTGAGGACCAAGGATGAAAGCTTGGGTATACATGGAAGACATTTATCTTTACTTTTCTAAGAATAAAAACCTTAATTCATGTTGCTATGAACATTCTTTCTTGTCCAATTTATGCTTGATATGTATGTTGTTATCTTGGGGATGTCGATATATTTGTAAAAAGGTCCCTTGGGACATCCCAACTTTCAAACTTTGTTGTCACCTTTTTAAATATATACACCACTATATGTGATTCTAGTCTTAATTATTACTATAGTTCTTCAGTTATACACAGCTTGATTCCCTTGCTACTTAGAATGCCTTATAGCCCTTTGGTTGATGTTTTCCTTTTAGATATGAATGTAACAAAAATTATGACATCAACAGACTGTTTTCTTTTTGTTTTTTTTAAATATATTTTTATTGATTTCAGAGAGGAATGGAGAATGAGAGAGAGATAGAAACATCAATGATGGGAGAGAACCATTGGATGGTTGCCTCCTGCATGCTTCCCACTGGGGATTGAGGCCACAACCTGGGCATGTGCCCTGACCAGGAACTGAACCACGATCTCCTGGTTCATAAGTCGATACTCAACCAATGAGCCACACCAGTTGGGCAACAGACTGTTTTCTTAAAAGTAGCATCACACCTCAAAATGTACCTGTACTCTGTCCTAGTCAGGGTCCAGTCCGATGTGAGCTAATAATCACAGATTCGATTTCTTAAACTGGAAACATCTTTTAAAAGTAATTAAAACAGAGTTCTTGCTGAAATTGCATTTTTAAAATGAATGTTTCCATTTTTTATCGGGAATAGTCAGTGTGGGTTGCAAAATGCCTTATAGGACTATTAATAAACACCTTGGGCAGAAAATAACATCAGGTTGCAATGTTCCAAAACATGCATTAATTGTCCCATAAAACATGCTCTGTTTTGTCTTATTGCTTAAATTAGATGGAGTTGCCAAGGCAACCCTTGTATCCTACAATACCACCATGGCTAAAAGAGGGCACACTAAATTCCATGCTCCACTTAGAGAAAGGCTAACAGGAAAGCTGCCCAGAAACAAAGAGTTCTCATTGTTTACACTTGACTGCAAACACACAGACACTGACATACAGTATTCAGTAACAAACACTATTAGTTGGAGATCAAACTAGGTCAGATACCAGTTATTTTTAATGGGCTGTTGAAACTGACAGCAAAGGTTTTTCCAAGCAGGCACTAAAGTCAGATACAAAGGAAGATAAAAATATTATTTTAAGCTCCCTGGGTCTACATTTCCAGTGCATGCAAAAAGCAACTGATCTTATTTTTCAAATGGGGTTTTACTGCCTGATCCTCCCGAGGGTAATTGGACCATTTCATCATTATTTATTCATTATTCTCTTCATTCATTGTTTTACTTGAGTCTGTTCTTAAGTACAAAGTACAAAGTTCTTTGATAGTGGCTGGAGGGTGTTACTTTTTTATTCTAAAGTCTAGAAGCTTTATTTATACTATATTTTACTAGAGAAAGGACATTACTGAGAGTATGCTTGTCAACTCTGATAACCAGGAACAAAAACATCTCAGTGGCTAATGAAAACCAGGCTTTATTCTAGTTTGTGTCATAATATGATATAGACTGAGCAACTTATTCCAAGTAGAAAGTCAGGGATCTAGGTGTCTTTCTTCTTTAACAGTTACCATGGAATGGTAAGAAACCGTGTGATTACACAGGTGGTTTTAAGATAGAAGCGCAATGATGTTCACTGTGTTTTACATGACACCTCCTTGTCCAGTGGCCTGTGGACTAAAAAGACAAGTTATATGCCTGCTGTCCCATATTCAATGACAGAATAGGAACTGAACAGACCTTACTGTTCAGGAGGATGAAACACACGGGGGAAAAGGCAGTTGCCACTGCCAGCAATTCTGAAATTCAGTTTGACAGGCATTTTAAAAAGCCCTCCACAAGAGCTCAAAGGAAGGTTATCTGGTTAGAGTCTATTTCTTCTCTCACGCACTGGTCTCCGTGGTGGTACCTGATCTGAACCTCTGATTTGAGCATTGAGAAACATGCTTTCTTCAAGGCCCATATAAATCTAAAAGCTGATTTTGTCCATGAAAATGTGGGGACTTGAAGGGTTGTTTTGGGTCTTGAGCAGTCAGCCATATTTCAGATATAAATCTGATTTATTACTTGGTTTTAGAAAACACAAGCTTATTTTTATATTTCTTAACTTGTTTCACCTTTAAATACATTAATTGTATAGCCTTACAACATTATTGAATACAGTTGCCAGCATAACTCTTTTTATACTATTTCAACTTATACAGAGTAGCAATTTACACTGTAGCTCTGTTGTCATTATGAATCCTAATGATGAAAATTACTACTACCTGTTTGAATATGCCTTTGGGATCTAAGTTCTAGTATCAAATAAAGGAGACAGTCTGAATATCGTGAGGGATTATTTCAATGAATAGGTATAAAATAAAAAGGTACCTTAATTAGCTCCAGCATCACAAATTTCACTTCTGCCATATAATTTATATGTACATACAATGTATAATTAATAAACAGCCAGCCATTGGAGAGGTAAATTACAGGTTTATGTGAATAAAAAGATATAGATATTTGTGCATTCGAAAGGTAACGAGCTACTCATCTTCATAATTTATTTTAGCATTAAATAAAGTGGCTCTTAGTTCCTGTCTTTGGCTAATGTGAGGCTGGGAAAAATTCGGTCTACACAGTTTCATTTACCCAAAGAAGGAAATAATACTTGAATAAAGAAGAGGTGAAGATGATGAAGCCATTGGAATTTACTGTTGATAAGAACAATTAGGAAAACTAGTTTAAAAACATCTGAAATTTCTCTGATTTTATATATTCTGGCATTTGGGAAATAATACACATTAACTCTATAAGTTGTACTTTCCTGATATCCCCGTTTCTACATTCTAAAAAAGCATAAACCTGTCATTCTCTTTTCTATTTATCTGCTGAAATCTATAAATTTTTGGATCAGAAGCATCGTCCCTTGGAGAATGATTTTCTTTCTAATTCTGGAAAGGACAGACGGGGGTTTGTGCCTTCTCTACACTGAAATCAAAGAAGAGAGAGCCGGTGAACCATTCCTTTCGTTTACCCTGCCTGGCCCCCTGCCCATAGCAGCCTCTTGGTTCTCTCCCTGAGCTTCAGCCCAGCTATTCTGAAGGTCAGATATGTGCCCCCAACATCTGTCATTTTATTCCTTGTGATTTTCCTGCATCAGAGGTGGCAGAATTGAGCTGGGTTAGTTGTCTATGAAAATGTACCAGTGCATATAAGCTAGTTCTGACTGGGGGGAATTTTTGTTCTCTTGCTCTTTGCTTTTCAATTATTTGCACACTTGTCAATACACATCCTACAGGAGTAGCAAGGACAAGGAGAGCTATGCAAACTTAAACCATGCAGATACAGTCATAAGCAAAAGTCTGACAAGGCGGAGCTAGAAATGACACACTTCTGCCTTTTGACTTTTGGTTATTCAGCTTTTGTTGCCTGTGTTTTATCTAGAAGTTATTGACACAATTAATGTCAAGGAACTTTCCCCCCATATTTTCTTGTAGTTTTACAATTTCAGGTTATACACTTAATCCTTTATTATATTTTGAGATAATTTTAGTGAATGGTATAAAACAGGGGTCAGAACCCTACTCTTAAAAAGTATTGAGAACCTTGTATATCTTTTTATATGGATTATGTATTAATATTTCCATATTATAAAATAAATCTGAGACTTGAAAATATTTATTAATATCCTATCTAATAAAGAGGAAATATGCTAATTGACCCTCACACTGTCACAAAAAATGGCAGTGCCCACAGCCAATAAGGAGGGAATATGCTAATTATGGCCACATCCTCAAAGATGGCAGCACCCATAGCCACAAGATGGCAGCGCCCAGTCCCCTCAGCCCTGCTGGGGTGGCAGGCATGCTGCTCCATGCACCTGCCTCCGGAGTCCCCCAGTCCCCTCAGCCTCCAGCCCCCCAGGGCTGACCCAAGGTGCTGGCAAGCCTCAGATAGAGGCTGCCCAGCCGCCCAGGGCCACCAGAGGCTTAGGTAACCAGGGCTGGCCGAGGTTTGCACTGCTGGCAGGATCAGCAACAGAGGTGTGATAGGGTGTCGCCTTTCCCTGATTGCCCAGTCGCCTCCCACCCCCGAGGGCTTCAGGACTGTGAGAGGGGGCAGTACAGGCTGAAGGACCCCCCTCCAGTATTTATAATAATATTTAATACATTTAATAAACCCCATTAATGTCAACATAAATTTGATAATAAACACCATTTGATAATAAACCCCATTATCCTAGTATGTCAACTGTTTATAAAACAAAATAACTATGATTTCCAAAACAAAAATATATAGTGAGAATAGTGTCATTGTTTTACATTTTTGTAAATCTCTGTGACTTAATCGAAATCATATCTGCTTATGCCATATTTTATTTTATGTGTCAACCAGACTGGGCAAAAGAATATCTGGTAAACATAATTTCTGGGTGTGTCTGTGAGCATTTCTGGGGAACATTAACATTTGAATTGGTAGACTGGGAGCTAGTGGGTACTGTCCATTCTGGTGGGAACTTGAATAGAACAAAAATGCAGGAGAAAGGCAAATTTGTTCTTTTTTGCTTGATCTGGTACATCCATCTTCTTCTGCCCTCAAACATCAGACTTGAACCAGTACTTATACCATAGGCATCCCCAGTTCTCAGTTCTCTAGACTCAGACTGCACAGGACATAGGCATTTTTAACCATTCCCCATAAACTTCACATGTCCTTTTTCTCTATATAAAAATCTACTGCATTATTTAAAACTAGTTCAAAGCCCACCAACTCCAGGATGCCCAATCTGACTTTAAAAAATCCAATAATTTCTTACATGGACTTTTTTATATTTAAGTAAGTGGTCTCAGCTATAGAAATGAATTTGTGGGACTTTGGCATAGTGATGCTAAATAAAAACATGAGATCTAGTAATTGAGTGCAGTTAGGAAAAAAAGAGTATGAGGATTGCGATGTGCCATAAAGAGGAACAAAAGGAAAATGACAAAGAAGAAACAAACAGAAGATCCAAAGTGGGGGAAAAAAAATCAAGCAAAAGAAGGAAGCATTTCAAGGAGGAGAGAGAGTGATCAGCTGTGTCAAATACTGCTGGTAAATCATAATTCCCATTATTCCTATATTATTTTTATCTAATAGAGGGAGATTAACCAAAAGGTTTTTTGATATTTATCTTTTCACATTTTTCTAGGACAACCTGACAACTTTTAGAAAAGCCCTGTCTCATATCTAACCCCGTCTGTATTTTTCAATAGCACTTTTTTTTTCTGATGCTATCACCTACACTAATAAAAGAGAAAGATGCAAATTGACCATACCTTCATGATGCCCACCAGCCAATCAAAGATGGTGGGTTAATTTGCATATACAGGGGCTGAGTGGCCGGGTGCGGGGCAAGGTGAGATGCAGGCATTCCATGCCGCCCCAGCAGCTCCGGGCCTCTGGGCAGCGAGGGAAGGTGGAAAGGTGGTTCCAGCCTGAGTGAAGGCGGTGCTGACAGCTAGTGGAAGCAAGGCCCATTCTTGCCTGAATCTTCGTGCATTGGGCTCTAGTATACTTATATTCTTTGGGCTCCCAAGTTTAGCATCACCTCATATACACAAAGATATATAGTAATTTTATAAGCATGTATTTTATTTACCCCCAAAAAATATTTAACCCTTCTTGGTGAGTGGAGGTCTTCTTCCTTCCACAGTGCCCAGCAGGGGCCATACCAACATTACCCTTCAGACACATCAATGAGAACTCAGCAGAGACCTGTGCCTGGCTCTTACACTGACATGGTAATATCAGTCAAGTAGCTTGTTCTTTTTAATCACTGGAATCGTCATTTTTAAAGCAGAAATACCTACCTAGTCCAAATCGAAGAAGTAATATATATAATACTAGAGGCCCAGTGCATGAAAATAATGCATGGGTAGAGTCCCTAGGCCTGGTCAGCAGCCAGCAGGGTGATTGGAGGGCCCCCCCCGGCACCTGCCTGGGCTGGCCTGGTACCACCCACTCGCTGGCCCTGCCCCCATCCCCGCTGCCATCGGTCACCTCCCTCTGTGGGGCAACTGGCAGGGCAATCGGGGGGCCCCTGTTGGCATTCACCTTGGCCGGCCTGGGGTCTTTGGGCTGGGGCAGCTCCTGCATTGAGCATCTGCTCCCTGGTAGTCAGTATGCATCATAGTGACCAGTCGTTCTGCAGGTCGTTCCACAGGTTGTCCTGTCTTTCAGTTATTTGCATATTAGGCTTTTATTAAGATCACATTGAATAGTATAAATCATTGAATAACCTATTGTGCCAAAGTAATGGATTTAGCTAATTAACTAGTCAGTTTTGCATTAATTATAATGTTTGCTTCTACAGTACTTCTTCTAAAATTGTCCTCACAGTTTTCTTGATGATGAAAGGTAGAAATGTCAGCTAAAATGGGCTTGCTTTGTCTTTTCTTTTAGGTTAAAATAGAGAGGCCTTAAAGACAGACTTTATACTTCTGATCTAAAAAATGGTTTACAAGGATGCCTCAGTGCAAACCCCTAAAATAAAAAGCCTCCAATCCAATAAAGGTGATACTGTTGTTGTATGGTGCACTTTTATTATAGGAAACAGTTCACACTGTGCAGTAAAAGCTGATTCATATCATGTCATTCATCAAAAAAAAGAATAAAAACCTTTGAGGCCTGCCATGCTAACTGGGAAGGGGCAATTTTTCTTTCAACATTATGAGAAATAATACATAATAAAAAATGATGAAAATAACTGTCAAGTAAGTTGACAGTAGTGAGCGGCATATACCATTTACTTGTAGCATTTCTTTTCCACGGAAAAATCTGGAATATGTCAAAGGCTGTAGAAAAATTGACATTAATATTTTAAATGTTTTCCCCTTCCTTGAAACTATGGAGAGGAATAGGTAAGAGCATCCACATCTACTTCTGATCATAGCCAGCTAGGCACTGGACTCAGGGGTTCTCAGGAGTATTCTCATTGACTCATCTTTCATTTGCCATTCTGATGAGGTAGACATCCTTGTTTTTCAAAAACAAAAACAAAAAAAAAGAGAGAGAGAGACTGAGTTCATAAAGATAGTATGTAACAGGATTTAAACTGAGTTCTAAAAAATGCCTTTTTTTTTAGTGTGGTTTTTAAAAAACTTGGAATGTTGTTACCACGCATTTCAATATTTTTTCTTTCTCATAGGACTTTCCTCCAACCCATCTCATACATCTTCCTCCTATCTCCTCCAAACTGAACTCATCATAGTTCCTCACAATTTGCTTTTCTTCTTTTCTTCTTATCTAGTCAACAAAACCAGTATTCTTTGAGTCTCTTAAGTGCTTTTCAACAACTTTTTCTGACATGTGTATACTGGTTTCATCCAGAGAGCTCATTTATCAGAATTGCAAAGATTAAACTCCTATTTTATAAAACATTCAGCTGTGGTTCCTGATTCCTTAAGTGAAGACAGAAATTATTTCAGGATGTCAGGGTAGTAGACTAAATAGATTTTAGTAAAAGCAATAAAAAAGTAAGTTAAATTTCCATTATTTTCTGCACCCACTGCTGGCTGATTTTAGATATCTCCAAATTTACATTTGCTCATTTAGAGTTTCCTAGGATGATTGAGAGATTTACATGATGTCAACGTGTATCCACAGAGAGCATCTACATAGCAGGCCCTCAGTAAATAATACTCTCTTTCCCTGCCCCTTTGCTTACTTTATCACTGTGTAGAAGAAATCTGAAGGATAGGAAACCAGGTATATAATCTAAAAAGGAACTCAAGCCCTGGCTGGGTGGCTCACTTGGTTGGAGCATTCCTATTCAGGGTACATCCCTAGATTGCGGTTTGATCACAGGTGGGGTGCATATAGGAGGCAACCCATCAATGTTTCTCTCTCACATAGATGTTTTTTTCATTCTCTCTCTCCCATGCTCTCTCTCTGAAAATCAATAAAAACATATCGTTGGGTGGGGATTAAAAGAATAATAATTTAAAAAATAAAAAGGAATTCAAGATCTTAAGGAAGGGTCATTTAGGAAATCTGAAAGTCCACAATAATGGATTGTGATTTTGAGGAGAAGGATAAAATTTATTTACTTCAGCAATGTCACCACCTTTTCTTCTCTCAAAAAAAAAAAAAAAATACACATGTCCATGTGAAAATCTGAGATCTATAACAACCAGAAGAAAGAAAAGATAAAAATACTGCAAGAGAGTGAAAGTGATAGTATTACAGAGATTAATTTACAGCTCTGTACTATATTTTATTTAGTTAAAAGCAATCCTTTTGCAAAATTAGGCATTTTCCATATTGTTTGTTACAAATCATGAGGAAGAGCCCTCATATTCAATCTCAGCACAATCTCTAAAGTTTATTGAGCTAAAGAAAATGGATTAAAAATTAAATATAATAGAGCACATAAACCATAGATGTTAAATTGGAAAGATAGATCCAAGATGATCAAGATTTGGTTGTGACCATCACTCTGGGTCACTCCTGGCACAGAAGCAGGACTGTGCCAAAGGTTTTCAGAGCACATTTGCCTTTTTAGCTGAGTCCCACAGTCATCCCCTTGCTATTAACTGAGTTGACATGGAAAGCAAGGATGGGAAACAATATGTTTGTCACTAGTGGGAGGAACTAAAGGGTTTACTTATTTAAAAGGCAAATTTAAATAGTTTAGAGAACACTAAAATGACAATACATGACCTTCTACATTAAGATAGCTGAGTAATCTATACTAATAAAAGGGTATATGCTAATTAGACCAGACATCTTCCGGATATCCATCCAGACAAAGCCACAGCAGCTGCGAGGGTCAAGGGCCGGCAGCGCTGGAGAGGAGGCTGCAGTGCCACCATAGCCACCACCCCTTCCACAGAGGCAGTGTGGAAGAGGCTGAGGCGCGGGCCAGTCTAGCACTGGGGCCACTTTCACAGAGGCAGCAGGAGAGGGGGCTGTATGGTCTGGGTCCCAGTGCTGCCCCTTCCACAGAGACAGCCACAGAGGCAGCAGCGGAGGCTGGTCGTGGTGCTATGCCTCCACAGAGGGTAGACAGGGTGCGACCTGCTGTGCCTCAACCTCCCACAGCCCCTCCCACATCTGGCCTTGCCCAAATCACCCCCACCCACCAGTGGGCAGAGGGCGGGGCCAGCGCTAAGAAATGACAGCCAAGGGCTGGCAGCCAAGGCAGCCAGCAGTGGCAGCAGCAGCAGCAGATGATGGGGGCAGCACCTTCCCATGATCGGCCCAGTCGCCTCCTGCAGAGGGAGGCAAGACTGCGGCTTAGGTCTGCTCCCAGCAGGGAGCGGGCTTAAGCCATCAGTAGGTCATCCCCTGAGAGCTCCTGGACTGTGAGAGGGGGCAGGCTGGGCTGAGGTAACCCCCCAGTGCACAAATTTTCATGCACTGGGCCTCTAGTAGTATATATAATAGATTAGTAGTTAAGATCTGGATTAAAGTTCTGCCTCTATCATTTTGACTAAAATTTTGAGTTTGCATAACTTAGATATTTGAATCTCCATTCTCTTATTTGCCAAATATAGGTTTTGTACCATCCTGTATATTCCCTTTCATATCGACATATTCTGTTAGTCTTGATCATAAATATTAATTTCCATAAAGATACGCAGGCTATCTATATTATTAAAAGGGTTATACGCTAATTAGACCAGATGTCTTCCAGACATCCTTCCAGACAAAGCCATGGTGGCAGGGGCTGAGGGAGAGGCAGTTAGGGGTATTTGGGCTGGCAGGGGAGAGCAGTTAAGAGCAATCAGGCTGGGAATGGAAGGCAGTTAGGGGTGATCAGGCAGGCAGGGGAGAGCAGTTAAGGAGCTGGGATTGGGCCTAAACCAGCAGTCAGACATCCCCCAAGGATTCCCATATTGGAGAGGGTGCAGCTGGGCTGAGGGACACCGCCATGCACAGATTTCATGCACCAGGTCTCTAGTTATATAATATATGGAATATATAGTTTTAATTATCTGATCCTTTGCATCATTATCCCAACAAAACTTTCACCTGGCTTTTCAGCCTATATATTTGACAATGTTGTTTAATACTCATCATTGGATACAACCTATGTGCAAACAACTGTTCGGAGTTCAGAAGGCCCTAAACAATTGTCTCAAAAAGGTTCTTTTCAGATTCATTATATTCATTCTGGAAGGAAAAAAAATGCTAGAATTTGTGGACTTAATGTTATAGAAAATTTTACCCCATAGTCACACAAAATTAAAACTGAAACCACTTCTGAGAAACAACAATCCCTTTCTTATTTTTTAAGCATTGAGGTTATGTATATTGATGAAAGCAAACTTACTTTAATTCAATTTCCAATAGTTTATTACACTATTGACTTTCTCTCCCTAAAGTTTATTGAGCTAAAGAAAATGGATTAAAGATTAAATACAATAGAGCTCATAACCCATAGAAGTTAAATTGGAAAGATAGAGATATTCAATCAGACTGTGCCTTCTGGAAAGCAAACTTGTCATGGGACTTAAAATTGTGCCTTATGTTCTGTTCTTACATACTTTCTTCCTAATCCCTCCATCCCACTATGGGCACCTAGCCAATTGATGGCTACACTGCATGTTTAAAATTGGGTTGCCACTGATTTCCAGACAATTGCTTTATAAATGGTTTTGTCTTTATTCACAAAGGCTTAATTGAAAGCCTCCAGTTCCTGAGAGAGGCTGGTGATAACTCAGGTGCAGATGGAGCCATAAGAATCCTCCTCGCAGAACCTCTGCTGCTGGCGAGTCATTCTGGAGGACTTTCATGGCTCTTTAATTATGATCATCCCATAGAAATGCAGCCAGTCTCACTGCATAAACTGTTTATTTTAGTTTCAGTGTTTATTGTAATTGCTTGTTATCCTCCGCTACTGACACACTGTCAACATATTAACTTCAACAGCTATGAGGAGAGAATTAAGTATTCTGAAAAATAAACATATAGGCCACCTCTGTCAGGCCCTCAGGGGTTGAAGAAACAAGAATACAGTGAGCCAAATGAAATTCTATCTCCCTACCTTACACCCCCAGTGGAACTATGAGAGTAGATTCAAAGTCTCTTCTCTTTTCATGGGATGGTAATATAAGTAGGTGTTATAAAATAATAAGATTATAGACTTTCTTGAAATGGACCTTACAAGTAACCTAGTCAAACCCTTTATCCAAAGCAGAATTTCTCACTCTTGCATTTCTCATAAATAAGCATATTTCATATCTATTTGAATACCAAAATAAGTGTTTGAAATATACTGAATTCATGTATATGGATAAGTGAGCATAGTGAATATATTCAGTTACATGTAATGAAGTAGTGACAAAATAACATGTAATGTATTATATGTAATATATTGTATAATGATATATTAGTAATAATATTATTATATAATAGCATTATTAGTACATAATTTTATTACTGTTCTCCAAGCTCCCACTATTTGCTTTTTTTTCTTCTTTTAAATATCTCCACTGCTACCTAGAGAAAGAGTAAGGGAGAGGAAGAGAGAGAAACATGGATGAGAAAGAGAGAAATACCCATCAGCTGTCTCTTGCATGCCCCCCAGTAGGGATGGAGCTCACAACCCAGGCATGTGCCCTGACCAGGAATCAAACCAATAACCGTTTAGTGCACAGGACTACACCCAAACAATTGAGCCACTAACACTATTTTCTAGTAACTTTACCTAATTTTACATAATATCAGTTTCAACTTCTAGATGCTGTCTGCAGGATCTTGATTCCTAATTTACATAGGGTTTTATGTTTAAACTAGTGGCCCAGTGCACAAAATTCGTGCATGGGAGGGGTATCCCTCAGCCTGGCCTGCACCCTCTCCAATCTGGGACCCCTCAGGAGATGTCTGACTGCCGGTTTAGGCCTGATTCCTGTTGGATCAGGCCTAAACCGGCAGTCAGACATCCCTCCCGCAATCTGGGACCACTGGCTCCTAACCACTCACCTGCCTGCCTGCCTGATCACCCCTAATCACTCTGCCTGCCAGCCTGCTTGCCCCCAACTGCCCCCCCCGCCACCTAACTCTCCCCCCCCCCCCCGCTGGCCTGCTCATCCCCAACTGCCCCCCACCCCGCCAACCTGATTGTCCCCAACTGCCCCCCACTGCCAGCCTGCTCGCCCACAACTGGCCTCCTCTGCCAGTCTGCTTGCCCCCAAATGCCCCACCCCTGCCAGCCTGCTCACCCCCAACTGCCCTCCCCTCCTGGCCTGTTCACTCCTAACTGCCTCTGCCTAAGCCCTGCCACCATGGCTTTGTCTGGAAGGATGTCCGGAAGGTCTCCCAGTCTAATTAGCATATTACCCTTTTATTAGTATAGACTATTATACTCACAGACTTTAACCTGTTTGTACTGCACATAGAAGTCAACTTCAGAGCTGAAGCATCTGAAGGTAATCGTTCTTTCTTTTGTTTTCAGGACACTATATTCTTCTTCTATTTCTCTTATAGTTTTCTTTTAGTTTTATATACTGGCCCCTTCCCCTCTGCAAGGTTCCTATTTTTTATGAATTTACAATCATATCCTCTAGACTATTCTATGAATTTGCATGTATTCCATTGGCAATTTCATCTTCCCCATAGGTTTCATTAGCATCAGTTACTGATGACTGTCTTTCTTTACCTCCTTCTCAAACTCAATGCCTGAGTTGCACAGGGAAGATGCTTGATCTAAACAGCTATGTGGACATGTTTCTTATGATGGACTGTTTTACAATATATAAAAAAATATTAACTTAATGCTAGTGTTTTACATACATTTGCAGTTTGTTGAACAATGAACTCACAGCATGTGATACTGGTTCTCCACTCAATTTTACTTTGGACATCAAATGCCAACAGCCACAGATCTTTACCTAGAGCCGTGCCAGTAGCATCATTTATTTGTTTATTTACCTATCTTTTGTTTATTTACTTATTTATTTATATTTGAGTCATAAAATTATTTATAAAGCAGGCCTGTAAGTAATGCAAGAAACATAACTTTGCCAAGTGAAATGTAGAATATGTGGGATATCAGTCAGAATTGGATACACTTGAAAAAGAGTCAAAACTGAAAGCATGAATTTTAATTAGGTTTATAATTAGGATAAATGTTCAGTCTTACATGTGGGTTTAAAAAAATCGTTGAAAAATGCAGAGATGCTTGAGAACTTATTTAAAAACTAGTTCATGCAGAATGAGAGAGCAGTTTGATAGACCTAGATTCATGCTCAGTATATTCAAACAGTGGCATGTTGTAGTTATAAAAAGTGGATGTAATTTCAGGTTGAATAAAGAGAAAAATACTGCACATAAGAAAGTCAGGTCAGATAACATCTGTAGCTTTGTCTGCTGTTTTTTGGCATCATGTTTTAAGGACACTATTTATAGTAGCATGAACTATTTATTATGTAAGACCAATGAGCAGCTATGTCCACTATCAATTCCTGTTTGCACACTGGTAAGATAAATATGGGTAATTGCTAAAAACAGTAAGGACAAAAATAATGGAGGCACCAGTTATTTTGTAAATTCTTCCTGGGATTCAGGGTATGTGTTTTCATAATGTGACTCTTCAAACTACATCCAGGGATCTCACTGCTGTGTCTTCTTTCACTTTATTCATGGTCAGGATTATTATCCTGATAGCCTGACCTTGCTGATTACATAGATGTTTATATGCTCTCTCATTTTCTCTTTATGTGCATGTTCTAGAACCTCAAAACCATTTTATTTTCAGGCAATTTGAAATCTTATGCCCTATTTATAATATAAAACAAAACAAACATGTAACACATTTCATTGTAAGGTTTGTACCTGGAAGTACACTATGGATATATGCTGTGCCAGCACAGTCAAGGGTTTGGCGAACCTGAGGGAGGGCCAGCGAAGGATGAAGAAAAAACAGACAAAGAGAATAAGCTGGGTGTAAGTGGATCTTCTGTGCATGACTGAGACCACAGAACAGGTCCAGACTGCAAGCTGATGCTTTATTTTATAGTCAGAGGTAAACCCAGGAAAGATCTAGGGAGCAATCACAAGATCAAGCTTAATTATGCTAAGAGGGCTGTGCCCTCAAAGCTGGGACTTGTTTGCGGCTTTGCCAGCAGGTCAGTCTGAGGCTTAACCCTATAACTGCTCCCTACATGGATATTGGAGTTAGACAGCCCTCAGGGAATCATGGCTCTGTCATCTGCCAGCACTGTGACTTTGGGAAAGATACACAATCTTGCTGAATCTTAAGTTTCCTCATTTGTAAGATGGAGATAAAAGCACCACAGATCCCTTCATTCACTGATACATTTTAAATTAAATGCTTGTTAACATCTACACTAGGCAGTTTTAATGTATCAGTGATTTTTAGAGGAGGCCCTTAAAACAAGTCCAGTTGATCTTCATATAAGAGTAATTAATAGCAATCGCATGTTTGGGTCTCTTATAGAGTTAACAGATCAAAAGAAAAGGAGAAATGACTGACAGTAAGATTTCCAAGGGTTAACTAAAATTGTTTCTTCTTTTGATTGATGGGAAGTCACCATCTGGAGCTGCCATATTTTCTGTAAAGTTTTTTTTTTTTTCCTTTTGGTGACACTATGAGAGAGGAAATGAGCATTTAACCCCTGTTCTGACTGCTGAAGGGAGCAGTCCAGACCTAGTTAACTGAGGGGCTTAATGAAATGATTTTAGAGTACGTGTATGTGCACATCAGTCTCTTTCAGTGCCTTTCCTCCAAAAGCATAGCCACCAGGCATGGGCAGCCTGAGGGCTTTGAGTAGCAAAGATCCCAATGGCAACTATAGGACAGACCAAAAGAAAGTTTTCTTTTAAGCCAATTTGCAAGTGAGGATCAATAAGAGAAATTACTATGTAAAGCTATAGTTAGAATCATGTTCTTTTTAAGAAAAAAAAATATTTTTATTGATTTCTGAGAGGAATGGAGATGGGGAGAGAGAGAAAGAAACATCAATGATGAAAGAAAATTATTGATCATCTGCCTCCTGCATGCCCCACACTGGAGATCAAGCCTGCAACCTGGGCATATGCTCTGACCCAGATCGCCGTGACCTCCTGGTTCATGGGTCAACACTCAACCACTGAGCATGCCGGCCAGGTGCCACTGTTCTTTATGTATTGGCAATCATTTTGTGAAATGAATTTTGAATATCTGATTATTTTATTTGGTAGCTAGAGTTTATACTTCTTAAAATAGTTACAATTCAATGCCCAAATAGTAGACCAGAATTTGGTGTTATTTACATATTCTAGATTTTTATGTATGTAATGAACTTAATATTCTGGTGTTTATATAAAAACCATACACTACTGCTGGCAAGGATATGGTTTTTAGGAGAAAGTAGCCAGCCTCTTTAATGGATAAACTATGAAAATTCAATTTTTGTTAATATTACATTCTACAGGTAGAATAGGACTGTGGAACAAGACTATATTTCTAAAATTTCCAACAAATCAGAAATGATGGATGACCTCTAACTAAATGACAAAATAGATATTGCCAATGATTTCCACCATGTCAAATCAAATGCTTAGTTCATAGTCTATCTTACTGACCTATCAGCAACATTTGCCAATGATCACTTTTTCCTTGAAAATTGATACATTCCTCCCTTGGCTTCCAGGAGTCCACATTCTCCATGTTGTCTTCCTATTTTATTGGCTACTGCTTCTGAGTCTTTTATGTTGTTTTTGTCCTTTCCCAGATCAGCAAATGTTGAAAGTCACAGGTATTAATTTATACTCAAACACCCATGACCATGGCTTAAATACCATCTACATGGAATTGAATCCTAAATGTATATCTCTAATCTTATTTTCCTTTTTTTTTTTTTTTTTGAAATCCAGATAAGTTTTTCCAACTGACAGACTGACGTTTCTTCTCTCTTTAAATTTTTATTGTATTTACTGGAGTGACATTGGTTAATAAAATTATGTAGGTTTCAGGTGTACAATTTTAAAATACATCATCTGTATCTTGTATTGTGTCTTCACAGCCCCAAGTCTCCTTCCATCTTTTCTTAATAAATCATCTCAAACCTAAAAATTTCTACCCACAGAACTTTTCCATCCATGTTTCTTCTCCATCTCAGTAAATAGTATAGCATTCATCCAATTAACCAGGCCACAACACTAGGAGTTACCTTTTCTCTTTTTTTGTTATCCCACATGCCATCTGTGGGCAGTAACTTCAAAGTATGTCTTTAATCTGAAGATTTCCCACCACCACTTCTACCCTGATCCAACCTACTATCATATTTTTTCAAAATACTTTAAACAATTCCTTTTTCTTTCCTTTTTCTTCTACTTAGACTCCCTAAGCTCTATTCTCATACATACTGATCCTTCTGAAAATGTTAACTCTGATAATGTCACTTCCCTTCTTAATCCTCTCCCTATGACTTCTCATCACACACTTCTGCTTAGAAGTTATTTGTGCTATTTTTTGTAATGCACCTGTGGGATTTAGAGTCAGAATTCTTATATTTTAATCTTGACTCTGCTTTGGAACTTTTGGCAAATTACTAATACTCTCTGAGATTCAGTGGGTAGGATAATTGTACTGCCTAATAAGTTTGTTAAATCTGAAAATGAAATAAGGTATCAGATAAAACTGGCATTTCCTACTCTTCTTGTATAATTTTTATGGATGCAGAAAATGAGTTTGCGTAAGTACTTAGTGAAGATTAATGATTATTATGGTGATGTTGATGTTTCCTCAGAAAGCTGGTGAGTTCCATAAAGACAAAGACTGGGTTTATTTTGTATTTTATGTGTCCAGAACCAACTACAGGGTTAGAACATATCAAAGATCAGTAAGTAATTGCTGAATAAGGGAAAGAATGAAATAATATAATAAAAGTTGCTGTCTATCCTTGTTCTCAGTTTTTTTTCCTTTTGATTTTCTCGATTCCAGCTGTTTATCTCTCTATATAAAAGCCTGTGCGACTGAACAACCCAACAACCCAATGACTGGTCGCTATGATGTGCATTGACAACCAGGGAGCAGACGCTCAACACAGGAGCTTCCCCCTGGTGGTCAGTGCACTCCTACAGCCAAACCCTTGCGGTCTCCGCCCCTCCTTCATGAGAGGGCCCTGATCGGCCCCATTGCCTGCCAGGCTTAGGGGCCTCTAGTATATTTATATTTCTTTAAGACCTGGAAATACACTTCTTCAAAATTCATTCTTCCTATTAGTGTCCTTCCTTTCTACTCATGACTTTTTTCTACTCTGCTTTACATTAGACCCATAGCCAGGCCATTGATCAGCTGTCCATTATTATTATTATTATTATTATTATTATTATTATTATAAGAGTAAGCTGAACCACCTTTGAGCTTTTAAAGCATCTCTTATGTTTTCATCTCATTACATCTATTTACTGTCTTAAGTGTTACCCTTATTTATTTCTCTACTGATAGTCCCAAGGAATAAAGAAAGTACGAAAGTGTGTGTGCGCGCGCATGCATGCGTGCATGCGTATGCGCCTGTGTATGTATTCGGTCTCTTCTCCATGCTATGGGCTCAAAAACATAATAAAATCTCAGTCTCTGCTATCATATTTTTGCATATAAACTTAGTGAGAAAATATATATATGGTCATGGCAGTACTTGGGCTTCTGTCACTACATATGAAAGATCATGACATTTCAGAATTTATTCTATGCCTCTGGTTTAAAATATGTTTTGCTTGTGGGAAAACAAAGATAAGACACCTAGCTGGAAATCCATTTTTCCTTTGATTATGCTAATATTGACATTAAAATGAGTAAACAAATGGAATAAGGCTATATCTCCATGGTGTCAAATAATTCATTTGGTTTGGTTTAAAAAATCTAGTTATCTGAATACTTGATATGATGTAGAGAAAGTGTTTGTTAACTGGCTGACCACATGTCTCCATAACACATACATACTGTCCAGGGAAAAGATAAATGTGGTGTTTCTGTGCTCTCTCTCTCTCTCTCTCTCTCTCTCTCTCTCTCTCTCTTTCTTGCTCAGGCCAAGCCTTTCATAGAAAGTGGACTGATACTGTCGATTTGTGGGGCAGGGAAAGTGCATATTCTCCAAGAAAAAGGGGGGAACCTCTTTTCCACTAGAGTCAAAATATTACACACTGCCTGAGAAAATGACTCTACTAAGTCACCCATGCAGTTAGAAGGAGGAAAATAAAATAAAAATAAACAGTCTACTATTTAAATGTGCAGACATTAAGATACAATTGGTCTTGAAACTTAAACTAGAAAAACACTTAAACTGTAAATGGTCTGAATGCTTTCTTTTTCTTAAGTTCTATGGGCTTGGAAATATCTTTTTAATGTTGTTGAAAGCAAGTGCTAACCTACTGGCTCCTAGTGACACTGATTAATTGCTTTTTACAGCATTGGTAAAATTGCCAATTCCATTACTTTCTCATTCATGCCAGGGCCAGCATTTTCTACAAACTCTTTTGTTTAGCCTTTTAAACCTATAGAAAAATTAAGTCAAATCAAAGAGGCAGGTATTTTCTTATGAGTCTTTTAAGTATTATTATTTTAAAGAATAAAATGGGGGACTAATCCAGTTTTTGTGTTATACAAGTAGACCTGGTAAATCTAGTCAATGCCAACGCTCTGTCATCTCTTTGTTCAATTATTTCTTCAGGCTATCTGCCTTACTTGACAGAATATATTCAAAATTTTATATTCATTAAAGATTCATGTCATGGTATTTATTGTTATTTTTACTAAATTGAATAACTAATTATTATCTGTTCTGCATAATGCATATAGACAGATTCATTGAGGGGAAAGACTACATATGATTTTGTTTAGCCAGCATATATCACATACTGGCACCAAGTACTTAAAACACATTTGCTTAAAGGAGGACATATTTCCATCTCTGTAAAGACTAACTATTGAAGTCCACAATTGTTAATACTTTAATGTGCCATGCCTAAGATCTAGAAAAGAAACTATTTTCTCATATATCAGTTTATATTCCTGATATTCTCACTTGAAACTGTTTCCCAGTGCTACTGCTCTGCTTCTGTCATTTATTTCAAGCATATATAGAGCTCCTTCCATTATTTTTGGTTTGAATTGATTTCCTTTCTCTCTGTTTTTCTCAGTGAGTCAGAGATGTTGGTTCTGCCTCAAACTATATGATCAGTTCATAAATATTTGGAGTTTTAAAGACATTTATTTATATGCACATAAATATTTATTAATAAAATTCTAATATTTAGTCTTTGCCTTGTATGAAAGGGGCTAAAAACAAGTTTGCTTTTCCTTGGATGAGTAGACATTTACAGTGAATTAAAAACAAAGCCTGTTATTATTTATTTATTTTTTTGTTTAAAGTATTACATATAGTATTACATATGTCTCCTTTTTCCCCCATTGACCTCCCCCTGGCCATCCCCACACTCCCAGCACATGTCCTCACCCTCTTAATGTCTGTGTCCATTGGTTATGCTTACATGCATGCATACAAGTCCTTTGGTTGATCTCTTACCCCACCGCCACCCCCACTTTCCCACTGAAGTTTGAGAGTCTGTTCAATGCTTCTCTGTTTGTATATCTAGTTTGTTCATCAGTTTTATGTTGTTCATTATATCCCACAAATGAGTGAGATCATGTGATAGTTATCTTTCTCTGATTGGCTTATTTCACTTAACATAATGCTCTCCAGGTCCATCCATACCGTTAAGAATGGTAAGAGTTCTCTCTTTTTTATGGCAGTGTAGTATTCCATTGTGTAGATGTACCACCGTTTTTTAATCCATTCATATGCTAATGGCACTTAGGTTGTTTCCAAACCTTAGTTATTGTTAATTGCACAGATAGAACATATGGGTGTGTATGTCCTTTCTGATTTCTTGGGATATGTCCCAGAAGTGGGATGACTGGGTCAAATGGTAGTTCCATTTTTAATTTTTTGAGTAAACTCCATACTGTTTTCCACAGTGGCTGCACCAGTCTGCATTCTTACCAGCAGTGCACAAGGGTTCCTTTTTCTCCACATCCTCACCAGCACTTGTCATTTGTTGATTTGTTGATGATAGCCATTCTGACAGGTGTGAATGATATCTCATTGTCATTTTGATTTGCATCTCTTCGATGATTAGTGACTTGTTTTCATATGTCTTGGCCTTCTGTGTGTCCACTTTTAGAGGAAGACATAAACAAATGGAAGAATATACCATGTTCATGGATTGGTAGAATCAACATCATTAAAATGTCCATATCATCCAAAGCAATCTATAGATTAATGCAATCCCCATTAAGATACCAAAGACATATTTCACAGACCTTAATAAAACTCTCCAAAAATTCATATGGAATAAAAAAAGACCTTGAATAGCCTCAGCAATCTTGAGAAAAAAGAACAAAGTTGGAAGGATTACAATACCAGATATCAAGATATATTACAAAGCCACTGTTCTCAAAACTGCCTACTTCTGGCACAAGAACAGACATATAGACCAATGAAACTGAACAGAGAACCCAGAAATCAACCCAAGCCATTATGCTCAATTAATATTTGACAAAGGAGGCAAGAGCATACAATGGAATCAAGACAGTCTCTTCAATAAATGGTATTGGGAAAATTGGACAGATACATGCAAAAAAAATAATGAATCTAGACCACCAATTTACACCATACACAAAAATAAACTCAAAATGGATAAAGGACTTAAAGATAAGATGGGAAACCATAAAAATCTTAGAAGAATCCATAGGCAGCAAAATATCAGACATATGTCATAGCAATATCTTTACTGATACAGCTCCTAGGGCAATGGGAACTAAGGAGAAAATAAACAAATGGAACTACATCAAAGTAAAAAAGCTTCTGCACAACAAAAGAAACCATCAATAAAACAACAAAAAAGCCCACTGCATGGGGGAACATACTTGCTGATGTTATATCCTATAAGGGCCTAATCTCCAAAATCTATAGGGAACTCCTACATCTTAACAAAAAGAAGATAAACAATCCAATAAAAACATGGGCAATGGACTTAAATAGGTACCTTTCAAAAAAACCAAGCCTTTTTAAATAATGCTTATGGATGTGGTTCTTATGAGAAGATAAGTTATGTCAAACCAGAGGAGAAATGAATGCCCCTGCAGGTTTCAAGGCTAAGCTCCCTCCTTTCTTTTCACCTTGGACTTCGCCCTTTATCTCCATATATCCCTTCTATTCACATATCCGATCTCTATACACACATCTCACACTGAGCTGTCACTTGACCACCTCCTCTTACTGGATGCATAAGAGAAAGGGGAAATGGCCATGGGGAGGTTGGATATAGAGATGAGGCCCAGGAAGTAAATTTAAGACCATTTGGGCTGGTAACTCTGAGGTCCCAGGTATCAAGTTCCAGAAAGGTAGGGAATCTAAGTTAGTATATAATGTTTACCTCTTCACGCTGTGTGGGTGGATATTCCCAGAGGAAGTTCAGAGAAGTGCCCTTTTAAATGCAGAGACCAACTGGGCAGAGGCCCTGGTCACTCAAGTCTATAGATAGTATTACTAGTAGTAAAAGGCTGAATCCAAATCTCTGGGCATGAATGTAGAAGAGGAAGAATCAGCAAGAGAGGGAGACAGAAAATTACCTTTCACAAAATCCAATGAAGAATAGATTTTAACAGTAGAATAGTGGTAAAATACTATAGAAAAAAAAATTAAAAGTTAAGACTGCAAAAAAAAATTAAAAGATTACAATTCAGAAATAGTAATACTATAAATTATTTTTAAACTTTTTATGATAAACAATAAAATAAGCCTTTTCCCCCCAGTAAAAATAGAGTAGGCTCTTTTTTTTCACCTTTTTAAGAATTATGGGAAAAATATATATAGCATAAAATTTACTGTCTTAACCATTTTTTAAATATATTTTTATTGATTTCAGAGAGGAAGAGAGAGAGAAGAGAGAGAGAAAGAGAGAGAGAGAGAGGGAGAGAGAGAGAGGGAGAGGGAGAGAGAGAGAGAGAGAGAGAGAGAGAGAGAGAGAGAGAGAGAGAGAGAGAGAGAGAGAAACATCAATAATGAGAGAGATTCATTGATCAGGGCTGCCTACCTGCATGCTTTGCACTGAGTGAGGATCAAGCCTGCAGCCCTGGCATGTGCCCTGACCAGGAATCAAACTAAGACCTCCTGGCTCACAGGTCCATGCTCAACCACTGAGCCATGCCAGTCAGGCTTAACCATGTTTAAGTGTAGAGCTCAGTAGTGTTAAATACATTCTCATTGTTGTTCAATTTCCAAGTTTGTGTTTTTTTATCTTGCAAACCTAAAACTCTATACCCATTAAACAACAACTTCCCAATTTTCCCTTTACACAACCTCTAGAAACGATCATTCTACTTTCTGCCTCTATACATTTGAATCAGATAAGTTGAATCATACAATATATGTCATTTTGTGACTGGTTCATTTCACTTAGCACAATAAGCATCCGTGTTGCTGCATGTTGGAATTTCCTTCATTTTTTTAAGGCTGGATAATATTGCATTGTATGTATATACTACATTTTGCTTTCCAGGCATCTATCAATGAACACATGGGTTGCTACCAACTTTATATTGTTCTGAATAATACTTCTATAAACATGGATACTCAAATATATCTTCAAGACCCTGCATTCATTTTTAATATATATACACAAAATGATTGTTGGATCATTTGGTAATTTTATTTATTTTGAGGAACTGCTGAACTGTTTTCTCTAATGGCTATACCACTTTACATTCCTACCGACAGTGCACAAGGCTTCTATATTTCCACACATTTTGCCAATACTTACTTTCCTTCTTTCCTTTTTTTTGATAGCAGACATTATGATTGGTGTAAGCTGACATCTCATTGTGGTTTCAATTTACACTTCTCTAATGATTAATAGGTTGAGCATCTTTTCATGTGCTTATTTGGCATGCTTATTCAAGTTCTTTGCCATTTTTAATCAGGCTGTTTTTTGTTACTGAATTATAGGGTATCTCTATATATTCTGGATGTTAACCCCTTATTGGCAAGTATCAGAATCTTAATATAATATCTCCAGATCATGTACATGAGGTGCCTATCTATTTATTTGTGAGTAATTGGTTACTTCTGTCAGAGCAGTTTTAGTAGAGAGGTGAGGCAGTTGACTAATTTTACTAGTAGTAACTTGAATTGTGGATGGTAAGTAACTGTGGAATATTCCTTGAACAAATCAAATTGGAAAAAGGAGAGAAACTGTATGGTGATAGGGAATAAAAGATCGCCAAGAAAAATAAAATAAAACATAGAAGATAAAATGCCACACTTATTTGGTGAAGGAAAGATGCTAGTAAAGAAGTATTAAGATGGAATGAAAGAAGAAAAGGAATAAATTCATAAAACAAGTGGTTTTAAAAGAAGGGACATGTTTCTTCCTTGTGAAAAGGAAATGATGGAGTCCAAACTCAGAGAAGTTTGATGATAGATAACAGAGAGAGCTTCTGCCCAATAGCCTAGCCTTTCTTTGTGAAGTAGAGGGGCAGGTCATTTGCTGTGTCAGATGGTAGAAGGAGCTGGCTATGAGACAGAAGGAATGTGTAAAGATGCAAAGCAATTACAGGAAATATGAGAGGTGATGGCCACATAGAAAGGAAGTAGAGTGGGAGTAAAGGATTGAGGATCCAGCTGAGATTGATCCAAGAGTCACCCAGAATGTTTGAACAATTTTATCTGGCATGATTCAAATACTTAAAGAAGGCCTAGATGTCTGTAAGATTTTTGTATTAAAGAATGAAAGGTTGGAGAGTTGAAGGGGCTGCTGAGTGAGTTCTTCATATGGTTAGGCAAGAGGCTTGTGGGTGGAAAGAAAGGGAATATTATAGAGGAAGAGGCTTGTTTTGGGGAAAAAGGTAGTAGTAAGTCAAAAGACTGCCAATTGAGGACAGTGAGGAAGTTTATGACAGTGCCAGTTATTCTCTGCATCCAAAGAAACTGACTTACAGGGAGCAATTCTGAAGCAAGAAGAAACACTGTCATGCTAGTGTCGTTAAGCATTGAACATGATCATCAAAAACTTGGGGGCTCTGGTTGGCTCTAGCCTTAATTTACTGTGTGGCCTAGGGTGAGTCACTTAATTTCTGGAAATCCTAAGTCTTGCAATTAAGCAATTTCCAAGCTCCATCCAGTCTCTAATTATTTGACTAACTCCCATGGAGGTACTTCTGCCATCACCATCCAGTGACCCTGCTCCAGCTGTTTTATATTTCTCTGGCCCTAGGATAAATTGCCATGCCAACAAATCACACATGGACTGACAATCATAAAAAAGGTTGCAAAGGGAAAATTGTCAATATTTCTAATTCCTGCCTCACTTGAAAGGTCAATGCAATTCATTCCACTACAGCACAGCTCAAATTTGAGGGAGGGAATATACCTGGAATTGCATTGCTACCAGTCAATAAGCAGCAAAATCCATTAATTAAGCTATATTCCAACAGATATACTGTAATTCTACTTGGAAAAGAAACAAGAACAATTTGCAAATTGTTTAGTGACTTTTCCCTCTTATTCAAGGTAAAGGTACTCTTAATACCTGTTTCTGTTTAAATCAATTCCTTATAATTTTAATAATCAACCATTATAAACATACATACATACATACACACTATATGATAAACACTATACTGAATTCTGGGTTAAATGAATGAATTATAAATACACTGAGGCTCAGGGAGTTTAAAAATTTTGTCCTGTGCCACATAACTGTTAAGGAAGTGAATGAGCTAGGATTTGAAAAAGAATATGAATTCATGTTTTTAAGATTTCATTTGAACTTTTAAGTATAAGAATTCATGTTTATGACCACTACAATAAATTTCTTCCATTTCTTCAAGGAGCTTAATTTCAAGTTAAATTGGTCAACATGAAGACAAATACAGAAAGAAATGTGATAAATACCCTCATAGAAGAATACACAAAGTACATAAGAGAAAGCTTTTTAACTCATCTCATCTTGGTTGGGGTCAAGAATGGCATTGTAATAAAACTGACATTTCATCTCTTTCTTTTATATGATTATTGGTTATTCATACTGACAAAAAGAGAAGATAATTCCAGCTAAATGAAGAGAGGTACAGAAATAATGAAAGGAAGACTAGCAAAGCTAGACATTTAAAAAAATCAATGTTATTTAAAATCTAAAAATATTCATATAGCTTTAGCCAAGAGACCAGGGGCATTGTGGAAGATTATCTTGAAAAGGTAAATATAGGGTGTTCCCCAAAAAATGTATACACACTTTAACATCTGAGAGCTGTTAAATGAAAATGATAACCAATGGATACAA
This sequence comes from Corynorhinus townsendii, assembly GCA_026230045.1. Classification (NCBI taxonomy): domain Eukaryota; kingdom Metazoa; phylum Chordata; class Mammalia; order Chiroptera; family Vespertilionidae; genus Corynorhinus; species Corynorhinus townsendii. The sequence goes on from JAPDVU010000007.1 coordinate 14,687,451, forward strand.
GACACTGGTGGGGGGGGGGGGGGGTGAGGGCAGATGAAGGCATGTACTGGGGGGTAGGGGAGGCTGGTGGAAAGATCTTTGACCACATGGGGGCAGCCATCTTGTGTGTTGGAGTGATGGTCAATCTGCATATCACTCTTTTATTAGATAGGATAGAGGCCTGGTGCACTGGTGGGGGCCAGCTGGTTTGCCCTGAAGGGTGTCCCGGATCAGGGTGGTGTTCCCTTGGGGCATGGGGCAGCCTGGGCAAGGAGCCTGTGGTGGTTTGCAGGCTGGCCACGCCCCCTGGTGACCCAAGTGGAGGCCCTGGGATCTGGGATTTATTTATCTTCTACAATTGAAACTTTGTAGCCTGGAGCTGAGCCAAGCCTTCTGCTTGCTCTGTGGTGGCAGCCATTTCTGTTTGGATTTATGTATCTTCTATCATTGATACTTTGTAGCTTTGAGTGGAGGCCTAGGCCAGCAAGGGCAGGCAGAAAGCTTGGCTTCCTCCATTGCTGGGGAAACCCAAGCCTCCCTCCTGCTCTCTGTGGCCATATCCATCTTGGTTGGGTTTATTTGCATATTTGCTCCTGATTGGCTGGTGGCCGTGGCTTGTGGGCGTGTCAGAGTGATAGTTAATTTGCATATTACTCTTTTATTAGATAGGATTCAAAGTGTATATACATTTTTGGGACACCCTATATTTACCTTTACAAAAGGATGGATGCCATGCAATCCTGTATTCTGTGTCCAAATGCCAGTCCATGACAAAATTTGTACCATTGTGCCAGGAGATAGAAAAAAAAAAGACTATGTAGGTGGCTTTCCACATTTGCCTTATATAAAATGTCATCTTTCTTTGATATTACTATATTAGTTCTCCTTCCTCATTTTATGTTTTGCTTTGAAAATGAACTTGTAAAAATGAATTGAAGATAATGATAGGTTGAGAGTTTTCATTTTTCCCCCTTCCTTCTTTTCTTCTTTTAGGGTCTGTACTTAGATGGGATACTTTATTGAAGCAGTCCCAGCTGATAGACAACTAAAATCTATTTTGCTCTTCTAAGTCTCCACCCTTTGTGAACAGGCATGTGATAGGAAGAAATTTAGTATTGCCAATTAACAATACATATCCCTGTTCCTTCCAAAAAACATCAATCCATGTCTTGACTTTTAAATTAATTCCTGCTTAACGCTATCTAATTTTGAGTAAATATTTATCCAAGTCTGAGTGTTGTTTTTCAGTGACAGATTCAGAATCTCATCATCAAGAGCTGGGGCTAAGTTTTCACAGGTCTAGAATGAGATTCATGCTAAAGGAAGGAATGCTACCTTCTTTCTCCCCCAATCCCTCCCTGTTCCACTAACCTTCTTTCACTACAGAAGTTGATGAATATGTGTGTGTAGTAAGGGAGGGAGAGATGGAGAAGGGGTTTGTATCTGCTGCTTATATCTGGATAGAAAGATCTGCTTCTAGGTTACCGTGACTTCTCTACTGGCTGTGGATACAGCCCTACAGGCTGGCCTTTGCATTGACAATGGCCTACACTAGTTGTGCTGTATAAGCTTGTTTTCCAATGCCCACGTACTCTAAAAGAATTCTACCATTGGAGATACCAGTTACCCTTCTTTCCTTTTCTCATCCGGTGATCTCTGCATATCTCTCAAACACCAGTCCCTGGCTCTCTGGGTCTCCTCGTGGCCAACCAGAAACTGCAATTTCTTTCCAAACCTGGTGTAGGCCACAAGAAAACCTAGGAATTTTGGCCATGACTGTATTGGATCTGTATCAGATCTCAGCTGCCTTGGAGTTCTCTCAAAGCTCTATGTCACCCTGGCTCTTTCCCTAAGGTTAATCCCCCATACATAGTCAGGTGATCTGAGCATAGCAACATATCCTATAGCTCAGAAAACATCCAATTTCCAGCTAGGAAATGAATGCCATTCTTATAGATGAAATCACAGAGTGACCCTCTAGGTCACATGAGATGGGAAAGAGAAAAAACAGGGTACTGCTCACTAATTTCTGTTGTGTCAAGAATTCTTAAGCCTATGTTTAAGTATTTATGGAGGCAAACATTACCTAGCTAGTTCATGAAATTTGATGCAAAATTTGAATATCTAACACCAGAAATCAGACTCCCACTGAACCCGGCCATTTGAAATTTATCTTCTTTGCCTCCAACTGTGGGTCCTTTCACAGTAATTTCTATAGTCATTGGTAACCCCAGGAGACCAGAAAGGAGTCTCTGTAATGCTTTACATCACTGTATAATGTTTGCTAAAATAAAAACTTGACAGCCATATTTGTCAGAACCCATTCGGTTTTTACAGAACTCTATATATAGTAGTTTAAACAACAACAATAAACAGAAACAATTAATTTATTAGCTCATATAACTGGAAAACCTAATTCATTTGGTTTCAGGCCTAACTAGATTCAGAATCACTAACTGCATCATCACAATCTTCCTGTTTCTTTGTTTCTCTTATCTTTCTATTGATTTGTACTTTGATAGGCCCTTGTACTTCACAGACTTAGCTATTTTTATCAAGAAAAATGCCTACTTCCAAATAGTGCTAGCAAAATTCCTAGGAAGGGGTCTCATTAACTTTGTCTAGGTCATATCTACTCTCTGTTTTAGGCAACAGGGAATCAGTCAATAGTATTAGAGGAGCAATAAAATCAAACCGGAGTTAAACTTTTATACTACTGCCTTCCACAATTTCACTTACTCATCCCTTTTTGTTCTTTAATTAAAGCAGGGTTTGGAAGCTGTTCATAGAAACCTGCTTCTCTCTGGTAACTAATTAGGCTAACCTCCACTGAACTCCAAGCCATCATGTTTGTGCAAAGAGTTTCTGAAGAGTTATCATTGTACCTGTACCCAGGATGAGGTATCCATGGAAACCCTGAACCTCTAATGACTGGTGGTTGGCAGGCTCAGACACCCAGAGGGCAATTTATTGCTAGGCTGCATTCAGACCAGCACTTGGGCCTGCCATTCTGATTTAGATGATGTTGTTAATGGTAGCTCCCCACCAAAAGTGATCTTGGGCTGATCCCAGTATCATTCTGACAAATTCATTCAGGAAGATAATTGTACAAAACTCAACTAGAGCAGCAAGGATGAGGAGCAGAAATCTCCTGTGAGGATAAGTCAAGGACAGGGAATAACCACTGCATTGTTTTACCCGCATATGGATATATGTATACACGCACACAATATACTATATCATATATATAAGCTATATATATATATATATGTGTGTGTGTGTGTGTGTGTGTGTGTGTAAACATTTAAATGTATATATGCTGATACATAAAAAACATAGACTTTCTCCTTAGGCCAGGATGGGAGATCACTGATGTGGACACACTTTGTTCTTTCAGCCTCCCTGCTCTCCCTAGACCTCGTGTTTCATTTTAGTTTTCTCAGTGTGTGAGAGCTGACCTTAACAGTGAGCGACTGTCTTAAATATGGCAGGTTATCTATCAATTACTCCCCAGACTGCTGGGAGATCCTTTTAATCTCACTTGTAATTTCCAGGGGAGGTTTACAAAAGCCCAAACCAGAATTTTAATGTTGTAAAATACCTATGGAGACAGTAAATATTTCCTTTTTCGTGAGGACAGGCTGTATGTCAACTGGTCTCAGAAAAGGTAAAGACATTTTTCAAGCTACCCTTTATTGTATTTAAAATGTGCATGAATTAGATTATTTGCCTTACTCTTCTGAAGTGATTCCTTTTACACACAGTGATAGCTTAGGCACAGATATACATTTCTTGCTATGGAATGCCTGATTCTTGAAAGAATGTTGTCTTCTGACACATGCAAAATATTCACTTTACTATTTTGCAAGTGCAGTCAGAGTGCATTCCAAACAATAGATCCAGAAACTTAGGGCAAAATCAGTGTATATCCCAGGCCCCCAGTGAGAGGAACATATAGGCCAGGGTAGCTTGCTGATGAAGGATAGATTGAGTGCTCCTAAATATTAAGGCAATAATGACTTTTCAAGATAGCCAGAAAAATGGAATCTCAAATTTTAAGTAAACACTATAAACTAAATAAGATTGCATCACATATTAGTATGATAAGTGAGCTTCAGTTTTAATTATTTACGCTAATACTTCATAGCTTTCTAAGAGATGGCACAACTTAGGGAAATAGGAAAGGTTAGTAGAAAATGTTCCCATAGTAATCTCTTATTCAAGTTTGCAGCTGAGAGGGCACCATAAATGATACTGTGACTTTATTTGTGAATCTAATTCATTCAACAAATATTTATCAAATCATTGCTATGGATAAATTTGGAGAATACGACATGAATATGGTAGTCTCTACCCTCAATATAATAAAGGTCATATATGACAAACCCACAGATAATATCATAATCAATCATAAAAAGCTAAAAGCTTTTTGTTTAAGATCAGGAACAGAACAAGGATGTACATTTTCACCACTTGTGTTTAACATAATATTGGAAGTCCTAGCCACAACAATCACACAAAGAAAAGAAATAAAAAAATCCCAAATGGAAAGAAAAGAGTAAAACTGTCATGAATTAATACAGAACACAAAATCAATATTCAGAAATTGTATTTTTATACAGAAGCAACCTAAGTGTCCATTGATAGATGAATGGATAAAGATATGGCATACTTATACATAATTAAATACTACTTAGCCATAAAAATAATAAAATCTTGCCATTTGTAATGGCATGAATGGACCTAGAGGGTATAATGCTAAGTGAAATAAGTCAGTCAGAGAAAGACAAACACCACATGATTTCACTTACATGTGGACTCTAAAAAGCAAAGTAAACAAATAAACAAAACAGAAACACACTCATAGATATGGAGAAAAAAAATTGATAGTTGCCAGGTATGAATGGGTTGGACATACAGGGGAAAAAGTGAAGGGACTAAGATGTAAAAATGGCGAGTTATGCCCAGTCAGTGTAGCTAAGCAGCTGAGCATCGACCCAGGAACCAAAAGGCCACTGGTTCAATTCCCAGTCAGGGCACATGCCCAGGTGTGGGCTTGATCCCTTGTGGGGGGCGTGCAGGAGACAGCCAATCGATGATGTTTGTCTTTCATCAATGTTTCCATCTCTCTATAACTCTCCCTTTCTTTCCAAAAAAATCAATACAAATGTATTTTAAAATTATTTTTAAATGGCCAGTTATAAAACAGTCACAGGCTATACAGTTCAGCATAGGGAATATAGTCAATAATAATATTGTAATAACTATGTATGGTGACAGATGGGTACTAGATTTACTGGGGGATCACGGATCATTTTGTAAGTTATATGTGTCTAAGCACTATGTTGTTAATCTGAAATATATATATATATATATATACACACACATATATATGTGTTTCAACTGTAATTTTAAAAAATTGTAATTAAAAATAAAATCATAGTAGTTTTAAACCTGCCACTAGATCTTAATATTAAATGTACTAAAAAAGTATTGTATATATTATTTTTAAAATTAAAAATATAGAAATAAAATAGGATAATAGAAGAAAACAGGAAAGGTGAGGGAATACCACAACAGGGGAACTAAAGCAATACCCAGGGCTTTCAACAGACTTTAGAAAAAGACAACTCCACCCTGCATTCCTGTATTGATTAAAAATAACGTGGTTGCTTTGGGGGGAGGGGGGGTTTGATGTGGTTTTAGCAAAATGCTTTTATGATACTTTCAATAAAATATGCCCAAAGGAGGTTTCAACTGTTTTGAGGATAGAGATGGTAATGGAGGCAACATTATCAAAATATTTTCAACAATAGAAAGTCTCCACTCCTGGTGACCTTTATAAAGACAAGAAACAAACTGATCATTCATTCATCAGCACTATACACCATTCATATATATTAAAAGAATAAGCAAATCCAAAGTTCAAATTATACTACCTTGACTATGTAATAAGCATAGGGCTTTCTGTTTGTTATCTAATTAAATCTCTTAGTAACCTTATTTTAGATGTGGACATTAAGTATCAGAAAGGCCAAGTATTATAGTTAAGGTCACTCAACTAATAGATAGCGCAAATGGGATTAGAACTCAGACCATTTGATTTCAGAAATCATCCTCTTAAATAGGACACTTTTCTCCCTTGTACCTTAGTGAGACCTGCTGTTTTGACTAAGGAGACTTTGTTCACAGCTGCTTTTGAGGAGGATGGAGCAGATAAAGTCTGACAAGTCACTGCCGAGATAGTGCTGTTTGCTATGTGCTCTGACATGACCAGCGTCTCCAAGAGAAAACAGGTGTGACCCACTCAGCGATGCAGTCGCAGGCTGCTGCTTCTTAACAGACTTGTCAAGATTACCTTCCTTGTGCTGGCATGCTGTGTGCCCAACCACGGAGGCCGGTCATACTGTCCACCTGGGGAGGGATCGGGCAACGGGCATGGGAAACAAATGGAAGGAGTGTCTAAGGCCACAGAGGGGTCTCCTGTAACCGTTAACAGCTGTCATCTGGGCAGCCACTTGAATCTACACATTGTATGTTTTAAATCCAAAGGGATGAGGACTTTCAGATATACATGCTATGATACAAGAAATGTGAAGAATTTAAATGTAAAAAAATATAAATTTGAACTTAATAAAGTGAAAGCCCCAGATCCAGGTGTCCACAGTCTGTAGCTGCTCTAAATAGGGGGACAAGGCAGCAGGCCGTAGTCTCTGTCATCCTGTATCCATGCAAGCCATTGTCTGAGGAGGTTTCTTCTCTAAACCTTTCCTCCAGTGCACTCTCTCCCAGAACTCACGTGTCTCATGCCTCATCAGCCCCAGAGTCTGTGTGACAGACAAAGAGGAATAGAAGGTGGTGAAGAGAGTCTTGGGTTTTAGTGCTATTAAAATACAGAAGAAATCTACTCTCTTGGGAATCTGGGTATTCCCAAACTGCTTTAGTTTATTTCATTTACATAAAGAGGAATTTGGCGTGTAGGCTACCTAGGGACAATTTCAGTTCTAAATGTCTGTTCTCTTCTGTGCAAATATAAGAACCTTTGACAGAGGGGTCACTTTACAGAGGGATGTGCAGTAAGTGTGTGCCTGTAGAAACTAGTCATTGGCAGATGTTGCAGAGGAGAACATACGTAATGATTTGGGGGCTTGAAGATGACCCTAAAGGCCATAACAATCCTGAATTCTTTTGCTTTAAGGATATCCCATACACTTTAATTCTGGTAGCTCATCTGCTGCCCTTTATTCTTTTACAGGTCCAGAGTGCTTCGTTAGTAATTTTTACTAAGTGCATTTTTATTAAGTATGCTCTGTGTGCGAGAAGTTTACTGATTGTATTACTATATAATCAACAGTAGTCAGCATGAGAACCTTCTGAAAGAGATATGATCATTCTTTTATCATCAAAAAAGGAAATTGAGAGTTACTTATCCACAGTAAGAGATGAACCTGACTTCATCTAGTACTAATAGCTGTCGGAAGAATATCACTATTTTTTGATTATGTATTATGTGTTACCCACTATGTTACTGGTAATGAAGAATCACAGAAGTAACCTAAACTGGAGAGCTACATATTTGCCTTTATGCCATGGAAATGTCCCTCTGGTTATACAGTGCTAAGGGATAGATTTGAGGCTGTCAAATCTGAAGGGGTGAAAATTATTTAGGGAATAAATAAACAAGACCTTGGATTAAGGCAATAGCCATGCGAATGAAGAGAGATGGCAGCATATACTAATATTAAAGGGATAGAAAAAAATGACTTGATTTAGTAATATGGGAGCTACAAGGATCTAGAAAGACTTCAAAGATTCTCACCTGGATTACTGGGAGTATTAGTGCCAATAGCCAAGATAGAACATTTTGGGAGAAAATATAATTAATTTGATCACATTAATTTTGAAGTGCTTATGGGACATTCCAGAGGAACTCCCCAGCACAGAGTTGTATGTGTCATTCTGGACTTAAACTGAGAGCTGAGGTGTGAAGACATCAACATGTGACTCATGAGTACAATAATGGTGACTAAAGCTATGAATCTGAACCAGAATATACGTATAATGAGGAAATGTCAAATGAGAATAAAAACAATGTCAGGACAGAGTCCATGGACATGCATATGATTGATTATGAGAAAAGTGAGTGAATAGTAAGATTTTCTGGACATTCAGACAGGGTATTCTGAAAGAGTAATTAGAGAATAGAAAAATCGAGAAAGAAGATGGTCACCAAGTCAAAGGAAAAGAGTTTAAAGAAGGAAGCAGCCAACTTATCAAGTGTTACAGATGGTGAAAGATTATTGGAAGCATCTACTGGGTTTGGCAGCAAGGCTGATAGTCATACCTTTGAAAATCGTTTTAGGAGAGTGGGTGAGAAGGAGGCAGAATCCAGATTGTGAATGTGGATGTGCAAATCAGAAGTGATTAAGAGAAATCGGCATATAAATCTGGGATGTATTATTTCTGAGATTGTGCATCCTTTTCCTACTCACTTTCCTGCCTCAGCCCCATTATTCTTCTTTTTAACCTGTACAAATACTTTCCTGAATAATCCACATTTGATGGTAAATGAAAGAACAGATATAAGAAGGTAACTAGAATTGGAGTCCTAAAATAGGTGACTTGCATATTTTTGTGGGGAAAAGGGGGACTGTTAGAGAGGAAGACTGATAATATGGGACATAAGGTGTAGAACAAATGTTGCAAGATTGAAGTGGATATTAAGGACTCAGAAACTAGATAGAGGATTAGATTTCACATATTCAGTAATGTCTCTTCATCTGACACTGGGGAGAGTAGATGAGCTACCTAATAACACAGGTGAACTTCTAGGTGCTATTCCCAGATGTTAAAGTCATTCTATTTGGATGCTTTTATTTCCTCATTGAGGTGAAGGAAGAGGAAAAGAGCATCTGCTGAAAATGAGGGTAAGATCAAAGACCTGAGAAGAGAGTGAACATTTTGAAGAACTAAATGAGGAATAGAAAAGAGTACTGGCTAATAGTAAGTTAAAGGATTGTTGAGGGCATTGATGGATCTGTTAGGTTTGAAAACTAAATTTACAACAGTGCCAACAAGCACAAACGTATGCATTTTTCATAAAACACCCAGCTCCCTGTGTGTGGGGCCAGAACCAAAGGAGCACTGGTGCATTTTTGCCTTCTGTAGATCTCAGCTTGAGAACTTATATCAAACTTACTTTGTTCAGGTTCATCCTTCTTTTCATGGCCTACCATCACCAAATATAATCCAAAAGGATGCACCGGTTGACCATGAGCTTGAGGAACCTGCATGCCTCTGGCTTTCCTTTGGACCTCATCAAAGTCATCTGCCCTGTGATGCCTAGACTCCATTCAAGAAAGCATCATGACCCAGGCTGCTTTCCTGCTTAGCGTTTCTGCAGCACACATGTTTTATTTAGAGTATATGTAATAGGGCATTTTTGACACCAGAAATATATTAGAATGTAAAGGATTTAAAACCTTCAGCAATTACAGTGATATTCTAGTTTCTGAGCTCTCTAGTTCATTAGCGGAGAATTTTTGCTGTAGTACTTGGTTGGTTCTTCCTTAGTCACCTTTTTATATTTAATTCACCCATGCATTCAAAGAAGGGAAGGGAAAGATGTTTACTGAGCATGGCTCACATGCAAATCCTGAGGTGGTATTGGGGATGCAACATTTCTTGCCCTCATGGTCTTATACCCCACAGGGATCCAGGCATTACAGTTATATAATTTATTACTTAATTATAATTTTTATTTGTGTTAAAATTATGATACATAAGTTCCTTCTATTTTTACCCAATATACACTTATTAATGTAATAAATTAACCACTGAGATATTTTTTCATGCTTAAAACATAAAATTTGGGTCACTTCAAAACTTAGTTATTCATAATAACTAATCCCCTGAAGGTTCAGGAGAATCCTACTTTTAATATACATCAAATATACATTAATTTATTAGTACAAATATTTGAGGAAAATATCATTAGGCATGCACATACATATATGTATACTTTTGCATACATACTCCTGCATATATATTTCATATCCTGCCTAAGTTTATTTATTTATAATTTTAACAAGATATTTTAAAAGTAAAGCCCTTAGGAGAAAAATTCAAAGAAGGTAGATATTGCTGTTAGCAAAATATTGAGCATTAACCTTGTCTTTTTTCCCTTCATAGCAACTACTGGCTGCCATGGCAACTTCCCCCCAGCATACCAGAGCTTCTTGGATGAAAAGCACAAGGCCTTGGAGACTTCAAATGTCTCTTGTACAAAGCAGTCTAAACCCTTTCCTCTAGAGCCATTTCCATCCTATGCCTCCAAAGGACTGGCTGTGCCATTTAATTTATTATGTCTTGCTTTTCTCTCCATCCAATGAATATCTCTTCAGAACAGCAGGAGAGAACTTTTTTTTTACATTTTCTTGCACAGAGTAGGCACTCAAGATATAGGCTCCTTTTTTTTTTTTTTTAATTACTCAATTGATGGGTACCAAACATATTTCATATGAATCTAAGTAAGTTAGGCATTTAAGCTCACTAATTTCTTCTAATTGTATTCTTTGTTCACTCCTTCTTCTCTCATGTTCTGTTCTAAATCTGTTAAATACTGATGATTTCACAAAAGCTCCATTATCCCTCTGCTTCGGGCCTTAGTTCGTCCTTCTATCTGAGACTCAGTTCTGCCCTGAACACCATTCACCTCCCACCAACCTAGGTAATTCTTGCTTGTCATTGAAGTCTCATACAAAGACTCCCTCCCTCAGGAAGCCAAGAACCACTCAGAAGGGCCTGGACACTACTTATAAATGCTGCCTCAGTGCCCCCCACAGGAAACCATCATAGTGGTGATCACAGGGACCTGAAATTTCCTTTATGTCTTTCTATTGCCCTAACAACAACTAGTTCCTCTATCGATTGTAACCCCAGCTGTATTCACGGCCAGCATTCCAGTAGTGTCAATCTACAAATAACGAGTTCCTACCTAGCGCCATCCACTATGCTGGGGATGAGGTACAGTGATAAGTAAGAAAAAAATCCTGCTCTAACAAATCTTATACTGCTCTGGAGGAAGACAGAAAATAAGCACATGAACAAAATATGTAGTAAGATGGTTTCAAAGAGTAATTAAATGCCCCAAAAGAAATAAGGTAGAGAAATGGGATAGAATTAAAGGCTATGTAGAGAATATTTTTTAGAGAAAAGCTAGGCAAGGTATCTCAGTGAAGGTATACCTAAGCTGAAAAATGAATGACAACAAGAATACAATTGATAAAAAAGTACAGAGGGGAGCACAATCCTTGACAGATAATTACGTGCCAATACTTGAAGTCAAGAAGATTGCACTGGGCATGTTTGGAAGTACTAGTATATAATGCATGAATATAATGCTGAATATAATGCATGAGGGGAGAGTGGTGTGAATTAGGCATAGGGAAATGGACAAAGGTCACATCAGGTAAGGTTTATAGGTCATGGTGGGAAATAGAAAAAAAATTAAGCAGGGCCAACATTTGATCTACAAGAGTTGGAAATTTCCTCTGATCTTCTCTTCAGACATAAAAAAGGTAACATTTATTGGGTGTGCACAGTATGCCAGGAACTACACTGAGTGCTTTTCATAGAATAGCTCATTGGATCCCATTAACAATTCTAAGAGATGGGATTTTAACAATGAGGAAACTGAAGTACGGAAGAAAGACTAAGCAACTCTCCAAGAGCCCATGGCTAAGAAGTGGTATAACCAGAATTTGGATCTTAGTAATCTGATTCCAGAATCCATACTCATATCCACTGAGGCAAAACTTTGTCAAGTATCTTGATGGAAGCCACACTATGATACAAATAAACTTGGAATTAATACCATGGCTGTTGGAATGGCAGTTTGATGAATTCATTACATTGGACTCTCTTGGTCACCAACCACTCTTGATGGGATTTCATTATCACCATCATTAAAATTAAGTATCTGTCACCAGCAAAGTGGCTCGTCATGATGGGGATACAAATGGACAGAATGTAGCTACCTTGCAGATGGATTATGAGTTTCAGAGCAAAGCATAGGCCAAGTAGATCACCAAGACTGGAATGACCTGTGAAGACTTGAGTAGCCCTGGAAGAAGTGTGGAAGAAGGAAAATGGAAAACTTCCTAGACAGGGAAAACAGCAAAATGAAAAGATTTGTGTAGAGGAGATGTAGGTCATAAGGTATAAAAGGTACTCCATGATACAAAGGGAGCCCCAAATGGCTTAGTTGACTCCTATTCTACCTTTTCCTGATCTCCACCCCCTTCCCAGGCTATAAAGGACAATTTCAGGGGCTGGGAAGTTGAAGTAAGAGGGGGTGGGAATCTGCATTCTCAAAGCCAAGGTGTGGAGTGTTTCCCCTTCTTCCTCCCTGGAGAAGGGGAGAGAGATGCTGGCCCTCCTCCTTGACAATTTCTCCTAAAGTGAGAGTAACTTGCTAAGAAGGGATGGACATCTCTTCTCCAGCTGAACCTCTGCTTACTATAGGTCACACTTGTTTTTCACCAATCTAGAAAAGAGAATTGGAGAAAATAGCAGGACAAAGGGAACACCCTGGGATGAAACACCCTGTAACCAGTCTTTGGTCTGTCAACAATGAATTTCCCACGGGTCAGTGACTGCAGCTGAGGGCAGGACTTTATTGTCAGTGCTTTGTTTTGATTTTCCCTGCAAGGAGTTTGATACGACATCTATGCACATACCTTTAAATTATAAAAGAAAATAATAAATAATTCACAGACTAAATAAGTAAATAAATAAATTAGGTTAAGTAAATCAAATGCATTTCCATTGGAACTGTCAAGGAAATTGGCAAAGCTACTTATATTACTAAAACTGATCAAAACTGATTATACATCTATGCAAAAGGAAAACTGAACAATATGAATTTGGGCAGCTTTTCCTTTAATTTATCAGATAAAATGTTTGGTCCCAAATTTGCCAGGAAACTATGATTCCTGCTACCTTGAATATGTAGGCTCTGGAATGAAAGTTAATAATAACTCCAGGGGTAGGAATCAAGTGGAATATAGACAGGGACACATCAAAAAATATATAAAACAAATCAGGGAGACTTTGTTCTGTACACTAAATGTTTTAACAGTGCCCAGCAGGCTTAGCCATGAAGATATTTTGCTTATGAAGCTTCTCCTGGGAGAGCCAGACCCATCTTTCTGCCAATCTCTCCTCATTCAAGGTTGCAATTACAGCTGAGCAGTTTCCTTTTGTGCTCTTAAGAATTATATCACCTCCTAGACAACCGCCATTACCCTGAATACCGTTACAATAACTTAATCTAAATTTACTTTTACCAGAGTTCAGGTAAAAGATTAAAAGATGGAAAGAGCAATGAATCTCCTGAATTCAGCAAATTATTGGGAACAAAGCTCTAACTGACCAACATAATTGTGTTGCCCACTAGTAGCTGAGCAGAGAGTAGAACAGGCTCTGCTTGCTCAGTAGTCTCATTAGCCCCCCATGCAGCTGTGGCTGTGTTCTAATACCTCCTCTGGCAGAGTCCACAGTGATCTTCCTCGGGGAAGTAGGTCATATATATTAAAAAGATGGCTCCCCTGGGTCATTGAAATGTGCTGTTACTTGTATGAAACATTTTTCTTTATTCCTCTTTTTTCTGCCATTGCTTCCTAGGGCCTCCAGGTGGCACCTTTAATCACAGATGCCCTTTTTTTTTTTCAATTGAGGGACATGGTGGTATAATGGTATCTGCAATGATTGCGCCTCCCCTACCCTAAATAATCTTTTTTATAATATTTATTTTCCTATGTTTCTTTATTTATTTAAATTGTTATTTTTATGTAAATGCAATGTAAGCTATTCTATGCCATTTGTTTACCATTTAAGAATCATTTCATGTTGAAACACATCACATCAGAATAATCAATTGCATATATATATAGAAGACTAGCAAAGGGAACTAGACAGATCCCATGAAAAATAGAAAGCAATCCTGGAAACAATACTTGATGGAAGAGACTAGAACTTGATGATTATTTTACTTAAATACGTGGGTGACCTTGACCCATTTGCTTAAGGATTCTGGGCTTGAAATTACTCATTTGAAGAAAAAAAAAAGTAATTCCTTTATAACACTGTGCTTCTTTCTTAGTAGTTACTTTGTAATGTGGATAAATATTTATAATTGAAAAATATTTAATTTTACTTAAAATTTGGATAAATAAGGTATAATATATTAATTATAATATATTATGTTAATTACCCTTGTTTTAAACCCTAATATAAAAGCTGTTACTTCTTGTTATGTTATTCTGGTTCTGAACCAATCAGAACACCATTAGTGGATTAAAATTATTCCTAAAGATACTGTTGAAATATTTACGAACTTCAAAGTGATCATAATTACTAAGCATAAGGCCCAGAATCTGTAAAAAATTATTTTTTCTAACATGTTTGGACTCAAATTCTTCTATTCAGTTTATAGTATATCAATTCTAACATCAAAGGTAGGGATGTAAAACTTATGGTTTGTCAATATTGGTGTGAGATGGTATTTATTGAATTTTGGAAATTTGCTTTTAAAGTATGTTTTCACTTTTTCCTTAAAAAATAAAAACTTTAGGTCACTAATCTAATAAAAATTTTTAAAGAAATATAGAAGATTAAATATTTTATTATAAGTTTAATTTCCATTTAGATTTCTCTATAATGAACATGAAAATTATCTAGTTATTAATTAAATATAAAATTAATATACTGATAATGAATCTAAGAATATATTTCATGCTTTAAAATAGAGGGTTTGTAATTCCTACTTCACTTACTCATTAGCTGCTACCTAGTTAAATATATTTCAACCTGCTGCAATTAATAAAATAGGCAGTTAAGTCATCTGTTAAAGGTTTTCACTGTGTATGATTTCAGTAAGAATCTTTGCATGGAATTTGTCTTCCAATTTTATTTCAGATTATATTGACTGTTAAATTGGACTTTTAACTGAATTTTGATGTTCCCAATGATTTATTTGTAATGTTTGCATTTTTATAATTAGGAAACATTTCATAAATATACTAAAGACCCAGTGTACAAAATTCATGCACTGGAGGGGGTCTCTCAGCCCGGCCTGTGCCCTCTTGCAGTCCGGGACCCCTCTGGGGATAGCCAGCAGTCAGACATGCCTCTCACAGTCTGGGACCCCTCGCTCCTTACCGCCCACCTGCTTGCTCCTGCCACCACTGCTGCACTTGCCATCCGTGAGCCTGGCTTCTGGCTGAATGGTGCTCCCCTTGTGGGAGCACACTGACCACAGGGGGCAGCTCCTGCATTGAGTGTCTGCCCCTGGGTGGTCAATGCGCATCATAGTTACCAGCCATTCCGGTTGTTCTGCTATAACAGTCACTTAGGCTTTTATCATATAGATGGAACTACCTGACAGTCAATATGCCCCCCTGAGGGGTCCCAGATTGTGAGAGGGTTCAGGCCAGGCCAAGGGACCCTACTGGTGCATGATCAGGGTTGGGGAGGGACGCGGGAGTTTGGCCAGCTGGGGAGGGACCACTGTAGGGCTCCAGGGTGTGTCTGGCCCATCTTGCTCAGTCCCGATTGGCTAGACCCCAGCAGCAAGCTAATCTACCAGTAGGAGAGTCTGCCCCCCGGTGGTCAGTACATGTCATAGTGACTGGTTGACGGGTCGACTGTCTGCCCCTGGTGGTCAGTGCACGTCATAGTGAGTGGTTGAGCGGCCTTAGCATACCATTATTATATTATGCTTTGATTGGTTGAACAGACGACTGGACAACTGGACACTTAGCATATTAGGCTTTTATTATATAGGATGTATTTGTATAGATTTGTCAAATGTGTAAAAAATATTGTAGATTTAAAGACTTCACTCAAATTCCTTTTTACTTCTATTCTCCACAAAGAAAAGTTATCTTCCTGTTCTGGTAGAAATAATCTCCATATGTCAAAAATAATCCAAAATGATAAGTCAATGTCAGGGTGCCGTTGGATGCACCTTCATTTCTCCCAGTGATTTACAAATGCCAGTCCAATAATATATTAAGCTTCCATATATATCTGGTCTTGTTTCTGGGTTCTCTATTTCATTATATTGGTCTATCTGTCTAGCCCTTATCTAATACTCATTCCTCATCTGGGAAATATGCCTGAACTGTTAGAGCTTTAGAGAAAGCCTTAAAAGGGTGCATCTAATTTAACAATTTTACAAAAAAAACTCAGATTAGCTTTTGTTTTCTCTCCTGCATGATTGTTTTCTACTTAATTATTTTTGTGTTTATTTTTGAAATTTCCTTTCTTTCCTGTTTTCTTTATGTTAAATTTGATGGGCATTTTTTGTAACTTTTTAACATTGCTACTTTGATTATTAAATTTGAGTGTGTCCATTTCCCTAAAACATGCATATATTGCTATAAAGATCATTCTAAAGAAAGCTTTAGATACCCCACAAGTTGTAATATGTTGTACTTTCATTATCATTCAGTTTCAAATATTTTATAATTTTCGAGTAATATATTTTTTACTTATTGACTATTTAGAAGTATATTATTCCAAAATATTTGGAAATTTCCTTGTTATCTTCCTATTAAAATTAAAACTAACTTATAGCTTAATTCCATGTTTTGGGGGAATATGCTGTGACTTTGATTCTTTGCAATGTTTAAGACTTTCTCTATAGTTTGGCATGGAGTCATTTTCTATGAATGCTCCTGGATCACTTGAAAAGAATGTAAACTTTTCAGTATAGCATCGTATATGTATAAATTAGATTGATGATGTTTTGTTCAAACTTTCTATATTCTTATTGACATTTTGTCTACTTACTCTTTCAACTGCTGATGGAAATCTGTTAAAATCTTTCATTAAATTTTTTATTGTAGTTCTATCAACTTTTTTTCCTACAAACTAAGGTTACAAATCTTAGTACATATAAATTTATAAGTATAACATCTTCATGATAGATGTATCTTTTTATAATTTTAAAATATTGTCCTTTAGTAATTTTTAAACTGTCTGCTTTGCTTAATATTATGTCAATATACTAGCTTAACTTTGTATTCATTTCCATTCAAATTTTAGTCTTTCTGTGTCCTTATATATAAGGTGTTTCAACTACAAGTGATTTTTTTAAAAATCTGGTCTGACAATCCTTGTCTCTTTTAATTGGAAAGGGTACTGCATTGACATGTAACTGATTTTGCTACATTCTATTATTTCTTTAAAATTGTTCCTTGACCCCCATCATGCCATCCTTTATTGTGAGCTGAGTATACATACTGCTTTATTGACGTTAGGTTTCACCATTTGTCGCTGATCATTGGGATGTACATAAAATGATATCTCCTTTTGTCCACCTGCTTTCTGTCATGGGAACATCATATCCCAGGTGATATTGCTCTTCTGGTCTGAGTCCCAGATGAAGGAGACAGGAGAGGCAAACCAGAGCCCAACCAACAAATAGCCTGAGTTCAGTTGGCACAGTCTATGCTCCAGTTGCTAATGGGCTGCAGAAGCAAGACATAAATATTTTTGCAAGCCATGGAGATTTTGAGGTTGTGTTTGTCTTTATATAGTCTAATAAGAGTTAATTAATCTTAAAAATGGCACCATAAATGTGGTGTTGCTCTAGAAAAATGTAAAACATGTGTCATTGGCTCTTGGGTGGAGAAAACTGTTACAGGAGACTGAAAAATAAAGGATAACACATGTTATGCGGTGTAAAAACATTTGGTAAGATTATCACCTGTGATTACTTGGGGATAAGACCAGTTATTTAATAAACTTATGACTTGGTTAAGTTGCTAGCTAGTAAGAGAGAATGTTAATCACTTCAGTTGGATACTTTTAGCTGTATTTCTGAAGTTACTAGAAGACAGAAATATGCTCAAAAAAGAATTGGTGTATTTGCCAGCAAGCATGAAAGAGAAAGAAGAGAATTGAGACATTCTTTGTACTCATCTGTTTATCCACCCTTGTGAGGTTAACCTATCACAGACTAGAAAGGACCTGGCTTTGGAATCACATAGACCTGTTGTCACCTCCCTGTTCAGACACTTGTTGGAAATACAATGTGCTCTTATCAGTTAAGAAAGTGTGATTTAACTCAGGTTATAAGCAACTCCAAAATATCAGTAGCTTAAAAGACCAAAGTTTATTTCTTATTTATGCTGCATAGCCAACATGGGTGAACTGAAACTCAACTCATCATGGTCCCACTCACGTTCTTTCAGACTGATGGAGTTTTCAGTTCACCATGTACTTCCATTTGGCAGAAAAAAGGGAACATACAAATACATAAACATCAAGTTAACTTTAAGAAAACAATAGACCAGTATGAGCTAAAGGCTCTCAGACATAGTGAATAAAGGCAGCTTGTTCCTGCTTTCTTAGAGCCCATGTGAATATTCTAGCAGAACTTAACGGGAGTGCTAAATTTTGAATAAGATTATTAGCACCCAGCTAGAGTGACATGTTAGCACCCAGCTACAGTGACATATAATCCACTGTTTAAATATTTGTGTATCATTTATGTTTATATCTTAATACTTATTAAATCCATGTATGTTTACTAATCATCCTTTTCACTCATCTAATGGTGATTTAGGCACCAGGCACTACAGTAGACATTAAAGGGATGATAAATAAGGCATAGTCTCTGACTTCAGTCAGCTTATCATCCATGGAGGACCTATTGCAATAGCATGAGCCACAACACACTAAGTCACACACACACACCCCCCACACACATAACACACACACACACACACACACACACACACACACACACACACACACACACACACACGTTCTAAGCAGTTCTGAAAAGCTCGGCTAGAGGAAGGTTTATTTATCCTAATGGTGGTGTTTTGCTTTTTTTTGTTTGTTTGTTTTTGTTTTCACCTGAAGATTGTATTTCGAGTTTTATGACAACTTCATCCTGACTTAATCTTAACTGAAAGCTCTAAACTATAATCAATAACTAATAGTCACAGAGCTTTAAATGTGTGCTCGGTATGTTCAAAGCACTTTGTATTGATGGCCTTATTTAACTGTAACAAAGAGCCTTTTAGGTATTATTATATTGTGTTACCTATGAGAAAACTGAGGCCAAAACGTTAAGAAATTTCTCCAAGTTTCAAAGCTAGTAAACAGAAGGAGATCTGGGATTGGAAACCAAGCAGATTTAATCTAAAGCCATGTTTTTTTTTACCACTGTGCTCTGTAACTTTGTTTTTTTTTTTTTTTTTTTAAAGTCTGAAGGGTTAATGTCCACTTCCACTTTTAAGTTCTAACCCGTTGCCTTTTCAGAGATTTTGATTTTCATTTTTCCTTCAGGTTCAGAAATTCTAGAAAACTTCCCTTACAACATAGTCACATTTTACCTTTTTAAAAATGTAACTGGCTCTCAGCCATGGTAGAGAAGAACATGCTTTTTGATCTAAGTATCTCTCTTTTCCTCTCTTTCTAATATCATTTATTTTCCCCTAGGTCTCTACAGAAGAAGGCTTGGGTCTGGCCCGAGAATATAACTGTGCTTTTTTCGAGACCTCTGCAGCCCTCAGATTCTGCATTGATGATGCCTTTCATGGCTTAGTGAGAGAAATTCGCAAGAAGGAGTCCGTGCCATCCCTGACAGGAAAGAAACTGAAGAGGAAAGACAGCCTGTGGAAGAAGTTAAAGGGCTCATTGAAGAAGAAGAGAGAAAACCTGGCATGCTAGCCTCACTTCTAACTCCCTCTCTTTCCTCTCTCTCTTTCTGAATTTTATCAGTTGGACAATTCCAGATGTTTCATTCTGCTTCAGTTCTCTCTCTCCCTCTCTCTCTGTCTCCCTCTCTCTCTCATATCTGCCTGTAGGTAAAAGCAAGATCTGCATAACTGTACCTCTTGAGATAGTTTTGTTTTGCCCTTAACAGTTGGATGAGTTTTGTCAATCAGTTGGATACGGTGTTTAGTTTTTATAATATATGACTAAATAAAATTGACATTCCAATTGACTCATTTCCCTTCAAAGAGTCGAGCTTCATTTGGTATGCTGTCTGGTTATAGAGGGAATATTCAAAACTGCAGACAGAATGATAAAAGGCTCAGGGGACCTGTCTCTGCCTGATAAGCCTCTGGTGGTTTGCATTCCAGGAATGTCAGTAAATAATGAAGCAGCTCCGGAAAGGATGCAGAGCAGGCATCTGCAGCCCGGAGCTTCCTAAATGCTGAAGTTGTGGTGCTTTCCCTGGAAGGCTCCATAGATGACCCTCAGAGGAATAATTAATAACAGAAACTGACTGAGGATCACCAGAGGACTGAAGTGAAATATCCCCATATTTACAGTGCTCTGTCTTGGTAGGTTTTGGGGAAATTATCAGTGAAGTCACTGGGCTGAGGCAAAGCGGTATCCTCTTTGTATTAAGGAGAAATGGCTGCTATGAATTGGGTGGTTCATACACTCATAAAAGGACACCCTACTTGCGTCCCTCTTAGGGCTGCCTCACTGTGGTGGGGACATCTGCAGAGCAAGAGGCTTGTTAGCTCCAGAGACCCTAAATTCCTTTATTTTGCCAAAATTTCTGATCTTGTCCTACTCAAACCAAGCACCACCACCAATCAGAGGACCATTTTCTTGTTTGTTTTACAAAGGATCATCAAGTAAAATGCAATTGCCCATTAACTCTTTTACCCCATTGTGTGAATTGGCTTATTCAAATCTAGCTCAGAAAGCACCCTATCAGAAAGAACTGTTCTGAATATTTAATTGACAGATGTTATAAGGAAAGCCATGAACAGACAGCTAAGCTTGTGAAGGAACCCATCAAGCCAATCTTCACGGGTTGGGGCAGTGTTTATTATAAATTGGAGACAAGGAAGGATGAGGAGCTTATCACGCAACGTGCAGACACTTACTTTTCTATTACTCACAATACCCCTGGTACTTGCTAATCACTGAGAATGCAGAGATGAATCAAGGTAGCCTAACATCTAGCTATGACACTACCGTGGTTAAAGAGCAATGCAATATTAAAATCTTAGATGGCGAGGAGGGCTGTAAGAGACCAACTGAAGGACTTGTATGCATGCATATAAGCACAACCAATGGATACAAGACACTGGGGCGGGGGACGGGGGCGGGGGGAGGGCAGGCAGGTGAAGGCATGTACTGGGGGGGTAGGGGAGGTCAGGGGGAGGTCAATGGGGGGAAAAAAGGGAGACATATGTACTACTATTTGTAATACGTAAAACAATAAAAACAAAAAATAAAAAAATAATAAAAAATAAATAAAATAAAATAAAATCTTAGATGGCAAGACACATTTTACATAGTAACATGGATACAACTGAGAAGAATTTAGCGATTATAATTTTTCAACTGGTGTACAAAAATCTCAGCCTTTCAGAATAGTGTACTTGTGGGGTCCTTTACTGCAGAGGGACCAGGGCCCTTCTGAAACCCACAGATACTTCACTGTTCTTGATCTAGGCCCTGAAACCAAGGCACTGACCATGAACTCATCACTTGTTACTAACTGCTGCCATTCTGTCTGTTTGGATTTTTCTCAACCCTCATCTTCAATGGACTGGGCACAAACTAGTCAGTTTCCCACATCCCATATAGCCCCTAAAGTCAAATCTACATAATCTTTTCAAAAGAAATTCATAATCAGGGAGAAAAAAAATCAAACTATTAAAGAACAGATGTGGAGATAACATCAAGATAGAAAGGGTCTTACAATCAAAGACATGATCTTTGCTTCCTCCTCTCCTTGGTTTTTAACATTTTTTAAAATAATTTTTTTTTATTTATTTCAGAGAGTAAGGGAGAGGGAGAGAGAGGTAGAAACATCAAAGATGAGAATCATTGATTGACTTCCTCCTGCACACTCCACACTAGGGATTGAGCCCACAACCCGGGCATGTGCCTTGACTGGGAATTGAACCATAACCTCCTGGTTCATAGGTTAATACTTAACCACTGAGCAACACCAGCTGGGCAGTTTTCAATATTTAATACTTTTTTGCTCCATTAAAATGTGTTAGTATATTTGTTGCCTACTACAGCCCCTGAACCCCAGAACCCTCCCAAACTTGGGGAGACCCTATGAATACTGCATTCATCAGACTCCTGGGTGAGCTAGAAAATGTAATCTAGGAAACAGAGTTGGAGGTACCTAGTTACATACAATGAAACTACATCTTTGAAAACCTGGTGACTGTCCTATCTATGAATAATAATAGTGGCTGGTATGTTTCCTAACACAGCTAAGTCTTTATAAATTTTAATGTCAGCTTCCCTGCCTTTAGCTCTAGAGATCTGTATCTCATTTCTATCTTTCCCCTTCTTCCTCTTTCTTTATTCTTCTCAATCTTTAATGAATAATGTATGTAGTTTAGAAATTCTTAGCGAGATTTAGATTGGGGAACAGTTACCAAGTCCCACCATTTCATTCTATAGAAGGAAGGAGGTCTGTAAATTATCACTCAAGGGACAGAATGAATTTGAGAAAGTTGTCACTAGCAGAAATAGACGCAGATTTCAAGCATTGTTTTGAATCGGTCTTCTTTCTAGAAGTCTGGGCCAGAGAAAATGTGCCAGAAAAATAGAACCTAGTATTTCTGCCCAAGGACTATTGATTCATTCTCTTTGGCATAATACCAAAATGCCAGAATCTCATTTCTGATCACTCTTCCTGAAGACTTCTGACCATACCTAGGATATCTATGTCAATCTCTGTAGAGAGTGCCTGGGAAGGCACAAGGGCATTTCTTTAAATTGTCAGCTGAACCCAAGGCAACAGGCAAAGCCACGCCCTGGGAACACACTTTGCCAAAAAGGCAAGGTTGTTATCAACTTGACCTTCATTTCAGCCCAGGTGTCAGGTAGTGGGTTTTGATATGTAAATCCAGTCAAGCATCAGGAATGCTAGGGCCTACTCAAGAATGCAAATAATTTCCTTTGTCTTGACTTTCGGTGAAACTTCCTGGTATTTGGGGGTATAAAATAAACATGCTCCATCGGCTTTGGGTCACTGTCTCTCCAGCAGAAGAGGGCAGCGGTCCCACCTGGTTCCTAACTTTTCCCTTTTATTTTGTGTCTTGTCTCTTTCTTTCTTTTATTTCTCAATTCCCAGCTCCTCTACTCAGGAACTGGACCCGCTCTCTAGCCACGCTGGACGCGGAAAAGAGATAAATATTTTTACATCAAATCTCAAACTTTCAGAGAAGAGAACCACAGTGCACATTGCCAAGGGAGTGTCAAGAAACTGTTGAAAACAAGAATAAGGGTCCATGGTAGACAAATGTGTAGTCACCTAACACAATTTATCAAATAGCACTGTTCTAGAAAACACGCTTATGCATATGCGAGATGTGTGTGTGTATTTGATGAGACAGTAGGCAATTCTGAATATAATTTCTGCTCTCCAGAACTGTATCATCTATCTATTTTTTATTAAATTTACTGGGCTACATTAGTTAATAGGATCATATAGGTTTCAGGTATAGATTTCTATGATACAAGAGCTGTATATGACACTGTGTGCCTGCCACCCAACATTAAATCGTCTTCCATCACCACATATTAGGCTCATCTATCTATTTTTACGTATTTTTCATTAACTTACTTTGTGTTTCCCCATGATAAAATAATTTATCATATCAAAGACAAATGTCAGTCTAAAATATTATATTTTGTACTTAGTAGGCAACAGTTGAGGTTGGAAATATCTGTAGAAAATGCCAATGAGAAGAAAACATGGCAGTTAGGCCAAACATTATTCACTTCACACTCAGATGTGCAAGAAATAGATAGCTGCTTTATTTCTCTATAACTCATCTGTTCTTTCTCATGAGTCTCTGACTAATGGGTAGATGGGGGCAGAGGGGACCAAATTTTAGTTCAGTCCAGTAATTTAGTGCTAATCTGAAGCAATAATATAAGAAATATCTTTAAATAACACAACTTCTGCTGGGTACACTAAGGTCAGTGTTTGATCAGCCAATGTTTGGCCCTGTTTATTCTTCTTTCTAAAATTGCATCTGGGTATAAGGGGAAGGTGTGGCTCATGTGACCTCATGGCAGTAGAGTTCCCACCTCTCATCTTTTAATTTCTATAGTATCCTCTGCATCCTCTTTGATCTTTTTAACCAAGGGTCTGGCCTGATCATTAAACATTTTATTTTATTATCATAAGAATACTTAACATGAGATCTACCCTCTTTATAAACTTTTTTTTAGTTTATAATACATTAATGCTGACTAGAGGTACAATGTTGTGCATCACATCCCTAGAGCTTATTCATCTTGCTTGAAACTTTATGCTTCTTGACTAGTAACTCACCATTTCTCCCTCTTCCCAGCCCCTGGCAACCACTTGATTCTGTTTACCAGATTGGTTGACTCTAATGTTACAGAAAACCAAAGAAGAACAAAGCAATACTTAGAGAGATGGAGTTACATTTATTACATGAGGTTCCAGAGGAAAATGTCTCTCAAATTCTGGGCCCCAACATGCAGGAATTTTCCCTATTTATATGTTTTTACCTTCTTTGTCTCCCAAATATGGGGTGTTTCCGGCCCCTTTTGCAAGTTCTTAAAGAGCCCGTATGTGCTGGGGCCTTGAGACCTCAGCCAGAGGCCTAGTCTGGCACCAGCACTGATATGATAACCTTGTCTGGGGAAGGTTTAATGGCCTCTTTGAAGTGGGAATAGTCTTAGCAAGCAAGAATTTACAGAAGCCAAATAGCAGGGTTAAAATTTCAAACAGCAGTATTTATATAAGATGGATGCTTCATTAAGGTATGTTGGATAGAGATGAGTGGGGCCACGATTAATAGGCATCTTCTCGTGGGGTCCATGAACTTCCCCTTTTACCTTAGAGTCTCAAGGTGCTTCCCAACAAAGCCTCTTTATTCTGACCCTAAGTCTCTGCCAGCCCACCTCTGCCGGTACCTCTGCCTCCCCTAGGGATCCCTTGCATGCCACACACAGGCCATGGGGATTCCTGAGACATGCCTCAATAAAGCTGTTAAGACTTTCTGCCTCCACCTCTGACTAGCTCAGGTGGGACTACCCCAAGGAGTCCAGACCATTTCTAGCATTCCATGGCAAAAGTGCTGTACAAACACAGACCAATCAGAGTGGAGATGGGCTGTAAACAATGTGTGCCCATGACTGTTGGAAACTTGGTAAGGAGCCCCAGTGTTCTTCAATTTCCCTGTGGTTGTTTGTAAGCAACTTCCCACCATTAACCAGAAGGGTGTGGGGTGGTGGGATTAAAAAGAGGATCCTGCTGTGTAATCCACTTGCTTTGTTAGTGGCTCTCTTCCACAAGGCTGTATGCTTTCCCTTTCTCTAAGTAGTCCTGCAGCAACATACTGGCATCCAAAAGAAACAAGGGGACAGAATTCAGTGATCAAAGATGAAAAATAACTTTCTTGTTTTACGTGGCATCTGTTCTTTTGCCGAGGCACCAAAGCACGTTGCTTCAAAAGATGGAAACTCCATATAAATGAAACTAAATACATTTTAGAAGATAGAAAAATCCATAGGTCAAAAAGATTAAAGAAAGCAGAATATGCATAAAATATTTCAAAACACAATGAGCCTTGTTACAGATGCAACATCTGAGACTAAGTCTTCTGAGTATCTTTATAGAAATTACTGTTGTAGTTTGGGTCTTTACATGATATTAAGAGACACTCTAAAATCTACCTGTCCTAAATCCTCTACTGTCAGCTTGCATGTGAGCATTTCTACATGGCCTGACTTTTTCCCATTCAAGTTTCTATTTGGGGTTAAATGGCATAGGTCGTTCTTTCAGACCATCTATCTACTATTAAACTTAAGTGGGGAAAAAAGTAGAAAGTTTAACTATCTCAGTAAAATGTAAACAACA
This sequence comes from Corynorhinus townsendii, assembly GCA_026230045.1. Lineage (NCBI taxonomy): Eukaryota > Metazoa > Chordata > Mammalia > Chiroptera > Vespertilionidae > Corynorhinus > Corynorhinus townsendii. The sequence goes on from JAPDVU010000007.1 coordinate 14,713,348, forward strand.
TAAAGATCTACTTACCACTTTTGAAAGCAGGGTGGAGGGGCCTGTGGTGAAAGGGACAAAGAATGTGAATGTCTATGGGTGAAATAAAGGATCTCGACCATACATCATTTTAAGGTCTATATAGCCTACCATTCCTGGAAACTCTGGACATACAGGATAGAGCAAAGGAACCAGGCCACAGGATGAAAGGATTTCTAAAGGAATAAAGGATGCTGAGCACCACAGCAGGGTAGGAAGCAAGAATGCAACACAAAACTCACATGGATAAACTACATCCTAGTCCATTCATCCATGTGCTTCAGTCCAGTTCTGCCTCAAGTACTCCATCACCAGGTGTAGCTGTCTCCCTTCAAAGCACTGGTGCACATCATTAAATTGTATTGGGGGGGAGGGGGGAAGCACATCAATAAGCTTATGATTTATTCTAATAAGACTCTGGTACAATGTTTCTTTGTTTTGTTTTTAATATATTTTTATTCATTTCAGAGAGGAAGAGAGGAGGAGAAGAGATAGAAACATCAATTATGAGAGAGAATTATAGATCAACTGCCTCTACACCCCATACTGGGGATAGAGACCCTGACTAGGAATCAAACTCCTGGTTTATAGGTTGGTGCTCAACCACTGAGCACACCAGCCGGGCTATAGTACAATGTTTTTAATGATAATGTCAGTGTGATTTATATTTTAGTCATTAAAAAAATCCCATAGTATCTAACCTTTGTATCTTTTAAAGAAGTGAAATTGAATTATAAATAAATAAAATACTAGTGCTTTAAGCAACCATATAAATCATGATGACCTGGCTCTCTCATAGAGATGAAGACACTAAGAACTAGAGAAAAGATAAAATGCCAAGTCTGAGGTCAGTCAGGTCCCCTCACCATCTCTCTGGTCCTCCTTTGGTGTCCTTCACTGTCCTTTCTGTGCTGAATTTGGGCATCATTCAGCTTTCTCTAGAGGTGTAATTACAACCAGCTAATAAATAAAATAAAAATATGGTTCCTGGAATAGATCCATAGTGTCTCTTTAAAATATGATGGCTGTTTATTTCCCTTTCTAGGTTAGGCAAATAGGATGCTGAAAATAACGTTATTGTAAATCACTCCCTCTAGGGTAGTGCATTAGACAAGGGGGCAAGAACATCAATTAAGGAGAGTTTGCCAAAGGTTTTTAATTTATTGCTGGTGAGAAGTGCTGGCCTTACAGCAATTAGAGTGTGTATGTATGTGCAGTGCAGAAGAGGTAAAGAGAGAAATAAATGCACTATCAGCATGCCACTACCCTGGAGATGTCTGAAAATCTCAAAACAAATATGAATTATATATAATATACTCAAGAGCTTTCTGTTCACATCTTGCTGGAATCATAGACAGACTCTGTGACTTTGGGTCCATTAAGTCCTTCACTCCTCTGAGCACTAATCAGTTTTCAGATAAATTGGGATGGGACCAGGAAACAAAAAGATAGATATTTTTTGAATGGTTTATCTTAATCTTTGGCACCGACGGTATAATTTATTTTATAGAATGCCCTCTGAACTTAATAGGTTTTTTAAATAGGTTTACAATAATATAAATTATTTGTATCCTTTTGACTTCCAATGGGAGAAAAGAGGAATTCTATAGTAACCATATGGCCAAAACATTAAACTAAAATGACCAATGATTCACTAATTCACAAGTAGTTAATTGACTCATGATAATTCAATATTCATTTATTTATGTATTAATTCACTAATATTTTGAGCTCCTGTTGTGTGCTACACACCCTGATTGGCATTGTTTTATTAACTCCTCAGCAATCACACAATAAACCAAACCCTCCATACGTACATTAAAAAATTTTCTCTGAGCAACTACTCCGTGTCAAGTAATGAACTGAACTCTGGGGATATGAATGTACAAAGATAGCTATGGTGTTTGGTCTCTTGTCACTTACAATCTAATTAAGACTATAGCCATAAAATATTTAGACATAATTTTAAAACTGGTAGGGACTATAACCAATGCTAATGTGGAGAGTTTGGGGTATCAATCTCTTCCATAATAGGAAGATCTGGCCCAGTTAAGGAGGTAAAGAGCTCTCTGAAAATCATGGAGATTGGGTTGGGATATATTGGATATCATATTTTTAGGCCAAGAGGAAAGAGACGATGGTAAGGTGTTTCAGGCAGCAAATAGAGCATGAGCATCAGTCTTGGGCAGGTGGAGGCATGATAAGTAAAGGTGACCAGCATGGCAGGGGTGGAAAAGAGAAAAGGGGTCTGTAACGATGAGACAGGAGGGCAAGTTCAGAACAAAACAATGCAGGTCTATTTAGGTGACAGCTAGGAGTGTGGCCTTTATCCTTAGAAAAATGAGAGACTGCTGAAAGGATTTAAACAGGTGGATGAAGTAACAATTATTTGCTTTAAAATGGCAATTCTGGAGAATAGATTGGAAAAAGAACAGAGTAAAACACCATAATTCTGTTTTATTTTATCAGAACTTACATAATTTAATAACTATCATTTACTTACTCAGGGCTGAATAAAAATGTAAAAGAACTGATCCCTCTCTGGAAAAAATGTAATGCTGTCATTTTCATTGCAAGAAGCATACATTCTACATTGACTTTTACAGAGTCTTTCTCTAAACAGACCAAGAAGTTAAATAGTGTTTCTCAGCATTCTTTCAACTATATCTAGGAAAGTATATCGACTGCATGTCACAATTTGATCGAACATCTTCACAGTGTTCCTTAATATGTTGGTGTGCTACAGATCAATCATTTGCTTATTATAGCATCTTGGTTTCTGCAGCCCACCCCAATACATTAAGGTCACTTTCTTGGAGAGTAGGACCACAACTAGAAATTGACTGAGGTGAGATGATTTTGTTGGGTTATGTTGAGTTGTGGTGTGTTGTTTCCTTGTCATTGAGAAGCCAATCAAGCTTGTAGAGGAGAAGGAAAAGATAGCAAGCCTCGATGATAGAAAACAGTGCTTGCTCAATAACTGGAACTTGTTTTGATAGAGAAAGAAGGTCAGCAGCTCTTAAGAGGTGCGCCTATTGGAAACAAATGAGATGAGGATATATAACATCTGGGGAAAACATAGAATTGTGGTAATTGGTGTTTTTCCCCTCAAAGTTTGTCTAAGCCACTGGATTGACCCTGTTGATCTCAGTAGAAGGAGGAAAGTGAATAAATATTTTGATATTTTATTATATCTTCTTTCTTTAAGTATCTTCTTTTAGTTCTCTAAGTTAGCTTAACATAAATGGACTTGTATTTTGCTAAAGAGCTGTATCCCTATAGAATCAGAGGAAGAATAGGAAAGAAAGTGAAACAAAGTGTATGACAAAGAATACAGTGATGGTCGCAAAGTATAGGTTACGTTTCTTATTAAACTTACTAGTGTGCAAAAAGTATATACAGGGTGGGGCAAATGTAGGTTTACAGTTGTGAGTATACAGAACAGTTTATTCTTGCATTATTATATTTATCAATTATGGATTTATTTTTCATAAAAACAACTGTAAACCTACTTTTACCCCACCCTGTACTTTCTCAACAGGTTTGTTTAGGGCTTGTTCCCAGCTTCAATCATAGGCTCATCTTAGTCTCCATTCTCCTTTCCTTTAATCTCCTCTTAGCCAGAAAAAGGAGCTAAGCAAAATTAGTATACAAAGAAAATAACAAATATCAGAGCAGAAATAAATGAAACAGAGACTAAAAACACAATAGGAAAGATCAATGAAACTTAGAGCTGGTTCTTTGAAAAGATAAACAAAATTGACAGACCTTTAGGTGGAACTCATGAAGGAAAAAAGAGAGAGGACACAAATAAATAAATTCAGGAGAAGGATTTTTTCAAGTCCCTGATGTTTTCAGTAAGACTAAGGCAGAGGTAGGTGAAAGGTTGGTGTAACCTCTTATAAGCTATTATATAAAAACCAATGGTGTGTTGTAAGAGTGATATAGAAATTTCAGATTAAAAAACCAAAGTTCTCAGCAGACATGTATTGATTAAAAAGAATCTGGGATATTCTCAAGAGCCATACATGTTCTTGTAAATTTCAGTATTTCTTATGGCAAACCTCAAAACACTGCAAACCCCACCCTACAACTGGGGCCCTAGCCATGAGTCTAACCTGCTGACAGTGACAGCATCAGCAGAGCACTGCTTCTCTCTGTCCCGCACCTAGTGGGGACACAGGCTCAGTGATTCTGCCCCCAAATTGTCTAGTCATATAAGGTAGAGCAGGGAATTGGCTTTTGCCCACACAGATGGCCCCAGCAGAGACTGAGCCCTGGCACTACCAGAAAAAGGAAGCAGACCAAAATAACATTGCAAAGCTCTGTAAATGAAATTGCCATTGGAATGAAAGCCCACAGAAGTAAAAAAGAACTCACACTCTGCACCCAAGCAGGGTGACCACCTGAAACAGGAAACTAAATAGGATCCTAATATAATAACTAAAATGGTTAGGCTATAATAGAACATCACTTGTCATACCAAAAAATGTAGAAAATCATGATCTGAATAAGAAAAGACAATCAACTGATGCCGATATCATGATGAATTACATGTTGAAATTTTCTGACCGTGTTTTAAAGCACCTATTATAAATAATGTTTCAATAATAAATTATAAATTCTCTTGAAACAAATGAATAAATAATCTCAGCAAAAAAAGTAAAATTGGGGGGGGGGGAAACAAATGGAATTTATGGCACTGAAAAATGCGATAACTGAAATTAAAACAACAGAAAACCACACTGGATGGCCTCAGAAATAAAATGGAGAAGACAGAGGATAGAATTAGTGAATTGGAAAACAGATTAATAGAATTCACCCAATCTGAACAACAGAGAGGGAGCATATAGGAGGCAACCAAATCAATGTTTCTCTCAGTGTCTCTTCTTTTATCTCTCTCTAAAATATAACATATTTTATATTTGAATAAAGTTATATATATAAAGAAAAGTCAGAATTCCCTTTGCAGAGAAGATCTCTGTGGGGCAGAGGAGTAGAAAGTAACCTTTAGAGTAGGACACAAAAATGGCTCAACACCCTCTATAGGCCAGGTACTTCTGTGCCAGCCAGGCAGTCCTCTGGAGAAGGTAAAGATGGAAAAAGTCATCATTGGAAATGCAGAAAACTGAACATTGTTATTTGTCGTAAAATTTTCCTGTCTTAGTGCGTGAGTGAGTGAGTGTTAAGGCATGCCTCAAAGAATATTAGCTAGAATGTTTTTATTCACATTTTGTCTCTTCTTAGATCCAGAACTACAAAGAACTATCCTAGAGTTCAAAGAATTTAAAACTGTATTAAATATGCAGTGTGTTGCTAAAAAATAGACGAGGCAAGTGAGGTATATCTGTATATGCCATTCTTTTTAAAAGAAAAAAAGGAAATTTGTTTTTTTGATGTTTAATTCATTTCTCTAGTTATTCTATATCTTTACCTTCTATATTTTTGACCTTTTTATACAGAAAAAATGTTATTCATTACTTTACAAAGAGACGTGTCAATATGACATTACTGATATATCTCTTGTAGACAGTAGTTATGTCCTTGAAATGTGGTATGCATACCTTTAATTTTATAAACAGACAACACTATGGTGATTTCCAGAGGGGAGGGGTATGGAGGGGAGTAAAAGGTAAAGACGGTCAAATATATGGTGATGAAGGTTTTGACTTTGGGTAATGGGCACACACTACAACACACAGATGATGTATCATAGAATTGTACACTTGAAACCTAGATAATTTTATTAACCAACATAATCCCAATAAATTTTTTTTAAAAAGGAACTTTAAAAAAGATCTCAAATAAAAAGTCAACATTTACTGAAAAATTTGCCTCACTAAACTTCTAAGCCAGTGGGTAAAAGAAAGGTTAAAGTTCACATGAATATAGGCATAGATTTGCACACACTTCTGACTGAATTCTTTCCTGTTCTCAGGTTAGGCCACTCCTGACTCTTTCTCCCATCACTATCCATCCCCTCCATGGTAAGACAGCATTCAGCAAACTCCCTCATCATGGAAAGTGTATTTCTATGTTGTTCAGACTATACTTCCATGGACTGCCTTGTCTGTGCTGTAACCGAAAGAAAAACTTTGAGCCTTCAAAATCATCTATGTGTTTTTTGGAATCAATAATGGCAACACAAATCATGATATGCATAGCCAGCTTACTGGGAAATTGTTCAAGGCCCACGCCCAAACTTGCCTTTTTCTATCCAGTGTTTCTGTTCTCCCTTTTTTTCCAATCTACCTACCATATGTATTCTTGCTTATTGGCTGTTCATTCTTACTTTACCTCCCATTTTGCAATTGCCCTTAATCCCAACCCCCTGACCAAATCCTCAGGTAAAATATAGACGATGTCTTCATATGGACTCCTGAGTGGCATCTGAGGAATAGAAAAAGCCATGTTCTCTCCAAAGACTCTAGGAGAGAATTTGTCACTGCCTCTTCCAGCTTTTGGTGGCCCAGGAATTCTTGGACTTGTTACGTCATTCCAATCTCTGTCTCCCTGGTCACATTGCTTTCTCCTCTTGTCTCAAAACTCCCTGTGCTTCTGTGCTCTCAGGACACATGGGATTTCAGTTAGACCAAACCCAGATCATTCAGGAGATGCACTGCCTCTCAAGATCACTCTTAATTGCATCTTTTACTACATGCAGTGTTATGGGCTAAATGTTTGTGTTCCCACCAAAATTTGTATATTGAAATCTTAATCCCCAATTCCAATGTGGTAATTAGGTCATTCATATGAAGCCCTCCTGAATAGGGCTTGTTGTCCTTTACAAGAGAGACATGAAAGCTCACTTCTTCTCTCTCTGTGTTCTCCCATGTGAGAAACGAGAAAATAGTCATTGACAATCCAGGAGGAGTGACCTCAGAACACAGTGGATGGGCCAGGACTGTGATCTAAGATTTCCCAGCTTCCAAATCATGAAAAATAAACTTCTGTTATTTAAGTCCCCCAGTATATGGTATTCTATTACAGCAGCGCAAACTGACTAAGTCAGACATTAATATTCACTTTTTTCATATAAGGTGATATGTACAGGTTTCATGGATTGGTAAACAGATATATCTTCTCGAAGGGCACTATTCAGCCCATGCTCAGAGCCAATAGCATACATTCAGGTTCAACCAAAAATGAACCCTTTAGGGATATCTAACAGGACTCTGCAAGGTAAATAATTTATTTCATTAAAACTTTGCATTTAAGTATTCATGGTTATTAAGGATTCGCATTTGTTGAGAAAAACCACCAATAGACTGACAGGGTTATACATAAGGTGAGCAGTGAGATGGGCAAAGGATGAAGCTAAAGAGTTTGAACAGCCTCTGTTAGGAAAGATATTTTACATAATGTCCAGCATGTTAGATTTGATTTTGAACAATATAGGTAATTTGCAGAAAGATATAGCAATGTAGAAAACAGATTGGAATGGATCAGACCAAGAGCAACAGCCCAGTTAAGAGGCTCTTGCAGCAAGTTACTAGATAAATGATGAGTAACTGAACTATGCAAGACATGAAAGAGGTAGAAACGAGAAAAATCTTGGTGATTGATTAGAAGTGAGCATACTTAGCCTCTCAGTTTATCTTCTTTCAAAGTAGCTCTTATTAGTAATTTGGTGTTAATTTCCTTTCACCTGGGTTATTTAGCATGGTGTTGTGAAAGGCTTCGTACATAATAATAACAGTTATGTTTTGTGCCACCACAAGGCAGGATGCTTATTTGGGCGGCAATCATCCATCCCACAATCCATTTGGCACAAGTAGTGGCCTGTAAAACCCTCAGAGAGCCCTGCCGACAGGAGCAGTTGGCCATGGCACAATTGAGCGAGTGTGGAATGATTCACAAAGAGAAACAGTATCTGCAATTGAGAGGGAATTAGCGAAGACAGACGAATCACAATCCTGTTCCAAGCCATTTGGTACCCTGTACCCCTTACAAAACTAATGCTGCTATATTTAGGGTCGTATAAGCCAAAGGCTGGAATGAGGCCTAGAAGCATATTCTATGGGAAAATGTCCTTCTTTCTTTCAAGGAACTGAGTGTTCTTAACCTCAATGCCAAAGAGCACAATGAAGTTACACACCTCGCCTTATTGTTACCAACTTCTCATCCAGCAGGATAGCAGTCAGTAAACCACAGACTAATAAAAGTGTTAGAGTAGGGAGAGACTAAAGAAATCAGAGAACTTGTATGCATATATGCATAACCCATAGACACAGACAATAGGGTGGTGAAGGCCTGGGGTGGGAGGGTGAGGGAGGGCCCAAAGGGGGCAATGAGGGGAAAAAGGGGACATTTGTAATACTTTGAACAATAAGTATTTAAACAAAAAGAAAATTAGACACACACCCTCCTGTTTCTTTTAACAGATGAAGAAAGTAACATCCAGAGAAGATAAGTTATTTGAATAAAGCCACAAATCTAGTAAGTAACTATCACTTGAACCTAGGTCCTCTTATTTCAAGTACATTGTCTATTCCAGTACTAGCTGTGTAGAGGTCTGCTGTTAGTCTTAGATTAATAATTAAGAGATGTGGAAAATGTTCTCAAATACAGGGTGTGACAAAACTAGGTTGAATTATTTGTGTGGAAAATAACATGATAATTAATAAACAACAACACAAGAATAATTGTGTTTTGTGTACTCACTACTGTAAACCTACTTTCCCCTCACCTATGTATCAGTTACTAAAGTTTTTATTATGAAAATATTTTATATTTCCTTGGGTTTTGACTTCATTTAAAAATCAGAAAAAGTGAACCCTACTAATATCCCTAACTTGTATGGTGAGAAATGAGGTTAAAAAATAATAAGATAAAGTTATCTCATTAGGAAAAATTTGGCATTGTATTTCTTAGATGCATGTAAATTGCTAGCAATCTTCTGTTAATGCTGCAGCAGAATGGCAGTTCCAGGTGGCGGAGAAATGGCCAGGAAGGCCAAGAAGACATTACTACAGAAGAAAGATGCAGGCAAGGCAGAGCTTCTGACAAGTTTAATTCTGTAATTCTAATTCTTATGAATAATAATCACTGATAATCAAGTTTGGTGAGGGGAGGAAATGCAGAAAGAAATGGTAATCAAGTGTTTAGAGAAATCAAGTGCAATGAATAGGACAGGAAAGGGGGAAAAGAGTACATTTGCAAAAAATATTTTTATTTTTACAAAGTGCTCTGAGTCTAATAAAATGGATCTACACTATAGCTTAAAGGATGTTAGGTGTACAAAAAGAGCTGGGAGGATAACTATAAATCCTTAGAAGTCAGTGAGGCAGGATATGCTTGGGTTTATTTGTAATCATTATGGACAAGAAAGATGCTAAATTTCTTATAAGGCTCGGTTCTTTAAAGGATTTTGGTCCTGGATTATTTTTAAGGGTCTGGTGAAAGCTATGGAGTCTCAAGAAAAATACACATACATGTATATGTACCTACACATATGTGTACACCTATATCTAGGCCTCCACATACCATACAGCTACACCTACAGACACAGATATTTATACATGTATATAAACAATTTTATGGAGTTCATAGATACTCTGAAGTTGGTCTATGAATTGCTAGGGGGAAAAAAACTTCTACAATGCTCTAAAGATTGGCTAGAATATTTATTTTTGTGATATGATCATAATATATCTAAGTAACAGAGAAATAAATAATTCTGAAACAGAATGAACATGTTAATACTATATATAACATAACAAAATGAAACTTTAACCATAACTCTTTAAGCCAGTTCCAAGGTAAAGAGACAAGCTTCTAACAATTCAATTCATATATCATAGAGCACATCTCACCCCTTGTGATAGTTGGTAAGTTAAGTGAAAAATCCAGTTGAAGCAGGATGTTTAATAAACATAATAGTTTAATATATATATATATATATATATGCGCAAATGATCTACCAATATTTTTCTATTTTATAATTGTGACAACCTTGATCTTGATTGTATTTTTAAGAAAGTGACTTTTGCACATCTAAGTTATTTCTATTTTAGACTGAGAATACTTTAGCTTTAGAATCAGAATGCCTGAATGGTAGTAATCCTGAACCAAGTTACTTATAAATTATACAAGCTTTACTTTTTGAAACCTCATGGGATGGATATTAATTTTGAATAAAGTAGAGTTAAAAATACTTAATAAAATGGCCATTTTGTACAATAATAACAGTAATAATAACTTTAAATGTGATTACATCAGACAGGGAGACATAGCATGGAGATCCAAAGAAGTCAGAAATAGAGCAAAAATGGAAATGGCAGTGACCTTCAGATAATTATAAATGTGGTGGTATGAGGCCAACAAATATAACAGAGTCTACTTTTCTAAAGGCGTTTACTGGGCACTCTTGGGCCCACAGATAGGAGCATAAGGCTCTGGCTAAGGTGACCACAAAGAATTAGTTCAGACTCAGGATGGTTTTTAGTCAAAAGGTAAGGAAAAAATTTTGAACAGAAGTCAGTAAATGGCTTAGGAGTCCTGAAACCAGCATCCTGGTTCAACAAATGAAAACATTTTGGCTTATCTATAAAAGGTCAGGAAAGAAATCGACCAGCTCAAACATCTTCTGTTATTATTCCTACTCTTCTTGTCTGAATTATCTACAAAAATGGTTTTTCTGAATATTTATGTCATAGCTCTATTATAATTTATATTGTGCTTTAAAAATACCTCTTCAGGAACCCTGATTAAGAATCACTAGATAAAATAATCCCAAAGCTCTCTTCCTCTCTTCTAAATTTATTATTTTAATATATTCTATCAATATACATATGTGGGAAATAGTACAATTTGCCAGAAACAAAAACATTTTTTCTTTGCCTTTTATTACTTGCAAAATATTTATATATATACATACACACACACACACACACACACACATACACACACACACACACAGATTTTAAGGTAATCACAGCTAGTGGCATAAATGAAACCAGGACATAAAATAAACCTTTACTACCTTTCAAATAGCCATTTTCCCCTTTGTTTCTTTGAATAGCACATATGCTTTCAGTTTGCTCAGGTACCAGAACACACATAAAAGCAGATTTTGTGTGAATGTGCCAAGATTTTATCTGTGTCATTAAATTTCCATGTCAGACTGCTCATGTTGTAAAATCAAAGGAAGGAGACCGAATTGGGCATTTTTAAAAAGTCAATTTTATTTAGCCCACAAGGAAATGATTTCTTATAAGACAGGCCAGAAAGGTCCAAAGAGACAGAAACACTAAAAAGCCAGTATCTTTGTGTACTGTAGATTAGGCCTAAACAAAAGATGGATTATATATGAGGAAAGAATGGCTTTCAGAAGTCAGAAGTGAAAGGGAATTTAAATATGTTGATCTAAATTGAACATTGAAGTTGAAGGTACTAAGTTTAAGACGCTGAGTAACGCGACCTGCCATACACTTAGGTAATATTTGACCTGTCATACAGAGAGTCAAGGCACCTCTGCTTCAAAAATTTAGGCTATGTTTTCTTTGTTCAGAAAATTGTGGGTGTGCAAATCTTACACGTACTTTATAAGAACTTCCTGTCCTTAAAAAATAACCCATTCCTAGGAATATATATTAAGAAACCACACCAACCAGAAAGAATGTACGCACCCCTATGTTCATAGCAGTGCATATTTACTATAGCTAAGATCTGAAAACAGCCCAAGTGCCCATCAGTAGATGGGTGGATAAAAAAATGTGTGGTCCATTTACACCATGGAATACGATGCAGCAGTAAAAAGAAGGATCTTGCCCTAGCTGGTTTGGCTCAGTGGATAGAGCATCTGTCTGCAGACTGAAGGGTCCCAGATTCGATTCTGGCCAAGGGCACATGCCTGGGTTGTGGGCTCGATCCCCAGAAGGGGGCATGCATCATTGATGTTTCCATCTCTCTATCCCTCTCCCTTCCTCTCTAAAATCAATAAAAATATGTGTTTGTTTTTTTTTAAAAAAAGGAGAAGGATCTCTTACCCTTTGAGACAGCATGGAGTGACCTGGAGAATATTATGCTGAACGAAATAAACCAGTCAGAGAAAGACAAGTATCACATGGCCTCAATCATATATGGACTCTAATGAACAACATAAACTGATAAACAAAACAGATCCAGAGACATACAAGCATGAAACAGACTGACGGATCTCAGAGGGAAGGCAGGGATATAGGATGGGGAGAGATTAACTGGGGAATGTATAGGCACAAGGCCTGGCCTGGGGGTGGTGGGGGGGGTGTGAAGCTTCAGGGTGGGGGAGTTAATGGGGGAAAAAAGAGGAACATCTGTAATACTTTCAACAGTAAAGATAAATTTAAAGAAATACTAATTGTGTCACATCACAGGAGAAATACAAATGATAGCATTGTGGCTCTGAAATAGTTCAGGGGTCATCTGCTCTAAATAAGACTGCTTAAACCATACCAGCAAGATATATTTAGGCACTAGAGATATTCTAAGCCAACTGTTTAATTTAATGGCTGAAGATACCAAAGTTCAAAGATTTACCGTGATTTATCAGGCTTGAGGTACTGGTAGTCATATCAGCATTAGAATCTGGACCTGTGTCTATTTCTATTTCATTATCTCACCATTTCACGGGCTCTTTAATCATTGATTCTCCTTCTCAACTTTATCAATTTGAATCTAAATTCTTTTAATTTATCTTATTGCCCTTTTAATTTCCACTGTTACTTTTTCAGTCTGAAAACAGTTCAATTTCCAGTGGAATTGAAAGCTTACCTAAACGTTGGTTGAGAGCATATATCATAGTCAGAAGAGCAAAGTGAGTATCATAACATGTGAATCCTGCTCAGGCAAAGATTGGAGGGCTGGGGGGTTATTTGAATGGGAGCCTATTGGTGAATGCTAACCTATTGAAGGTGAATGCTAGCCTTTTGGAGGGCCCTTGCCATTATCTCTCTCAGAATGGAGTTTTGAACAATCCAGAAGGCTGTTAAGGAAGAAATAGGATCAGACACCAAAACTTACTGGTCAGCATTTCACAATAGAGGCAAGAAATATATAAACAAACAAATTAGTAACTTTGAGTTATCTAAAGAGATAAGATCACATTATCCAAACTGGGGCAAAAATACAAGTTATTGAGGTTGAAGAGGTTTTTGCTTTGTTTTAATAAAGAGTAAAAAATACTCTCCCCCTTTTTGTGACTCTCTCCTCCCCCAAATACTATATAAGGACCAAACTCTCCCACCTCCCACCTGCACAGGATATATGTATCTTCCCCAAATTGTCATTAACAAGCTTCTTAGTCCATTGCATTATGATTCTTTAGACTTAGACTTTAAAGTCTCTGAGGCAGGAACATTTTTGTTTCATTTACTCCTGGATCCCTAGGGCTTAAGCCTGTGCCCAGCTCATAATAAGAGCTCAACAATGAAAGGTAAGTGATGAAAAATATGGAGGAAGCCGTACAAATGACCCAGATGAGCAAGCTACTCACTGACTACCAACTTTTCCAGAATTTGTCTCCCCTACCTTGAATTTAAAAATAGTTATTCTTCCCAAATAACAATGATAGTTGAATAATTAAAGTCAAAGATAATTAGGTTTATGCATAATAATTATTTGATACCACTGACAGTTCAAAGTATTGGGAGATAACTATGCTAAGGGCTAAGAATGACTGACTTAAACTAGTATTTGGGGGAAAAAAGCATAAACATTGCTTTCCTCATCTCCATAATTTTGGAAACAGAGACCAAAGCACATAAAGTCTAAGTGATTTGCCCAATGTTCCTCAGGTAGTTAATAAAGTAGTAAAGATCAGAACCCTGGTTTTTCAAGAGCTGCTTCACTGTTTTACCAATTAGCTTATCACTAACTCTGACATGTCTTTTGTGAAGTATGTGTGAAGTGAAAGGAGCCTTAGAAGATGACACCTTTGTAAACAAGAGAGATGAAAACAACACAAAAATAAGTTTGCAGTTAATACTGATACTCCGAGAGAAAACATATCAAGCTTAAGAAATTTTTCTATGTGACAATAAACTATAATTTCCGGAGCTGGGCCTACTATTTCAAAAGCGCAGTTATGAAACCTCATTATGAATCAGTAGGCCTTGGACATGTCCTGGAAGATATCTACAGAACCATGTAAAGCTCTATCTCTACTGTGACCAGCAGAAGTTGGGTGGGTTATCTGCACTAGGAGTGGAAAATGCCTCCTATCAAATGAATGTAGATGGTCCTTCTTGTGAGAATTAGTATTTATAGTGTGTATGTGTATGTATGCATGAATAAATGTATATAGTGAGTTTGATCAAAATAGTTTCACCCTGCCGAAACGGGTTTGGCTCAGTGGATAGAGCATTGGCCTGCAGACTGAAGGGTCCCAGGTTCAATTCTGGTCAAGGGCATGTACCTTGGTTGCGGGCACATCCCCAGTAGGGGGTGTGCAGGAGGCAGCTGATTGATGTTTCTCTCTCATCGATGTTTCTAGCTCTCTATCCCTCTTCCTCTCTGTAAAAAATCAATAAAATATATTTTTTAAAAAATAGTTTCACCCATGAAGACTAGAGAAAGATGAGAAATAGGAAGATTTATCTTCTCCTGACACTGGCAGAGATCACACAGGGCACCATCCCAGAGCATCTCTACCCCAAGCCTGGACTATTCTGGGGAACAGACTTCAGCACCTCTTCTCCTGGCCACCCTTCACCCCACGTCTGTATATGGATTTCTGAAAAATGTGATTTCTGGGAAATGAGATACCTTAGGGCAGTGATTTTCAACCTTTTTTTTCATCTCATGGCACATAAACTAATTACTAAAATTATGTGGCACACCAAAAAATGTATTCTATTTCTTGCTGATATGACAAAAAATAGGCATAATTTTGATTCATTCACACTGGGCAGCTATTGTTGTGTTGGATGTTGTCAAGTTTTTATTTGACAATCTAAAGGAAAAGAGGTAAGTGCTCCTGACTAAACAGTTAGGTATTGCATGTTTTGAAAATTCTTGCAGCACACCAGATGAAAATTGCTGCCTTAGGATTTTGTGTCCTTTTGGGGAGAGTGTCAGGGTAAGGGAGAGCACTTCTCAAGACAGTGCAGCAAATCAAGGCATTGGTGAACTTGGGGAGGTTTTCATGTTTGCGTCTTTGCCTTAGACTCAGGAACTACCATATTCAACATCCAGGTTATTTTTCATCCTACCCATCCTCAGAGCCCTAATCACCTCTGGTTATTCTCCATCCTGTAGTAAAGGGTGTTGTGCTCCTATAGTATTGCTTTGGTGGGATTATGGAAAATTCATAGATGGGCCATCAAGGAGTGTGCCCTTCTCTGCAATACCCTTTGGCAAGGTCAGCACAGTGGTGGCGACCCTTGCATGAGGAGAGCATTGCCCTGAAATTAGTCTTTGAGTCTCTGCAGAAGGAACAGTGGCATAGGAGGGGCAGCAAACTTGCCAAAAAGAGTGCTTACAAAACTAATGGACTCAGGGATAATTGTTTGGCAAATTCTCATTCACTCAAATGTCTGCTAGAAGAAGATGACCCTTGAAAGTGGTGAGGCTAACATGTGGGATTACATAAATCATTACAATTTCCACAATTGTTGTGTGTTAAGTGTGTTTAAGTAAAGCATGATCACTTTCTAAATCTCTCTTTATATATATGTACTAGAGGCCCAGTGCACGAAATTCATGCATGGGTAGGGTCCATAGTAGGCCTGGCTGATGATCGAGGCTGATTGGGGCCTTGTGGCTGCCGGCCAGGGCCGTCCTTCCCCAGCTTCCTGCTGCTGGCTGCTGGCTGCTGGCTGCTGGCTGCTGACTGCTGGCCAGGGACAGGGCCTCCCTTCCTCAGTTGCCAGCTGGGGCCTCCCTTCCCTGGCTGCCAGCCAGGGCCTCCCTCCCTCAGCTGCTGGCTGCCAGCCAGGGCCTTTCTTCATTCTGCACCACCCCCTGGTGGTCAGCGCATGTCATAGCAAGCAATCGAACTCCCGATCTCCCGGTCAAACTCCCAAGGGGACACTTTGCATAGTGCCTTTTATATATATAGATATGCTTCATATAAGTACATATACATTTGCTTATAACTATGCATAATATATAGATAATACCATTTTTTACACATGCATAATAAACAGTTTATAAATAAAAGACTAGAATTTAATGACAGGAATTTAATACTCTGAAGTCTTAGCAATGGGCTTACATTCATGATGAAACATTATAAATTATTTCAATGTCAGACTTTTCTAAATTTTCCACAATTGGCATCTATTTCTTTTAATTTCTGAATCCTCAACTAAGTATATGTTTATTGATTTTTAGAGGGAGAGGAAGAGAGAGAGAGAGAGAGAGAGAGACATTAATGTAAGAGAAATATTGATTGGTTGCCTCCCATATGCACACCAACCAGGGATCAAACCTGCAGCCCAGGTATGTGCCCTGCCTGGAATGAACCTGCAACTTCTTTGGTGTCTGGGACAATGCTCCAACCAACTGAGCCTCTCAGCCAGGGCTGACAACTAATTTCTTTTTTTTTTTTAGAAGAAGAAATAAAATGTTAAATTCTGAGTAATAGTTTCTATTTGAATAGCCTATTTGAAAACCTCTAGATAGAGGTTTCTTTAGAGAAACCTGGGAATATCAGGTCTCCTCCATTATAAATTCTCACTTGGTTGCTTTAAAACCAGCCTGAGCTCCCTGCTAAATGAATTGCCATTGTAGCACACTAATAAAACCTGGCCTCACACTGGAGTATCATAAGGTTTATTTGGTTAATTCTTTTTAGCCTGGTTATTTCAGGAGAAACCAAATGATAATTACAGAAATACCTGCTGTTATTCTCAGTTTCAACTCCACTGAGGTCTCTGCTCACCCGAAGAACCTTCTGCCTGAGAGCCCGCGAGGCTGTTGCCCAGCCTGTCCTGCCCCGGTCAGGCATCCAGTTCAAGATCCAATGCCATGAAGGTTTCCTAAGATCTAAGGCAAAGAAGCAAACATGAAAACCTCCCCAAGTTCACCAGTGCCTTGATTTGCTGCACTGTCTTTTTCTTAAATATATTTTATCGATTTTTTACAGAGAGGAAAGGAGAGAGAAACATCAATCAGCTGCCTCCTGTACGCCCCCTAGAGAAACATCAATCAGCTGCCTCCTGTACGCCCCCTACTGGGGATGTGCCCGCAACCCAGTTATATGCCCTTGACCGGAATCGAACCTGGGACCTTTCAGTCCGCAGGCTGACGCTCTATCACTGAGACAAACTGGTTTCGGCTTGCTGCACTGTCTTGATCACCTTACTTCACACTTGCTGCTTCTGCAAGTGATTTCAGATATGGACTAGACTGTAAGACCAAAAAGGTCATGGGCCCCTAGTTGGAGCTGTTTCATGTTTTCGAATTTTGTTGAAATTCCACACCTTCCAGGTAACTTCTTTCTCTAGCTACTTGGCATGAGCCTTCCACAGGACAGACCTTTGGGGACAGCAAGAATGTGAGTGATGGACAGGGCAGAGAACTGGGCTGCGAAGCAGATGACCTGGATTCACCTCTAGACTTTACCACCTATTTGAATGACCTTGGGCAAATTCATTTGCCTAGGCAGCCTGGTTTTGTAGTCCTATACATATCCAGAATTTGTTCTGAGTCAAATAACGTACATAAAACCACTCAAACGTATATGCAAAATGTTTTTGCCATTTTTCATACTTCAGCTCTGAACCATGGTTCATTATCCTTGTAGCTTCCAGAACACCCAAAACATGACTTGGCACCTTCTGAGTACTGCATAAGTCTTGATATTTAGTTTGATAAATAAATAATGTATCCATGAGAAATTCATGAAACATTAACCAACCAAAACTTTGAGAATGATCTCATCCCGGGACACCTTTTTAAAGATCAAATTTTCCCAACTTTCTTAGAAGTGAATGCTTCTATGTATCTCCTGTGCCCACACCCATTTCTTCTTATTGCTGGTTTATGGGCGCTCGCCTACATTCATGGGAGGATTGCTCGTGTCTCAGATGCCTCCCATTTACAACTGGCTCTCATGCTGCCCCATATTTCTTGTTGATGGCTTTTAAAAAGCAAACTAGCCTGTCATCCCAGCACAACCACTGCGGTTCTCCTGTCGGGTCTTGTTCATCTGTTTACAAGGCCACAAAATACACATAAACATGCTTGACACTGTCCCATGGTGGGAAAATATGAGAGTAATAATCTTGGATTTCAGGCAAGTAGTGAATAGTGTATCTATATCCCTGAAGAGAGGACATTAGGAATGATTACAGCATCCGGCTGCCAGATGACTGACCTCACATAAATGATGTTGACAGGAACAAGGAAAAAATGTATTTTGTAATTTAATGATGATAACAGCTAAGATGATGGTTAGGGTGATGATACTAATAAAAACAATGCCTATTTCAGAGTCATAATAGATGTGTGTCTTATTTGTGTCTCATAAATATCATTTGAGGAAAGTAGGGCACTGATGATTAGCTCAAGTAAGATGTAAGGCTACTCAGGTACTAGGTGATATTTTCATGCTCCCTTCATTCTTTTATGAAATTTATGTAAACGTGTATAGCTGGTCCTGTGTCTCTAGCACTATTCCAGAGAAAACATCTACCCTCAGGCAGGCTGTGTTCTAGTAGAAGGGGTCATATCATGCCCAAGCAAATAAGTAACACGCAAGAAAGTAAAGATTATGGCAAATGCAATGATGGCAATACATATAATAGTTTTTAAAAAGACACAGATTGCTGGGAGGGCTCTTCTGTCCTCTGTCCTCTGGGCAAAGATAAGGAATGACTGAGGCCCTATTCTAGACTGAAAAGATTAAAGGAATACTATGGCTAAATGCAATCCAAGATCCTGGATGTATAAATATCTGAGACAATGAGTAAAATTTGAATGGGGTAAGTTGATAAAATGTTAAAACTGGATAATATTGATTTTCTGATTTCAATGTGAGGAGACTGTCTCTTTTGTGCAAACATATATATTGAAGCCGTAAAGGTTAATAGGGTTCCACGAGTGCAGCTGACTCTCACATGGTACCCAAGAGAGAATGGAACCAAGGAAGAACAACGCTGAGGCAAACGTGGTGAGAGTGCGCAGTTGGGGAGCTGTGTAAAGGGCACACAGGAGCTCTTTGTACTACTGCAACTGTCCTATGGATTCCAAAACATTTTGAAATAAACAGTTCAAATGAATAATACTGGTAAAACAAATCATTTTTATAAAAATTGTAGGAGCATCAGTCCTCACTCTTTCTCTTGATCCTAGAATTTGGGAATCTCTGATGAAGACAAAAGGAATTATTTAGAAATTCTTATGTATCAATCCCAGAATATTAATCATCATTTACAAGGTTCTAAGAACTATTACTTGTTAATAAAATAAGTCCCTGCACCCTGAACCAAGACTTCAATACCGTCCAAGCCTCAGTAAACTCACTCACCAATGAATCCTATATAGTTAGAGAAGAAATTGCCCTTGTTATTTTAAACTTAAATTACATGTATTTAAGTAGATTATACTTAGTACACAGAAATTGTTTTAAGAACCAAAATTTTCACTAGCTAACCATATTTTCTTTCCTGTCCATTTCTTTAAAAAAAATCAATAAACCGAAGTGTCACCCCAGTAAATTTAATTTTAAAAAATCAATAAACCTGAAAATATGCACACAAAAATAAGAAAGGAAAAGGAAAAAAAGTTGGTGCACCTGCATTTTTACCCATGTAATCATCTCCCGAGGGTACAATAAGAAACAAATAAAGCAGATTAAAATCTCTCTAGTCATTTGTCATCAACGGTGTTATCTCTTTCTCTCCAAAACTCATAGTAACTTCTTCCCGGAGCAACACTGATAATGTCCAGATAATAAATTTTCTAAAGGTGTATAAAGTTATGAAGATGCAAGGATGTGTGCAGAACACAGTGCTTCCGCCTAGAATGAAGCTGACTTTGGATTTGCACTGTGCTTGCTCTGTGCAAGCCTCCAGGCTGAGCTGACTGTATCTTCAAGCTATGGATAAATCAAACTCAGGGTATCTTCTTCCTAAGGCAATTTGCAGACCGCCAGCTTACTGTTGCCTCAGAAGCTGTCTATTACGTTCAGGTTCACTGTCCTCATGAGATTTCATTTTGTTGTTGTTGTTAAGTAGTGGTGAAGGGGAATACAGAGGCTACAAGGAAAAATTGTTTCTTTCTCTGGGACTCTCTGGCACTTTTTCATGCCATGTACACAGCTCTCACTACGGGAACCACTTCTGTCATCCCAGCCTGGATGAGCATGCCTTGAGGAATGAATTGTGCCCTGTTTATCCTGGTATTCCCAGAGTTTTGTACATGTCTGGTACATATAGGCCCTTAGTAAATATTTGTGGAGTTGAATGTAATACATTCATTCCCTTTGGATTCACAAAACTTAAAATTTAAACACATAAGTAAGTACAAGAGAAAAAAATAGCCCAGGAGTAACAATACATCATGAAAATGGCTTTTTAACAAAGTAGAGAGAGCTCCGACCTATTATTTGCATTTTTCTCTAGTGGGTTTCTGCCTTAATAAAAATTACCAGATTAAATTAACCAGAGAATATGAGAAAAATGCTGAAAGGTTATGTGACATTCTAAGAAAGTGTGCCTGGTCTCCTTCCCTCAAAATACTCATTAATCCACCCCCCCTTTTTTCAAATCCCAGAAGACAAATTAGAATTTATAAGAGAAAATAATTAGAGACACACAGCCTGTAGGTAACCTACAACTGCCGCTGAATATACATCTATTCAAAATTCAAGATGCCTATTCTTTGTTCTGCTTTCTTCTCCCCAAAGGGCAAGACCAGTGAGGATGCTATTGCTTCATAGACAAATGTGTGTGCCAAAGGCTCTCCTTGCTGTGCTCTATAGATAAGAAAGGTTTTTATATTAAATAAAACCTATGCTGCTGGCAAATTCCACACTTGGGTCATTTGCCTCAATTAGCTGAAATATAAGGAAGCTAAAATGAATGTTTCCATGGGCTCCTCATTCTTTACCTGTGAAGTTGGTCTTTTCAGGGAATTCAAACTCTTGTTCTGGCAATTTGGAAGTAGTGATTTAAATGTAATGGATCTATTCAGTGAGGTAAAGTGTTTTGGTTTTTTTCTTCTTCTTAAATTTCAGCTAGTCAACACATCCTTAATATTCCATTAAATAAGTATCAAAAACATGTGCAAACAAAAGACAGCTGAAGGTCATGGGTGGCAGTATGAGTGAGAACAAAGGAGGCCATAAAAAATTAATTCCAGAATTATGATGGATTTTAATGAAATGGTTAATTTAACAGAGTATTTCTTTTCATGAAATATTTGCAATACTGTCACAAAAGACTTTGCTGTAGAATACTTTAAACTTGGCCCATTTTATTTAATTTCCCTAGTTAGCTGTCATTTAAAACTCATATATAAAGCACTTAGAAAACTCCTATATAGCATTAGCCATCATTTTTTTAAATGAAATAATTGCCAAAGCATTATGGAAATAATCCTGTAGGTAATGTTTTTCTTATTTCCTGGTCTAGGCTTTCTAGTCTATGGACCGTGGGTGCCTCAATCCCCAGTGACAGCATCCATGGAGCTCCATGTGGTAGTGGAGAGATGATGACGCTCCTACCTCTATGAGCGTCTTTCCTGAAATCTCTATTCTAATGGACACTCCAATTACCTGTTATTGTTTTTCTCACATTTTAGAACAATTCTCTGCTATTTCTACCTTCCCTATCATCACACTTTTCAGGCAGAATCAATGGAATGCTATCTAAAACACAGGAATTATTGACCCTCAGTATGTCATTTTTCAAAACGGAGTCTGCTAGCATTTATCAGTTATAATATAAACTATGTGTATTTACTAAACCCAGACATCAGTGTGTCTCAAATAAGAGATTATTATCAACTTTTGCTCCTGGCCAAGTTATATTAATCTGGAGGAATGTACTCTCAACTTCCCTCTTGTCAGTTCCCTAGGGCTGCTTCAATAATGTACAAGAACTGGTGGCTTAAACAACCGAAATCTATTGGAAATTGATTGTCTCACAGTTCTGGAGGCTGGAAGTCTAAGATCACAGTTCCTCCTGAGAGCTCTGAGAGAGAATCTGTTCCTGACTCTCCCTATCAATGAACTTTCCCTTCCAGACCCTTGACTTCAGAAATGAAGAAGTTTTCACCTGTCCAGCAGAAATCTAATACATAAGATTTCTTCTGAAGCCAAATTTACTAATTTTTTAAAAAGATTATTTTATTTCATCTTTTATGTTAAAATGACTTTTAGGTTACTAAGTTATGCTGATGATAGATGGTATGCATGCTAATATGTATTAACATAGCCTGTCTAATAAAAGAGTAATATGCAAATGGACTGTACCTCCGCTACACCCACAAGCCACACCCACCAGCCAATCAGAGCAAATATACAAATAAACCCAACCAAGATGGCTGCAGCCACAGAGAGCAGGAGGGAGGCTTGGGTTTCCCTGGCAATGGAGGAAGCCAAGCTTTCCACCTGCCCTTGCCAGCTCAGGCCTCCACTCAATGCTACAAAGTTTCAATTATACAAGATAAATAAAGCCCAACAGAAATGGTGGCAGCCACGGAGCTGAAAAGAGCAAGAGGCTAGGGTTGCCCATGGCGATGGAGGAAACCAAGCTTCTGCAGCCCTGGCCTGATTTGGCCTCAGCTTAAGGCTACAAAGTTTCAATTATAGAAGATACATAAATCCCAACAGAAATGGCTGCCACCACAGAGCAAGAAGAAGGCTTGGCTCCACACCAGGCTACAAAGTTTCAATTATAGAAGATAAATAAATCCCAAATCCCAGGGCCTCCGCTTGGGTTGCCTGAGGGTGTTGCCGGCCTGCAAACCACCACAGACCCCTCGCCCAGGCCACCCCACACGCCAAGGGAACCCCCACCCTGATCCAGGATACCCTTCAGGGCAAACCAGCTGGCCCCCACCTATGCGCCAGGCCTCTATCCTATATAATAAAAGAATAATATGCAGATTGACCATCACTCCAACACACAAGATGGCTGTCCCCATGTGGTCAAAGATCCTCCCCCCATATGGACACAAGATGGCCACCACAAGATGGCCAACAGGGGAGGGCAGTTGGGAGAAATCAGGCCTGCAAGGAAGGGCAGTTGTGGGCGATCAGGCCAGCAGAGGTTGTTGGGAGGGACCAGGCCTGCAAGGGAGGGCAGTTGGGGGCTATCAAGCCTGCTGGGGAGGGCAGCTAGGGGTGACCCGGCCAGCAGAGGAGGGAAGTTGGGGTGACTCGGTCTGCAGGAAAGGGCAGTTGGGGGGACCCAGGCCTGCAGGGGAGGGCAGTTGGGGGGGACCAGGCCTGCAGGGGAGGGCAGTTAGGGTTGACCAGGCCTGCTAGGGGAGGGCAGTTAGGGATGACCAGGCCTGCAGGGGGAGGCAGTTAGGGGCAAACATGCTAGCAGGGGAGCAGTTAGGCATCAATCAGGCTGTCAGGGGAGTGGTTAGGGGATGATTAGGCTGGCAGGCAGAAGCAATTAAGGGCAATCAGCAAGGCAAGCAGGTGAGCAGTTGGGAGCCAGCAGTCCTGGATTGTGAGAGGGATTGGACATACCTCGAGAGGTCCCAGATTGGAGAGGGTGCAGGCTGGGCTGAGGGACACCCCCACCCCCGTGCATGAATTTCGTGCACTGGGCCTCTAGTCTATATTTTAAAAACCCGCCCTAACTGGTTTGGCTCAATGGATAGAGCATCGGCTTGCGGACTGAAAGGTCGAAGATTCGATTCCGGTCAAGGGCATGTACCTGGGTTGCGGGCACATCCCCAGTAGGAGGTGTGCAGAAGGCAGCTGATTGATGTTTCTCTCTCATCAATGTTTCTAACTCTCTATCCCTCTCCCTTCCTCTCTGTAAAAAAGCAATAAAAAATATTTTTTTAAAAAAGCCCAGTGGCCCTAATGCTGTAACAACCAAAGACCAGTCACCAGGAGGCTGTGTGTGCAGCGAAGAGCGCGTGGGAGGACGGGGACTTGACTATGGGTCCCATGCCATGGTGGGACTTAACTCTGGGTCTCTGGCATGGCAGGACTAGGGGAGTCATGCGGTGTGGCAGGGTCTGGGGTCCCAGGTCTCATGCGATTTCCCGCAGGCCTGGGTCTTGCGTGATTTTGTGCACTGGGTCACTAGCATATATATATATATATATATATATATATATATATATATATATATCTCCTATCTAATAAAAGAATAATATGGTAATTGACCATCACTCCATGACACCTACAGCCAATCAGGAGGGAATATGCAAATTAGTGGGACAAAGATGGAAGCAGCTCCGGAGCCAGCTGGAGCGGGTGGGAGGCTTGGGTCAACCCTGGCAACAGAGGACGCCAAGCTTCCCGCCCGACTGGGCTGACCACTGAAGGAGGGGCCTGAAAACAGCTCTCAGCCCCTCACCCAGGCTGGCCACGCCACCATCAGGGTGAGGGTCCCCGCTGGGGGGCATGGCCAGCCTGAAAACGGCCCTCAGCCCCTCACTCAGGCTGGCCACGCCCCCATGGGGTGAGGGTCCCTGCTGGGGGGTGTGGCCAGCCTGAAAACAGCCCTCAGCCCATCACCCAGGCTTGGCCAGCCTGCAAACCACTACAGACCCCTCACCCAGGCCACCCTTCCCCCCCAAGGGAACCTCCACTCTGATCCAGGTCACCCTTCAGGGCAAACCAGCCAGCCCCCACCTGTGCACCAGGCCTCTATCTATACTAATAAAACAGTAATAATGGGTAATATGCTAATTAGACTGGCAGACCTTCCAGGAGACCTTCCAGGCATTCTTTTGGACAAAGCCATGGTGGCAGGGCCGAGGTAGAGGCAGTTAGGGGTCAAGAGGGGAGGGCAGTTGTGGGTGATCAGGCCAGAGTGTGTGGGGGGGGGCATTTGCGAGTGAGCAGGCTGGCAGGGGGTTCCAGTTGAGGGCGAGCAGGCTGGCAGGGGGGCAGTTGGGGGTGATCAGGCTGGCAGGGGGCAGTTGGGCGTGATCAGGCTGGCAGGGGGGCAGTTGGGGCAACAGGCTGGTGGGGGAGACAGTTGGGGGCGAGCAGGCTGGCAGGCAGAGTGGTTAGGAGTAATCAGGCAGGCAGACAGGTGAGCAGTTAGGAGCCAGCAGTCCCGGATTGTCCCAGAGGGATGTCCCAGATTAGAGAGGGTGCAGGTCAGGCTGAGGGACACCCTCCCCTGTACATGAATTTTGTGCACTGGGCCGAGAGAGAGAGAGAGAGAGAGAGAGAGAGAGAGAGAGAGAGAAGAACACCCACTAGAAAACATGATCCATTCAGTGTTCTGGAATCATATGACCCAAATCTTATGAGCCACAAAAACAAAATTAGCAACATCTCTCCACCTAGCGCCCCTCCCCAGCCCTTGGTGATGGGTTAAAAGAAAGTGTTTCATCCTTATAAGTGGTGTCAGTAGTACTTGATTCTCCAGATAAAGGAAGGTTCATTCTATGCCAGGCTCTTCTTCAAGTCCTAATCCTCATCCCTAATCTGGGAAACTGAACTAAACACAAAGATAACCTTCAAAGTCTCCAATACTGCTAACTCTTCATCTTCCCTCAGGCCTCACCACTCTTACTTCTCTGAAGCAAAAGTTGCACCTATTACCCATTGTGCCTTTTCAAATCTTTCCAGGAACAATGCCACACAAAAGCACCTGAGAAGTGGTAAGAAATGAAGAATGGATGTGTCTTCTTCCTGAAACACAATCCTTCCTTGGCCACCACGACCATCGCAGTCTGAACAATATTGAGTGCCTCAGGTATACTAAGGCTCATGTGGATGTGGGTGGGGGTGAAGAAAGAAGGATGTGAAATCAACCTGGATTTTAGGAAATAAATTGGACATATTAAGTGAAGACAGAGCCAGGTCAGCATTGGCTCAGTGGTTAAGCATCAACCTATGAACCAGGATATCACGGTTCAATTCCCAGTCAGGGCACATGCCCAGTTTGCAGGCTCAAGTGCAAGAGGCAGCCGATCAATGATTCTCTCTCTCTCTCTCTTCCTCTCCCTTCTCTCTGAAATCAACAAAAAATATATGATTTTTTGAAATGTGAAGACAATGCAGGATGTGAACTTCAGCACCCCTCTGGCCAGCTGCAGGATTCTAACCATGCACATGTCTTCATTGGGAAAGAAAAGGATTCATTCCTTTCTATCCCTGCTTTCCAACTTCTTTTTGTGTCCTAAGCTGTCCCTTTTGCTGCTGCCCCATAACAAGCCTCCATAAATGGACTGTTCCCCAAATTAACATCTCAGATAAAGCAAAAACACTGATGCCACCTTAGTCTGAAGTTTTTCTTTAACTAGAAAAAGAAGGAAGAAGAAATACGAACAGGCACATGGCACATTCTTCAAAGTATGGATTATTTTTATCCTACCACACGTGAGCCTGGCCACAGATGGAGGATGGCACAGCCCACAGGGGCCCAGTGCCCAGGCTCTTTTCCATTTGGAGCTGCTCAGACCTCTTTCCCCATCATTCCTGGCTCACTCTCTCTGCTTTCCTTAGATGTTTCCATGCCACTGGCACTACTCAAGCCTGAATAACTGATGATTTTAGGAAGAGCATGTTCAATGTCACTATGTTGGCACATTGATACATGTTTCGGATCCTAGAATATCCTTTTTCCATTTAAGGTAAAGAGAGATTTTCCTTAACTGGAAATGGGCAGTGGGAGAGCCAACTGAATTTATATTGAGCAAACTGTTTTTATCAAATGTAATCAAGTGCCAAGATACTTGGAATGCATGTTGATGATGAAAATTTCTTATGAATGCCTCCACAGAGTTTGTAGGCAAGCTCTTTTCTTATGAATCAAAAAGGGTTTGTTTGTTTTGTTTTTAAATTTTACTCTTTCTTTTCCTTTAGAACTAATCAGATCAATGGCTTGAGAAAGGCAGTCAAGCACATTTAAGGTGTTTGCAGCACATATCAAAATCCCTACCTTGTTCAGCGAGAAGGGTTTCTGAAGACCATACCTAGTCAAGTCTGAACATCCTAGGGAAGGTATTTATATTTCCTTTGTGAGAGATAGGTAGCTGTTTCTAAGCTGGAAATTGGACAGGAATATGACAAATTGAGACTGAAGAAGATGAATCTGGCAACAGTGTACAGATGGACAGGTAGAGAGGAAGGAGTGGGTTAAAGTAATATTAATATTCCACATAAGGAGCCCTACAGCCTTCTCCATTTGTAGAAATTCTTCAACAGACTGTCCGGTGCCACTTGCGGAAGCCCTTTGATTGTCCTGCCCTCCCTGCTCACCATCTAAGGTGTGTCCTTCTAACAGCAGGCATCCCCACAGAGAATTAGGCTAAGAAAAATACACACATCCACATCACATACATATTCCCAGGGTATACACGCATTCTTCAGGTGAGCATTTTATAGCACATAAAATGTATATTAAGTTACATTTCAATGACAAATAGCATCCAGGCTGTCAAATGATTTAATACAAGATGTCCTTATTAATTCAGTTCCGTGAATCTGTGCTCAGTGTGCATCTCAGCCTTGATGTGCATTTGGCAGCATTACTTATTTAATGCCACTTTCCCAGGTGTCGATATTCCTCCTGGAAAAAAGAGCTTCTCAAGTGTGCTTCAAAGAAGCATTACTGTGATTTCTTCAAATCCATATCCTCATTTAATAACATGGCTTTTTTTCTTAGGCACTTCCCTTAGATTCTCCATCTTTAACTCTGTTTATTTGTTGAAAAAAAGGCAACTTTTTCAGTGTGAGTTCCGCATACACCTTGGGAGTGCATGCAGTAGGAGACCTCTTTCAGACTCTGAATTAAGTTGCAGCCAAACTCAATTCCTTCCTCCAAATCTCTCTCCTCTTGTCAGCTTCAAACACTCATTGTCATTCCTAAGCACTGGGAACTGACTCAAGCCAGTCGGACTTTGCCTGACTCTTAAGTCTTTTAGGAACAATAAGAGCCACTAATGTATTTGAGGCCCTGCAATCTCCCTTCACATCCTTGCAATCAGCCTTACATTGAAAACAAGTCATAGACCAAATTTTGCCTCATAAGCAATGTTTACTTTAAAAATAAAAACACATTTATACTTTTATTGTAAGCAGACTATAACTATCAATTCCCCTGTTCTACAAGCTTACAGTACCAATACTCTTTCCATGCTGTGACTACCTCCTCACTCTAAAGGTCCACTCAAGACACACAAGCCATTCTTCCAGATCTAAGACTCTGCCACCCTCAGCATCATCATGGGTCAGCCATTCATTCCCTTGAACCAATAGTAGGAATATGGTCTTATGTGTCATCCTTTTTTTTTAATTTAATTTTATTTTTTAATACATATTTATTCAGATTATTACAATTGTTTCTCCTTTTCCCCCCCATAGCTCCCCTTCACCCAGTTCCCACCCCACCTTCTGCCCTTACCTCCCCGCCACTGTCCTCATCCATAGGTGTATGATTTTTGTCCAGTCTCTTCCTGCACCCCCATACCCCTTTCCCCCTGAGAATTATCAGTCCACTCCCTTTCTATGCCCCTGATTCTATTATATTCACCAGTTTATTCTGTTCCTCAGGTTTTTAATTCACTTGATTTTTAGGTTCACTTGTTGATAGATATGTATTTGTTGTTCATAATTTTTATCTTTACTTTTTTCTTCTTCCTCTTCTTAAAGAATACCTTTCAGCATTTCATATAATACTGGTTTGGTGGTGATGAACTCCTTTAGCTTTTTCTTATCTGTGAAGCTCTTTATCTGCCCTTCAATTCTGAATGATAGCTTTGCTGGGTAGAATAATCTTGGTTGTAGGTTCTTGCTATTCATCACTTTGAAAATTTCTTGCCACTCCCGTCTGGCCTGCATAGCTTCTGTTGAGAAATCAGCTGACAATCGTATGGGTGCTCCCTTGTAGGTAATTAACTGTTTTTCTCTTGCTGCTTTTAAGATTCTCTCTTTGTCTTTTGCTCTTGGCATTTTAATTATGATGTGTCTTGGTGTGGTCCTCTTTGGATTCCTTTTGTTTGGGATTCTGTGGGCTTCCTGGATTTGTAAGTCTATTTCTTTCACCAGGTGGGGGAAGTTTTCAGTCATTATTTCTTCAAATAGGTTTTCAGTATGGTGTCCATTCTGTCTTTTAGTTGTAGTTTTGAAATTGTTGTGCGAGGCAGCAGTTTAGGTGCTTACCTATGCCGCCATCTTGGGTTTTTTTCTCCATGTGTCATCCTTAATATGAAGATACTGATCTCACTGAATCTGTATGCTCTGTTTTTGCAAGGTGGGGAGTGGCTCTGAATTTTTTGATCAATCTATATACTTTGAACACCTTTCAAAATCACCAATGAGCAACTATTTTTATCACTTATCACTCTAATTACAAAATAATTCATTTCACCTATAAAAATGTTTCTGTCATTCACCAGTCTAACTTAAACATAGCATGAAGCATTTCTCACCAGACCTTGTAGTAGCTGCATGTAAAATACAGACTTTTTCACACACTGTTAGCCACTATCCCTGCAGTGAGGATTCTCATTGAGGACAACTGCTAAAGCAAAAGCGTAAACTGCCTAGCATATACATAATATCTCACTGCCCATGCCAGAGTATTTTAAAGTAAAATATAGATATCATAAGCTAGAAAGCATATTGAAAAATACTGGACTTGTGAATAAATAAAACTAAACTCTACTGATGAATTTCTTACTAGTAATATGTATGTTCTTAGAAAAGTTACTCAATTCCAGTTACAGTTTCCTTCATTTATTCCTTCTACCTTTTTTTCTGTCTGTCCTTTTCATCTTCATGTTCTTCTTGTTCTCCTTCTCCTTCTTCTTCATTTATTGAATGGGTAGTCTCTAATACTCCTTCCACTTCCAGCATTATATACCAAGTATCACTGCATAGCACATTACCCCTTGTAGCACAACATCCTGTTATTGTCATTACTATTCTACAGATGGAAATGGACCTCCAATGGGCCAAATCGGGTTGATGTTCTGTGGTCAAGAGCAAGGGCATTTCACTACTTCTTTCTCTGTGATGTTCTATTAGAGGTTTTGAGATGGAGGCCACCTTACTCTTTAGTATCTGACTTAGGTCTTACTAAAAACAACTTTTTCAGATGTTTTCTCCCAATTCTCAATTCCTACCTTTTAGGTTGTACTCTGAGCCTTAGTTCAAATTCGAGAGGCACATGCACCCTCTAATGACTAGGGTTGTGTCACGCTTTGGTATTTGACTCTTCTCTTCAGAGAAAGTGTCTCCAGTGAGGTTTCCCACCCCTGCAGACAAGTAGATTTCTGGTAAATATGCCTTACAAATTGGTCACACATAGTGAGCATCCATGAATCTACCTGCCATTCACTCCTGGCAATGATTATTTTAATCCTATATAATAAAAGGCTAATATGCAAATCGACCGAACCATGGAAAGACAGGTTGCTATGACATGCACTGACTACCAGGGGGCAAACGCTCAATGCAGGAGCTGCCCCCTGGGGGTCAGTGCACTCCTACAGGGGGAGCACCACTCAGCCGGAAGCCAGGCTCACAGCTGGCAAGAGCAGCTGTGGTAGCAGGAAGGATCCTCTCCCGCCTCCGTGGCAGTGCTACGGATGTCCGACTGATGGTCATCAGTCGGACATCCTCCGAGGGCTCCCAGACTGCAAGAGGGCACAGGCCGGGCTGAGGGATCTCCCTCCCCCCCCCCACCACACACACACACCCCAAGTTCAAGAATTTTGTGCACTGGGCCTCTAGTATCTAGATAAAACCCATTGAAAAACATCCTTGTTGGAAAGTGGAGACACTGGCAGTCTATTAAGTTGTTCCCAGAGACATCAACCCCCTGAAATGCATGTCCCAAACTATGTGGATGGTTTCTTTACCCTGCATGGTAGAGCAGTAGCTGTTTAAATAGATTTGGGCAAAGAATAGATATTTCTCTGCTTTCTAAAAAGTTCTCCCATAAGGTCCTCCTTGAAAATTTTCTCCTTCCCATGAACTTTCTCTATCCTGGATAATAACATCTCTGGCTCCTTTAGTCCTTCATGCTTTGGGAGATAAACAGCATATTCAGAGGAGTTATAGGCACAGAAGCCACTGTACGTTTGGACTGAAGTCTCTAAGTATGTTTAAAGACAATTCCTTTCTTTTCTTCATCTTCTCTGTTTCATAAAGAGATAAGACAAGAAAGACTTCCAAGCCTTTTCTGCAGGGTGCATGTTTCCCCGACTTGCTGTTAGCCAAGTGGGCTCCAGAGTGGCACGTTGACCATTCCAGAGCACACACTGTCCTCAAAGAAATCATTAATCCTTAGTAATTGGTGGATATGGAGGGTAGCATGTGAAGAAATATGTCTGGTTAATGCTCAGCAATACTTGGATCAATATACCCCACGTATTTCAAACAGTGGCACCAAGATTGGTGCCTATTCATGAAAAATTTTAAACTCACTTCACACCTGATTTGGGATGTGAAGAAATTATTTATGTCTCTTGTAATGTCCTGACAAAGATAATAATTTCATATGAGCATATACTAAAATCTTTTCAAAGTTCACATCAACCATCACCTTCTGCATTAACTATAGAGACCCTCCTGTTTTGTCAATTACTAACTTTGTGATCGTAATTTTATCTGGGGTTCCAAGATTTAGCAAATAAAATTCAGACCACTCAACTAAATTTAAATTTCAGATAAGCATGCAATACTTAGACCATATTTAAGTGAAAAAAAAATCTGTTTATTTGAAATTCAAATTTAACTGATGTCCGGTATTTTATCCATCAATACTTATTCAATCACTTTTTCCAACTAAATTTGTTGTCCTTATCTCTAAAATATTATCCCCTGGTAAACTTCTGAACATATTAAATGTGTGAATGGCTAAGAAAGTGTTTTTCAAACTATAAGAGATTAATCACGTTATTATAGAAGTTGTTACTATTATTTTCTGATCTAATTATGCAACCTTTATTTATATTAGGCTTATGTTTAATCAACTTCCAAGCATATTATTTTAAAAAATAACATTTTTTTAAATGGTCAAAAGAATGCTACATGTTGCTTTTTAAGCAAGCATTTTAGACTGCATCTTGGTGCCTTTGGTCATGAGAGCTGTTTCCTCGCAGTTATTCCTGAGGTTTACGGACTGCCTGCATCTGTTGTATAAACAATCACAGTGAAACAGTAGGAAACATGGTTCCAGCATGACTTTACTCCCTGAAATATTCTAAGCATATGGTGAGGTAGCAAGAGCCTGGTCCCAGGTTGGGAATTTTGAGAGATGGGGAGAGTCTATGTTTTTACATTGCTCAATTGTGTCCCTGGAGCCTTCATTAGTGGGATATTTTCAGGAAAAAGTGCCAAATAACTGGCTTCCTTTCTACCCTTCCCTAGGACAACAGAACTTATGAAGTTTAAATGTGAGAAATCAGGAAAACAAATTTTATCAAGAAGAAAATTTTTCAATCTGTTTTCAGGTAAGGGTTTATTTGCATTTTGGGAGGATAGAAGAGTACGCACAAAAATATTTTGAACATAAAAAATATATGTAAAAGAAGAGAACACACACACAAAAAATATACAGTGGTTAGATTTAGAATAAGGTAACAAATTCATCAAAGAAATTTCCACAGTCTGGACACTTTCTAGATTTCAAAACAAAGGAAAACAAAAACTTTCACACAAATATTCAAGGTGTAGAGTGAAGTGAAGAAATCATAGAAGTAAGATTATTAATAGTTGGTTCCTTTGTAGTTCAATACACTCTTAGCAATAGAGCCTCCTTTACAAAACCACATGAAGATGTTTGTTTGGGGTGGATGGGGGGGGGGGGAGCGGGTAGATAATTGAGAATCCTGGCCAAAAAGTTATTTTGTAGAGCTTACTTGACAATAACAGAAATCCAACTCAAACTCACTGGAGTAAAATCAACAGTGATACTGGAGCACCTTTTATGAGGTCAGAGTTGTTATCAGATTCTGGAACAACTAGCATCTGGCACTCCCATACCACCAGTGCTCTCAGTCCTTTCTCACATCTCATTCTTTCTGCACGACAGACTCATTCTCTCCCATTGTAGATGGCCAGGATGTCACCAAATTATGGGGAAATGGCTGTAAAGCAACAGAATTCTACTGGAAAAGGGAGGACTCTAATAACTGCAATTTCAAAAATCCTAGGAAATAATTCTGATTGGTCCATTTTCCAATCAACTGTGATTAGAGGAAGGTGCACGGATTAGGTGTCCATTGCTCTACTAGAAAAGTATAATGATGGTAGAGCTATAACTACATAAAATACATTTCTGGGAGAAATCATATAGGTGGGGTAGGGGATGAAGTTCTCAGAAATATATTTCTGCTCACAGGAAATATAGAACAGGAAAAGCAGTAGTCATTCACTGCAGAGAATTGACAAATATTAAACAAACAATCAGACACAAAAGTAAATTACAATTTTTTAAGTGCTCAGCTAGAGCAGAACACCTTGTTAAAAGTTTCAGAAAGGCCTTTTTGAATGCTCAAACCATTAAAACAACGATCAAAAATGTCTAGAGAATGATAAAAACATGGTAGCACAACATGGAGTTATGGAGGCATGGATATAACCATGTGGGGCAATTTGAAGGTTTTGTATTTTTTTTTTCTTCAGATGGAATCAATGGGTTTTGATTAAAAGTGTGATAGGATCCAATGGAAATTTTCATAAATTATATAGCACAGCTGAGAATCCCAGAGCCATGAAGAATAAATGTAGAAGATGGAAACAAAGAAAAAAAATTAGTTGGGGTAAAGTGAGATATGACAACTGAAATTACTGACTACTATGTTGCTCTTTTGGCAGATCATCATTTCATCCCTTTAACTGCATAGAAAATCAACACATGGAATATCTATATTCAGCCAGGCTGATGGAATTTGACATTTCCTCATATGTACCCACCTGTTCCAAGATCATTGAAGCAAAATTAAGTTTATTGTTGAGACACTAGATTAAGCTGCTATGTGAGGAAAGAAAAAATTGTAAGTATAATTATTACATGAAAATATCCATGTCATAGTCATAGGAAGTTAGAAATGCTGGTAAGAGCTCATATATCCATGGTTCAGGTTTTAATAAGACTTCACCAAACTGGTCAGTAATGCCCTTTTTAAAGACATTACAGGGCGAACCAAGATGGTGGCATAGGTAAACACCTGAACTGTTGCCTCACACAACAATTTCAAAACTACAACTAAAAGACAAAACATCTATTACCCAGAACCATGGGAAAGCTGGATGAGTGGAAGTTCTACAACTAGAAGGAAAGAGAAAAGAGCATTGAGATGTGCACAAGCGCTGAAAAACTGAGGTATAGAGGCACGCGAATCGGGCTGGTGGCAGGCGACTAGGTGCACTGCTTTTTTCAACCCTAAGGGAGACAAGCTCCCGATTACTCTGAACTCCAGTCTCTGGGGAGATGCTGGGGACCCAAACTCCTACGGGGAGAAGCTGGGCTGTCTGCCATCAGGTCGGAAAGTGAGGGTGGCTTTCTTGCAGAGGTGCACATAGCAATCATTGATTACTGCGCTGGGGCGCAGGACACGGGGACTTGCAAATGTGGAGACACAGAGACAGCTGACTGGCAGCCATCACTGTTTGCCATGCCTTAGCCTAGTGATTCCCTGAGACCCCACCCCACACAATCTACAAACCCTCCCAAGCTCCACACAGCGGCTCTTGCATATAAATGGTCTGCCTGATCACAGCTTAACCTAACAAAATGCAGCTCTGGTCAGACAGCTCCAAAACCTCCAAACCCCAAACAAAGAGGAGAAAACTGTAGTTCTCGCTGGAGCTCCTGCTGGGTGGCCTCAGACAGTAGCTGACCTGCACACCATTGGAGTTCTAGAAGCTAGTGTATCTAGTGGTCAGTGTGAGATGACACCAGATTTTAACTACTCACATCCATAAGTGACACATTCAAGAGGCAGCTCAATGAGCACCAAAGCCCCACTGAAGCAAGTCCTGCCCCCTATGTGTGTCTCCAGCACAGCAGTTCTTCCATTATAGACACAGTGGGTCCTCACAGCCAAATGGCCTGGAGGTCAATGCCTCCCAGTGTACCAACAGCAATCAAGGCTTAACTACACCAAGACATTGCACTCAGCCCACAAAGGGGTGTACCAAGAGTGTCCACCTCAGGTGATAGGCTGAACCACTGGTCACCTACCACAGAAAACCACTCCATCAACACAGGGAAACAGCAAAATGGAGAGACAAAGAAACATGTCATAAATGAAAGAAATGGAACAAAGCAAACTACTGGACTGAACATAGAGTCCAAAACCACATTTATAAGGTTACTCAAGAATCTTCTAAAATCCTCTGAGGAACTTAGTGAGACCTTTAAGGATCTTAATGAGAATGCCAAAAAAATGGAAAAGGACCAGTCAGAAATTAAGCATACACTGTCTGAGATAAAGAATATACAGAAATTCAACTGTAGATCAAAGGACCCCAAGAGTCAAACCAAAGATCTGAAATATGAGGAAACAAAAACACCCAGCCAGAAAAACAAAAACAAAAAAAGAATCCAAAAACATGAAGACAGTGTAAGGAGCCTCTGGGACAACTTTAAATGTACCAACATCCAAATTATGGGGGTACCAGAAGAGGAGAGAGAACAAAATATTGAAAACCTAGTAGAAGAAATAATAACTGAAAACTTTCCCTACCTGATGAAAGAAAAAGACTTACAAGTCCAGGAAGCACAGAGAAACCTAAATAAGAGGAATCCAAAGAGGACCACACCAAGACACATCATAATTAAAATGCCAAGGGCAAAAGACAAAGAGAGAATATTAAAAGCAGCAAGAGAAAAACAGTTAGTTACCTACAAGGAAGTACCCATACAACTGTCAGCTGATTTCTCAACAGAAACTATGCAGGCCAGAAGGGAGTGGCAAGAAATATTCACAGACAAGAAAAAGCTAAAGGAGTCCATCACCACCAAACCATGATTATATGAAATGCTGAAGGGTATTCTTTAAGGAGAGGAAGAAGAAGAAAAAGGTAAAGATAAAAATTATGAACTACAAAAAGACAACAAATACATACCTACCAACAAGTGAATCTAAAAATCAAGTGAATAAAAAATCTGATGAACAGAATGGACTGATGAATATCATAGAATCAGGGACATAGAAAGGGAGTAGACTGACAATTCTCAGGGGGAAGGAGGTGTGAGGGGTGCGGGAAGAGATTGGACAAAAATCTTATACCTATGGATGAAGACAGTGGCAGGGGGTAAGGTCATGGAGTATGGTGGAGAATCAGGTGGAGGGGAGCTATGGGGGAAAAAATAAAGAGGAACACTGTAATAATCTAAACAATAAAGATTTATTTTTTAAAAAAAGGCATTACAGAAAATGATGTCAAAAATATGTATTACAGCCCTGGACAGTTTGTTCAGTGGTTAGATCATTGGCCTATGGACTGAAGGGTTTGGGTTCAATTCTGGTCAAGGGCATGTAACTCTGTTGCAAGCTCAATCCCTAGTCCTGGGTCGGGGCACATGAGGAAGGCAACCAATTGATATGTCTCTTTTACATCGAAGTATCTCTCTCTCTCTCCCCTTCCCTTCCATTCTCTCTAAAAATCAATGGGAAAAAATATCCTTGGGTGAGGATATTCTATCTAATAAAAGAGTGATATGCAAATTGACCGTCACTCCAAGACACAAGATGGCTGCCCCATGTGGTCAAAGATGGCTGCCCCCATGTGGACACAAGATGGCCAGCACAAGATGGCCAACAGGGGAGCGCAGTTGTGGGCAGTTACGGGTGACCAGGCCAGCAGAAGACGGCAGTTGGGGAAATCAGGCCAGCAAGGGAGGGCAGTTGCAGGGGACCCAGGCCTGCAGGGGAGGGCATTTGGGGGGGACCAGGCCTACAGTTAGGCAGTTTGAGGGGACCAGGCCTGCAGTGGAGGGCAGTTGGGGGGGACCAGGCCTGCAGTGGAGGACAGTTTGGGGGGGGACCAGGTCTGCAGGGGAGGGCAGTTGTGGGGGGGGAACCAGGCCTGCAGGGGAGGGCAGTTAGGGGCAATCGGGCTGCTGGGGAGCAGTTAGGTGTTGATCAGTCTGGCAGGGGAGTGGTTAGGGGGTCATCAGGCTGGCAGGCAGAAGTGGTTAGGGGCAATCAGGCAGAGGCAGGCAAGCGGTTGGGAGCCAGCAGTCCTGGATTGTGAGAGGGATGTCTGACTGCCCGTTTAGGCCAGATCCAAGTGGACATCCCTCAAGGGGTCCCAGATTGGAGAGGGTGAAGGCTGGACGGAGGCACACTGCCCACCCCCCATCCCCCATGCACGAATTTCATGCACCAGGCCTCTAATATATATATATATATATATATATATATATATATATATATATATATATATGCATTACACAAAGAAATGCTGAAGATATTTGTCTTCAATTTTCTTTGTCATTAATGTTTGTAGAAATATGATTTGTTTGAGATAAATTTGGAATATAGCTTTGGGCTTAAGGAAATCTAAAGAATAAAGATACTCCTGCTTTTCTGCAGTAGGGACTCACCTGATCTGGCACTGGGTCCACACTCTACTTTAAAATAGAGCAGAAAGGAAAAATCAGCCAAAAATTGCCAGGTAATTTTTCTACAACATTGACCAGTAACCAATTTGGTGGACTTTCTTCACCAATTTATTGACTTGACAGTTAATTTTGGCCCTGCATACAGATATCAACTGAATCATAAATCACCAATGAAACAAATTTATTTACAGTGCACCTATTTTTACATAGTAAAATCCTGTATGTTAATTAAATGAACTAAAAATTTAAACATACTATTCTTTGGTTAGAATAGACTAAGCTGTTCAGCAGACACAGAGATCCAGCATTAATTCAGTGCCTTAAAAAATGAAAAGTCTATTTCTCATTCATGTAATAGCCCATGGTGGGTGTTCTGGGGTAGTGGGTAGCTCCCTACATGCTATGATTCAGAGACTTGAAGGACAGTGGCTATGCCATCTTCAACAAATGACTTTCTGAGTGTCCATGCTCTGGTCATCTCAGCCAGCAGGGGGGCAGGGGGTGAAAAGAGAGTACTTACACTAAGACATGAAACATCATGGGCCAGGTGAGAATTCAGTTACATGGCTATGCCCAGCTATAATGGAGGCTGAGATATGTGATCTCTGGTAAGAGCTGAATCTTAGGCCAACTCTATAATTTTGCCAGAAATGAGAACATGAACTTCAGTGGACACCTAACTAATTGGGTATTTAGAAAAATATAATTACTTAGAAGAATATAATTCAAATACCTACAGAGACTTAAAACTGAAGACCAGTCCTCACTTCTGATGTGCATCTGTGGGACCTCTATTCCCTTGGCCAGCAGAGCAACTGGGGGAGCTGAGAGGGGTACGCTCCCTCATGGGGATGTGTGGCAGTCACACTTAGGGGCTGTGTGATCTTGAATGTTCTCATGATAAAGTTTACTTCACAGGATCATGGTGTGAATTTAATGACTTTAAGTAAGAAAGTAACATTAATAACTCAGTGATGGTCACAGAATGAGAGTTGAACAGAAGAGGTTTTGTGCCGATGAGATTTTGTGGCTCCTTTTTGACCAGAGTGATTCCATCTTGTGATAGAGACTTAGCTTCGGCAAAAGAGAGCTTCTGCCCCCACCACCCCCGACAGATTTAATTAGGATATGTTTGCAGATCAGGTAGGATTTTGGGTTCTACCTGAAGATACTTGGCTTCATTCAAAAAGTCCTATCACCCATCCTGCCCTTCTCACTGTAGGGAGCTGCAAACATTGGGAAGATATTTTCTCTAGGAACCAATAAGACTCAATGTGGTAGACTCTAGACTGGGTCAGAGCCCAGAGCCTGAGCTTCCCTCCCTCTGAGGGAAATTCCATTCTTTATTGCTGAAAGAGGCATGGTGAGAGGTGGGATTTGTGTGTGTGTGTGAGAGAGAGAGAGAGAGAGAGAGAGAGAGAGAGAGAGAGAGAGAGAGAGAGAGAGAGAGAGAGAAAGGAAGAGAGAGAGAGAATTGGCCCACAGGATCTCAGAGGCTGACTGAGCTGAAATTTTCAGGAGAATCAGGTGAGAGTTGATGTCAAAGTTTTTATCTGAATTCTTTCTTCTAGAAATTTGAGTTTTTCTTCTTAAGGACTTCACTGATTGACTGAGACCCACTCACATTATCAATAGCTATCTACTTTACTCAGTTTTACTTACTTAAATGTTAACCAAACTTAAAAACAAAACAAAACATCTCACAAGGACATCTAGACTGGTGTTTGACCAGACAACATGGCACCATAGCCCAGCCAAATTGACACCTGAAATGAAACATCACAGCAGGGAATACCCTTTGAACACATAGAAACCTAACATGAGCATGCACACCCCGGCCAGTCTCCTGGAATGGGACTCATCAAATTAATTAGGTCATTTTTCTGGAGAAGCAAATAGGGAGGTGCTAAAGCAAAGCAGACACTTCCCTCACCCACCAAGGAAGGAGGGTCTCCTCCCCCTCCTCCTCCTCCTCCTCCTCCTCCTCCTCCTCCTTCTTCTTCTTCTTCCTCTTTTTCTTTTTCAGGGGTGGGTGACTGGGCTGCCAAATAAAATTTATGAGGAAAGCCAATCATATCAAATAAGGATAAATGATCCTTATATAAGCATTGCAGTAGAGTACGAAAATCTCTAAAAAAATGTATAACATATGCATCCTAAATAAGTAATATGTATGTATTTTTATGGAGAAGAGAGTTAATATTTAATATTAAACCTACTCTTGTCAAAAGAAGGCAGAAAGGAACTAGGTTACTGAATCTGGAAACATGTTAAAATGCAAGCAATGTGATAAATCTTTTGTAAGTTATATTTTTATAAGTTTGCTCTAAACAGCACTGCTGAATATTTTCTGATAAATTGTACAGGAAATTGGCATCCTTTAAATCTTCTGAGGCCCCAAATAGTAATAGAATATATTAGAATGAAGCATGGCTACAATTTATAGTGAGCATTAAAGACACAGGATAAATTTGTTTTAAATGAGGAAAGTTTATGAATTAATTAAACTATTTTTTGGATTAGGAAAGCTAATTTCAGCCTAGTGCTGAAGAACTCAAGTTCCTCTGTTCATGAGGGTTATAGTAATTTTATGGAGATATAAACAATAAAAGAAACTGATGACTTGTAATGTGTCTGAAGAAGGAAAAACTGAATTGTTAAAAATGAACAATTGCTCATGCTTGTATATTTAGTTAATAGATATTCTGAAAGTCTGTAATATTCAGAGTCCTGATGTATAAGATAAGATTTCAACCCTCAGAGCAATTTGTCTCAGATTTGAGTTACAGTAATATTCTATGTCATCTTTAAAAATATCTATTTATATGTGTGTATATATA
This sequence comes from Corynorhinus townsendii, assembly GCA_026230045.1. NCBI lineage: Eukaryota > Metazoa > Chordata > Mammalia > Chiroptera > Vespertilionidae > Corynorhinus > Corynorhinus townsendii. Next base: position 14,753,870 of record JAPDVU010000007.1, read on the forward strand.
GATAGATGGATAGATAGATAGATGGATAGGTAGATTGTTTTCAGAGAGGAAGGGAGAGGGGGAGAGAGTTAGAAACATCAATGATGAGAGAGAAACATTGATTGGCTGTCTCTTGCATTCCCCACACTGGGGATCCAGACCCCAATCTGGGCATGTGCCCTGGCCAGGGATCAAACCATGATCTCCTGGTTCATAAGTTAATGCTCAATCACTGACCCACTGCCACCGCTGGGCTATGTCATCTTTTTTCATTTCATCCAATGAAAATGTTTTCTCTGCTATGATGTAATCTTACCTAATAATAGACAAACATGTAAATTGACCATACCTCTGCTACACCACCAGCCAATCAGGAGTGATATTCAAATTAACCCAAAAGAAGGTGGTTAATTTGCATACACAGAGGAGCTGAGTGACTGGGCAGCCCATCGCCATGGTGATGACACCTGCATTCTGCCCCACCCCTGTCTCTCAGGGCCTCTGGACAGCGTGGGAAGGTGGGGCTGGAGCAGAAAGAGGCAGCTCTGGGGCCTGAGCGGAAAGGGGTTGGGCAGGAGTGGAAAGGCGATGCTGGCCGCCAGGGAAAGGAAAGCCCATTCTAGCATGAATCTTCGCGCATTGGGCTTTTAGTTTTTTAAAATAAAGCACTTTGTGAAAGTGCTTTCAGTAAAAGTGGGTGTGAGAAGAAAGTGTTTCACACTCACTCTATTCAAGAATTTTAGTAAAGTGGGCATTAAGAAACCTCTAAGAATATAATTCTGAAACCCAAACATAACTGAAGAAATTCGACATCGACTCTCATTTGCTCAGGAGTAATGTCCACTGTTTTCTTATTACCACCAGCCCTGTGGCTAGTGCAGATATTACACATCATGAGTCCCTTAATCAATTATCACTGCCCCAGAGATAAACACAGCCACTCGCTGGGGCATTTGTGTGTCAGTTCTCACTTGCCATTTCAGTAGAAGATATCAGAGTTCAGGTATGAAAAACACATATCTCAACAACTTCAAGCTGTAAACCAATGAATTGCAGGAAAAAAAACCCCACACATACATGTGTATGTGTATACACATCCATATTTTTACACATACATACATGCTTTTTCTTGCCTAGTGAAACCTGTGTTTTCCATAGAATTCCTCAAGTCTGAAAAAGGACACTGCCTCATTCTCCACCACCCACCCATGCACACACATTTGCACAAACACACACACACATACAGGGATACTCGCACATTCAAATCTAGGGTTTTTCTGTAATAACCTACCTTCTTAACTTCTGCTTTTCTTATTCCCTCTCTTGAGTTTTCTTTTGCTTGACTTTTTCTCTGTTTTTCTTTTAAGCTGGGTATTTAATTTGTTTTCATTCTTTCACTTTACTGATGGAAGAGTTTGTGTTAGAAATTTTGCTCAGACCACTGCTTTAAGTACCCAGTGGGTGCTTTGATTATTTGATTAAATTCTGTAGTTTCAATCTGTATTTCCTTGTTTCATCCAAGAGTTTCTAATAGAAGGTTTTAAAAATATTTCCTAGTGGAAGGGGCTTTTAATTTTTTGTTTTGTTAATAATTGCTAGTTATACAGCATTGTAATCAGGAAATATTGTTGGAAATAGAACATTTTGGCATGTTCCTTGTGAACTAGTGTATGAAAAATTTTGTAAATGTTCCATAAGCACCTGAGAAGGAAGTAAGTCCCTTTTCTATCATCAGAGCCTACAATTTGGTATAGGACGATAACATCTATTTTATTAATTATGTTATATAGGTCTTCTGGCTTCTTAATTATTTGTGGTCTATCTATTTGATCTGTCTTGATAAGAGATTGCTCTATTATTATGGCTTTTTATCTATGATCTACAGTTTATATTCATAAATTTCATATCTTCATTTTGACTTGTGGCATTTAGCATAAAAAGTATAGCTCTAGGTCCAAGGTTAATTTTCCTTAAAATTATCCTTATTGACGATTTATTCATTTATGCCCTTAAAAAAACTTATTACTGCCACAAGTGAGATGGTGAGGTCTTTAGGCCTCAGGTTTTCTATTTTCAATATGCCCAAATTCCCAGCATAAATAACTCCAAGGTCATGATCTCCTAAGTACCTTTCTTGTGAATAATAAGCACATTCAGCAATAAGAATATTAGTTAAAACCTGTAAGAAGCCTTACAGATTATCTGGTATAACTAGAAATTGAAAACTCTAATAACAACTTTTTAAAATTGTCATAGACATTTATTAAGTCATTACCAGAAGCCAAGTCTCCTGGTTGTCAGTATGGGCTTTTTATGTTTTTTGTTTGTTTGTTTGTTTGCTTTGTTTTGTTTGCATGTGATGTGTGTCCATTTATTTTATATTTACAAAAGAAATTGCCCAGCCCTCTGCCTCATTCTCCCCTAAAACAGTCTATTTTTACAAACATTTAAAAATTAAAACCAAATAAAAATAGGGAAGTTAATTTTAGTACAATTATTTTTCAATGTAGCTCATAATTACTAAAATTGAAATCTCTTCTAATTGACCAATGCCCAAGTTACTTATAGGGCAGTAAGAAAAATTCCATATTACACGTTAGAAAATTCTAATACAAAAATAGTCCATGTGTTGGAATAGCCTTTCCTTTTAAAAGTATTCAATGCATGAATTGGTCATCATTGCTCAGGGGACCACGCTAATCTTCTCTGTATCATTCTTATTTTAGTAGGTGCTGCTGAAGCGATACCAGAGCTGTTTTATGCTTTAATGCCTAGTATGTATGAGAAAATGCTTCAACAGAATCAAGAACTACATAGTCACTAAGCGTTTAGCTCTCTAGTCTAAACAAAACTCAGATTCCACGTATTTCCTTTTAACTTCCTTTCATACCAACCAGGGCTTCTAAATTGCACTGAGAACACAGATAATAGTGTTACTTGTGCCCTGAGTTGGTAACAAGCCAGTCAAAAACAAATGAAATTGGTCCTCACACCAACTAGTACATATATGATTCCCAGCAAGTTTTATGAAATATTGAAAATGATTATCAACCTACATTTCCACCTTTATGGACAGGTGGTTCTCCAGGAACTCATAAACTACATGAAAACCCATAAACTTGATTTTTTAGAGCCCTTTTAACTGGGCCATTTTTTGTTTCTGTGTTTTATAAATATATTTTATTGATTTCAGAGAGGAAGGGAGAAAGAGAGAGAAAGAGAGAAACATCAATGATGAGAGAGAATCATTAATTGACTGCCTCCTGTACTGTCCACTCTGGGGATCAAGCCTGTAACCCGGGCATATGCTCCAAGTGGCAATTGAACCGTGATCGCCTGGTTCATAGGTCGACACTCAACTTCTGAGCCATATCGGCCGGGCCATTCTTTGTTTTTTGATAGTATATTTCAAATCATCTGTGTTATTCAATAGAAGCCTAAGAACACCTACCTCGTTGTAAATATGCTAATTGACAAAAAGGAATTTGGATTCTGATTTATTCATAAAGAACTCTTTTAAAATGTTTTGAAGGTAGGGCAAAGACTGATTGGGATGCACTTTCCAGCTCTCAAATACTTGAACCACTTTTTAATATAGTCCTCAAATCTGAGCTGAAATAAACAGTTTGGTTTTGCTAGAGACATGTATTTGCCTTCACATTACCTATGGGCATTACATACATAAGTGCACACCGCCTTGTCTTAGAAAGAAAAGAGTAGGACCCTCTGTTTATAAGCTGGTTTTCACAGAAGTGACATTTTTCTCATGTTGTCAGTATTTAATTTTCCGCCCATGCACTTACAAGTTCTCATGAACAGCTGAATGCAACTGTGACACTCACCCTGAATAAAGCATGACTTTCCTCTCCAAGCCTTTGGTGCTGAAACAATGGCAAGAATTAAACACTCGTCACTGGTCCTTTGCCACAGTGAAGTTTCTCACTGCAAACTCACCAACAACTTTTGACCTCTGGACCCAAAGAGCATCAATTATCCAGCATGCAGGGGTGGAACAGAGTGAACCAGCATCATCATTTGGCTGCCTCCCAGTTAACATCCTATCATAGGTTGAAAAGCAATCTGTCCAACATTTCAACTGCCAGCGAGAATTCTTTATTAGCTTTTGGATGGGTTTGCCTTTCAATCGGATGATTTGAATGGCTTCTGTGGTGGGAGAGATGCGGCACTCAGATAATGATTTTGCATTTCACCTCATCATTAATGCTGTGGACCTCCAGGGAAGTCACTGTGCCCTTTATGAAGGTCAAAGCATTTTATAACCTTAATAAAGACTCATAGCCTCAGGAACAGCAAGTGTGGGGGACTGACTGAATAAAAATATAACTAAATTGTCACTTCAGGCTACATTACTCGAAGGATTTCAATTGCAAATCAACAGTTAAAGAGTACAATGGCATCCCAAACTTCAGTGCTATTCAAAAATACATTCACAGAAACTGGCATTATTCAAAGAAAAATGAGGTGAAATTACCTTTTTCTCCTCTCTAGAAAAGCTTTTCCTTCTGTAATTTTATATTTAATTGCCAAATGTTTCACATGGGTGCTATGCAGAGATAGGTTAATAAACATCTTGATAGATTTGAATTCAAAGTAATTAAGTCATGGTGGTTCTTAGTTATTGTAAATTTATTCCTACACAGAATTTAGGTCACTGCATTTTGTAGTGTAAAGTGAATACAAGATAATAGGCAAGAATGATTATGAAAACTACATCACTATCTGCATTTCCTCAAGTATATGTCATTCTGTCCCAAATATTACTAATAACTCACAGCTTTCAATAACTTACTTAAGGGTACTCTCCAGCAAAATCACTCCAACTTATAAATTCAGTGAACTCTCTTTTACGTTCCTAGGTTTCTATTTCCATCCTTCAGGCATCATGTACCAGCCATACTTATGTTCCTAAGAACTGAGAAAAAGAAAAACAGGAGCTGCTATGACAGGCATTGTGACAGAATATTATCTCATCTTCTCCGACCTTCACAGAAACCTTTGGAGGAAGGAATATCATTTTGTTTACAGACTGTGGATCAGAGAGGTTAAATAATTTTGCAAGGTCATATTCCTGATGAGCATTAGAGCTGAGTTGTGCTGAATTCATCCTGTCTTTCAAGTGCAGGGAACCATCTCTCTAGTGCAGCAATAAAAGAGCATGGGCAGGGAGGATGGGAAAGGGGCAGAGGAGGACCGGGCTGTGTTGCCTGGAAATGATCCTCAGAATACACTTGGGCACAGGGCTGGTTCTCAGGGTGAACACTGGGGAGCCTGACATGAAAGGCTGACCCCGAGGGAAATAAGGCTCTGGTTTGAGTTGGCAACTTGAAGCAAAAACTAAATAGTCTTGTGCACTGTCAACTGCCCAGAAGGTCACTGAGTTAGCCAAGAAATCATCCCATAAGCTACAGGAAAATTTCAAATTTTCATCTTTATTTGCCACAACTCTATGAACTGAGCTATGTGAGGGCAGGGTGTGGATCTATTCCTCACTTTCTCCCAAATATCCATAAATGCTTGCTAAAAAGTAGGTTCTCAATAAATGAAATATAAACATGAGCAAATTCAAGCGAGTCAGAGGGCAAAAGTCAGGGTTAGAATTCAGATATCTCTTTTGATAGGCATAAGATGATATCTCATTGTGGTTTTAATTTGCATTAAACTGAAATGCTTTTGCACAGCAAAGGAAACCATCAACAAAATGAAAACACAATCCACTGAATGTTGGGGGGGGGGCACTTTTGTCAAGAGTACATCTAATAAGGGGTTAAGTTCCAAAACTTATAAATAACTTATACAACTCAGCACCAAGAAAGCACATAATCCAATTAAAAAAAAAGAAAAATGGGCAAGGGACCCGAGTAGATACTTCTCCAAAGGACATACAGTTGGCCGACAGATATATGAAAAGATGATCAAAGTTCTACTTCTTGCAGTGCTGTGTTTGTCTTCATGGACACTGTGAATCCCGAGCTGATCTATATTCCTCTTAGCTCTTAAACTGGGCCAATTAAAGCTCGAGGGGCAAACTCTGCCTGCAGTTGTATGTTCTAATTAAATACTTTCCTGATCTTGTTTTCCATTTGCTCACTTCCCTCACTACTAACTTCATTCCCTTATCTTTTTTTACGTTGCCTCAAGGAGTGGGATAAGATGAAATATGAGTAAATAAACATATCATTCCATGAATACTCCTCTTACCTATTGGGCATCTGGTGACTTGGTACATAGCAAATTATCTTGTATATTTCTTTTTCTTCCTGGACAACTAGACTGAGAGTAAGACTGAAATTTCCTTTTAATATTTAAGTGTTTGAGAGGCCTAGGTGTATTACTTTCAACACAATGGTGTAAGATAGAGGTAGAAAGACATTTGTTTATTCATTAATACCTGCCTTCATTGACCACTTTTTCATTATAGGGCAACACTGGAAGTTTAAGTAATACACATTTTTTAAAATGTTAAGAATCCTTGCCATCATTCAGATTGCAATCTAGAAGACACAAACAATAAACACATGCTCTGTTTGATGATAAGAAATATTATGATAAAAGATAAGGCAGAGAAGGGGGATAGAGATACATAAGGAATATTTTTTGAAAAATGGTCATGAAGTTTTCCAGGGAAGAACCTTCCCAGCAGAGGGAACAGCACAGCAAAGATTTTAATACCAGCATTGTGTTGTCAAGTTTGAGTAATCCTGAGGAGGCCACTGCAACTGAAATGGAAATGATGAAAGTTAATAGAAAATGAAGTCAGGGTCATTTCTGGCGGTGCAATTGCAGAGTGGCCAACAGCCTGCAGAACAACATGCCTAAGTCTTATTGAGATCACTGCAATACATACCTCACCCATGACCCTCCGTCTGTGAGAAAGACACACTGCAGTGGCAGGAAACACGAAGAGAAGGTGAAAGACTGCTATCAGAAACGGATGGCAGAGCAGGCTCAGAGCCTGATGGACAAAACAACCTCAGCATTTCAGCAAGGAAAGCTAGATACCTCCTACTCCATTCTCTGCTCCTCCTCCTGCAAGGGGCAATGATCCCCCCTCCCCCCCTCCCCCAGTGTTCCGGGTCCACCTCGCCCTGGTATGATGCCAACACCCCATATAGGAGGCTTTCCCATGATGCCAATGCTGGGTCCTCCTCTTCCTGGAATGATGCCAGTGGGACCTGCTCCTGGAATGAGGCCGCCTAGGGGAGGGCACACACCAATGATGCCTGGGCCCTCAATGCTGAGAACTCCTGCCCATCCCATGATGGCTTCCACTCAGCCCAGAATGACTAGACCAGATATATAAGGAGAAAGGGGAGCCTCTTTCTATCAGGCTTCTATTACTTGTTCTACTTCACCAGGAGATCGTGGTGCTGTGACTCTGGGTGTTTTCTAACAGCATGACAAGGAAGACTCACTCCCTCTTTCTATCTAAGAGAGAATAGTTTTGGAGGGGAGTAGTGGGATTAAAAAATTCATTTGTATTGTGAAATGTGAAAATAAAATCGTCAACTCTTTTACTTAAAAAAAAAAAAAATGAGGTCAGGAAGGTAAGGATCTTACAGAATGTCCCATGGAGCAAGGGTGGAAACAGGGTGACCATTTCAGAGAATATTTGAAACAAACCAGGGAAGCAATGCTGTGACTTAGACAAGAGTGGCAAAAGTGGAGGTGCTGGGACATAATCAGGTTGCAGAGATATTTTAAAGGTAAATTGAGAGGGTTGGCTAATAGATATGATGTTGGGTGTGAGCTGCCAGATTTTTAGTTTGTGAATAAAAAATAGAGAAGACTAATCAAGTTGACTAAGTTGAGCAGCATTAGGTTAGATAAGTACAAGTCAAGCAAGCGGAAGCCTGAGTTCAGAAATGAGGATTTAGGTAAAAGCCAGGAATAAAGAGGGAGTTGGTAAAGTATGGAGTAAGGACAAGCAGATGGAGAAGTCGATTTTAGGGTCAAGAGCAGCTTGATTTTAAGTGTATGCGCTTATTGCCAATGACCAGGAGCTACTGACTACAACTGCAGGACCAACAGCCCCCTACTGCCTTACATTGATACATTACCTCATTAGAAGGAACTTACAAAACGCTGCCCTTGGACCTGCCTTATTGAGAAAACTGGCTTACAAATAACATTGAATGTCAATAATAATTGAAGAATAATATATTTTAAAAAGAGTTATAAGTAACCCATGAGCAAAGTAACTACCACTAATATATTCTTTCTTATGTGGATTGCATGACCAATCCATCTTAAGGTGAATTCTCTGGAGTTAATTTGATAATAGTGAGGGTAGTTGTTTTTACTCATGTGTACCTGTGTGTTTCTTTTTTTTTAAAAATATATTTTTATTGATTTCAGAGAGAGGAAAAGAGAGGGGGGGAGAGAGAGAGAGAGAGAGAGAGAGAGAGAGAGAGAGAGAGAGAGAGAGAGAGAGAGAGAGAGAAACATCAGTGATGAGAGAGAATCACTGATAGGTTGCCTCCTGCACACCCCTACTGGGGATCAAGCCTGCAACCGGGGCATGTGCTCTTGTCCCTGATTGAACAGGGGACCCTTCAGTCTGCAGCCTGACACTCTATCCACTGAGCCAAACCAGCTAGGGCCTTGTGTGTTTCTTGATGAATATGATAACATTTCCATGTGGGTATTTTTTTCTGACATTCCCAATGACAATGGACATTTTGAAGCAGTGAGAAATTTGAGATCTTTCTATCCAGACCTCTCATATGTTGCTCCCTCCACACGACTAAAACCAAGGCTGAATTTTGTTACCCCACCACAAAGGAAAGTCATTTAGAGTTGAATGCCAAATAGTCTTGTTCTCCAAGGTCTCTGATATTATTTCAATGAAAACTGATAATTTTCTTATAATGAGATATTTAGATGACAACAATGGTGTTAGTTGGGTCCATTAGGGATCTTACTTATGAGTCTCCATATACACTCTTTTAACATAAAAACACTATTATTTTTCATTGCCGCATTATAATGAATGATTCAGTCCATTTTGGAATAATAAGATTCTATCTTGCCAGCTCTGCAAATTAGATGTTATTTTTTAAAAATTTGCAAGTTATGATGAGCCCCTGTTTCTCTTTCTTAAGGAAATATTTTTTATTTTAAACCTGTGAATGATATAGGAAAAACAGATGAAAATGATATTTTTACACTAAAAGGTTATAAAAAAAATGGACTCTACTTCATGGAGGAATGAAAAAATAGGGGGAAAAAGTAATAAAAGAATGAAATTATATCCTTGGGGAATGATGCTCTAATTTTAATTAATCTCCAGATCAAATTCATCATTATTAGAAGTTTTATGGGGGCCTTAAAACAGAAATTGTTGTATAATAGTTACTAAAGTCTACTCACAGAAATAGAAAAGTGGGCAAAGATCATGATGAAATACTCAGTTACACACAAACACATACACATACAAAAACAAATACACAAACATCCATTAAATAAAAGAAAAATGTTCAACTTTATTTTATCTATCAAGTTGGCAAATATCTATTTAAAAGATAAAATCCACTTGACAAAGAATCTTTTATGAAATAGCTGCACCTTCTCATACATTGAACAGATGACAAATTGATATTTTTAGGAGAATAGTTTGACAATATTTGCCCAAAGCACCAAAAATGTTGATGCACTTTGATCCAAACACTTCACATCTGGCAATTTACCCCAGTAAAATAAGCACTGAAATATGGATTGATGTTCAGTGATACTTATCAAAGTCTTAACTGCAATAATGAAATCATATAAACATTTAAATATTCAAGAACAAGAACTATTTAAATAAATTATGGTATGTTTTATAGAGATTAAGTAAACATTTTTAAGGTAACACAAAGGGGAAAACTTAGGATACCAATTATTTATTTGGCAGGATTACAATTGTACTAAATCAGTAAATAAATAAATAATCTATGCATGCCATAGAAGGTAAAATAGCTAAAAAAAAATTCACCAAAATATTAGCTGTAATTTATTTTCTTTTTTTATTTAATTTAGAGAGAGATAGGAAGGGAGAAAGAGAGAGGGACAGAAACATCAGCCTATTGTTCCACTCATATATGCATGTACTGGCTGATTCTTGTATGTGCCCTGACCAGGGATCGAACCTGCAACCTTGGCTCATCAGAATGACACTTCAACCAACTGAACTACCCAGAAGGGGCTAGCTATAATTTCTTTGACTGATAAATGATGGATGACATTTTATAAATATTTTTATTCTTATATTTCTCTCAACTATATTGTAAGCTAAAGAAAGGGGGGGGGTGATGGGTTTTTAAAACCTGTGCAGAGTGAATGCTTAGCTATTTAAGTGAAAGCAAAGCAAATATAACTATTAAATATCTACAAAGCCTAGACTTGCAGAGAAAGCCATGACTGACAACTCTAAGGAAAATATACAGGTGGCCAAGGGAAACAGCATGAATATTTTCTCTTATGAAAGAACCAGGAGATTTTGCATATTTAATGTAAAGCTGTAAAAATGTCTGCTTTCATGATCTTCTCTGAAAGATCCACACACATAAAAACTCCTCACGGTTCAATTTTTCTCCTTGCTGAGCAACTGAGTCAGTCTCTCCTGTGGAGACACCTTACATATCAGAGTCTGAACACTCTAGTGAGCCAATACTTTGCTCAAATAATGTTTCCTTTTGAACATAGACTCATTTTATTTATATATTTTTCTGTGAAAAATAGGGATGTTATTTTTTTTAATTTATTTCAGAGAGAAAGGGAGAGGGAGAGAGAGATAGAAACATCAATGATGAGAGAGAATCATTAATCAGCTGCCTCCTGCATACCCACCACTGGGAACTGAACCTGCAACCCAGGCTTGTGCCCTTGACTGGAATTGAGCCCAGGACCCACCAGTCTGCAAGCTGATGCTCTATCCACTGAGCAAAACTGGCTAGGGCTAGGGATGTTATTTTCTATGTCGGCTGAGGATCTGGCATCATATACTATTTGCACTCTTTTTATGTCTTCTGCATTCTCTTCTCTGTATTTTTGTTCATTTTCTTATTCCTCTTAAGATAAACCCTTATTTTTTCGTTTGCTCTTGCAAGTCTAGTATCTTCTCCAAGGGTCCAAGGTAAGTCCCCCGTCATTGATCAAAACTTCCTTGACTCAACATGCTCAGTGTATCTCTCCCTTAAGCATTTAATCTCTACACAATTTTAGAAAAACTATTCCAAAAACTTATATGAAAGCACACTGGACCCTGAAAAGCCATAGCAATCCTGAGAAAGAAGAACAAAGTTGGAGGTATAACCCTACCTGATATCAAACTTTAGTATAAGGACATGATAATCAAAACAGCATAATACCGGCATAAAAAGTCATATAGATAAACCAAACAGAATAGAGAGCCCAGAAATAAACCCATGACTTTATGGTCAATTAATATTTGACAAAGGAGGCAAGAACATACAATAGAGTGAAGATAGTCTATTCAGTAAATAGTACTGGGAAAATTGAACAGGTACATGCAAAAAATGAAACTACACCACCTCCTTATACCATACACAAGAATAAACTCAAAAGAGATTAAAGTCTTAAATGTAAGTTGCAAAATTATAAAAATCTTAGAGTAAAACATAGGCAATAAAATATCATATATTTTGCGGAGCAATATATTTTCTGATAGAGTTCCTTGGACAAGGAAACAAAAGAAAAAATAAACAAATGGGACTACATCAAACACCTTTTGCACAGCAAAGGAAACCATCAACAAAATGAAAACAACCCCCTGATTGGGAGAACATGCCAATGATACATCTGATAAGGGGTTAATCTCCAAAATTTTATAAAGAACTTATATAACTCAACACTAAGAAAACAAACAATTCAATTAAAAAATGGGCAAAGGACTTGACTAGACCCTTATCCAAGAGGACATACAGATGGCCAACAGACAGACATGTGAAAAGATGCTCATTGTCACTAATCATCAGAGAAATGCAAATTTAAAACCACAATATATCACTTCATGCCTGTCAGAATGGCTATCATCAATCAATCAACAAACAAGTGTTGGCGAGGATGTCAATCCAATAAATCCAATAAAAATAAACAAATAAGTAAATAAATCCCTACACAATTTAACAATTAATTACAGAGTAATTTTCCCATACTTTTTTTTACTTCATCTGGGGTTACTAGAAGGCAGAAATCTTGAGGTACAATAGTCCTTGATTTCTCCCCAGTGCCTAACATAGTGCTGTTTACACTCAGTAAAGACTAACTGAATGATTCCCAAAATGTTTGAAGCAGTTCAATGTTCCTTCACCAGCTTTTTATCAAAAACATTTCAATTCATTGGATGCTATGAGGCTTTTAAAGAGAAAACTCTAAGAAATAGAAGAGAACTTGGACCAGATGGGTCTTCATTTTAATAGGGCAGGGAACATTTCTAAGGGTGACTGCTTCTCTCCACATCCTCCTGTGTAAACTCTGGCTTGTCACACCTTAATTATTTAACAGTCCCTGCCTGGCACGAAACCAGAAAAGATTGGCTCACTAATGTTTCATCCCAGCACACATTCTTTCCAAAAGCCTTTAAGAAACTCATGAATATTTCATTGTCTTCGTCAGTGCCAGGAAGATGGCATCCTGATCTCAGAAACCAAATGTTACTTGTTGGTTGGCTTCCTTGAGCTACTGAGACCCAAACAGGGCCTGTTCCCTGAATGATCATTTCTGTGATCCCATACACATTGACAAATAGCGTAAATGAAACGCAGAATCTGAAACAGAGCAACAATCAATAAAAGAAAGCATTTAGGGCGAGGGTCTTCTTTTTAAAAGCAGATACCTGTTTCAGATGGTTTATATATTCAATCAGAGCTTAGGAGTCATTAATAAATTTAATTTATTTTTTAGTGGCACTTAATGAAAGTAAAAAAAAAAAAATTAAGAAAGAAAATGGTAAATCTGGCCATAGAAAATATCTTAATAGACAAGGAAAGAGACTCTGATCTTTTTCTTTTCTTTTTTCTTTTTAGAAAATATACTTAAAGCCAAAACATCTCTAGGGAGTTTGAATTTTTAATATGTTCCCCACCCTCTCCTTTCACACTCTTCCCTATATGCTCAAGAGCCATATGACTGGGGACATAAGGAAGAGCTGCTTTACTCAAAGATATCCAAGCTGTAAGCCGATTTTGAAAATAGAAAATTAAAAAAAGTATATCATATTTTGTGTCAACCAGGTCCACAATGGTGAGTAGATTATGATAATATATAGCACATAATAATGCAAGCTCTGCATTGCTAAATATAATTATGTTTTCCAATTATTTATTTTATTAAAAATGTACATTCAACACCTTAGAATTCCTACAAAAGGTACTAGTAGAGGCATTATTTTCCCATTGTATAGGGAAGAAAACTGACATGGAGAAGTTAGATAATTTGTGTCAAAAAATGAATGGTTATCTGATGGTGGATCTGATTGTAAAATGCCCACCTTCTTAAAGGTCCAGATTCCTTCATTGAAACCATGTGCTGTAATCCTTCAGGTTATTCCTTTCTTGGAGACTTAATCTTCTCTGGGAAAGATTAACTCTACAATTATTTGGAAGTTGGGTGCAAGATCTAGGTCAAAATTGTCATGGAAAACTCCGAAATATCTCCAGCTGACACCTAATTACCTTTTCCCATAATTTAAAAATAATTTTTGAAAATACCAATCCACTAAGAATATGCCATTTAAATTACAGAACCAGGGGCAAACTTGGCAGCTCAATTAGACCACACTCCTTTCTGTTTCTTTTCAAAGGCTTATTTTCTGGCATTTTCATGAGGACAGGTCATTATCTGCAATTTGCCAGAAGACAACTAAGATGCAGTCTATTACTGAAATAATAGTTACTTTATTATAACTGCAGCTAATTGCATATTCTTTAAAAAAAATAAATGCAATTCTTGACACAGTCTCTGAAAATTAAATTTTTCCATAGTTTGTAATTATTAGTTTCCCTGATAATCAATTCAGTACTTTTTTTCTAGAACAGTTTTCTCTGTATCCAATCAGCTTTGTACGTAGGCAGTTATATACAACAAATAGCACTGCGTGACTCCACGGGCAAAGAGAAAGAGAATAGTTCTGCCCTCCTGGTCCCCACCTGCCAACTGAACGAGGTTACTGCAAGAGCAGTGGAGCTTCTAATATTCTTCAAAGGCAGTGTGGTCCCCAGAGTACCCTGAGATTGAACTAGGAATCAAGACCTTAAGTGCCAGGGAAAAAAGTTTCAGGCAATTTAAATGGGCACTTCATATGGAGGTGTTCCTCAAACCCTCATTATCTCTAAGCCATCTACCAAATAAATGTTTGATGGATGTGTTAAATAGTTATTTCTATTTAGGTGAGGGTGCTTATTTTTCATTTCAAACATGTCAAAGGAAGCAAGGAAAGGAAGGCAGATACAAAAACTGGCAAGCCTGTATGAACTAAACACTTGAGATGTAAATGTCACAAGTGCATTGATTGAGCTTATTATAGTGCAAGATCCTTGCACTGGGAAGTAGAGAAACTGAACTCTAATCCCAGACCTGTCACTAAGTAGAAGTAAATGTATCTTTCTTGCCTTGCTTCCTAGGCTGTGTCAGAATACATAACTAATATGAAAGTTGAACTATAATTGCTTATAACAATCACTTCATAAGTGAAGGTGATCTTATTACAGTTTATTAGTATAAATGTTATGAATAGATGAAACAAAAATAAAAAGGTAGTAAAAATAAAATTATAGGAATATAGAAGTGTTTTATTACATAATACAACTGCAGTTTTCTATTCTGCACAGTACATATTTATACCTGGCCTGGAAACTTATGCTAAAAATAATAACAGAAGAATGTTCTAAAATTCCCTGGTACATTTCACCCAAGTTATGGGAAATTGGAATTTTTCTTTTATAATTTCTACTAGAGGCCTAGTGCACATGTTTGTATGCCAGTGGGGTCCCTGGGCCTGGCCTGACCCTCTAGTAATCCTGAACCCCTCAGGGGATGTCAGAGAGTGGTTTCAACCTGATCCCTGCAGACCAGGCCAAGGGACCGCATAGGTACAGGAATCCATGCACTGGGCCTCTAGTATGCATATAAGATCTTTGGTTAATCTCTTCCTGCCCTCCCCCTCTCTCCTTCCCTTTGAGATTCATCAGTCTGTTACATGTTTCCATGCCTGTGCATTGAGTGTCTTCCCCCTGGTGATCAGTGTACATCATAGCTACTGGTCAAACGGTTGAACTGTGGAGAGGTCATATATATATATATATATATATATATATATATATATATATATATATATCTTAAATTCCTATGTCTAAAATCTAATACCATGCATTTTCTTCAGACTCACATTTCCCAATTTAGCAGTCTCAATGTCTATAGTAATTATACATCAATAAAATATTTATTACATTCTTACAGTGTGTCCAATCTCCATTTAGCCCAGGGAACAGATAGAAGAAGAAGACAGGCCTGCATTGAAGAAGTTTAAAACCTAACCTTCTGAGCATTTAGGATAAAGTACAGAGATTGTTTAAGGATTAGAAGTGGAGTTAGGATTAGAATGTTGTATAAAATGGGATTTCCTGTATTCACTGATGGACTTGAGGTGCTATGGATCATTCAAGTATTCCTTCTTTTCTTCTCCTGTCTTAGAATCTCCTTTGACCTCACACGTACATCTAGTAATAATAGCACTTTGTCCCTCAACTTCAGCCAAGTCTCTTGAAAGCAAATTATGTTCTGAGGTCTTATTTGCATTGGTTTCTGATCCATCACCACTTCATTGCTTCAGTCCCATGGCATGACAGGCTTTTAAAGCATATTCACATTTGGTGTCATATTTTTTTTCATATTTAATGATTTTATCCTAATTTTACAATTATGGAAACTACTACATAAAACACCTGCACTGTCCCATACGTGGATTTGCTGTATGTATGCCCTGGGATTCATTTTCTTGGTCTTTTTAGGGGCATGCATAGCTCTTAAAACACTATTCTTGCATTCAAAATTGCTCATCTTTTCAATTGGACAGATTCATAAAAAAAATCAAATTGAACATGAATGGTGAATTTTTGCGGGGTTAGGAAAGGACTTTTTCCCTTTGTATTCAAAACAAGTCCTGGTCCTGCTTGAAAAAGGCTTAAATCCCTTCAGTCAGGGTCAATCTTTTTTCTATGCCTACATATAAAGTTCAAAATGCAAATGTCCTCAAGGGAAGGAAACTAGTGATTTATAATGTCTGATGTTTGAATAACTATTATCAATTTCTAATGAATTTTCAGGAGGGAGAGGAGAGAAAATGAGGCCACTGGACAGGACAAAGAGGGGAGGCCAAGATACCAAAGAAAAACTTCATGAATTTTACATCTTTGAAGCCAATAATTCATTCTCTACACATCATTTAGCCACTCCTAACTCTAGCTGGTTTATAGTGGGTGGAGGAAAGATCTCAGAACAAGTGGTTCATTCTCTACCTTTCAAAATTGAACATATAGTCAGTCATTTTTGACCTTTTGGGTACCACCCACTAATTCAATCGCAGCATATGAAGTGTCCCATATCATTCACTAATGACTCAGAAGGATTGGAGTAGTTCTTTGTCCTGGTTTTAGAATCTGTTAGTGTTTTTTTTTTGTGTGTGTGTGTGTGTTTTTTGTTTTGTTTTGTTTTTACCTTGAGAACTTTTAATTTAATCTAAAGGAAAAAGGGTGCTTTATTAATTGTATCTGCATTCAGCATCAAAGATATCAGCAGGATAAAAAAAACAAAGCCATGAGAACCACCATTTACTACACTTTGTGAATATATGCACCAAATTATGCACTTTATACAACTAATATTTTAATTCTTCAAAAAAGACCCTAAAAGGTGGCTATTATTAGCTCCATTTTGAAAATTAACAACAACACAATGCTGAGAAAGGGTAAGTGATCTCCTAGCAGAGTCACACAATGAACCTCCAAAGTGTGAATAGCTCTGTTCTGTGTGGCTCAGAATCCCTTTGTGATCAGAAGGTAGGTGGCTTGAATATACTAGTAAGTTCTGAATCCCACAGATCTGGTACATAGTAGGAAGGGCCAAGAGCAGAATAAGGCTAGAACAGAGCAGGAGGGTTCTAGACTGTTCCAGAAGCTACTCTTGGCCCCCCAGTCAAGCACAATACAACTGTAGACACATCAAGAAAGGGGCCTATACATAGTAACACTGAAAATTAATCCTAACTCTACAAGCAAGACTACAGACTCTCCGTTATAAACTCTGCTAGGGATGGGTGAGAAAATGTTCACTCAACTGTGTCTGTATGAGAATGGTCAGGGATTTCCTTCTAGAAGGACTTGCCATCATTTGAAGAAGTGCCTAGAGATGGAATGGAAGGAAATAATATGTCAAAGGGAATAAGGGCATATCAAATCATTACTCTGGTCATTCTATGCATTGCTTAGAAGTGTTGGTTTTGAGTGGCAAGCTCCTCAGGCTTTCTGGGGTCACATTTTATTCTCTATAAGGAAAAAATGGAGGTTAGACTGCATAGGTAAGTTAGATAGCACGCCATTTTGTCATTTGAGGGGAGGCCAACCGCTTCTTATATCTCCATTTCTGGCCTTTTATAGGTATTTAAATTCCCATCGTGCCTTTCTCAAGAGCTCACTATTGAAATATTAATTCATGCACAAGCTGGTTTTGCTCAGTGGCTAGCACATGGCTTGTGGAATGAAGGGTCCCAGGTTTGATTCCAGTCAGGGGCACATGATCCCCAGTAGGGGGCATGCAGGAAGAAGCCAATCAATAATTCTCTCTCATCATTAATGTTTCTATCTCTCTCTACCTCTCCCTATCTCTCTGAAATCAATAAAAATACATATATTTTTATAAAAGTAATATTAACTCATGTAGAATGAGTAAAATCCAGATGATCCCTAAAAACCATAGTGTTGATTGGTTTGGAAACACAAGTGTATGTCCCAGGCGAGTGAAAAAAAAGATTTAAGTTTTTACTTAGGAGAAGAATAGAAAAGTCTGGAGCATAGGGAGTTGCCCAAGAAGGAACTTTGTGGTCTTTAGTGAATTACTCAGCTGCAAGAACCATGGAGTAAAGACCTCAATAGAGGGAGGTGCTTGGTTGTGGAGGACATCTGCAAGTGTTCTGAATAGTTACAATGGAAAAAGAGAGGGGTGCACAAAGACAAAATATCGAGTCCTCTCTGTTGTTTGCATTTGCATGTGTCTTTTTTTTTTCAAACAAAACATAAACCCTTTTCAATCCCTTCATGGCCTAATATAGTAAAAGACCACTGTCAGGACTAAAAGTTTTGTCAATTTGAAAGAAAAGGCTTAATATCTATTTTATTTTTTACATGAAATCTGGGGACCAGAGCTCACATCACATTATCAAGGGCAAACTCTATCAAAGTACATAATGTAAGCACAATGGTAGACCTTCCTCTGATACACAATTCTAGTTCAAAGAAGATTCATCTTCTCCTAAGTACATTCTGTGAAAGAAAAAGAAAAATTCACAAAGCACGTGTAATTCAGTAGCAGCAGCCTGGGGTCCTCAACCTAGCTGGCATTCAGAGCATTTCATTTGATCAAGTCTATGACTTACGCGTCATCAGACTAACTGTGAAGGGAGCTCATGATCATTACTCCCAGGAGAAGGGTGATTCCAAAATAGCAACCCCAGAGAGCCATCCACCACGAGGAACAATTAAGCTGAATGGCATTCTAGTCTGCTGCTGCTCGCAGATTGCACATCACAGCAGTTTACCCTGTAATTTTCCATCTCTAAGCACGTACAGCTTGCATATTCCAGCACTCTGCACAGGGGTTTCCTCATCTATCAAGCAACTTTTCAAACAAGGCCCCTGAAGAAAGAACAACTGGCAACGACTGGTTCATGAGAGAAAAGATATTTGGGGATCCTTTGTGAGCAGACAATTAAATGCTTTCATTTTTTTCTTCTCTTAGAGAGATTCCTGACCTTTGGAAAAGATGAGAGTATAGATAAAATTGCAATGAATGACTAGGTAATCAGAAGAACAAGAATGAAAGAACTGAAAAGAGATATTATATTAAATCAGAATCCAACTAGATTCCAAATATAGTCATCTGTCCTCTAAAAATAAAGGAACTGTCCTATAAAGTGTTGCCATGTTTCCACATGTGTCCTTATTACAGGGAAAAGACACTAGAGCAGTTTTAAAGTATATAGTGTTTACCATGTTCTGAGATAGCGAAAATGTATGGGCATCACATATGTAGAAATAAATGAAGAACAACCAAATGAGAAAAGAAAGTCTATTCAGAGCTTGCTATAGCAATGGAGGCAGCTGCCATTACTTATGTTTTGGCAGAGACTCAAAGACCAACAAATAACTGGGGAAGCTTAATAGTGGGAAAGGGGGATTGATTTAGGTAGGCAGTGATTAGAAGCTGTTGGCATGGTAAAGTTCTAGGTAGGCCAACTAGAAGCCAGGCATCTTTTCTGACTGTGTAAAGGGTGCAAAATTGGCTTTCTCTGATGGTCCTAAGTTAGAAGTGGGAACAAAAAATACGGAAACTGTCAGTTATTTGTCAGGCTCTGGCCATTCAGGCTGAGCTGTTATAGAAATTACTGTTTATTAGTAGTTTCCTGAATTGTTGCTAATGATAGCAATCTGGCTTCCTGCAAGTATGATTTAGAGCAGCCTGGTTTCCTGGGCTGGTTATTGCAGGTAAGGGGTTGCTTTCATAGGCAGGTTGCTGCAGGCCATGGGTCAAAATAATACTTTTATATATGGCCTGGGTGTTACCCATTTGGACATTCAGTCACTTACATACTTTTAGATCATCAAATAAGACTGAAATATTTTATGTTCAATACCTGCCTAAAAGTCATAACACTACATGGCAATATTCTTTACAATAACTTATTGAAGCTTTAGTTTTTAAACTTCAAATATTTAAACTGCAATCATTCACCTGACACTGATTTTGTATATATTGTGAGGGAGAGATCAAGATTCACTTCTTGATATACTAATATGTATTCACTTTAAAATGCATATATCTAATTGTTCTAGTGATATTTATTAGAAGACTACCCTTTTCCCCACAGATCTCCAGTGCTGACTTCATTTTAAATCAAACATTCATATATGTAAATATCTGCCAGAAAACTGGTAGATTTTACTAAAGTTAGATGTATTCATATATTACAATGTAGCAATTATACTTTTAGGTGTATAACCAATAGAGAAGCATATCTATAATAATAAAAGCATAATATGCTAATTAGACCAGACAGCCAAACAACCTTCCGGATGACCTTCTGGATGACCTTCTGGATGAAGCTGGGGCTGTGAGAGCTGAGCCCCTTGCAGGAATTTCGTGCATCGGGCCTCTAGTATATGTATAAAAGACATGTATAAAAATATTTCAAAACAGTATTACTTTTAACAGATCCAAATCAGAAACAAGCTAAGTAATCATTAATAGGAGTAAGAATAAATACAGTGTATAAATTTATGTTATAAGTACCCATACAATGAAAATACTAAGCAACAATAAAAATAATAAACAAAGTTATCTATTTCAGGAACAAATCTTATTAATATAATTTTGGTCAAAAAGAGTAAAAAATATATACTGTATGATTACTTTATCTAAGATATAAACAAGTGAAATTCATCTGTTGTTAAAACTTAAAAATATCTATGTTAGGGAGAACAGTGTAGATATTCATGAATGGGGAAGAGGATGAGAAGAACTATGAGTTACTGAAAATGTTCTATTTCTTTGCTGCATTATTTTTACCTGATTCATTTTACACAAATTCATTTAGAGAGCTTACAATGTGTACCTTGTTTTCATGTATCTCTGGTATATTTTAGTAAAAAGTTTATTTTTTAAAAATCAATAATGTTAAAAGCACACACATGTTCATGGCATGTATGGGTGATGTATGACAACACGTGATGCAGATGAAAGAATGCAAAAAGTCATCAAGAGATGGGGCTTAGCTGTGGCTTTGTCATTCATTATATTGCAATCTTAACAATAGTCCCCTGGAAGGAACAACCTAAGACAGGCACAGTCGTAGAGGGGCCATCAGGAGTGAACTTGGGGGTCAACAGAGGTGGGGCATAGACCCTCACCCCTCCCATCCCTGAAGGGGCCTGAACCCTCATCCCTTCTGAGGGAGGTCTCCTGCCCCCATGGCTGCTTTGCTTCCCACGCCCGGCTCAGATTGGGACACAGGTGACAGACAGAGACTTGGATGACAGCAGCTTCCCTATATCTAAATCCAGCCTAGCACCAGGAATGCTCAGGACCCTACTAAAGAATGCAAATAATTCTTTCCACTAATATTTACAGGGTAAACTAAGATTGTTGGTAGAGTATTAAATTTGAAAGTAAAATAGTAATCAAGTTTTCAGATTAATTTAAATAGGCTAATTGAAATAAGTGAATATTCAAGAAAATTTAATTGTACTGGACAAAAAGCTGTTCCTAAAGTAATAACTAAAATTTCTATTTGTAGTTCATCTCATGGTAAAATACCTGAACATGCAATGAACCTAAAGCAGTCATATTTTTGGGCAAAAAAATTAAAATTTAAAGTTATCAAGATTGCATTATAAAATTTATAAAAGCCTCCATTAATAAAAAAAATGGGGGAGGTAGTAGGGTAATATGGTTGAGAATATGTTTGTATATTTTCAGAAAACAACTCCAAGACCATGTGGATTCCTGCAACAGAGAGGAATTGATAGGTCTACTTCAGCCACGAAGACAGAAGAGAAACAGTCCAGAGATGGAAGACGCTGACAACACCTTGCCACGCGAGCAGTCAGCAGCTCTGCACCGCTGCAGGTTGCCTAGGACCAAACCAGAGAGGGTTGGACCTGCATTGCCACCATGTTCCCACCATCCAGATATCATTGCTGACATGTACACATAAGGAACTGTTTGACATTGAAACGGGGACTCAGAACTGTTGGACATTGAAATTGGGACTCAAACATTTTTTGTTATTATATGTTTATTTCTAGTCTGCAGAGGCAAGATTTTTTAAAGGAAAGAAATGGGGGGGAAAATAAATACAGATTCAAAGAAGCATTGAACAGACTATCAAACTACAGTGGGAAGGCAGGGGAGATTGGGCGAGGGGGGCTGTAAGAGATCAACCAAAGGACTTGTACTCAGGAAAATAAGCATAACCAATGGATACAAGAAACTGGGGGCGGGTGACAAGTGAAGGCATGTACTGGGGGGTAGGGGAGGCTGGGGGGAGGTCAATGGGGATAAAAAAAAGGAGACATATGTACTACTATTTGTAATACTTCAAACAATAAAAAAAAAAAGAAAAAAAAGAAAACTTCTAAAGAAACTATAAAAATTTTAATTTAATTAAAAAACAACAACAAAAAACAATAGTCCCCTGACTTCTCTGGGTTGTTGTTTTCTGCTCCGTAGAATGAAAGGCATTGAACCTTGAGGAAATTATATTCTCAAATTATATTTACCTCGATAACTAGAGCAGAGTTGTACCCCTTCGCTATGCCTATCCCCATGGGAACTCCAATTTCTAATTTTTATGCTTTCTCTGCTGGCTTTATTGTTGAACTACCTCTATGGACTTCTCCCATAACATATTTCATCTTGAAATAATCAAAAGCTAGTTTAAAAAAAAAACAAAACACGTACTTCAGTGGCATGTGTGACTGGCCATCTGGTCCCATTCACAACTATGGCAAGATGACACTTTCTCAATCTTATTAAGTCAGAGCATGTCTTCCTTTGAGAAGTTGGAGGGTCATATTCAATTCCAACTTTCCTGTCAGCACTCATGGGGACCATTTGGCCCTTTTAAAGTTTAGCACATGTCTATCCCTTCACTCTTTTTAAATGATGGGGCAGAGTTTGATATGCTAGAGGATGCCTTTGAAGCACATCAAAATAGACATTCATATAGCAATGTCCTCTGTTCATTACCATGATTTAGAGCCATCCAAACAGCAAGATTAATATCTGTTCTCATGTCCTTATACCTGCATTAGAAGTGCAATAATTTTTCTCCTGTGTCATGGCCCCTGATTTCTCTTCAATCCAATCTATCTTGCACTACACTAGCACGTTAATATTTTTACAATACAACTTTCAAATTCTTCCATAGCTTCTGAGTTCTTACTTTATGTCATACCTCCTCAAATTTGAGCAAGCAGAAAGATCACCAAAGAGCAGGTACTGTTTGAGGAAGGAGATTCCATGTCTCCTATTTGAAATGTTGATGTGGTAAGTCAAGAGCAAACCCAAAAATCTATCCTTGGTTTCCTGTCCAATTTGTAGAAAGATGAGAAAACCAGGACTATTCTAGGCATTTTTTACAGATGCATCTCTGTCCTCTGTAAGTGGAGGGATAAACTGCTTTGGCCAAACATCCAACACTGAATCTGTGACTTGCTAAGAAATCATTCCCCTCTCCTTCTAGAAAACTTTAGAATGTTCTATTTGCTAACACAGTAAAATTTAACTGGACTTGGACCAGAGTAAAAAATAAATAAAAGAGCTAAAATCAAGAAAGAGTATGACTGCATAGACTGTTTCACAGATTTTTTCCCCCCTCAGATGTGTGAATAGGAAACGTTGGACAATATCCCCAAAAGTGACAGGTGTCCAGCAGTTGCTGCATTAACTCCTAAACAATCCCTCCAGAATAGTCTTTCAGAAAGTTCAAGAGTCCATTTAACACTATTGGAGCAGATAAGAACCTCTCAGACTCCAACAGGAGCAGCCACTGTCACTCATGGAATAATGGAATAATGAATGGAAGCTCCATTTGAGATCAGCAGAAAGACATTAGGAAAAGAATGTTTTATTGTTTGGTGAGATCCATTTTCCCATCCCTTTACCCATGATGGAATACATATTTTATCATTTCACATGATACTTTGAAAGAATGTCTAAGGGAAAATGCATTTTGCTATAAACCAAAGAGAAAGAAAGCTAGACTTCCAATAAAGAAATGTGGTGGAAATGGAAATAAACAAGATATACCATATTATTCTGCCTATATCACCCATTCCTATTTCCTCTCCCCCAACCACTTAATACTTTTCTTCTGCAACCAAACAATAATTAGTTCTTTTCCTGCACATGCTAGCTATTTCATGCACTCACCATGTATTTACCTAATTGCTTCCTTCTGTCTGGAATTCCAAACCAAGTTCCTATTCACCCTTTAGATCCCAGTTCAAGCTCTCCATTCCCAATCTAGCCCTCTTGGGCGTACTAGAAATAATTATTTTTGACTCTGTTACCCTCCTAGAGTATCTTACCAATTATGTGCTTTATTGTTGTTGTTGTTAATTCTTACCTGAAGATATTTTTCCATTGATTTTTAGAGTGAGTGGAAGAAGGAGGAGAGACAGAGAGGGAAACATCAAAACATCTATGTGAGAGAGACACATTGACTGGTTGCCTGCTGCACGCACTCCAGGGATCTAGCTTGCAACCAAGATACATGTCCTTGACCCAAATCGAACCCAGGACCCTTCAGTCCATGGGTGATGCTCTATCCACTGAACCAAACTGGCCAGTACTTTTATTGTGCTATATGTTACACTACACTAGGATCATTTCTTTGCTGACTATTAAGGGTAGAGTCTAAGCCTTTATAACCTATATATCCCTTCCGCATGAAAGTCGAGCATGCTCTATTTGTTGAATTAAATAGAACGGAAATAATTGAGAGGGGTAGCAAGGTCATTATGAAACATCCAAAGAATAGGTGGGTGTTTAGTGCCCAGCTAAAAGGGTAACCCTGAGGGAGAAACATGAATACTGTATCCTCTGCAATGGCTAAGACAGGGAACATACAGGTGGTTTTCACAAAAATTGAATGACTATATGATTAAGTGATTATTATACAAAATGATATGGAGTTCACTTAAATTGGTCAGAGAACTTAAAAGAATGAGTAAATTCAGAGCACCCATCAAGGTGAGTATTTTGATTCATTGTTCTATTAAACTAAAAATATATTTAATCAGAAAGGGTAAAATTGCTAAAGTGTTCATTTTAAGAAAGTAATAGCTCATGTATATTGCTCACATAGAACAGACGGCACCATGCTAAGTATTACAAATGTATTATCTCATCTAATACAATATGCTAATGATAGAAGTAAAGTTACTATCCTTATTTAGGAGAAACTGAGGTTTAGTATGGTTACATAACTCACACAGGATCATGTAGCTGTTGGGGTTTGCAACCAAGAAATGAGACTAAAATCTATACACAAAATAATTAGATCATACAGCACATTTTGGGATGAGGTTATTGAGAAGAAAGGTAAGGGCCAATATAAATTATGACATTTCTTTTCCATAGCACATAAAATTTTATTATTAAGATGCTCCTTGGAAACTCTTAGTAAGTTTAAATGAAATTGTTATTTCAGATATTATAATTCATTAAAAATATATGTTGTGGATTTTTCCCCAAAATATATGGTTGTGTTTAAAGGCCAGATGGCAGGGGACATTACTAAATGGAAAATTTTTAAGATATCTCTGCTAGAACTGATATTCTAATAACAAAACCCCCTTCATCTTGTATGGGAAAACCTGTAATGAAGCCCTGCTGGCTCGTATATTATGACCACATCCAGAACCAAAAGAGCATGCCTCTGTGCATATCCTCCCAAAGAACAGATAAGAGTATCCTGTTCCTCTAAGCCCTTAGGCTCCAATAGATTTTCTCAAGCTCAAGAAATGGGAAAGTGTTCCAGAAAAGAATGGACTGTGTCATTTTTTGTGACATTTACCAAGTAAGAGCCCCCAAGCCAGAGACTGCAAATGAGCTGAGTCCTGTTAATATGAACATTCCCCTAACAGCACCAAACTCACAGACTTGAAATCCCATACCTGAACTTCTTCAGTTTGGATAACCTGATCCCTCCAATCCTTCCTACATTTTCATGAACAAATTGACTTGATATTTAATGACTGGAATGAACACAAGCCCACTCAATCCCTCAATCTAAATGATGAGGCATATCACAGTATCATACAACTAGTCAACTTTCATTAATCCTCATCTGAGAACTTAACATCGAAGCTGAACTCTTATATTGACAACATTTGCAAAAATAACAAAGCAATATAAAAAAAGAAAAATACTTCATCCATCTTGTCAATTTGCTCCATCCTACACAAAATTTTAGATTTTAAATCATTTATGAGTAAATGTTTAGTAGTGTTTCTGTTGATACAATTATGGAGACGATGTGTTTGTAACATTTTCATTTTGATATAATTTCAAATTTAGAGAAAAGTTATAAGAATTGTACAAGGAATTTCAATATGATCTCTATAGAAATCTACCAATTCCACCTCATTTGCATTCTACTCTATTTACTTTTTCATTTAGGTAAATGCAGGTGGAACATCTAAGTCTTCATTTCCAGTAAAGATCACGCTTGTTCCTTGAACCTTCAAGTACTATTGTACACACAAGAAAGTGAAGATACGTCATTTCCCTGATCTTACACTTAGAGTAGGGCCATAATAGGCATCATCCTGGATGTACTAGCACAGAGCTTGGGCTCCTAAGCCCTTCACTATAATGAAATGAATAATATAAGTTGTCCTTCTTGTACTTGAGATGAAGAATTTTCTTCTTACCAAACAGCAATGCCCTTGACATTCTTCTCTACCCAGGCAATAAAGATCTGTGTTTCAAAGAATCTCTCTCAGATTTCTAAATATGTTTTCTTGATAGCTTTGTCATCCCTTTAACTTTTTTTCTTGCTCTAACCTACCTAGTTAAAGCATAGAATTTTTTCAAATGCCAATGGTTGCCATTCAGATCTTGGTTTTAAATGACTCATCCAGACCTTTAAATTATTCAACACAATGTTCCCATAATTATTGCAAATAAAGAACTGAAAGGCTCTTCAAAACACTCATCTACTCTCTGCCACACCAGGGGAGCAGTTCTTCCCTCGAGAAAGACTGGAGTGGGAAATGTGCAAAGAGTACAGGGGTTTTGCACTAATTTCAAGGTCATCACCTGCAAATACAGAATTCAGAGAAGGTGGAGTTGAATTCAATGAGACCCATTATTTTGAATTTGAATATTTATAACTCCATTCTAAATAACTGCTTAACTTAATTCCTTCATGAATCCCCCCAAAACCAGTTTGTGTATACAGTAGCAAGTTAAGTCTGGCTTCTGACCTCTCTCTCTATCCTCTTGGACTTTGGATGTGTAACAAAAGCTTAGGGCCATGCATGTTGAGAACTCCTGCTTTAGAGATCCCAGGTTAATGCAGGTTTGAGTTGTGTTTTTAGTGATTCTTTTGCCATTCCCAGGCATGTGAGCTTGAAATGACTATAGTAAGTGGAGTAGACACTAATACTAAATTCGACATTTCTTTGGACACTTTTTGACTCTCTGAACAAGTCTGGAACACAAAAGGGTTATTTGAAAAGAATCCTATTTTGTAATCAGGTGAAAATGTGGTAGGCTCAGATACGTTTCTTGTGGTAAAATTTTCTTCACACTCTCTTTAATGTCTCCCAGAAAACTAGGGCTTCTTTCTTTAACTCACTCAGAAATAAAATCCACCTACTAAGTGATTTCAGGAAACATGAGTACTCACTAGAGTCCCTTGGAAACAAAGTGAGGCAAACAGAAAGTGAAATAACACAGGTTTATTTTAGACCACTTTAAATTGGCTCTAGCAAGTTAGACCTGGAAGGGGCCTTGATGATAAACTGAGATATGTTATGGATAAGCTGAGATCCGGGGGAGAGAAAGTACTTGTGAGTCACATGGCTTGACAGGAACAGAGCTGGGTGTCAGGCCAGCCAACTTCATTCTGCATCTCTGGGCTGACCCTCACCTGGGATGCTCCCTAGGATGAGACAGGATGGTGAAATGAACAAAGTAGGCAAATGCCATCTCTGCTATGCCCAGGCCTTTATAAGAGGAATTCACCCAGATAAAGAAAAGGGTTCTAGATATAAGCTTTCCCTAATAATTTTCCTTTATCACACTAATTTCTATGATACTTTGGGGGAAAGAAATAATAATTAAATATGACCTGCAATTTCAAAATTAACTAAATGTGCATTTTAATATGGCAAAGTGCTTTTAATGTCAACTCTAATATCCTCCTTCCCTGTCTTCATTGATCAAAAGTCCTTTTATGAAAATAAAACACATGATGTTAATACTTCCTTCCCTGAGTGATGGGATTAAAGGGATATCTTATATATGTCTTTTTTAAAAATTTTCTACGTTTTCTACAGTGAGCATGCATTACTTCATTCAAAAAATAAATTTTAAAAATAGAAAAGGAACTATCCTTTAGGGAATATCTTTAATAGGATCCCATATTAGTTTTCTATTGGTCCTGTAACAAATTACAATAAATGGCCATAGATTTGGTGGCTTAAAACAACACAAACTCATGATCTTATGGTTCTGGAAGTCAGATATTCAAACAGGGCTGGCAGGACCATAGTGCTCCTGGAAGCTCTAAAGGAGAACCAACTTTCATGTCTACTCCAGCTTCTATAGCCACCTGTACTCCTCAGGTCACAGCCCCTTCCTCCATCTTCAAAGCCCATAGCATCTTCATCTCTCTCTCTCTCTCTCTCTCTCTCTCTCTCTCTCTCTCTCTCTCTCTCTCTCTCTCTCTCTCTCTCTCTCTCCCTCCTCTGCTTCCATTGTCATATCTCTTTTGCTTCCCATCTCTAAAGACCCTTCTGATTCTATGTTCTATGGGGCTCACCTGGATAATCCAGGATACATCTCATTATCCTTATATTAATCCTATCTGCAAAGTCCCTTTGGCCATGGAAGGAAACATGTTTAGGGATGTGGACATCTTTGGGGAGGGGGGGCGGGCATTTATTCAGCCTACCACAGACCCTGTTCATCAAGCCTCTCTGATGTCTTCCAAACATTCTTGATCTTTCCTACCTCTTTCAATTTCTCTCCTGTTTTAGTCTTCATTCACCATTCCTTGCCTGTTGTATACATAAATATATAAATAACACACACACCACTGATTTTTATGTCTTTACAGATTATATATATATATATATATATATATATATATATATATATATATTCTACTTAATATTACACCAATTAACATTCTTGATTCTTTTGTATCTGGACTCTAAACAGAATTTTTTTTCTCTTTCGCTCTCACTCTCCCTTCTTCATTCAACTAAGAAATATGAGTTGAGCACCTACATAGTCCCAAGAGAAAGAGCATTGAGAAACACAGATGAGGATACTGCTCAGAGGACTTTCCTCTGCTAGAAAGAATGAGATAAACCTGCAGACAAATATATAAACAAAATAATTAGACATTTTTTTTTCTAAATGCTGGGAGGAAAATGGGTGGAATATAATGAATGAGTAAAAGAGAGATCGGTGGTAGAATCATCAATGAAGCTCTCCCTAAAGGGTGAAATTGAAACAGAGACCTGAAATGGGAGAACAAGGTAGAATAGAACAAACCCATTTGGAGCACTGTGGATAAAGGCTGTCCTGAGTCACTTCCCACAATATCTACAATAGATCCTAGTATTGATTTGCAGCATGAGCACTGGTTTGGGACATGGGAGACATAAATCAATAATAGAAACAATAGAGAAACAGCCTTCAGTTTCCTCATCTTTAATATTAGGGAATGGAATAATAAAATCAAATTTTCTATAAATATGTATAAAATTTCATTTTACATCATTTTAGATGCACTGTCCTTTGGGATACTAAAAGTCAAAGGCATTTGGAACTAATATACTGCTTTATTTAGGGGTGTGTGTGTGTTGTGTGTGTGTGTGTGTGTTATAAATATTGAGTTGGTAGAGTGTTTCATTCCAGGAATCATCAAATAGACAAAATGACTGAAAAATAATTACAAGTGTATTATGATCATCTAAGCCCACATTATCGCTTCTGAAATGAAGCCTTTGATTCCTTTGTGCTCCTAATAAAAGTGTGTTCCCGGCGACATTTACTGCAGGAACTCAGACATGCTGACCACAAGCTGCGTTTGTCCCCTGGCTACCTCCCAACACTGGGAAATTGTCTAACACTGCTGACCCCAATATGATTTGGATTCTAGTCAATACCTACGAAAACATTATATATCATTCTTATTTGATCATAACAAGGCAGTTCAGTCCTGTTTTATAATGGTCATAAGTAAAAATAAATAACCAATTTTGCCTCAATGAGATAAAATCAATATTTCTCCTTTGTAATATGCTTCTCACAAAGAAAATTCACAAATTAGTCTCATTTCTAAAGGCCTGGTAGCAAATCACTCAGAGGTATAAATTATTTTTCAAGTCAGCAGGAAATGGGCCAAAACACACTATCCGTATTTTGCAGGTGCCCGACAAGCTCATAGTGGCTCGACTTGGAGTAATTTTTACAGATGATTACAACGGATATATATCCTTGTGCACCTTAGAACAACACAATCTAATTCTTTTTTGTGACCAAGCATAACATAAAATGAGATTTATCTATGTGCTCACAATATCTATTAGGTGCTGTGGAGATGGAGATGGGGTGAGCTACCTGTTTATTCGGTGAGACATTGTCACTGATAGTGTTCTGACACTTACGATAAATGCAGTTTCAGCAGCATGGCTATAAAAGTCATTCCTGGTGTTTATTTTTTTCCTCTTAAAACTCCTAAGTTTACAGTAGCAGTGATCAGGAGAAAATGTGAACTTTTTCTTACAGGTATTCATCAGCTTTTCTGATTCCTTTGTAACTTTTTAGTTAAGGTCTTAGGCAATGTAAATGACCTAAATATAATCGAGCACCTAACTTAGTTAAGGAATAGATGAGAAAGAAGTAAAGATCATAAGCTTTTAGAAGTTAAAAACATATGCTTCGCCCAATAATTTGGCAAAATGAGAAAAGAAAAATAAATGCAATTTCAAATATTTTCATGATTTATAACTTTTTTCAAGCAACTCAAAAATATGAAAATATGGGAAGGTTTGTATATTACACAAGAATCAACTAAAAAGACATGACTAATAAAATGCAGTATTTAGTGTGTCAGGGATTTTTGCTTATTTGTTTGATATTGTTTCTTGTTTGCTGATTATTGAATACTAGTGGCCCAGTGCACGATATTCATGCACGGGGGGCGGGGGGTATCCCTCAGCCAGGCCTGCACTATTTCCAATCTGGGACCCCTCGAAGGATGTCCTACTACTGGTTTACAGGGATTGGGCCTAAACCGGCAGTTGGAAATTCCTCTCACAATCCAGGACTGCTGGGTCCTAACCACTCACCTGCCTGCCTGCCTGCCTGATTGCTCCTAACCACTCTGCCTGCCGGCCTGCTTGCCCCCAACTGCCCCCTGCTGCAGGCCTACTGGCCTCCAAATGCCCCCCCGCCACCATCCTGATCACCCCCAACTGCCCCTGTGCCAGTGTGCTCACACCCAACTGTCCCCCTGCTGGCCTGCTCACTCCAAACTGCCCCCCACCACTGTCCTGATTACTTCCAACTGACCCCCACTGACGTCCTGCTCACCCCCAACTGGCCCCCCTGCTTGTCTGCTTACCCCCAATGGCCCCACCCCCCACTAGCCTGATCACCCACAACTGCTGTCCCATCCTGGCCTGATCACCCACAACTGCCCTCCCCTCTTGGCCTCTAACCACCTCTACCTTGGCCCCGCCACCATGGCTTTGTCCAAAAGAATGTCCGGAAGGTCTCCTGGAAGATCTCCCAGTCTAATTAGCATATTACCCTTTTATTAGTATAGATAGAGGCCTGGTGTACGGGTGAGGGCTGGCTGGTTTGCCCTGAAGGGTGTCCCAGATCAAGGTGGGGATTCCCCTGAGGCGTGAGGCAGCCTGGGCGAGGGGCCTGTGGTGGTTTGCAGGCTGGCCATGCCCCCAAAGGGCGAGGATCCCCACTGGGGGGGTGTGGCCAGCCTGGGTGAGGGCCTGATGTCTGTCTGCAGGCTGGCCACAGCCCCTTCAGGGTGGGGGGTCCGGCTGGGATGCCTAGCCAGCCTGGGGGAGGAGCTGAGGGCTTCTTTCAGGTTGGCCACACACCCCCAGCAATCCAGGCTCCCAGTCCCTCCTTTTTTTCTTTTTTTCACCCCCTCCTTGAGTGGAGGCCAAGGCCAGCTGGAAGCAAGTATCTGGGATTTATTTATCTCCTATAATTGAAACTTTGTAGCCTTGAGCGGAGGCTAGGGCTGGCCAGGGCAGGCAGGAAGCTTGGCTTCCTCCATTGCCAGGGACAACCCGAGCCTCCTGCTCACTCCAGCTCCGTGGCCACCGCCATCTTGGTTGCGTTAATTTGCATAGTCACTCCTGATTGGCTGGTGGACGTGGCTTGTGGGCATAGTGGCGGTATGGTCAATTTGCATGCTTCTCTTTTATTAGTGTAAATTGTGGGAATAAATGTACAAAGGCAAAAGCATATTTTTAAAATATATCATCAGGTCACGGATGAGGGTTCTCCTATAACAGTTGTGGTGTGTCTCCTGTTTGATTATTGTTTTCAGAACAGCAGAACAACCTACCCATCACGGCCCACTGGAACTCATTCCATCCACTCAGGCTCAGAAATAACATAAGCATTTAAATATCACTTTGATGGCAGTATATGAAAATAAAACAGCATAGCACCCATAATACTTTTGAAATCTTATTTCTGTCAGTGTTAAAACATGGTACAGCTATTTTTAAGAATACCTTTTTGTGTATAATTATAGGAAAACATGTACAATGGAGTCTGATTCAGAACTCTGAACTAAAGACAAAGAATCCTACCACCCAGAGGGAGGCGCTCTTCCCTGTGTCCCTCTTCCCCTCCTGGGTCCCACATTTATCAATGAGACCTTTTTGTGAGGCTGATATTCCCCTTGTCTTCTTATGTACCCATTCATCAGTCCATACCAGTGTGGAGTAGCGTAGAATAAAAGACTCCTTCAGTTGCAACTTTAGCAAAAGAGAAGGCTGGAAGGAAGTACAGAGAACATTTAATGGGGTATGGTAAGAGGACTGAATTCAAAATTGGAATTCTGGGTTCTGCTTCTGACTCTTTCCTTAACTACAGTGATGCTGGCTAATTCCTTAATCTCACTTTACCCCTATCCTATATAATAAAAGCCTAATATGCTAAGTGTCTGATCGTCTGGTCGGCCATTCAACCAATCAAAGCATAATATGCTAATGACTAGAGGCCCAATGCATGAAATTCATGCAAGTGTAGGCCTTCCTTCCCCTGGCTGCCGGCACAGGCTTCCCTTTGGCACCCAGGGCCCGTACATCCCTCCGGCTGCCAGCAGGCACCCAGGACCCGGGCTTCCCTTGTAGCCCTGGCTTCTTCTGGAAGGACAGAAGGATGTCTAATCTAATTAGTATATTACACTTTTATTATTATAAATATGCTAAGGCCATTCAACCGCTTGCTATGACGTGCACTGACCACCAGGGGAAAAATGCCCTGACCAGTAGGTTAGCTTGCTGCTGGGGTCCGGCTGATTGGGACTGAGTGAGATGGGCTGGATACACCCTGGAGCCCTCTTTTGGTCCCTCCTGGCTGGTAACCTCCCATGTCCCTCCCCGGCCCCAGTCATGCACCAGAAGGGTCCCTTGGCCTGGCCTGCGCCCTCTCACAATCCAGGCTGAGGGACCAATCCCCCCCCCCCTCCCCGAGTGCACGAATTTCATGCACCAGGCCTCTAGTTTATATAGTCATGTACCGCAAAACAATATTTCAGTTAATGACAGACTGCATATACAACAGTGGTCCCATTAGGTTATAACAGCTGAAAAATTCCTAATGCCTAATGATGTGATAGCTCATAGCCATCAGGACATAGTAATGTAATGATTACTCATGTGTTTGTGTTGATGCTGCCATAAACAAACTCACTGCACTGCCGCTCATACAAAGGTCTAACACATACAATTATCAGTATGTATGATAGACAACTCTTGATAATGATAATAAGTGACCGTTGCTGGTTTATGTTTTACTATACTATATTTTTTATTGTTATTTCAGTGTGCACTATTCCTACTTACCAAAAAAAACAAAAACAACACAATTTGCTGTAAAACAGTATGCATGTTCCACAGGCAGAAGCCTCATACATCTAGTATCTGCCATGCCTCTTAATCACATCATCCTCTCCTGAGCTTGATTTAATCTCTTGTTTGGTACAGTAACATGCTCTGCGGGTTTGTGGCCTAGGAGCAATGGGCTGTACGATAGAGCCTCAGTGTGTGGTGGGCTGGTCCATCTAGGTTGGTGTAAATGCACTTGATGATGTTTGTACAGTGACGAGTTCGCCTAACGATGCATTTCTCAGAACGTATCCCCATTATTCAGTGGTGCACACTATATGGAACAGAAAAGGTTGGACTAGACTCCAAGACTCCATGCAGATCCTTAGGAATTCCCAACTTTAGGCTCTTGACTAAAAAGCTGTTTTCTTCTTCCTCTCACCATGTGGCTGATTTTATATAAATGACCTGGAACGACGAAACCTGTCACAGCCTGCCAGCCGAGAGTGTGTAGCTGACCTCCATTCCACATGGCCTGTGTCTGTATGGCTGACTGGCTTGACTATTTGCAAGTCAGCCTCCCAGCAATTCATCTTACCCTGGCAAGTTGGAAACAATTTAGAGGTTAGGACAACTGGAGTAATCTGACCGTGAAATGGCCACTCCCTGGCTCCATTTTGGCATGGAACAGCCTTTTGTTGTCTGATGTAGCTGAGCCTCATTCTTACAGTATTGAGCTCAGAAATCTAATATACTTCGGCTTATTTGTGAGAAGATGACAGAGTACCACCGCCACTGAGAGACTGCCCAGCCATGTCCTCTGATACAGGTGAAGCAGGCAAAGAGCGGCACCACCCAAGTCCAAGAGCAAGAAATGGGCCACCCTAAGGGAGGGCCACCTGTACCTTGTCCCCACCATCTCCTCTCTCAGAAAAGCCACGTCAACGGAGGAAAGGAAAGATAGCAAGTTTGACAACTGAAAGGACTCATGAAAAATGGAGGAAAAGTGCAATTCGATTTTCAGTACTTCAATGTTCGTAATAAATTTCTGCTAAATGAAAGGACACATTTGTCTTGGGGAAAGGCAAGGGGTCAAGTTAACACCATGGACTCAAAGGTCAGAATCATGAAACAATTCATGTTTATTCTAACTCCGTGGTACATTTTTATGGAGCCATACAGTTTTAAATGTCCCTATGTCAAAAGTAAGCCCAGCTGGTAGAAACAGTTTTTCTTATGACATCAGTTAGGAACTACCATCCTAAGTGCTACTGGACTGTAAACCATATTTTGGGAAATACTGTCACAAATATCTCTGACTTGTGGCACGGAGAGAACAACTTTTAGGTTGAATGTTACTGCAAAGGCATATTCTACTTTGCAGAAGTCACTGACTATACTTCCTTCCGATGTCACTTCATTGAATGTCACTCACTCCCTACTATAGGGTAGAGCAATCCAAAAAATTAACACAGGGTGGGATGAAAGTAGTTTTATAGTTGTGAGTATGTGAAACACAGAGTTTATTCTTGTGTTATTCATTATATATTGTCTTACATTATTTTCCATACAAGCAACTATAAACCTACTTTTGCCCCACCCAGTTTTTTTTAACTGTAATCTATACTTACACATGAATTAGCTCATTTGAATCTCACAACAACCCTATTCCCAAAATATATGAATATCTCAATATGACACAACTGTTTAAGGGTGCCCTTGGAATCTTGATCTCAAACTTGGTACTTTTCCATTGCACAAAACAAAACAAAAAAAACACACCAACAAAAAAAACTCACAGAATTGCATTAGGCAATCAGATTCAGTGTTAGAGTTTGGAAGATAAGAGAGTCAGGAATCCAAGCAAATGGGACCCAGAGGACACTCAGTAAAAGTTCCAACTCCAAGTGGTAACTGAGATGAGTAGAATGAGGTGGCACGAGGCACACAGTTTCATTCATCAAACCCTAGTTCTTAAGTCTTTTATAACGCTGACATGAATATATCTATTAGCTATTTAAGTGATTTTCATTCTTTATGGAGCATTTTTAGAGAATTATGAAATGCCCTTTTCCCTTCTAAATTACTTTTTCCCAAAATAACGACTGAACCTCTGACACCTACACTAGTAAAAAAAAAAAAAAAAAGAAATCGTGGACTGAGATTTTAGTATTTAATCAAATCCAGCATTCCTTCATTAAAATTCAAATAAATTTCAAAATATTTGTCCTCTATAACCAGTGAGTAAGTGGGCATCAATGAAACAATATTTGTACATGAACCCATTTCTGAAACAAGCTACTTAAAACTGAAATATGCACACAGCCTACATTAGACCACTGAAAGTCACATTGCAGAACCTGATTATAGCTTAAAATATGTTGCCCGATTCCCCAGCATCCTTCATTTCAAGGATATAGAATGATAGGCAAATGGAGCTGACTAAAATAAACTGCATTGCTCTGCACATTCAGTGAAGCTCACATTAAAAAAAGGAAGAAAAGAAAAATAAAAACACAAAAAAGATCTATTCTTACCAACTGAAAGTAAACTCAAGTCTGAATGGAAGCATGTCTTTCCTCACTTCTGTAAGAGAAAATACAATTTAAAATACAGCTGAGATATTCACTGAGCAGGAAAGCAAACTTTGGTGATGGAAGCGTCCTGTTTGCTCCACACGACTGCTCTGTGGATTTTGAAAGATGAATTTGTGTTTTCCGTTTCTAGGTATCAAATAAAATGAAGAGCTGTGCATTGCCCCAATAGATGTTCAATATGATGTGGGTCATACAAGGTCATACTTCCAAATATCTCAGATCTCTAGAGAATTCACTATATTTCATGCAACATTTATTTTCTTGGTTGAGCTAGACTTTTGTCAGAAATCTCAACACTGTTATGATATGATGAATTGTGGCTACAGGAATAATTTTTTCCCTTAACTCACACATGTAGCTTTTTCCAAGGCTGAGTCTCTATAGCACACAAAGGGCTCATTGCAAGGTTCAAATATGTCCATCAAAAATTGCTTTTCTTAATTCATGAGGCAAATATCTTGAGTGATTGATTTGGGAATTAATTTGATGAGTCTTTTGGCATTGTGAAAATATAGCCTTAGTTTTAACAAGGATTTGCTGCAGATCCTAGAAAATAGACTTGTCAAGTGACAAAGGTCTTTATCTGTGGTCGATTTCTGAAGAGCCGGAGAGTTCAATGTTATGTGCAGATAACTAGATGTTAAGCTTTGATACCTAGATTCTAGATTTCCACAGAAAGGCACCAGAAATTTCATTCAAAATTATTTAATGTTTAGACAATTGAGAGTTGAACGCCAAGTTTCCTTGATGCCTCCCAAAGGAAAAAACGGTTCTGGAAAGGGTGGAAAAGGGGGAGCAGCATTTGGCAGTGACAGTTCTGACAAGAAGTTTCAGGGTCCAAAAGGTGATGGCAATGCAGTAAGGTCAGAAAGATTTGTGCAAAA
The DNA here is from genome assembly GCA_026230045.1 of Corynorhinus townsendii. NCBI lineage: Eukaryota > Metazoa > Chordata > Mammalia > Chiroptera > Vespertilionidae > Corynorhinus > Corynorhinus townsendii. The sequence goes on from JAPDVU010000007.1 coordinate 14,791,460, forward strand.
AACATGGAAAAATCGTGGAAGCCTTGGAAACATTAAAGTCTGAAATAATATTCAATGAAATGGCCACACAAAATGGTGTAGATAAAGTCAGACAAAGGGACGACTGGGGTTGGCTGACTAGAGGGTCCATGGCAGGACCATTTCAAAGCAACATTTGCTTTGCCTGTAAGTGGGCTGGACAAACCTGTGTTTACAGACCCTCCAATTGAGACAAAATTTGAATATCATATTCTTATGGTTGAAGGCAGAAAATGAAATTGTATAGAACACTGAAAAAAATTATTTAATGTTTAATTAATTTAATCTGAACATTTTTAAAGGGTAATAATTATATGTACTCATGATTCCCATTTTGTTCTGATGAGTTTATTCCTCCACCTATCACCTATTCTTCTCCAACCTTTGTTTCCTTTCCTGAAAGAACAATATCCAACCCTTTAAGTTCTAAATCAGGAACAAAATCCCCAAAGCCTTCTGGGCCAGGCAGGCAATACACTGGTTGAAGTGACCAGAACATGGATGCACTTATGTACATTGGGGAGGAAGCAGGCAGCATTCAAACCCACCCACTTTTGTTGTGTTTACTTCAGGCCTGACTTGTTGTTCTCTCTCATGTTGGGAGGAAAGAGGAATATTGTGTATATAGCCCAGGCCAAAGAAAACATTTCTATGTAGCTTAAAGTTTAGACCCATAGTCTGGGGTAATAGGAGAAGGAGTTGGAGAAGTTTAGCCTGGAAAAGAAATGATCCCACAAGGAGGCTAAGTGGGTGGCGGTTTTCTGAAAAGGGGAAGACTAACTTGTGAGCTCCTGATGATCTCAGCTCATTGTTCTTCATGTTGATGCTATAGTGGGTGTCAAAGGCTGGGGCAGTAAACAATATAGAATGAGCATTATGAATCTATGACCCTGTAATTTCTCATTCCCTATTCATCTATCCAACAAAAGCTTCTCTGTGTGCCACCTTCCATGTTACGTGTGGGAAAACAAAAACTCTTAAGTCAAAAAGAACTCAAAAGAAACATGGTTGTTTCCATTTGGGAACTTGATAAAAAAAAAACACAAAACAACAACAAGCAAACAAGATGAGCAGAGAGCTTAAATGAAAGAGAAAAGTTAAAGGCCCCAAATGGACCTAGTGATATCAAGCTGACCAAAGACAAGGGAAGAAAAGTCCTGCTTTGGTCCCAGAGAACCCTGGCAGCTAAAGCAAGGACAGGAAACAAGGATGCATGGCTGGAGAGAGGGGAGCCTTTTGACAGGAGGGGTGGAAGACAGGGAGTAAGAAGCAAGGTTAGAGGGGTATGGAGAGGACCTCCCAACACTCAATTTTGTCATTTAGACCTTGTCCTGCAGGTAGGAAGTTGCCATAAGGTCCTGAAGTGTTTTTTCTCAGCAAGGTTTATTTGCTTTGTAAAACGTATTACTATTTTATAATACACATGTGGACTCTAAGGGTCAGAACTATGGCAATTTTCCAATACCAACATGTTTACTAAGCAGAAATGGCACTCAAACCCAAGATTTAAACCTGCAAACTCAGGGCTCTCTCTACGAAAAGACAAAACCTTTACCAACAGCACAATAGCACCTGCTTTGTATCTCCTCAAGTGCCCACAGATGCATCTGAAAACCATAACAATCAAAAAGGGACTAAAAATCCATATGCAGAGTTTTAAAGGTCATTTAGTTTGGATGGCAGGAATTAAATTATGCCCAATTTTCCATCATCATGCTGCTCCCATGTGCAGAGCCAGGAGCCTCTCGCTTTGGCTCATCTGAGCACTTTCAGGGGAGAGCATCTGTGCCGACCAGACCTCGCCAGGGCCTGAGCTGGAAAAATCACAGCAAAACACCAAAGTCCACCACCATTAAAGCCAGGAGGAAGTCTGGACTCAGAGGTTTTCCCGCCCCGTTGAGCAAACCCAATTGCTTTAGGTCAAACTATAAAAATATATGATCATCTGCCCAGCTGTTGTGGCTCAGCAGTTGAGCATGGACCTATAAACCAGGAGGTCATGGCATGCTTCCTGGTCAGGGCATATGCCCAGGTTGTGAGCTAGATCCCTGGTTGGGGGACATGCAGGCAACAGCGGATCAATGATTCTCTCATCATTGATGTTTCTATCTCTCTATCCCTCTCAATTCCTCTCTGAAATAAATAAAAAATATCATATATATATATATATATATATATATATCTCCAAAACATGTAAAGAAGAATATGAACTTCTTATTACATATTGCCTCAACATTACAAGTTTTGTTTTGTATTTTTTTAAATATATTTTTATTTATTTCAGAGAGGAATTGAGAGGGAGAGAGAGATAGAAACATCAATGATGAGAGAGAATCATTGATAGGCTGCCTCCTGCACACCCCCTACTGGGGATCGAGCCCACAACCTGGGCATGTGCCCTTGACCAGAGTCAAACCCAAACCTGGGACCTTTCAGTCCGCAGGCTGACACTCTATCCACTGAGCCAAACCAGCTAGGGCAAGTTTTGTTTGGATTTACCTGTTACCGATAAAATGGGCAGAGACATCCTCACTGATGGGGCTGCTGATTAATATATCCTGGGCTTTTCAGAAAGAAAAACTACTGCCAGATTTCTACATCTCTCCACTCTCCAGTCTATGTCAATATCAGTCTCAGAGGGATCCACTCTGAGATGTCACATGCTTCCTTGCAGTCAGCCAATTATATTATTTCATATTCCTCCATGATGGTCTGAGGTTTCCTACTTATGGCCTGCCCATTTAAGAGAAAAGGAGTGGATGACCAGTGTTCCCAGAGTTTTGTCTATTTCCTCTGGTTATGGAAATAAAACCAAATATCCCCAAGTTTTCCAGCCTTCAGGAGGTCATCTTTCCTGTGACATCCAGTTACTATCAGTTAATCCCTGGCACTGATTCACTGTGTATAGCTTTATTACCAGGTAGCACTGAGTAGGTGTCCAGCCAGGTAAACTAAACATTCATGGTAGTTATCTGTCTCTGGTCTCTCTAAGGCTCCTTTTTATTGTTTCATACTTGCTCTCCTGTTCCACGTTGCTTTGGCTCTCCTTGTTCCCCCTTATCCCAGGCATGCTACACATTTCTCCCTTTATACCTCCAAGAACAACAGACAATAGGCTGAAGATTTGGCAAACCTTTCTAAAGACTTAGGGATGAGATAAGGAAAACTGGGTATTCTTGGATATTGTTCCCAGAGTCCACTGACATAGTTCCATCTACCAAAGGCTTCTCCTGGGCTTCTCTTCCCTTAGCCCTCTGCCTTTCACTACATTGTCTGATATGTTATGCATGTATTTCTGGTGGTGGTCATGGTGGTGGTGGTGAGGGTAATCTTATCTTCAACAGATGAAAAATTTTGACCATCACCCCCTCAATTGAAAATACAGGCCTCCAAACCTCTTTTAGACCCAACAAAGAAGAATGTCTCATTTCCCCTACTCTATTTTCATCAGCCTGCCAAGGTCATCCTATAGTTGATCACACTGAGATGTCACTCTGCTTCACTGATGACAGATGTTTCTATTATAATTACATGCACATTAGTGCTTTGTTTTCTGGGCCACCTCCATTACAGAGAACTTAGGCAAAACCAAAAGACCCAGCAGCACGAATATTTTCCAACAGACCCATAGATTAATATAGAAACACACCTAAGGAATCTTTTAATAACATCTTGTCCCTGAGACATTACTTTGTTCACAACTTGTTTCTGGGAATACACCATTCTGCATTCATATTCTTATGGGTTTTACCTCTTCAGCCCATCTCTTGGCTTGATTCTTCAATGTATCCCTGGTGTTAATGTGGTAGATTACATTCAGTTGACAGGTTTCAAATAATGACATAATTGTTCTGCATGTAACAACATTTACTGTGTTGGTCTGTCAAGGATATTGCAAATATGATAGTGTATATATTTTCAGGGTTTTCACACAAAGGGAAATGGTTTTAGTGGATTCTTTCATAAGTAACACAGAAGTATAAAATAATTCAACAGGTATGAAGACATTGATAATCAGACACAAATATGAATCAGGTATTGCCTCAGCCTTTTTCACTAGTAAGGATAATGGATATGAAGAACACACCAAAAAAGATAAAAATGAATATGAGCATACTTAAGGGGCAAAGAAGGTTTAACACTGGAGGTGATGTGTTGACTGGGTGTGAAGAATGAGCAGGGTTTGAAGGGAAGAGCTGAGATACAAAGGTCAGCAGTGGAAGTCAGTGAGGTTGAGGGAAAGACATTTGGCAGGTGAGGAAAACAAAGAAAATAAACACTGATTAATTTCTAGGAATCAGGATTTTGGTCCAGAGTGATGATGGACATTTCACTTTTTCCACTGTTGCAAATTTGAGAGACATTCCCTATGTCTTCATTAAGCAGACAATTCTCAGGAAGTCCCTTTCTAGAAGGGAGAGACACCATTTCTTTCATTATCAAAAGTACACCCTTTTTAAGTAGCAGTAGCCAACTTTGGAAACAAAATGAGAAACAAATGCTGTATTGATGCTAAACAAATGATGTGCTGTATCATAGTGCCTTGAAATTGTCAGTCTGAAAATAATGAGATATTTTACAAAACATGTGCCTACAATGTAATAAAAAAAGACCAACAGTCATCCCAGTGCTAGCTGAGCCTCTCCAGATCTGGCTAGAATGTGTGTCAGACAGCCTCATTAGTCTTCTCAGAGGTGGGGAGTAGCACAGACAGATGTCCTGAGGCACGTGACCAGGTGAAGAAGAATAGCCACAATGCAGCTGTGTAGACAGCTGTCTAAACCAATTAAAAAATAGATCTATCCATTCCCCTTGGTACCTTGAAAAGCTCTGGGATGACCACAATTTATACACCAGCCCAAATATGTCTCTCACATAATAATACAACTTAGCCCTTCCCTGACACCATAATTTTTCAAAGCTCACTGAAAATATAGGTTTGATTTTAGAGTCTTTAAGGATGATAAGTGGGAAAATCTAGCTATGCAGATATACAAATGCAGCATTATCCCAATTAGTTAGTTAAATCTCTGAACATTTTAGAATGTGTGATACAGGATTTCATGAATTCAATTGAAGAGATGCAGCCATAGAGACCAAGAAACAAGTCACTCATCCTGGGCATTCAGCATCATGGAGGGCATTAGAAAGTTTTAAATTCAGCTTATGACATATCTACCTGTGACCTCAAAATCTAAGTCCAAAATATTAACTCAAGAGACCAAAAAAAAAAAAAAAAGCAAACACACAAACAGAAAACAGCTCAATTGTCCATCAATAGTGGAATGGACAACCCATGAGATATTCATGCTATAGAAGTCAGCAATGAAAATGAATAACTTACCATTTCCACCAGACTTCTGATGCGATCATTGAAGCTGAGGTATGAAACACTTACCTTGTTGCAGTTATGTAGGTTTGCATTGTGAGCATGGGATCCATCCTTTCACCAGTTCATCACAAGCGAGGTGGGAACTCAGACCTTTGCCACAGTGACCATGGAAACTGCTCTGTGGGAGTCCACTAAAAAACTTCGTGTTTCTGTTCTTGCTTCGGTAAATGTAATCTCTTTTTCTCAACTTGTTTGTCTCTTCACCTGTAAAAAGGCAATTAAAAATATATATCTAATAACAATTCAACTATTTTACTAACCTGAATAATTTGTAAATGATTTTGGATTCTCTGTGTATATAATCAATCACCTGAGAACAATGGCCATTTGGTTTGATACTTTCTTTAAAAAAAATGAAAAATCTATATAGTCTATATTTGAAAGATTTTTAAACAAAAATAATTGAAATAGAAGAGAACAACAAAGAAACCAAATTTTCTAAGACAAAACAAAAACATTCGATTATGAAGCTGATACTCTCATAAATGTACAAAGGTGAAACAACAAAATAATTGAGCTTGAAAACAAATAATGACAAAACCTTAATAACAAAAATTATCTAAGAATAACATGAAACAATATAAAATATTTTAATGAATAAACTGAGCAAGAATAAATAAACATTAACATGAGTGTAAGAATCAGAGATATGGAATTCAGACACACTATTTAAGTATCCAGTGGTGGTAATAACCATTGTTTTAAACTAGAAAATCCTGGACTCTCTTTAAAACTGTGACTTTATGGAAGTTATTCCCCAAGGACTATTGACCATATATCTTCAGTCCTTCCCTTCTCAAAAATTCTAGTTATTGATAAATATTTAGAAATTATTTTAACTGGACTTGAAATATTTTATATGATTCATAGCTAAATTGACTATTATAATTCCTATAATTAAAAAAATAGCAATGCCTTATACGAATATTGTCTTTCAAAATACCTTTCAACTATGACCTTCTTCAACCCTAACCACAGCTTGCACAATATGATCGTGAATTTGCAGACAATGAAAGTGAAACTCATAGTTGAGAAATGATTTATCAAAGGCCGCAGTGATGTTTACCAGAGCATCAATAAGTACTTAACTCCTATTAAGTAAAACCTAAAACCTAAGGGTTTTAGTTCACATTTCTTCCCCAAATGATGCTCATTTGAAGAGCAATTAATGGCAAGTGACAGTCAGCTTATTATTATGAGATTATACAGTGGCTAAAAGTTTTAGTAAATTTTTTATTAAAAAGTTTGCATTTGAAGAGCTTCCAATTTTCGAGAGTCCTGGGAATGAGGGAGTAGTCATAAGCAGGAAATCACAAGGGTAGTATGTGGCGGTTTATCTGACCAAGGCTCTTCCTATACCATGTGGGAAGAAATGAGAATAGGCCTCAGGCTCTGGATGAGTAAATATGCATATGGATATACTGTGTTTAAGAAATATTATGCTGTGATGTGCAGGGCTTTAAGAATGAATCTCATTTTAACCATAGCAAGAGAGAGTTGGCTTAAAGTAGCATTATCTGCATATGTAGCCAAGAGGCAGAGTAAATGGCTGTTTGGATAGAAAATTCCAGATGTTAAGATTATGCACAGACAAGGATGGTGCTGCCAGATTAGGAGGAAGATGCCCAGCGTTGAAGATGGCAGCCTGAAATTCTAAGATGTAGAATTGGAACCTTTTGGGAAGTAGCCCCAGTGGGTATTGTTGAAGAGATCAACAATGACTTAGTAACAAAGAGCTATCCAGTGATAGCTCTTCTAGCCAAACCAGTTGTGCTTGAAGAGTAAACTATGTGTGAACATAGTAATCTAAATCAACACATGCTTAAAAAATTAACATGAAAAATTTAACAACAATCTCAATTTTAAAAAGAGCAATTCTCTTAGAATCAGAAGAAATTACTGTGATGAAATATGAGGAAAAACAGCTTACACAATAAGTAGATACAGAAAACAGACTGACAACTATCAGAGGGGAGAGAATTTGGGGAAAAAGGTTAACAGATTAAGCAAAGAAAAAAATTATTAGCCACAGATAACAGTATGGTGATTGGCAGAAGGAAGGGGGTTTGGGGGGTTGAAGAAGGTAAAGGGGATAAATGGTGACAGAAGGAGACTTGACTTGGGGTGGTGAACACACAATGCAATATACAAGTGATGTATTTTAGAATTATATACATGAAACCTATACAATTTTGTTAACCAACCAGTGGCCCGGTGCATGGAGATCATGCACATTGAATTAGAAGAAATATTTTAATATCGCTATTTACTCTTTATCTATAATAGAAGTGTCAACCAAATTCACGATCAACAATGACAGATGGATACACGTGTGCGATTGGTGCCAGTGAGAGCCTTATATATATAGATAAATTTGCTTAATTAGACCTGATTTCTGATTTAGCTAAATTTTTTCCAGCCCAGTGAAGCACCCCAACTTCTCTTTCAGATAATTGTCAGCAACACAGCAGTAAATATCAACATTAAGCAGATTATTATTGTAGATCACACAGGGAGAACAAAGGGTAAAATATTTAACTGCAGCAGTGTTTGACCATGTTCTGAACAGTGAGATAAAATGAAGTCATTTTCAAGGTCCACCATTTCTTACTTCTTTTTCGTCAGGTCAAGTTTCTAAGCTTTCTAAATTTCTGTTTTCTGGTTAATGAAAAGAAAATAGGATTCCATTGAGTCTCCTATCTACCTACTCCAGGACTTCTTTGAGGATCAAATGAGATGAGGCACAGGAAAACACTTCATAGACATTTGGTTAAAGTGTAAAATGTTTGCACCTGGCTATAAAGCAAGTCGTGTTCCTGGGCTGAAGAAACTCCAATGAGGCTAGTCACTAGGAATAGGAAGTGGATGTTGCTATGTGAAATCATTACCCTGCGCCCACAGCCACCATTTCCAGGCCAGGCTGTGGGCCACATTTTGTGCCAGGGGGTCTCTGCAGCATTGGTTGCGATTTGGTGGGCTGTCGCTCCAGGGTGGTGGTGGGGACTGTGTCCCACTTGGGGGAAGCTGAGTGTTGCTTTATGGGCAAAAGGTTCTCGGTGCCATTTTTCTGTAAATGGCCAGTGTGCATCACAGCAGCTCCTGCATTGAGCGTCTGCCCCCTGGTGGTCAGTGCACATCATAGCGACTGGTCTGACAATTGGACACTTAGCGTATTAGCCTTTTATATATAGAGATGTCACCCCAATAAATTTTTTAAATAAGTAAAAAAGTCATATTTCTACTTAATTTCAAATTAGCATGACCATATGCCCATTGTGACAAAAATTAAGTCCTTAGTTTGTTTGCAAGCATATATTTTTCTATTTTTGTTCAGTTTAGTACTTTTGAACAAGTCCTACTTTGGTGAAATTTTTCTAACATGCAAATTGCTTATAATTTTACACAATTATGCAAAACTGTAAGTAAAGAAATGCTTTCAGTGCTTTGTGAGCAACTTAGCCCGAAGGAAATTTGTCAGCCTTGATAAGTTAAAGACTGTTCTCACTGAGGAATCTGTGAAAGATGGAGGTTCTATTTCAATTGAAGAAAATTTCTTATAGAAAAGAACCCAGATCTAGAGAGATGAGAAAAGACATTTAATGGTCAGGCATTTTTAGCTGAGGGCATCACTTTCCAGCAAGCTTGGCATTTGCTATTGTGAAGACTTTTCTTACTTGCTGAATGTAAGCCCAGGCCTGGAAAACAGGAGAAAACACTCAAAACTTCATAAGGTTTCTGCTATATTGATCACCTCCCTTCACTGCTGCTTTCCTTGTATTAACTTCTGATGTGTTTCTCTCTGAACTTGTCTGGTACTTTGAGTTCATAGTTCTAAGTGATGGTCAACTCAAGTTCATAATCACTCCTTTTGTTTCTCCTTCTCTCTTTGTCATAACATGTATTTTCTCCCAGCTCATATCATATCTCTTTTTGACAATTCATTTTAACTCCTAACTATAAATTGCCAGAAACCGATCATTGTCTCACTAATAGAAAGATGTGGACAAGGAACCTGGAAGGCTGGTCAACCTTGAAGCTCTGAAAGGTCAGAGCCAACTACTCCCTATCTAATTAAGACAATGGTAACTGAGGCAACTTCCCCACCAAATAATCATGTAAATCCTTACTGATAAAATAATCTGCCTGTTACTGGAATTACCTGCCTAAGGACAATGGGTGTATCCCAAACCTGAATAAAAGGGATGGCAAGGCCAAAGCAAGGCGTAGTCCTCCCCCTAGAGGTGGGCTCTTGCCTGGCCCCCAATATTCCCAAATTAATACTTTTCTAAGTCTCTTTTCATTTGTGTGCGGCCTTCTCCAGAACCAGAACCCTGAACCGGAACCCTGAACCACGCGGTACGTGAAAGGGGTTCCCACAATAAATGTTTGTGTGTTTTTGTTGCTTTTGTCGTTGTTTTATCTTTATTATTGAAAGTATTACCGATGTCCCTCTTTTTCCCCCCATTAAGCTCCTCTATCCCACACTCGCCCCTCCCCAGGCCCTCTGTGTCTATGGGTTATGCATATAAGTTCTTTGGTTAGTCTCTTCCAGCCTTACCACCCCACTTCCTTCTGAGATTCTTCAGTCTATTCCATCAAGAGTGGGAAGGGAGGGTGGGAAGAGATTAACCAAAGAACTTATGTGCATGCATGCATAACCCATGGACATGTTCTTAAATCTTCCCCAACTATCCTCATTTTCTATTCCTTATGCACCCTCACACATGCCTCTGACCTCTTGCACATCACTTCCTCTCTCTCCTGGTACCAACTCGCACTGACAAGAAATATTTTCCAGTCCCTGTGTGAAACAAACTCCACCTATTTACTTATTCTTTTGCCATTCCTATGCATTGGCTACAGCATGGTCAATCCTCCAAATAGGTCCTCTTTTTTCTCCATTTTATTTATTTTGGCTTTAACCTTTATTTTTTCCTTGGTCTAACTTTGAGCTCAGTTTTTTCTTTTTCTAGTTCCTAGAGGTGTAGAGTTAGGTTGTTTATCTGAGATCTTTGTTTCTTAATGTAAGCACTTATTGTCATAAACTTTTCTCTTAAAACTGATTTCTCTGCAGAGAAATCAGTGTTTCCATTTTGCTTGTCTCAAGATACATTTTTTATTTCGCCATTAATTCTTTCTTGATACATTGCTTGTTCAGGAGAGTGTTGTCAAATACATGGAAATGTATTTGTGAGTTTTACCAGTTTTCCTTCTGTTATTGATTTCTCATTTCAAACCACTGTAAAAACAACAGTATTTTGTATGGTTTCAATCTTCCTGAATATGCTAAGACTTGTTTTATAACCTAACATATATGTATATGGTCTACAAAATGCTTCATGTGCACTTACAAAAAATGCATGTTCTGCTATTATGGAATAGAATGTCCTATATGTGTCTGTTAGGGCCATTTGGTTTATAATGTTGCTCAAAGCTGTTGTTTCCTTATTGATTCTTTCTCTGGATGATCTATCCATTGTTGAGAGTGGGATATTAAAATCTCCAACTATTATTGTATTGCTATTTATTTCTCCTTTTAGCTCTGTTAGTTTTTACTTTATATATCTATGCACTCTGATGTTGGGTGCAAAAATACAATTGTTATATCTTTTTATGTATAGGCCCCTTTATCATTATATAATAATATCTCTTTTCACTATTTTTAATTTAGTCTATTTTATATAAGTATAGCTATCCCTGTGGTTTTGTTCCATTACCATTTGCTTGCAATATTCTTTTTCTATTCCTTTACACTTAGTCTATGTGTCTTTACTGCTAAAGCAACTATCTTGTTAGTATATCATTATATCTTTTTTTTAATCTATTTTGCCACATTATATTTTTTATTGGAGAATATAATCCACTTACATTTAAAGTAATTACTGATAGATAACGATTTACTAATCCCATTTTGTTCATTGTTTCTGCCTGTTTTGTGGACCAAATAATTATTCTTGTTCTATTGCAAGTCCTAGATTTCCAAGCAAAAATAGCTGATCTTCAAGATTATTATTTTACTAGAGGTCCAGTGCACGGATACATTCACCGGTGGGGTCCCTTGAGAGGCCTGCAGGGATTGGGCTGAAACTTGCATACAATATCCCCCCAGGGATGTAGTATTGCGGGAAACAGCAGGCGGCCATGCAGGTGCTGCTCCTGCTCATCCCAGGTCAGCTGAGTGTCTACACTCCCCTCCCCCCCCCCCATCTCCTGGTCTACCACACACAGCTATGGAGAAGTGGGTCCCTAGGGCACAGCTCCAATGGTCTTGCTAGGAGTACAGACTGAGGCTTGGAGAGTTGGGGTGAGTGTCCAAGGGTACCTAGGGCTGGCCTGGGAGTCCTGGTAGCTGTGCTGCAAGGCCGCCCACTTTGTGCTCGGTCCTGCTCTGGTCTGATAAGAGGAGGCGGGCACTAGAGGTGGAGTTCCTGGTGTTCTTTTTTCACTCCCTCTATCCCTCAGTCCGCTGCCTGGGGAAGACTCGGCTGGAGGGATTGATGGGGTTGGGGGCACCACACCTCCAGAGTGGTGCCTGGGGAGCAGTGGAATTTGGGCCCATGGCCCAGCCTCCCAATGCAAAACTGCAGCTCAGCCCTACCTGCTTGCGATCTTTCATAGACTCAATCACCTGTTTCTCTTTTCCTCTGTCCAAGTTGACTACACCCTGGTGGTCAGTGCGCATCATAGTGACTGGTCACTTAGGCTTTTAGAGATAGATAGATAGATAGATAGATAGATAGATAGATAGATAGATAGATAGATAGATAGAGATTGGGAACTCTAACAGGTCTTATTTGAAATTAAAATCTGAGCAATGATATAGTTTACCTAGTGAGATCTGTTTTCTCTTTCTCCACTAAGTCTAGTGAAAGGCTGATAGGGAAAATTCCAATTCAGTGATACCGGTATATTAGAAAATGATCTCCATCTACATAAACTTACCTTGGTATTTAGCCATTACATGAATTCTACCTCTGTATGTAAGGCACCTATTTTATTCTTAATGATTTTCATAATCTTTCTAAAAAGAATGGTCACAAAGTTTCTTTGCTTTTTAAATTTGAGTGCTCTGCCTAAAAAGAAGATTGGGATAAACTCTCCATTGGTGAGTAAGTGTTATAAGGGCAGGATTAAAAAGAAAAGGCAACCAAGGGCTGGTGGCTTGAGAGAGGGAATAACTGGTGATAAGAGATACAGCACTGGGAATTCATTAGGGACTGTTATGCAAAATGTTCTTCCATATCTCTTACCAACTGCTCAATAAAATGTATGTATTTAACTATTGCTTTTGATGAAAGTAAATCCTAGCAGTAGAATGTGAAGAATTGCCAAGTCAATCAAATTACCTGGTGCCACCTGTGCTTAGGTCAAAACTCAGTTACACACATTTTCTTTCTTGAGAATCTATGAGCACCATATTATACTGTTTTTATAGCTAATTACTTTTATATCAGAAATGGGAATGCATTAAACAATTTTAAGTGAGTAGCAAGATTAATTAATTATATTAGTTCTTAAAGGATTTTTCAGCTATGAATACTTTGCTCAAATAAAATATTACAAAGTTCACCCACACAAGAGGAGAAGCTGTGTAACTATAAAATAAGTGTAATATCTCTGTACTGTTTGATTGTTCATAATAGGAAAGAATCAGGGTGAAACAAAATTGTATCCTTAAAAACACAATTTCATTTTGATACATAAATTGAGTAAATTTAGTTCTAGAAGAAACCACACACCCAGTAAGAAGATCCTTGACCTAGAATTGATTTATCTTTCCTCCTAGTCTCTTTAGAAGCCATTTCTCCTAAATCCCTATGGTCAATGATAAACTCTCTCTCTCAATTCCTAGCAAATGCTTTGCTTAACAGAGCATAAAATATTTCTTTTTGGCTGAAAAAGTCTTTAACTACTTAAGCGCACAATTTTCCAATTACCTTTTCAGAAAAATGTGCCGGAATAATCAAACTAGAAGGTGAAACCTTAGCTCTTGCACTGATGTGAAATTGATTGCTTCCTTTGCTCCCAGTGATATTTTTCTTTTTTAAAAAAAGAAAAAGGCAAATCAATTTAAGTGCTGAATTGACAGCCTAAAGACGAGAGTGCCAAAAGACATTTATTTGCTAAAAGATAATATAAAGTAGATAGATATAAAGACAAAGCAAACTTTCCTATGACAAAAATCAAAAGTCCTGAAGCAAATTGGTAAGCTATAGCTGGGCATTTCTAATTCCTAAGGCTATGCCAAATCACTTTGCCTAGAAAGGTATGAACCCTGAGTTTCAACTAAAGTAACTTTCTCAAGTTACAAGGGGTCACCTTGTGAAAGGGAACTTGGAATGTTCTTGGCTGGAAGGGATAGAGCTGAGACTAATGGGTAGAAGTCACAGGCAAGAGAACAAATGAAGTAGCTGCCAGGAAGCTAGGTGGATTGGTCCTTCTCTGGCATTTTATCGAGATTCCCCATGGTCTGGGGCTCAGAAGAGCAGAATAGATAGACCCACCCATGGCCTCATTCCTCTTTGACATGAAGTACGTCAAGAATGTAACAACACAGTGGTGTGTGGTGGCCACAGAGCAAGGAGGATAAAAAGAAAGTGAAAACTGTTCCTACTGGCATCCTGGGATGTACACCTGAAACTAATATAATTACCTATGTCAACTGTAATTGAAATTTTAAAAAAGTGATAAAATAAATTGAAAGACATTTTGCAAAAAAAAGTATTCTATATGCACATTATTTCAAGCTTACTTATAGTTTCCAATAACTGAATCAAGTATCATGTTTAAATTTTGATCAACTAAAATTAAAAATTCATTCCTACCCACATTTCAAGTGCCCTACAGTTCTATGTGAAAATGACTAACATATTGAACAGTTCAGATCTATATATTGTTCTATATTAAGCTTATAAATTATTAGTACTTTGTTTTCTGTGAACTCTGTTTATTGCCATTGCTTATCATTCTGTTGATTGATTTATAGAACTAAAAATTTAAAGAATTAGCCATATATGTTATATCAGCTGCAAATACTTTTGCATTTGTATTTTATCTTTGTTTTTCTGGAACATATGTAATGAGTGTGTGTGCTTCTGTATTGTGTGTGTTACCACACAGTTATTTTTCTTTTTATGTAACCATATATGTCAAGGTTTTATTTGTTAGTTTTCTTTACAGGTTATTGATTTGGCATTATGCTCAGAAAGGCCTCCCACACTCTTAATATAATTAGAAGCATTAATTCCTCCATTTTTACTTGTATTCCTTTTATAATTTCATTGTTTTGATAATTAAGTAATTAATCCACCAATACTTTATTTTGGTATGAAATCTAGGGAACCATTTCATTTTAATGGCAACTAGTTTCACTCAACACTACTTATTACATAATTTATCTTTTCCCTATTGATTTCACTTGTAACCTTCAATATAAACCAAATTTCTGTAGGTATAAATGCTTTTCAGTGGAGTGTTCTATTCATATACCTGGCACTGTCTCCAAGAATGAGTGTGCTCAGTTGACATGGGGGAGGTGAGCATGGTACTCACAACAGAGCAGAGAAATAGCAGACACACAGAGTGACGGTTTAAAAAATGTGGGGAACTCTGGTGAGTTCTAAGTTGCTACAACAAAATTTTGGAAGAAGAATTAGAGGAAAATAAATCTGTAAAGATGGGCTGGCAGCTGATTGTGGGCAGCATTATATGCCACTTGAGTAAGCTATATTTTATTATGATTTTCAGCAGAACAACATGGTCTGCTTTAGAATGATTGTTTTAGTGAGAGAGTAGAATGGGATTTGAAAAATAAGCCCTATAGATAGACGGCCAATGGCCAATTTGAGAATCTGACAGCAGATCAAGTGAAAGATGACAAAGTGAATAATATAATAAGAATTGAGAAAAAAGGGAGGTGTAGAGAAATACTTATGAGGACAACTCTGTGTCACTTGGCGGTTGATGAAAAGGCAAATTATTTAAAGAGAAAAATTGTGAGCTCATTTTGGACTTGAGTTTGAGATACCTGCTGAATGTACTAACACATGATCAGATACCTGAAACTGAAGCTTAAAGTTGAGCTCTAGAGTACAGATGTTGATTGGGATTCAGCATACGAACATTAATTGATATGATGAGGAGTAATGAGGTCAACAATGGAGGCAGAACACACAGAGAAGAGGAATATGCTAAGGGCAGAACCTTGAAGGGCACAACATGGAAGAGAAAGGATCGTCACAGAGAAGGAAGATGCTACAACCATACAACAGTGCTATGTCATAGGAGGAAAGAATAAAAGAAATGTTGAACATTTGGAAAGTGATGAGCAAAATCATTGCATCAGAGCAGTCCAATAAATAAGAATCTAAAATGCCTTCTGCATTTGACAATCAGTGTCTTTGATGAGAACTTCTTAGAACATGCTCAAAGGTAGGCTTAATAGTTGATTCTAGTCTTGTGAAAAGATACAGGAGATGGAAAATTAATGAAATGGGTATAGAATATAATGGATATAGAGAATTGCAAGGGTTGAGCAGGAAATCAATAAAGCAATATAGACAGAGAGATTGAAAAAAGTAAGAGAAACAATCACGGGACAAAAGGCACAGTTGGAAAGGCTGCCCTTGAGCAGGAGAAGGAGCATCTCCTCTGAAACCAAAGAAGAATTATTTCTGAACTTTCACTGCATGTGAAAATGGGTGTATATATTGGCCAGGAAGTTCAGGACGATTATCCTTAGTAACAACATTTTTGATGTAATGAAAGACAAGTTTCTCTGCTGACAAGGGAAGCATAGAAGTTGAGTATAGGGT
Organism: Corynorhinus townsendii; assembly: GCA_026230045.1. Lineage (NCBI taxonomy): Eukaryota > Metazoa > Chordata > Mammalia > Chiroptera > Vespertilionidae > Corynorhinus > Corynorhinus townsendii. The sequence continues at coordinate 14,807,684 of JAPDVU010000007.1, forward strand.
TTGTGGAAATTGAAAATATTTTGAAATCATAGTTGAGGAGGATGTTCAGAAAAAATAAAGACAAGAGTGAGTGATACCAAGGGTCCAGCTAGTACTTAAAAACAAAGGGTGGTTTATTTATTTTTAAAAAATATTGAGAAACTAAGTACCCAGAGAGTACTGACATCAAGAGAGTAAAAATAAGTCAAGATATTCATGTTGTTTATGGTCAAGTTGAAAGGGACTTGCACGCACCCATGAAAAACTAAGCTCGTCATAAGAGACACCAGTGAGTGGCTTTGATATTCAGTACAGAGGAAGAACTTGGGAGGTAATAGAAAACTCCATTGGGTTGAGAAATCTGATCTTGGGCATTGCAATGTAAATAACATGTAAACTTTCAACAGATTGAAAAGCAGGAGAGTGTGGGCAAAAGGCGTGCGAGGAATAAACTTGCAGAGGTTGAAATGGTATATGTGTTAAGAAAGGGGCAGTAGAGAAAGTGCTCATTTGGGGGCTGAGAGGATAAAGGGCTAGGGGAGAGAGTAGCAGACTTCAAAAAGGCTTATAGAAATAAGACAGGTTTTGCCCTAGCCATTTTGGCTCTGTGGATAGAGCATCAGCCCGCAGACTGAAGGATCCCAGGTTTGATCCCAATCAAGGGCACATACCTTGGTTTCAGGCTCAATTCCTGGCCCTGGTTGAGGCATGTGCCAGAGGTAATCACTTCTGTGTTTCTATCTAAATATCTCTCTCCCTTCCTTCTGCTCTCTCTAAAAAGCAATGGAAAATTATCCTCAGGTGAAGATTAACCAAAAAAAAAAATAATAATAAAATAGAAAGAAATAAGACAGGTTTTTCATATGGATGTGTGTGTGTGTTGTGAGCATGTGCATGTGCGTATATACACATACAATGTCATACATATAAAATATTCATGTATGTTATATACACAAAATGTTATACTTAACATCATTGGACCCCCAAAATAAGATATAATAGTCTCTAATCTGAAACTCACATCTTGTATAACATGAAAGGTGTTAGGCCCGACTGGTATGATTGAACGTTAACCTATGAACCAGGAGGTCACTTTCCCAGTCAGGGCACACGCCCAGATTGTGGGCTCAAGCCCCCATGTGGGGCATGCAGAAGGCAGCTGATCTATGATTCTCTCTCATCACTGAAGTTCCTATCTCTCCCTCTCCCTTCCTCTCTGAAATCAATAAAAATATATTTTTTAAAAAACAACATCCTATCTAATAAAAGAGAAACATGCAAATTGACCGTATCTCCGCTACGCCCACAAGCCATGCCCACCAGCCAATCAGGAGCGAGTATGCAAATTAACCCAACAAATATGGCGGCAGCCATAGAGCTGGAGCAAACAGGAGGTTCGGGTTGCCCCAGGCAATGGAAGAAGCCAAGCTTCCCACCCGCTCTGACCTGCCCTAGCCTCCGCTCAAGGCTACAAAGTTTCTATTATAGAAGATAAATAAATCCCAGATACCAGGGCCTCCGCTTGGGTTGCCGGCGGGTGTGGCTGGCCTGCAAACCACCACAGGCCCCTCGCCCAGGCTGCCCCACACCCCAAGGGAACCCCCACCCTGATCAGGGACACTCTTCGAGGCAAACCAGCCTGTCCCCACCCATGCACCAGGCCTCTATCTTATCTAATAAAAGAGTAATATGCAGATTGACCATCACTCAAATACACAAGATGGCTTCCCCCATGTGGTCAAAGATGGCTGCCCCCATGTGGACATAAGATGGCTGCCACAAGATGGCCAGCAGTTGGGAGGGACCAGGCCTACAAGGGAGGGCAGTTGGGGGTGGTCAAGCCTGCAGGGGAAGGCAGTTAGGGGTGACCAGGCCTGCAGGGGAGGGTAGTTAGGAATGACCAGGCCAGCAGGGGAGGGTAGTTAGGGGCAATCAGGCTGGCAGGGAGCAATTTAGGCATCAATCAGGCTGTCAGGGGAGTGGTTAGGAGGTGATCAGGCTGGCAGACAGAAGTGGTTAGGGGAAATCAGGAAGGCAGGCAGGCGAGCAGTTGGGAGCCAGCAGTCTTGGATTGTGAGAGGGATGTCCGACTGCCTGTTTAGGCCTGATAGGACTGGGCCTAAACGGGCAGTCGGACATCCCTTGAGGGGTCCCAGATTGGAGAGGGTGCAGGCTGAGCTGAGGAACAACCCCCCTCCATGCACAAATTTCGTGCACCGGGCCTCTAGTGTAACATGTTAGCTTTCTTACATTCTTAGTGAATGGGCTGAGTGCTCCACACTCTAGTTATAAATTAGCTGAGTCATAAACCAAGCTCTGATGTATAGTCAGGGAAGAAAATCATCTCCAGGGTACCTCATACCACCTCATTATTTTAGTGAGCTAGTGCCTCACATTTCAACTTTAGAGACAACCTTTTTCCAGCTTTTCCTAAGAAGCAGTGACTTCGGATCAGCCCTGGGAAATAAAGGTAATTTAGAGGATTAGATGAGAATTAGACTTGGAGCACATCACTTAGGTTTGCATTTTTTGTCTCAGTGATGTGGTGCTCATGGCATCAGCACTTTGCTTTGCTTCTATCCCCTCAGTAGCCCAGAGATAAACATGAAGACTGAAATCATTCCTATCTCTGAAGGTGAGTGCTTCTTTCCAAGCCAGAGCTATTTGACTTCTTCAGCAATCCTGCAGAAAGCTCTGTCTCAACCAGGATAAGAGCTGAGCTTGGTCAGCTGATTCTCCTCATGGGGAAGCTTATTCCAAGATCACAGGTAACTTTTTTAAAGGCATCCTAAGAACTGCCCATGAACTCTAAATTTGTCAAGATTGAATTTTTATTGAAATACATAGTATACTAACAATAAGTAAATAAGCCAGCATCCTGATTTGGATTCCCCCAGAACTAGGCACAGATTCACAACTTCAAGTATAAGTATTTTATTAGGACAGTGAGGGAAAGGTTGGTATGAAAGTGGGGAATTAAAACAGGGAAGAGAATAAAGGGAAGAAAAACAATAAAGGGTAAATTTTCAAGCCAACCTGCTCCATAGAACAGTGAGTGGTCTGCAAACTGCGGCTTGCGAGCCACATGTGGCTCACAAGCCGCAGTTTGCTGCTCTGTTGACTAAGGAGTTTGCTGACCACTGTCATAGAAGATGGAAGCCAACAGGGTAACTTTGTGAGCTAGTGTATCACACACACCTCAGAATTATCCCAACCAAAGGGTGCAGAGCTGAGGTTTCCCAGGGTGAGGAAAATCGCGCAAGTACAGAAACCCAGGTGTTGGCAGTTGGAAGTTGATTGGTGCCCACTGAGGAGATATGGTTACAGAATCCAGGTGGGGAGTTGATAGCATCTACCCTCCAATGACTGAGTGCTTGAGAATATTATATGTGCCATACACTATCAGAACTAGAATTATCAGAATTCTTTTCAAGTGAAAACTTTCATTGTTTGTTTTTTCAACAGTCCTTCCCTTTTTGTAAGCTGAGCATATGCACTCAGTTTAGGTGCTGAACTGGTTTTACAATAGCACAAGGAAGCTCATGATGCAAATTACATGTTGTAGTCAGTAAAAATCTATTTAATCCAACAACTTCATTTTCATGGTGAAATTTACCCTCTCTCTTATTAATAACTACTGTATGTAGGATAAACTGGTTGTCAGCATAGATACAGAACAACCTAAACACATAATTGCTGGTTGTGGAATTTGCACCAAAGAAGAAAAAACTTGACAAGCACCCACAAAGAAAGATATGAAACATATCAAAAGTAAAACATAAATAGATGCAAACAAATTGATTAATCAAAATATATTTGTTGAGTGCCCTTCCTGTATTAAACCACATATTAAATGCATATGACTGAGCCAAAGCCTTCTCCTTCCTGAAATTTGCAATATACGTGGAGGAAACCATAACAGAGAAACAAGAGAATTCTACAAAAAAAGCACACATTCAGTTCATACATTGAGTAGCACATAATTGAGTGATTCTGGAACAGGGAGCCATGATACAGGCCATACAGAAAACAAAACTCTGTTATTGTTTTCCTTGAATTGACCAGTGATTTTCTAAATTAATTGAGCCATTGTTTTTTTTGGTGACAAAGGTATGTGTGCAGGCATTAGTTGCAATGTCTCACATTATTGATAAAACTAGAGGCCCAATGCACAAAGATTTGTGCAAGAATGGGCCTTCCTTCCCCTGGCTGCTGGCACAGCCTTCACTCTGGCCCAGAGCCACCTTTCTGCCTTCTTATGCTGCCCAGAGGCCTAGAGGTGCTGGGACGGGCAGTGCGGAATGCTCAGTACCTGCATATGCAAATTAACCTGCCATCTTTGTTGGGTTAATTTGCATACCCACTCCTGATTGGCTGGTGGGCGTCACAAAGGTATGGTCAATTTGCATCTTTCTTTTTTATTAGTGTAGATAAAGAAATAATATAGATTGGTGCAAACACCAAAAATAAAGTTCTCCAGGTGAAGGTAATAATTGAATTCAATATGTGTTTTGCAAATATGATATCAAATCTATCTCCAGAGGACCAGCCCTAAGATTTCTCTCAATGTAACCCAAGGACTGTCTTTTGTTTCCATGACAAAAGAGCCAGACCTGAAAACAAAAAGGGAAGTCTATGCTATAGGTCTGAAAGTATAGTGTGAACTAACTCATATTGAACACCTGCTATGAATGTGGCACTGTTGTAACATGCTGCTTGCCCAGACAGTAGTCTAAGGAAGTAAAATATAGAGAAACAGGCAAGAATAAAATCTAGCCAGTGACCAAATAAAACTCTTCAGCCATGGAAAAGCTACTGGAATTATTAATAAGGAGAAAAGCTTAGGAACATTTAGAACTGCATTATTTATTAAGAAACTGTCAGTGGGACTCATAAAAGGAGGGCTGGGAGTGCAAACTAGGCTTGTTTGGGTTGAGTATATTACTACAGACAGGTTGCAGATAAGCTGGAAACAAAGGGGAAGATTAATCTGATGCTCAGGAAAGCATTTGTTATGGCAGCTATTACTGCAGTGGCTTTACACAAATGAACCAGGATACATGGTGAAGGTATATAAGAGTAATTAAAGAACAAAGGTTGTACACTGTCTCGGGAGGTGAATTTAGTCATCTCCTCTTGAGCCCAGTCAGAGGAGAGTCCACACAGCTGATCTGCTTCTTGGGACATGAGAAAATGAACAAGAGACAACCAGAAACATGATGATTAAGAAGAAGAACACTGGCCAGAGCAAATGAATGATGGGACTTATTTGCTAACAAGAAGCATGAGTAGTGACAATGGGTGACAGCCCTTCCTCATCCGACAAATGTCTAGATTGTCAACATGCTGGCCAGGACTCATCAGAGCAAGGGGGATTTATCTTTTGAGCCTGTAGTATTTGTTTATCCAACACATAAGTGGAACAGTAAATTTAATGCCACAGTAAATTTAATGGAATAATGCAACAAACTCAGACGGTAGAATAAGCAGATCTGGGCTTGAATCTCGTTCTGCCACTTATTACCTGTATAACTTGGGCTGGTATTCTTAGATCCTCTGTGTATAACAAGAGTAGTAACATCAAACCCATACAGTTATAAGAAGATTAAAAATTTAAAAGAGATAATAAACATAAAATATCCAACACAGGTGCTGGCACATAGCAGGATCCTGGTGAATAATAGCTGCTTTCTCTTTTCAGGGCCTAGTACACAAAGCATTTTTTTAAACACGGGAGAATAATCTGTATAATTCAAAATTCGATGTGGATCTACTCATGTAAATTTGGGATTATATTACTGATGTATTCCAAACTTCTTTTTGTCTCTGGCAACCTAGCTATGTGCCCTTACCAGGAATCAAACCCAACCCTTCTTGGTGTATGGAAGGATGCTCCAACCAACTGAACCATACAGCCAGGGCTCCATTTCATTTATATTTGTAGCTATTGCATGTCACTTTATTCTTAATAGCTGGCTTTGTAAGCAGAATAAAGTTTTTAAAACAACTCCTGAGAGTCTTCATGTTTTAATCTGCTTCAATTAAGTGATAACAGATATATCTACATGTTCAATCAATCACCTATTATTATAATCTTTTCCTGTATAATATGAACTTTAAAATGTTTTTTCTCTTTGCTTAACTTTATTTATTTTTATATTATATGAATTACTTTTGCTTTCTTCTTCTCCAGGAATTTATAAGGTACAACATAAGTTTAATTCTACTAAAATTAACCTCTAAATTTTTCAAAATACTCTTTACCTACATGTTTATTTTCTAATTAGTAAAATAAAAAGGGCAGTGTTATCTTTATTTTTGGTGTTTTTTTTAAATTTCTTTATTGATTAAGGTATTACATATGTGTCCTTACTCCCCTTTATCCCCCAACCCCCCCCATTCATGCCCTTACCTCCATCTTTAGATACTTTTTCTCACCTAAGAGTATTTGAATGTTTTACCAGGCCTTTACTTTGCCCTAGCCTTTCTCTTTTTGCCCTCTTAGATCTATTTATATATTAGAGGCCAAGTGTGCAAATAGTGCACTGGTAGGGTCCCTAGTGGCTGCTGGCTCCCAGGCTGCCAGCTGGGGCCTCCTTCCCTTCCCCCAGCCGGCCCCGGCCCCTGGCCCAACTCCCAGTAGAGGGGACAATTTACATACTACGCTTTTATTACATAGGATGGTATTTAAAGCTGTGGACTCGACTTGATGGGGAAGAGACCTCCCCTCAACTTCAGACTCATCTATCCAGCTGTTTACACAAAACCTCAAATGCTTACCCATTAAACCTAATATGTTTGAAATTCATTTTATGCCCTGGCAGACATGGCTCAGTGGTTAAATGTGGACCTATGAACCAGGAGGTCCCAGTTTGATACCCAGTCAGGGAATACCTGGGTTCTGGGCTTGATCCCCAGTGTGGGTATGCAGGAGGCAGCTGATCAATGATTCTCATCATTGATGTTTCTCTCTCTCTCTTTTACTCTCTGCCTCTCTGAAATTAATAAAAATGTATTTTTTAAAAATTAATATTCTGCCCTAGCCAGTTTTGCTCAGTGGACAGAGCATTGGCCTGTAGACTGAAGGGTCTGGGGTTTAATTCTGGTAAAGGGCACGTACCTTGGTTGCAGGCTCCTCCCCAGCATGAGCAGGAGGCAACCAATTGATGTGTTTCTTTCACACTGATATTTCTCTCTGTCTTTCCCTCTCTCTTCCACTCTCTAAAAATCAATGGAAACATATCCTCAGGTGAGGATTAAAAAAAAATTCATCTTCTGACCTTTCTATAAAAATCTGCTCTACCCAAAGTCTTCTCTCTAATTACTCATGCCAGAAACCTTGGAGCCAATATTGACTCCTCACTCGTTCACCGAATCTTATTGGTTGTCTCTGACATTTTTTTCTAACATCCTGTCTCTTCTCACTTCCTCTTCTAACTCTTCACCATCATCACTTCTCACCCACCTTGATTGTCACCATCATCTCCTAACAAGCCTCCTATCTTGTCTCCTATAGCCTATTATCTATACAGAAACATATATGCATTCCCTCATCGACATGCATGAAGTAATGGGGCCATTCTAGAAAAGAAGCCAAAGTCCTGCATCTTTTCTTGGAAAGGCATTAGCCAGGAAATTCTTCTCACCCCCTATAGCACACTAAGAAGTTAGCTCATTTAAGCCATGAGATTTGGGGGAGAGGGATAGGGTTATTGCTGCATAGTAGCCTCAATTAGTCCAGAAATAGTACCCAACTGGAAGTGCCATTGAAACAAAATCCTGAAGCATATGACAATTCCTTAAAAATTAGGCATCATCTGGTGAAGAAAGAGATCCCATGGACTGGCTTGCTGGAAGTTCCTGTTATACAGTAGGTTTTAAGAACAACAAGCTAGCACAGTAGATGTCAGCCTGATTCTTGACTATTTTCTCTGGCTCAAAGTTTAGACATTCTTGTAACGTTCCATTTAGGATCTTAAGGTTTTTCAGATAAGGTTATTACAAAGTTTATATGTTTAACTAGTTTGCAGCTAACTAATTATAACTCTATTGTTCCCAGTGAAAAGAAATAACTAACATCAATAGAGAGAAGTTTTTCTTTTTGAACATTATATAAGAAAGGAACCAAAGAGGTTCCTATTGATTCTAATTCCATCATTTTAAAGCTAAAGAAACATAAGTCAATAAGTTATATGATACACATATAGTGGTAGTGACAGCCAGTGGGAAAGCCACATACGGCTCACGAGCCGTGGTTTGTCCCTCTGTAGACTAATGAGTTTGCCGACCACTGCCTTAGTCCATTGTTCTTCCCCCACTAACAACAGTGTGCTAGTGTTATTAAATAGGCCTTCCTTTTCAATAGATGTATTTTCCCCCTCTGTCAGATAGCAAGATTCTGGATAAGCCAGAGTCTATCTCTGAGTTCTGTTTTATGTTTTATTGGGTTATTTCTCTAGCTCTGGGTGTGTTTTTCTTTCTTTCTTAATTATTATAACAAAATACAGAGACAGGACAACTCTGGAGCCAGATTATCTTGGTTTGATTTCTAATTCAGTTCCATCACTGTTAGTTGAGTTTGCTAGAACATGTTGCCTAACCTCGCTATTCTCTATGTGTAACAATATCTGATGTGCATTGATGCTTAATATATGTTAACATTGCTTAAAATTTATTTTTCACTGCATTGATTTCTTTCAGACTCTCAAGAAATCTGGGGAGGGGCAAAAAGGTAAAATCTGTTATTAGATAAATAAAAACCACTTTCTTTGTGTCTTCTTCCATTTTCAAAGTGTAATTAATATCATTATCTCTTCAGGTCATACCTGCTGTCCTCAAACCTGCTGTCATTTCTCTATGAGGAATTGGCCTTGACAAGTATCTTGGCCCCTTGCCCTGGCTGGCTGCCAGCCGTCTGCTTATTTCCTGGGACCTGCCGTGTGATGTATTGTTTCTAGTCTGAGCATTGTTTAATGTTCATACACTGAACACTAATTGAGGTTTCCAGGAGCTTATTCCTCCAAGCCAAGTTTGTGCCAATGCTGGGTCCAATCTGCCCCAGGTCCCTATGGGAAACCGTCCATCCAGATGCAGGGATGCATGGGTTTGGTTGTCTGGCGGAAAAACAGAGGTCCCCCATGGTCCACTTGGTATTGAAGTCTTTGGCCTTGAAAGTCCACATTTTAGAAGAATGCCTGGTTGTTAATGGAGAGATTCAGGCATCTCTGAAAACGTTCCAAATGGCTATTTTTATCTGAATAAATAATAGGTACAGATGTTTAGAAAAAGTGACCATATTTCCCAGGCTACAATACACTACATGCTCTGCCTCATGTAGCATATTGTAAAATAAATATTTACTGGATGACTGAGTGATCATAACATTATTATTACTATTACATTTTATCTTTGTAAATTCCACTCTCCAAGAGATTTTTGCACGTGTCCAATATTAATATTATACCCTTGGAAGATAACACTCATTCACTCTTCATATCAGCCTCATTTTTTACCATTTTGGAAATGAAAAACATAGATTTGATCAAAGTTAAAGAACTACACACATGTTTTGTCTCATTTTTCTATTTAGAAATTATTGAATGCTTATCTATCAGTAATTACTAACTACTAGAAAAGCAAAGGTAATTAAAATAAGTTTCTAGACTCTTCCTGCCTTGCCCACTCACCTTCAGCTTCATGTTATAGAAAGTGAAATAAATGTGAAAATAAGTAATTATAAAAGAAACTTACAAATGCTATAACAGAGATTTTTACAAAGTACTAGTAGCACCAACATTATAGAGGTCTAAATTTTACTTAGAATGGCCAAGGTCTTAAAGAATCAACAGAAGCTTCCAAGATAAAGAATACAGTAAAGCCATTACAGACAAAGAAAAGCATAAAGGAGGAAGATGGTTTTGTCTTCAGAAATGGGATTGAAAAATAAGGATGGATGCAGTGTAGGTTAAAAGAGGATGAAAAATAAGGTTAGAAAAATAAATAAATCGAGTAACTACTCCAGATATTACCAGTGGTGATTGTGAATATCATGTAAAACAAAACATGTGAAAATATTTAGGAAATGTTATATACAAATATTGGGCATTGCATTTTATTTTATTATATAGATACTATTTTTCTCTTGCCAGCATCTGATAATTCATCCCCCTTCCTAGTGACTAATCCAAAATATGCATGTAACCCATTTCATACTATATCAAGAGTAGGAAAATCTGTTGAAAAATAATCTTCTAACTTATAAAACAAACCCCCATTTTCCTCTGGATGCCATCACATGGGATATAAAGTAATAATTTCATGTCTTTCATATAACCAAGATATTAGCATAATCAGTATAAATCTGTATATTGATGAGTAGCCCTCTACAAACAACTGATCTTTGTAGATGTCACTCAATAAATCTATTACTCAAATTGCAAAGCAGGCACAAATACTATTGTAATCTGTAAAATATGATTCAGAAATTGTCCTGACCAAAAAATTATTACCTATTCATATATAAATAATGCTGGATAAAGTTTAAGATGCATTTTCTAGGAAGGGTAACATATCAAGTGACTGCAACTTACATTTGAATTAGTTAATGAGATTAATTCATCCTGTTTTAGGAGGGTCAGGGACCTCATTTGATGAGAGAGGAGGGGGAGTTTACGCATTGCTCCAAGAGGAGAAAGAGCAATCAAGTGTCCTCAAGTCAATTCTACATAGCAGGGGCTCCTCCAAAGGGGGCAGTGTATCAAGTATGTGGGCAGGTGACCCTTTCCACCATTAGTGACATGTGGGAGTCAGGCAAATGGAAAATCGACTTGAGTGATGTTAGCAATAGCGCTCCTGCCCTGTGTGAAAATTAGCAGGCTGAGATTCCAATAAAATAAAGATTCTCCAAGTTTATCTCCCTTTAAAATACACTTCTGTAAGAGTTTATTGGCAAGCAAAGCACATAATAATGTTTGGAGAAAGAGAGGCCATTCGATTCAAGTTAATTGTCACCAAGAAGCTTTAGGACTCTGCTCTGTACAACCAAATTCAACCAGAGAAAACTACATGAAAATTATCTGCATTAGCCACATATGCATGGACGTAAAATATATGATGGAAAGAGTTATGTGATGGAGGGATAGAACAACAACAAAAATTATCATGTCAGTAACCAAATTTACTGTTGTCTCCAAAGATTCTGTGGTGATAAACTGAGATTATCAGGTTTGAACTAATATGAATGTGGCTTTTAGACCAACCTTTTAGAAGAGTAAAATTATCAAGGGCTTTGAACAGGGCAATTCTTTTTGTGCAAGCATACTCGTTTGGAAGCAACTATCATGGTTGGGACAAGAGAAAATTAAAAACGCTTCTAAGAAAATTGTTTAAAAATACACAATAAAACTTAAAACATTGTGTTTAGGCAAAGATCAAGCAAAACAGAATTAGAAACAATCTATTAAATCAGGGTTTTTAAGATGCAGAAAAATGAGGCCCTTGTTATGTGTCCGGAATTATGTAGGCCATTGCTTCAAACATCTTTTTCATAGAGTTGCCATAAATTAAATTTGAATATATTTACACTCAAATTAATGTTTGCATTCTCTTGACAGGCATATTGTTGACACATCACAGGATGACTTTAATGGAAAAAAATAATCATAGCCTGAGCTGCTTTAAAAATATTTTTATCCCACCTTGGCTATAATCAAACTGTGTGAGTTTGGGAAAGTCTTTGTAGCTTAGTTTCTCTTAAAGGGAGACTGGACTACCCTAATCTCTAAAATCAATTTGCTCTACAAAATTATCTGCACTGACTGCCACATGAATGGCATGGTTATTTACATCCCATAAAGAAATAATTTCTTCCGATGTTCAGAGTAAATGGGTCTCAAGCACCTCTTGCAGTATCTGTACAGCAAAGTGGTTTTTAAGAATGCCAGTGATATTTTAAGATATCCCAGACTCTTCTTTCTGCCTGCATAAAAGGGTTTCTTATCTTTCTTGCTCCTTACACTGTACTCTTTTGCTTCTAGTGAACCAGAAAGAGGGAGATTTCTGGACTCCTTATGAAACCCATTCCCTAAAGAACTGCTCTGCCTTTGCTGGCTGAGGAGCTAGGTAGAAAAAGGCTTAGAGGACCAGCCAATAGTGCCTGTGACTGAGATGTAGGTGAGCAACTTGGGCACAAGGAGTTTCCAGGCTACAAATACGTTGGCTCTCAACTCCCTGGAGACTTTTCCTGTAGAGGAAGTGATGTGAGACAAATCCACTGACCGCTCCTGGAGGCCTTGGCCAGCCAGTATCACAAAAACAGAGAAAGAGGCTGTGCTCAGTGTCTAATTGTGTGCCCCAGCTGCTCTTCAGCCATACCAAATCCTTGAGAGGAGCCTGGCTAGAAACCCTGACACCCGCTAGGGGCATACAAAGCTCTCTCTAAATCCTCTGCTAGCTCTGGAGAGGCTCAAGTTCTCAGGCTCTCCTTGGCCTTCAGGCATCTCCTTCTAAGTTGCTTCCTCTGTTCCTCTGTTCCCGCAGCACTGAGCCAGGTGTAAACCATGACTCGGTTTTTGTGACACACACACACAGAGACACACACACTCAACACCCCTTCCCCCCCAAAAAATAAAAAAAACATTCTTAATAAAAACACTTATGAATGTGATGATTGTTTTTGAATAAATACTATGTGGGAGCATTTACCATTGTAACTGCACAATCACCTTGATTTATGATCTATTGTGTGCCTCAGAACATGTCTACCACCTCCTCCCCAACAATTCTGGTTCAATTAATTAAGGTAGGACTCAGGAATGTAAATATCAATAATTATATGGGACTCACATAGATCTGTGGGCCACACACACACACAGAAACTGTGTGTTAGGGTCTCACATCTCCCTAGAAGTTCATCAATGAATTTAATTAAGGAGAGCTCCTTTAAGAGGAATTTCTGTTGTAACTGAGAAGAAAATAAACATTTCTCTCCTTTTTTATTATAATTCAATTAGTGGCAAAAATGCATGTTGATAATTAAGGGCCTAAGTGACTGGATATAGTTAAACTACCTACATAATACTACTGAGAATAACTTTTTTAAAAAACAGAGTCAGAAACTTGCTTGGAAAAGGATGTGTAGATATTGTCTTCATTTATTTGGAGTTAACATGTTAATTTTCTGGTGACTCTGAAATATATATTTATATATTGTGTGTATGTGTGTGTGTGTGTGTGATGTGATACTTTACACCATTCAGTCAGTCAGTCAGTCATGCAAGTCAGAAATCCTGTTATTGTCTATGACTCTTCCTTCTCTGTCATATACCTTATATTACTGTGTCTAGTCAGTTTTACTTACTAAATATTTTTCTTCCGAGTTCTCCTTATTTTCGCCATCAGTCTCAAAAACCAAGCTGCCAACCATCTCTTGTTTTCAGGTTGGAAGACTTACTTAACATTCAGTCTCTTTCCTCTCCAATGCAGCCTAAGTGATCTTCTAAGAAAACCAAATTTAACTCACCTCCCTTCAACATCCCCTGCCCATCAGCCTGAAAACACCTCAAGGATCTCTTTGTCATTGCCCTCAGGATGAAAACTTCAGTAGAATCAAAGATTAATCAATGGAATGACAAGTTGAGAAAGGCTTTTGGTGTGTGTGTGTGTGTGTGTGTGTGTGTGTGTGTGTGTGTGTGTGTGTGTGGCGCACATTCACTGTTGTAGTAAAAGGAGTCCCTGTTTGTCTTTGTGGGTGGGTGAGGAGTAGTTGACCCATAAGAGATACAGGACTCATAATTTTTATGTCTTTTCAGATGGGACATCAGTGCTATCATGGGATAGAGGAGTAGAAGGGGCATCTTTTGCATTCTAAGTCATTAATAGAGGAGGCAGGACTCTGTAGGAAGAATAGAAATGGAGTGTGTGAATCAGAGGCCAGGGAGAGACAAGATAAAGGGTTTGAGGTCCAGATGAAAACTTAAGTCCTATTTTGACACCTGTTCCAGCTGTGGCTTGAATAGGAGGAATAGCAGCATTATGTGAACACTTAGGAGGAGTGGTCAGACGAGAGGATCCATAGGGGTTTGAGCCTGAGATTGATTCAATAAAACATTCTGGAACATGGTTTAAGTCAGATCATGGCAAAAGCCTATACCTGAGACATTGCTCAAAGATCACTCTGTCTCCTGCGAGGACATCCCAGCAATACCTCAGCACTTATGTGAACTCTGGGCACCTCCAAACACTCAAATAGTTGTAGAAGAGCTCAGATACCATTTCTTTGATCAGAACAAGGGCTTCTCGGTGAACCTCAAGCAGAAAACATCATTGAATGGACACAATTTTTAAAATGAAATTCTTACAAAGTCTTAAAGGCCCCTGCCTACCTTACAGCCTAATCTTAACATCACTGGCTCCTTTTCTCTCTTCTGTCAAGCTACTCCAGTTTCTTTCAGTTCTTTAAACTTGTCATATTTCCCATCTGGTGCCTTTAATCGTACTGTTTCCTCTATATGAAAAAATCCCCTTCTCCCAAGATCCCTCTTCATATTCAACCAATATATATTTGTTATATGCCAGGCTTTGCATTGAATACACTGTAGTGAATAAAGAGACCTGCCCCCTGTCCTCCTAGAGCCTACCATTTGGTGAGGGAGACAGAAGATAAATGAGTTAAGCAAACAAAAGTATATCATTACAAATTATGCAAGTGTGAAGAATAAAACCACTGGAGTGATGAAAATGTTCTAGAATTGACTGTAACAACGGTTTTCTACTCCATTGAACTGTCTACTTTACATGGGTGAATTCTATAGTATGTGAATAATATATCAATAAAGCTCTCTTTTAAAAAACGTAATGAGTAAAACCAGTGAGCTTAATGATAACTAGTAGTGGAGATAAAGAAGTCAATCTAATTCTGGGTTCTGAGATTAAAACTATTGGTTAAGGAGGAGGAAGCCATAAGAAATACATGTGAGGCTGGTGGGCAGGGAGAGGAATACAGGTGTCTAACTGAAGAGGTGAGCATTCTAGGAAATAACATGTGTAATGTCCTTCAAATAAAACATAAATCAGTGGATTTGAGGAAATAGAAGAATGTGAAAGTGGCTGTGGTATTCACAGGTAAAAGGACCATTTTTGCCACATGTGATGTTGGTAAACAGGTCACATCTGGTCCTATATAATGGTGTCAGGTTTTGAGTTGTTTTTTTTTTTTTTTTAACTATGCAATGAAGAGGCAGTGTTAGGATAAGCTTATATTATAAAATGTTAATTCTCCCAACCATAGAAAGTGGACATGAATCTAACAATAATGGAAGCAATGAGAGAGGTCAGAGTCTTGCAATAAATCAGCTAAGAGTAAAGGTGAGTTAGACCAGTGTGGTTGCTAGGAGATTTCTATCATCTCTCTGAAATCAATCCTATCTGATAAAGAGGGAATATGCTAATTGACCCTCATGCTGTTGCAAAGATGGTGGCGCCCACAGCCAATAAGGAGGGAATATGCTAATTGACTGTCCCACCTTAAAAAATGGCAGCACGCACAGCCAATAAAGAGGGAATATGCTAACTGACTGCCACACCCTCAAAGATGGCGGCGCCCACAGCCACAAAA
This sequence comes from Corynorhinus townsendii, assembly GCA_026230045.1. Lineage (NCBI taxonomy): Eukaryota > Metazoa > Chordata > Mammalia > Chiroptera > Vespertilionidae > Corynorhinus > Corynorhinus townsendii. The sequence goes on from JAPDVU010000007.1 coordinate 14,823,276, forward strand.
TGGCAGCAGCCAAGTCCCCGGCCTTGCCAAGTGACTGCCTCCAGAGTCCCCCAGTCCCCTCAGCCCCCCACCCACCCAGGGCCAGCCTGAGGCTTGCCTGCACCTCAGATGGCAGCTGCCCAGCTGATGCCCAAGGTTCAGGCAAGCCTCAGATATCAGCTTCCCAGCCGCCCAGGGCCACCCAAGGCTCAGGTAAACAGGGCTGGCTGAGGCTTGTGCTGCCGGCAATGGCAGCAGCAGAGGTATGATGGGGCATTACCTTCCCCTGATCACCAGGTTGCCTCCTGTCCCTGAGGGCTCCCAGACTCTGAGAGGGAACAGGCTGGCCTGAGGGAGCCCCCATCTAGTGCGTGAATTTTCATGCACCAGGCCTCTAGTAAAAACATATTTTAAAAAATAAAAATTAGAATAATAATTGTTCACCAGATCACCTAAAAAGCTGCCATATGTCTGGAATTTTTCAGTGTTCCAGTTTCATACATTTTATTTTTAATGGGTATGATTTCTTACATATATTATTAATATACATTAATCTCACACATTTATTTGTAGGTAAACTTAAAACTAAGAATTAGCACTTTTTCAGAATTTGATTCTTCATCTTCAGTTTGGGAAATATGGCTACTGTCTTATTCAGTCTTCAAAGATTTATGTCTGAACAACCACTGATAGGTATTAACACAGTGGCACTTCATTATGGATGGCTGTGTCATTACAAGAGTATTTTTCAATCCAAAACTGATAAGGAGAGCTAATCCAGTTTGCCACTAATACCTTTAAGAGACAAAAGCTATAATCCTTTCCAACAGCTATTTGAGTCTCCTGTTCAGGGTTATAATAACTGCTAGAGGAAAAAAAAAAAAAAGATTCTTCCTGATTTTCTCTCTTATAAAGAGCCCTTCTAAGCCAGATTTTATTTTCAATCTTTTTCGTCCACCTATAACCCCTACTCATTTAACTATGTAGAGTCAAAATTCACTCTTCCTGGACCTGAATACCATGTTTCAATGAATTCAGAAGACGGTTGCAAATGGGCTATAGAAAGCTCTGTCTGCCTTTACCCTGGAGGAACAGGCTGCCTTAGCAGAGAGCGCCTGAGCGGAGACCACTCTATCAGGAACCCTTCCACAGATTAGGAAGTCATTTAGAAAGAGAAACATAAGCAGAGCCTTTGTTCATGCCACTTCCTTGTCCCCAGATAAGATGAAATGATCTTCTTGTCTAATCAAAACGCTGTTCAGTAGATTAACTACTCTTGCAGAAACCCAGGAGAGGGATTTGGCAGACCTGTGAGCGGAACGTGTGTGCCAGCCAGAACAGCGGATGTACAGTCCCCAAAATACGGTGGAAACGTCTCAAGAGAAAAGTGGAAGGGCTGCCCTTCATTTTGAGGAAAGATCCACTTGGGGTCCTCCTTTTCCCTGAAGTTGTTTGCTTTTCTCCTGCAATGTAAGGGGGCTCTGACAAGGGCGCTCCTAATCCCTGTTTGCAGAGTCAAGATGGGCTTTGTCCTGACCACAGCAATCCTTTCTTGGAATCACACACGGTCAGATCTACTTGTAAATATCAGTTTAATATTGTTATTTCTTAATGGCCAACCTTGGCTTATTCCTAAAATACATGCTTAGGCCTTGAAATTTCACCTGGTGAATCGATCATAATCAATTCCTCATTCTGAAATGTAGTCATTTTCCTAGTATATTTTTTATTGTAGAAAGGGAGCTTTCTCTTTATCATCATGTATAATGGTGGGAATGTATGTCGGTGGGTGAATTAATTTTCAAAACTAACAAGAATGCTAATAGGAGATAGGCATTATGTTGCAACAGATCTGTATTTCATTGGGCGATGTTATCAATAAACGTGTTCCTTCCTTTGTATATGGGATGAAATAAAAGGAATAAAAAGAAAAGAAACACAGTACATAGAAATTTAATAAATGCAAAGACCTCCAAAGTGTCGCAGCGACTGAAAGTACAAAGCATGTCCCACTGATGGACCATGCAGGAGTAAAACCATTAGCACTTGAAACTCTGTGGCCTGATGACCCACCTGTGCCTTTACAGCTCTTTCCCGCGTCCTGATCACGCTCTGCTATTTTGGTTTGTCACTGAATCATATTCTGTCTCTTTCGTTTGCAGTCTATCACAGGAAAGGGACTTCTGTTAATCCCTCACGGTGCCCAGCGCCCTGGAGAGGAACTTTAATATTCTATGCTGCTTGGCTCTTTGCTTTTACTTGGTTAAATAATCATTTGTTACATGGACCTAACTTTAGACACAATGTTAGGATCCAAGAGCTGTTCCCAAAATTATATCAAAGTACCATTTTCCATTTTATCCCAATGCTTTAGAAGAGTATTTTTACTTTAAATTGACAACCTTAAAAATAACACACCTCAGGAGGGAAAAACAAGTAATTAAAATGCAGAGCATTCCTGTTTGAGATCCGCCCCCCCACATCCACCCCCAAAGGGTTGGGAGGGAACTCAGCAATCTGAGTACAATCATTTCAAATATCTACTTCTGAAAAACGGCACACACAGAAAATCCTCCCTCCATAAACTGACACCAATTATTTCTAGGCAAAAAAAAGAAGCACTACCCTGTATCATATCCTCAACACACTCGGTTACACACAGATGCATAATACACATATATGTCCTGTACACGGGCATACACACACACACACACACACACACACACACACACACACACACACACTTCTAAATGAGGACTGTGCCTAGAAGTGAAAGGCAACAGTGAGAAGGTTTTGGATGTCTCGGTAAACATTAGAAAGCATGTAGTAACCCCATATGTAGAAAAGAGAGCTATTTTTTTTGGGGGGGGGGGTTCTTCTAAAAGAAAAGTTAAAAGGAAACATTGCCCCCACTCTCCGTTTCCTGAGTCATAATTATCAGAAACAAGAAAACAGACTGCAGTCCATGAGGCAGGTGAGATTTTATATATCTTAGCTGTTCATATAAATGGAATTCCCAACAGCCTGAAACTTCCTATTAGGGAATTGGACTTCACTGAGCCCCTCCCATCACCCTGTGTCTTTGAAGCATAGGACCTACACAGGAGAGGTGCGTAAATCACCTCCCAACGATGGGGGAGGGAAACAGCTCTGAGGGTAGCAGTCTGGGAAACCATCACTGAGATACAGAAATCCCACGGTGACATTATGGTCTCATTATGAAGAAACTCCAGCAGACCTGGCCTCTCAGACTGAGCACTCAGGTGTTGCACAGCTCCTCCCCATTTTACTTGAATCACTCAAGTTGATGCTGGGGAGGGATGTGAGTGCAGGACCTCTCAGAATATAGTCAGTACCAAAATTGGAACCATGTTTCATGTTTTTCTACATCTTGCACAGTATGTAACCTAGAACCAGGCCCATAGTAAGTGCTAAATAAATACATTTTGATGGATCAATTATTCTTAACCTGATTTATTGAACTAATCCATCCAGGCAAGTATTCAAAGGAAGAAAAGTAACATCACACATGTAAATTAGATTATCATCTGTATGTACCTAGAATATATTTTTGCAAAGAGTTCAAAAGGAACATGACTTAAAAAAAACAACACACAACCACCAAAACAAAAACATCTTATATAAGCATCCATAACCATAGCTAAAATAGAACATGTCTGGAATGTTCTAGTACTCCCCTCCCCTTGACTCTTCTAAAAAGGCCATGGCCACCTAGCCTTCAGGCCCACTTTTTAAAAAATTTCTTTAGTTTGTTGATTTTTTTTTTTTTTTTTAGAGAGAGAGAAACATCAATTTGTTGGTACTTATTTATGCATTTATTGGTTGCTTCTTGTATGTGCCCTGACTGAGGATTGAATCCACAACTTTGGCAAATCAGATGATGCTCTAACCAACTTGGCTACCAGGCTAGGTTCACTCTTGTTCTTCCTTCTATATATGCCATACATGACCAAATGGAATAAGTCACACTTACGCATTTTGTTAAAACAACAGACACCAGGCCACTGGAGACTCAAGACAGTATCCAGTTGAGTGACCATTTCTGCTTTGTCTGTGTGACTTAGGCCACAGAGTCTTAAACCCTCAGGATCTTTGGAACTTAGTGTTCCCACTTAAAATTGGAATTCATAAACTATCTTGCCTAACTTATAGACCAGCAACAAGGCAATTCAAAACATGCATGCTTAAATATATAGTAAATTGTTTAAGCCATTAAATAATGCCAAGAAATTGAAAAAAATGAAGAGACATTCTTCCTTAAGCAAGAAGATCTTGCAAAACACAGGAGCCCACACTGCCCCAGTCTGTCCCTATGTTATGAAGTGCTCTCTGTCAACTAGAGACCCCATCTACAACTCCTGGAGAACTTGTTACCTTCCAATCCAGGAGAGAGGTCTCATATTAAGGTGTATTTTTTTTTTCTTGGAGACTAAAATTAACTGTGTACATTTAAGTGGGAAGATTTAAAAGTTTATTTTCCTCAAACAATGAGCCCTTCTGTCTCTGCTTCAAACCTTCATGACTTGTGGAACAACTGTTGCCATGTATATGACTGACAGAATCTATGAAGAAAGCCCATGATATCAGCACATTCCAGCTCCCTAACAAAAGTCCTCTAATCCACAAATCCCCAAATCATTATTTCGCATAGTAAATAAAGTTAATAGAGTTTTAATTAAGTATGTAAACTGACTAGGAAGATGCTGACTTTCACTGGATTCTAAATCGCTAGCTAATAAAAGTTATCTAAATATGCACACAGCCAGCATTTTCAGGAGAAGGCAGTATTAATTTTCTATTTCAGAGGGAAATGTAAATGTTGAAGTCCTCTTGGTGTTACCACTAGTTTCCACAAATGCTTCTTCTGATGTAGCACTGATCAGGCTCACATTAAGAAATTCTTCATGAACCCTCATGCACTGTTGGTGGGATTGTAAATTGGTGCAGACACTATGGAAAATATTATGGAGATGTCTCAAAAACCTAAAAATAGAGCTACCATATGACCCAGCCATTCCACTTCTGGGTATTTATTCAAAGAAAACAAAAACACTAACTTGAAAAATTATATGATCTCCCCTTTGTTTATTGCAGCATTATTTATAACTAGAGGCCTGGAGCATGAAAATCCATGCACTGGAGGGGGGACCCTCAGCCAGCCTGCCTCCTCTCACAGTCTGGGATCCCTCAGGGGTGGGAGGTAATCAGGGGAAGACGACGCCCCCATCATACCTCTTCTGCTGCCACTGCTGGCAGCACAAGCCTCAGCTGGCCCTGGTTACCTGAGCCTTGGGAGGTCCTGGGCAGCTGGGCAGCCACCATCTCTGGCTTGTCTATGCCTTGGGCCAGCCCTGGGAGGCTGGGCAGCCGCCATCGGAGGCTTGCCTGTGCCTCGACTGGCCCTGGGTGGCAGGGGGTTGAGGGGACTGGGGGACTCTGGAGGCAGGTATGCAGCAAAGGGGACTGGGCGCTGCCATCTTGTGGCTATGGGCGCTGCCATCTTTGAGGGCGGGGAAGTCAATTAGCATATTCACTCCTTATTGGCTGTGGGCACCACCCTCTTTGCGATGGTGTGAGGGTCAATTAGCATATTCCCTCTTTATTAGATAGAATAATCAAGACAAGGACATTAACTAGGTGTCCATTGATGGATGTGTGGATAAAGAAGATAGATATATATAGAAGATATATAGATAGATATAGATTTAGATATAGATATAGGTATAGGTAGATATAGAGATGTAGAGATATAGAAATAGAGATAGAATATTACCCAGCAATGTAAAGAATTAAATCTTGCCATTTATGACAGCATGGATGGACCTATAGGGTATTATCCTAAGTGAAATAAGTCAAAAATGACAAATAACATCTGATTTCACTTACATGTGGAATCAAAAAAACAAACAAAAAACCAAACAAATCAACAAACAAAACAAAAACAGACTCATAGAAACAGACATCAAACTGATTGTTGCCAGAGGGGAGGTGTGTGTGGCTGGGGGGGAGTGAAAAAGGTGAAGGGGAACATAATAATATTGTGATAATTTAACACCTGAGAGATGGTTATGAGGCTTAGTGTGGTCACATTGTAAGATATATAAATGTTGAATCATTGTGCTGGTACAACTGAAACTAATATAACATTGTATGCCAACTATACTTTAGTAAAAAATATTTTAAAATTCTTCATGGTCTAGAAAGGGTAAGAGCTTTAAGAATAAATTCATCCTCCTCCTGTATTTTCCAGACTGTATTATCTGAAACACAGCAATTGATGTGGTCATGAAAATAAAGCCTGGCTCTCACGTGGTAGGACTAAAAGAAATTGGCCAAAGGCCTTAAAATTTCATCTTTTGTTTGATAATTGCTGGAAGCTGTCTTTATATGTGAATTTCAAGGCCAAGTGGACACTTATTAAGGCTTTTCAGGCCAAGAAAATTAATATTATGAAAAATAATAAAATCAGTCAACAGTGTTGTGTGGCATTTTTTGAACCTGAATTATCTGAATAATTGCCTCAATTCTCCATTCGTAGATATCAGAACTTAGACCAGTGAGATAGCAAAAGGGAGGGAGAAGGTTAGAAGAGGAAGAGATGCAGCCAGGAAATTAAATTAACAAAATCAAGTGTTTTAAAATTACTTTTGCATTCTGCTAAACAAAAAACCAACAACTTATGATTAAGTTCCTGAGGAACACACTTTATCAAGAACTATCTTATCCTGAAAGGTGGTGGGTTTTTTTGTTTGTTTTTTTGTTTGTTTGTTCATTTGTTTGTTTTCCAGAAAGTATAATACATCATGATAAGATTCTTTTGTGGCCAAAACCCCAGATTCTCAGGATCTTAGGCAATGACTTAACATGTGCCAATCACTATACAAAGCAAATCTGGGAAGCCAAGTTGTTCCGAAAACAAATGGAAAAGTCATGTTAAATACTATTTGTTTAGGAATTAGATAAAGACTGTTTATTTTGTTTATTTATCAACATGGGAGTTTCTTTCAACTAAGAGAAACAGAGAAAGAAATGAGATGGGGTGGAAGAGTTAGACACAGTCTTACATACCCATTTCTGAAACACATGTAATGCAGAGCAAGAGCAAAACGTTCCAAAGACAACACAGTCAAAATATTGGGATAAACACCCTGCTTCACTCCTAGGACAAAGCAATTCAGTCCTCTACATAGGTCCTCTTAAAAGAAATTGTAGTGGCCATTCTAACCCCATGGATGACACCTGATACGATAGGTACACTTTCTATTTGAGGGATTCAGTGTATAAGACATATTAAATCACTTAACACAGTAAACTTAACTCTGATATCTACCAGATGTCTATTTTAGTGTCTGAATTTTTCACTTCTCAAGTGGATCAGAACTCACCTAGTGCAGTATACAGAGATTCACTGATGATTTCATGGAATTCATTTACAACAGCCTGAGTGCGAGGTGTCCATGGATTCCTGGATATGATTCTAATAATTCAAAGATAATACTGGTATTTCAGAGAACACTGAGGGGCTCTAAAGCACTTGGTACACAATGGGGTGGAAAGAGTAAGAGCATAATTGACCATAAGCCATTTCTTAATTTCATTCAAAATGACACTGACCTCTTTCTCTAGCACACCTTGACTCACCCCCTTTCTCTGTCTCCTTCTGCATGGCAGTCCAAAACACCATAGAATCAACACTTAGTTCTACATTAATTGGTTTGACAAATATTTCCTTACATCAATCCTATCTCTAGATCGCATGCTCCTTGAAGACAATTGGGGTGCCATGATAGTAATATCCAGGATACAGTGGGGGACTGTTAGACAGGGCTCCCCTAACCGGGCAGCCCCCACTGCTGCTGGGTTCCCTCCCGGAGCGACTGGCTAGGACACGGAGACCGTGCCATCTTGAAGGGGAAAGTGGATGTTATCAGAAGCCTGAAAATCTACAACTGTGGCACCCACCAAACAGCTGCGAACACCAGAGCACCGGTCCCCAATTGGCGCAAACATGCGGATTCAGAGGAGCTCTACACTCCATGACAGAAAGGAGAGAGAGAACTACATAACCAGACACCCGGAGAAGAGAGACCTTGGGGAGACAAAGAAACAGCCCGCATATGAAAGAAAACTAGGCATCACCAGAAAAGGAAGTAAACAAAATGGAGGCAAGCAACCTGTCAGAGAAAGAATTCAGAGAAATGGTCATAAGGTGGCTGAAGAGAATGGAAGACAAATTCAACAATATGTGTAAGAACCAACAGGAAATGAAGAAGAACCAGGGAAAAAATGAAAAATGACATCACTGCTGTAAAGAACTCAATAGGAAGCATCAAGAGTAGACTAGAAGAAGCAGAGGACTGCATCAGTGAGCTAGAAGACAAGGTAGGAAAAAAATACCCAAGTAGAGCAGCTTCTAGAAAAAAAAATTAAAAAGCAGGAGGAGAGCCTCAGGGAACTTTGGGACAACATGAAACAAAACAACATCTGCATAATAGGGGTTACAGAAGGAGAGGAAACTGAGCAAGGAACAGAAAACCTGTTTGAAGAAATAATGACAGAAAACTTCCCCGATCTAGGGAAGAAAAAAACCCACATAAATGCAAGAAGCTCACAGAGTCCCAAACAAAATGAACCCCAAAAGACAGATGCCAAGGCACATTATAATTAAACTGGCAAACACCAATGACAGTAAGAATCTTTAAAGCGGCCAGAGAGAGACAGAAAGTTACCTACAAAGGAACCCCCATCAGACTAGCAACTGATTTCTCAGCAGAAACTCATCAGCCCAGAAGGGAAAGGAATGAAATATACAAAGTAATGCAAAATAAGGGTCTGAATCCAAGGATACTGTACCCAGCAAGGCTATCAATCAAAATTGAAGGTGATATCAGGAGCATCACAGACAAAAAAGGACTAAGGGACTTTATTACCATCAAACCAGCAATGCAAGAAATGCTAAAAGATCTGCTGTAAAAAAAATGAAATAGGAAGCAAAGAAGAAACACAGGGGTAAAGAATAAAAATGGTGACAAATAAGCACTTATCAATAATAACTTTAAATGTAAATGGATTAAATGCACCAATCAAAAGACATAGGGTAATGGATTGGATAAGAAAACACAACCCATATATCTACTGTTTACAAGAAACTCACCTCAGAAAAAAAGATGCACACAGACTGAGGGTGAAGGGATGGGAAAAGGTTTTCCAGGCAAATGGAAATGAAAAAAAAGCTGGGGTAGCAATACTTATATCTGCCAAATTAGATCTCAAAGTGAAGGACATAACAAGAGAGAAGGAAGGCCACTTCATAATACTAAAGGGAACAATCCAACAAGAAGAAATAACTCTGGTAAACATATTCACACCCAATATAGGAACACTCAAATACATAAAAAAACTCCTGGAGGATATCAAGGGAGAGATTGACAGCAAAACAATCATAGTAGGAGGCTTTAATACCCCAATATCACCATTCGACAAATCCTCTAAACAAAAAATCAGCAAAGAAATATCAATCCTACATGACTCACTAGACCAGATGGAATTAATTGACATCTTCAGAAGATTTCATCCCAAAACCACAGAATATACATTCTTCTCAAATGCACATGGGTCATTTTCAAAGATAGACCATATATTGGGTCATAGGCAAAGTATCTTCAAATTCAAGAAGATAGAAATCATATAAAGCATCTTCTCAAATCACAGTGCCATAAAATTGGAAATAAACTACAATAAAAACAACCCAAAAAAATCAAACACATGCAGACTAAACAGCATGCTATTAAACAATGACTGGGTTACCAGAGAGATCAAAGAAGAAATAAAAACTTCATGGCAACAAATGACAATGAAAACACAACAATCCAAAATCTATGGGACACAGTGAAAGCAGTCTTAAGAGGGAAGTTCATAGCTCTACAAGCCTACTGCCAAAAACAAGAAACAATGGTAATAAATTACCTAACCCTACAACTAAAAGAGTTAGAAAGATAGCAACAAGAAAATCCCAGTGTAAGCAGAATGAAGGAAATAATAAAGATTAGAGCAGAGATAAATGATATTGAGACCAAAAACACAATACAAAAGATCAACAAAACCAAGAGCTGATTCTTTGAAAGGATAAACAAGGTTGATGAACCTCTAGCCAGGCTCACCAAGAAGCAAAAAGAGAGGACCCAAATAAACAAAATCAGAAATGAAAGAGGAGAAATAACAACATACCCCACCGAAAAACAAAGGATTGTTAAAAAATACTAAGAACAACTCTATTCCAACAAACTGGACAACCTGGAGGAAATGGACATATTCTTAGAAAAATATAACCTTCCAAAACTCAATCAGGAAGAATCTAAACATCTCAATAGGCCAATAACTATGGAAGAAATTGAAGCAGTAATCAAAAAGATTCCAGCAAATTAAAGCCCGAGACCAGATGGCTTCACAGGGGAGTTTTATCAAACATTCATGGAAGAACTAAAACCTATCCTCCTCAGACTATTCCAAAAAATTCAAGAGGAAGGAACACTTCCAAACTCATTCTATGAAGCCAGCATCACCCCAATACCAAAACCAGATAAAGAGGACACAATGAAAGAGAATTACAGGCCAATATCCCTCATGAACATACATGCCAAAATCCTCAACAAAATTCTAGCAAATCAGATCCAACAGTATATCAGAAAGATCATACACCATGACCAAATAAGATTTATCCAAGGAATGCAAGGATGGTACAATATCCACAAACCAATAAACGTGATGCATCACATAAACAAATTGAGAGATAAAAATCACACAGTCACATTAATTGATGCAGAAAAAGCATTTGACAAAATCCAACACCCTTTCTTGATAAAAACTATCACCAAGGTGGGAATAGAAGGATCATACCTCAACATAATAAACGCCATATGTGATAAACCCACAGCCAACATCATACTCAATGGGCAAAAACTAAAGCCATTTCCCCTAAGAACAGGAACAAGACAGGGATGCCAACTCTCACCACTCCTGTTTGACATAGTACTAGAAGTATAAGCCATTCCAATTGGACAAGAAGAAGAAATAAAAGGCATCCAATTTGGAAAAGAAGGAGTAAAGCTGTCCTTATCTGAAGATGACATGATATTGTACATAAAAACCCGAAAGACTCCATCAAAAAACTAATAGACTTAATAAATGAATTTGGCAATATAGCAGGATACAAAATTAACGCCAAGAAATCTATGGCATTTCTAAACACCAATAGCGAACTTACAGAAAGGGAGACTAAAAAAGCAATCCCATTTACCATCACACCAAAAAAATTAAGATACTTAGGAATAAACTTAACTAAGGAGGTAAAAGACCTAACTAAGGCAGAAAACTACAGGACACTGAAAAAAGAGATAGAGGAAGACATAAACAGATGGAAGAAGATACCATGTTCTTGGAATGGTAGAATCAACATCATTAAAATGTCCATACTACCCAGAGCAATCTATAGATTCAATACACTCCTCATTAAAATACTAACAGCATATTTCACAGACCTCGAAAGAACTCTCCAAAAATTCATCTGGAATAAAAAAGAAAGATCCCGAATAGCCACAGCAATCCTAAGAAGAACAAAGTAGGTGGGATCTCAATACCAGATTTCAAGCTGTACTACAAAGCCACTGTTCTCAAAACAGCCTGGTACTGGCACAGGAACAGACATATAGACCAATGGAATAGAATAGAGAATCCAGATATCGAACCAAAACACTATGCTCAATTAATATTTGATAAAGGAGGCATGAACATACAATGGAGTCAAGACAGTCTCTTCAATAAATGGTGTTGGGAAAATTGGATAGATACATGCAAAAAAATGAAACTAGATCACCAACTTAGAACATACACAAAAATAAACTCAAAATGGATACAGGACTTAAACATAAGAAGGGAAACCATAAAAATACTAGAGGAAACCACAGGCAGAGAAATCTCAGACAAATAATGAAGAAATTTCTTCACTGATACCACTCCTAGGGTAATGGAAGCTAAAGAGAAAATAAACAAATGGGACTACATCAAAATAAAAAGCTTTTGCACAGCAAAAGATACCATCAACAAAACAATAAGAAAGCCCACTGTATGGGAGAACATATTTGCAAATGTTATCATTGATAAAGGTTTAATCTCCAACATCTACAGGGAACTTATACAACTTAATAAAAGGAAGATAAATGATCCAATAAAAAATGGGCAACGGACCTAAATAGGATCTTTTCTAAAGAAGACAGAAGGAAGGCCAAGAAAACATGCTCAAAGTCACTAATTATCCGAGAGATACAAATCAAAAGGACAATGCAGTACCATCTCACACCTGTCAGAGTGGCAACCATCAAGAAATCAACAAACAACAAGTGCTGGCAAGGATGCAGAGAAAAAGGAACCCTTGTGCACTGCTGGTGGGAATGCAGACTGGTGCAGCCACTGTGGAGAACAGTATGGAGCTTCCTCAAAACAGTAAAAATGGATCTCCCATTTGACCCAGTGATCCCACTTCTAGGAATATATCCCAAGAAACTAGAAACACTAATCAGAAAGGATATATGCACCCCTATGTTCATAGCAGCACAATTCACCATAGCAAGATTTGGAAACAGCCTAAATGCCCATCAGCAGATGAGTGGATTAGAAAACTGTGGTACATCTACCTGGAGATGAAAGAAAAATACCACATGATCTCACTCATTTATGGAAAATAAAGAACATTATAACCTGATGAATAAAAAGATAGATACAGAGACAGTACAGCACCGAACAGACTGTCAAATTACACAGCAGAAAGGCTGGGGAGTGTTGGGGAGGGAGGGAAATAGATCAACCAAAGGACTTGTATGCATGCATATAAGTACACCAATGGACACAAGACACTGAGGGGGTGGGATGAGGGCATGTGACAGGGTGTAGGGGAGGCTGGGGGAAGGTCAATGGGGAAAAAAAAGGAGATATATGTACTAATATATGTAATATTTTAAACAATAAATAAAAGAAATATTCAAACCTGAAAAAATAAAAAATAAAATAAAATGGGAGTTGAAAGCCTATTTAGAAAGCAATTTGAATATGGGAGCTAAATAAGGGATTTTGAGGCAGGTTCTCATCTGAAGATAATCTAAGGAAAGGGTGTGATGAATCCGAGTCTGGCCCAAAGTCATATAAAAAGGAGTTCCCCGAGATACGTGATCAGCACCGGGACCCCACCAGCAGGCCAGGGGTTCCCAAGGCTGGGTGTGGAGGCCATGGGGCATAGGCTACCAAGGAGACAGAACTGAACCTCACATCATCCTGCTTGGCCCCGAAGGATGGCTGGTTAGCCAGAGACGGGTAAGATTCCTAAGGGAAGGAACAACCAAAGACAGGCACAGTCACAGAGGGGCCATCAGGAGAGAACTTGGGGGACAACAGAAGTGGGGCACAGACCCTCACCCCCCAACATTGCAGGGGCTTGAACCCTTGCCCCTTCTGAGGGAGGTCTTCTGCCCCTATGGCTGCTTCACGCTTCCCACACCCAGCTCAGATCAGGACCCAGGCAACAGAAAGAGACTTGGCCCAGCTCAAATTGGGACCCAAGTAACAGACGAGAGACTTGGCCGACAGCAGCTGCCCTATATCTAAATTCAGCCTAGCATCAGGAATGCTCAGGGCCTACTCAAGAATGCAAATAATCCTTCCCACCAATATTTACAGGGTAAACTAAGATTATTGGTAGAGTATTAAATTCGACAGTAAAATAGTAATCAAGTTTTCAGGTTAATTTAAATAGGCTAATTGAAATAAGTGAATATTCAAGTAAATTTAATTGTACTAGACAAAAAGCTGTTCTTAAAGTAATAACTAAAATTTCTATTGGGAGTTCATCTCATGGTAAAATTCCTGAACATGCAATGAACATAAAAAGCAGTCATATTTTTGGGCAAAAAAAAAATTTTTAAATTTAAAGTTATCAAGACTACATTATAAAATTTACAAAAACCTCCATTAATCAAAAAAAGGAGGGGAGGGGATAGTAGGGTAATATCATGTAAGGAAAAATATCTTGTAAGTAAATTACATCTAGAAAATTTTTACTTTACCAAATTAATTTTCATTTGTAATGCTAACAGCAAGACATCCATGAAAAACATACGTGGGGTCTAAATAAGACAAAGGAAAATCGTTTGGGCAAAAATAAAAAGGATCCCAAATCAATTATATAGAAAAGATTCCTTTATTAACTTTTGGTAGAGAATATGTTTGTATATTTTCAGAAAACAACTCCAAGACCATGTGGATTCCTGCAACAGAGAGGAATTGACAGGTCTGCTCCAACCACGAAGACAAGAGGTAAAACAGTCCAGAGATGGAAGACGCTGACGACACCTTGCCACGCGAGCAGTCAGCAGCTGTGCTCCACTGCAGGTTGCCTACGACCAAACCAGAGAGGTCGGACCTGCATTGCCACCATGTTCCCACCATCCAGATATCATTGCTGACATGTACACATAGGAACTGTTTGACATTAAAACGGGGACTCAGAACTGTTGGACATTGAAATTGGGACTCAAACATTTTTTGTTTGTTATTATATGTTTATTTCTAGTCTGCAGAGGCAAAAATTTTTAAAGGAAAGAAATGGGGGGAAAATAGATACAGAGGCAAAGAAGCATTGAACAGACTGTCAAACTACAGTGGGAAGGCAGGGGAGGTTGGGCGAGGGGGGCTGTAAGAGATCAACCAAAGGACTTGTACGCATGCATATAAGCATAACCAATGGACACAAGACACTGGGGGGGAGGGGATGGCAGGCAGGTGAAGGCATGTACTGGGGGGTAGGGGAAGCCGGGGGGAGGTCAATGGGGGGGGGGGGGAAAGGAGACATATGTACTACTATTTGTAATACTTCAAACAATAAAAAAATAAAAAAAATTAATTAAAAAATTATAAAATAAAAATAAAATACTAAAGCTAAATATAAAAAGGGGGATTATGAATGTGAACCTCGGTGGTCAAGAAGGACTTAACTTGAAAGGGGGATTATGAATGTGAACCTCGGTGGTCAAGAAGGACTTAACTTGAAAGAGATTTTGCTGGGAAACTGGTCCTGAAGGTTTCTACACTTTTATTTTGTACCTCTACAGTATCTCAGATTTTAATTTTTAACTGACAAGATGAATGCAGCCAAATGTGTTTGACATTATTAAAATAACAATAATTATACCATATAAATGCATAGGTAAATCCGTTATTGGTCAAATAACTTTCTGTCAGATAAAAAACATGTTCAAATTTTGGGTGCTATAACTGGGTTAACACATTCTCATTGTACAATATGCCAAATTGAGTTTGTTTAAAAAATGTATATGTTATAGCCTTTCCTTCTTAACAGACCAGGTAGATGCTACTTCTAATTCTGAGTATTGCCTCAGGTCCCAAATAATGAATATAAAAGAACGTAGTTACATAGATTTATGATGTGATTTCATGGCATTACGGTGAATACTCATAACTACGGGGCCTTGTAGAAAGCAAAACCCGGTATTTAACTCAAGCAGTACGGACCCTATCCTCTGTGGGAAAATATTTATTTGCCTGTACTGTAAAGCCATCTTAGAAGAATAGATATACCTAGCATGAAAGTTGTAACATTTTGGGAGTGTGTGTGGAGAATTTATCTTTTGCAGTCATTCTTGGCATCATTTTTCACAATTGAAAAGCTCTATCCTCGTTATGTGTTACCCTGTTTCTAGCTATAAAAATGAGAAATGTTCTTTTTTTCTTGAGACACGTTTGATTTAAAAAAAAAAAAAGATACACACTTGCTGTCAACTTCTGGTTTTCAGATACAAATAGTGCATTTTACAATTTCACCCAAATAAATTTTATTTTTCCCAAGAGATCACTGTTCTGAAATGCATAAAACAAGAGTTATTGATACCATAAAATTACTTGGTACTTTTTAAATAGCAAAGGGAGATGAAGCCCTTTAACATAACCAAATAGTCTTATTGTTTCTATGTTCTACACCACAGCTAATCACCTTGGCCTGTGGAAATATACACATAAGACATGAGATATATCTTCCATAGAACCCTTTCTTCTCATGGTTTTCCTTTCTGTCCTTTAGGTTTATCAATGTATAAACAGACTCCAGTAGCATCATTCTAATATACAAACAAAATAGAAAATTTTGACTAATAAAATTGCAAATATCTATTATCAAGAAAGATGTATATGGGAATAGGGTTGTGCAAAGCCTCAGCAAGGGTTTGAGAAGAGTGTCCCTTTCCTGGCAAAGTGCCTTACAAAGTTTGGCCACTCATTCTTGGACCAGACAGTGCTTTTGAAAGGGCATGGAAGAAGAAGGAAGGGAGGATGGGAGGCCTGACTGCCACTCCAGAACCATGAAAATGTTCCATCCTCATTTCTGTTATCTCTTAAGGCGTGGTTCCACAAAGTCAAGAACTGAACTGAAATATAAATAGTAAAATTCAGAATTTACCACATGATTGTCTCATTAAAATCCGAAAGTAGGTAAGTGATCTGTCCAAATGCTAAGTCATTACTTTCTCTGATTAAAAAAAAAAAAAAAAAAGTGACAGAATGAGTATAAGGGCTCAAAGGGCGTATTTGTTTTGCGACAGCCTTTCTTTTAGCTCTGACTGTGGTCTAATAAAAACAGGTTGAGGTATGGGGTGGACAAAAGGAGAAACTTTCTGAGAAGGAAGAGAGTGAAAGCAGGCATCAATAAAAGATAAGCAGGATCTACACAGGCTTGTGAGCTTCAGTCCTAAACTTCTAAGGAGACCCCCACATAGCAGGCAGCCCTTTAATAAGAGGCACCTTCTTTTCACCATGCTTCAGAACAGGAGCAGGGGTAAGAAATACATTGCATACTGCTTTCTTAGTTGCACACTTTCCAAGGGACTATCATTCCCTCCTTCTAGCTTCTCAAATGCAATTCTGTGTTTGGGAGTTTGTGGAGGGCAGGCAGCTCACAGTCTTAATATTCTTTATTAAAAATCAAATAAGGAGAATCCAAGATGGCGGCATAGGTAAACACCTAAACTGCTGCCTCCCACAACAATTTAAACTGCAACTAAAAGACAAAATGTCTATCACCCAGAACCACGGGAAAGCTGGCTGAGTGGAAGTTCTACAACTAGAAGGAAAGAGAAAAGAGCTTTGAGACGTGCACGAACGCTGAAAAGCTGAGGTACGGAGGCGTGTGATCCGGGCTGGCTGCGGTCGACTGGGTGCGTTGCTTTTTTCAACCCGAACGGAGACAAGCCCCCAATTACTCTGAAATCCAGTCTCTGGGGAGACGCGGGGGACCCAAACTCCTACGGGGAGAAGCTGGACTGTCTGCCAGCGAGGGTGGCTTGCTTGCAGAGCTGCGCGCAGGAATAATTGTTTACTGAACTGGGGCACGGGACTCGCAGATGCCTTTGGGGACACAGAGCCGGCTAACTAGCAGCCATTGCTGTTTGCCACGCCCTAACCTAGTGACACCCTGAGGCCCCGCCCTGCACAACCTACAAACCCACCCAAGCTCCAAACAACCGAGTTAGCATAAGAAAAGCCTGCCCTATCGCAGCTTAACCTAGCAAACTTGCAGCCCAGGTCAGACAGTTCAAAAACCTCCAAACCCCAAGCAAAGAGGAGAAAACTGCAGCTCTCACTGTAGCTCCTGCTGAGTGGCCTCAGACAGTAGCTGACCTGCACCCCATTGGAGATCCAGAAGCCAGTGTACCTAGTGGTCAGTGTGAGACACTAGATTTCAACTCCTCACATCCATAAGTGACACATTCAAGAGGCAAACTCAGTGAGCACCGAAGCCCCACTGAAACAAGTCCTGCGTGTCTTCAGCACAGCAGTTCTTCCATTATAGACACAGGGAGTGCTCACAGCTAATTGGCCTGGAGGTCAATTCCTCCCAGCGTACCAACAGCAATTCAGGCTTAACTACACCAAGACTTTGCACTCAGCCCACAAAGGGGTGTACCAAGAGCGTCCACATCAGGAGATTGGGGAGGCTGAGCTACTGCCCCCTATAGGTCACCTACCACACAAAGCCACTCCATCAACACAGGGAAGCAGCCAAAATGCAGAAACAAAGAAACATGTCACGAATGAAAGAAACGGAGGAAAGCAAACTACTGGATGACATAGAGTTCAGAACCACATGTATAAGGTTACTCAAGAATCTTCTAAAAACCGCTGAGAAACTTGATGACACTTCTGAGGAGCTTAGTAAGACCTTCAAGGATCTTAATGAGAATGCCAAAAAAAATGGAAAAGGATCAGTCAGAAATGAAGCATACACTGTCTGAAATAAAAAATATACAGAAACTCAACTGTAGATCAACGTACCCCAAGAATCAAACTAAAGATCTGAAATATGTGGAAACAAAAAACATCCAACCAGAAAAACAAAAAGAAAAAAGAATCCAAAAATATGAAGATAGTGTAAAGAGCCTCTGGGACAACTTCAAGCGAACCAACATCCGAATTTTTGGGGTGCCAGAAGAAGGGAGAGAGCAAAATATTAAAAACCTATTAGAAGAAATAATGACAGAAAACTTTCCCTACCTGGTGAAAGAAATAGACTTACAAGTTCAGGAAGCACACAGAACCCCATACAAGAGGAACCCAAAGAGGACCACACCAAGACACATCATAATTAAAATGCCAAGGGCAAAAGACAAAGAGAGAATATTAAAAGCAGCAAGACAAAAACAGTTAATTACCTACAAGGGAGTACCCATACGACTGTCAGCTGATTTCTCAACAGAAACTATGCAGGCCAGAAGGGAGTGGCAAGAAATATTCAAAGTGATGAACAGCAAGAACCTACAACCAAGATTACTCTACCCAGCAAAGCTATCATTCAGAGTTGAAGGTCAGATAAAGAGCTTCACAGACAAGAAAAAGCTAAAGGAGTTCATCGCCACCAAACCAGGATTACATGAAATGCTGAAGGGTATTCTTTAAGAAGAGGAAGAAGAAGAAAAAAGTAAAGATAAAAATTATGAACAACAAAATGACATCAAATACATACCTACCAACAAGTGAATCTAAAAATCAAGTGAATAAAAAATCTGAAGAACAGAATGGACTGGTGAATATAATAGAATCAGGGACATAGAAAGGGAGTGGACTGACGATTCTCAGGGGAAGCAAGTGTGAGGGGTGCGGGAAGAGATTGGACAAAAATCTTACTCCTATGGATGAAGACAGTGGCGGGGGGTAAGGGCATGGGGTGGGGTGGGGAATCAGGTGGAGGGGAGCTATGAGGGGGAAAAAAAAGTGGAACACCTGTAATAATCTGAACAATAAAGATTTATAAGGAAAAAAAATCAAATAAAAACATAAGAGGAGAGGCAGCCTGGAGAGCTTCCTCATGACAGGGGGCCCATCTCTTGGAATAATGACCTGCTATTTGCTTTGTCTTGTGTCTTCCCCATTAGAGGCTCCCAGAGTGCTTCTTGGTATCGTCTGTAATCACACTTCCTCAGGAGAAGCCTGTAAGAGTGAATTTTTCTTTAATGAAAAGATTGAGGCCACTGGGAAGGGGAGGAGAGGAGAAGGAGAGGCTGTACTCGGTGTGTGTGTTGTTTGATGAGAAAATAGAAAGAATATGATATTCTTAAACTTCATTTCACATTGGCATAAGTGAAATAAGCTAACCCAGTGGTTGGCAAACTCATTAGTCAACAGAGCCAAATATCAACAGTACAATGATTGAAATTTCTTTTGAGAGCCAAATTTTTTAAACTTAAACTTCTTCTAACGCCACTTCTTCAAAATAGACTTGCCCAGGCATGGTATTTTGTGGAAGAGCCACATTCAAGGGGCCAAAGAGCCGCAGTTTGCCGACCACGGAGCTAACCCATTAACATTTTAATTCTGTGCGTTCAAAGATGTTTTACTGGAAATACTAGGTAAATACATGTCCATTTCTGGTGAGCATTCTATATGACAGCAAAGAATTTCCAAATAGCTTATTATCAGGGGACAAAACTCCTCCCACCAATGACATTTTGAAAGGGACTTTGTAAACATGTCTGTCTTCTGTCTTCTTTATCTACTCATAATATCCAGTACTAGAGAACTTGGGGAGCTCATCAATGCTAAGTGATGGTAATGTGATAATTCAACATAAGTGATCTTTTTTTCTCTCCACTGTCTGTCTCCGATTCAGCTCCAATTCATTATATTAAATGGGCTAATCTCTTTTATCCCTGCGCCTGATCCCTGTTTATTCATTTATTCATTTGATGCATATTTATGAACAGGCCCTGGATATTCGATTTTGAATAAAACAGAAAGAGATGCTAGCTTCACAATGTTTGTATTTGAGTCGGGAAGACAGGCAATAAATAGGCATAAATGAGTATATACATATTTGTGTATACAAAGGGAAGAAGAGGCAGGTGTCCTGAGACTAATGGCGACAGAGATAACTGGGGTCAGACAAGGCCTCTCCAGAGGATGAAAAAGAGCCAAAGGGGAAAGCATTTGTCTTGTTCTGATTCCCACCTGATGGGCAAAAGAATTGAAATCCAGCAGTATGTATAGGGTTTGCTTCTTACCTGCTGCTCACTGTCTATCTGTCTGCCCACATGCTATGTCCCTGACTGCACTTTCTTGTGTCTCTAATGATTCTGCTCCCAATTCCAGTGTGCAGATTTCCCCCCACAGCACCAGGTAATTCACCGACACCAGCCTGATGCTCTACAGTACAACACATTTCTGATTCTGTTTACTCAGAGACTTCTCACACAGGTTAAGGGCTCAGTCCTCCAAGACCACTCCCACTACAGGTGCCAATTACAAACCCAGATTGTTATCTGTGCTTCTGCACAACTGTCTTTCAATGACCCGGTCCCTTCCCTTCGGTTGCATTAATTAGCTGGAGGAGCTCACAGAACTCAGAAAAATCTTGTATTTACTAGATTATTGATTTAATATAAAATAATACTTACAATACATAACAGCCAAGTGGAAGAGATGCATAGGGCAAGTTATGTGGGAAGGGGTGTGAAGCTTCCATACCCTCTCTAGGAGGCAACCCTCTCTCTCAGACTCTCTATCCACATGTTCACTATCCTGGAAGCTCTTCAAAGCTAGTCCTTTGTTGCTGTTTTTTATGGATGCTTCATTACATAGGCATGACTGATCCAGTCATTGGCCATTGGTGATTGCTCTCAATCTCCAGCCCCTCTCCTACCCCAGGAGATCTGGGGATAGGACTGAGAGTTCTAGTCCTAGAATCCCTTGGTTGGCTCCACTGGCTACCAGCCCCCATTTTAGGTGCAAAAGAGCCTCATTAACATAACAGACAACTTTATTGCTTTCAGCACAGGAAATTCCATGACAGAGACCAAATACACATGTATTACCTATGTTTGGCCTGCCTGTGAGTCCCATTCCATCCACCCTTTTACAGCTTTCCTCAGTACTTGCCCATAGCACTGGTTTGAATTCCTTCCCTGATGGATTTATGGACTGCACCAACTCCTCAGATCTAATGCAGGAAGCAATTCTTGTAACACTGACCATTATCCTCTTACATGTGCTGTGATTTATGCTTAACCAGACCTTGCTTTTTATTCATCTTAAAAAACAACAAAGAAAAACACCCAACAAGCATTTTTATTCAGTAATAAACCAGTGTAGGCAATTTCACCTTGGCCAAGTCCTTCATGATTGACACTCTTGCCATCTGAACCCTCATCCACCAGTGAAAGCTACATAAAGTACAATACGTCCATTCAAGATGAAAATTGATACCATTTTTTTTAATCAAGTAAAAGTCACCGATAGGTTTTTAAGAGCATGGGCTCTGGAGTCAGGCTGTGGCTTTGAATTGTGATTCAGCTACTCACTAGCTGTGTGAGACTTTGGCAAAAATGGAACTTTTTCTGCATCATTTTTCTCAACTATAAAATAGGGCCATCGTATTTCCCTCACAGGGTAGTTGGGAGGATCAAATAAAGAAACACATAATTTACTTAAAACAGTATGTGGCACATAGTAAATATTCCCTGAAATATTATCTAGAGCTACAATGGGAAATAAATTAGTAATTGCTTGTAAAATTCAGCATACACATTAGGAGGCTTAGCCCAAGAAGCATAGGAAAAAACCCCTGTAAATACGGAAAATTTAGATATAAGATTAGAATATGTCCCAGGTAAGGCTGAACTGTTAATTGTAAGTTGTAATTGTCCTTAAATTTCTCCTAGTCTAAAACAGGGATAATATCATTGTGGATGGCAAGGCTGAGCATGTAATTAGGGGCTAGTTATCCTTGATTTCTGCAAACAAAAAAATGTAGGGGGGTCCAACAAACTGACTACATTATCTTCCTCTTTGGGCTTTACCCCTCCCCTGTTTTTCTTGTCAAATTGGAGGTTTGTACTGGATGACCCCTTATACAGTTCAGTGAGTATTTATTTCTAGACATTCAACAATGTCAAATTTCAGTGCTGACAGCCTTGAATAATTCAAATATGAAACAGTTGCTTCCCTAAAACAACCTCATTTATCCCTTAAAGGTGCATAACAGAGACATATAAGAATCTAAATAGCAGCATATGGCAATAATGCACAACTCTACTTGAATTTGTTACATGAACAACAAATAGATCATACTGTGACATGGAAAGACTTCCTGTAGGACACGGATATTAGATCGAGGCAACAAAGCCATAAGTTTAGGCTGTTTGTTTTTCCGAAAGCACACAGCGAGTTTGAAATGCTGATTGCATAGGAACACGCCTGCCAGGCGCAGCCAGCTACAGATTCCTGTCATTAGTAATAAATGACCATGGCAGCCTTAGAAACAAATGCATCCCAGAGTTAGAAGATGGCTCTATTCCAGACGATGTTTGTTTATATCCAGCAATTAGAGCCCAGCTGCTGCAGGAGGACAGTCCTATTCCCAGCTGGACTTGAGGAGATGTGCCCTTTCATTAAAGAGACTGCCCTCGAGAAATTGGATTTCTACAATCTCAAAGAGATGGCCCTTGCAAAGGTGTGTCAACAATGCTGCATACAATTACAAGTCCCCCCCCCCCCCCCCCCCCCCCCCGCCGCCCCCGGCTCAACCGGACATCCCCATTATGACAGCCTGAGTAGTGGCAGCATTCATTCATTCCATAAATGAGCACTGCCCTGGGACAGCCACCGGCTAATATATACAAGAAAGGAACATTCCAGACTCAAAGCAACCACCATAAACTTACATTTGGGTTGTAGACCCAAACCTCTCTTTTCAAGGAGTTTCAATTCCGATCCTTTCCATTCAACAAGGAATTCAAATAGTAGAAGGTCAACGGGGTGAGGGAGAGGGAAAGATGGTACCAAAAAATGGGAAGAGGGAGCCCTACTTGGGAACAGGCAGAAGGTCCTCTGGGAAGTAGCATGAGCCTCCAGTGTTGCATTCCTGGATTAGAAGGGGTGGTGATTAGTGATACTGGAATGGATGCAGTTGCCGTGGGCTTTATAATCACACAGAACCAGAAGAATGTGAGCTCACAGGGGCTCCAGAGACTGCCTGGCACCCTCCAGAGTATTTCATGCACTCGACAGGTTCAGACCCACTGTATTGGATTACAGTTAGCAGAGCCTTTAAAACTCCACTTTTTTTTTTTTTTTGATAGTATGACCTCTTAAAGTGCCCCAACAGCACAAGTCATCGGCTGCATGTGTGCTCCAAAGGAGATAACATTGTAAATAAGAGAGAGGTGCTATCTGGCATTATCACATTTAACATGCCTTTTGAAGTTAAAAACAAGATTATCCTGTAAATGCTTGGCAAGCCAAGGTTAATCCACAGCTTCATGAGGAACATAAAAGGACATCCTTAACACTCAATATCCACTCATGGTTTTGTGTTATTATTTCAAGAGAGGAATTAGGTGCTTTTGTGGTGAAATTCATCACATCACTATTCGAGAGGATGCTCTACTGGTTGTAACAAGGCATTTTTCCCATAAAATGTCTGCATTGGTGTTTTTTTATATGAAATCCACTGAAGATTTTCAACAGTGTTGCCTCAGCTTTGAGGAACTGCAAACTTCAAACCATGGAAATAAATCTCCAACAGAGATGATCACACTGATGGAGTGATTTTTGCTGGAGAGTATTTCTAGGTGGGTATCTTTATTTTGCACAATAGTAAGCCAGCATGTTCTGCTTCCCCAAAGCCTAAGGCTGCATTGTGATTCCATGTGTAGGGAAAACTTAGGGCAATCTACGTGAACGATAGAGCTGGTGCTAAAAGAAGAGCTCATTTCTTATTTGTAGGTCATTCTGATCCTCATTATCATGTCAGAGTCAGAGGAGATAAGAACTAAGGAAGGCCTCTCATATGATATATAGACATGGTAAAACTTTATAGCTAATTTATTAAAATATAACGGTCTAATTTTTATTAGCTTTATCAGGTTCATTGACGTAAAGAACTTGCATTTCGCAACTAGGCATGAGTTAAAGATTTTCTTGCTAATTTTAAACTGCACTTCTAGAAATAGCTAGTAAAAGTATCTAATCCATTTGTATGTCTATCCATCTTCTACATACATATATATGTCAAAAAAAGATGAACAAGCTTGAAATAGAATCTTTTAAAATTAAACTCTCAAACACTACTTTACCTGGAATTTAATTTATAGCTGTGACTGAGTTATACCATGAGAAAGTCAATACCTTTGAAAGAAGAGTTTGTTATTACTACTCCCAAGAGGAGGAGGCACACCACACCCTGCACAGGGACATGAAGAAGCGCTGAAACTGGCAGCAGAGAGAGTGGCAGGAAAGCGAAGGCTGGAGCCAGTATTACTATTGTGGTGGGATATTGTGAGTGGGGACATCCCCTATTGGGCAGGAAGAAAAAAAACAGATGTTGAGGTTGTGGTGAGAGTTTTTGATATGATTGTTGTGTACCTATGAAAATGCAGGAATGGTGTAGATGTAAACAACTTTATTCTTAGTTTGGCCCATGCTTCCAAGATACTAAATCATTAATTATAGAGTATTAGGAATATCTATGTAGACTAACATTAATCAGCTTACCTGTCTTTTCCAGATATTTACCAACAAATAATCTTTCAAGTATTTAAAATTATGTTTATACAATATTCTCATTAATTTTTCTATAGATGCTTTAGAAAAAACTTAGAAATTTCCTTTTCTAAAAACCTTATTTTTTAATTGTAATTATGAAGTCAATTACACTTCATTTTTTTCTTCCCTTAATTGTATAAAGAAATAATTAACATTTTATTCTCTCAGATTAATATTCTATTTCATCTTTGTTTCTAATCTGGTTATTAACTGTACTAGTGTAGCATTTTGAACCACATAACCTTATTTTATAACAGTAAATTATATATTTGGGTACAAAGTAATTCACTTTTAAAAAATATTTCAGTTTGTACAAGCTATTCAGTAACATTTAAAACACTGCCATTTTGCTTCTATCCAGATTAGAAATGAGCTGATTAAATGTGCATTTAAATTGCTGCTTGTGGGTGCTGTGCATACAGTGTGTGTGCGTGTGTGTGTGTGTGTGTGTGTTTAAAGGGTTCAATTAGTATTCTGTGATAATCTGCTCATCACACAGAAACAGCACCCAAGCAAAGGGCTTGACATTCAGAATCAATACTGTGCTGAACATTTAAGTGTCACAGCAAATATCAATAGGCCCAAAGCCGTTCATGTGCTGAGTAGAGTCTAATTGGCAATGCAACCAGAATGACCAATTTGTTTCCAGATTCTTCCCACTAGATCTTGCCCCCTCACTCACATCCAGATACTGAAATACCACGAGGCCAACAAGCGCAGAGACCCACATTGGCTCAGTTCACTTCTTTTGGAGGCCAGTGGTTCACCCCAAATCACATAGGACTTAAACTCAAGCCATTGGCCTATGATCCTGATATCATTCATGCAAGTACTCAGGGTTTTCCTCTTCTTTAAATGTATGCTTTTATTTGTGATTGTGGTAAAATAAGAGTTTGGAAAAAAAAACACGTTAAAACTAAATGTGAAGAAAAAAAAATCTAGTAGTTTTTAAACAAAATCCATAGGCTGTCCAAGTTAAATTGGAGATGTAAGGTATAACTTCTTTAGGCTGAGTAGGCATTGTCAAAATAAGCATTCAGTTTAACCATTTAGCTACTGTAGGTAGTGAAAAGCAGGGTAGTACTCTGGAAAGAGCAGAGGACTAAGATAGGAATTCATGAGGTCCTCACACTCTCCTAATTTGCTTATCTTTTAATAAAATTTTTATTTTAAATCCTCACCCAAGGATACTCTTTCCCATTGATTTTTAGAGAGAATGGGAAGGAGAGAGGAAGAGGCAGGGAGGGAGAGAAAAAGAAAAGCATCAATGTGAGGGAGACACATTGACTGGTTGCTTCCTGCATGCACTCCAACCAGGGCTGGGGGTGAACCTGAAACCCAGGTATGTGCTCTTGACTGGGAATCAAACCTGAGATCCTTCCATGCACAGACTGATACTTGAACCATTGAGCCACACGGGCCAGAGCTATTTCCTTGTTAACTTTAATGTGGCTATTTAACCCCTCAGAGCCTCATTTTCCTTTCTGTTCACTAAATAAAATTATCTATGTCTTGCCTACCCCATAGTGATCAAATGAGATAATTAGAACATGCCATGCAAATAGAACATATTGTTAGTATTCTCTCTCTCTGCAGGCTAATTTGTTTTAAAGTTTAGGTTTACACTATCTAAACATTTTTTAAAGTATAATACAGTTTATTTTAACTAAGCTGGCTATTAATTGAAGGACAACTATTTCTGTCAACTATCTCATAAATTTTAAGTACATTGTCTATAAAAATATTATATTTAAAAAATTTATTTAATGACCAGTCATTCAGTAACATTGAACAGGTAATCTCTTAGACTACTGCCTCAAAATTCAAGAATCCAAAGGAATCATGAACATATTGATCACAGGACAGAAACAAGGTTTGGCAATCCCAGGAGAGCAAGGCATCTGAACCTAGCCACTTCCCACCATAGCCCCTGAGTGGTGTTGGAGGGCTACAGAGGTGGACAGCCAAGAAAGGTCGTTAGTAGAATACATTTATTCAAATTTGTTCCCCCTTGTATGACACCATTTGCAAGATTGGACAATATAAAAATGATTAAGGCACAGTCCCTTATGAAAACTACCTGTGAAACAAAACTATTCACTGTGAAAACTTCCCAAGCCTTCCTCAACAAGGCCCTCAGCCTGGGCCTGTCCCACAATCGTACATTTTTCTCACTGTAGAAATGATTTCAATAGTATATTCCCAAAATTCACACCTAGCCAGAACCTGAAAATGTGATCTTAGTTGTAGATGTAATAATATTAAGAGGAGGTCATACTGAATTAGGGTGGATGGTCTTATAAGAAAAGAGAATATTGGAAACAGAGAAATATGGTGAGAAGGGGCATGTGAAGACAGAAGCAGAGACTAGAGTGATGCATGGTCAAGCCAAGGAATGCCATGGGTTGCTGGCAAACATCAGAAGCTGGGAAGAGGAAATAATCTATCCCTAGACTCTTCAGAGGGTGTATGGCCTTGCCAACAATTTGATTTCAGACTTCTAACCTCCAGAGTGTGAGAAAATATACTTCTGTTGTTTCAAGCCTCTCATATTGTGACTCTTTGTTGTAATAGCCTTTGGACATGAATACACTAATGGAATGAAGACCTGCTATTTCTCTTTGAGAGCAAATGTCATTTAGATAGCCGGAGAAATTGATTCAACAGATATCAATCTAGTATAAAATAGCACTGAGTACCAAAAGAACTAAGAAAGAGCAGAGAGATCAGGGGACTTATAGAATTGAATACTTGATTAAAGCTAATTTCTTAGGGTTAATTATATAACACTTAATCTAACTCACTTCACTGCAAAAGTCTTAGAGAAATGTCACTTGAGCACTGAGGATATTAATGTTTTCTTTGGGAATTCTGTTCACTGCTTTAGGCAGTACTGCTGCCCCTGCCTCATTTCCCATCATCACTCTCTTCCCCAACTTCCACATAATAGGAGCCACAGTCCTCCAAGAGCCCATCCCACTCCCACAGCTACATGACCAGTGTTTCTTAAAAATACATTTTTATTGATTTCAGAGAGGAAGGGAGAGGAAGAGAGAGAGAGAATCATCAATGATGAGAGAATCACTGATTGGCTGCCTCCTGGTGCCCCACACTAAGGATAGAAATGGCAACTTGAGCATGTGCCCTGACTGGGAATTGAACCATGATCTCCTGGTTCATAGGTTGATGCTCAACCACTCAGCCACACTGGCAGGGCCATATCCAACCAGTTTGAAGGCAGTGCCAGCTCCAACATTAGCTAACATGTATAAAGAGAAAGGGGAGGGAAGTCAAGTCTAATATGCCAGGCATTACACTAATACTTTTCCATACATAGAGTAATCTCTCATTCATTCATTCAATACTCATCCATGTCTTACCAATTTTTATCAAGCCTTTCATAAGAGCCTGACATTAAACCAAAATTTTGGGATTCCAAGTTGGACAAAAGTAATGCTCCCTGCCCTCTTCTCCACCTGTATGCATATTTGCTTGGTCCTAAGAGTTACACATTGGTCCTCCTGCTGGGTTCCTGCATTTCCTCTAAGACCCACCTAACCAGGGCAAATTCCTGCAGAATGTCAAGCCCCTAAAATACCTTTGCAAATCAGCCCTACTGGTATCTAATTTCTGGTTTGAGCTTTCATCCTGACACCCAAAAACAATCCAGAGTTTTCCCTGTTGTCTTCCTTAAGGCCTAATCTCCACTGTGGCACCAAGGTCAAGCCCAGAAACTTCTAAGAGCTGAGGATCCTTGGCTAACACCTATCAGCTTTCTTTTCCTGGAGCTAGATTCTCCAAACTCTAAAGTCCCTTAAATCAGTCATTCAATCTGTCAGGCAGGCTACGAATATTTATTTAAAACTTACTAGTGCCAGAAACCATTCTAAAGGTATGGTGTTAAGCACAATAGATATAGTGTGTTCTGTCATGGAGCTTAGATTCTACATTAACAAACCAAGAAAAAGCAAAAAAAAAAAAAAAAAAAAAAAAAAAAAGGCAAACAAAAAGAATCACAAAATAAAAAATCAAGTATTACAGAGATAAATAAAACAACTGCCAAGACTAAGACACTCTATTTAAAACAAACAAACAACACCAACAAGAAGATGAAAAGAGATCGAAAGAGAAGGTTGGGGAAGATCTTCCTAAAGAGATGTCATTTAAACTGATATTAAAAGAAACTAGCCCTACAATTATAAGTAAAAACACACAAGGCCAGTCTAACAGCCTGTACAAAGACCCCCAGGAATTACACAGTGTGTCATATTGCAAAAACTGGAAGAAGACATATAGTTAGGGCATAGTTGATGAATGGAAAAAGTGACAGTATTGCCCAACTGGTGGTGCTATGACACTTAACCACTTAAGTGTCAGGGTTAAGTGTCAACCTATGAATCAGGAGGTCACAGTTCAATTCCTTGTCAGGGCACTTGCCCAGGTTGCTGGATTGATCCCCAGTAGAGCCTGTGCAGGAGGCAGCTGATCAATGGTTCTCTCTCATTATTGATATTTCTATCTCTATTTTGCTCTCCCTTCATCTCTAAAATCAATCCTATATAATGAAGAGGTAATATGCAAGTTGACCGTCATGCCCTCACACAAGATGGCACTCCCATGTGTTCACAAGATGGCTGCCACAAGATGGCTGCCAGGGGAGGACAGTTGTGGGCAATCAGGCCAGCAGGGGAGGGCAGTTGAGGGGGACCCAGGCCTGCAGGGGAGAGCAACTAGGGGAGACCAGGTCTGCAGGAGAGGGCAGTTAAGGGTTACCAGGCTGGCAGGGGAGGACAGTTAGGGGCAATCAGGCTGGCGGGGGAACAGTTAGACATCAATCAGGCTGGCAGGGGAGTGGTTAGGGGGTGATCAGGCTGGCAGGCAGAAGTGGTTAGAGGCCATCAGGAAGGCAGGCAAGTGAGCAGTTGGGAGCCAGCAGTCCTGGATTGTAGGGGGTCCCAGATTGGAGAAGGTGCAGGCTGGGCTGAGGGACACACCCCATGCACGAATTTCATGCACTAGGCCTCTAGTATAGAGATAAACAGCTAGAACAGAGAAAATCAAAAGGTAAAAAGAAACTGAGAACAAGGATAGACAATTTTTATTATATTATTTCATTCTTTCCCTTATTGAGCAATTACTTACTGATCTTTGATATGTTCTAACCCTGTAGTTGGTTCTGGACACATAAAATACAAAATAACCCAGTCTTTGTCTTTATGGAACTCACCAGCTTTCTGAGGAAACATCAACATCACCATAATAATCATTAATCTTCACTAAGTACTTACACAAACTCATTTTCTGTGTTCATAAAAATTATACAAGAAGAGTAGGAAATGCCAGTTTTATCTGATACCTTATTTCATTTTCAGATTTAACAAACTTATTAGGCAGTGCTACCCACTGAATCTCAGGGATTATTAGTAACTTGCCAAAAGTTCCAAAGCAGAGTCAAGATTAAAATCTAAGAGCGGTTGGGAGCTAGCAGTCTTGGATTTCGAGAGGGATGTCTGACTGCCGGTTTAGGCCCGATCCTTGTGGCAGTTGGACATCCCCTAAGGGATCCCAAATTGGAGAGAGTTCAGGCTGGGCTGAAGGATACCCCCCGTGCACAAATTTCATGCACCGGGCCTCTAGTCTTATATAATAAAACCCTAATATGCAAATTGACCAAACTGCAGAATGACCAGGCATTATAAAGTGCACTGACCACCAACTCAATGCAGAAGCTGCCCCATGGTGGTCAGTGCACTCCCACAGGGGGAGTACTGCTCAGCCAGAAGCCAGGCTCAAGGCTGGTGAGCACAGCTGGGAGCCTCTCTCGCCTCCGCTGCAGGCAGGTGGTAAGGAGCGAGGGGTCTTGGACTGTGAGAGGGATGTCCCCCTGGAGCAGGCCTAAACCAGCAGGCAGACATCCCCCAAAAGTCCCATACTGCAAGAGGGTGCAGGCCGGGCTGAGGGATGCCCCCCAGTGCATGATATTTTATGCACCGGGCCTCTAATAAAAATATAATTTGAAAAGAAAGAAAAAATGACAGAACTATCTTCCTACTGCTGCTGTCATAAATTACCACAAACGGTGGTCTAAAACTAATGATGAAATATAAATTTCTCACACCTGGTTTTAAGAAGGAAAGTGTTGTCTTTCATCTTGCATTTTAAAATGATTTATACTACTATGTGGGAAAAGATTTCAAGATGGGAGAGAAGGCTAATTAGAATCATGGAAAAAAGATGTCCCTGTAAATTGGGTAAGAGATGGTAGATGTATAGACTAACGTAGGAGGAGCAAAAGGAAAATCCAATACACTAAATAGTCAATTATATGAATGGAGGAAAGAAGAAGAATCAAGGAAGACTCTTCTGTTTTCAATAAATTAATTTATGATGGTGCTATTGACTGAAATGGGAAAGATTATGGGGTAAGTTAAGGAGGGATTTAGAATTCTCTTTGGATATGTTACATTTAAATTGTTGATGAGAAAGCCAAGGAGATATATCATTAGTTTTATGCGTGATTTTGGAAGTCAGAAGGAGTAACTGGGCTGAAAATATTGTTCTGAAAGTCACCCAAATAAAGAAAACTTTCAAACTGATTGTGATTAAGGAAGTTACCTAGAAAGGAAATCCAAGTGAGGAGGGAGAGCAGAGAAGGAGGAGAAGAAAAGGAAGGGGAGAGTAGAGGAGGGGAGAAGCAAGGAGAATTCTTACCATATATGATAAGAACTCCCAGGCACCAATTGTTAGCCCCTGACCTTTTCACACTCAACTGTTACCTTTACACTTGGCTTCTTCTCTGACTGATTCTTCTGGTTCTTCCCAATTACAGCCTCACCCTGTGGGGATATTTATTACAGGCGGTTTCTCTTACCCATTTAAACTCAAATTCTAACTTTTATCGGCCTGTTCTCTGCTTTCACTGCCAATAATCTCTACTCTTCATTACATGTGAAATTCCCTATGTTCCTCAGCTAGTGATTTCCAAGTAGAGCTATGTCCCTCTAATAGTCCCTAATTATAATACTCATTCCTTCTTAGAAAAGCTTCAGGCATCCAGATAGTCCCAGCATTACCACACAACCTTCCAGAAAATGAAAAACCTGTCAGTCCCAGGATCCAATCAAGTCAGAAGAGAGTTTCACTTGAAAAATCCAGTCTAATGGCCTTTACCTTCATGTGGAGAAACTGAGGCCTCAAACAGACATATACAGAGCAAGAACTAACCTCGAGCAGAAAAAACCTTCATATGAAAGATGCTTTCTACTAAAGCATGTTATTTCTAAAAAGATAGAAATAGCAATCTGATACCAACATGTTCTTGTCCCCAGAGAGACAATGATAAAGGTTATGGAAACAGTGCTTTTTCTGTACTTTGTGAAATTTAAAACAAAACAAAACAAAAACTCTCTCCTGGAGATTTCTTCAGATGTGAAGAAAGAAATTGGGGATAATTGTGCTGTCCTAGCCAGAAGCACAAGCCATAAATTGTCTCCATCATGCTAATGAAAGATGTCCAGTCAGCAACTGTGGAGACTCAAATCCTTCTCTTCTGGAAGGCAAAGCTCTAAGCCTCAATGCACATTTAGAAAGTGGACCAGGGAGACGCAAATTCAATTTCCATGACCAATTCTATCTCGAAACCTCTTTCTCGAGTTGCAGCAGCTCCCAATGAGCATCAGTTGTGAAGGTGTTTTTTTGCCTACTCTAAGAACCTAACCAAGACCAATAATTCATTTCATAAGTCACTGAACAGTTGACAAAGGATAATGACTTTCAGTCAATCTTAAGTCGGGGATAGATTCAAACCAAAGATGTAAAGGTGAAAGCCCTCTACCCACTGTCCATTATTCAGCCTAGAGGTAGTTAATTTATGCTTAATGCAATTGTATATTTGAAAGCTGAAAGTATCTGAGTGGTAATTAATCTTCAAGGATGCACAGAGCTGTGACTTTTCCTAAAAGCTTTTCACTCAACCCACTTTGGAAAGGGGCATGCACAAACTCCTCCACATTTAATAGGTGTAACTGTGTACAGGGGTTAGCCAAGCATGGCATGCTTTTGTGGACCTCACTGGAGCAACAAAGTAAAATTCAATTCAAGTTGCAGGAACGTGATAATATTAGTTTTGGTGATTGATTTTTTGCATATGTTGTGCTGAAGCAGATTTCTGTGATAGATGTAGTGATTTTCCTATACCACTCAGTGTTTCCCAAATCCATTATTTACAAGCTCTCTATAAGATAATTAGCATATCTGTTATTATAAATACATTGAAACTTTTGTACAAGAGTATTCTACTACTGATAGATTTTCTTTTTAACTATCTATAAATGAGCACTGATGATTCTTGGTAGAAAATTGCATATTTCTAAAATGTCGAAGTGCTTTCTTTGCACAGCACAGAGACATTCACAGAAGAGTTGTAGCCAGAGGAGATAACAGCATTGTCTGTGCAGGCCTCTTATTTTGCCAATGAGATAACTAAAGCTTGAGTGCTCACATGACCTGTCACTGCTCACAGGGCTTGGACTCCAAACCAACTCTTGATTGGAGTCTAAGGTACTTGTGACTTTATCCATACTTCCTTACCCACTTTTCATTATGTTGAAATATGACAGATGATAAATTAACAAACATATAATTAATGTGAAAATAGATGATTTCAAATGAGATGATTACTTTTTTAATCTATGGATTTTTTTCTTTATAAAATGAAATGTTTTCTCCCAGGAAAAGTGACCAGTTCAGCAGGCTGTTTATTGAGTAGTAGCCCTGTGCTTAGATAGCACCTGTGGACAAAATACTATTCCTGCCAGCAGGAGCTCAGGATCAAATTGGGAATAATAATAATGCCAACAATAAAATTAGTACTGGGAAAGTGATTTAAAGTTGGGAGGGGAGAGATAACTGTGTCAGAGGTGGTTTTAAGAATTTAAATTGAAAATGGTTTTAAAAGTAAGATTCAAATAGATGGAGGAAACTAAACATCAAAAACTAGAAAAACAATAAGCGAAGGAAGGAAGCTAGAATCCATAGTCATGAGGTGACAGTGGTCCAGACAACCTAATGGCTCATTTTGCTTTGAGAGGAAGAGTAGACTTCCTGGCCCAGTCTCCTTGGTTTCAGCTACTTGTTCGTGACCACACTTTCCCCTCAGATGTAATGTTTGAACAATTCTTTTGATATTATAGTTTTCATTTATCATTTTGCTTTTTTTTTTTTGATGCTTCTTTCTGCTCCCAAGAAATGTTTCACCTTTCATAGTATCAATTTTCAAAATGTGTTTATTCATATGGCACAATACAGAAAATGTAGTGGGCACTAGAATGCAATGATGAATGAGATGAACATGACCCTAGCTTTCACAGTCTATGGGAAGGCAGATAATTAGGAACAACTGCAATGAAGGGTGACCATATCTCTGTATGATAAAGGCAGGACAGAATGGCCTGGCAACACATGGCATGGACATCTATCCAAGCTCTAGTATCCCAGAGAAGCTTCCCAGAGAAGGAGGGAGTTGGTTGAATATTAAAGGATGGGTAGGAAGTAGCTAAAACAGGAGAGCTAATAGGGGCATTGGGAAAAATATTTCAGGCAGAGGCATCAGCATATGCAATGCCAGAAGTAAGAGAGGAACATGGGAACACCTGAGTCCCGGGCAAAGTAATGGAAAATGGGGTCATGGTTGACAGGTGAGGCTAGAGGAAGAGAGGCAGGAGGCAAACATGAGGCAACTTGAAAATTGGGATATGAAATTATATTTTCTCCTTGGCGTAAAGATTACATTATTTTGAGTAGGTTCTTCAGCTCAGCTTTTTTGGCTAGGCTTGTAGCAACCTTATTAACGGAACCCATGAAAAGATGGTATTTTAATGAAATAATATTCTGTATGTAGAGTTTTCAAAACTAAAGTAATTGGTCAGATCTTTATCCTATGGGCAATGAGGAAGACTCATGCAATATTTGTCAAAATAAATATGATATGAAAGTAGTATTTCATGTATATTGGTCTGTAGCAATGCTAAAGAGGAAAGATGACAAGGAGCAAGCAGATGAAGAGAAAAATACTACCTGGAAATGCAGTATGTATTAGATGACATAACTGATCCAATGTAAATGATGTGCCATTTTGAGGAAATTGCTCCTTAAAGATTGGTAGTTTACCTATGAGAGTCTTCTCAAATTCCAGTGATAGCTTCTGCAAAATGATGATTTTTTTTATCATTTAGGATAGTTTATGATTTTGACTTTCTTATATCTGGCTAGTAATTTTGGAGAACAATTGGCACAAAATCCGTAACTTGATTATAAGTTTGAAATACATACCTTCTTTACAAAAAATGAATAATCATGGTCTATAAGTAGATAAATTTAAAGAGCAACTGCTAAAATACAACACCATAGTTCTAGTAAATATCTTTCTGAGGAGGGGGTTGTGTGAACACTTACATGGTAAACATCATCTCATTCAGAATCCTGTCTGTCCTTCAAAATCCTTCCTCCTCTCTTAACTCTCCACTCTTTCTGCATCCTGTCCCCTTGTTTTCATCAACACCCTGCCCCAAACTTGAAACTCCACACTGGGATCAAGCACTTAAGCCATTCACTCTCCTACATATCCAGCCTCCCCTGCATGATTTTTATATCTCTCTCTTTCCCAACCTCAGCATCTCCCAACCACAGCCCTTGACAATTCCCAACCATAGCCCTTGGTCATGTTATTCTCTTAATTCTTCCTACTAGTACATTGTGGCCCTAGGAATTTTTTTTTTTGCATGCAAATGCTAAGATTTCTCATTTAATTAGCAGAGCAATTTGACAACTACCAGAGTTTTACAAATTGGAAGTTTGAGATAACAATAAAGATACATTTTAAAAAATAATAATTTAAACCTTAAAAAATAATTTTTGAAAAAGGGGACACATGTAATACTTTCAACAATAAAGAATTTTAAAAAATAATATTTTTGTGATCACATAATGTGCTGAGAAATAATACAGCAGGGTAAGCCTATTTTTAAAGAATCAAACAATAACTTAATGATAATGGTACAGATAGTTTAATGTATTTATTTTTGTTGTCAGTAACATCCCTGACATATAGCTTTCCTTCAAAGGATGCAAAAATACTTTATCACTTTGGCCTAAGATTTACTTGCTAGAAACATGTGCCTATAAATCATTGCAGAGCGGTAATGTTTGCCATCTGCGTGTTTTGTGTTTCATTTTAGGAATGAATTTTCCATACTTAAAGAGATCTCTAGATGGAAGGTGGGTGTAATTAGAGGGGGAATATTCAAACAATAGCATTGTTCTAGTTTCATAATAATGTGGAGTTGTAGAAACTGCAAGAAGTAAGCTCAAGAATCATTTCCCAGACTCAACAGCCTAAGATATTATTTTGTTTACTCAGCTAATACTGTTACTGATCAACTTCTCTAAACATAGCATTTGACTTTTTTTTTTTTTAATATTAAGCAACCTTACTACAGAGCTCATGAGTTTAGAATTAACTTCCTTGTTAAAGATAGAGCTCAGGAGAGCCAGTTAGAGGAAGAAGAGTTGAGTTAGGAAGAGGTCTTGCCTTAAAGTGAAAGAGCTTAATTTACTCTTAAGTGACGAGAAAATAATTCCCAGTTATGGGGTGGCCCACAACAGGGACCCACAACAGGGACCTTCAAGATTGTTGTTTTTGTTGCTGTAGACACCCTACATTATCCCCAATATTTTGTACAATCACAGACACTTCATAGAGTGATTTAGTGTACAGTCACATCAAGATAAGGAGCTCAAGGCTGGGTCTACAAAGAACATTGGAAAGAGATCCACCATGGGATGGAATCTATAATGTAGTCTAAGCCTGAATGGAGGGAAGACTTGAGGCCAGAAATGCTTAGGATTTTATAAGGTTTTGGGATTTTTACCCAAGTCTTAGAAAAGACATGAGAAATCCCATAGAATATGCAGGTAAACTGGGCTGGTTGTTTTTCATTCTGTTCTGATGTTTGCTGACATCTAGTTTATAATCCATTTTGTGGTATCTACCTATTCCCAATTATGTTTCAGGCCAAAAAAATGTATAAACACTCACAGAGGTTGTTCTCTCCTTTATTTTTATGTTCAGATTTATTTGATTCCATCCATGGTTGGTGAAAACTATGTCTGGGTCTGAATAGTTCATTGGGGTACGGTATTAATAACCTCCACTACTCACTCATTCATTTTGGTGGGTGTCTTTTTCTGCCCTCTGTCCTTTCTCAACTATGTCTCTCACCCAAGGTGTATGACTTAGCAAAGCTCTTTCCTGAAGTCCCAATTGAGGATACATACATACATTGAGCCACTTATTTGCAGACTTCATCTGCTCACTGGAACTGAAGTTTGCAAAGGTCCCTTATTCTCATAATTCAACTAAAACAAAGTTCTTTTTAAAGTTATTTTGTATTTTGAGAACTTAGAAGTTCATTCTGCTTCTGCACGTTATAATATTACCTAACCATTATAGGCAGTGTTCTCAGGGAACAGGCAATGTTCCATCAAATCCATGATCCTAGACAGCCTTTCAAAGAGATAGATGACACCTTCCTTAAGAGAACCTAATGCTGGATTGGATATCATATGTATCATAGACACACAGACTGATATAATGGCAGGAAGCCGGAAGGCCATGCAATTTAATCATTTAAATGAAGAAACGGAGTGGTTCATACACATGCCTAAAGCTACACAGCTAAATAATAAAAAAAGTTTGGACCAAAGACTGTTACCCCTGACTTACAGCAAAAGCAGAGAAGCAGAAGTCAGTAGAATCTCTATAGAATCTTTGGGGAAGGGATTATTTCTCTTTTCCATTTCCATAATCATAATCCCTTTGTATACACATTATAGGAAGCATGGGGATGGGGGCATTTATTCTGGTCAAATTCCAATAAAGAGACTATGGTACATTTTAAAAAGCACACAAAAATGTTTCACAAATAGGAGTATCATTTGATTTGTTTAAAATGTCCCATGATAATTACTTTAAAAGAGATAGCACCTTTTGGAAAATTAAGTTATTTTATGCTCAATAAAAGTTAGTCACATAAACTTATAGCAGTATCTCATGAGATAGTTTGCACTTGACCAATATTCTTTAAATATTATTGTTAAATGGGCCCTCCAAGAGAAAGGAAATGTCATTAACACTTGAAGCACTCTCATGACATGCCATTGTTTTGGGAGCAGATTTTACATCTATGAGATACTAGCATTTAAGATGTCAATGTAAAATCAAATAACTATTTATTACATCCCAAGCTAGAGGACCTTGTTCCATATATCAGTTCCTGACATAAAGCCCTAAAATAGAAGAATCTGACTATGGAGAAGGCAAAGATATCATGGAACTGACCTTCATGTGTCCTTGGGAGCACATCAATGATGCATTCAGGTTACGCCAAAAAGATAATAAATGCTATAGACATTACTTTAAAACAACAAAAAAATAAAATGTTTAAATATACTATTTCTTTAAGACCCAAAAGCAGAAAGATTCCATTTGTTAGTCATACTATGTAATTTTATTTGTTTCGGTTACTATATTTTCCCCATCAGACCATTTTAGTACTCCACCACTATCCCCTCATGGACTTTCAGGAAAAACTGCCAATTCTATCTGCCCCAGCTCTCTCTGCCATGCTTCCCAAGCCTCCCTCTCTGCACAATTCTTGCTCAGTCCACCTTTCCTGGCTCATCTCCATATTTAGATATGCACCCAAACAATAATTATTGTCTTGAGTGGAAGTAGCTTGATATAGTGGGTAAAAACACAAAACTGGGTGGGGAAATGTTAGTGTTTTGTCACAGCACTGGTATTAACGAGCCATGTGATTTTTACCAAGTCATGTAAAATCACAGAAATCTGCTTTCCCATTTATAAAATTGAGATGACATGTTCTCTGTATTACACAGAGGGTAGTTATAAGGCTTACAAGAGATGGTAATATGTATAAGACAACTCTGGAAAGTAAATAACATTATCCATATTTGCAAAATGTGGATATTCATATTTTGGTCAAAACAATCAATAATTACTCTGACCTTTCTTGGAATCTTTAATTCCTTGTCCTGTGAGATGAAAGATCAAGTTTTAATATGATTTTAAATAAAGCTACTTCCTCATCTAGTAAATTAATGAACACTGAAATAGAGCTATGTGACTCTGAGGCTATGAAAGTTAGGGTTCCTGGGACTAGGAAACATAATTATAAGAAAGTGAGAGGCTACACACTGCTTTTCTTTTTTTCAGGAAAAGGATATTTTAAAAGAAAACACTCTGCGTGGTGTGGGGAGAGGTAGTCTTTTATACTGAATACAAATTATTTTTATAAGTTTGGGATTAAAAGAGACTATCAAAAATAATGTTTTTATCACATTTTGAAGATACACAGGAAGGGAACAGAAAGGAGGAAAGATGAAAGAGAGACAGAGAGGGGAAGAGAGGGAAGGAGGAAGAGGAGGATGGATGAAAGCATAGAGAAATAAAGGAAGGCAGAGAAATAGAAAAGAAAAGGAAGAAATGAGGAAGGGAAGGAAAGAAAGAAACTATGCATTAATAAGCTGAATTACTGGAGTCACTCACCTTTTCTGAGCTTGACTGACAAATAAGAGGACTTGGACTAGAGGACTGCTAAGGTCTTTTCAATGTCTATGGGGAATTCCACACTTTTAATTCTCTTTTTTGAACTCCATAGGGCCATAAACTACTTTCTTTGCATAAGCAAAGGCTAGAAAAGCACTATTATGGAGCACTGCTCTCCAATATATTTTGTTACAATGAAGAGAAAAAGAGGGTTAAGGATAATTCTGCCATACAGTGTTAAACACGAAATAGTTTTTCACCTTATTAAAAATGAGCAGATCCTTCAGCATACGGCTAATGGGCTGAATGCGGTGGTTGAAGCTGTCTGTTAACCATTAAACTAAATAGAACACCATTTCATGCCTGACTTCCCTCAGCTTTATGAAGGTTGCAGTGCCATGTGAGAAAAGGTAGTGGGGAAGCAGGAAATAAAAAAAGTCCTCTTTGTGATGGGTGACAGTCTCCTCTGATTTAAACATCTTTTTAAAAGAGCACCAATTCCCAACTCATGGGAGCAGAACATTTTCGCAGCTGGCATTGCCTACTTGGATGACAGCACAATTGAAATAAAATGAACTAGTAGCACAAAGCTTCACAGATAATAAACACAGTGATAACACACTGGTCTAGGGGAGAGACCAATTAAATGAACAACCCTTTAGATTTCACTCAACCATCCTGGCCCAAGGCACAGTTGAAAATGAGGTTGGCCCCAAATTCCCCCTTCAAGGCTTCTCTTTTCACCTCTCTTTCCTCTCAATCTTCCTTTTCCCTTTACTGTGCACGGTATTCACATATTATATGTGTATTATAACTCATATATGGACGTGTTAATAACTTAGTTTTCTCCCCTGAAATGATTTGATTGTAAAATAGAATATTGACAAGTGCAGTGGCTTACCGCAGCGATTTTCAACAAGTGAGCCCCAACACTTCTTAAAACATGCAATACCTGACTGGTCAGGAGCACTGACCCCTGTTCTTTTAGATCAGGGGTGGGGAGGCTTTTTCCTGCCAATGGCATTTGGGTATTTATAACAACATTTGCTGGCCATACAAAATTATCAACTTAAAAATTCGCCCGCTATATTTGGTCAAACATTTAATTAGCTCACCCCTAATGCCTTGGAAGGGCTAGCCCAAATGATTTCATGGGCCTTATATGGCCCTCAGGCTAGACATTCCCCACACCTGCCTTAGACTGTTAAATTTTAAAAATGACAACAGGCAACACAATAGCCGTCTGGTGTGAATGAATCAAAATTATACCTTTTTTTTTTTTTTCAGATCAGCAATAAATACACTTTCTTGTGTGTCACAGAATTTTAGTAATTAGTTTATGTGTGCCATGAGATGGAAAGGGTTGAAAATTACTGGTTTACCCAAATGTAACATGATATAATAAAAGCACCTAAGACTTGAATTCAGAGTTCGGCCTTAGCTTTGTGGACAAATTGCTGTGTGACCAGGGGCAACATCCCTCC
The DNA here is from genome assembly GCA_026230045.1 of Corynorhinus townsendii. Taxonomy (NCBI): domain Eukaryota; kingdom Metazoa; phylum Chordata; class Mammalia; order Chiroptera; family Vespertilionidae; genus Corynorhinus; species Corynorhinus townsendii. The sequence goes on from JAPDVU010000007.1 coordinate 14,864,535, forward strand.
CTAACCTTAGTTTTCCACATGAAAAATGATCTACAATGTTTATAATTCAGAAATTAATAATTAAGGCAGAATTTCAGGCCTCCGTAGAAGAAAATATGAGAAGACTTAAAAAAAAAAAACTCATGACAGGGTCTCCATATTTTCTCACAGAGAAGGCAGGCTTGATTAGAAGAAAATACAGGCATCATAATTTATTAACTAAATATAAGGGAATTATTCTTCTAATATCTACCTGACGATGTTCCATGATTTAGCAAGATGACTACCTGATTGGTGCACATTGGTGCACAGGCCACATTTATCTCAGGCATGGCAGCACATCCCTGCTGAAATTGGCACAAGTGTCTACTGCCCTTTTGTTTTGTCCTGGCAGTGTGAGTAAATCCCTTAGAGTGTAATTCCTACTGAGCTTGCTTTCACTTGACAATATAAGACAATTTAATGTTGTGGCCCATTGATAGTGTCCTACAAATTAAACAAAATATGGTAAGTTGACTTTGCAAGTCCATTGAAATGAGGCCAATGAATTCTTCTTTGTGTCTTGAGAGAGGTTAATCTCAGGATAAATATCTGGCAAGAGTGAGTGCGTTCCCAGGTGGTGCCCAAAGATGACAGTGAGCTATGTAGACTAGCAATCGGAGTTGGAAGTACTGCCTGAGAGGAGATGGTCATGAGAAAAGATATAGATTAGGGGAAACAGTGCCCAGTGACACAGAAAACGGAATTTCTCCTACTAATGGGAAGTTAGTCACAGGGCTGTGGCTTATATTTGGGAAGACCTAAGAGGTCTTTATATTTGAGACCTCTTAATGTTCAGTGACTGTACATAAGAAGGTCCAATTCTTGCCCATGAGCAAGACTGATACCCTTGGTTATATAGTCTCTGCTCTGTACAAAGGTACCTGGTCAAGGAAGAGGTAGATGGGTCTTGAAATCCTGTTAATTCTGCGCTCACCCAGTCCTACATCTTGGCAGAAGTTTGGATCAGCTCTGGAGAAGAACTAGGGCATACCTCTCCCTAATTTCACAAAATGCCATATAAGTTAGCAAGGGCCCTGCCCCCTCAGAATCACTTGGTAAGCTTTTGTTCATTAGGGTGATTGATCTACTCTGTATATATTTTACACATATATAGACCTATTGTGTTAGACTATCCAGAGCTGTGGTCAATGTGCTTATTAAAAAGCAATGAAATTATTTCTGATAAGCAGACAGTTTTGTCAATTACTGACCTACTATGTCAACCAACACCCCTTGAACACTACTATTTCCCCAACACATCCTCAAACAACCCCTCTCCCCCATCTCTCTCTCTCTCAATCTCTATCTCCATCTATCTTTCCACCATCAGGAGTCCAGGAACTTAGTATCTGTCAAGAACAAGCCACCAAAGGCACACAATTAGGTTATTCACCTGGAAAATATGGCCCTTTGGTGAGAGGAATAAACGTTCTGGGGTCATTTCCCCCTGTGGCTCTTCTGTCTTCTCCTTCCTTCCTTACGGAGTGGTACATTAGGGTTAGACTTGCTTTCTCTTTGAGAGGCACTTCTGTAGTTAAGGCCTTCATGAAGTCAGGAAAGAACCATGGCAGCTGGGTGCTCTGCTCAGGCTCTGGTCTTTGCATTAAAGAAAAAGTGAAGAAGTTCCTGAGATTTTAGTTCTTTCAACCTGTCCTCAAGGCAGGAGATTCTAGGGAAATTCAGAACCTGCTAGGAAAGCAAAGTATGCATTTGGATGTAATAAATCCTCAGAAAACCAAGAATGCCAACTATATTGAACAGATCTATATTGAACAGATCTACTGAGTCCACAAGATGAAAGTCTAATTATCTTGGGACTCCTTAATGCACCTTTTGTTTCCAAATATGCATCAGCACAATTCCCCACATCAAAAGCCTACAAGTGGCCAGTAGGGAGTCAAAGAAATCTTTTAGGACCTAGTTGCTCTTCGGAGTTTCCAGACACAGTGGACACATTAATAAAATTACACACATTTTTAATGATACATGATTCCACATAGATTTTCCTATTGCTCTCTCTGGCTCCATCTCTCATTGTGCCTATGTAGATTATTTTCAAGCATTCCCTCTTATTCTTACCTTTCAAGGATTCCAATCCCACAGAATAAATGCACACTCATGTGTCTGTATTTGAAGTGAGTCTATCTAAATGTTTAATTCATCATCCCTACCCTCGAAATATGTTGAAGTTTCCATTCTTTGTTTAAAAAACATGCTCTTAGTAGAGGGTGGACATTTTTCAAACACAAATAACAGATAATTTGAGAAATACTGATGTCTATTTGATCTACAGTAGACATGGGGTCTGCATTTAGAAATACTTTGAAATCTGTATTAGATCAAGAAAAAAAATAATCTACTTTTTTGTAGTATTTCTGCTAGTGCATATGGTGATTATCACTGTTTAAGAAATGAATTGTTTAATTCATTGTCACGCTATATCCTGAGAGAATGCCTCTCCCTGTCTCCACATCCGGCCATAAGTAATCAACTTTCCACTCACTCAAAAGAAAGCTAACCTTATGATACTATCAGGTGTCCATGAACTCTTAAATTTTCAGCTTTTCTGTCTGTCTCAGCACCTATTAATGGATACAGAGGAGCACAGGAGAAATGGTAAGTCATATAATTTTGATCTTCCCATTTCCCTGTTCTCAAATCTTGGGTTTTTCATTATAATCAGAACAAATTTCTTCGAGCATCAAAGCACTTGCACACATCCTCTTCTTGCCAAGTCTATTGCCACTTCCCACCTCAAAACGTCATTATCTCTAGCTCAACCTGCTACAATAACCACCCTCTACTAGATTTTACCCCACTTATGACTGTCAAATTTATTTCCCTGAAGTGGAAATGTAATTCCAGCTCTGAAGCTAAAAACCCTTCAGGCTGCCTACTGAATAATTGCTATTGATGCAATATAAATTTCTCACACCCAGCGTGGCATCCAGCATTCTCTATGCTCTGAGTTCAACTGACCTCCCACTGTTCCTCATCACATAATTTATATGCTGTAAACAAAAGGAATACTGTTCTCTAAACACAGCATAACCTGTGAAGGCCTTCCACAGTCTTCAGTAGAAATACATCTCCCTCCTTTAACCCATATTCTTCTTCTTTCCCTCCATGACACTTTGCTTGAGGGGTTACTTACCTTACCCTACAATATGTTATAGTTGTGGGTTTTATAGCACACAGGATTTAATGCCTCGGGGAAGGAGTTAATATGCTCACAGAGTCTGTGATGGGAGTTCCATGAATAGGAGCCCATAATGTGTGGGAAATTGAATTCTTCAGCACACAGGAGACAGACTTAAGCCTGTTCTTGCTTGTAGCTACTTTCCACTGCTATTGACCACCCTCCCATTTCCAAAATTGTCCATTCTTTATATTGACTTAGATGTGTTCTGCATGTACTCCTACTGTTCTCTCTGGCTAGAATATTCTTTCAACTTTCTCTGTTCATGCAAATCTCATTTACTCATTAAAGGCCTATTTAAATCCCAACTCCTCCATCCTTCAAATTTTGAGGATGAGAAGTGATTTCTTCTTCTGCCAAAATTTCCTTTTTTTTTTTCATTTGTACATTACATCCCTATGACTTATTCACTTTATAACTGGAAATCTTTACCTTTGATCTGCTTCATCCATTTCACCCACCTCCCAAACCCCACCTTTGAACAATCATCAGTCTGTCCTCTATACCCATGAGCTCCATCTTTTATTACAAAAATTTCTTATTTCTAATTTGGCAAGTTAATAGGGAACAGATTTATGGCATTGCATACACCTTTTTTATAGTCAATTCAGAGCAATATGTTCATTTATTATTATTTAAAGTTTGTGGTATCTGAGACTTAACTGCCTTCTAGTCAATGAGACAGACATATTGCAGTGCTGAGAGTATGCCTTATGGGTCAAGTTTAAATCTCAATTCTGCTGCTTATTTGCAGCATGGGAACATTTCTTATGCTCTATGTGCTTAAGCTTTCCATATCTGTAAAATATAAAGACTATTTGTCACTATCACATCTAACGTTGTGAGGAGGAAATGAGCCAGAGCAAGGGAAGCACCTAGAACAGTGCTGGCTCCTTGCAAGTGCCTAGAAACATCACCTTGCGTGATTGTCCCTGGAGAATAAGAGTTTTGTTATCAGTGTTGTGTTGTGTTGTATTGTGTTGTGCTGTGTTGTGTTGTGTTCAGAGCACACATTCATTCCACATTTGTGTATTTACTACACACACAGAATGCTAGCACTGGTATATATTTACCAGCACAAAAGGGTGAAAAAGATAAAGCTTATATTCTGGTAGGCATATCTGAGTTTTTTACTTTTCTTCAGCTCTCTATCATTCTTTCCATTTAAACAAAAGAGGCTTTATTGTTTCTAAGGTTATGATAATTCCTTAAATCCCACCCTCCAAACAAACAAAACAAAACAAAAAAAACAGTGAAATCCAGTGAACCTGAAGTTCTAGAGAGCTAGTCTCACCGAGAGAAAAGTCTACAGACTGAATAGGAAAGACCTTAGTTCGCTGATCTGGTTTACCATTTATTAGATGGATGACTATAGACCCAGTAACTTTCCTGAGTTTAAGTTTGCTACTCTTGAGAATCTATATATTATCTACCACTTAGGATCACTGTGTAAATCAATTGAAATTAATATTTAAAGTGTCTATTGCATAGTTACATACCCAATAGAAGCAAGCTATCACTGTTTTTATAGAAGAGTATATATTTGTTGTAGGCATTACAGACTTTATAATAAAACATCCTAGAATGCCTACCCCACGATCCTAAAATTATATTTAATTATTTAAAGGTAATGTATTAGAAGTACATTAGGTGATCTTAAAAAGCTCATGAATTATGTGCTTTTTAATAAGTAACATTTAATGAGATCTAAGTATATAAACTAATATCTTAATATAAACTCTATTTTTTTTCATAAAACTCAACAAAACTGGTACTTATGATATCTATAAGAAAGTTCATATCTTGCTCATGTGTGCATGCTAATCCTTTCCCTAGGCCTGTCCTCACCAATGCCAGCATTCATAACTAGACACATGTTTAAAGTCCAGGAAAAAACAATCCTTTCCCCAAACCCAAACTCATGTGGAACTCTATGGGGTAGTTATGCTTTGGCTATGGAGCCTCAAAACTAAAAGGTGCTCAGTCACTATTTATTGTTCTTTCTCTGTCCTGATATTTTTTCCAACTGGTGTCCACTGTGAAAAGTGCCACCCTGTCACCTAACTTAGAACAAATTAAATAGAGTTCTAAATACGCTGAAGAAACATCTAACAAATCTTTCTTATTATCTAGGGATGCACTGTTCAATATGGCAGCTACTAGCCACAAGGGCTATTTAGAGGTGATTGCTGGTAGTATTTAACAATCAGTTACCCCCTCCAAAAAAATGCAACAATTGATGATTCCTATGGAATAAAAATTCCCACAGTGGCCCGTTTTAATATATCAATCAATGGAATTCTAAAAATTTAACAACTGGCTCCAGCATACCACCCAGACAGCTAGTCCAAATTGAAATGTGCTTCTAAATGTGAAATTCATACTACATTTTTAAGACAGTAAAAAAAAATAAAGCATCTTAATATCTACATTGATTACATTTAAAACTATATTTCATTATAATGACTTTAATAAAACATGTTAGTAAAATTAATTTCAGTTATCTATCTATATAAATGTGATTACTAGAAAATGTAAAATTACATATGTGGCTCACATTGTATTCCTATTTGCATACACTAAATCAGAGAAATATTTTTTAAAAAAATAAACATATTTACATTTCAAATTACATTATATTGATATATATTATTTGCTTAGTTACATTTGGTGACCAAATCATGGTTAAATCAAATTTCCAGAATCCTTACCTTGATTAACTCAGACAACTCATAGAATGATGTTCCAGAAGAATACTGTGGTATCTTTCATCCCCCCCAAAACAAACAAACAAACAAACAAACAAAAAACCAGAAAACCCTAAATATCTTTGAGTACATTTAAAATATATGTGTTTTAAAACCTGTCTATTACTTCCCAGATTCTAGTATTAAATGGCACTAGAAAACACTTTATCTTGGACAGATCTGGTAAAGAGGGGTCAGTGAAAAAATTCTAAATATACAATGTCATTAAATCTCCTAACCCTGAGCACACCTATAAGAAATAATAGGAGAAGCAAATTGAAAACTATAGCACCTTGGCTGAATTCACGGATATGTGGGTTTTATTGAGGCCTGTAATTTTCCAGTGGTTCCATTGATGGCCTATGAATCTACTACACGTGACTATGAAAAGCCTCTGACTGCACTTCAGTGAGCTGAAAGCTGGGCTGGAAGAAATGATAATGCATCCTCACAGGTGAACAGCTCCTCAATGAAGGACCAGCACACAGAAATATGGCATCAGCCTAAAAGCCAGAACTGGCAGGTAACGTATGAGCTTTGCCTGCTTACCATGCACCAGATTGTCAGAAAACATTTCTTTTAACCTGTACACACACAAAAAAAAAATAGTGATTTCACTCAACAAAATTATGAATTTCTAATTTGAGGGATCTGGTTAGTCACTGGAAATCACTTTTTCATTATGCTAATGTGCATACAATTATTGCCAACCTTGCAGAATGCCATCATGTCAAGGTGCAAATGGACAGCACTCCACACTGGGTGCAAGACAACAAAAGATAGAAAGGCATCATGGAGTGAGGGAAGTCCTCTGCAGTGGACATCAAAGAACCTCCATCCCAGTTCTGATTCCCTACTAAGTCTCTGTTTAACCCTGGACACTCCATTTAGCTACTAGACTTCAGTTTTTCACCTACAAAATTAGGCTAACGGGAGATGTCTTCTGAGGTGATTGCAAGCTGGAGTTAAGCAATTACATAAAAGGAGGCATTGAATGTGGAATATTTTACAGAGAGTGTTACTAATAAACAGCTTTAGGGAGCAAGTAGGTGTCACCAAAGAGAAGTCAAAACTTTGTGAGAGAAATCCATCTTTCAAGATACGTTCTGATAAATAATTCATTGAGCAAGGCTGTCTAAAATGGAAAGTTCTCTGCAAAGTGTTGAAAGGCTTTTTAAAAAATCATTTATTTCCCCTGCTATTCAGAGTCTACAGTTTAGTTTGCAAAATATAAATAAATACAAAACAAAGGGCAAAACTAAGAAACAATGTAAGCAATACCATATTACTGACAAGTAGCTGAGTTCCCTTGGCACTTTCATTATAAGTAAGAGACCAGACTAGGTGTTATGTTCTGTGAAAGTTTAGGGAAGGAAGGGAAGTCTTAGGCAGGTACTTACAACACCTTTGGATTTAACTTGGAGGGGGAAGAAATGATTTTTAAAACTGTAGTACTAGAGCCCAGAGTCCCTATTAGGAAGTCAGGGAAAAAGTCACGAAACATTCAAAAGTCAGGCATGGGAGCTTTTGACCATTGGTATGAAGGTCTGAAATGTCAAACCAAAAAGGCTGACTTGGATCAGCTGCTCTTTGAGGAGATACTGAAGCTCCAGTATAGTCATATTTTCAATAAAAGGAAGACCATGACCACGACAACCAAATATGCTAGAGCTTGGTGAGCCCTCAGACTAGAGAGCTATTTCCTCATCTGTAATATGGAAACCTCCCTTTAGGGTTTTACAAGGATTGTAGATTTAAAAAGCAAAATTGCCTACCATGTGTGTAGATGTTCAATATATTTAAATAGTTTCACATTTTTAAAAGGCTAAAGTACTTTCTTTCCTACCACAAACCCGCCCTTCAATTTTCCTCAGTGAGCCTGAGAGGCATATTGGCTGCACTCAGGCCAATGTCTAGTGCAATTACAGGAACTGAGCTGGCATCTGGGCATCTGGACTCGCTCTCCTTCTCCTTTGCTCTGAGGACACAAAATCCCTGAGGAGGGTCAGCAAATACAGAAGAGCATCATCTGTAAACTGATCAGTGTCTTGCAAAGGTGTTACAAGCAGGCAAACATGTTATGTGGCCATTCCATATTTCTAATGAACAGATACTAAGGAAACATTCATCATAGGGGGCAGTAGCTCACAAGCTCTGGCGGGCTCTGTGGCTAAGTTATACCATAGCGGTAGCTCCGAGGCGTCAATGCAGGAATGGACTCGGGTGGTGCAAATGGGTCTGGAGAGAAGAAGGCAGATGCTAGACCCCAAGGGGAAAAGAGTCACCACTAACCATGGAAAGGCCATTTTAATAGGTTGCCAGACAGTGAGAACAGAGTATGAGGAAGTAGAGAGGCTGGTTGGTATTACTCCTGAGAGATCATTGTTCTTCTAGAAAAGGGTGTTTGCCCTATTTCAAATAGTGACTTGTTTTTCTCGGGTAAGCACCCCACAATGCTTGAATTGAATTGGGTTACCCCAACGTGTTGTTAGGTTAGAAGACTTATTCATATGTTTACACATTTACTCACTCAACAAAACCAAGATGAGTGGAACTAGGCTGCCACCCTCCAGGCTGGCATTCTCCTCTTCTGTTTTCTTATATTAGACCCTTTATTAATAAAGGTCATTCTTCCCAGTCCTTAAGGGGAGGCTGTTCAGCAGTGCCCTTACCTATGAACAGAAATTCTCTCTTTTAGGAAACTATGATTTTAAAAACCGTGAAAGTCTTCAGATATTCTGAAAATGGGGAAAGTGGTGGTTGCTAAGCATTCTTAAATGGTGAGACAGTGGGTGTGAAAAATGGGTTTCTATTTAAAGATTGTGCTCTGTCGCCGTCTTGCCTTTGGTCAGTTCCTGGAACTTTCTGTGTGCATTCCTGAACTGCACAATCAAGCCTGTTCAACCTACCTGACAAGCCTGCTATGAAGATGAAATGGGGTAACATACATAAAAATGGCTGAAAAGGACAGTATGCTCTATAGAGAAAAAGACTTGTCTGTGTGTGCTTTGAGTATATTGAAGTGTGAGAAAGATAAAATTCTAACTATAGAAATAGTATCTACATAATTGTTAGCAGTCAGCCTACATTTTTTCTACAAGGACACAAGTGACTGCCTTGCCCTGGGCATGATGAACTTGTAAATAAAGACAAGGAGGCTGGAACCTGCCAGAACAGCAGAGGGAGGCGGCACTTCCTGTTCTCAGAACCATGATTCTGCACATTTCCCAGCTTCCCAGGAACAAAAGTCTCCCACGGCATGTTAAGATATTACTAGGTGGACACACTTGGATCAGGCGAAGGTTTTTCTTCTTCCTGGTCCCGAAATATTAGCAGTGGTCTGTCCAGGCTGCTGCACGTGGGCAGCCGCCGGGGAGCGCTTTGCCCTTTGATGGAAGCTGCCCCTGCTATTCTTGCCTGTGAGCTGACAGTGCTGCTCTTGCTACCATGAGAGAAAGGGGGACCTGCTTCTGTAACCCATGTAGCGGGAAAAACTCAATTGGCTCCCAGACCTGGGAATTCCCTGAGTGGCCTCCTAAGTCTAAGTAAGGAGTGTAAAGACAGCAATGGCAAGCTAGCAATAGGGAGGGGCAGAGCACAGGCTGTGGAATGGCTGACTTGGTTAGAAACTTTATTCTGTGTTTTGGTGGGTCTTCCCCCCACCACCCTGAGTCAATCACTCCTGCCACAGGAGTGAGTGTGCTTCCTTGCATGTCTTTAGGCATGTGCACACATTTATATCCATGTTGCACAGAAACACTCACTTATGACAATATATTACACCATGCACACATGCACAGATAGAGAGATGAGGGAGGGAGGTGGGAGGAGGGGAGGGAGAAAGAGAAGAGACTCTCTCTGGGGGAGAAAGTTTTATTGTTCTGTTCCATACTATTTCTCCACCATTCAGAACAGTGTCTGACACACAATAAGTGTTTATATTAGTCAGCTTTTCCTGAAATAATGCTGGATTAAAAAAATAATTGATGGCTTAACACAATTAGCACTTGTTTTAGACTCACTGACCTTTAGGCTGGCTGCAGCCTGACCTCACTCTGGCAGTCCCACTGGCCTTTGTAGAAATTGGCTCAACTGAGGGGCCAGGTCTATTTCATGTCTTCTCTCCATGGGACCTCAGATTGGGCATCTGAGACATAAACCCACTGTCTTGCTTCAAAATTAAAGTAGAACACAGAGAAATACTTCAGATTAAAAACCTGGTGGGAAGCAGAACGAGAAGTCCCTACGTCTATACAGGCACAGCCTACAAAGTGAGTACATGCAAGACATAGTCTGTCTGGGTACAGAGAATAGTGAGGTAAATCAGCAGTTTTCAAACTTTCTTTGGACAGAATCCCAGTGGGCACAACAGATAAGAGTATCACGGCTTTATCAGTCCCGATGGAAGCTTCTGGGAGCACTGGTCCCTATGTTGCCCTAGGGGTGAGCAGTGCTCTAAGGAACAAGGAAGGTATGAGTTCTGAGCCCTGGGCATGGATGTCTAGACCATAGGAAGCAGTCTGCCCACATGAGGCAACAGTCCCCTGAGCAGAGAGAAGTGTAACTCAGCAGTGATGCATGGTCATACATGTCACCACCCATCGTCCTGACACAGGGGAGAAGAAGATATGACAGCAGCCATAGCCTCCTACCTGTGGGGACAAAGATGAGAACACTAGAGATGAGAACAGGCCTCAGAAACAAGCAGATATGCTTTCCACAACTCCAGGTCGTATGATGATGCAGTGACAGTGGGAAAAGGCACTGATAGTTATTCTTTTCCTCATTTCTTTTCATTTAAAAATTTTTCTGATATATGAATGTGTGTGTGTGTACACATGCATGCACAACTCCCAATGACATCCCTAAAGCAGCCCCATCGCAGACTGAAAGAAATTAGTCCTCTTAGCTCTTTAATACACTGGAGGTTTAGTCACCAATTCAATTTGCTTCTCCCCAAATATTTTCACACATTTTAATGATGAGGGTGCTGTTACACTGACTGTTTAGCTGCTCAAATCTGGGTAAGATTCCAGATGAATTCTAGAATTGTGCTCAATATTTCTTAACATGTGCATGCTAGAGGTCCTTAGAGTCATTGTAATTTTCTTGGTTTTTAATATTGACACTGTTGTATGGTGAGGCAGCTATATAAAAACTACTTTCAGAGAGTAGCAGAGTGGCTCACAGACACACAGGGAGAAAACCTAGATGATCATCGGTGCTCTGCTTTTATCATCTCTGAAAAGAGATGCATTTTAGAGTATCTCTAAAATCCCTTACAGTTTAAGTTAGTGTGCTTATATATTTACAAAGTTAAAATTCAAAGATTTAGTTCGTGATCACCACAGGGGGATGGTGAAGGCTGAGAAAACCCCCATGATTCAGAATCAGGGGACCAAGAAGGACCAGTATGTGAAGAGAGGATTGCTCTCTATCCTTGCATCCTTATAAAAAGGCATAAATTTTACCAGAGCTCACTGCATGAATGCTTGAGCAGTCTCAAGGGCCACCATATAATGCTTAACATATTTTGAACCAAGGACCTCTTTTTAAAATGTATGAATGCTGTGGACCTCGCTACAGAAAAATGCAAGGTGGCCTAGGATCACAAACTTGTGTATCCAGTTTCAGAGACTTGACTTCCCTTGAAGCTCATTCACAAAGGGTTAAAAACTCATACCCAGGATATGAGTCTAAGCAGCTTTAAAACAATAAGCTGACTTTGGGAGGTATAGAAAGAAAATATGATGACTACAACAACAAAAACCACAACAATTTAGAAGTCATTGTAAACGTAATTCCCTCAGATTCACAATTCTGCCAGACTTGCCATGTTAGTGACAATCATCAAATGCTTTCTTTACCCACCATCTTACAACTTAGATTCCTGGTTGGAGTCTCTCTAGAGAGACCTAGACTCCTGGAATATATTAAAGCATTGTTCTTCAATTAGGTGTGGTTTTGCCCCCACGGGACACGTGGCAATGTCTGGGGACATTTTTGTCACAACTTTGAGGGTATGTCACTATTATCGAGTGGGTAGCAGCCAGGCATGCTGCTAACATCCTACAGTGCACAGGACAACACCCCACAACAAAGAATTATTAGCCCAAATGTCAATAGCGACAAGATTGAGAAACACTGTCTTAAAGGAACAAAACTAGGCCATTAAGTCTGGCCCATGGTAGGGGGCAACACTAGAAATGTGTGCATTCATTCAAGAGCTCCTTGCTTGCTGTTCTCTCCCAGAAACCTCAGTCCTCTGAGCAGCCAGTGTGCCCCCCAGTGGAGCCTGAAATATCACTGATTCATCACCAACTATCCATCTCACAATAGGGAGGAAATTTAAGACCAGCTCTATCAAAAGAAACATAAATCTGCCCTTTCCATCAACCTTAAAGAAACAGAATTTAATGATCTCAGTGAGGGCCTAATGAGCCACTGTGTGCATCAGAAAACTGCTCTGTGTTTGATGTATTTGACAGTGTGTTAGGGGAAAATAGGAAATATACATCTATTGGAAGACTAATTGAGCACTGCAGCTGAGCAAGCCATGGAAGTCCTGTCCTCTAGCTGAAGGTTGCTATGCTTCGGTGGAGCCAGAGACAGATTCTGCCATGAGGATGTCACTCTTCTACATGGAGAAATATGACTTAAACTTAAAAGCTGGGAGGAATTGGGAGGCATGATCCTAGTTGCAGAAACTGCTGTCTATAAGAATCACTGAGCTGTGGCTAAGGGTTTGACTTCGGTGTGAAGTACACCAGACATAAAAAGAATCCAGGTACTTAGTGTTCTGCTTTGGGAAAGTAGGGCCAAGGAGTGTGGGGGCTCCCACCACAGAGCAGACTGGGACAGTCCCATGAGACAAGGTTGTCATGCAGCATTTGTGCAGTGGTTCGGGGCTGCGTGCACAGGAGCTAAGACCCTGGTATGGCTGCTCCAGGTGACAAAAGAGAAACACCTCAGGAGGATGTAAGGGAATGTCAGCAGAGAGAGTGGGATGTGATTCTGAAACAGCCTCCGGCAATGTACCCCCAAATCTGGGCTGTGGGAAATGATGGAGGCCAGGACTAGTTAGAAGTACAATAAGCATTTATGTGCATTAAGTCAGACTTGGGTGTGAAGATGAATCTGCCTGCTGCTTTGATGTATGGTTAATTAACATTCCTCAGTCTCAGTTATCTCACTTGAAATGGTCTCACAGAATTACTTTAGGTTTAACTAAAAGCATGCATGTAAACTACTTATGGAGATTAACTAAAAACTTGCCTATAAATCTAGCACACAGTATACCCTTTCATGGAATATCTGAGAACACCTGATTGAAATCAGCTCAGATTCTAAGCAGGTTGCATAGTGGCATAAGCAACAGACCAAGTATATGAGAACTTTCTGCCATCATCATCTCACCTCAGGGTTGCAACGACACCTAAAAAACTCTGTAGGTGCAATGATGCCCCAGTTTAAAGCATTCAAGGTCTTCATTAAAACATGAACATCCCCAAAGCAGTTGACCTATTCTATGTACTTAAAACCTTATTAAAAAATATTCTAGTATTTTTTAATGTGGTGGAGAAAAACTAACTGTTGGATGAGCAGAACTGAAATCTAGACTCTGAGTCAAGCGAGCTGTATGACCCTGGCCAAATAATGTCATCTGTCTGAGTTGCAGCATCCTTAACTGTAGTTGAATACAATTCTAGCTAATGCTCCAATTCTTAAAGGCATAGTGAGAATCAGATGAGATAGTGGAGGCATAAACAGAAAATTTCAAAGTGCTATATATAACAATGATAGTATTGCTAGTATTATCATTCAACAAGTTATACATACTTGAATGCATGATACAGAGTGTGCACTAGTAATAAACAAAGACAGAAAAAGTTAAGGCCTTCAAGTGCCATCATTAGGGTTGAGGAGATGAGCAACATGAAACAACATTATTCAGGATCATCTCCCATGTGACTTGAAAGAAGTAAATAATATGAAATGTTGGAGACTGTAGATCTGGACTTTCCAGATGCACATTCATATATTGAAGGCAAACATCAACCCTGACAAGTCATATCCCTTCCCCATTGTTCCCTCCCCATCCGGAAATGGTGATCATAAACCTGAGAAAGGAACTCAAATGATTACTCTATATTTATTGATTTGTTTAGCAAATTTTTCTTTTTTAAAATGTTTTTATTGATTTTTTAAAGAGAGAGGAAGGAAGAGGGAGAGAGAGATAGAAACATCGATGAGAGAGAAACATTGACCTGCTATCCCCTGCCCACCCCCTACTGGGGATCGAGCCCACAACTCAGGCATGTGTCCTAACTGGGAATGGAACTGGTAACCTCTTGGTGCATGGAATAACACTCAATCCACCGAGCCACACCAGCTGGGCTAGTGTATTTCTTAATTACACCTAAAAACTGGATTTGGCAGGTAGTTCCCAAGATCAGACTAAAGAAAACTTGGATTAAGATTGTTGGGGTCATCCAGGGGAAAGGTAGGCTGACTGCAGATTAAGAAGTGAGAAAGGGGACTTGAGTGTGAACATTTATCTGAAATTTGAAGATCAGTCAAGGGGTAATGACGAGCATGAAGAGAGTGTGGGTCCTCTACAGCTAGTAAGAGCCCTGAACTGACTTAAGATGCAGTATGAACAGAGGCATGGATGCATAGAACAGACTGACAGAATCAGAGGGGAGGGGATGGGTCTAAGGGGGACCAGATAAAAGAAAGTAAAGAGAGTATCCAAATAACATACATGCATAGCCCATGGACACAGACATCAATGTGGTGAAGGCCAGGGGAGAGGTGGCAGATGGGCAAAGGGGGGGAATGGGGGACATTTGTAATAGCGTCAACAATGAAAAAATTAATTAAAAAAGAGATTCAGTATGTCTTTTCTGATACAAGCTGGAGCAGGGCAGTGATCAGGGACCCTACCAATAAGAGACTCCACAGCAATGGAGTCATTGCTGTTAGAAGCCTCCAGGAAGCCTGAGGCTCAGGTCAAGAAGTTCAGTTCCTGGAAATCTAGACTTCCATGGAGGAGCCTACTCATAGAGCAAGAAGAAAAAAATCTAGCATTTGTCAAGTGTCCATTTGGTGTCATGTCTTGAACCAACAGGTGAATGTAATGAGCTGCTTTCTATCACCCTCCTTTGCAAATAAAGAAATGTAGGCTCAAAAGAGTCTCAAGAAACCCAGGTGGGAAGGCAATGACCATTCTCTTTCACATGTATCTCCTAGTACTTTGCACTTAGTAAATGCTTAATTAATACTAATTTATTGGGAGACCACTGAACTGAATTCTCATTCACCCCCCTGTATGTATTCTCATCCCCTGCCACACACACACACACACAAGACTGTGAGCTCAGCATCTTCTCCTCTTATATTTCCATCAGTATAATTAAGGACACATAAAAGAAGTTTAATAAGCACCCAGGATTTTCAATGAAACTGAATTAAAAACTTGAACAAGCCTATTAGTGTGTATAGTGTGTGTGAGCAATTTTCTTATAAAAACTCCCAAATATACTGGGCAGATTCTATACCAGAGAGAGAGAGGGGGGGGGACCTATATAAACATTAGATGGTCCTTTCTCTCATTTATTAAGAGGGTATTTTGTTTTAAGCCTTCAAAGTGCTTCTCTGGAAATTTCCATCACCCTTCATGCCATCTCGCTCATTCCTTTTTTTTTTTTTTCCATTGAAGGTTGGCTGACCTATTCTACATGGGCAATTAAACCCACACAGACGTCCTCTTCAGGTTAATTTGGTAATACGCTTCCAGGAGTCTCTGCCTGCACCACCTCCCCCACACACAGCCCTGAAGTTCATTCACACTGTACAAAGATGAGGAGACACAGGTAGGGGACAGTGGAGAGATCCAGCTATGGGCATTGCTGGTGACCATCCAAATCTTGAATGTAAAAGCAGAGCACAACACCACAAACACCCAAGTGTTTCCCTTTATTACCTGGAGATACAGAGGCCTCTCAAAGAAAGAAAAGAGGAAAAGAAACACATGTGTTTTATACACACCTCATGGTCCTAAATTCAAAGATCATAGTGCTGTATGACTATATTTTTTTCCCAGATTATCTTTTATAACTGATACCATATTGCCATTTTGTCTTGTACCATAATATGTAGAATAAAAGTGAATGGTTGCTACCCAGGAGATATGGATCAGTACAGAAAGCTCTGTGGAACTATTAAGTGTTGCCTTTAATCACGTTAAATGGGAGAGAGTGGCATAGCCCATCACAGAAAACCAGGTTTTTCTTTCCATTTTTAATATATATGTGAATGTACTGCAAACTATAGTTATGTACATTCACATTTCTGCATGCAACATATTTCACACCCATTTTAATGAACCCCACTGGGCATTCTCATTCTTTTGTTAAGCTGAAATTGAACTAGAATGAGGGCCTCTCTAAACAACATTCAATAAATTGAGTGTCTACAGACAGCACGCTGAACCACTTGCCAGCCCCTGAGCACAGATCCCTGCTCTTTGCATGTGCCTTATTCAAAAACCCCATTCCACATCTTGACCAGGGATGCCTGAGCACAGATCCCTGCTCTTTGCATGTGCCTTATTCAAAAACCCCATTCCACATCTTGACCTGATTATATGCAAAGTATGTTGCATAAATCATTTCAGTTCTCCATTTCTTCTAGATCTTCCTGGCTCATTTAGTACATAATAAATGGCCCCTGCGATGTGATCATGACACCATTTCCTTATTCCTTCTTACAGGTGTGTCTCTCTATCTTCCCTCTCAAACTATACACCCTACCCAACCCACCTACCCACCCACAAAACTGAGCTCCCAAGACACAGGTTTCTAGCTTCAGTGTTTAGTACAGTGCCTGGCCACTAGTAGGAGCTTCCAAAAACCAAGGAGGGAAAAATAAATGTATGTTTCTGCCTCGATGTGAGTGAGTCGGTGATCTCTGAATAAGATAGAAAAATGATTCCAGCCAAGTTTAAGTTATTTAGGAGTCCAATCTGGGGGATTTGGGTATATTTTCTATTGGGTTATGAGGGGTTAAGAAGAAGGAAAATGCGAGCTAAAATAAAAAGGGGGTGGAGAGCCACAGAATCCTTTACTCATCTTGTGAAACAATGCCAAGAACACAGGATTTGTGCTATAGATGGTGACTGCTTCATGGGCTGGACCAAGAATAAAATCCTCTGATCATCTGTCATTTGGTTTTCCATTGTAGTGAAATATAACAGATGGGCAAATTTTCACTACAGGCTTATGCTCTGAAACAAAGACACAGCTTTGTTACCTGAAACTTTTGTCAGAATGGCCTTTGCTTTCATGAAATGTTAAGACAATAAGAGAATGCACTGTTCTTCCCTGTACCAACCCCTCATCAGATTACTGAAGGCAAATATGGCAGCTCATTCCATATTTGCTCATCCAATGGATATTTGCTCACCCATTGTTACCACTGAACCCTGTGAGTGAAGCAAGGACTCTTTTATAAGCAATAAAAAGCTTTTCTGAGAAACAAGAATGATCCAGAAGCACCCAAGAATGGGAAATTGGCTATGGCTTTGTCCTTTTCCCATTGCATCCCTGGATCTTCTCTCAAAAAAATGCAAGATGGGGGGAAAAAAAAGACTCAGACAATATGGCAAAGGAGAGAGTCCAGTTCCCTAACTCTGAGTGTGTTATCCATGCATGAACAAGGTTTATTAATCAGGTATGGCATCCATGATGATGATAAGAGCAACAGAACAAGCCTCTTACCTCAAAATGCCTTTCTAATCTGTTCATTGATATACTAATACACTTCCTTTTGAGGAAGGGCAGAGTATTTCTTTCATAAAATGAAGCTTTCAATGGCAATTAATCCTGTGAGGTGAGGAGATCCATAAATTAAAATTTATTAAAAAATTATGAGAACAGCCCAGCCAGTGTGGCTCAATGGATTGAGTGTCGACCCATGTACCAAGAGGTCGCCGGTTCAATTCCTGGTCAGTGCACATACCCAGTTGTAGGCTCGATCCCCAGTGGAGGGTATGCAGGGAGCAGTCAATCAATGTTCCTCTCTCATCAATGTTCCTATGTCTCTCTCCCTCTCCCTTCCTCTCTCTCAAAAAATCAGTAAAAAAGCATATTCAAAATAATAATCTTGTTTAAAATATATGACAATAGAATGGGAATAGGTGGTGTCCAAGAAGGTAGTCTTTGGGTGGAGGGATCTTTATTAAAGAGCACAACAAAGGCACAGTGAAGCTTGGGAATGAATTCCAGAATTAGCAGTGAATGTACAATTATCTCACCCTGGTTTTCCCAGACCTAAAGTAACTACTCTCTAGCAAAGACAATGCCTGCTGAAACAACACAGGGCTACACATCCATCTCCTCTAAAATTGGCTGCTTCTGCATTATGCTTAGTATTAGTCTAGGCATGTGTTTGCACCTTTTATTTTTCATATTGGTGAATTTCTTTTTATTACTCAAATGTTGTGGGTTGAATTGTATTCCTCCAAAGTTATATTGAAGTCCTAGCCCCAAGTACCTGTGAATGGGACCTTGTTGTGAAATAGGGTCTTTGCAGATATAATCAAGCTAAAAAAAAGGGTCATGCTGACTTAGAGTGGGCCCTACAATCCAATGACCAGAGTCCATATGCGGAACTGGATATTTAGAGACATTAAGACACAGGCACAAAAGAAAGAGGGTCATGTGAAATAAAGAGGCAGAAGTTAGAGTGATACAGATACAAGCCAAGAAATGACAAGGATTGCTGGGAGTCACAACAAGCTAAGAAGTGGCAAGGGCCAGTCCTTCACTAGAACCTTCCAAGGACATATGGTCCTGCTGACACCTTGATTTTGGATGGTTAATTTCCAGAACTGCGAGGGAATAAATTTCAGTTTTTTAAACCCCTCGTTTGTGGTAATTGGTAATGGCAATAGAAAACTACTATCTCGAGTATCATCCAACCTATGTATTATGTTCACCTGTATATTGGAACACACTTCTCACGAGTCTCACATTTCCGCATATCTTGTGATCAAGGCACTGACAGCTTTTGAGCCAGACTATCTTTTCAAGGATGCCTGAATAGCAAAAAGCTTTGGGAGACAGAGAGTCTACCTCTTGGGCAGAAGGCAGACATGTTCACTGTCCAGGATGACAGACATACTGTCTGTCTCCAGGGTCAATGTTAAGAAGGTTTGCTTTCCACCTCTAAGTGATTGGCATTTCTTAAGCCCTAGGTCCCTCTCCTGTAATGCAGCCCATTGCATACACAGGGGCCACCTTGTCCTTGTTGCCATACCCTGTGGCAACTGGGGCTTGGTAAACCAGGCCAAATGGTGGTACTCTGACTACTGTCACTGATGTGAGTGATAAACTATTTGTCTGACTCAGGAGTCTTGTGTCTTCTGCCAGCATTCATGAAACTATAGCAGACTAATTTGTTAGCTTGCAAAATAGGGTAAAATCTCAGATGGTTCACAGTTCTTGAGTCTGTGTGCCTTCCAGTCCAAACACCTGACTATCTTCCCTCCTGTCTCCACCATCAAGGAGCACATGCCGTCTCTTCACTTGTTCATCAACATGCCCCATAGGCAGGACAGGGCCCAGTTTTCATAGCTTAGGGCCATTAAATGCAGAGTTGGGCAGTCAAGACCCGCACATACAAATCAATCAGGCTCTACACCAGCAGCATCAATAGCCCTGACACTTGGCCATAAATGCAGCATCTCAGACCTACTCCAGACGTAACCAAAATCTGTATCTCACCAAGATCCCCACATGATTTATAGGCACATGGCAGTTTGTGAAGTGCTGAGTTAGATTACAGTAAGATGAAGCATACCTGCTTCCTTGTGCTATGCTCAGTGAGGGAGATCAGCATCAACTGAGGTTGTCGAGAAAAGCCACATGGATTCTGGTGCTTTGGAATCTCTATGGAAAAGTTAGAAATTGGGGATACAGGGATGAGGAGGGCACATGAAAAAGGTAGGCATACATAAGCAAAGGAACAGAGGACTCTGAACTCTCAACTTTACAAGTAGGTCCCCTTAGTTTGATCTACCCCAATCAGAAATAAACCAAAGATTTCCGACTTCTCACTGTCCCCCAGGGCCCTGGTAGCCTTGGTAGGAGGTGAGGACCTCAGACTAGGGGCTCTTCAGACAACAAGGAGAGGTATTTACATTTCTGCAATTCAGGGAAGCCTACGTCAGAGAGAGATGAGGTTGTGGGTTCTTGATAGAAAAACATGAGTCAAAAGGAAACCCAGTGCTAAAATGTTCCCTTTCCCTTTTAACTGATTCTCTAACCAGTTTCATGTCGGCTACTGGCCAAAAAAATGTTACTTTCTTCTCACACTTTAAACACGAATACTTCAAAATTTAGGCTATTCTATCAGACCATTAGGTCCCCCAAAGGTTTTAGGGAAAGAAGTCAAGCAAGAAACAGAAAAGCCAAATACTATAGACAAACCGATAGTCAGCAACATGGGAGGTGGGTATTGACATCTCATGACTTTGGGACCCTGGCCTCCCTCTATGTTGGAAAGCCTGAAGCACCGTCCACCCTCGCCTGAACCACCCTCCATCAGCAGGGGGGTTGAAACCTAGTACAGCAATGAAAGCAGAGGCTGCTGGAGCAGCTAAAAGGGCTTAGAGCTCCGAAACATTACAAGACAAATAGAAACGTTTTCTTATAAGAAAATTAAAATTCAAATTGCAATGTCTGCTTAATATCCTTTAGAGAACCCTATTGCTATAAATGCTCTGTTTACTCCAAGACATGTGCATAGGTGCATAATTGTGTTAATATGCAGGAGGGCAGCTCATCCTGCTTGTTAAATCTCCCCTACATTTTACAGCTTTACAAATGTCAGGCCGATAGGCCATAACTCTCCTGTGAGGACCTCATTACCTATAAAGCATTCATATCTGCCACATAAAAGTTGCAGGTTAGACACAGATTTAGCAATTAACCTATACATCTTTATCCATCTGACTGGGATTGCCTATTTTTATTTATTTATTTATTTTTGAACAGCAATTATATTTTCCTGGGAACCTTTTACAATGTTTTACTTTTTTCCTTTATGTTCAATTTGGGTAATGGAACTGTCAATCAAAAGATTATTTTCCTCTGGTAAGTGGGCTAGGTGAGGCTACTTGGTGGGAGACCAGGTAGACTCCCAAAGTTCTAAGAAATTCTGCAATGGTTGCAGGAACAGAGGATCTCCAAGTTCCTTAACGTGGCCCAGGCAAAAATTGCAAAGGAGGCGAGGCTCCTCCCTCTTGTATTGTACCCACCCCTGCCACATGCCTACCATTTGCAGGTCCAAACCTTGCCTCACAGGCCCACCCCTCCAGGAAATGCCCTCAGCTCTGAGTCTTCCTTTCCTGTCCTCCCTAATCAGAACCTGATATTACCCTGGTCACCTGGGGTAAGATTCTGTCATTGATTAAATGCCACTCAAGCTCCCCTGAACTCTTTTCCACCTAGGTCTGACTTTTGGATTTCTGAGTTCATCTCTGCCTGGTCCAATTTAGCAAGAATTGGGCTAAGTCAGTTTAACCAGAAGCCCCACCCTCCCATATCTGATCAGGTTCCTCATCCTCCACCACCCCAGGTACTAATATCTCATCACTCTGGCCTGCTTCCAGCAAGATTCCTATGAGGTTGGTGCAGCTAGAATCCTCCCTTCCCCTTGATGCTTCCTCTCAGTCATTTCCATGCACTGACACCAGCCTGCTCCTTGGCTATGTATTCCTACTTGCCCAGAGTGGAGCCCAATCTGTCCTTCTCACTGCAGAACTTCATCATGATGGTCCCTAAACCTTTTGCAACAGCCACCCCACCCCCATCTCCCTTCAATAAAGTCTCTCTTACCATACTTTTACATATGTCATTGATTTTGTTTCACTTTAACAGGGTTAATTCGTAATCAATAGCTTTGGGATTGAGGAGAAGATGAATATTGATTTAGAATCTGTTCCCAACCACTCTACTGGCTATATGAGCAACCTTAATCCATATCATTACTCCAGAAAATAGCAAATGTCTTCCTTGTATTTCATGTATGAAAACTGGAACTCAAAAGAGCTACGCACCAAGCCCAAGGTTGCCCAATACTCTGCAGGACCATAAACCCCAGGCTCATTCCAGGATGCATGTCCACCCGCCTTCAAAGTATGGCTCAGCATCTCTCCTTAGTTCACACAGTGAATGGGAGCCTTCGGTGTGGCAGCCTAGTAACTATTTCATGATTAATTTCTCCTCAGGAGTAAGGCATTTACCTAAAAAAAATGAAATTAATGATCTCGATACATAAAATATTTTTTCTCACCATGAATAGGACTTGCTGCCTCCCAATAATATACACACAGAATAACAATCAAATTCCCATTTGCTTTCTACACTGGGGTGATAGAGAATGAGGGCTGCTTTCCAGTACCCTATAAATATGTAACTTCTGACTTGATTTACATTTCTAAGAGACATCAGCAAAGCACATTCCTATTCTCATCCTGAATGTGAATGGTTAATTCCCAAGGGGACACTTACAAGAATCTTACAAACAACCCCCAGAATATAAGTGCCATTTTTATGACAACTCTCAAGTCCCCGAGACAAAAATCTATAATGTCTTACATCTATTAAGGCAATTTATTACCAGCCTGCCTTAC
Organism: Corynorhinus townsendii; assembly: GCA_026230045.1. Lineage (NCBI taxonomy): Eukaryota > Metazoa > Chordata > Mammalia > Chiroptera > Vespertilionidae > Corynorhinus > Corynorhinus townsendii. The sequence continues at coordinate 14,887,201 of JAPDVU010000007.1, forward strand.
TTACCCAGGTTCTTCAGATTTTTGAAGGACAACTTGCAGTCACTTTGCCAAAAATGTTTTATCTGAAGGAAAAAAAACTCTTTTTGACATCAGGAAAATCAGTCATCTGAACTTGAACTGTACTGAACATAACCCTCCTGGATTTCAAAAATTCTTTTTAAAAATTACTGAACATTTATTCTAAGACCAATAGATACCAGACAAAGTGATTGTGATAGATGTCCTATATGTTGAAAAAATAATAATGCCTTTGAGTTTGTATAGTGTGTTCAAAGAAGTATTAATAATAGCAACCATTGATTTGAGTCCTAAGCATTTTTTTTAAAGGTTGTTTCATTTAATTGTCACAACCACCTTGATTATTTACTCTCATTAGCTGAATCTGAAAATTGATGGAGCTGGCCAGATGGCTCATCAAGGGGCCAATCCAGGTTTTAAATCAAGTCCATTTCATTCCCAATCCCATGCTCTTCCCCAGCCAAACACAATCCTCTCATTTACAAGACTCTACTCCATTTGCTTCTCAGAACAAACTAGTATGAGCCATGTGGAGGCGAATCATTGTCCCCATCTGACATATAAGAGAGCTGAGCACAAAATAATTGTCCTATATTTGTGGCCAAGAGATACTGTTTGTTAGTAAGAGAATAGAGACAAGCCCACGGGGCTCATGTCTCCAAATCTGAGCCCTTTTCTCTAGAACTGAGATAGGCCAGTATGGCAGGCCCAGTGGAATGGGGAAACTGAGACAGATAGCTGAACAAACCACAGAGCAATTTATAGCAGATACAGAAGGTCACCTCCTTAGAAATAACATCTAGGCCTCAGTTGTTTTTCAGCTCCAGACCCAGAAAAGTAGCAAAACCAGGACCAGCAGCAATGACTAATGACCCCCTGTCCTAACACTGACCAATCAGTGGAGACCATGGACCCTGAACGAGTACACCTAGAAAACTGATTAATATTCTGCTAAAACCCTCCCTTGAGACCTCCCCTAAGATTCTCCCCAGCAAGAAAGAGATAAAAGCCACAAGACAAAGGACTCAGCAGTCCCAGCCATTCCCTTTCCCCTCTTCTTCCCCCACTTTTTCCCCACAGACATGAATCTTCTAAACTCTAAGGAACCCCATGAAACTTGCAACCTGGGATGCAATGGGCAGTGGCAGCTCGCTGTAGGCAAGCTCCCTGAAACTGTTCCCAAGTCCCCTGAACCTGTTCCCAAGTCCCCCTTTTCGCTGACTTCCCAGAGAGCTATGGCAGCCAAGCCTAGGCTTTCCTGTTGCTTCTTCTACTAGTTTGCTAAGCCCTTTCTTGTGTTACTGTCCCCAGCTTTAATAAACATTCCCTCATAGTCACCTGGGCTCCTGTTGTGACATTTTTCCTGCACGAAGTCAAGAAGCCAAACACTACCGGCTGGTCCTAGGCAGACCCACTCAGGGCCAGGTCCCTTTCTGGTAATAGAACATGCCAGCAACCTGAAATGTCACTCAGATTAAGCTGTGTTCCTTGAGCTTACTCTGCAACCTGCCTCTAGTAACACTCAAGCCAGGGACATTATGAGCACACAATTCAATGCTTTGAACACTTACAGCTTTGAGTCATGAGTATAAAGAGGGGGTCAGACAAGAACACATCTACCAGTCCAGCTAGCAGGTCATCTGCAGCGATAAACGTGTGCTGGTAAACTGGCTCTCCGGAAAAGAAGACCTGATGTGGAAGGCTTGCCAATTTCCATTGTCTAAATGCAACAACATAGCCAACTGCAAACCACCAACATCACCAGAAAAGAGGTATGCACAATCAGCTTTGGAAGCCAGCAAATGCCAGAGCCACCACACACTGCCAAGGCCATCAGAGGTCAACAATTCTGAAGCCTTCCCTTGGAACAAATACCTCATAAGTCAGCCATGGCCATCATCTCCATGGATGCAAATGTTCTGGAAAGGATGCAACAAAGTGAGGTACTTATTTCCAAGTTACTACAATATTAGACATAAGGCCAGTGTTCTCCTTGGTGTTGGTTTCTGACAAATGGGGAAAGGGGCACTGAGAAGGCAGCCCAAATAATGATGGCAAGAGACACAGGACAGATATGTTTTATTGGTTTGTAAATGAAAATTGGGCAGGCATAAAGGCAAAGATGGGCAGGCTTGAAAATGGAAGAAGAGATTCATCATGTAGAGAGGGAAGCATAATCCCAATCAGCCAGGACCAGATCTGGGCCTGAGATGCAGAGCGAGCCTGAGCACACAGTTTCGCCTGAGTTGCTGATCAGGTTAGCAGGGCACACCAGGGAATACAGTCAGGAATCCTGGGAATCAGTTCAGTTACCTTGCAAGTCAGCCATGTAGTCAGGATAGTTCTATTCCCAGGCTGGCCAGGCCTCCTAACAGGCATAGAAACACCCAACAGCAAGTATATGACAAGTTCGTCATCCCAGAAAGTCCAGAACATTCCCACAGAGCAGCTAGTGACATTTTTGTCACCATGCAATTCCTTTCTCATATCCCATCCGTTGTATGTTGTGGTGCTTTTCCTCCCCATGTCATCCCGAAGCCACAGTCAGCCCCATGGTGCATGATGTATGTGCAAGCTGGCCAGCCTGTCCTCTGAGCTCTACCACACTCAGTCATCTGGGTCCAAGGCCAAGGTCTAGGAGATCACACTGCCTTTTCAACAGCCTCTTTACTAGTTTGGTGGGAACTCTGACTGAGAAAGGGAAGCACGGTTTGAAGAGAGAGGGATGGAAAAAAGGAAAAGCAGGAGGAGAGAACACACAGTGTGGTCTGCTTTTCTCCCTATGTGCCTGATACACAGGCTCCCCTACCTCTCCAGAAACACCAGCTTATTCATTTGTCAGCCCTCCTTCCCTGAGAACCTGGACCTTTGAAGATTCTTTTCTTCCAAAAGTCAATATCTCCAAAGAAGCAGGGCCTGCTCCTCTCACCTCCAGAGCAGATGGTCGCTAATTGCCACAAGTAAACAAACATAGACTGCGACAGATACATCTTGTAGCTCTGAATGTCATTAATTTTCAACAACATCAGGGGCACCCATTCCCAATTAGTGGCGAGTGTGAGGCTCAGAGCAGAACTGAAGTTGCTGTGCCAGGCTGGCGATGCAGGGGGCCTCCACCGAACCTGCTAGCCCAGGCCCGATAGGAGGAACTGGGGAAGCCACTTAACCTTGTGGCCTTTGTTTCCTCATCTGTGAAACAGTGGGTAATAAAATCCCTCTGCTTCCTCATGGGGTTTATGTGAGTGAACTAATTAATGATTGTATAAAGCCTAATATAATGCAACATGTAATTGAAAAGTTTAATCATCAAGGTAATAGTCCAGTAACAGTAGGCTGCAGAGTGGTGAGAAATAACACTTTAAAAATGCAGATATTTTTTTGTTTTGATGTTTTCTCTCTGATCTGTGTTTTCAAATTAGCAGCATACATACTTTCAGTTTGATTCCCACTTTTTATAATATTATTTAATTCTATGAAGCTGCTTCCTCTATTGTTTTGATGGTGATATTTTAACCAAGCCAAGAATGCTATAGAATCATGTAATAACTGGGAATTCTAATTAAAAGTTTTTATGCCCAGGATGAGTCCTAACAAACTATGTGGTCAAGGATCTTCCCAACCCTTACAGAGTTGAAGAACTCACTGCTTTCATTTTCATTTTCCATATTAGATAAAAGGAGGCCTTCCCAAAGATTGTTTCTTAGCCCTTTGGCCTCCTTGCTGCTCCAATAAGTTTTTGTTCTCTCCTGATTTCAGCCTGTGAACAAACTGTTCCCCTTCCTGGAATGCCTTCTACCGTCCTTCACAGCAATACTTCTTTCTGGAAAATTCCTACACTTTTTTTGAAAGTTACCTTAAGCCTCATTCTGTGACACTTTCCAAGAAATACTACTCTTTATTTCCTCTCGCACTTACCAGGCCCCATTATTGAGATTAACAGCAAACGGCATAATGTAAGTGCTCAATAAATACCTTTTTTGTGATTAATAAAGTACCAATTCCTATAAGTGTATTATTGAATTAATTATAGCTTTGTGTCATTATATATGTTCTTATTTACTATATTTATTATGTGTGAGTTTGCCAAAAAAAATGAATTTAAGAAGAGTTCCCACATTTGCAATAATTCAGAACTGCGTTATTCTCAAATCCATACACCTTATTTAAAAAAAAAAGTCTTTCTTGAGCAACCCAAGTTCCCATCAACAGACAAGTAGATAAAGAATCTGTGGCATGCATATACAATGAAATATTACTTGGCCATAAAAAAGAATAAAATCTTATCATGAATGGATCTGGAGTGTATAAATGTTAAATGAAATAAGTCAGTCAGAGAAAGAAAAATATCGTATGATTCACTTATGTGTGAAATCTAAAGAACAAACAAAATTGAAACAAACTCATAGCTACAGAGAACAAACTGATCATTGCCAGAAGGGAGGAGGTTTGTGGGATTGGGTGAAAAAAGTAAAGATACTAAGAAGTACAAATTGGTAGTTACAAAAACAATCACAGAGATATAAAGTACAGCATCAGAAATACAGTTGATAATCCTATTTAATAAAAGCCTAATATGCTAAGTGTCTGGTCATCTGGTCAGCTGTTCAACCAATCAAAGCATAATATGCTAATGATATGCTAAGGTCGCTCGCTATGATGTGCACTGACCACCAGGGGGCAGACGCTCCAACTGGTAGGTTAGCTTGCTGCTGGGGTCCAGCTGATCGGGACTGAGCGAGATGGGCCAGACATGGCCTGGAGCCCTCCTGCAGTCCCTCCCCAGCTGGCCAACTTCCCACGTCCCTCCCTAGCCCCGATTGTGCACCGGTGGGGTGCCTCAGCCTAGCCTGTGCCCTTTCAATCCGGGACCCCTCAGGGGATGTTGGAGAGCTGGTTTCAGCCCAATCTCACAGGCCAGGCCAAATGACCCCACTGGTGCATGAATTCGTGCACTGGGCCTCTAGTATTATAATAACTATGTATGGTGTCAGGTGAATACTGCAAATAGCTGGGGGGAACACTTTCTAACCTATATTAATGTCTAATCAATATACACCTGAAACTAATACAAAATAACAGTGAATACAAACTGTAATTGAACAATGTTTTTTTTTTTTTAAAAAGGAAAGTCTTCCATGATTTGATGCGTGCCCACCTTTCTAACCTCAAAACCAATAACTGTCCTCAAAAGAACACCTCTGGAATCAAAGCAGACTTCCTGCAGCTTTCTCAATCAGTTGCCGTGCACCTGTCATGCTCTAGAATGGCCTTCCCGCCCTGCTTCATAAACTCCTACGCATCCCTCACTTCAGTTATCATCTCCTCTGTGTGTTGCTGTTGACACTTGGTGCCCTACCTTACAGTTGGCTGCTTTTATTCTTTACTAGAGGCCTGGTGAACAAAAATTCATGCACTCGGGAGGGAGGGTCCCTCAGCCCGGCTTGCACCCTCTCACAGACTGGGACCCCTCAGGGGATGTCCACCTGCAGACTTAGGTCCGCTCCCCAGAGGATCAGGCCTAAGCTGGCAGTCAGACATCCCTCTGGCAGCCCAGAAGCCCTCAGGGGATGTCCAACTAACGGCATAGGCCCGCTCCCCTGGGAGAGTGGGCCTAAGCCATTAGTCAGACATCCTTAGCACTGCCCTGGAAGCAGGAGAGGCTCCCACCACCACCACTGTGCTGGCCAGCCATGAGCCGGCTTCTGGCTGAGTGGCACTCCCCTTATGGAAGTGTACTGACCACCAGGGGGCAGCTCCTGCATTGAGTGTATGCCCCCTGGTGGTCAGTGTGTGTCATAGCTACTGGGTCATTCTGCCATTAGGGTCAATTTGCATATTACCCTTTTATTATATAGGATTATATAGGATATTTCCCCTGGGTCTTTACAAACCACTCTCTCATCCATCTCACTACCATAAGTGCATATTTAGCTACTTCCTCTCCTTCAAGCTGAGAGCTCTTTGCAGATAATGACAGTGTTTGATTCTGCCTTCATATAGCAGATATCATCCCAAGTCCTAATACATAGGTAAGGTTCCATTAAGAGCTTTTGGATGAATGAATGAATGGGTGACAGGTCTGCCTTTCACGCAGGCTGGTTGGAAGGAGATAAAAACTGTAGAGTCCTAATATTCTATCCTTTAACTACAAAGAAGTTTTCTATTTCTCCTCACTTATTATCAAATATAGTTAAATAAGCATGGAACACATTTTCTCTAAATTTACTTTCCACAAGTTTCCTAGGATAAAATGTGTCGGTGTATCACCTTTCCTTCTTCCATTATGCCCAGACAACCCACTATGCAGCCTCATGTTTCTCTCTCCTGATGCCCAAGTTTTAAAATAATTTCCCAGACTATTTCGAAAAGAGTTATTTCTAGCCTGCACAACGCCAGCCATTAACAGGAAATTTCCCAACCAACATGAAAATTATCTATCTCATTTGTGGCTTGGAGAACTCGGAAGAGGGTAATGGTGACCATGAGAATTCAACAGTAAACCCAGCACCTGATGAAGTTTAAGAGTCCTGGAGATTGAGAAGAGATTGATGGCTTAGATATAAGTTTTAAAATCTATGTTTTAGTATACTTCTCTAATCTGTGCAAGTTTAAAAGAAAATTATTTTTGCACCAAAACCAATGGACTAACAAATTTTCCCATTTCTTTTACCAAAGCATTGCATTGTGCAACTCAGAAGAGAATGCTAATTAATACTAAGTGTAAGCATTAGTAATATAATCTATTCTAGAATTTTTATGTAGAAAATGGGAAACTAGAAGCATTCTTTTACAGTTATAGAGAAAAAATGTGACATCCTCATTTTCAAGGAAGGTCCTTGCTCAGGCTAAATATAATTATACTATATTTATAATTATAAATCCTTCACCATCATTACCATCATCATCAACTAGAATTTACAGAACTCCCTTTATTAATAGTTCTCTGGACTGGAGGGTGTCCCCCTTGCAAGAGACTGATAGAATAGGATAAGGAATCATGGCTTTGCTGAAGGAAGGAGCTGAGCAGCACCCCTTGAATAAATATCTGAGATGTTATCAACATCATCCAGAGACTCCAAGCCAGCCCTCCTCAGAGAATAATAGAGTCAAACGCATTTGATGTCATACAAAACACAAATCCTATCTTTGTCACTGGAGGAAGCTTATCAGCAACAGATAAACACCTCAGAAGATGATTTAATAGGGTCCAATCATAAACTTCTTCTTTTGCCTTTAGCTTTCTTCCTGTCTATGTTTAATAGGCTGTGGATCCCTTCTTTTCTAAACACTAACTTCTCCCCCATAGTAACGGTACCTACACTGAGTCCATCCACTGAAACATGCCTTAACATGGCCCTGAGTAGGTATTGAGTTATTTTGGTGGCTGGTCCTTTTAGGAAAGTCCATAATCACATCACAATAACTTTACCTCAGGAGCTTTCTATCTAACTTGTTTCTGGATCAAGGGAATTTTCTCAAGCTGGACAGCAGGACTTTGTAGATGAAAATAGAATCACTACTGTAGTTATTCTGCTTGGTTTCCAGAATTTAAGAAGAAAGTGACTTTGAACAAGGATTAAGAGCAAAACTGAAGTTCAGCCCAGGCCTTCCAGGGAGACCTGCTTTGCTTTTTCCACATTCTCTTCCTGCTGGGCTATTTCTTCCTCCTGCCTCCCTCATACTCCTCAACAATGCTCCCAGCCAAGAGTTTCAGACCATTCATCTGTGACTTCGGGTGAATTTAAGTCATAGTTACACTTTAAAAGTGCTTAAGCTCTGTTTCTGTTTGAAACATCATTGTGACATGCTTAGACAGGTTCTAAAAAAATCTCCAATAGCAGTAAGTGAATAGGAACAAAATCGTTTTGGAGTAGAAAACTCTTTCCTGTCGCAAGCAAAATTGGGTTTCTGGCTTTTCCACCTAAGCATAAACGAGTACTGCTTAGATAAAGTGGCAATTATTTTTATCACTACTTGTCACTTCGGGTCACTTACTCATATTGCTCCCTACTCTCACCTCATGTAAGGAATCCATCACACCTGTTGCAGACAGGATAACCTATGCCCTTCACTTCCCCTGGGCACTGTGCGTGAAAATTATTCATTAAAATGAAATACAAGTTTACTGAAATGCTTCAGATGCTTTCTATTGAATATATTACTTTTTTCTATGCACAGGGAATATAAACAGATCTCCAACTTTTATCTTGACAAAGTCAATTCTTGGTTAATCACAAATGAATAGTTTGATATGAAGTTCAGTATATACTTCTGACTTTTCACAAAATATGATAAGAGAAACCTGATTCAACCTTAGCGAGTATCTCAATGCTCATTTTTTAAAAATTAGTGGTTTCTATAATAAAACTTTAAACCACAACTGAAGTATATAAAGTTATGAGATATATTTAATTATGTGGTTCTTGAAACAGGCTACCCGTACTGGCCCCTATGGTAGCATTCATAAATATTTTAGATATTGGAAGTTTCAGTGGAAAAAAGTGTGTGGCTACCCTAGCTGAGCACTTACAGGAGAAGAATATTGATTTGGATTATGAATTCAGTAACTTAAAATTATAGATTGTTAGCACAGGAATGAAAGGGGACCGTGGAGATATTCCTGTTATATTAGAATCTGTAGGAAACACTTTCAATGGATTCAAAGGGATCCCCAATCAGTCCTTCAGGCACTCAGGATGAGGGAACAAAGATTCTCATATCTGTTCTTTAACACAACATTTAATTTCCCTTGTGTAACATTTGCTACTAGTCATTGGCACCAAAACTTCAATTTTGCAATCCCTTATGTGAAAACACATTATCATGCCTTATACATGATGTTAATATGAGCAGCAGACTCCAGAAATGATGCTTATATCATTGCATCCTTTCTCTCACTATCATTCTTTCATCAACAAACATTTATTGAGCATCTACTATGTGCAAGTCATTATTCAGGATGCTGCATTGCAGCCAAGGTCTCTGCTTGCAGAACTAACATTTTATCAAATGAATGAGATTATAAGCAAGCACATAAATGAGTAAATGAGTGTTGAGTAAAATACTTTGGGACAGTAAAAAGTTTTACACTGAAAATAAGGTAATGTAATGTGATAAAAAGTTTCCAGAGCATGTATAGAAAGATAGCTTTTTGAGAGCATGAAAGGCAACAAAGAGCCAACCTTGCAACAGCATGAGAGAAGAACATGACAGGTGAGGGGTCAACTGGTGCAATGACCCTAAAACAATGTGTGGGGAACAGAACAGGAAGAGACTGGCATTTGTGAATCAGTCAATTCTCTTCTTCCTAGGGTTTCTCTTGCCTCTGCCAGTCCATCTGTTCAGACCCACTCACATATGCTTTGCTGTGCTCCCATCATTTTACTGGTCTCCACATTTCATGTTTTCTTATTTTGTTATTGCCACTCAAAATGACTCTATATATTGAATTTCTAACTATGTTTCCCTGTGTCAAGCAAAGACTTTACCTCTAAAGAACTCTAAACTCATTAAGCTCAAGCTCAGCTTCTATTACCTCCATCATGTGGCTCTAACTTCTAATGTTTCCATTCATTTGTCCACTATCACACACAGACCATCCATTTTGCAATCCAAATGTGATGGTTCTGACCCTTCTCACTCACCTTATAGGCTGCCTTTTCATTTTGTCCATCTACTCCAACTTTAAGACATAAACTCAAGACACTAATATCACAGACTAAATGAACCTATTTCCTCATTCTTCTGTGTATTATAACCTAAGTATCTCATTTTTCTTCCAGTCTGTGATAGTTCATGTCAGTATGATTCATTTGTTCATTAATCAAGTTCCACTTTGTAGCATCTTTCTTTCATTATCAAGAAATATGTATTTTTTCTTATTTGCCCATCTTCATGCTCACTTGGAGGCTCTTGTATTACCTGTAAGTTCTTTGAGAGCAAAACTTTCAAGGTTGCGGGTTCAATCCCCTGTCACAGCATAATCAAGAAGCAACCAATAAATGCATAAATAAGTGGATGCACAAATTGATGTTTTGAGTTCTCTCTCTCTCTCTCTTTTTCTTCTTCTCTCTCTAATCAAAATTTTAATTAAAACATTTTCAAAGACTTACATAACATAAATGAATTATTATAATTCACCCTTTAGTGAAAGGGAAACATCTTTCCAACTCATGCCCCAAACCCTCTCCCAGCAATATTTGTGAAATGTACATTAACTCACAGCTCCATTGATGCAGAAAAAGGAACCCTCAGGAGGCAACACTATACAGGCAAATTAATGATTTTGTGAGTGATGAATGAAATGGCATAGAAATAGACAAGAGATCCCAAAGAGAGCTGTCTACCCAGCATGGAATAGGAACAGCAAAGAAACAAATCCATTTAAATAAATGTCACATCTTATAAAATCTTTAGAAACCCAGAACCACCAACGCTCAGAACTACTTGTGATGACAGTCTTGCTAACAGTATAATTTTCCTATAAGAAAAATAAAATTATATATAATAGAAGTATAATCCTTGGAATCATAGATTTTGACTTTTGAGATAATTCAGTGTAACCATTTATAAAGATGAAGGCATTGAGCCTAGCCAAGGGGAATTACTTGCGGAGATGGTCCTCGGTCCTCGTGTGGAGATGGTGCTCCCCACATCACCACCACCTACTGGAGAGAAAGGTTGTTTCTAGTACATGGTGATAGTGCCAGGGACTGGTTTCCATTGTCAGCCTCTTTCTGTGACCAGAACTTTCTCAAGAGTTACCTCACTCCAAGTCATAAGTAATTCCTGAAAGGCCTGAAACCTCTCACCCCACCACCTCCTTGGGCCCGGAAGAACTAGTTACTAGGGAAACCAGGAGGCCTTACAACCTACCACTTCATACTTGTAGTAAGTACCCTTGCTCATCTCCTGCCTCTTTGCTCATCTCCACTCTGCCTGTGGCTTCCTCTTTGCAAGACACAAATCCCCACTGCTTCCCAACCATAGCATTTCCTTTGAGGCCTCTAGATCCTCTCTTTATTGTAAACCCCACCATCTCAGCAACTTCATGAATTGTTCTGCCACTCCCAGGCTTTGCCAGAGACCTGGTAGTGCCTGGAGGACACTATTTGTAATAAATACATCTCAAAGAGAAATCCTCTTTCTCCTCCATCATCTCTGCCTAAGATAAATTCTCTAGTGCTCCTTTCAGAACATCTCTGCTTAGCCCTAGGAAGACAGAAAGGAAGGGAGGGAGGAAGGGAGGCAAGGAAGGAGGAAGGAAAGAAGAGAGGGAAGGAGAGAGGGAGGGAGAAAGGAAGTGAGGGTCTTGTAGCTCTTTCCATCTGATCATATAATATTCAATACCATTTCATCATTGTTATCTATCATGCTGCTGAGCATTCACTCTTACTCTCTGACGCCTTTAACTTAGAGCTCACCATCTTTTGGCCCATCCCAAATCCTGCATTCTCTCTGGGTGCCTCCAGTACCCTTGGTTTTACGCCATCGCATAAGCATTATACCAACTGCATTTTTATCACCAAAGTCTCCCAGCTCTATTTTGGCCATCCACTTATATGCCTTTACCCTGTATTTTGTCACCACCCATTGCTGTGCCACATCTGAAACATATGATTTAAGATTGAGTTCTCAAGTAGCCCAATTGCCCAATAACAGGAAAATGGTTAAATAAATTATTGTAACAGCATCATATAGAATATCATACAGTTGTTAAACAAATGAGGTAGCTATAAATGTACTGATAGGGGAGTTCACTAAGACATATTGTTCACTGTACTAATTACATCAGAAAGTTAGAATCCATTCCTGTGAAAAGAAATTATGGGCAGCAATGTGTATATAGCATAAAAATCAAGTTCCAAAAGGATAAACATCAAATGGTGAGAGTGAGTGCTTTGGGAAAGGGATTGATAAAGGGAAGATGAGGAGATATTTCAGTATTTTATCCTCTGTAGTTATATATCCCCTGAATTACTTTCAATAAGAATGTATTAATACATTATTTCTATAATTTTTAAGAATGAAAAATTACATTATTTCTATAATTTTTAAATATGAAAAAAATTTCCATCCTGACCACAACTTTTACCTTTCCATTATTCAAACAGTTAATTCTCTTGCCTCTAATTTGCTTTCATTGAGAATTTATGGGTATTAACCCCTATTATGTTTCTATTGATTTCTTCCTATGTCTTTCTTTGACTTTCCATCCTACTCTCCATACTCTGATCAATTCAACCTTCTTACTGTAATTTTGCAATTTTTGCCCCATTTTCCTCTTATCACATCTACCCAATATTATTGCAACTTAGGACAGATTCAACTATTCACTTTCTCTTAACATTGAGGTGTCTGCCACCACAGTCTTCTCATGTTCTTCCTACTTTGATAACTCCCTTACCTTTCTTATCTATGTCATTTTTCTCTGCCTACGATATTAGGGCTTCTCAGAACTTTTCCTGAGGACCTCTTCTTTTATTTATTTAAATAGATGTTCCCTTCATGTAGATCTCACCTATTTTTGTGACTTTAAATGACTACCTAAACCTTAGTAATAATTCCCCAGGTTATTTTCCCACCTGCAAAATGGGAGGTTTGTGTGAACTTCAATAAATCTCCAAAATTGTCTTTATAATTAGTACTTATAGTTAGTATCCCACACTAGTTCCTATCACTTATTCTGCATATATGCTGAGAGTTAATTTAGTCTAACTTCAGTCAAATCACCAAATGACTCATCCATCATAGCTGGCAGCTTGATCTAGTCTACTATGATTAGAATTGGCTTATTAAGGTACACAGGTATCTAAATAATATTCAAAAAGGGTGTAGGATGAACATGAATGAAAGATTCATTAACTTCATCAAAGGCTTGTTTATAACTTCGAGTTGATCTATTTTCACTTACACTGGGCACTGAGCATCAGTCAGTCTCATTTTAGACAATAACCAGATCATTGTTCATTAGCATATTGTGCATTAATAATGTGGAAATGGAAGCTTTGCTGTATTAATTACTGGTCTCTGTATAAGATTATCTCCCACAGCAGTTGCTAACTCATGATTAAAAAATCCTTATCAATCATTAAGAGAGAATTGTGAGAGGGAGACTAGAAACTGGATGTGAAAAATAGTGCTATTTTTTTAAATGTAGGGAAGTCAACTAATATATGTTGAGCATCAGATTATTTACATATATTATCTCACTAAAATATAAACCATCAAACTTCAGAGGGACGGTAGGGGAGGGTGGGGATAGGGGGAGAGATCAACCAAAAGATTTGTATGCATGCATATAAGCCTAACCAATGGACATAGACACGAGGGGGGTGAGGGCATGAGTGGGGGACCAGGGGGCAATGGGGGGATAAGGACACATATATAATATCTTAATCAATAAAGAAAAAAATAAAAAAGAAAAAAATACATTATAACCCCCCCTGGAAAAAATAGCTTTAAAAAGGAAATGGAAGTTTAAGGAAGTAAATTACTTGGGGACTATAGAAGATGCAAAATTCAAGCTCAAATTTTTTTTAAATTGCAAAGTCACATATCCTTTTAAAAATCACCAATAGTAAAACAGTAGAAAGTGGGGTGAATAAAAAAATGAAAAGGTAAATTCTATATTTTATTGAACAGTGAATTCAATATCAATTTCTATCAAAATTCCAAAAAATATCATTTTTATGTGTCTATTAAAATGCTCAAACCAACATATTGGTCTATAATATCTTGATTTCAGGACAGCTAACCCTTCATGACTTCTTTGTGGACAAGATGAGGATATCTAGACTTGACAGCATAACTAGATGGAGAATATCTGGTTAGTCATCTGTACACCCCAAAATATTAATGCGTATGTAGTACAGTAGTTTGGAAGACCTGCTCAATAAGAGCATGTACCACACAAACTTACAAGACAGTGTTATCTTCTGGATGCTCAGGCTATAGAGTGACCAACCCCAGTTTGCCTAGGACTAAGGAGGTCTCCAGGACATAGGGTCTTCAGTTCTAAAACCAGGAAGATACCAGGCAAACTGAGACGAGTTTGTCACCCTATCAAAATGGTACATATGGCTCCTGCTTAGATATCCCATGGTATACTGGCTCTTTTTACCAGGGAAATAACCCTGAGTTCACAGCTAAGATATAATGGGAAGGTGTGTCACTTAATAATGGGCAGTTTTTACCTGGACTACATTATCCATAGCTGACATATGCAATTTTAATCTTCAAATTTCTTCCCAAAATGTTCCCCTGCCTACTTATGGTGCTGGGACCAACCAAGAAGCCACCATTTTCAAACTATACCCACTTCTCCAAGCTGCCTGAAGTATACCCATGAACAGGTGTCATCTGTACTGCCTGGCAATTAGAAGAGCTTCAACATTATTTGCCCTAGCTGACCACTGAGCCAGTGGCCATTGAGAGGGACTAGCCCCATTACTAAACAAACCACAAAATAAAGACTGAGGTCTGGAAAGGTCAAAGCCAAAATCTACAGATTGTCTCACTATCTGAGTATAAACGCTGTGTTCTCTTTGGCTGCTGACCAGGAAGGAGAGGCATTTATGACAGACAGAAAGTGTGACAGAGCTTTGCAGACACTGTAAGCAGAGAGTCAGGGTTGGGAATTGTACAATGATGGACACATTCAATATTCCTGCCAAAATACATAGACTTTTGGTTAAAAGTAATAAATCACTTTCGTTTAAATGAAAGTTGGTTGGATATATTTTCTTCTTTTTTGACAAATTTTTGAAAGGGAAGGGAATAAGTTAACTGCTACTCATAGCCATCCAGTAGTGAAAACTAGCTTATATTTTTAATATACTTTCCTCTGTGGACCTGTAATGGCCATAAACAGTAAACCCGGGGTATAATGTGTTGCAGTACTCAATAGTTAGTTTCCACTTCTTCATGTATTTTGGTGGTGGCGGTGGCGGCTGATGCTTACTAGAATGACTATCCCAATTTTGACTGACAAGCTTTTGAGAGAAAAGACTAATTAAAAAGGCATAGCCTGTGATGTGGCAGCCAACTCATACAGCTGCCAAATGGTAAGATTTCAGGAATTTTTGAACAAGTTATTAAAGCAGTGGTAGTCTAAAATCAGTGTTGGTGAGAGTATTTATACCATAGAAATTGGCCAACACAGTAATCAAGGTTTTATTGTTTTGTTTGCTTTTCCTAGAAAGCTAGTTGTTAAAACTTCACTAACATACAAGTGTGCAAAATTTCATTCAAAAGGTGCAATGAGAGAACTGGAGCAGAGCCACTTCACCTGGATCCATTTTCACTTCCCCAGTTGGCTTTAAGAAATAACCTTCATGACCCAGAACTCTAGATTAATTACCTCATGGGAAAACAAAAGCCTACCTTCATAAAGAATTTGGAGCTAAGGAGCAACAAAGAAAAAGTTAATACGAAGTGTGAAATGGTTAGGAACACCAACTGCCATTTATTTTAGTTGAAAGCACATAATGTATTAAGAATGAACAAAAAAGGATAGTCATCACTTTTCCTCCGGTTAATAATGCCCTCCACTTCCCTTGTCTCCCAATGCTTTGTTCGATGTTCAGAAGATTAAAAAAAAATCCTGATGCAGCTTTTCCATCCAGAGGTCTTCTTAAAAGCTTATGAATCTTTTCTTAGATTAAACTGAACTTCAAAAGCATCCACTGTGGTCTCTGTGTGTCACTGCAAGAAGGAATTAAAGAATTGCAGAGCTAAGATCCTGTAGTGACACTTCTTTTTTACTCCCCAAACACATTTTATTTCATGCAACCCCACGGTCAAACAGCCCCTAGAGAAATGTTACGAAGAATGGCTTTTGCATTTTGTCCATAAATTATGGGTTTCAGCATCCCAGGATGCATCCCAGTGCTTTCTCTCTCTCAATTTCAGAGGTCTGTTACCAAAATGTGGCTCATTTATTTCTCATTTCCTTGTGCTTTATTTTATAGATTTGGGTGCCCATTTCTTGCTATGGGGATTTGCATTCTCTGACATCTGTCAAGGTCAAAGTCCAGAGCCTTTGTGTGCATTCTAAGCCCTTTCAAATATGTGTTCACCCCCAGGTGTAATGCATTAACAAAAGATACTTTGCTCAGAATCCACCTTTTGAATCCAGCCAAAGGATACTCTGCTCAGACCTGTGCATTTTGTTTGTCTTCTATTAAAGACTAAGCAGCGACATTTTCATTTCAAAAATTCCACATAAGCACCTTCACAACAGCTGAAATCTGGAGCTGTTGGAGGATAGGAGAAGTAATAGGTGACCTCCCAGAACCTGTCCCTCCTTTCTTAGATATTGGAAGCACTTCCGTCTCCTCTCTGTGTACACAAGACTGCTTGTGACCCAACACCGAAGGCTCTCTGGTATGAAACCTTCCCCTTTCTCTAACATTTGCTCCCCACCTCCCAGGTATTTTTATATTCATTCCTATGTTCACAATAAAGTTGCTGATAAATAATATATATGCATTTATGAGAGTGCTTGAGAATATACCCATCTTAACAATATCCAATTAAGGTGGTATAAAACATATTGAGAGAATCAGGATGATGACCGTTTAAATAAGATGGATTTCACAGACTGACAGACATAGTTAAATTTCTTACAAATTCCTCATATCAAGGTAGGCAATTTTCTGAGTGTCTCTAGATCTCTAGGCCAGCTGGCTTATATGTAAAGTTGAAAAACTCAGTTACTTCATAGGTTTGTTGCAAAAATTAGATTATAAAATCTATAGAAAGTGTTCGCTCTGGCACATAGAACTATGCAAAGAAAAAAAAAAAACAAATAGTCTAATAGCTGTTGATCAATTAATTACCTGTGCTGGGAAAGGCACAGCTCTTGTCAGAAAACAGGCTATTGAATTCAGACACAGCCTCCACTAACCTCAGTCTGAAACAGTGCAACACCCTGGGGCATGCACGATGCTTTTCCAGGAAGGAGGCCCAGTTGCTCAGAGCAAACAATTATCAAAGAATTTGAGGTCAAAATGAAAACCCAGTGCCAGGCTCCCTGACTGACCCTTGATGTTCTTAGTCTCTACTCATTTCAGTTTTCCCAGCGGCACAACAGACTCTCATGTGTTAAGGCTAGTGGATCAACATATCCAAAATAATTGCAGAGGAATCACACTCCTTTATTCTTAGAATCCAGCACTGACTCAGTGAAAAAAAAGATAGTTTAAACATCAAATACAATTAGTCATTACAGGATATATTGATTTTAGAAACCTAAAAATGTAGAAAACAAATGTGCTTTTCAGAATTAAGGAAACATTCATTCAAATTCAATTCAAAATTTGTTTGCATACTGTGAAAACCACCCTCCTCACTAATCCTCTCTCTCTCTTTTAATGGTTGTTATGGAACTTAGATCAGTTTATGAAAAAAAAAAAAACAAACACAAACAAACTGTATGTTGATAGGTTAGCTGTGATGTCCAGAAAGGTCTGCTAAGGAGGTGAGAGAAAACTCAGAGCCAAATAGAATCTGGGCTCCCAAGATCTATGCATGTGGATGGTCAAGTGACATGAGTAGCAATAATGGGACCTTTTTGGCTACATTTGAGCTAAAAAGCTCCCTTCACACATACTTTCTAGAAGCATAAGAATGTGTAGGAGTACCTAATTACCCAATAAGGGTGAGGATGGGCAGTTTGGTGGGTTGGATAGTGGAATAGCTAAGTTTGGAGTAAGATGAGAGGTCTAGGAGAATCAAATAAGACTCGTTACTTTAGCCCTAGTGGTTTGGCTCAGTGGATAGAGCGTTGGCCTGTGGAATAAAGGGTGCTGGGTTCAATTCCAGTCAAGGGCACATACCTCAGTTGCAGGCTCCTCCCCGACCTGGGCCCTGGTCAGGATGCATGCAGAAGGCAACCAACTCATATGTTTCTCTCACATAGATATTTCTCTATGTCTTTCCCTCTCTCTTCCACTCTCTCTAAAAATCAATGGAAAAATATCCTCAGGTAAGGATTTAAAAAAAAGACTTGTTACTTTAACATAGATGTGGTCAGGTTTAGACATTGGACTCTTAGAAATTTCAGAATCACAATTTTGGAAGCAGGTGGTACCCAGACATAAGATAGTAAGTCCATGCACCTGCAAGACGTAGATCCAGCTGGTTTAGGGAGAGAAGGCTACTAGGATAGTGGGTGTAAGGATGATGGCTCCTGAGAGAGGAGGCACTTATAACCTGTTCCTTTTTATTGCCCTTTCAGACCTCATATGTAGGCATCTCAATAGTTGCCTCTTTCCTGCACATTTCACTATGGTAGCTATATCTTGAATAGTTCTAATTTAAGTCTTGCTCCTGCAGGCTAACTGGACATCTGGATAAATATCTGAAAGACGCCAGGCAACTTCTGACCCAGGGAAGGACACTTTGCTCTCAATTTAGAGAGTCCTTCCATCCCATTGATGAATTGTCATGTGTTCCTTTCCTGTGAGACATTTTCCTTATATCATGTACATAACTCAGTATCATCATAGCAGTTGGTCCTAGATCTCATCCATACTCAAACAATTTTACAAATCCCCTTTCTAAAATAAAGGTAGGACAAGAAAATTAATACCCATTAATTAACATACAGTGTCCCTTTCTCATTAACCTTAAAATGTTATTCTCAGAACAAGGTTTCTGCATTTGTAAATGTAATAAATCAAATATTTGAAACCTAAAAATAAAATGATGTTCCTCATAAGAGTATGTCTTGTGAGCATGCCTGAGAATAGTGTGTGACAATATAGGGCAACATATGCTACAGAAGCATGTATGGGGTATTCTAGGGGAAGGATAAACCCAAGCAGGCAACAGGAGGATAATGCGCTTTAGCCCAGTCTTGAGAAATTAGTCCTAAGATTCTAGGCAGAGAAAATAACACAAAATGGTCAAGAAAATATGTCAAATTTGTGTGCATGTGTGGGTGTGCACATATGGGAATCCTAATTTCCACCTTCCTTCCAAAGTGCAATCAGTCATATAAATGGCCTGATATGAATGATAAAAACTCAATATGTTCTCTGACCAGGGGTCTTGTACTTTAAGCCTAACCTTCAGCTATAGAATCAAGCCTTTGTTCCCTCCTGAAATAATCCCAGCCACCAATACATATCAGATGACTGTCATATATTTAGTGGGGAGACATAGTCCCAGAATCACCTTCTCTATGGACAAGCAGGCTCTGTCCTTAGCTTTGGCAACACCACAGGCTCCCAAGATGGTAACAGCTAGGAGGATGCTTCCTGCTACAGTGAGAGCATCCAGGACTCTCAGACCATGTGGCATCTCTCCTGCCCTGGCCAGGCTCCAGGCTACTTCCCTCTGCGAGACTTGCTGCTCACGACATAACTGGGTCATGCTGCAACCACAATGTGATACTTCTGGGGACCAAGCCAATTTCCTTCCTTCTCCAACCCATTCATTGCTCAATGGGTCAGTCAGAGGTATAGTAAATGACAAGGAGTGCAGCCAAGCAACAAGGATGGTAAGGGACACCATGACAAACCCTGATTTCAACCCCTTCCAGGTGTCCATGGCCTTCAAGATCTGAAGGGAAATTATCTTAGGTCACTTTCCCGCCCCCCGTGAAATAATGCCACCTTCTAAATTGCTGTGCATTTTAGCAGTGGTAGAGGACAGAACATAGTCTCAGGTTTGGGAGATCTGAGCTCTAGCCCTGTGAGTGTGTTGATCCATGTGTCACCATGGAAAAGGCACTCGTCTCTGTCCCTGTCTTCAGAGAAATAAGGCTGTTCACTCATTCTAGGTTCCAGGGACTACCCTGCTATCAGAAAGATGACAGTGTCTCCAAAACCTTTGAAACACTAAATAATATTGCATTAAGACAGAAAGTTGTTCATCCAGAACATTTGTTGAGCCCACTGAGAAGCAAGAAGACCAATTTGCAAAGGCAAGTGGGTCAATTGCAGTTGTCACACTTTTCCATCCATGCGAGATATGCTGCCTAATTTGGAGGGAAGTCTGGGATCAAAGAAGTTATGTTCACTCCACCGAATACTAAATATTCATTGAGAGCCTATCATGCACAATGTGCTGTGCTATGTGTTTTAATTTTAGCGATTTGTCCAAGGTCAGAGAGCTGGTTAGTGTAGGGCTCAACTAGCTGCCCTCACTCCCAGCTGCACTATCCATCATCCCATTCCACCACATGTTCCAGAGCCAACTGTTTCCAATTGAGCAAATGATAAAATTTATCTGCTTTAGGTTCACAGCAGCTTCATCTAAAACTCTACTCAAAGCACATAGATTTTTCCAGAAATATTTCATCAAATTTCTCTTTTGGGGGAGGGAAAAATACATTGGTGGCACCATTTGTTTTCCAACGGGAGGGGAAAGAAAAAAAAAACGCACCACAATATCTCGGAATACACCTGTTTTCCTAAGAAAAAGCAGCAGGAGCAAGGACAACATGAGATGCCAACACAATCAACACATAAATAATTCTACAATAATTGGCAGGCGTGAATTCACTGGCTGTCATCCTAAATGAAAAGGAAACCAGACCAGAGGTCCAGTAATGTGATCTGTGAGATCTGCCACTCCAGTCTTAGTCATTGTTGCCCATGGCTTGACGTTCTCTCTGAGGTGTATCTACCCAGCTGTGGTCCTACCCACATGGAGATAAAATAAAGAATGGAAAAGAAATTCTTGTCGCACAACATGTCGTGCTGATTTATCAACCTGAAATAGAGTTTAATCTGCATAAAAATGGACTGTTGCAAACTGACTGGGATGAATAGGCTTTGGCTCTAATTCCTTCTGGTGGTCTCATTTAAATAGGCTATTCATCACCGTGCCCTCATTTGATAATAGCCTTACTGTAATATTTAATTTTACATTAATTCTGTTGTAACATAGCCAATGCTCATTTGCAGAATAATCACTAAGGAATTAGCTCTGCTTCCCACCCCACCCGTAACAACATCTCATGAATGCCTAAACAATTGAAGGTAGTCGATTCTCATATTTGCTAAGTTGTATTGTGCAAGAACGCTTTGTGTTTGGATAAGCTAGGCCGTAAGGAAAAAGAAACATTAACACAGAATCTTTACTTCGACTATGAAGTAGGACATTTATTTTGAGCTAATTAAGAGATAAAATAGGGTTCCACAGCAAAAACCTCAGGTTAATGGATCGATTGGTATATATTAGTTGATTTCTACTTGTGCTGGAGTTTGGCAAAGTTATCTATGTGATGATTGCTTCTTAAGTAGAACACATCTGGTCCTTCAGAACATTATGAATTCTATTAAATACCATCCAATTCATTATAATGTTCATGGAGCACATATTATGTGTCCTCTGCACATTACAAAGCTAACAGACAGCTATTACCAGGAGGCTTATAAAGGATAATTCATGCCACATTTAAGACATTGGGAAACAAAAACCAACTTGGCCAAGAGTGAGGTGCAGGCCTTCCTGGGCCCCTTCACTGTTCTCTGTAACAGTCAGCAGTACACCCAGAAGGCAGAGGCACACACGCAAGAAACAGATATGTGCCTGTGTTCCTACATAATTCTATGGACAGCCAGAGAAATCAGGATTAAAACTGGCCATCCGGGCAAAAACAACCTAGGGACAGGTGAGATTTTTCTTTCCCTTTCCTGCTAGATAGATCTCAGAGGGGACTGGCAACTGACACTTGAAGATAACTTAAAAGCTCTGGATCTGCTAAGTGAGCTAATGCATCAGAGGTGTTCTGGGCAGGCAGCAGCTGGCGAGAGGGTCTCAGCATTTGTTTCAGTGTGATTTTCCCTCTTCCTGTAGGTCACATGTACATGATTGATAATGGAATGACTTTCCTATTTTAGAACTTAGAGTTACATTAGAGATTGTTTAATCTGACTCGAGATGAGACAGTACTGCCCACAAAGAACAGGTAAATTGCTCACAAGCGGCAGGTAGAAGAGTTGGGTGGAGGCAGAGCCCAGGACAGATTCTACATCTCCTGATCCCTGAGTCCACAGCCCCTTCTATCTTCCAGAGCTCCACATGCTGCTTCAACCATCTCTCACTTTAAGTGGCCATTTTGGTCAGAACTCAGGTAAGGAGTACACCAGCAGGGCAGCTGCCTGGAAGCCAATGAATATGGTGCATTAACATAAATTCCTCCTCCAGGACCAGCAGTGATGACTAATGACCTGGCACTGACCAATCAGTGGAGACCCTGATCCTGGAAAGCTGATAAATACTGTATTGAGATCCTCCCCTGACACCTCCAAATACTCTTTCTCTCTCTATGCCTTTATTTTTCCGAAGCTCCAAGGGCCCTTCTTTTGACTCCGTAACCTGTTTCCTGACCCCAACGAGCTTAGCTGGCTCACTTCTTCCATGGCTCACTTCTTCTACCTCTGTGACTTTCTAAAGAAAATTGTACTTGTATTTAAAATAAAAAGATAAATTCCTCCTCACATTCCCTATTTAAATAACATCATTTCCAAAGAACACTAACTTACAGTTGACCAAAAGTATATACATCTCTTAATTTAGCCCTGATACAGATAATGTAAGAGAAAGTTACTTCTTATAAAACAGTAGCCAATGACAAGAGGAATCTTTCTCTGCCTAGCTATTGTACTCTATGTCAAGATGCCTAAAAGATCAAGAGAGGAGTTTGCTAAAGTTGAGAATTGACTTACTTTCCTAAATAATCATTTAACATATTTTTCTTTCTTCTATCTCTCCAACAGTTTTTCCACATCTCAGTTTCAGTTAATGACTTACTACACTGGGGTGCCAGGAAAAAAACAAACACAAAAAACTGAGGCTAGCAGAATAGAACTTCTACACATGCCCACCAGGAAATCTACAAGCCTGCCTACATCTGCCGTAAAAAAAACTATGAACAGACATTCCATGCTTCTTATCTTAGGCCAGTGGTCGGCAAACCGCGGCTCGCGAGCCACATGTGTCTCTTTGGCCCCTTGAGTGTGGCTCTTCCACAAAATACCACGGCCTGGGCGAGTCTATTTTGAAGAAGTGGCGTTAGAAGAAGTTTAAGTTTAAAAAATTTGGCTCTCCAAAGAAATTTCAATCGTTGTACTGTTGATATTTGGCTCTGTTGACTAATGAGTTTGCCGACCACTGTCTTAGGCTAACGCAGATTCTTAAGAATTTAGCTCCTAAATGTGCCCCTCTGTCTACTATACCCACAATATTTACACATCTACTGGACCATCCCTTCAGTAAACCAACATGCTTGATATGACACCATTTTATTTTTATTTATTTATTTTTTAATTTTATTTTATTTTTATTGTTTTAAGTATTACAAATAGTAGTACATATGTCTCCTTTTTTTTCCCCCTTTGATCTTCCCCCGACCTCCCCTACCCCCCAGGACATGCCTTCACCTGCCCACCCTCCCCCCCCCCGCCCCAGTGTCTTATATCCATTGGTTGTGCTTATATGCATGCGTACAAGTCCTTCGGTTGGTCTCTTACAGCCCTCCTCGCCCAACCACCCCTGTCTTCCCAATGTAGTTTGACAGTCTGTTCAATGCTTCTTTGCCTCTGTATCTTTTTCCCACCATTTCTTTCCTTTAAAAAGTTGTGCCTTTGCAGACTGGAAATAAACATATAATAACAAAACAAGACAAAACAAAAAAATGTTTGAGTCCCAATTTCAATGTCCAACAGTTCCTTATGTGTACATGTCAGCAGTGATATCTGGATGGTGGGCACATGGTGGCAATGCAGGTCCAACCCTCTCTGGTTTGGTCCTAGGTAACCTGCAGCGGTGCACAGCTGCTGGATATGACACCATTTTATAAGCTCTTCTCTTGATCCTACATCTCTCTCCTTTGCCTGAGTTCTCTTCCCATTTATAGTGAAACTCCTCGAAATAATTGTCTAAACTGATTTTATTTCCTTTATTTTCTCTTGAACCCTCTTCGGGCTGAATTTCATTCCCACCACTTACTGCCAAGTTCAACAATGACCTTTGTATTGCCAACTTTCATCTTCAGTTCTCATCTTTCCTAACATCTCTAGCATTTGTCATAGTGCCTCATTCTTTCTTTCCGAAACACTTTATTCTCTTGGTTTCTAAGCCATCACTCTCTCTCTTGGTTTACCTTGTGCTGGTACTGTATTAACTGCTCCTTCTCAATTCCTCTCTTGGTTTCTCATAATTTTCCCAACCTCCTATTGTGGGGGAATCCCATAACTCAGTCCTTGCACCTCCTCCTTTTCCATTTAAACTAACTAACTGGGCAATTTCATCCAGCCACGGGGTTATAAAATACCATGTGTATCCTGAAAACTTTCATATTAATAGTTATCAATTTATCTTTTTTCTTCAAATCTCTTCTTAAATGCTGCCTTCCTAGAGAGGTCTTCTCTGAACCCTCTATATAAAATAGCAACCTGCCCACATTTCCTATTCTCCTTATCACCCTTATTGCCTGAATTCCAAAAGCATATATCCCACCTCACACTGGGCAACATTACGTGGATGTCTAACAGGCATTTCAAATGTAACATGTCTAAATCCAAACACTTGACACCCTCCTCCTAATACCTGCTCTTCATTAGACTTAACTTTGTCAGTAAATGGCAATCCTATTCTTTTTAGCTTTCTCAGTCCAAAAATTATTTTGATCAACTTGTTTTCATACTAAATCGGTCAGTCACTGTTTTGACCTTACCTCTAAAGTATATCCAACTACAGCTACCATCATCTTCAACTGTGCTAATGCAATCCTTTCTCAACTAATCACTTTCTTTTCAAACGTGTTCCTCACAATCTGTTCATTGCATTGTAGCCAGTATTTTCAAAGATCATATCACTCTTCTTCTCAAAACCAACCAATGATTCCTCATGTCACTCAAGAAAATAGCCGAAGTTTTTACAGCACCTTCTAAGATTCTACACAATTTTTCTTCAGTATTTAAACAACATCAATTTTTACTTTAGTTCAAATTTAAGTTATGCCAAACTATTGTGTAAGGCAGAGGGTGAAATCAAAGGGTTATCTTAAATCAGTCTGTATCAGGGCTAAATTAAGAGATGCGGATACTCTTGGTATACTGTAATTTAGTGATTTTTGGAAATGATTGTCTAAATGTGTGTAGCAGCTCATCCTAGGCTTAGTAGACAGCAGGGAGATGGAGGAAAACTATGTGATACTAATCATTGAGCACCATACAAATCTTCTCTTTTCCAAGCTGAAGTATTTAAATACTAAAAATGGCAATTTATTTTAAGAAATCCCAAACTTACAAAGGAATGAGAACTCATCATGATACCACTTTTATTCCTGAAAACAAGAGCACATCTCAAGTCATGCAACAGCCTTCTTAGTCCCTTGCCCCTTGAACATTGCAACCTCCATAGCTATTCAGCCCCGCTTGAGGGATAGCCTTTTAGGTCCATGACACAAGACAGTTGAAACACAAGACTTCTAGATCAGCATTTCTAAAGTAGCATACTAATTCTGTGAGCTGATAACGTATATCTCACACACGCGCGTGCACACACACACACACACACACCATTTTGGTTAAAGATGAGTTTGGAAAATACTGGGTAAACCAAAGTCAAATAGTTACCTTTCCTGTGGGATTGAACATGCCACTGCCACTTTACAGTGTATTCTCTAGGACTGTACTATGCCAGTATATGGATAAGTATAGCATGTATGGGAGTACCTACTTTCATGGCTATCCTTCCAACACTTCAGCCCTAGCAATGATGTCTCTGTGCCATTATCCCAGGCAAATGTACCTACCATGAGGCCCAAAATGCATCCTCCCTTCTTTGGAACTGGGCTCCAGCCTTATTCTCAAGCTTTCTTCCGAGAACATGAGTCCTAATGACAACACCAATCATTCTGCCCAAGTGCATGCTACATGCTTCTCAAAGTCCCCAGTAGTCACCATCCCCCCATAGAAACTTTCTCTAAATTTCTACTCTTGAAACTCTGACCAAGTTTGGTTCAGATTTATCACTACACCTTTCTCCATTTTTGCCCCATTTTGGCAATCCCAACCATTCCATTTACAAATCTAAAGCACTGATGGGAAAAAGAACTGGGTGAGAGACTACAACTTCCTTGATAGATGTCTAACCATCTCTATTATTAGAAAATCATCTCATTAATAAAAGGGAAGGTGTTCTTCTTTCGTGTATGAAAGAGTTTGCTGATTGATCACCTCAAACAATAGAAAAAAATAACATCAATTGTCTCCTACAGCTCTGACAAGGAGATTCTAAGAATTGCCAGTTCCCTGGAACAAACTATTGCACTTTATCAGATATGTTTGCAACTTGGGGACTTTGGAAGGCCCAAGATATGATTATCATAAACTGGGTACTCCCACCTCTCTTAGGCCATATGACTTCATAAATATTAATAATAAAACATAAGCAATAATATTAATAATAAAAGAAAAGCCCTACAGAAGGTAGAAGTTTAAAACAGATAAATCAATAGCCATGCCTTTGAAAGCAAACATAAAACAATATAACAATATCAAAGCACCAATATCCACTGTGTCTTTAGCTAATGGATAGAAAGGATGAACTCGAGGGAGGCTTTTAAACAGGAATTAAATGCACGTAGACTCTCAGGATGAAGACCAGAAAATACACATTAGGAAAATTAGGGTTGACAATTAGGATGGGTTAGATTATAGAGGCAGGGGAGTTTCAATGCCAATGTCCTTTTCTTTTTGTCCTTAAAAACTCCTTCTGCTCAGAAAATAAATTCTGTCACTGTAGGTAGCATTTTCATCTCCAGCCCAAGTTCTTTTACAAACCCAACATGCTTCCTTCCAACTGTAACATTTAATTTTAATGCCTCTGTCCCTGAGGAGGGGCCAAACACATTTTGGCCTGAGGAACTTGGCTGCTTGGCAGTGGATCAGCGGGTGACCTTTCCTATTGACACTGCCTGTAGGGCGGCTTGGCCACATGGACAGGAATAAATTTCCTCCTGAGCTGAGCCTTCAATGGGGGATGGGAAATCATTCAGATTCATGAAGGTCAGAGACTCTTCAAGGCAAGGGGAGCAAAAACCCTGAAAATGGATCCAAAGGGTGGGTCCTCCTCACTGTGAAAGCTACAAGGCTGCATTCAGGGGTGGCCTCTCCTGGGTTTGTGATGCGATTTCACCCCAAATGAAAATTGGAGCCTGGGTGGATGATGTTCCCTCCTCTTGGCCCTGCAGATGCATTTTCAGAGCTCCAACATTTGCTGACATTGGAACTCAAAAGTTCTTCATTCCTCCCTCTGATTTCACCCTCTGTCTTACACAATAGGTTGGCATAATTTAAATTTGAACTAAAGTAAAAATTGAACTACTGTTTTATTTGTTGGAGGTTTGGGGTGAAATGTAACTTGTGGAATATGATATGGTATAAAGTTTAAAAATGCTGGTATTAAGTCTTGGAAAGATGAATTCATATTCACTAGACATAGAAAGGAGGCGGCTGATGTTCTAAGAAGAAAGACTGAGCAAAAGCAAAGAGGCAGGAAATTACAGCAGGACTCAGTCATAGCACAGGTGTGTGCCCTGAGAGACAATGAATCTTGCCTGTCCATGTGTCCTTCAAGTCTGCATCATCTTTGGGGCAAAGTTACTAGTACTGAAGATAACATTGGACCAATAGTTTTATTCAACTTCCATTAGTCAGCAAACCTGCGTAAGGAGTCTAGACTTTATTCTACACACAGTAGGAACCACTAAAGGCTTTTAAATTATAGCAACATCATTAGAACCTGATTTTGCAAAATATAATTCTGGTTTCCTTGGGAAGACCAGTTGCAATGCAAACACTAATGCCAAGGAGATGATGATAAAGGAAGGTAATTAAATAGCCCAGCAAATGATGATAATATAATAACAGCTCCCATTTATCTTAATATGTGCCAGGGACACTTCCAAACATATCATTACATTATATTCAATCCTCAACACAATCCAATAGAAAAGACACTATAATCATCCCCATTTTAGAGATGAAGAAACCATGGCACTGAGAAGTTAAGCAATTTACCAAGATCTAGAACTACTTGGCAATGAAATCTACCTAAGAAAGTAGGAGATTTGACTGATGACAAAAACCCAAATTAAAATCAGTATGATTTGATGACATTAGACAAAAAAAGTAAGCATAAGTTTTCTAGCTTGAAAGACTGGGATATCATAATGCTATTAGGTAAAGGAAAAATTTTAGAGGAATGAGCATATGTGCTTTTAAAAAAGAACAGCCACATTGCTGAGTTCCCAGGCACTCTGGATTTCCAGTGAGGAAGGGTTTTTGGTGTTTGGGAAGTCGGAGCAGCGAACAAGTATGCACACAATCCCATCTGGTGCCAAGAGCATATCCTTGGGGGTCATTTCGGCCTAACTAAAGGCATTTTATAAGCTCAGAAAACCAAAAAGTCTCAACTTTCCCGGATTTCTTATCTTCTGTGAAATTACAGGAAGCTTTGTCTAGCCAAGATAAAGTAAGCAATGCATATGCACTGAAAGTTTCACCATACTGCATTCCTTTTCATTCATGCCTTTCAGAGACACAAAGACAAACTCAGGCTGCTTTCTTTACAGCCACAATTGAAAGGTTTCATGGGGACAGAGGCAAGAGTTGAGACAGGAAAACCAGGTTGAAGGGCTGCTTGCAGAATTGTTTCTGTCATTCTGGTTTGATCACCATCTCTATAAGGCATAGGCTGAAATAAGAAATTTCCTCCTTATTGAATGTCACTTCTTCTTTAATACAAATTACAGTATTGACTAGCCTCCCACTGGTCCCTTGGACATCTCTCAAATCAGCAGCATTGAACCCTGTTCTACCACAGGAGTGTCTGTCTGGCTTCCAAATGCAGTCCCTATCTTTTGGTGAAAAGCAGATTTGTACATCAGTAGTACAATATTACATTTCAAAGGGAAGCCATTAGGCATTTTAGCAGTGTAGTGACAGGATCTGATTTATATTTTTAGAGAATTGCTCTGGCTCCTCTGGAGAGCATAGATTCTAAGGGGAAATGAACAGAAACGGGGATATGAGACGAGACTACACAATAACACTGGTGATAGAGAGCAGTGGCTTCCTGCAGCATGGTGGCTGAGAAAATGGAGAAAAGTGGATTTGGAACATATTTTGGGAGTGGAATTAAATAAGAGGAATAAAGGCAGGAGAGGACACTTTGGTAGATGCAAGAGATACTTTCAGCAGCCAATTCTCTTCTTGGGATTCTCAGTATGTTCCTTTTATGTACATTATAATACATAATACCTCCCTTATTCTGAGGGATGATTGGTCTTGCCTCATACTACCTATTCTTGGTTCAGTTGGACTTTTCCCAGAAGTTTTTGATTCACTTCCTGAATTCAATTGTATCTATACACATATAAATAACTGCAAATCTATGCTTAATAGATAGGTGTGCACTTCATAGGGGAAGAAGAACATCCATCCGCTTGCCTGTCTGTCTGTATAAACATAATCTTTCAGGGACTTCATGCTAGAAGGCAGGTCTGCCCCATACCAAAACTTTCACTCTTCCCCTTACACTGCACTGTTTCCCTAGAGGCATAATGCCTTACCAGAGAGTACAGGAAATACAAATATATATGAGGAATCATTTCTCTCAGGTGACTTACAATGTTGTTGGGGGGGGGGTTCTTTTTAACTTAACCACATGGATCAGTAAAGGGCAAATAAATGATTCGACTTTCAATAACTAAAATGATATAGAAACCTTTCTGGCTTGAAGGGAACACAGCAAGTCTAATTAAACTAGTCTTTGAAAGTTGAAGAGAATCTGCTAGGCAGAGAGAAAATGGGTGGCCATTCCCAACACCAGGACCAGTGAATATGGAAAACGTAAGGGATTTGTGTAAGGAATGCAAAAGAAAGGGACCTGGCACTTGTTAGGAACCAACTCTGTTTCCCAAACACTGTCAATTCCACATATATCATATGCTATCGTATTGCATCCTTATAATGCTGAAATGGGAAACTGTTGGCATGTCCAATCTACAGATGTGAGAATGGAGATGCAGAATATACACTGAGTGATATATTAGTTCAAATTTAAGTTATGCCAAACTATTGGCCAGTTTACAAAATAATCTGGCCACTCAGTATATATATGAGGCTCGGTGCATGATCCAGCCAGCCTGGCCAAGGGGAGGAGACATGGGCAGTCGGACGGCCTGCCTGCTGGTTGAACTCCTATTCGAGGGGACAATTTGCATATTAGCCTTTTATTATATAGGATATACACTGAGTGGGCAGATTATTATGCGTTCAGAGATCATAATAATCTGGCCACTCAGAGTATGAGACACTTTTCCAAGGCCATGGAAAAATAAGAGGCACAACTAGGTTTTGATCCTGCATTTTCCAAGTTCTAGACTTACCCTCGCTATGCTAAAACTACTAGTAAATGGTGATGGTCAGAGGAAAGGTAGGTTGAGGCCAGGTTGGGTGGAGCCTTAATTGGAAAATTTATGAATTTTCCAATGAGCAGACATGAAGATTTTGAGCAAAGTAATAATTGCTAAACTTTTTGATATTGTTTGTTTTGTTTTTCTATTTAACTAGAATTTGGTTAGGCTAAGTAGCCTTCTGAGGTAAATGTTCTGAAGCGTTTAAACATAAAAAATTCTGGCAAGTTTGTTTTGATTATTTCATGGTCTTTCTTCTTAGAGCTGATATTGTAGGCAAGAAGGAGCTGTGATTCACAGATTCCATAACACGAGGGCTTTAAAGTTACAACACTGCAAAACAAATAATCATTTACTCTGATCACTTTTAGAAAGAGGTAACCATAGGTCAACATTTTGATCTTTTTTTTTTCTTTCAAGAGAATAATGCCTCCTGTTTGACATCAATGAATATAGATTAAATTTCTACTCTGTTCACAGCTTTATGGTTTAGGGGAAGCAAGAGACTCAGAATGTTTAATCCTTACTCTCAAAGTAACTAGCATGGGAGGGAAGAAAAGATGTTCACACTTTAGAAACCTTCAGACACTACAAAAATCATGACTGACTTTCTTAGAATTCTTTAGTTCATGAAGCAATTGCACTGACATCATATCATGAATGGTGACAAGACCCAACCTACAGATGGGTGGGGTAACATTATCATTCCTCCCAGAGAGACTAGAACACGAAGATTCAGAGGCTAATTGATGTCCCCAAAGTTACATAGCGGTCCAGGCAGATTTAGGACTAGAAAGAGGCATATCAGAGTACAACAAGCTGCCTCTTTCAAAACTAGTATGGACAATGGGCCAGCTCAGGGCCAGAGTGATTCCTGCTGATTGAATTCATAGGGAGAAGTTTCAAAGAGGAGGTCAAATTTGAACTGAGCAGTATTGGGGTCTGAAGAAGCCCAAGATATGAGGCAGTGTCTACTGTTCTCTTCTGTTAACTGGTTATGGCGCTCACCTTTCCAGACCAAACATTATATTAGTAATATAGTAAAGGATACACACGTTCTTAAGTGTAAGAAAATATGTGTACTTCCTCATTTTTTCCTTCTATAAAGCATACAAACAGCAACCATGACATCAGTGTTTTGGGGAAGGGAAAAGAAAGGTTTCGCAGAAGGAAAATATTGACTTTAAAAACAAAGTAATCCCTAGCCGGTTTGGCTCAGCGGATAGAGCGTCGGCCTGTGAACCAAAAAAGGTCCCAGGTTTGATTCCGGTCAAGGGCACATGCCTAGATTGTGGGCTCAATCCCCAGTGGGGGACTTGCAGGAGGCAGCTGATCCATGATTCTCTCTCATCATGGATGTTTCTATCTCTCTCTCCTTCTTCCTTCCTCTGTGAAATCAATAAAAATATATTTAAAAAAAACAACAACAAAGCAAAACAAAATCTCACTGCAGCTACCAACATATCAGGGTTTTTAAAGTTAACCACTTGTAGTCAAGATTGTTAAGTCCGGTATTTTTTCTTGTGCTCCTCCCCTCAAGCTGAGCTAAAAAATTGCCACGGATACTTTGTACCTTTCCAGCTATGTATGACACCCTTTGCTAAATGATCGCTGGATATTTTTTCTGAACCATTGTGAGATCTCCATGACAGCCATACTCTGCCAGCCCTGTTGCCTGCCTGGGCAGCCAGGGCAAAGCAGGGCACAGCCAGGGGACGGGAAAGCAGCAACTGGAGGAGCATCCAGGACCAGACTCATCTGAGCAAACGTACCTCCAGTGGGGTTGACAGTATCTGACAACATCCTTATCAGGCCAGACTGTATTTCCTCCTGTCTCACCCTGTCAGCCTACAGAATACCAAGATTCCCATGTTCCAGCAAAAGGGGAAGCAGGTTAGCTTTGGGCCACATGAGGATAGGAAAAATGAGACAGTTGTCAATGCTAGTGAAAAAATAAGATCTGGGCCATTGATTCAGGCCAATGCTCTCTAGAGTTCTACCTAAGTCAAGGGAGGAAATAAAAGAAACACACTACCAATATAACAGCTGTCAAAATGTGGAAATAACTCTTGGAAAGTCCTGTGGTAGACAGGGCAGGGCATTCTCCTTGATAATGTTCAGACAGGAGGAGGAAGAACTAAATGTCTTCCCAAGAAAACTAAAATAAGGATATGTCAGTACCAAATTATAGATATAAAGCAAGACTGCATAGATCATGCATATAGAAGATTGCAAAGCAGAATCATACAGATGTAGATAGAAGATTGGGTCACATTCAGGCTGTAAGCCATGGTCCTGGTATAATTCTGAAACTGGAGGAGAGGTCAAAGTAGGGAGCATATACTACCAGCTGATATAAAGCAAAGCTATGCATGACATTAGACAGGCAACAGGAATTCAAATCAACTCATGAATACTAAAGGAGCCCTAGCCGGTTTGGCTCAGTGGATAGAGCATCGGCCTGTGGACTAAAGGGTCCCAGGTTCAATTCCGGTCAAGGGCATGTACCTGGGTTGCAGGCACATTCCCAATGGGGGGCGTGCAGGAGGCAGCTGATCGATGTCTCTCTCTCATCGATGTTTCTAACTCTCTATCCCTCTCTCTTCCTCTCTGTAAAAAATAAATAAAATATATTTTAAAAAAAGAGAATACTAAAGGAAGGTGTAAGAGAACAGTTGGACATTGAAATTGGGACTCAAACATTTTTTGTTATTATATATTTATTTCTAGTCTGCAGAGTCAAGATTTTTTAAAGGAAAGAAGTGGGGGGGAAATAGATACAGAGGCAAAGAAGCATTGAACAGGCTGTCAAACTACAGCAGGAAGGCAGGGGAGGTCGGGCGGGGGGAGAGGGGGCTGTAAGAGATCAACCAAAGGGCTTATACGCATACATATAAGCATAACCAATGGATACAAGACACTGAGGGGAGAGGGGGGCGGGCAGGTGAAGGCATGTACTGGGGGGTAGGGGAGGCCGGGGGGAGGTCAATTGGGGAGAAAAAAAGGAGACATATGTACTACTATTTGTAATACTTCAAACAAAAAAAAAAAAGTCAGTTCAAATCCAAAAAAAAGAAGCATTAGAAGTTTCAGATGAACAACAACAACAACAAAAAACCCAGAGATACAAAGTGTAACATTATTGGGGGAGTGCTGGGGCAGGGGGAGGCAACATAAAGCTGGGGACCCTTAATAGAATTATAGTGATTATAACAGGGAAAAGAGTAATGTTTATTTCAGACTGATGGTAGCACAATTGGTAAACTTATCCACTTAAAAAAATGGGGACCCATCCACAAGAAGGCTAATCCTATGTAATAAAAGCCTAATATGCTACGTGTCTGGCCATCCAGTTATCCATTCAAACAATCAAAGTATAATATGCTAATAATATGCTAAGGCCACTCAACTGCTCGCTATGACATGTACTGACCACTGGGGGGCAGATGCTATGACCAGTAGGTTAGCTTGCTGCTGGGGTCCAGCCAATCAGGACTGAGCGAGTGAGCGAGATGAGCTGGACATGCCCTGTAGCCCTCCCGTGGTCCCTCCCTGGCTGGCCAACCTCCTGCATTCCTCCCTGGCCC
The DNA here is from genome assembly GCA_026230045.1 of Corynorhinus townsendii. NCBI lineage: Eukaryota > Metazoa > Chordata > Mammalia > Chiroptera > Vespertilionidae > Corynorhinus > Corynorhinus townsendii. The sequence goes on from JAPDVU010000007.1 coordinate 14,921,251, forward strand.
CAGACATGCACCGGTGGGGTCCCTCAGCCTGGCCTGCGCCCTCCAGCAATCCGAGACCCCTCAGGGGATGTCAGAGAGCCAGTTTCAGCCCAATCCTACTCAATGCAGGAGCTGTCCCCTGGTGATCAGTGCACTCTCATGGGGGGAGCACCGCTCAGCCAGAAGCTGGGCTCACGGCTGGCAAGCACAGCGGTGGTGGTGGGAGCCTCTCCCGCCTCCATGGCAGTGCTAAGGATGTCCGTGGGGAGCAGGCCTAAGCCATCAGTCAGATATCCCTTTAGGGCTCCTGGACTGAGAGGGCACAGGCCAGGCTGAGGGACACCCTCCACCCCCCTGAGTGCATGAATTTTGTGCACCAGGCCTCTAGTAGATTATAAAAAGTAAGCAAACTTGGCTCTGCAAGGACTCTTTAAAAGGATTGGCAGTTCTGCCTAGGCAAGAAAACTCAAAGAAGAAAATGAGAACTGTCTTTAGATATTTGAAAGATTCTTATCTGGGATAAAAATTATTTCTTTCTATAGACTCAGAATCTTATTATTCAGGTTGTGTCTGCTTAATTACTTAATTACACTTAAAATAATAACCCATTTTCATTACCTGTGATCTTTTTCACAGGAAAGTTAAGAACTCACAGGAAAGTTAAGCAGAATAAAATGGAAATAACCACCTTTAAATCGTTCAAATATATAAATATGGACAAATCTCTGCAGCTATTCTAGAGTTATAACATTTTATTTTTCATTCCAAGGGTTTCCACTTGGCTTTTAATAATTATCACTCCATAAGTCAGGAGGCTAACATGGGTATCTTATCTTACGTGTTGCTGAGTATACATCTTTTCTACCTACACACCATATGCTGGCGTTGTGGACCCACTGGGCTAAGTCTGACATGATCACAGGCCAAATTCTCTTTACCACCTGATAGTCAGAAGTCTCAACTCTGACCTCTGTCTGAATTAACAGAAAAGAATGTTTTCATAGAGCCAATGTTCAATAATTTCAAAGAAGTCTAGGTATTTCCTAGGGCCTATATAATTAACCTTGATTTTGCCACAGGTCTTTGTGGGGAAAGTTAGGGGGAAGACATATAATAAACACCTGAAAAGTTATATAGAGGTTCCTTCTTTAAACATGCTCACTTGCCCTTTACCGAAATGGTTCTAGGTCAGGTTAATAAGTTGGTTGGGCGATTGCAACTGTCTATATAGTATTGATTAAAGTCAGGCTTCTTCTATTCATTAAGATTTATGTTTTTTCTCAGGTATAGAAATCAATTAGATTTTTTTCATTATCATTTGGTATTGATTTCAGTTGTACAGCACAGTGGTTAGATAATCATATACTTTACTGGTACATAGTGTTTCCTCTGATATTTCTAATACTCAACTAGCACTATACATAGTTATCCCAATATTACTGACTATATTACTTATGCTGTACTTTACATACCATGACTATTTTGTAACTACCAATTTTTACTTCTCAGTCTCTTTGCTTCTTTCTCCCAGTCCTTCAAACCCTCTACCCTCTGCTAATTACTAGTCCAATGTCTGTGTTTCTGAGTCTGTTTCAATTGAGTTTGTTCATTTATTTTGTTCTTTAGATTCCACATATAAGTGAAATTATATGGTATTTGTTTTCTCTGTCTGACTTATTTCACTGAGCATAGTACCCTCTAGGTTCATCCATGCTGTCACGAATGGTAAGATTTCATTCTTTTTATGCCCAAGTAATATTCCATTATATATATGTACCATTGCCTTTTTATCTATTTATCTACAGTTGAGCACTTGGGTTGCTCCCACATCTTGGCTATTGAAAATAACGCTGCTATGAACATTGAGGTGGATATATTCTTTTGGAACCACAGGGCTATAAGGTAGTTCCATTTTTAAAACTCTGGGGAAATTCCATACTGTTTTCCATAGTGGTGGCACCAATCTGCATTCTACCAGCAGTGCATGAGGGTTCCCTTTTCTCTACACTTGCCATTTGTGGATTTATTGATGATGGCAATTCTGACAGGTATGAAGTGATATCTCATTGTGTCTTCAGTTTGCATTTCTGCCCTAGCTGGTTTGGCTCAGTAGATAGAGCATCAGCCTGGGGACTGAAGGGTCCTGGGTTGGACTATGGTCAAGGATACTCGGGTTGTGGTGGATCCCCAGTAGGGGGTGTGCAGGAGGCAGCCAATCAATGATTTTGTCTCATCATTGATGTTTCTATCTCATGCTCCCTTTCTCTCTGAAATCAATAAAAAAATATATATTTTAAATTTGTATTTATCTGACAAGTAGTGATGTTGAACATCTTTTCATACGTCTATTGGCCATCTGAATGTCCTCTTTGGCCACGTATTTATTCAGGTCCTTTGCCCATTTTTAAATTAAATTGTTTGTAACGGAATGTCTGTCAATTTTAGTTCTAGGAAACTCAAGATCAATTAGCCATTGTCAGAATTCCAGGTAGATAAAATTATTCTGATTACTAGGCATGCCCTGCAGCCTTCAAATGGTAACATGCTCATCCTGCTTCTGTGAATTCATAACTAATATTTTGCCTCTCCTAAATGATAATTCCCACATTATCATTAAAATTAAGAAGCCATGTAAATGGTTGCATTTCCCACTTTTATCCCAATCTAGAGAGGGCAGCCAGGAAAGTCTCTGGTGTTGTTTTTATCAATATATTTTTTAATGAGAGATAAAGTGAAGATCATCTAGGCTTTCTTATAGGACATGTTTTAGAAGAATGAGCCAGTCACACATGATAAATTCATTTCAAAATCCCATGTCTTCCTAAGGCTCTGGATTCCTTGCTTTATATTAAACAAAGGGATTTCTGGTATCTTCACTTCTTTTGGCATAGGTTACTATTGAATCCGGTTTTAGTCAATAATCCAAGTAAATAATCAAATCCACTTCCTGTTACTTAAGCTGGTTTGACCTAGTACATTAAATCCAGAATCTCTTGTAAATACACCAAAATTGATTAATTCAACCTGATCTAAAATGTTACTCTCTCTCTGGTCTAGCACTGTTAGAACTAATTCCCACATGTATTTCCCAAGACGTTTTGTGGATGCAAAGTATTGACATGCATAAGTCAACATCTAGGTTTGATTCATAATTGATCCCCAAGAGCATACTGGAATATAACTCCAGATGCCACACAGGATAGTTCAGTAGAGTGGGAGGAGACTTGGCATCTTGTTCTGTGAAGCCATTATAATATCTTCAGGCATTAAGACTGGCCTCATCTCATAAGAGATTACTGTTTCTGACACCCTAGGATGTTCAGGAGAGTTGTTTATAAAGTTCTTTGAACTGTTGCAATTTGAATCCTTCAAGGTCCAATTCTTTACCAACCTTTATTTGAGGACTGTGAATTCAATGTTAATTCAGGAACTGACATGATCAGATCCCGTGGCTGTTTTTGCACACGTTAACCCTGGAGCTACAGGGACTGATTTAGGTGGGCGCTGAAAAGCCTTCTTCTCTAACTTGGCCTAGGATTTAAGACCCTGAGTTGGCCTTCATTTTTTTGTTTGTTTTTATTTTTATTTTTAAGCTCTTTAGTGTAGTTCAAATAATCTTTCCTGTGATTGTGTTCTCTGCAATGTCCTCTTGGGTAATTCTTTCAGTCTGTCAAAATCATTCCTTCATTTCCGGTGGCTACAATTGACAATATAAGTTTTCACTAGGTGGTATCCAGATCAGAGAGCATGTGTCTAGCAGTGTTCTACGGTATTTTCATGTGTTTTAGTCATACCATCATTCCATGATTAAACTTCAACTGGGCTCTTGCAATCTTAACACCCTGTAACCCACAAAATATCTTGGTCCAGGAGGGGTCTCACCTTTGCCTCCAAATCATATCAAAGGGGAAAAGACTGGTGTCCTCTAACCCCTGCAAGCCCTAGTCCTAAACTCTGGTGTTCTCCATATTACACAACAATGACATCACTGTCCAGCTTTGTGCCAGCTGTCCCCTCCTGAAGCTGAAAATATACAATGGGATGTTTCCTCATAGTATTCTATGGCTTTAGATAAGTCTATTTTCCCAGGAAACAAATTTATTTTTAAAAGTTTACACCTGATGGAGGGAGGGAAAATATCTTATTTGTTCCAAATCATTTCATCTCACCCTCCTAAAATTTGATTGATGAGCAAATAAAAGAGGATAAACTTGCCACATACCTGGAATGCCATCTGTTGCAAAGAATAACACTTTGCCACAGTTCCACAAACTGCATCCAATGAGCAAAATTAGAATAAGTTCTGCCAAAGTAGTATGTGGCAATGTCATTAATTCAAGAGTGTTGTGGGCAGCATCTCCCTGTAAGTATCCTGGAGTAAACATCAGTTTCTCTCACAGGGACTGGCTTACATTAGGGAAAAGTTCACCAGGGATTCTAGGTTTATTATCAACCTCCTTCACTGATTTCCCAGAGACAGAAGAGATTGACGTCACGCTAGTAAATGGAATCATCCATCCTAACTTCTGTGAACCATTGAGGTGTCTCAGTTAGTCTGAGAAAGGGCCCAGGACAGCCCCCCTAGGATAAGTCATTTTAACACATATGATATAGCTGGCACTCTTGATCTGCAATTGATGTTTCATTTTCTTTACTCCAGAGGAGGAAATGGGTCAGCCAGGCTGGATGAAAGCCTGTCAACAATTTGATTTATGGGCCCCATGTCCCAGTTTCTCTGCCAAACATAACCAAATCAGCTTTCATTCAATCATTAGAGTTTTATTCCTTTGAGGTTTGGGGCTTTTAATCCTCAAGGCATTGATTAAACCTGTTAGCAGTCACAAGTTGTATTATTACAGTTTCCTTTGCAGATATTTCTAAGATAGGGCCATCAGATAGAGACTTGAGAGAGTAAGACATTTGGGTGGAAAGACAGGTGAAATTTAGGTTTTGCTGAGTTCCAATTTTTTAAAGTGATGCCCCTGGTACCACAGCATATTGGCACTCCTCTGAATCCTCCTGGCTCCAAGGGTTTTTATCTGGAGTAAACTGGCCTCGGTGACAGGCATCCTACAGCTATGGAATAGAAATAGGAAAATCAATGTCTCCTACTTGAGAATGAATTCCATGGCCTTGGGTCAGGACAGTTCTCTCCCAACAGGCATCCTACACCTTGACACAGACAGCTGGAGCCAACACCATGCCTCTGGTGTTGTCCACATTGTGTGTGAAAACAACTCTCCATCTCACAGCCAATTTCAAAGACTAAGATATTTTTCCAGGAATGACCTTTGAGGATTTTCATCTAGGATGCTAGCCCTTTTAAAATCCCAAATAAAGGCCTGTCAGACACTGTGTAAGACTCTAATATATTACCCTGACATTGGGATCAATCATAGCCCAGGGCCTGAGATTCAATGTATCTTGCCAAAAGGATGCAAAGTTTTCAGAATGCATTACAGTGAAATTTGCAAATCTCATGGACATAAATTAGGAAATCTGCTTGATATGCTTCATGTCACTGAATCTTTGCAGAGCACCTTAATGGTGTGGAGACCAAGCAGTGTTACCTCCTAGGCAGAAAGAATGGTGGCTCCTTGGACATGTGTGCCTGTCTCCTTCACCCTACCAGGCTCTGGGGTAACTGAACCTGGATTTCCTTCCATCCTATTAGCCCCATCTGAGCTTGAAAGTTCTATTTCTTCAGGGAGAAGAAGGAGGAATGGTAGAAGATAGAAAAGGGGGAAGAGGCAAAAGAATAAACAGAAGCAAAAGTGCATTTAGTAGCTCAGTGAGAAGAGGTAGGAGAAATGTTTTTTTTTCCTCTGAGAATTTTGATTTTGCTAATATTAAGCTATTTGCAAAGCCATTGCTCTTGCTTCTGATAAAGACTAATGACCCACAAACTGCCCTTTCAGATACTTTCCACTCCTGATTAGCTCAGAGGCTATCCTATCTAATAAAAGGGTAATATGCAAATTAACTATCATTCCATCACAAAGATGGTGGTGCCCATAGCCACAAGATGGCGGCGCCCAGTCCTCTCAGCCCCACTGGAGTCCCCCAGTCCCAGAGGGGTGGCCACTGAAAGCGGGAAGCATGAGCGGCCTGGCAGAATGCTTGCTTCATGGCCGTGGCGATGAGGCAAGCATTCCACTCCCGGCCGCAGATGGGCCTCTGGCCAGGCTGGGGCGTGGAACGCTTGCATCGTCACCCCGGTGACAAGGCAAGCATTCTGTACCCAGCTGCGGATGGGCCTCTGGGCCATGGAGACCCTCTGGGCAGGGGGCATGGAGTGGCCAGGCCTCGCAGAGAGCTACTGGTGCATGGATTCATGCGCAGGGCTACTAGTGTCTTTATAACCAGAGTGAGACCTCACTTCCCTCCTTTCAGAGTCCAGGGCTATCAAGAAACCTCTCCCTGCTGACCTGGAAGGGGACTATTGCAAGAATGGTAATCCCCAACCTCAGTCAGAATTGGCCTTGGAATTAGAGGATGGAAACAACAGTGATTTGTCCAAAGTATCTGTTGCCTTGAGAACATCACCCAGCCCTTGTCTGACTTCAATACCCACACCTTTGAAATGTTGTACTCATCAATTATTTGGTTTTAATGAAGTCAGGGAAGTGAAATTCTGAAACTAGACAGGGAACACACCTGTGCATCCATTTGTGAGGACCTGGCTGACATGAATGATCCCACATAACAGCAGCTGGCCAATGATTGCATCTTTCCCCTGGTCTCTTGAAAGTTCAGAGTGGAGACATGATAACCTTTGTGAAGGAGTTATGGGCCTCTATATTTTGATATTCAATTTTAAAAGAACTTCCAAAATAAGGATTATAAAATAAGCTGCTGTATTCCTCTAGTAACTAAAGCAGCCACACAAAACACTTTGAAACAGCAAGCCATATATTTAACTTCAATATCAACATAAATAAATAAAGTAAAATATATATGGAGACATGAAGCTGCCATCCTTCCTGCAGAGAGAATTATGTCTGAGGCCAAGCAGCAAACCAACTCTTCACAAGTAAAATGTGATCAAGTCATATGTTATGCCTGCGTATTGAAACACCATTCACTAATGTACTCGAGTCATCAATAAGTCTGAGTAAGCACACACCAAAATATGGACTTCTTTGCAACAACCACAAGGTGAAAGGTACCCCGAAATATAGTGACTTAAGTCAAATAGTGTGTTTCGCTCTTACACAGCAGTCTAGTAGTCCAGGGCTGGCATGATGACACAGCAGAGCTGGAGACCCTGACTCCTTCCATCTTGTTCCTCTGCCCTTTAGAAGGTGTCCCCTCATTCTCATGGTCTAAGAGAGCTCATCATCACATCCACATTCCAGCTCACAGAAAAGCAGAGCAAGAGGACAAAGAGATCAATAGATGATCTAAAAATTTAACACATGAATGTGTTCACATCCCACTGACCAAAACTTAAATGGCTGCAACTAAGTGCAAGGAAATCTTGAAGCTTTTTTCTTTATTTTGGGCAGCCTATATCCAACTAATATTAGATATTCCAATTCTAAATGGAAGAAGATAGAAATAAGAAGACAAACAGCCATCTCCACCATACATAAGAACAGCTAGAGCCTGTGCATGTTAAGGGATATCAGCCTGCCATATCCTGAGTACTTCTCCCTGCCTACATACCTCTGACTCTATACAGCCTTCAAACACTCTAGGCCTTCAGAGAAACTCCTTAATTTGTTCAAAAACCCTGTACTGCCTGGCCCTATTCTCTTGAATTTTATTCAACATCACTATACTGTGTCATCAACAGAAATGCACCAACAGACACTATACCATTACTAGGAATGCTTTGTCCAAAAACAGTTGCCTCTGGGGCAGTCATGCAGAGGGCATTGTCTTCTCATGATAGCTTCTGAAACTCTTATTGCCTCTCTTGTTTCCCAGGAAACTTTGGGCAGCAACTTTGGCTGATGGTGCCTTCATGGAACCTCTCAATCAATCTTCCTGTTTATTTCAATTGATCAAACCCATAGTAATGGCCCAGGTTTAATTCATCTGTTCTCCCTGAAGTTTTTCCTGACCACATAGGTCTCACTGACTGTATTTTCCTTTGAATTTTTCTCAGCTTTTACAGAAATTTTAGCCCACAAATGACACTTACATGCTCTATTACACAAGCTGTTTATAACACATGATGCCTCATGTATTAACATTGTCTTCTCAATAACATCAATTCCTTGAAGACTTGGGCCATTTATCATGCTCAGTACCAGTTCAAAACTTCAAAGCTGATGAATTGACATTTTAAAAGTATTTATACAGGGCTTATCATATTACTATCTCTCTACAATTAAAACTAAAGTGCAATAAAGAACTTTTGAAGGTGATAGATATTTTCATGGCATAGAATGCAGTGATGGCTTTATGAGTGTATATTATGTCCGAACTTATCAATATGCACAGCTTTTGTATGTCAATCATAGTTCAGTAAAGTGATTTACAAATAATCAGGAACTATAACAGACCCCAAAATATTAAGGCTAAAGCTGAGCAAGAATAGGAACATTGAGCACAAACCATGTAAGGAAAAGCCTTCAGGTAAGCACTGAGAAGTCAGACTCCCCCTCCAGCTTAGTTCTACAGATTGGCAGTAAATGCCACAGAATAATAGAAGAAGGGACCATTTTCAGGAGTAATATTTGCCTTTTCTGCCAGTCTGGGGTCCACAGTTTTAACTTGTAATGTCACTGAGATTTAACTCTTTCAGAAATGTCTCCTTGGCAACCCCTTTAATGGTTCTTTTATGTGAAGACTTTACAAAGATGAGAAGGGAATTATTTGAGCACACACTATGATATAAACAGATTAATTCTTAACTAAAGATAGATATACACATGTTATATGGGTAAGTAATACAAAATGCAATTGATGCACACCATATGACTATGACATTAATTATAATTCTTCCTCAGAGTGGACCAAGAAAAACCCTTATCCATCTATCCAAATGGATGATCTCCCTATCTTCTTTTGTCAGATGACTCCATATCATTTTTATTTCTCTTAGTCCCAGATCATTCCATGCCACAGGACTGACCACTTCATTATATCAAGTCTGATATACCAATTACTTATCATCTCGGTCCTTCCTCCTCCTCCTTTTCCTTCACTTCCCTGCCTCCCTTTCATCTCCTCTTCCTTCTGGTAACAGCTTCTTTTCTTTGCTATAGCTGTGGTATGAACGACATTAGAAATTCTCATTTGGGCAGGAGTTAAGTCTCTTTCAAGAAAAGTGATATGTGAGAAAAAGTAATCATCATCCTTCAAAAATCCATTATCGTTATTACTATACTTGTTTATGCTTACTTCCATGTGCATAAACATAACTCTAGACATTGCAAACAATGGTTAATTTCAAATCTATGAAGCTAAAATAATCATACAATGCATACAAAACTTGACCCACTTCGCACATTTTGAGACATAAAGACCTGACATAGAAGTAAGTCATTCTTTTATCCTTCCCTTTTTTGCTTTCACATTTTGCATTCTGGCTTGCAACTCTTCTAATCGCTCCAGCTCTGGAGTGATACAATGCATTAAAGTGGCTTTTATGATTGATTAAATGCTCCAACTCTGCTACTACATTTAATCAATGGCAGCAACACAACACAGCTTCATTGGCTACAAGGCATTACAGATTAAACCTCACACGTTTTAGCTATTTCAGAACAAATTATAATTTTTATAACTACAGTATTTTAAACCTTCAGAGAGTGACAATTACTTCTAGGAAAATATCATGTTCATTTTAATTATAATTAATTAGAATACTCAACATTATTGCAAGGTACATTTCACTAATACCTTGCCTTTGCAAAGACTGTAATAATGTTGATTCCACATTTATTTCAATAGCTTGGGGATGATTCTCATAGTAAATGGTCATTAGAGAAAACCTAACAGTCCAGCCACCAGATACCAAATGTTCAAGACCTGGAGAGTTTATGCAGAGAATGTTTATCTTTTAAAATATTCCAAGACAGGCAAATCTTCCTTGGTTCTGGTGACTTATTCTCACCTGGGTGGGGGGGTGAGGGGGGCATGGCTCAGTGGTTGAGCATCTACCTATGAACAGGAGGTCATGGTTTGATTCCCCAGTCAGGGCACACGCCTGGGTTGCATGCTGGATTCCCAGTAGGGGGCATGCAGGAGGCAGCTGAAAAATAATTCTCTTTCATCATTGTTGCTTCTATCTCTTCCCCTCTCCCTGAAATCAATAAAAATATATTTTAAAAAATAAAATTAAAAAAAAGAATACTTGTTCTCTTATATATTTTTTTTTTTCTAGAATGAAGAACATCAAGATTTATGCTGCCTTCACTCTGTCTTCTGGATGGTCACCAATACAGATGCACTCTTCCTTCCCTTGGCATGCTTTCCAAATCTAGAAAATAACATCCACATTTCTCTTCTTCACACTGAACAAGGTTGTTTTAGGCATTGCATATGCCTAGGCACACTCTGGACTACCATGTTTCCTCTCACACTGTAGTACCCACCTGTGTGTCCTATCTCAGTAAAAGAAGCACAAATGGACTTTACTTCGCAGGAAATCAGAACACTATTTTAATTAATGCAGCCTCATATTATTTGCTTAATGTGTTAATATTTTTCCTTATTAAGTTCCTTGAGGGGTGAGGAGGAATGAATTTCCAAATAATAAATTGTCTAAATGTGCTGAATAACAATAGAAATGTCACTTCCATTCTCCCTCCCATGAACTCTTGCTTAGTGGCCTCCTGAGGGTAATAACAATAAAACAAAGTTAAGGATAAAGTTGGGGAAGAACTTAGCAGATGTTTAGCCTATTTGAGCCAGGGGACATACTGTCTTACCAAGGCCCCAAACAGCCTTCAAACTGCAATAAAATAAACCTTGTTATTGTAGCTGAAGGAATCACCTGAATTATTGCCCTGCAGGCATTAGGAATTAGAATATGCATCAATCTATTCTGTGGCCTTGAGAGCAATTCTAACTCAATCTTCCAGAGCAGAGGTGAGAGGGAAAGACTGAAAATCGTTATATCCAGCAAATCTCCATCTCTCATTCTACACACTAAGGTGTCCTTCACACAAAACATGGCTTCTGGACGAATTGCTTACACTGGAGAATAAATTATGTCTCACAAAGCCAAGCAATCTGTTCCTTTGTAGACAAAGAATTGCTCTTCTTTCTCCAAAAAGAGTCTGGTCTGCATTAGCTGGGGTGACCAGACAGCTTGACGGGTGGGGACAGATGCAGCTGATACCAGCTATTCTTAAATATCTTCAAATATGTCTGGATTTGAAGAATAAATTATATGATCATTTGATAAGAGTATATCACATATTTAAATCAGCATGTTGGAAGTCCGGTATGCAGATCTTATCACCCAATGAGCCCCTTTTGAAGTACAGGGTGATCATAATACAACTCCCATTTGGCATATGAGAGAGTTACACTCACCATCATATGACTTGGTCATATCAGGACCAGCTATAGAACTCAAGTCTCCTGAGTCTTATTTCCCTAGGAAATCTTGTTGGGAACCATTTATTCTTCTTCTCTCCCTCCTTCAGCCAGTCTGTAGGGGTGAGAAAGGCAACTAGGAGACCTTGTTTTTCCCTCTGTGAACATTAGTTTGCTGAGTTCTTTCTTCTTTTGGATGAAAGCGATAGTGTGATTTAAAGAAACATAAGCTAAGTTTATTTTTTCTGCTGCTTCATAAAGTATCATTTGCTTTATCTTTTCTAAAATAATATATGCTTACTAAAGAACAGTTGGAGGATACAGAAAATGTAAAGAGACGTGTTCAGTCTGAGAATATGGCAGATGGAAAGTCTATAAAGAAAAAAGTCAAAATTTTGTTTAGAATCATACCTCCAACTCTATTGACTCTTTCCAGAATGTCCTATGTTTTTCCATTATTTTATATTTTTACATGTTCTTAAGACCTGTCCGAAACTTTTTCTAAGAGTCCTGGTCCGCATTAATCCCTAATAATCCCTCTTGCTCCAATGAGTCTATTTCACACGTTATATACTCATTTATGACTTTCTACTTCTAATTTTATGGCAAAACTTTCTCTCCAACTAGACTCACACCTTTCCATGGAATAGGATCATGTCTTATCACTCTGCATATCCTTAGCACTTCTTCTGCACATGTATGATGAGAGTTTAAGAGCTATATATCTTTTGAATTGCAGCTCATGATAATGATGACCATGATGGTGCTGCTACTATAAAATAGGTTTCGAATGATGGTTTAGTACTTCCACATATACTGCCTTCACTTTGTTTGATTATTAGCCTTGATCACATATCTTAAAGGACTTTTAAATCCTGTAAATAATACCCGTGTCTCCTCATAGAAAATTACATTCAGGCCTACAGCTTCTCAGATAGAGAAAGATGTTGACAAATTGCTGCAAATTCAGCAGAGGGTTACTAGAATGATTAAGGGGACGCAGGGCTTGATTTATGACCAAACATTAAAAGAACTAAATATGTATAGCTGGGCTCCACAGACATTCAGAATGGGCCAGGGGGACCTGACAACTGTGTATTAGTAGCCAGAGGATAAAAACAGCATTGCAAGAAGAAACACTTAAATTAGGGAAAAGGGCTCTTGGTAACACTCACCAGGGATTTTAATTCTGGGGAATGAATGCCCTGAAAAATGCATTCAGTGGTTCTCAAACTTTCATATGCAAATCACCTAGGGATCTTGTTAAAAATGCAGATTCTGATTCAGTGGGTCTGAAGTGGGCCTGAGAATACACATTTCTAGCTAGTGGCCCAGAGACTGAACATATTTAGTCAGGCCTTTTCTCTTTTAGAATTGTATGATTCTGTTGAATTACAGAGTTAAATAAGCTTCAAAAATGTGATATTTAGACTAAATAAAGTATTCAGGGAACCAAGAGAGGGGGAGCTGGGGCACAAACCAGAGAAGCAGACCAGAGAAGCTATCGCCCCCCTGTTCCTTGGCCTTTTCTGGCATCCATACAGGGCCTGCACTGTGATTAGCTACCCAGCTCATTGCTTCTACCACTTTCATCTTCCCACTTGTGCCAAATGACAGCATAGAAAGAAAGCATAGCTACCTCCAAGTTATGTTTGTAGGTTCCTAGAAAGTTCCTTTTGCTTCTAAAATAACTTCCTCACCTTTTGATTAATGTCCAGAATTCTACAGCTAGTACTTCATCCCTTTAGCTTAAAACTTCCATCCCTTTCTAGTGGAAGCCCCAACAATTATGTGTACCTTGGTGTGAATTCTTTCCTGGGAGATTATCATAGAGGGCAATAAGACATTATAAGGGTGTTGAGTACTGAGGAAGTAGACAAGGGTGGGGAAGACAAGGATAATCCACCCATTTCACACATAAGAATGAGGTCCAAAGCAGAGAGGCCACTTTGCTAAGGTCTCCTACTTCTTTGTTGCTGGAATCCAGATTTCCAGCTTTTCAGGACAGCATTCTTTCCAGTTCACCAAATCTCCCTGTTCTCTCTCCTAGAAATATGCATAGCTCAGATCTGCATTGGTTTCAGGCTGTAAGCATAACAGAGGGGTTTCAGCCCTAGGAACAATTTTTCTTACCCAAATATGCTTGATCAGATAACTTAAAGATGATTTATCCCTTATCAGATATAAGCACTAAACGTGTGAGTTTCAATTTCTTTATTATAACCAAAGCCATTAGGATGAAAATTGGGAAGGTGAGCCCAGCTGCTTCCTAGTAAACAAATAGCTCAAAGAGATTTTAAGTCACTAATTACTAAAAGACATATAATCTCACTTCTGTACATATGATCTAATGAACACAGTAAGGCCCTGTCTCTGACCCCACCCCATTCCCCAGGTCCTGCAGGTTTCTATCCATGTGATAACCTGAATAATGATATCTCCTACTGTCCTAAGTTTTCATAGGTCACACAGATCTTTTATGTATTATCTTTTAAGTTGATTATCACAATAATCACTAAGAAATTTATATTATTACCATTTCCTATTTTTAGGTTGAAGATACTCATTCACAAAGAGTTAATATTATACCCAGCATCGAACTTAACCTGAAATTTGGACTCTTGCCTTTGAACTTCAAATTTCATGTTATTTTTTCAACAATATACCTCCTTGGTCAAGACAATTATTTCAGTCTCAGGATAAGACAAGTTCAGAACTGCTTTTATCTTAAAAAGTGGACTTCAGCGAGGCATAATAAAATACTGAATTTATGTATTCTTGTATGATTTTTATGATTTTCTTCCATTTATCTGGCCTGCCTCCCACCTTGAGAAAGTACATTTATCAGCAAATATAAAGCTTCAATTAACTAGAACTGAAGTAACTGATCTGACAAACAGAATTTTCTTCAACTCAATGAGTTAAGTAAGAGAAAGAAGCAGAAGGCAAGAAAGCCAATGGAGTAATTTTTACTTAAAAATTCCAGTGTAAGTCCTTGAGTCATTATAGATTCAGTGTGAACTCCTCATTTTCTGCTTTTACCTTTAGTACAGAACACTGAGAATTCATGGCCATTAAGATGTCGCCAAGGCTCTTTAAGATCCCCAGTTTGCTGAGACAAAATCAATCACGTTCAATAGGCTCTCCTTACTGAGACATAAAACAATTGTGGACACAAAGACAATTCCCAGAAAGGAAGTTTGACAAAAATGTGTTAATTTGGTTTAGATTCTTTATTCCCCATGTGATATAACTGGCAAAATTTCCCACTCCCTTTAGGACAGGCTGTCCCAAAATAATACCATAAACTTGCTGCCATTTTTACTTTTTCTAACTTGGCCATCAGAACTGAAAACACCAGAGTATTCCCAACCCCTTTCATTGATATGATCTTTTGGATCAGTGACACAAAGTCTAGTCATCATTTAAGGACCATCTCCTACTTTACTTAGCTCTGTATACTAGTAAATAATATCAGCCTCTTTCCAGTGATCTTGAATTGGCAGGGTCAAGAGCAGGTGTACTGACAAGGAGGAGCATATTTTTTCTCCATTTTTTTTTCTCTATACATATGTTTCTATATATATTATAAGACTTTTTAATTTTAAAAGTAAGCAGTGATGATTTTTATGGTTATTGTATACTAGAGGCTCAGTGTATGGATTCATGCACATTGAAAATAAATTAATTAGAATAAACATTTTAATATCGCTATTTACCCTTTTTCTATAAGTGTCAACCAAATTCACGATCGACAATGACAGATTGAAACATGAGATTGGCACCAGCAAGAGCTTTATATATATAGGTAAACTTGCTTAATTAGACCTGCTTTCTGATTTAGCTATACTTTTTCCAGCCCAGTGAAGCACCCCAACTTCTCTTTCAGGTAATTGTCAGAAACACAGCAGTAAATGTCAAATGAAGCAGATTATTATTGTAGGTCATGTAGGGAGAACAAAGGGTAAAATATTTAACCCAGCAGTGTTTGACTATATTTTATGCAATGAGAAAACCTGAAGTTATTTTCAAAGTCCACCATTTCTTACTTCTTTTCAGTCATGTCAAGTTTCTAAACTTTCTAAATCTCCATTTTCCAGCTAATAAAAAGAAAATAGGATTCCACCAAGTCTCCTATCTACCTACTCTATGACTTCTGTGAGGATCAAATGAGATGAGGCATGGGAAAATGCTTCACAGACATTTGGTTAAAGTGTAAAATGTTTGTACTGGCTATAAAGCAAGTCATGTTCCTGGGCTGAAGAAACTCCAAGGAGGCTAGTCACTAGGGAGAGAAAGCTGGGCATTGCTATATGACGTCATTACCCGGCATCCACAGTGACCATTTCTGGGCTGGGCATCACATTTTGGGCCATGGCATCTCCGCAATGTTGGCTGCAGTTTGGTGGGCTGTTGCTCCAGGGTGGTGGTGGGGCCTATGTCCCACTTAGGGGAAGCCGAGTGTTGCTTTGTCAGTGCCAGGTCTGTGGTGCCATTTCTCTATGCACGTCACGGCAGCTCCTGTGTTGAGCATCTGCCCCCTGGTGGTCAGTGTGCATCATAGCGACCAGTTGAATGGTCAGAGGGACACAGCATATTAGCCTTTTATATATGTAGATCTTAGTTGCCCTATCTTACTATTGAGGTGCATCCAAATAAACAAAATTTTCAGTCCCTAATTAGAGAGTAAAATATAAAACCAGTATGGTAGGCATAGGTAGAATACTGTTCCAAACCTACATACACTAAGCACATTGGAAAAAGTGACATAAAAAAGGGTGGCCAGGATCATATATAAAGATAGCAAGCAAAGGTACTAAATTTGAGAATGAAAATGAGACAGTCAAGACCATGTGAAAATCCAAAGCCAAAAGTCACAAAGAAGAGGAGGAGGAGAAAGAGGAGAGAAGAAGAAGGAGGAAGAAGAAGAAAAAGAAGAAGAAGAAGAAGAAGAAGAAGAAGAAGAAGAAGAAGAAGAAGAAGAATTCCATCATATAAAAATGGCTTAGATTAGAATGATTGTCAATACCAAGTGTCGGCAAAGATTTAAGTAATAGGAACTCTCACATACTGCCTACTAATAAGGTAAAAGATTATAACCAAGTTGGAAGACTATTTGGTAGTATCTACTACTCTAAACATTAAACCCTATTTTTAGGTATGTACCCAAAAGAAATAAATACATTTGGCCACCAAAAATTGTGCACAATAATCTTCATAATAGCTTTATTTAAAATAACCAAAATCAGAAAAAGTAATCTATTAATCAACAAGAAAATGGAAAACTAAATGGCAGTATTCCCATACAACAGGATATTATATAACAATAAAAAAAATACTAACTGATACATTCAACAACATGGATAACTTTCATAGACAGTGAGGAGACAGAAAGAAGCTAGGTAGATAGGGGTGGGATCATGGGAGGAGGAAGTAAAACCAGGAACCCAAGTAGGTGGAGTTACTAAGACACCCCAACTAGGTGGGGGAAATAAGGGCTTTCACAGGAGGCACAAGCTTTAAAATATATGGATATCACTAAGACAGGCAGCTTGCAGATAACCAATCACAAGGTAGTAAGGCATATAAACCAATCCCAAGGATGTTGCTAAGACAAATTTCTTTGCAAAGACCAATCAGGAATTAACAAGCATATATACAAAAATGCTCGTGCTTCCTCCTCATCCTCCTCTCCCCGCTGCACACTAGGTTCTTGGGTTGATGGCAGGAGATGAGCTGCCCTGTGCCCACGTGGCTTTTGGCCATGTGAGCCTCCACACATGGACTATTAGAGTTAATTAGCTTGGATACTAAACTACTTCTGACTGTAACATGGAAAGGAAGCTCTGGAAACTGGCCTGCTCCTGGAACCCCAGTTACACCTTTTTCAGGACTGGCTTCTCTCAATAAACTTTGATTTCATTAACCATTTTTGTCCATGACTTCATTCTTTAATTTCGAGAGACAATCAAACTTGGGCTTAAAACCCCCACATTTCAGTTTTAATAGGATACTGAATGAAAGACGCAAGACATAAAAGATGAATAATATATAATTTCATTGATGAAAGAGGCCAGAGTAGTGTTTATGGAACAGGGATTGGGGTGGGGTGAGAGCTACCAACTGCGAAGGAACATGAGCCTTCTGGGCCTAGAAATGTTCCATATCTTCTGGATCGTATATACTTGAGTCTATATTTGTAAAATTCATTACATTCCACTTATGATGTTAGTGTACTTTATTATGCATACTGTTGAGACCAGGACATGCCACCCCAAGATAATCTTGTAATGGCATATTGCTTATTGAAAATGAAAATCACCTGAGAAGCAACAGAAGTGGAAGGAGCTCTCCGACTCTTTGTCTCTCTAAATGCAGGAAATAAATCTCCATGTGATAGGTGCCCTATCTGCTCCTGAGGGCTGATAGACAACCTTCTCACAAGAGTTAAAAAATCAGAGTCCAGAAGCCTGTATAAACCAACCTTGTACCTCCTTTACTAACTTAATACCCAAGCCTAAAGCTTGCTTAGATTCCTTTCTAATGAGCACTAACTTTCTTTGTCCTGTCAATTTCTCACAAATTCATTGTTTCTGCATCTAAAAAAGTATAAAGAGGTGCCCAGTGTGACCATTTTTTTGAGCATTATATTGTGGTTCTCCTGTGCACACATATTAAATTGATTTTTCTCCTATTCATCTATTTGTGTGTCAATTTATTATCAGTCCAGCTGTAAGAACTAAAAAGCATAGAAGGAGGAAATCCATCCCTTCCCAGACAATCCACACACGCTTACTCCACAATTTTTAAAAAGAGGCTGAAGGTAAATAATTCCAAACACGGGAGCTGAATAGAATCACACTCACTTCCCATCTTTGTTCAGAGGCTTTCTTTGAAGGCCCAAGTCCCAATTTAGGCAGAATAATTTCAATTCCCTTAAAGATAAAGACCCCAGCCACAACGCCTGGAAACAAATGCTTCAGCACACCCCCAATCCTTAAATTATCCTCATCAGATGGCATTTGGCTAATGAGCCAGGTTTTTCACAGAACCCAAGTGTCTGTCAGATGAATGCCCACTGGCCAATGAGCAAGGGTGCAATAATTGTCTTTCTTATGGGTATTATGCATATGTATAACTTTCATCACCAATGCAATTTTTTTTTTACTTATTTAATCTCCATTTCCCTATTTTATAACTGTAAAATTTGGTAATTTGCCATGGGAATTTGGAATACTTGTAAAAATGAATAATGTTCCATTATATTGTAATCACCTCTTATGTGGGTTTTTATTTCTCATCTGTGGATTGCTAGTTTATTAAAAATTAGCCTGGAAGAAAATTAAAAATCCTTATAAGCAAGGTGCTGGAATAAGATGTTTTGGGGGGTGTGTGTGTGTTCTTTTTTTAAGCCTTTTTTAGTGTAGTACAAATCTACTACCAACTTTAAGGTGAAACTGAACTGACAATGGTTGTGTTTTAATGCTGGGCAGGTTAGCAGATTGAATAAACAAGTGTTGGAGAATGGACATAACTTGGTAATTATCTTACCATGGGAAAATTACTTAATGAGAGAATTCGCAATAATATTTGGATACTGATGTTACTTAAAATATGCTGTTAATTAAGGTGCCATTGATTCAAAACAATATTAAGATCATCCTAACAATAATTCTGACTTGCTAATATCTGACAGCCAGCAGTATCTTCAACTATGTTTTAAAAAGAGAAAAAGAAATTATTTTCATTATAAACTTCATTTTAGAAGTTTTCTCAATGATCTGTTCCATAAAATATCAATGTCTCTTTCAAGTAAAAAGCTGGTTTAGGCCAAATTCCTGTTGCCTTGTTATTGAAAACACACATCAGAGTGTGGGTTTGGAATGTATGCTTGGGTATGAATGCTGGCTCTCCTGTATACTCGCTATTAGATCTAGGCCAAGTACTTCACCTATGCAAGCCACTTCGTAATCTACAAAATGTGGTTGGCATTTTCCTCCTAAGGTCTTACGATAATTAAATGTTATTAAATATAAAATGTTCAATACATTTATTACTAGAGTTGAGGTAATAAAGTAGAGAGAAAATGGATAGACTCCAAATATATCAAGAGTGGGGGACTCTGTGGACTAAATTGGGCACTGCTTTCTGTTGCTCCAGATCACCCAATTCTGTCACTAGAATGTAACTGAGGAAACCCGGTGCCAGTGTTTCAAGTTTCACACTAACATTTCATCCTTCCCCTTGTCTCCCTCTCTCTTGCCTCTGCTTCTTCAGACTCTGAAGGACCTTTAAAACTCTTCTGAGATCTGCTAGTGATGAGAGGGAAGCAACCTAACCAATAAAACTGGAAAACTAAAACCAACTCACCTTCCAAAGAGATGACACTGTAAACAGTAACAAACTGGTGCTTGGAGTTGTTAGTACTTATAGACAATGAGACATCCAGAATTGGTCACAATAACTCAGATGTGTCCCTGACCAGCTGAGAGCACAGAGCCAATGTCACCTCCCAAGATATGAGCTCTCTATTGTTATTTATGAGACCTAAGCTGCTGTTGGGAAATGTTTAGTTAGGCTGTCACTGAATTCCTCCTCCAAAAATTTTTTATAATTTAAACTAATTCTCTTGTTGTAGAAGTAAATGTTTTATCCTTAGTTCAAGGAATATTCAAAGTTACCCATTCATCTGAACTGTGGCAAAGACTATCTCCCCAAACTCCTGATATCATACTCTCTGAAGGCCCTTACTTCTCCCATGCAAAAGGCCAACCCTGTTAAATAATGTCACCTTGCATGGGACAGTCCCTTTTTATAATTCCTTCCCTTGGCCCTTGAGTTAAAGCATACAGTCATATTCATCATGCCATCTTTCAAGGAAGAAATCAGAAATCTATCAGCTTTCAAGGCCTGAGTGATGGAGACAAGACCCAAAAAAAAATCTCAAATTGGGGCTGGATAGGAGCAAAGTTGACAACAGCTCCTGAGAGGCCATTTGTTTTACTTATTTATCACCTGTCAGGGCAGGAAGGAAAAGGGAACCAAATCAGATAAAGGACTCTAAAGCATCAACAACTTGCCCTTATTTAGAGAACATCTGTGAGGAATACAAAGAGAATCTGACTAGGAACCATGTTTGCTATCAGTAGGATGACCATGTAAATTATCATTTAAACTGAGACTCCGTGGAAAGTAAAATGGGGCTCAAGCAATACTTATTTCAGCACAGCCAATATCAATCAGGACTGTCCCAGGCAAATCAAGGCATGTATATGATCACTACAGTGATGATGTTGGGTAGAGTTTTATTCTAATTTTGCCAGATGACTGACAGGTAGCGTTCTAAGCTATTCTTTCAGAATATTAGAATAAGCAAAACCAATTTGTAGAGCTCAACTAGGTTCATGTCTCCATTTAACAATGAATCTGAAAGAAGAAAAAAGCTTTTATTAACAACTAGAGGCCTGGTGCATGACATTTGTGCACTCAGGGGAGTTGGAGAACCCATCAGTCCAGTCAGTGCCCTCTCATAGTCCAGGAGCCCTCAGGGGATGTCTGACTGCTGGCTTAGGGCCACTTCCTAGGGGGAGTGGGCCTAAGCTGGCAGTCGGACATCCTTAGTGCTGCTGTGGAGGTGGGAGAGGCTCCTACTACCACTGCTGTGCTCACCAGCCATTAGTCCAGCTCAGGGCTTCTGGCCGAGCAGCACTCCCCCTGTGGGAGTGCACTGACCACCAGGGGGCAGCTCCTGTGTTGAGCATCTGCCTCCTGGTGGTCAGTGCACGTCATAGTCATAGTGACCAGTCATTCTGCTGTTTGGTCAATTTGCATATTACCCTTTTATTGTATAGGACTAGAACTATATAATGGCAAAGATCAATGCCTCTGGGATTATTACTGGTAGTTAAACTAAGAACCTGGGATCCTTGTTTCCAATCACTGCATCTGATTGGGAAAGCCGGTCTGCACCTAGAGAGTTATGGAATTATCTGTCTCCTTATTGCATTCATCTGAGAAAATGGACTAAAATATCATATCCCAAGCTACTATTCACCCTCATTCTTCAGAGCATGATGCCTGAGTCAGAGCTGTACTTATGAAAAGGAAGTTCCACACATGAAGCCAATAGCCATCACACACATCAGTACTCATGAAATAATATGTCCACTCTCTCTTCCCAAACTCACACAAACAAAAATCTCTGGGCTCATAATCGAATGTACTCACCTAAGAGTGGCCCCTGCTTTGTACAAGCCAGTTATAAAAATCAAGGCTCATATATATACACATGCCTGCATGCTTGCCAATGCGTGAAGCAAGGCCCTGAGTTCCAACCCATCACATGATTGAAGCAAACAGACCAGGACCTACAAAGAAATTACATGCATATAAGAAAGGGTTTCCTGGGGAGATGCATATATGAGGGTCTAAAGAAGAGCGTGCTGGAGGAGAAGAGCTTGAGGAAGGGTTACATACACTCCTCAAAAGAACCAGACTGACAGGTTCCAGAAAATCATGGTGCTCAACATGTAGTTGCCAAATTCTATTATGCCCACACCATCTCTCTGAGCAGCCTCCGCTTTTGCCATTCCAGATCAATGTCTCCATTCTACTGGAAGTAAAACGAGAGATTTAGCTCAAAAGATAGAAGGCTGAAAGAGAGTCTGGGGCAAGAGTGATGGCCTCGCCTATTCTGTGTCCTAGGTACTACTTAATCGCCTGCCTCCTGCCCTTGGGCTGTCCTGCCATTTAACTGTCTTATCTCCCAAGTCCAGATTTTATCCAGCTCCCTAAAGAAGGGCATCTCTCCCCATCCTTCTGGATCATGGAAAGAGGGAAAGAGTAAGAAGATGTAAGTAAGAGGCAAGGAAAGAATAGGACAGATGGGAGCAGAAGAGAGGGAATAACTCAGGGAGGTAGAGGTATTTGTACCAATTTTCAAAAAAGGAGAAGTCCAAATTAAACATTCCTGAGGCAAATAACTCCTACTAACTTTCTAGAACTGATGGTCTCCAGATGGCTCTGTGCATACAAAGGAAGGGAAACTCAGGGAATCTTCCCAACTTTACCACAGATACTACCAACATTTTCAATCTGCCATCTCAGTCTGCAGCCCCATGAAGACTGTGAGGAACTGTGCTGTGGAGGGAACTGTGGTATGCTGGAAAGTACCATCATTCTCAATAGAAGCTGTTTTGTGATTCTAAGTAGGACACTCTGTTGCAGGCAAGGCCAAATGTAGGTATTTCTCTCTTTCCGCGTCCAGTGCGGCTAGAGAGCGAGTCCAGTTCTTGAGTAGGGGCGGCTGGGGATTGAGAAATAAAAGAAAGAGACAAGACACAGAATAGAAGGAAAAGGCTGGGAACTGGGTGGAACCACTGCCCTCTTCTGCTGGAGAGACAATGACTCAGAGCCAATCCAGCGAGTTTATTTTATATCCCCACATACCAGGAAGTTTCACCAAAAGTCAAGACAAAGGAGATTATTTGCATTCTTGAGTAAGCCTTCCTGGTGCTTGACTGGGTTTACGCATCAAAAACCCACTATTGTACACCTGGGCAAAGGTAAGAGTCAGTGCTGATAACACATCTGCCTTTTTGGTAAATGTGTATCCAAGACAGGGCTTTGCCTGTTGCCTTGGGTTCAGCTGACAATAATTAAAGAAATGCCCATCTGCCTTCCCAGGGCGCCCTCTATAGCCAAAACTCATTATAGCCTCAGCAACACAGGATAAGCAGTGATCTTCTTCCGCCAGCATTGTTCATGCTAGTTTATATAAATTCACTGATCCTTTTCTGAACCATTGGCCACTTAGGTTTCAAATTCTGATATATATTTTTAGCAAAACCATACTGTGTGTATACTATATATTGCACAATATAGCAAGTTTGACTTGGAATAGTAACTCATAATCAATTATTCAGTGCCAAAATATATACATATTCACACTAAGAGGTATAAAAACTATAAATAATCCCATTCAAATTCAGGCTTGACTGTTGAATCATTTTGCCACAAATTATAAAAGCTTTGGAGTTTTGGAGAATTTTGTATTTTGACATCCATCATGGATAAGAGATTGTGAGCCTATATTTATTCTTAATATTCCTTGGAATAGATAACTAACAAAGGAAGAATTCAGTACTGTATTAGAGTTTCTGTTAAGGAAAATTACCCACTTTTAAAGTACTTCTTTCTTCTCTATTATATGTTGACTAGAGGCCCAGTGCATGATATTTGTGCCCTGAAGGGGGGTTGTCCCTCAGTGGCCTGCACCTTCTCACAGTCTGAGACACCTGGGGGATGTCTGACTACCAGCTTAGGCCTGATCTGGCCTAAATTGGCAGTCAGACATCCCTCTCACAGTCCGGGGCTCTTGCAGTCTGGGACCCCTCACTCCTTACCACCCGCCTGCAGTGAAGGCAAGACAGGCTCCCACTACCACTGCTGGGCTTGACAGCTGTGAGCCTGGCTCACTACTCCTTAGTGCTGCCTCGGAGGCAGGAAAGGTTCCCACCATGGCCACTGGGCTAGCCAGCCGTGAGCCTGGCTTCTGGCTGAGTGGCGCACCCCCTGTGGGAGCGCACTGACCACCAGGGGGCAGCTCCTGCATTGAGCGTCTGCCCCCTGGTGGTCAGTGTGCATTATAGTGACCAGTCATTCTGCTGTTTGGTTGATTTGCATATTATGCTTTTATTATATAGGATTATAAAAATTAAGAAATAAAACACTGTACTATAATGATTTATCCTAGATTATCCTAAGAGAAGGAGACTGTGACTAATATGTTTTGGGGCTACTTGGGCAAAATTCCATCAGCTCCACTCCTCTATTTTTCCCTATTTCTGCCCTATCTTGCCTATGCTCCTTCTCTAGTACCAAAGCATCCAGACAACCTGGGGAACAAATGCCACAAAGGACAAAAACAACATGAAAAGGGAGAGTGGTTAGGATAAGACAGAGAAAACGGTGGCCTTTCACAGACAACTAACACACCAAAACAAGCAACCCCTGTCGTTTGGGGAGAGCAGTGCTGAGGCTCAGGAAGAAGCAGCTGGGAGCCTTCTGATTCCTGCAGCACTAATGAGGACAACGGCGTTTGAGGGCTCTTTATTTGTAAAATGGCTATGACAAGATTCACTCCCTTACTCCCCTTGGCTCTGACCTTGTCAGAAATGTCTGCCCCTTTGCAATACGCTCTGCAGGCTCCAGGAAAAGTGCTGTGACACAGAAACATGTTTTGGAGCTCAGAGGACCCTTTGCTCATCACTGCTAAACCCTAGTCTATCCAGGAGACATTTCAGGCCGGGGCCACACAGGTGAGAGGTTACCCTTCTCTGGCAGCCAGCAGAGCTGGAGCAGCTACTGCTCAGTAATCTGAAGGCACAGCAGGCAAAGTAACAGGAAAGACACTGCCCAAACACTTCGTGGGTGTCAGGTTGATTTTCTTTATTAAAACTGGTGACTATGATTGCTTTTTTGTTTGTTTGCTTAATCCCTTCACCCTTTCATCCATCTCCCCCGTCCCTCCTCCCCTCTGACAGCTGTCAGTTTGTTCTCTGAATCTTTGAGTTTGTTTCTCTCTTGTTTGTTAGTTTATTTTGGAGACTTGACTTTGAGTGGTGAACACACAATACAATATACAGATGATGTACTATAGAATCACATGCTTGAAACCTATATAATTTTATTAACCAATATCACCCCCAATAAATTCAACACTTTTTAAAAATAAAAATAAATAAATATTCCTGAATTCAGTGAACTTGGGAGAGGGGAGATGGTGACTGTGATTTAATCAGGCACTGATATTTTATCAACCTGCACCTTTTCCCCCTATGCCCTGCCAATGACACTGCCCCACCATACACCCATGTAGCCTCTTTTTGAACTGTAAACAATGGCCGGGACACCAGAATGACTTTCAATATTGCTGATCTATGTATGACTCACCTTTCCACATTGAATATCCAAATGATTCATTACAAATGAGAGAGTTTAGAAAACCAGGGAGGGACTGTCAAATTACTGTATAACAAGGATTGGTCATTATTTTGAAAATATTGCTGACAAATCTTTACAAATGATTATTCACTGGCAAGTCAGAGACTCAGCAGACAGGAAGCTAATTCGAAAGGCCAACAGTTTATGAACACAAGATGCTGCTTTAATAAGGATGGAATGAGTAATTATGAAAAGCAAACAGAATAGTGTAGAGAATCAAAAACATAAACTCCTTATAGCATCATCTCTGGTCAATACTCTTTTGGGTACAACTCAACAGACAGAAAATGGTAAAAACCTTAATAGAATTAGTTCTTCCCCCATGAACTAATTGTATAAAACTGAATACTGACTCCTTACATACCCACCCATCCAATTTCATTGGCAGTGTTTTAAAGGTATATGCTCTCCCAACAGGTTAGACAGAACCGATTAAACCTACCACAGCCCTACCTAACCTCAGAGTTATGATCAGGATGGTCCCTGAGTTGGAGACAGGCAGGTCCCAACCTGCCGTGTGGATATGTACTCCTCCCCCTCCTCCATCAGGGATGTGCTTCTCCCAGAGTGTGCTTCCTCTTCCATTTTGTGCACTGTCTCATGTAATATAAGACTGAACTAAAGATCTCACAGGTAACTCTTAAGTTATCTGAAACTCTTAAGGCCAAGGTCAGGGAATACAGACCTTGGGGGAAAGAAGAGGACTTAAATGTTGAACATCTAAGCACTCCCATAGTGCCAAAGTGTGGCCCTTGGAGAAGACCCAAATACAAACCAAGTTGTGTCTGGACAGGTAAGGGCAATGCATCTTATGTCAGTGACCTAAACATGTATCCCGAAGACAAAAACGATGGGTCTATGGAAGAAAGATGGACCTGGATGGTATGCAGGCCAGTGGTCATCTGTTCCAGTTACTGTTCAGAGGAACTGTTCACAATGCTCACCTCAGACTCTGGTCTTCCCATCTCTTCCTAAATGACTCCCACTTTAGCATGCCACATTGATTCAGACTCCAAGTTAGCTGCCGGGCCTGCTGTGATGACTGCCTGTTCCTTCCATGCCTATAACATAAATCCTGCCTGTGGCTGTGACAAGTTCTGACATTTGGCCATCTGTCGAGGTCAGGTTCTCACAGAAGCCAACCCAGAGCCAACGATGTAAATGGAAGTGATTTATTATGTAACCGTTCCCAGGAGAAAGCAGTAAAAGAATGGGAAAGTCAGGAGTAGAAAGAGGAAGAAGACAAGCACATCTCAGCCTCAGCCTGATCCCATGGGCAGCTCTGGAGTATAAATCATACCTCAGAGTGTGTCCTGCCTTGACATGAAGGAGCTGGGCTTTGGTATCCCCCAGCAGATAGCCACCAGCTACAATGGTCTAAGTTTCAAGGCCGAGGAAGTGACATGAATTCCCAAGCCCTTCCTGTTCACCATAAAAGCAAATGTTCTAGTATGCAAAGGGTCTGTCTCTCGCAAGGTCAGAGGTGCCAGCTGTTGGCAACAAACCTCACTGAAGTTCACAGATCTGTTAAAAGGGATCTGGGCAGGCAATTAAGAGTCCTCTATATCATTCAAAAACATCATTCCATGAACATTTTATTCATTGAAATGGTTGAGCTGTACATGCAAAATGGATGTTTTCTTATATATAAATTATAATTTTAAAAGGGAAAAAATAAAGAGATGAAGCAAGAAGAACAATTGGAGACAGACAGAATGGGCTATCTTTGGAGAATGTCCTTGTGAATGGGAAAAGGGGGCAAGAATTGGGTGGTGTCTTAAGGGGAAAATGGAGGCATAGTGAGAGCCTTTTTTAGATGGAAGAAATAATGTTATTTCATATGCTGACTTAAATGACATATAGAGAAGAAAAATTTTATGATGAAGGAAGGGAAGGAGAGAGTTACTGAATAGCATCTGACCTATTATATGAGGATTAACCTTCTCCATCCAAGTTGGTTGCAGGGCTTTGGAAAATTAAGTAAAACAGAAGACAGACAGACATGATGATGTCCACATGTGCTGAAATCAGAGGTGAGTTAAGGATATATGATGCAAGGCATCAAAAGAATTATATTTAGTGTGTTATATGCAGAGATTATAGGAAATAATAAAGAAACTAAAGGGCAAAGATGGAGGCAGAAATTATACCAAAGAATTCATTCAAACTAAAAATAGGCACATGAAAAAGATGGCACAGCTTATAAGTAGTGGAAGAAATGTTAAATGAAAACAATGAATAATCTCTTGCCTATCAAAATGATGTTCTATATTAGTGAGGAAAGTAAATATTATATCAATTTCTCTGGGGGTTATTGTTGCCTTATGTTTTTAAAAATAATTAAAAACATGAATTTTCTCAGACCCATAGTTCCCAGGTCTAATAATTTAACCTAAAGAAATTAATAACATTTAATAATTTAAATGCCCTAAAATAGGTGATTGCTTAAATAAATCTTAGTATATTTGTATACAGAATATTAACCATTATCATATAATAACTATTTTTAGATGTGAAAATATATTCATGATATATTATTAAATGAAATATTTAAATTACAAATAGGCACCCATGGAGTAATTCAGTTTTCTATAAAAAACATTTTATATCCAAAGCAATACATTTCAAATTTTCAGAAGTAATTATCTTTGTGATTTGTTTTATGTTTCAATATTTTTACAAAGCAGATGTACTTTTGTAATACAATTCAAATTAGGGTTTCTAAAAAGGATACCTACAATACAATATTTGTAATCTGTCTTATAAAATGATTATTAAGTAACTGGGTTGTAAAGCTTATAGATAGTAGACACCTGATATTCTCAAATGATGTGTCCTGAGACACTGGAACATCTAAAAATGAATGGACAGCATCCTGGCTATTTAATTTTCCTCTTTTAACACAAAAGAGTATTAGACAAAAATTTAAGTGGCTCTCTCAGATCCACTTTAGAATTAGTTTATAATATTAGTAAAACACATTGTGAGCAAAACAAACAATTTTGCATCAACTCTCTAGGTTCAAAATAAATGTTTATAATCGTGGTGACAACTTGGAGTGTACAGCAGCATGAAATTAGATGTCTGGTTTTTATCCAAGTTCTTCTGACTGTACTGCATGCAAAGAGAAAGAAAGAGAAGGCCAGTTGTACTAAAAATGTGGATGATGAGTGGTTAGCCACACTTTTTCACTCTTGTCAGCACACAAGGCAAATCATCCTTTCCATAAATAGATTCAAATCTGTGGAAAAAAAACATGTTCTACTGTGTCCTTTATAGATTGTTAATTTCAAAAATTATTTTATTGTTGGCAATACGTCCTAACATAAAGCACCCACCACCTATGTATTAATCATGCCTTTCTATTTTCTGATGTTTTGACATCCACAGCCTTACTGATCCTGGAGAGACTAGTCTTCCAGGGTTAATTCCTAGAGATGGTAAACAGCTTGCTTTAGAAGCATTCCTTTGATATACAAACTAGAGGCCTAGCGCACAAAATTCGAGAGCAGGTATGTTCCCTAGGCCT
The DNA here is from genome assembly GCA_026230045.1 of Corynorhinus townsendii. Lineage (NCBI taxonomy): Eukaryota > Metazoa > Chordata > Mammalia > Chiroptera > Vespertilionidae > Corynorhinus > Corynorhinus townsendii. The sequence continues at coordinate 14,950,262 of JAPDVU010000007.1, forward strand.
GGCCTCTGATCAGGGCCATCTTTTCCAGCTGCCCGCAGCTGGCCCCACCCCTGGCTGCCACTCACCCCCGGTTCCCATTCGCCATTGGGTGATCGGTGCCTGATGGCTGGGGAAAGGGACCAAGAGGTCAGCTGTTCCTGCCCACTCACCAGCCGGCCCCTGTTATGGGTGGCCATCAGGCAATCAGAGCCTGAGGACAGGGAAAGGAACCTAGAGGTGGTCAGTGTGCCTCATAGTGACTGGTCCAGTGGTCGTTCTGGTCATTCTGCCGTCAGGGTCAATTTGCATGTTACCCTTTTATTATATAGGATAGAGGCCTGGTGCCTGGGTGGGGGCCAACTTCCTGCCCTGAAGGGGGCCCAGATCAAGGTGGGGGATCCCCACTGGGGGTGGGCTGGCCTGGGTGAGGGGCCATCAGCAGTTTGCAGGCCGGCCACACCCCCAATTGGGGTGGCGGGGGTCCCCTCTGGGGAGCAGGGCTGGCCTGGGCGAGGGGCGGTGGGCGATTTGCAGGCCAGCCAAGCCCTTGGCTTTGTCAGGAAGGATGTCTGGAACGATGTCCAGAAGACATCCAATCTATCCAGTCTAATTAGCATATTATCCTTTTTTAGTATAGATTAACCACTGCCATGTTCATCACTAGCCCCTTACCCCCCTACACACACACATTCCTCTATGGGGTTCTTACAATCCAGGACAATATTCTCTGGTCTTAATCACCCCAGGACCAGGTAACAGACAACTAGAACACCCTCAGATCCATCTGAAATTATTTATTAAGTCAATCCTAAACCAGTTTGCCCACTCCTCCACTCGTAAATCACAATGAAGGCTCTTGCCCATATTTTCCCCTGGCTCCCTGTGCCTCCTGACTGACCCTGGTGCCTCCCTGCATGGCTCTGCATGGTGTGGTACACCCCCTTGCCTTGGAAGCCATAAGTAAGAAGCTATTTTTTCAAGGGCAGTCATCTCCTGATCTGTTTGCCTCACCATCCTAGAATAATAATAAAAGCTGTATTGTCCAACAGTGCATGGCCACAGACAGCACAGGCTGATGAGTCCTGGTTAGACAAGATTAAATGTCAGCCATGCCAAATGCCATGTTAGCCAATGTTGTTTTATGTGCTTCCTATCTCACGTGGACTTTATAACAGCTTTTTTTCCTCAGTGATGAGAAAGGTTTACTTGTGAGGCCAACTGTAATATCCAAGAAGCAAGAAGGATCCTTGCAAACCCATAAGTTGAGAAAGAGTTTAATGTACCTAAGATATTGTGAAGGCCAACTGGTTCTGTCTCACCTTCAGTGCCTATTTAGAAACTACCTACACGGCCACACAGCCCAGCAAGAAGGCAGTGCTGACCTAGCTGGCTGGGGCCCAGCCCCTCTTCTGCCACCAGCTGCTGCTCTGCCCCACTTGCTGTCTTCAAGACTCAGCTTCTGCTCTACCTGTACCAGCCCCTCATTGTTTCCACAACACACACATGCCCACAAGAACATTTAAGCTAAAGATACCTCCACAATATTGACTCTCTACCCTCTGAAGAAAACTTCATTTTCTTACCGTAAGTTTGCCTGATTCCAGCTTCCAAAGAGAAAGGGAAGAGTGGCTAATTAAATTGTTCTTTTCTGGTGCTTATATATGAAACATTAGGTAGAAAATGCCAACTGCCAATTTGGTTCGCTCTCTTGATTCCATTGTATCAAAGCTGGTCTTACAGGTCCCAGAAGCCTCTCAGTCATATGCAGTCTTGTTAAATATCCTTTGGACTCGGGAGTCTTTGTGGCAGAACTGCTAGCCTCTACATACCGGATCAGGACCTTGCACTTCAACCTCTCTAATATGTTCCCTCTGGCCCTCAGTAGTATTCCAGGGACAGCTGAATTACTTTTTGTGCCTAATTCTCTCCTACTTTTAACAAAAACTTCAATATACTCCAATATAACAGTGAGTTATAATGGCGGAAATCACAGAAATCACACTCTTAACATTTTTTATGTAACTTGTAAGTAGACTATGAGCTATTCAATGGTTGAAATTTTAAGAAGCTACTAAAATAATAAGGTTAAAATAACATGAGACTATCCTTATGTTATAATGTTAAATGAAAAAGTCAAAATTCAATATTACATAAAGAAGATCACAACCATGTAAAACAAACAAACTACACATTTTCACAGGAAATCTCTAAAGAAAAACACATCAGAATGTGTTGCCTTCGAGTGACAAAAACATGACTTTTGGGTCTATTTTTTATGCAGTAAACTCTCTATAATAAACAGGCATTACTTTTATAATAAAAATAAACTTGATTTTTCAAATATGGAATATGAATTCTGTTTGCTTTTATGTCTGAAATTGACAATTTCTGGCACATGTGTTAGAAGTGGCACTTGATATTTAAGTGTCTTGCAAAGAAAAACACTACTACTGCTAATGTGTTATCTATGTACCACCCTTCGACATTTAGGAAAGTTTTCAAATACATCATCTTACTTGGTTTCTACAATTTCAAGAAATAAATTACAGTACCGCAACTGAAAACAGTATGACACCAATTGAAACCTTGTGGCAAATGTAGAGAGAGCACTCTCCAAAATTCACCGTCTTCATCCTCACTGATTTCTCCCTCTGCATACCACATAAACCTGATGTTTAGCTGGTAAAGATTTTTCTTCTTTTTCCATAAAGTCCTGGGGATCCACAATAAGATGTAGAGGGTACTTGCTCTTAAGTCCTAACAATGGTCAGTTCTAACAATGCAAGCTGCATCAAAACCCCAAATATCTGTGCAATGGCTTCCTGAATCACGAAATAAACCTTCAAAGGCCCAGTCTCAATAGAGATCAGTTAAGGCAAGCTGAGCATGTTGAATTATCTCAGTGCCCAAACATCTTGACTGGCTTCCTAACACCCAGTGGGGCTGAATGGGCCCATCATGCTTCAGAGGAGCCTATAAGGATCAGCCCACTACTCTTTAGATTTCCTAAGTGCTTAGTGGGCAATGTTGCTTCTTACAAATAAGAAACAGCTCTTGAAAAAGGTATGTGTTTTTTTTAAGAAGTAAATTTCATCCTTCAAGTCCTCCAAGTTTTCCTTCCTTCTCTCATCTTCCTGCCAAATCCCCAGCCCCAGTTCTCTGTCACCCTTTCAGATCCAGGCAGTTAACTGTCTCATCTGTCATTCTCAAGGGCCTTGCTCTCAGCTGCTACTCAGTGAATCCTTGATAAGGTGGTAACTGAAAAGAATTTTCTGTTACACTTGAAGATGATTTGCCTTTTGATAGAGTGCTACTAAAGAGCATAAAGACAAATAAGATTAACCTTTCTGTTATTATAATACTAGGGGCCCAGTGCATGAATTCATGCACCTTGAAAGGAACTGTGGGCCATGATGCTGAGGTGAGCATAGGGGTGGGTCTTGGCCCATCCTACCCACCCTGGCTCGACCCCTCCCACTGCGGCCCCTGGTCCTTGTCTGCCAGCAGCCCTGCTCCCGCTGCTGCTGCTCCCACGCACCGATGGCACTGGCCCTGCTCACACCCACTGACGGTGCGGAGCAATTGTGCTGGTGCTGTCAGTAGGTGTGAGCAGCAACTGCTGCCCCAATAGCCCCTCAGAAGCAGGGGGAGATGAAGAAGCCCTCAGGAGCAATCAGGGCCAGCAGCCGCCACTCGCACCTACTGACAGTGCCAAGAGATCAGGACCAATGCTGGGCACTGGCAGCGGTTGCAAACAGCAGCTTCAGCATTGGCTGCAGGTGCAAGTGGGGGTCATTGCTGGCAGTGGGTGCGAGAGGCAGCTGCCGGCCCCAATCACCCCTCAGGAGCAGGGGGAGCTGGAGAAGCCAAAAAGGGTAATCAGGGCTGGCAGCCACCGCTCACACTGCTGATGGCGCCGAGCAATTGGGGCCTGTGCCAGGTGCCAGCAGCAGGTGTGAGCAGCAGCTCCAGCACTGGCAGCAGGTGCAAGTAGGGCTGGCGCCAGCAGCAGGTAAGAGTGCCAGGTGGGACCATGGTGCTTGGGAGCAAAGAATTTTCAATAACCACCAGAGGCTCTCCCCCATGACAGTGACCGGCACCCCACCTTGATCTGGTGCCCCGGCTCACCTGCTCCACCATCCAGCTGTGGCCAATGCCTGCCATATTCTGCATGCACCCCCTAGTGGTCAGCACATGTGATAGCAACCAGTTGTTCAGTTGTTCTGCCATTTGGTCTATTTGCACATTAGGGTTTTATATATATAGATTAAAATTTAGCCTTACCTCTTTCTTTCCTGTCTCACCTCCTCTATTTTCATAACTAGAACATATTGCACCTCCTCAGGCATTGTGTTCCTTAACTAACTCCACCCTTGTGAGTTCTTCATTTCTTTTTAGAAGCATCTTTCTCCTCCTTCAGCTAAAAACAAATTCATGGTAGTATGATAATGAAGACTTCCACCAGGTGGACTCAGTTTGTTTAGCAAACTTACCCTGCTCTCTACAACCTTTTGACTGGAATCTCCAAAAAGAGCCCTTTGTCATTCATTGAATAGACATGGTTCTGCCACATTGATGTGCCTTTGCCTAGATCCATGGTCAGCAAACTGCAGCTCACGAGCCACATGTGGCTTTTTGGCCCCTTGAGTGTGGTTCTTCCACAAAATACCACGGCCTGGGCGAGTCTATTTTGAAGAAGTGGCATTAGAAGAAGTTTAAGTTTAAAAAATTTGGCTCTCAAAAGAAATTTCAATCGTTGTACTATTGATATTTGGCTCTGTTGACTAATGAGTTTACCACCACTGGCCTAGATGATGTCTCCACGGGGATTTTCTTCTCTTGAATCCCCATCCTTCTCTGAGAAGTCTTACAGTGTCTCCCAGGCAAAGTGAGTTGATTCTTCCTCTACACTACCATTATACTCTCACATAAGTCTATTACAGAACTCATTGTATTGTATTATAATTGGAAATTTCTGTTTCTATGGTCCCCATTTGACCTGAGCTACTCTATCACATTGTGGGCCCATTCCCACCCTCACTACCTCTAAGCTACTCATAAAGAGCTGGGCACATACAAGGACCGAATCATTATGGAAAGAATAAATTAATTAATTAATGACTGATGGCAGTATTTCAGTTCTCATAGGTATACAGTAGGAGAGAATTTCTGGTCAAGTCACTGGACCTTCTGGAAAATTGCATCAACCAGCTGCCTTACTATGTAATCTCAATGGCTACAAGAGAAGTCAATTGCACAGTATATATCCTCTCTCCTTTTAAATTAAAATCAAATAAGCTTGCACTTTGAGTAACCAAGTATAAAACCTAAGTGTTGTAATTAAACAAACTTTATACCCAAATTAATTTGGACTATTCAGAATAGTTATTGGAATGCAGTCAATGGGGCATTAATATTATTAGCAGGTCATGTAGAGGAAAATAGGGCTCAGGAGTCCAAAAAGTTACCATTTATCATATTTCAGGGTTACCCTGAGAGGAAGTTATAAATATAGGAAATTTAATATGAAATCTAACAGGTAGACAATAATTTTCCAAGAAGGAGTTACATCATGGTTAAGATTATGATTTAAACAAGCTAGACAATTATGTGACCATTTTTAACATTATGAAATTATAAGAGACATAATTTTATTTTTTAGCATTCCTGGCCTAGAAAATTTGGCAAGTTCCTAAATATTGTGGAGGGGCAAGACATGTGTTCTCTGATGATTCCAGAAACTAATTAGTGATAAAAATGAGTTCTCAAACTTAGGAGGCTAATAACCATATCTGTTTTGAAATTTTAATAATCTTGTGCATTCCAATAGATTTTGTTTCCAATTCAGTCTAAGAAACAACAGAATCATGCATCATTAGGCTGGACAAGGAGGATGATAAACAACATTGTTATGTCTCTGTGGTTGCTAGGTTGCTAAAGGCTGGAAAGTGGTAACTCTCATTATTTGACATAGACAAGTTGCTAAATGAGTGTCAAGGCAATTGTTGATGCCCGAAGTGGTTGAAGCAACCTACAGCATACCCACCATCACAGAACTGTCTATTCTTCTCGGCAAGTGCAATCTATTCCACTGTGCTCGCTGCTTGCACATTTTCCTTACTCAAGCACACCCAGAGTTTTCTTTGCAGTACCATTTTATCATACCATTTATTTGTCCAAGCAAAGGCACAGAATAGCTTCCAGCTGTGTCAGAATAAAGGTCAAACTCCAAAATCTGCCTTTCAAGCCATAATGCAATATATTCACAATCATCTTTCCAGTATTAGAGTTGCAACTCTCCCCAAACAATCCTGTAACCTGGACAAACTTCCACCATTCATCCACCTCATAGTTCCAATTTCTCTTTCTTTTACCAACCATTCATTTTTCCCCCTCAAGTCTTTCCCATGAACTTTTTTCTGATTCTTCCTACCTTTGGTGATTATCCAATCCTCTTAACTGGATAACATGCATTCTGCCAAAGGCTTATAATACAGTAGATGTTTGTGTTGCTTTTTGTTTGTTTTTGTTAATCCTTATCTGAGGATATTTTTTCCATTGATTTTTTTTAGAGAGAGTGGAAAAGAGGGAGGATGGGGGGAGGGGGGAAGGGGGGAGGGGAGAGAGAGAGAGAGAGAGAGATTGGTGTGAGAGAAACACATTGTTTGGTTGCCTCTCACACATGCACCCAGACCAGAGCCAGGATCAAGCCTGCAACTCAAGTAAATTCCCTTGACTGGGAATTGAACCTGAGACCCATCAGTGCTCAGGCTGGCACTCTAACCATTGAGCAACAGCAGTCAGGGCTTCATGCTTTTATATTTCGATTCCTGAACCAGGGTATAAGCATTTTTGGAGAGAAATGTTGTTGTATACTTTCTTTTGAAACTCCACACCATCTACCAGTGCATTTTAAACAGTAGATCCTTTGTAATTCCTTATTTTAGCATCTATGTTGGATCAAACATAAAGGGCATCTTTCCTCGAAAGATATCTTTTCTACCACTCTAGTCATGCCAGGCATTCTGGCTTTTATTTAAAGCTCTTAAACATTTAAACATTCTCCTGTTGACAGATTTACTTTTTGAGAAGTTCTTTCTTAGTTATACAAAGACAAATTCTGCTTCCCAGAACTTTACAACTGAGGGTCTTAGTTTGGTTCTCTGAAGTGACACAAACTAAGTTCAACACCTTTTACCTGATAGTACTGCATTTACTTGAAGGCTGTTACTATGTCTTTCTCAAATGCATATTTCAGTGGAAGAGGTGATTTGCTAAAGTTTGGCACTGCATTTCTAGTAACAAAGTCTAAGTTTATGTTATTTATTGTAATATCACATCATAATCTTGGCTCAAATTAAAGAAATATCTACAAATATTCCACACAAATTACTATTTACTCAGGTGTTTGCATCTTGAATTTGCATGTTATTTGTTCCTTATTGGTCTCCTAATCTTATTTCAAAGGGGGAGAACATTTTAAGTTGGAATAATTATTCTCCCTTAGAGAAAAGTTGTTGAAAATATAAATATGAAAGTAGGGCTTTTCTTCTAATGAATTGTAACTGCATATATTTAAGAGACTACCGGTTAGGAAATTAAATTTATTCTGTGTATCTCCAGATGACAAATAGGAAATGAGTAGGATTTAAATGACAAAAGTCTACTCTAAATGTAAATGACTTCTAATAATTAAAACTGTCCAATGAAATGTGTTGCCCCAAGATAGAGTTCATCACTGATAGAGTTCAAACGGAAGTTGACAGTCATCTCATTACTAAAATATTCAAACTGGAGTGAAAAATCTGTCAGGTGGAAAAGGGTGTCAGCTGGAAGTCCCATGTGGAGTTTGCACAGCTCAGAATCATGGACTGCAACAAGGTTGGAGGTTGATTTAGAAGGATGTTCTCTCCTCCACTAGACACAAAGCTAGTGTGTACACTGTGTATGATAAGCAATACAAATGGCCTCGGTAACTCCCCTGACCTTACTGCAGTTTTGTTTTCTTTGCTCTAAAATAAGAAAGACCTGCCTGGATAGTTATTGTGTCCCTTTTTGAATAGAACACTCTATAGTCTTTCCTTTTCTAAGTATATTCAAGCCATCTGTTAATGAATTTCCTCTGAATATTGATGGATATTGGTGTTAATAAATCAGTCTAATGTTTCCAACATCTATGTTTTTCTTCATTGGTAAACTGGCACAGATTTTGTCTTTTTTTTATTGTACCGGTGATTAAATAATTAAGTAATTTGATCACCAACTGCTATGACATAGACAGTTGAGTCTTAATATCTGCCAGTGCATCTTCCTTGAGTCATTCTGACATTATATTCCTGACCAAATTGGCTTCAGATCCTACTCATGCTGAGCCTGAACAGAAACATCGTGTGTGTGTGTGTGTGTGTGTGTGTGTGTGTGTGTGTGTGTGTGTGTTTGTCAATCATAACATTTAAGCAGAAACCATGATCTCACCTCCCCTTCCCCCTTCTCAGTTCAGATTTTGGATTTGTCAAGTGACTGACTAAGTGTTAACAACTAACAGATGGACTAGGAGGGCATATGGGGCTCTCAAGAAAGCAGCTAAGGAGTGATTAAAATCACCAAGGACTGCACTCATTCCTTCTTTCAAATTATGCTATATTTTTCTAACCATTAAATCTGATAAAAATAACAAAGAAGACAATAGAAGTGAGGCAATCCCTGTTATTCTCTCTCTTTTTTTAAGAAGACAGGGTATTTTGGAAAATATTTAATAAGACTTTATATGTTTAAATATTTATAACCTTTCCTAAGATTTTTGGGATGCATATTAAGGTATTTTCCATTTTTATAAAATTTTAACTCACTTCCACATATAGATTGGGTTTCCATTATTTTATCCATTCAATCACGTGGCATGTATGTATGAGTCAAGCCCTGTGCTGGTGTTATAGTGAACAGCAGTATGACCTCCTTAAACTCAAACTCGGACCCTCCCCTTGGAGTGGTAATGGCTACATGCACATGACTACACCATTCAGAACATTCACTCTGGGTATTGTGCTCATTTTAATGGCACTGCTCTTTCCTGCATTTCTGGGTCCCTCCTTATGAAATGCTTTCAGAACCAGATTAGCAGCTCCAAAAACAAAACGAAACAAAAATTGTCTCATTATTTCATAGGTAAGCCTTATTTTTAACACAAAATAGTATTGCTCAGTTTGATTATCAAACTTGATTAACAAAGTTATTTTATTGGTTACAGAACGTATTTACATATTTAAAAGGACATATCATGGGAACAAAAGAACATATGAAGGAAGTAATCTGGAAAAACATTATGCAATAATAGGAAAAATAATGCCCTCTCAAAAGTGCCTGTGTTCTAATCTCCAGAACCTGTGAATATGTTATAGAACATGGAAAGGGGGACTTAGCAGTGGTGATTAAGTTAAGGAGCATGAGATGGCCTGGATTACCTTGGTGGACCCAGTATAATCATGATGGTCAGTAGAAGAAGAAGGCAGAGTCAAAGAGAGAAGGAGATGTTATAACGAGAGCAGAAGTCACAGAGATTTAAAGATGTTCACTGCCAGCCTTGGAGGAAGGGGCCACTACCAAAGAATTCGGGTGGTCTCAAAAATCTGGATAAGAAAAGGATTACTCCAAGATCCTCCAAAGGATAGATGATTTCTTTGAAATATATTCCTACCTTAATTAGAGTGAAACATATGGAGAACCTCCTCTACCCTCTTCCCGCCTGCCTTGAGTATTATTGTGTGAGGAGATGACGCTAAAACCAACTGCCCCCAACCATCAACCATGAACCATGCACGGAAAGCCAGAAGAAATGCCACAAAGAGCAATAAGAAACTCAGTGGGTGTGAGCTGCTGAATGAAGCAGTCAGAAAGCCAGTATTCTAGGACATCTTTTTGTGAGCGATATTATCAATTGAACTCTATTATTTAAGTCACTTTTAGTGACGTTTTCATCAGCAGCCAAATTTAATCTAGTGAAAATGAATGGATCATTTCCAGTCCCTCGGTCTAACTCCCACTCTGAGGAATAGAGAAGCTCAGCCATAGACTGTGAAAATGCAACAGCTCTGCAAGCAGTCACTGTGGACTTGATACCCCTTCATGAACACTCCACCCATTCAGAGAGGTCTGGTTTTTATTGGAAAACAAAATAGAGGACAAATATAAAATCAAATAACAATAAATCCAACATAAAATGGTTAGATCTTATTGAATAATAAAAATGTCGACTTTATAATACTTATAAAGAAGTTTAAATAAAATAATGCAAACTTCAGAAAGGTACTTAGTTTTTTTTTTCCTAGATACTGATGTAACACCCCAAATTGTTAGCACTGAGTTACATTTTTTAAGGGGAAAAAAATTGTCTGGGGTCATATGCCCTACCTGCTTTCCTCATTCATGAAATGCCTAAACACTTAGGTTTCTCTTGCTATTAACCAATAGAATCCTTTGCTGCTTGCTGAAAAACCCAGAATTATATATTATGATTTGAGTCAGTTTTTATCTTTAAGCTTTAATGAATTTGTAGAAAATGCTTCAACAATCTTGGTGAGAAAGACTCTGAGGCTGTCTATAGGCTGAGTGGAAGAGAAGGCTATGATTAGATTAGGAGAAGGGAATGTAGTTAATTATATTTGCCACTGATTTGCCTTTCCTAACCTACAACAAAACTGAGAATTCCTGAAGCCATTGTCCCATGGTCCCAAAAACCTCAGTCTACAGAATGTGGCTCATGGTACATTGACAGAATGACTCACTGAAAAATAAACACAACTCACCTAATTACAGTATTAGGCATTTGTAGTCTATTCTGGTAATGTTGTATACAAAATGCATGTCATTCAATGACAGCATCCTCTGTACTTCCTTCAATCTCAAATCTTAACAAGAATTTATTATGTTCTAGACCTAAAATAACTCTGAGAGAGAAAGTGGAGAAATCAATGGAGATTTAAACTGAGATATGTGACTTCACCTTATTTCTAATAGAGAAGCAACCAAAGTCTTATCTATAATTAACCAAAGGATATAAGCTATTTCTGTGGGGAAAATGTCATTGTTCATGGGTATATGCCAAGAAGCCAATCTTGTTTTGAGCTATTAATCTCCTGTCCCCATCTATTTATAATTTACTCACATTCTAAGACTTAGATAATATTACGACTTGCAAAAGCACTGTTATAACTCCAGCCCACACTTACCTGCTTTGAAATTCTGTGCTATTTATGAACATTTAACCCAATGGTCTTTCTCTGCCATTGTGTGTATGTGTGTGTATCTTCCCTCCTGAACTGTAACAAATTCTGCAAGGGCAAAAACCAAGAATTAAGAATACATGAATATCCTTTCTAATTAAAGGGTAATATGCAAATGAACCATTATTCCATCACAAAGATGGTGGCACCCATAGCCACAAGATGGCAGTGCCCAGTCCCCTCAGCCTCGCCATAGTCCCCCAGTTCTGTGGGGGGTTGCTGCTGAGAGCAGGCTGTGTGAGAGGCCTGGCAGAATGCTTGCTTTGTTGCCATGGCAATGCCCCAGCCAGCGGAGCGCAGGCCCGGAGAGAAGACAGCAGGCCCACCTTCCATGGAAGCAGCGCAGCTCACTTCCACCTTCAGCGGAAGCTGCTCGGCTCCCATGGAAGCAGCGCAGGAGACCTACTGTGCACAATATCGCGTGATGGGCTACTAGTGTATATATAAGCCTTCAAGTATCTATTTTATATGTAGAATATTAGTGGTATGTTTTTCTACCACCACTAAAAATTTCTACAAATTAGTTTTGGTGGCACAATTTGGTCAGGACTAAGGTTTCACCTAAATGCCAACCTTAACCCTGAAAGAATGCAAGAATTCTAGCTTCTGATATGAGGGAGGAGGTGAGACTTTTAAATGTCCCTTCTAAAGCATTGGAGGTATCCAAGGACATGAAATTCTACTAGGGTGAGGCAGAATCATACAGTACAGACAAGAATATTTCAAGTGGAACAAATAACATAGTAACCCATGGCAACCAGACAGACTCACCAGATGTTAATGGAAGAAACTACTCATGCTGACCTAGCTCTGGTAGTTCCTACTCCAGCATATTTCACAGTTTCTGTTTGTGTCCCTCCAAAATCCATATATTGAAGCCCTAACCCCCACTGTGATGACCTTCGGAGGTGGGGCCTTTGGGATGTAATTAGGTTCAGATTAGGTCATGAGGACGAGGTCCCATGAGACTTCATAAGAGTACCCTTTTGAAACAGGTTCTCTTTTTCTCCACCATGTGAAGAACTAGCAAGAAGAGAGCCACCTGCAAGCCAGGAAGAGGGCTATTAACAGAATTTGTTGGCATCTTGACCTTGAATCTCTCAGTCTCCAGAATTGTGAGAAATATGGCTCTTGTGTAAGCCATCCAGTCTGTGGTATATGATTATAGCAGTCTGAGCAGACTAAGACAGATTTCTCAACTCCATCTTTGGCTAGCCACATAACCATGCTGTCTTCGCTTTAGTCTTGGTGTGTTTTTATCTAGCAAGCACACATATGAAGCTTTTCATTTCACATTTAATCCAGAGTGTGTTTATTTAATGCATAAGTATTTACAGCTCTTGTTTATAGTTTATAGTGGGTAACTCATTTCTATCTAACAATTTGATCTGACATATAGGACTTCAAGAAGTGCTAAAGGAAGGGTATGAAAGGTAGGGAGAAAACAGAAATTTATTCCACTACACATTAAATATCTCCCCTCACAATTAGCATTTATTTACTGATACATTTGGATGTGCTCTTGAATTCTAATGGTGAGCATAAAAGCAGATGCATGCCAGTAACAGGAGTTTTTGTCTCACTGTTTAAGGCACTTGTCTCCTCTCCCTACTCTACATTGCCTGCAGGTGGTATTGTTTGATTGATTAATGCCGTTTTAATTGTAGAATTCAGTTTTATCCACTAGTTATTGGGAAATTTTTCAGGAAAAAAAGCCATAAGGTAACTCATTGTCCAAAAAAATGTCATAAATAAATAAATGGGGACTTTTTGTTTTGGTAATAGAGGATTTGATGACTTGTATCAATGTTCTCTCAGAGGACAATAGAAAAACTGAAGACTTTCAACATTTGAAAACATTCATATGAAGGTACTGAAAAGCTAAAAGGACAGTAATGAATTCTCAGGCCCAAATGCAAAGCCTGAGATTTAGGACCACTTTTCCTTGAGGGTGTCTAAGGCTGTGTACAGCAAAGTAAAGCCAAAGAAAGTAGAAGTAAGCAAATATAATGAACGTAGCAAAAGCCAATGAAATAGAACAGTGGTCGGCAAACACATTAGTCAACAGAGCCAAATATCAACAGTACAACAATTGAAATTTCTTTTGAGAGCCAAATTTTTTAAACTTAAGCTTCTTCTAATGCCACTTCTTCAAAACAGACTCACTCAGGCTGTGGTATTTTGTGGAAGAGACACACTCAAGGGGCCAAAGAGCCACATGTGGCTTGTGAGCCGCAGTTTGCCAACCACTGAAATAGAAAACCAACATGAAATAGTGAGAGTCAACAAGACCAAATATGGTTCTTTGAAAAGACAAATAAATTTATAAAGCCCTAATGACAGTGATGAAGAAAAAAAAAAGATAAAAGACACAAATAATCAATGTTAGAAGTGTAGTAGCATTTGTTATTACAAACATAAGAGTTCCTTATGCACTATCTTAAGTAAATAAATTTAAGCATTTCAGCAAAATAAAATAAACATTTTAAATTACCATTTAACAAAATCGACATAAGAAACAAAAAATATGAATATTCATATATCTATTAAGGAAATTAAATCTGTATTTTTAAATATTTCTGCTATGAACCAATTCCAGCATGTAATTACAAGAGTTCCATCAAAAGGTTGATGGGACTTGGGAGACTCAACAAGGTGAGCCACATATGTATTTTACCTGTTGGAAATGGCTAAATGGCACTTCCCCCAAACCTGAATAGAATTGTTAGCTGCCAGACAGCTGAGGGCATTTTATTGCCTCCTGTTGGCCAAATACCTGAACAGCTAGCTGTAGGCTATTCCCCAAACTGATAATGATTCTGTATTCTATACCCTTTGATACCTTACCCTTTGAAGTGTATATTTCCACCTTGCCTTAGGATAAATCGTGTGAATAAAAGCAGGGTCTTGAGTGAAGGAGGAGAGTCTTTAGTTCCCTTTAGCTGAAGCTCCTCTGACCCCCTATGCCTTTCAAAAATATCTTTTGTCCTTGGACTCTTTAATCATCTACACTCAGCCCCTTTCTCCAGAATGCTGAAACCCTTTGTAAGGCTGGGAAAAGAAGCCCGGCATTATGGTGCCCTAACGAGGGACACCAACATATTTCCATATAAAACAATTTGAGAAAGGTAATTGGGTTAAATGTCCATCAATAGTACAGAAATTCAAATCAGATAGGTGTGGACTAGGACTTAAGGAAGTATTTTTGCAAGATATGAAATGATCTAAGTCTTGGAGCATAAGTGGGTTATAAATAGATGGGGCACAGGAGATTAATAATTCAAAACAAGACTGACATCTTGACATATATCCCATGAACAATGACCTTTATGCAGAAATAGCTCATGTCCTTTGGTATACTATAGATATGACTTTGGCTGTTTCACCACTAGAAATAGGGTGAACTTTTGCATGTTAGTTTAGATCTTACTTTACCAGCAAGATGTCTTTACCAGCAAATCCTCCAAAGATTTAAAATTCCAATAATATACAAATTCTTCAAGAGAATAGAAAAAAGGGAACACATCCCAATTATTTAACAAAATCAGCATAGCCTTCATAAGAAAATTTTATAAGTAAATCAAGGCAAAGAAAAAGAATACTGCCAATCTCATGTAGAATTGTAAATTCAAAACTCCTGAACTGAATTTTAGCAAAATGAATTCTATAATATATAATAACCAAAACAAACAAGATAGGTTTATTCTAGGAATGCAAGGTTAGTTAACAATAACCACTAAAGCTAAGCATGTGCATATTATTATGAATGCACAGTTCTACTGTTGGTATGTACCCAAGAGAACTATAAAAAGGTACATAACAATCATCATAGCAACATTATTCATAATAGTCAAAAACTAAAACAAAACAAAACAACAAATATCCACCAACATTCAAGTAAGATAACATAGGGTACAGCTTCACAATGGGATCCTTTACTGAAATGAAAATGAGCAAACTACAACTACACATGACAGTATGGGGAATCTTACAAATATGATTCTGAGTGAAAGAATCCAGACGTAAAATAACATAGACTTCATTATCCCATTGATATGAAATGTATTTTCAAGCATATATTTGAAAATTTTAAAGAAACGCAACAAAGTAATTATCATAAATCAGAATAGTTGCTGGACATGTTCTAGTTTTTGCCTGGATGGCCACATCCAGGTGTGGTCTGGGAAGCAGTACCTACCTGTCCATGAGCTGTTTGTTATGATCCATGCTGCAGACGTTAACACCAGCAGGCCGGCATGAGCTGGAGCTATTTTGCTAAGGTACTTGCTAGGCACTGATCACTGGTCAAGCCATGACATACTGACTAATAGTGGCATTTTGTAAACATGGGTCTGAGGAGTTTAGAAGAGGTTTGTACCAGCTAGTCAGCATTGTTTATTGATAACATTGACATTAATGATTTGTACCTGGTCTCAGTGTGGCACCTGGAGGGCTCTGTCATTCCACATGGTGAGGTAGCAAGAATATGCTTACATGACCAACAGATATAAGAAGCACAAGCTAAAACTTCATTTTGGGATCCTTGATTAAAAATATCCCATGCTCACATTGATGGTCCAGAAGAGAAGGTATGTCCGATAAAACCATGCATTGGCAAGACAATTAGAGGCTCCATCTGGCCTCTCTGGACACCTGTCTGGGAGACAGACTTTCCCTGTGATGCTCAGCCTTACTTTGATGCTGCAGTGATATGTATGTTTTCCTGTAAGAAGTTGTATATTTGTAAACATTGCCATTTTAGGTCCTATGAGTTTCTTCTTTAGCAATTTCACTCTAATGGCCACTGTTAGCACATGAGTCCCCGTGAGACAAGTAGAGAAATTGTGAATAAACATTCAGAAACTTAACTTGGCCAAGTAATTTCATGTCTTTTGAATCTAATAATTTAAAAATGGGATATGAATTTTGTTTTCCTTTGTTTTGCTTTGCTTTCATTTTTCTGGTAATTGAATTTCCTGCTTTTCTCAAAATATATGTTTCATAAAACTATATCCTTTCAGTATTTCATTTTATCACTGTGTTTTTTAAACTGATGGATCAGGAACAAAACCAGTGCCTCTCCACCATTTGAGAGTCACATGAATGTACAATTAGTGATAAATCGTTATGTATACATCTTTCCTCTACACACATTTAAGTATGTTAGGCCACACAATAAGAAAGGCATATAATAAAAAAGCAAGTGCCATGAAAACTTGTTTTACTTTCTTCTATGAATCTGTTTCCAAATCCCCAACTATTTGCTTGCTCTCTCCTCTGTGTTCTCTGACATTCTAGTCCAGCTGTCACCATCCTGGGTTTTAATTATTGTTAATCTGGGTGTTACACAATAGACTCTGAGCTCCCTGTGCCAAGCCTGGATTTCTGTGGATAGCTCCATGCCTGCCACAGAGCACAGACTCAGTAAATATTTGCTGAATAAACAAATGTGAGGGTTTTTTTTGGCCAATGTGTGTTGTAAACACTCTAGCTTCAACATGACAGCCCCTCATTTTTCTTATTACACCTGCCTAAACCTGTCAGCAAACTTACTGAGCATATAGTATCGAGTGTGTGTAGGGATACAAAACAATATCATGCCAAGCTCTTGGCTAAGCTTCAGAAAATATATTTTTACCCAGTAACAAATACAGCACTTCTCTCATGTCTTTCTTCGGTCCAAATAACCTAGAATTTGGACACCGTGTGGCTCCTCTACCACAATTAAGAAACTACCTAGGAAAGTAGCTTGATAAATTGGAGGTATCACCCAAGCAAAGCCCAGGTTTAAAGTGATGCTGTGGTGCCAGTTAGGAAGGTAGAGGTCGCTAGCAAGGACAGCGTGACCTGATTTTGAGTTAGACCAACCTGTAATTATCAGCACCTTTAATATGCAGGTCCTCTGCCAGTTAATGGGGGCATAATGACATGAGGCGCACAGTCGAGTTGATCTGAGGAACCTTTCCTCTCCCTAAAAGCTTCTGAAAGAAAGCCTTTTCCTCAAACAATACCAAATCTGTGGTGTTTTGTTGTGTTTCTCCATTTATATGTGCAATCTCTGGATTTCTAATTCACAGCATGCATTATTCCCACCCCCCCAAAAGAGATAAAAATCCTATAACTTTGAAAAATCTTTCCATTTAAACTGCTTAGACTTCCAGCTCACATCCTGAGCCCGCCATCCCAGCCAGGGTCCTCCTTGTTATGCACACTGGGTACCAGGGTATTATCGACAGCACTAGATTGGTGTTAAATGGGATGCAGACCTGCTTCCTGATGGATTGAGGCCAAGAGAGAAAATACCAAAAGTCTGAAGCTCACCACATAAATCAGAAACTACTTCATGTTGTGACCATGATAAATAGATCTGAAAATATCTACCGGGGAAAGTTGAGAAGTGTCTTGGGGCATTGTGTTATACCTGAATTAAAAAGCAGCTTTGCTAAAAATGAACTTTTCTCCAGGCCAGCATGCTTGTTTTGTGTGTGTGTGTGTGTTTTTTTTTTAATTTACAAATGAAGTATAGCAAAACCCCTGTAAGTCACTGAAGAGATCTTACAGTCCAAGCCCAGGATGCATTTTGGTTAGGGGTGGCCATCATATTAGGCAGATAGAAAAAGAGAGGTTATTTTTCACAGCGCTAACAGATGGTACAAAGAACCTAATATCAATATCTCACTTTCATAAACGGTATCAGTTTTCTTTTATCATCTCATTTTGACTGATATCTCTCCTCTTTTAGACTCAGGTAATAACCCAATAAAGATTATTACTCAGTGTTGTTCAATATTCTGGGAAGTTAAATATTTTATTCTGAGAGGTTATTCTTTGAAAGTGCCATACAATATCCCTGGAATGTGTTCTGAAGACATCAGATTATGTTAGCAAATGGGTTAACTGAAATGTCAGAATATTTGGATTTCACTAAATGTCACAAAATCATAGGCCTGTTTCTGCATTGATATTTTTTATAACGGATTTCATATTTTGGTCACAAACTATGCTTTTTTTAGACATGCTGAATCCATTTTATTTTTCAAATTACTGATTTTGAGCTTATAGATGAACCTGGTGAATGGAGATGGTTTTTGGATAACAGCCTCTAAAGAATGAAATGGTCCCTTCCATTATAATACTTTAGAGAAAGAATGTCTCCTGTATTAGAAAACTCAAATCCTGGACTGGAAATGGCCCCTTACAAAACTTAAAGAGTATCTTTAACTTCCTTATCTGTTAATAATATATTGCAGTAATACAAACAACCATCACAAGGAATTCAGACAATGAGCTATATTCTTACTTACATGCAATACTGACTCAGTTTCCTACTTCATACAAGAGGAACAATGCTATCTTGAGTCTATTTAAAATAAGGCTAATAACTAAGTAGAAACTCTGTCCACTGTATGGCAACATGGCTGAAAGGTCCAGCTCTGGACTCAAAATAGAGTGCTCCACTATGTGGCCTTGGGTAAGTTACTTACTTCAACTTACTAAACTTTGGCTTTCTTTATGGATAATAGAGATATAAATAGTATCTATCCCAAAGGGTTTTAGAAATTTTTAAAAAATGTATATTCAATACCCATGCAACTTTTGTATAATAGAGCTCAGAAAATGGCAAGCTAAAAACACTATTATTATTATTATTATAAACTGATGTACAATACAGCATGTAGTAAAATGGTGAAAGCACTATACATGAAGTAAAGGTAAATGTCAACAGTGGCATTATTGAAGGCTATCATCCATCCCTTCCAGTGCTAGCCTCTGATACTAAAGACAATGAGAAGAACGTGTCATTCTATAGTTGGAAAAACACCAAAGCAAGACCCAGAAGCAGCCAAGTAGCCTACAGGTGGTCACCAAGAGGAAAAAGCCCCCTGCCTACCAGCATTAATTGCACTGGAGCCAAAGAAGGTAATAAAAATTCACACTGAGAAACATTTAATAAAATGAAACTTTACCCAAATGGCATAAATACTGCTTAAATAATTCAGGGCTTTTTAATATGTAGCTATAATTTTATTGAGGGGTAATAGAGCAGCAAGGCAAGGAGATGCCCAAATGTGTAAGAATCGCCTTGAATTCAAGATGGACTATTAGCCAGCTGTGTCTTGGCTGGGAAAATTATAAAACACACAAATCCTGTTTCAGAAGTGGCCCTTGCAGATTCAGGGAATGTGAAACAATAATCTAAATGCACTTAGAAAAAACACACATAGAAATTCATTTTTAAACACTTAATTTTATTATTTATTTGCACTGGAGAAATCGCCATATCCTCCCCAACACAACTACTACCACTACCTCATCATCTTCATGATCCCACTGGATTTTGAAGTGCAAAGTCTCAAGTCCTGTGTTGCTAATGATTTGAGCTGTTTTCATTGGCTCTTAACTCTCTTTGAAAGGCCATTTGAGAGCAATTGTGAAAAAACCGGAATGTTTTAAAGAGTGAAATGAGAAGTTAATTTGACCGTGATGTGGAATAGGGGCTAGTCTTGAATGGGCAAACCCAGAGTCTAGAAATCAATCCAGAGGAGTTCACTGGAATAGAGTCCAGTCTGAGAAGTACCTGGATAAGTTAGTTGACTGAGTAGAGAACTGTATGAGGGACTTTTTGTATCCTCTCCTGAGGATATGATTATTGATCAGAGAGGGAGGGGGTGGAGGAGAGAGCAAGCCTGAGGATATGTTTATTGATCAGAGAGAGAGAGAGAGAGAGAAGGAGGGAGAGAGAAACATCAATTGGTTGCCTCCCACACATGCCTTGACTGGGGATCAAACCCAAAACCTAGGTATGTGCCCGAGTGAGATTCAAACCCGCTACCTTGTGGTGGACTGGATTATGCTCCAACCAACTGAGACACCCGGCCAGGGCTAGAGGGATATGAGGGACATTTTTTAATGTCCAGGAAAGGGGACCTACTGAGGAGAACCTGCTAGCCAGTATGGCCATTTTCACTTATATAGAAATTAGTGCCTCCAATCAGAAACTTCCTGTCATCCAAGAGTCTCATTTTGGTCGTGGTGAGCGCAGTGCCAACTGTGCCCTGAACTGTTTCTCACCACCTCCTTGGACCATCTTTGAGCCTCACAGTTACCTGTTATGATGTTGGGGAACTATAATTTGGGAAATAAATCTTCTCCCAGCCCAGAAAACTTTTCCAGAAAGTGGTAAAGAAAAGAAAGTTTGATTATTGAGTAAGCATTAAATAAGAATGCAATGGACATCACAGGCGATCATTAAAGAGATTGCAAAGGCAGAAATAAATCTTATCCTTTTACATAGCCAGGAAGATGCAACCCACTACCGACAACTTCTCGAGATAAACAACAACTAGTCATCAAGTAAGAGGACTCAACAGCACTATTTATTACATATAGTTTGTCCTAAATCTACCTTGTAATTGGCATAACTGTCCATGTTAGTTAATTGGTTTTCTACAAAGGAAAAATAAAT
This sequence comes from Corynorhinus townsendii, assembly GCA_026230045.1. Lineage (NCBI taxonomy): Eukaryota > Metazoa > Chordata > Mammalia > Chiroptera > Vespertilionidae > Corynorhinus > Corynorhinus townsendii. The sequence continues at coordinate 14,970,986 of JAPDVU010000007.1, forward strand.
GTCTCATACCTTTTTGACAAGAGGTAGTTTTGCAATGTGGAGCCAGGCACCACTGAAGTTAGAATCCTACCTCCCCACCCACATTAACCAGGTAATACTATACTGTGTCTCTTGATGTTTACATTTCAGAGATGGCTCCCAGATCCTGAAGACATCCCAGGTCATAAAGTTTCAAAGAGACTGAGAAATAACTTGAAATTTTCTAAAGTAAATGCTCTAATATGGGGGCCAGGAGAGGAGCTCTTCTCTTTTATTCAACAGGGAAAAGTAAGCCTCTTATTTTTATCTTATTCCTTTGGGGACCCCTGAACTGGATGCAATGGTGGCGAGGAGTTCCCACTGGTACCCACAGGTAGAATGTGTGAGCCTGGTAGAACTTTTCTTACTTAAGACAGGAACAGTGGTAGTGACCATTCCAGTGAAGAGTACAGTGTCTGTAAAGTTTATTAAAATGTTGTTGAAAAAATAATAAAAGCATGCAGCTTAAATAAAAACACATGTATAATGCATTTTAATGCCCATTGTCATTGTTCTGGGTCATTAATAAAATGAGAGTGACGTGATTATTTTTCTGTAGGTGGCAAACATCCCTTTTTATCACCTGGGAAATTCTCAAACACTCATTTTCTATCTGTCCTGGATTCAGATTTTTTTTTTAACCAGTGCATAGAATTATAACTCTATCCCACCTCTGGTTATGAAAGCCAAATGAGAGCAAAGATAGGGAATGCTTCTAAAGTTATAATAAGGTTTTACTATTCCTAGAAATGAAATGTCTTGTGATAATTCAAGGAATGGTCACTCCAAAAGACACATTAGGCTTTCAAGTACATTATACACACATATACTTAAGCTGAACATCAGAACAGGCGCTGTTTCCTGAGAATGCTGATGAAATGGGCTTGTAAGAGGCAGGCTGGGAGAAGGCTAAAGAAGCATTTCCTATTGTAATGCATCTTCCACATGGACAACACATAAAACAGCAACAACTATTTACATCTCAGTGGCTGTCCTTTGAAAGCTTTGTGTTTACTGTCTTTCATAAGCACCTGTGACCATCAAGGAGGACAGTCCCCACATTCTGAGTATAGTCCAAATCGCCTACATCTTAAGATAAAGCTGAATTTTTTTCACACCATTCTCACTTGCCTAAACAAGAATAAGTATCTGATTTTGTTCTCATATAACTTAGCTTTACAATCAAGTCACAAACCTGATCTGAGGAATGTATTGATTGGAAAAAAGGAACTTCCAGGATAGGTCCCAGAATAAATAAATATAATCCAACTTCCACATCTTTCCTGATTTTAGCTAAGATTCCGAGCAATTAAATTTGTGTTTAGAATAATCATCCGAATGCTTCGGAAAGTCTTCCGATTGTTAAACATGTTGTCAATGATATTCAACAGAATTTAAGTGGACACTGATTTCATTGTACCCCATGTCTTTGGAGACTGGTAATCTAAGCACAAAATGATAAATTCAGATTAAGCATAATGTACACTTAATCCAAATATTCTTTTTTTCTCTAAGTACATCCCTGAAAAAATTAAAGTTTACTATTCATAATATTGTTTGTCATACCAACAGGATGTATGTATGTCATTGGCTAGGCTTTTCCTCAAACTTGTGTCTGGGGATCATACAGGTAGAATGCTACAAAAAGGTCTCTGCAACCCACACACCATACCCAAACACTTTGATGTATAAAAGGGCAGTCAATCTGTTTGTCTGTTGCCTTACAAATTGTAACAATAAGCACCAGGAAAAAAAACTTCAATATTTTTCCTACTGATTCATTACACCAAATGTTGACCCAGCTGAATACCATATTGTCACTCAATATATTTTAATGAAAATAACCAAGAAAATATATTATTCCTAAAATACATGCTGGTGATAATGCTTGTATGAGATAGCTTGTAAACACACTAGCAGTAATGCAGCTTCCAACAGATGGTGAGTACCTGGCTGTACCTGGCTCGATTTTAAAGATAAACTCTCTGAGAATAGCAAGAAGGAGCTCCACAGAGGAACAGCTGGCAGTGGGCAAGGATTAAAGACTGAGTGTGTTCAAGGTTGGTCTAAATGGGTCTTCCAGAGGATTTCTGCATGAATGGCTTTCTGGATTCCCACTTGACCTTATCCCACAAACAAACTGCAATATTCTACAAGGTCCATCACATCCCTAAGATGAGTGCACAGACAATGTCCTGGGAATTAAACTCTTCTTGTGACAAATGGCCCTTCCAACTTGTCTTTCACACTGAAAGGGAAAAAACATTAAATTCAATGCATTCCACTGCATGCTGCATTCATTCCTATGTTAACACAAATATGCCCAGAAGGTAAAAGCATCTGTCTTAATTCAGGAAGGGGTCCTCCCATGAGGGAAAGGAATTCAGGCTTGTGATGTGTGTGTTTTTTTTTTTCTAAATAAATTAACCAGATACCAGTTATCAATTGTGCTACTTCCATGTTTACTTTTCTCTTGATGGTTAGTCTAAATATGAACTTGAGCAGATTCCCCAAATGTCAGTAGGATGATTATGAAAAAATCCCTGTAATGTTCCTGGTGAAACCTGGGAATGCTACAGTCATAGATGTCAGCAGCAACTCAAGATCCAATAACATGCAAAGGTGACAACGAACAGACAGAACTCAATACCTACTTGCGTGTCTTTTCTTCCAAAAACAACAGTGTCCAAAAAGAATGTGCAGGAACTCACCAAAGGGTAAAAGAAGCCCAGGTAAAAAACATGGAAAGAATATACAGTTAATTTCAGGGGGGGTTTAAAGCCTATTGCTGGAAAAATTCAAGAACTCATTATTGAACACGTAGTTTATAAAGATAATCACCAGGAGAACTAACTTAAATTCATTAAGGAAGAAAACAGGCAGAACTCCCTATAGCAAAGACTAACACAGAGCAGTGTGGTCCATCAATTAAGAGCCATCTGTGTCCACAGGAATTGCATTTGAATCCTAGCTCAGCCACATACTAGACAGCTGCCCTTGCACAAGTTATTAGTATCCCTGAGCCTCATTTTTTCATATGTGAGATTGCTACAGTAACTGTAATTGTGTTCAGGATTGATATTTCAATGAGTTCATAATTGTAAAGAATATGACACACCCTGTCCTCTCATTATTGAGGGAAATGACCATTAATATGCAAAAACAGTTTAAAAAAGGAGAGTTCTAGATTTAGGAATAATTGTGAAGAAACTTAAGGGAACCCGAACTATTGTGGGGGCCTGATTAACATTTGTACAAAGTCATTCAAAGTCCCAGAAAGAAGGGGATGGTGACTCGTGGTTTTTCCTACTTCACAGAAGGGCTATTTAGACACACAGTGTTCTCCTAACCCAGCTGTCCCATATATTCCAGCTGATATTTGCCTTTGCTTGCTTCCGAATTACGAACATTATATAATACTTTGCTTACACTATGAACACATTACTTAAAACACCACTCAAATGCCATTACTAACCTTGCTAATTCTGAAACCTGAGAAATCTGGAACAGAAGAAGAAAACCATCTGAAAGGACTGTCACATTTTGAGGCAGTGGGAAGTCTAAGGTTGAGATATTTTAGTGGCATTGGCCCCTGTACCAGTAAGGATTGTTCTGTGTGATCTGCTTTCCAAAACAAGTATCAAAAATCTTTTTATAAAGGTAAGTTGGCTGCATTTATTTCTCTCCTTATCCTTAGAAAAATGCTCAGTTCCAAAAATCATGAGCGTGTAATAGCTTGCTATTGTTAAACATAATTCAACTGAGTAAATATTAAAGCTCAAAGAGGCTTTACCCAGTGATTCATGAATCAGGCAGCATCCCATCTAGCAGATCTTAAGGAGCTCCACAAAGTAGAAGACTTTCTTTGGCAGAAAGCAGGGAGGGACAAAGAAAAAGCAAATAGTTTCAGGCTAGATCACCTTCCTAGGAGCGGATTAGATCCTTGGTGCTGATTAAATAATTCCAGATTCACTGTTTAAAAGTTACAGTCCCAGGAGAAGTTGAATCTGGAATTAGGTTAGGTAACAAGTGTTGGTTTGCTGCTGTGGGCTTAGCACAAGTGACTCTATTTGGGGCCTGTTGTCTTTTTTTAATTTTATTTTAACAGTATGATATTCCTTTTTATCCACTGTTGATAGTTTTGGGTGTTATTTTTTTTTCTGTTTTAAAATAGAAAAGAGAGCTTTGGTGATCATGGTTTCACAGTATAAAGATTGAGGCCACATGCTGTCCCCTGCTGTCATTCAGGAGTTCATCTGTTCACAGCTCACCTGTTTGCTACATCTGATCGCCTCAATTACCAGCAAACTGTGATTCCCTGAACAGGAATGTTCTCCCATTAACTTCTGAAGAAAGCAACTTGCTAAAATGCTCCGCCCGCTCCATCAATCATAATGAGCCAGATCTCTTTTCAAAGGCATCCCTGCAGTGAGACTTACTCAAGTGTCAAAGGATGCTTCTAATTGCAAAGTTAATTTTTATCCTGATTGACTTGAAAGTCCAAGGATTAAATTTGATTCCCCAGATCATACAAACATGTAAAAGTCCAGAATGTTTCATGACTTGTAGAGAAACTCTTAGATGAGGGATAATCTACAACATATTAGGAGATCCTTCAAAAAGACAGGAGAGAATCTGAAAAAAATCACTAAGACACCCTCAAGGGAAAGTGGCTGATGTTAGAAGCAAGAACTACCTATGCCTCCAAGGATGGTGAGGAATATTTGCATCCTCAGAGTAAAAAAAAAAAGAAAAAATACAGGAGATAAACTCCCCAGTGTAGAAAAGGCAACAGTTTTGGGTATGGGTTATCCCTCAGGATTTCCTATCTCAGTGAGGAGAGAAGGCAGAGTGCAGAAGGGCTATTTCTGCTGCTGTCCCTTAACTCTGCCTATTACCTAGGCCTGGCCAACATCAGCTGGCCTGTCTATCAGCTAGGCCTCCAGTCCTAGCAAAGCACCAGTGCCCACAATCAGAAACATGCCTCTGATGGTTGCCAGAGGAGAGCGTGGTTGGAGGGCTAGGTGAAAAAAGGTGAAGAGATTAAGTACAAATTTGTTGTTACAAATTTCTCATGGGGATGTAAAGTACAGTATAGAGGACGGAGTGAAGAATATCGTAGTAACTATGTATGGTGCCAGGGTGGGTACTTGAGTAGTTTGTAAATTATATGATTGTCTAACCACTATGATGTACACTAATAAAAAAAAACACAATATTGGATGCGTGGATGAAAAGGGAACCACATACTAATCATGACAAACTTGGGAGGCCTGTCATGGGGGCACGGGTGGGGGACTTACAAACTCAGAGACCTAAGGTAATCACATAGGATGGTCTGAAATGAAAACTTTCTAACTAAAAGTGGGTCATGGTGGTAGTCATGCCCTAGGGTGGTATCTTTTCGGACAAAGGTCAATCTTTATCTTAACTGCTCTGTCTATTGTCTTTTTGCATCTATAATAACATATTTTTGGAATGTCTGGCTCTAGTGGGAGAAATCCCTGTTCTTGTGAGATTTGCAATGAAACTTTGATGAAAGCAAAAATCACATTCATGTCTTTCCTTTCAAACACCTGGTTCCAAGTCCATCCCATACTCTAGAATGAATGGCGACTATAGGAGCAGGGAGATAAGTCATTGCACCAGTGACATTGTGGGCCTTCATTTTCATGTAGCCATCAGGATCGGAAAGATTGTTTCCTGGTAACAAATCATCGGGCCCTTTGCCTGTGCTGGTTTTACACTAGAATGAGCCCATCATCCTTCAGGCTGCATTCCATCCAGCCCTTCACCGACAGGAAACCCAATTTGCTGTGGGTCATTTGCACACATTGTGTTGATGGTAGCCAGTTATTTTCTGAGACAAACTCACCGTATATATATTCAGGGAGTGATTCTGTCATATTTTGATAATGAATTCCATTGGAGCAAGGCTGACATTTCTAAAATTGGGAAAAACCACTAACCTTTTCTAAGAAAACAAATTATTTTCAACAATAAATGTTCCTGTAATGAAGAGTTCACAACCCCCAAATACACTTAAGCACTATTTTCCTTGTTCATCTTAACATAAGGGCACAAAGCAGGATATGTGGCTTCCTAAATAATTCCTATACATATATATATATATATATATATATATATATATATATGAGCAGTTTTTAACAAAATGGTGGATTAAGAATAGATAAACCATTTTAACCAGAGGTGACATTTTTTTCTTACCTTCTGGATCATCATACTCCCATCCCCCCATGTCCAGGACTCTGTAGGCAATAAGCCTCAAGCCATGGGCAGGTCTATCTGTATTGTGGACAGAAGAGTCTTTAACACATATTTGTTCTAAAAGAATATCCTCAAAAAATGCAAATGCTTAGGTCCAAGGTACCAACAATTGAGGGTATATTTTGGGGGTCAATTAGAGGAGAACTTTAGTCAGTACAGGGAATTTCCTGGTGCTCCTTAGATTGCTCTTCTTTAGCAACTGTTTCTTCTTCACCATTATCCCATGTCACATCCAATAGTAACAAAGAATTGCTCAAGATTCCTGGGACACCTGCCCATGGGGAACCTGGATCTAACTCGAGGCACAGTTGGCAGCAAGGTTTTGGGGCTGCACCAAGATTAATCTCTCAAAATCAGTTACTTTTCCAAGATTGTACAGCTAGTAAGGAGTGAAAAATTTAAATCCAGATTTAGACACCAAATTTCAAGTTTTTCCTCCTATGCTGCATGGTCTCACATGCACGACAGGGAAACATGTTGTCAGTGCCACCCGATTTACCATTAATCGCCCTGTAATTGGTTCAGTAATGTTAGTCTTCTTTTGCGAGAAGCTCATAAACTCCTGGAGGGAAGGGCACTGTCTTAGCCTTTCCTTCTGCTCTTCCCCGCAACATGTGGTTGACAGTGACATGAGGCACGAAGGAACATCCACAAATAAGCATGAAGAGAAATACAGTACAAACTCAATAACTACTGAATGTGCAGATAAGGGTTGCAAGAGTAAAAGAATGGGGAGTCAGTCTGAAGAAAATGACTGTCACGTGTGAGTTCCAACAGGGTGGTAAAGGACAGAAAAGACATACATTGGTGAGAAGAGGAAGGAGGTGAGAAAGGAATGGCCCCCAGAACCACTAATAAGAAGCAGAGAGCATGTGTAGGGTTTTACATGGTCACTGGCATTACATAAGGCACTATTGGGGTTGAGGGGCTGGGTGTAGTTTGATGCCAGCCCAAAGCAAAGAGATACATAGAACACCATTTTGCAAAATACTCACAACTTCTTGTGTTTGGGTGGATCCTGCTGCGTTGTTCAAAATAGGTAACGTTGCCTGGTAAACTTTCCTATCAACCTGTTAGAAGGGACTCAGAGAGCATCTGCTCACTATGCATGATGTGTGTTATACCACACAGAATGTCACTGTCAAGAACAAATGGCACCAGTTGCCACCACGCTGTGGCACTCCATTTTACAAAATGATATGTCGTTATTAAGTAGCGAGGGATATTGATTTCTCAGTATGTTTCCTGCTTGCTCAATTGCTTGGGTTACAACAACACTATATGTTAAATACTCAGAGGAGATGCAAAAGGTTTATCTCCGGGTTCTCGATAATGTGCAACTTGCTCTCTGCCCTGGTGAATGATCAAATCCCCTGACACACATCTTGATTCTGTTTTCTCAACAGGAATCTGGTTTTTCTTTTTCTTTCTTGAAAGGTTTACAATGTGAAAAAGCTCCTTGTATGGAGTTGAGATGGTCCTGTGGTGCAGGGTGTGGTCTGAAAGTCAGACCAGCAAGGTCAGGTCCCAGCGTTATCACTGACCACCAAGTTGCCTTGGATATCACACCACCTCTCTGATCTTCAGTTTCTCCCTCTGGAAAGGGACAGGGTTGTGCTAAATTATTCCCAAGATCTCCTTGAGCACGAAAAATACTAGTATATTATTCTCTAGTGTCTTAAAGGATATTTTTTTCTCTCAGTGCATATTATTTATTTATTTCTCATTAGATGTATATTTATTTAGCACCTAATATGTGCCAGTTTTTGTTCTAAACCTAAGGGACATTGCAATAAAATACACACCCACACCCTGTGCCTTTCTGGGGCATAGCTTCTAATGTATGGAGACTGTTTAAAAATAAGTAAATACATATCATGTCAAAAAATGAGCCCGGGCTGAGTGGCTCACTTGGTTGGAGTGTCATCCCACATACCATAAAGTGGTGGATTCAATTCCTGATCAGGGCACATACCCAGATTGTGGGTTTGATTCGGGGTCAGGGTATGTGTGGGAGGCAACTAATCAATGTTTCTCTCTCACATTGATGTCTTTCTTTCTCTTTCTCTCTCTCTCTCCCTCTGTTCCTCTCTAAAATTTAAAGGGGAAAAAAGTTGACAAGAACTGTAAAGAGAAATTGATTAGGGTAAGTTGAATAAAGTGTGGGACTGTGGAAGTAGTGCTAAGGTAGGAAGTGGGTTGCTACTTTATTTTAGGTAGTCAAGAAAGCACTGTCTGATAAGATCACATCAGAGCAGAAAACAGAATGAAGTGAGAAAGTAAACCACACAGTTATCTGGAGGAAGAATATTCTATGTAGAAGGAGCTGCATGTGCAAAGGCACTGAGGCAGGGTGGGCTAGGAATCTGTTCTAAAGTGCTTTGGCTTGGAAAGACATCCAGTGGCTCATTTGAATGTTGCTGTGTTTCCTGACTTGCCTTCTGTCCTGCTGTTGGATCAATACAGACCTGAGCAATGTTCTGAGCAGCACTGGGAACATTCTGGAATATGCCTACCATTGCGTATATTGAAAGCCCACAATGGCTCCCTCTGAAGCCTGGTTTGCTAGAGAAGCAGAGAAACCCTTCCGTAGAGCATATGAAGCTGTAATTTTCCCTCAAGTACATCAATGGTCCTCTCTGCAAATAGTAAACACGATGAGAGCTTTTATTTTTCTGAAAAAGGCAAAGCTGAAAGTGAGGTAGTTATATTTGAGAGGAAGAGCTGAAAGCAAAATCTGCTCTTATGAAGATGGGGAAAGTCCTCTGCCTAAAAGCTTGCCTTAGAGAGCACATTTGTATTTACAGCCACACAATCACCTTGTACACATTTAATAGCTCCATAAGATTTTTAATTGGTCTCTTGGAAAATGAGAAACCCCGCTGTATAACATGGGCCCATAAAATGTTATGCTGCTATGCTGAGTTCTCAAACAAACTGCACACAAATCCCATCCAGTATTTTGTAATATTAAGTGCTGAGTTTAGGAGACTGTGGGATTTGGGCTACATTTGTGTCCCAGCACACTTAGGAAAGACTTCAAATGCCCCCGAACACAACCACACACACAGGGAGACTGGATGGCTGCCCACATGGGGAATGTTGAAAAAATACAACCTCATGTTCACATTTCTCTGAGTTACCTCAATTTCTACTGATAGCCCTCTTCTCTGGCTTGCTACATTCAAAAAATTACTAATTTATTTAACATTTCTCTTTAGAATTTGCCAGTCATTGCTATTGGAAAAAAGATACAAAGAAGAATACTTTACCTTTGCCCTTTGGGTATTTGCCCTCTGCCAGTGCCTGTACATAGAGGTTAGACGTCATGAGACTTGCAAGCCAATTGCTATAGAGATTTAGAAAGAGAAGGAAGAATTATTTTTGTAAGTAATGAAGGAAGGCTTAATGGAAGTTGCAATATTTTTGATGAACCTTAAGGTGAGGACCCTCTGGAAAACGGAGCAGGAAGGTGTTGGTAGAACAGTGAGTAATCAAGCATAGACAGAGGAACAAACTTCCAACAGCAGTAAAAAGTAAAGGCTAGAAAGTGTGGTGAGAATCACATAATGCAGCCCCTTGAGTGGAAAGTGTTAAGAACTTGGGCTTTAAATTACGGGTGCCTGGGCAGCCTTTGAAGGGTTTTGAACAGAAGTTACATAAAGACTAACATTATGACAGTGCATGTATTTCAGACCAAACAGAAACTGCAAACTGAGTCTATGACTTGAGAAAATCAGCACATGAACTTGAGGGGTAGCAATGGGTATGCCAGAGAGCAGACAAAAAATAACTCTGACCTATACCAGCCGCTCTAGCAAAACGTTCAAGTGTTTCCCCATTGCTTTGGGTGAAACAGTCTGCAGTGGAGAGTTTCTTAATTTTTCCTTTAATGCCCACGCTAGCACAGGATTGGTCACAAAACAGATGCTTTGGAAATAGCTGTTGGTTGGCTAACATGAAAACCTCCTGTCTCCTGCTTAGTCTTCACTGGTCACTAACGAAGGGCCTTCCCCAGTTCAACCCCAGTCAGAGAATGGGCTTGAGACACAGCCTTGTCTGTCACATCAGGGTCACAGCTAGACAATCCCTTCCATATTGGCGTCTGCAGCCTTAAAATGCACTCCCACAGCCTCTGCCCTGCTTCTTCCTCCTTGAAGAGGCGGCATGCCAGGACCCTTGGCAGCAGAGAAGGCTTCTAAATTAAATTTCTGAGCAAGCGATGGTGCTCCACTCGTGACTATGTTAACATAGAGCCAACATTTTCAGATAAGCAGCAGCAATGTTTATCTAATGTAGCGTTCCTAGCCTGCTCTTCTTGCATGTCTCAAAGAGGACTGCATGGTCCTCATCAATAACCTGAGTGCCAGTGCACTGCAGCCTCTCCATGGTTCACCCAGTGGTTGCGTGAACCGAGATGGGTGTTGCTGACCCAACTGAGCAGCTGCTCCAGAATGCTACAGAGGGGAGGTGGAGACGGGGCATGTGCAGCCTTCCTGCTTCTAAAAGCTCCATACTCTGTATCCCATGAGCAGCCTTGGGTGAGGAAGAATTCATCTCTCAGTGGTGGAAACAGCGTGTCGGTTTGAGGCCCGTTTGTGAATGTGGTTCACAGACTATGTGATTGCATGCGGCTGTACAGGAATCAGACTTCATGGGTGTTTCCTCTTGGGGGTTCCCACCTCTCCTGAATCTATAAATTTATGAACCTGTTCTATAGATTCAGCTGACAAGACAAGACAACAACACTGTTGCTTAAGTAAGGTCTTAGGAAAATTGTTGTGAAAGACTGGGCTACACTGACAGAAATTTTAAAGACTGAAAAAATTCAGTGTTTGCAGGAGCATGAGAAATGAGTGGTATTATAAATGGATACAGCTTTTTAGGAGACAATTAATATTATTTATCAACATTACTAATGAACTTATCACTTGATCCTGAAATTCTGCTTCTAGAAATCCATCCTCCCAAAGTACTTGCACATGTACACAGAGACTTGTGGGAGAATGTTTGTTACTATTTTATTTGTCACACAGGAAAAAATAGTGACAAGACAAGATCAGTGGTTAAATCATGATTCATCCATACTATGAAATGCTATACACATTTTTTTTGGTAAAGATAAGGAAGATTTTTACTTTTTTGTCTTATATACCTGTCTGCAGCTTGACAATTTTTATAATGAGTATGTATTCATTTGTTGACTTATTTTAAATATTATTTTCATGTAAAAAAGACAACAAGTAATCCAAAACTCTGGACTCATATCCAGGTCTTATTCCCTAGCAGTATAATTTGTAAAGGGGCTTTAATTTTTTTCACAGCTTTATAGATATAAAAACGTAAGCAACGGTTATATGATGTGCACATAGGAGCTGCCCCCTGGTGGTCAGTGCACTCCCACAGCCAACCTCCCATGGCCAACCAACCTCCTGTGGTCCCTCCCCGCAGCTGACCAGCTCTGATAGGTCCCAATTGGAACTGGGCAAGACAGCCCTGACCAGTCCCCATTGCAGGTCAGGCAAAGAGACCCCACCAATGCACGATTTCATGCACCAGGCCTCTAGTTGATATATAATCCTATATAATAAAAGCCTAATATGCTAAGTGTCCAGTCATCTGGTTGTCCATTCAACCAATCAAAGCATAATATGCTAATGATATGCTAAGGCTGCTCAACCACTCGATATGATGTGCACTGACCACAGGGGGCAGACTCTGACTGGTAGGTTAGCTTGCTGCTGGAGTCTGGCCTATCGGGACTGAGCACGATGGGCCAGACACACCCTGGAGCTCTCCTGTGTCCCTCCCCAGTGCCAATCATGCACCGGTGGGGTCCCTCGGCCTGACCTGCACCTTCTCATAATCCGGGACCCGTTGGAGGATGTTGGAGAGCCAGTTTCAGCCCGGTCCTACAGGCCAGGCCAAATGACCCCATCATGCACCAGGCCTCTAGTTGACAAATAATATTATCTAAGCTTTTGGGGTACAAAGTGATTTGATAGACAGATGTATTGTGAAATGATTACACAAAGGTTAGTTAACATAGCAATTACCTCACATAGTGAGCACTTTTGGTATGTAGTGAGAATATTTAAGGTGTACTCTCTTCGCAAATTTCAAATATGCAATACTGTATTGTTAACTGTAGTCATGAGGCTGTGCATTAGACCCCCCAGAACATATACATCTTATAACAGGAAGTCTGTGCCCTTGGAACAATAGCTCCCATTTCCCATACACCTAGCCCCTGCGAACCACCCACCTACTATCTGTATGACTCAGCTTTGTAAGATTCCAAGGACAAATGAGATCACAAGATGTATGTCTTCCTGTGACTAATTTCCTTTAATGTAATGAGTATAGGAGTTTTTAGATCCACATATCAAACAATTTAGTTCTCCCAGGACTACAAGTCATATAAAGTTCAATTTTTAAAGGTTTTTTTTTTTTGGGGGGGGGGGGGGTGCGTGGGCAAATGTGTCATAAACTCAAACACAAGCATGCTTGTGAATTTTTCTCTCAGGAGGTCTGGGAGTGCTTTACTGACCTTGGTGATACCAGCAGAGAACAAATAACACAAGGCCTATGCCAATTTCTTAATGGCCGAGGAGTTCTGTAGTCTCTCCACTCCTCTATGAAGTCCAGTGTGTAACTCATATTCAGTCATTGACTCACTCATTGAAATACTCGGGTGCCTACTATGTGTCAAGCCTGAGATCAATAAAATATTATCTTTTTTCTTTTTCAGGAAGAGAGAAGAGGGTACAAACACTAAGCAGCTATTCAATGAGGCCAATCATAGGGTCCCCCATAGTTCCTTTCCTGACTTTTCCATTATGGCCCAAACTGATTACAATTATGTATTGATGGTACATGCCTTTCAGAAGGCAGAGATGTGACAGAATGAGAAGCTGGACTTTGGAGTCCGAAGATGGGGATACGAGGCGATTTCTAATGAAGTCACCATAGAGTAGCTATTAATTTTTCTGAAGCTCAATTTTCTTATTGTTATGAGTTAACACATCCCGCCTTTCACACTGATTTTTCAAGGAGAACAGTTGATAGAATGTATATGAGAGCACTGCATAGACTACAAAGGAGTACACCCCCTCATTGAATTATTTCAAATAATTTTTATTGCTGTGATTCAGAAGGTTTTGTGGAAAAATCCTCAAGTTATTCAGTTCTCACTTTCTCAAACTGTGACACATTTCAAGGATACCACCTCCGGGTCAAGGGTATGGTAGAAATAATGTTTCTGAGTACAGAGTAATGTGCGTAGAATTATTAGGTGTAAAATCACTTGTGTTATTAGTCAGAAGCTATTTATTATAAGTAAGTATGTGTGTGCATCTCTGAAATTAAAGGTCACCTCTATAAACTACCGAAATGATGACACAGGAAGATGTTAACTAAAATGTTAAGTTGCGATTGGACCCCAAAATAAAAGTATCCGTGATATCAACTGTAAGCTAACCATCAAAGCAAGGAACCCAGAGCAGCAGAAAGGATGAGGAGGAGGCTGCTGAGATAGATGAGGGGAAGAGAGCCTGATAGTCAAGGTTTGGCAGCTGGGAGTGAGCCTACAAGCTCCGGGGTGCTGCTTCACACAGCAGTCAACAGTGAGATGGGGATAACAGTTTCCAGCAAGTCTCTTACCTGAGACTCCATGAGAGAAAATTCCCCTCCCTGTGAGCCTCAAATATATTCGTCCATGTGTTTGCTACTTTTCTACCTAGTTATTTTATCAATTATGGATCGAGTAATGCTAAATACAACTAAAACAATTATGGGTTTGTCAACTTCTTTCAGTTTTTGTCTTGCATATTTTGTGAAACTGTTATTTGGTGCATACCTGTTTAGCACCACTATGTTTTCTGACTGGATCACCTACTTTATCAGATACTAGTATAGCTATTCCTACTTTATTTTAATGAATGTTTGCATTGTCCCATACTCTTACTTTCAACCGGCCTATATCCTATATTTAAAGGGAGTTTCTCATAGACAGCAAATAGTTGGGTGACATTTTCTTAATCTACTCTGCCAGTGTCTATCTTTTTATTTGTGTGCGTGTATTATTTACATTCAACATAATTAGAGATGTTAGGATTGTAGTCTGTTCTTTGTTTCCCTTTGTTTCCTTTCTCCATTGTACTTTTTTCTAAGGTTTACTGAGATATAATTAACAAATAACATGTAATTTTAAGGTGTAAAATGTGATGATTTGATATATATATAGGGTGTGGCAAAAGTAGGTTTATAATTGTTCATGTGGAAAATAAACAATTCATAATAATACAAGAATATACTGTTTAGTGTACTAACAACTGTAAACTTACTTTTGACCCACCCTATAGATATTTTGTTACAATTTTTACAATTAATATTAGTGGGTTCTATTAAATGAGATAGTTCAATCTCAATTTAAAAAAAGCTTGCTAATAATAATAATAATAGCTAAGCCTGAGTATTTTCCACAGCCAGAGTGCCAAATGCTTTCCACACCGCCTCTCTTGGTTCCTACATGCCCCCTAAGAATCTCCGCCCTTGGAAAGGGAAGGACCCAAGCTTAGAGAAACCCACGTGACCAGTATGCAGTGAGTTCAGTTTCAAATCCAAGTCTCTCTGGATCCAGAGTCAGGATCATTAACCACTATGCTCTGTCTCCTGCTTCTCAGAGAGAGCTTCTGGGCAACAAACATGCTGCATCCACACTCTGAAAAATTCTGTTACTTCAGAAATAAGTCCTTTTGTGTGTGAGCTATGGCCTGACATCTTAGGCTGAAAGGATCTTTCATTACCTTATTCCGAAGGGAAGGCTTGACTAGCTTACACACTAACACTTCTCTTTGCATCTCAGCCATTTAATCATTTAAAATTCAGTGGGTTTGTGCATACATCTGAGATGTGCTGGTTGTTCTTCCCCGGGTGTCCCAGCTTGTTTACTGGAGAACTAAATTTCACCAGCTGTGCATGACTAGTCAGGGGAGCTCCTTACTATCAGGAAATTAGAGAAAATTGTTGAATATTTTTTGCTGTTTTCTCTTTTACATCTTTGCTGCTCTAGTCTCTTTGAAGATTATATTGACCTACATGCATTTTACACTGAATGTTTCTCATCTTATCCTGAAAGGAGGATTTGCCAAGTGGAAAAAGGAGTTTTAATCATTGCAAAATTTGTTCAATTCCTGATTTGACAGAAGTTCTTTTTAATCCAGTTCCTAGGTTCATACAAGTCATGTAAAAGCAAATGCAATACTTCCTGCTTACAGTCGCAAGTACTAATGAGGTTAATATTTATTCTAACATACAAGAATTCTGTGTACCCATTTGGGGTGTGTGTGTGTGTGTGTGTGTAATGATTAGGGAAACTGACTTTGGTGTTAGACAAATTTGAATTCTTTTTCACTTAATTGTAGGACCTGGGTCTTCTCTCCACCTGTAAAAAGGAGATAACTGCAAAACCTCTCTCCTTGGTCTGCTGTGCCACAGCGGGGTGATTTGTGTGGAGGTGATTTTTTAATACACCAAGCACAATGTCTAACACACACAGGGGGCATCCCTTTCCTTTCCCACTTCTGTTATGAATTTGGTGAGAAAACTTTTCTTTGCCATGCTCTCTAATCATAGTGCTTGCTTACACCAATCCCTGGAGATGAAAATATTTCCAGATAAAGCACTGGGTACTTATTTCATGTGCACTCCTCATCTTAGTGAAGGCTCTGATTCTCAAATCCCCTAGGACAGCAATGTCCAATGGAGCTTTCTATGCAATCTTGTAGCCCCTAACCACATTGGCTCTTGAAATTTCACTAGGGCAACTGAGAGACTGAATTTTAAATTCTATTTCATTTTAATTAATTTGAACAGCCACGTGAGGTTAGGAGCTATCCAGCTAGACAGTTCAGCTCTAGAAAGTGGTCCTACTACAGAGCTGACATTTTAAAATCTCCAGAAACATTAAAATGCTGCTGAATTCCTTAATACCTGGAGATGAGATGGACTTTCCAGGAGTTTCAGGAGCTTTGGCAAATAGGTGTTGCAAGCTAGGGCCTCCCTTTCTCTTGTTCACTTTTTACCTCCACACTCCAACTTCATACTTTTTATCACATATGCCCAGCCTTCCACAACATTATTTAAGTAGGTAAAATATGATTAAACTAACATCGAATGAATTAGTACATCAGTCAAACAGACAATCTAAGTGCTATGTGTAAAGGCTTTCTTTGGAACCTCACGGTGTTCCCTTTAATGAAGATATGGAGGGAGGAGAAAGGTGGACTGCTGTTTTTAGCATCTTTGAGTGCCTTCTCCTCATGGTCCACAGGGCAATGGGGCACAGGAAGTCGGTGCCCTTCCAGAAGAGCACTTGCTGAGGGCAAAGCAGCCAATGAGATCAGATAGCCTTTAGCAGTGGGGCTGATAATAAGGCAAGATGCAAACAATCATACCTTATGTATATAGGGAACTTTGAGTCTTTTTTAGGAAGAGACCTGAGAAGTTCAACATCTTGTTTGATTCTTTAATTATTGCATGCATTAGTCAGGCTACAAAAGTGAGGCACAAATAATATGTAACAGATTCAGCAAACCCTAGACTTCTGATTACTAGGCTACTTGAATTTACTCTTGACTCACTAGCCTGACTCACCCTTGACTGGGATGAGGCATTAGCAAGCCCTTGACTGATTCTCCTAATGGCCGATTACAAATATCATTAAGTGCCTTGGTTGAGTCCAGTAGTTTTATGACTAAAGAATAGAGTCATCTCTAGTATATAAATCTATATAAATCTAATAGACTGGTGACGAGCTCTCAAAGGTAGCCTTGCCTTCTGGAGAAATGAACCCACCCCCGGAGATATAAGTTTTGGCCATAATGCTGTCTAAGAGTAAGTCCATGTCACAGTGAGGAATGTGTCATGAGAAAACACAAACTTGAGTCAGCATAGTCCTATTTGCCAATGTAGACAGTGTTTATGAGTACCTCCTGTCATGAGGGTTTCATAGAAAGTGATGGGAGGAAATTGGTTCATTGTTTTGGGTTGTGCCTATTGTAGGTTTAAAATCAAATTATTCATGGTACAGATGAAAATGTCAAAACATGACAAAATGCCATAATATACTCACTAAAGAGGGAGGTAACATTCATTCATGTCAATTCTCAAGGTCGATGGGCTTACAGAGGGGCATTTCAGCAGGATTGACTCTAGCAGTGGGTCATAGTCAAGGTCATGCTCTGAGAGAGTTAGAAAGGCCAGCCACACAGGCAACCGCCTCCTGCCAATGAACCAAGAGAAGGCACATACCACAGTCTTGCTACAGGGATGACCTAACCAGTGTCTCCTGGAGGAGGATGCGGTTTGGCTGACACTGTCCAGTGAGAAATCTGACTGACGATTCCCAACTGCATTTAGTGATCAGGGACCCTGTAATGAACAGCTTGGTGACATAGCCACTGACATTACTGTACAGCAGCAGCTGCAGGGAGTCAACTTCTGTTGCAAACTCTTTTTCTATCCCCATCCTATTAAATTGAAGCAACACTTATATTTGAAAAAGATGGCCTCACTACCCATACAGTAGAGCCTCTTATCCATGGGGAATACATTCTAATACCCCCAATGGGTACCTGAAACCATGGATAATAGGAAACTTTCACCTTTTCACTTAAAGGAAGCACTTTGTTGCTTCTCTTTGGCATATCTGAATTGCCAACATCAGTACTCTTCTGGGACATTATTAAGCAAAATAAGGGTTATTTGGAAACAAATACTGTGGTACCTCAATACTCGAACTGATAACTAAGTCAGCTACTAAGTGATTGACGGATGAGTAGCACGTACAACATGGGTACACTGTACACAGGGCTGATCCACGTCCAAGGCAGGAGGGAGAGGGATGGCCCAAGATATCATTAAGCTACACAAAATGGCACACAATTTAAAACTTGTGATTTATTTGTGAAATTTTTCCTTTAATATACCCAGACCACAAATGACCACATGTAACAAACCGTGGGATGCTAAACCATGCTAAGGGGGGACCACTCTACTGAAATACCCATTGTGTTCCAGAAAGAAGAGGCAGCTGGGAGAATGTACAGCTATATCCCCACTGGGTTAGTTTGTCCTCATTAGGCAAGTAATGCATGTTTTTAGGTTAGTCAATGAGGGGTTAGAAATGGGGTTTTTTGTATGATTTTCTGGTTTTTTTTTTCTGAGAAAAAGCAAGAAAATAAAATCCATGCATTGGTCCAATTAGCCCCACTGAATTAGCTCTACACATTGCAGCACCTAACTGAGTTGGGGGTGGAGAGAGATTTAAGAAGGCTCAGAGGAGCTTCCTGAATTGTTTCCAGTGGGTGGGACTCTACTCCAGCAGGAACCTTGGCTGGGACAGAGAAACAATTTCTCCTCAGGCCATCTCTAGACACTAAGGTAAAAACAGAAGCTGTCTCCTTCTGTGAAATGTCACTTTATATTTTACCAGGTCCGAGAGTCAAAGGCCCATGTTACAATTGAGTATTAAACTCAGCCATCCTTAGCCTTTCTGATGTCTGCAATTGTCTGATTAATATGCAAATAGGCTATTTTCTATACTGCTTTTAAAGGCCAGCCAGTGTTCCTACACAGGAAAGGAGGGAAGGAGGATGAGGAGACTGGAAGGAGATGGGACATCCATCCTGTCTCAGGAAACAGACAATAGTGGCCAAGAATATTGACGGAAATACTGAAAATCAATTTTAAGTGTTTCCTACATGGAAAATCAAAAGTAGGACATTTCATACATCACTACTGGCCTGATTCTTTCATTCCTCGCCTGTCATTTTGACTTTGTGCTTCTTTTTTTCTCTTTTGTCAGGTTGTTTTCTTCTTGACTAAATTGGAGGGGAAAAAGCTGACTGACTGGTTTCAGCCCGAAATTTCTCTGTAGAAGGGATCTCATAGTTTGTGGCCTTATCAGCTTTCCCAGGTTCAGACAGACACACGATACATGTACATGAACCCTACATATTTACTATTCAAATTCCCAAAATTCTGCTTCTTGCAAATGAAAGCCTTGCTTTTCAGACTGTTGTTTTGCTGTGGGTTGTACAAAATCAAAGCTGACCACTGATTCATTATTGCCAACATATCTGCCAGTCCCCTGAGGGCAGGGCCTGCAGAATCCTGCCCCTGCAGCCCAAGGGGTGAGGAAGAAATTAAAGAAGTTCAGGAATAGGAACCCCTGTCAATATCTGTAAGTATTATCCTGATATGTGATAAAATATGTCTTGAGCAGTAAAACAGCACAAGCTTGTCAAACTACCTATACACACATACCCTGATATTACCCATTCACAACTTCTCCACTATCCCCAGTCATGGTTATACAGCCTCCAGGACCGAAATTTCACTCTTAGGGACCATCCATGTCTCCTAAACACTACAGTTCCCTATCACATATATTTAGAAAGATGACAGTTCTATTAATAGTATGCTCTATAGTTCCAGCTTTCTTTAATAATAAATCAAATTCATCAATGTCACAAAGTATCTGGTATAGAATAGAACTTTAATTTTTGTTGAAGGGGTGGTTTGGAAGATGGGAGTCATTTTAATAGATATAAATGGTCCATTTCTTCTAGAAGGGGTTAGTCTGATGGATGGTTTTAGTTATTCCTAAGATCACTGTTTTCCTATTATTTTGGAGAAGCACTGAAGGCCATAAAGAAATTTGGATATAAATTTATTTGGATATAAATTTCAGACTCAGATGTCAGATTTCCTTTATTAGGGTAACTTAAAATGGGCATAATTTTGCAAAATTATGCAAATAATACCTGCTTATTATATTCTCTCCCTAAGTCAGAATTTAAACTCCCCTGTACCAAAAGTAATTGTTCTATCTTAAACGGTGTACACATATGCTCTTGCTCAATATTTGCTAAAAGGAAATTGGGAGAGACCATAGTAAGGCAAAAGGTACATTCAGTTCTCACCTCTTCTTCCCTTCAGACTGGAGAAAAGGCTTAAAAAGGGTCTGACTGGCTGGGCTCAGGGCAACCTGAGAGGACATTCTAGCATTCCACTTGTGGGGTGATCCTGAACTAAGCGGTCCTGTCTTAGGAAATTACAGAAAGTGGAAATGGTTTTATAGTCGGGAATAGGTCAGTGAAGGAGGTAGACATGCCAGCTCTGGAAGGGAATAAGAATGACTTTCCTCCCTCTGGACTTTGAGTTCTAGGTTTTGAGAAGAACCCTGTTCAAAAGTTAACTACATGTGTGATTCCTACAACAAGCCAGAGATAAGGAGAGGGACCCGCTGGAGATTCTGCTAAGGGGGTCCTTAGACAATAGACTTTGGGAAAAATCCTAATACTTCCCAGGTTTTAGTTCCTCCATGTATCCTTGAACTTTTTGTAAAGTCTCATAAAATATAGATGCTGTCCTCAAGCACTGCCACATGAATTATGGGCAAAGCCTGACCTCTACCTTAAGCAAAGAGGTGCAGCTGTCTAAGGAAAGGTGGCTTCCCATTGGCAGAAATGACCCCAGAAGAATGACACAGCAGGCTAAAGCCAGTGGCCAGGAGCATCTACAGAACCCAACCCATCAGCCATTCTGGATATGGCCAAAGACACTTAGAGAGAAAAGCATGGTGAAAGTCTGAGCTTTTGCAAGCAATGTGGGGGATTGTGCCATAATGATTTGGATGTCAAAGGAGATATGACTGAAGGCTTCTGAAGGCTGTGGCATCTGAGTTCGACCAGCAACAATAATACTTTCCCAGATCTAAGGTTAAGAATCCACCAAAAATACGGAAATATTTCTAAACTGCCTGGAAAATAGTGAATTTCCTTGGCTATTCCAGCCCTGATTCAAGCTCCTCCTGGATGTTTCTACAATCCAGCAACAAAAGCATCAACTCCTGACACAGCTGGGAGCCCAGAACCTGCTTCATTGACTATATAAGAGATAAAAAAAAACATATTTTTACGTGGTATTTATTCTTAAAGAGTTTATTTGGGGATAAATAAAGACCAACGCATGTAGGCTAAATAGGGAACAACACATTAAATGCCTAAGTGATTATAGAGCCAAGGGGAACTAGAAAAAGTTGGAGTGATCTGGGAGACTGATGGAGATCCCATCAGGAAAAAACACAGGTTTTCTTAAAGTCGTGTGGGCTTATCTTCTGTCTTAGGTTGGGTTAAATAATTTTGCATTGCCTGCACTCTAACAATACATATCCCTTTGCCACATAATGAAGTGTCACTGTCTCTGGCCATGCAATGCTACAATTCAACCACCCTCCTTTATTTGCCAGCTCAAAACCATGTTAATTTTTCTACGCAGCAGTATTTAGAGAAATTATGGGGCTGCATGCAATGTGAGGAGGAGAAAATAGGCCATCTTGTTCTAAGTTACGGAGATGCCAACATTATCCGGGCAAACTCTTTTATTACTTTATTCCCAACAACATTTGGAATCAACTACACATAAATAATGACCCAAATTGATTCATTTAAATGAATTCACTAATTTAAAATGAATTGTGATCAATTGTTAGGAGTCACTTACATTATCCCCGCATCTTCAATATTAATTCCATAAAAAGCTGACTATATATTTAACTTAGAATGAGAGCAATAAAAAACAAAGCCATGGAACACAGGATATGGGGGAATGAAACTAGATAAGCATAAGAAAATCCAATTTGCACACTACTTGAGAGTTTACAGTTTCTAAAATTCAGTCATCTCAATATCAAATAAAAAACAATATCACTGGATTCATAATTCCACTTGTCAGGAATCTGATGAAAAGAAGTTCTAACAGAGGAAAAGTAAATTGTCCATTCCCTTTAGCTGACCAAGGCAAGAGATTTGCTTAATTGGGTGTCTCACTGTTTTACTGCCCAGTAAATAAAAGCTGTTTTCAGAAGTCAGATAATTGGGTGTCAGAGCATGTGATCCAAGTACATGAAGGAAAATCACTAGGAAACCAACCTCTAATCCCTGCAAAAACCCCACGTATACTTTTCTTAAAGAAAATGCTCCCTAGAAAGTCTTATGAGTATGAATGCCCTAGAAATAGAGGCATAGTTGTGTTACTAAAACATTTTGCAAGTTATTATTTTTTTAATGGAATTAAAAAAAGGAGACACTTCAGTAACTTGTGACTAATGAGAAAGCACTTGACCACTTTCTATCAACCTTTATATTCCTTACAATGTATAAAGTTCAACAGGGTCCCCATTTCCCTACAGCAAGTTCATGGCCATCAAGGACGAAATGCAATGTAATCAGACCTTCTTTCTCGGATGGCATAAAGAGGCTAGCAACCAGAACTTCCCTTTTCTGGTAGTATACTGTATACTGAAATGAAAACCACTCTGTCTGAGGTTCTAATATTTCAAAATAGTGGTCTCATTTTCAGTCCATGAGAGCGCAGTAGTTTTGTGATTCAAATACATCTCTTTCTTCCCTTTTTCTATGCCCATCATGCCTCGAATGTCTAGAGTCGCTCTTAAGCTTGTTTCTAGCAGCCAGCCATGCAATGATCCCATTTCTTTTGGAAAAGTACTGCTGATGTGACTGTTTCATAGAGCCCTGCCTTCCTTCAAGGTTCAGGAGGAAATATCTGGAAGACATTTCCAGAAGATAAATATTGCCAAAAGAGAAAGTTGTGCCACATCGTGGCTAAGACCTCATTTCTCCAGGAGTCTTTCTTTGTGCCCCAGACTAGCTTAACCCCCACCCTCCCATACCCACAGACACTCCCATAAAACCCAGAGCTTCTCGGTGCATCATAGTTGTCAGTGCTGATAGCTCCATCCCCGCCCCGTGCTATGAGAGAGGTGCCAGTGCCTGTCCCTGCTGCACCTCTGTCTCAGGGACCTGGGACACAGTTGGCAGTCCACATAAGTGTGCTGAATGTCATATAAAGCATACCATTCATGCCCTAGCCAGTTTGGCTCGGTGAATAGAGCATAGGCCTGAGGACTAAAGGGTCCTGGGTTCATTTCCAGTCAAAGGGCTGGGGATCGATTGCAGACTTGATCCCCAGCCCTGGTGGGGCGCATGCAGGAGGCAACCAACCAATGTGTCTCTCTCACATCAATGTCTCTCTCTCTTTTGTCTCTCCCCCTCTGCCCTCTCTAAAAATTAATGGGGAAATATCTTCGGGTAAGGATTAATAAAAATAACAAAAAAGCACAGCATTCATGACACATTTCTTACATATGTTATACAGTGTATAAGTTATATTATACTATATTGCATATGTTATACATTTTATATAATATACTTTATATCATCATTTAGTTCTCATGAGAAATGTTTAATCAAATTTCTATCTAGGGAATATTTTTGTATCTGGAAGATATTTCTTTAGAAAAATTTAAAACCATAAAACAGACACTTGCTTTCTAATAAAGATGTTTTAAAGATAAGACTGACTTTCAGAAATAAATATTGCATTCCTCTTCATTTTACCATGTACCAAGGCTAAAAACTCTGTTAAGGGCCTAAGGAAATGATTAGGTGATAGAACCATCATGGGCTAATTGCGAGGTTCTCAGTGCGCGGCTGGGTCCTAACCTGTGAGGATGATGTCCCAGAAGAAAACCACATCCTGCCCGCCTCCCCTCACACACACACCGCACTTTGCCTTCCCCACTGCCCTCACCCCTCCAGAGTGCGAATGCTGGTTTCCAAGGCTGGTGGGTGAAGCCACCATTCCACTAAGACTGTACCCCAAACTGGCATCAAGGCTTTCGTGGCCTGCCATTCACATCTGAGCTTAGCTTCATTCTGGAAAGGCTTTTGAGAAGGTGAAAATGAGAGGGTGTAAAATATTTCACGCCGGGCACAAAGGGTGGTGCCCAGTGAAGAGGACAATTTCACTAACACAGCCCAAGTTTGGCAGCCCTTCAGGAGGCCCCGGAATTCTCCCTTGGGGCGAATTTTACAATCTGCAGTTTGCAACATAATCCTTGCAACTTATAATATCACGCTTAATTCTTTTACTTGTAGCGAATGAGTACTGATGGAAACTTTCCGAGCAGGGGGCGGCTGTACTGTCCAGGAATAAGCCCCACGTGAATGCTCTTTAGTGAGGAGAAAATGGAGCCAATTTACTCAGTGGACCGGAAGCAGCATTTTGCTGGGCCCTAGTAACGATTAAGAAAACAAGACTTGCCTCTGAAGCTGCTCTTCCTGATGGAAGAGATACCAGCGAGACCGGCATTCGCCGTTTCTTTCTGAGCCTCGAGGAGAGTTCCTTTTATTATTATTATTTTCACTAAAAAGAAAAAAGAAAAGAAAGAAAACGAATTGTTATAAACTGCTACTTGTAGCTTAGAATAGTCATAATCCCAGAGAATTTGATCATTAAGACACTTAATGACGAGTATGCTGGTGTGTTAACTGCTCTCAGTTTCATCCTGGAATACACAATTAGCAAGCCAGTCATTAAGTACTAGTAATGACTAATTATTCCAGGATTAAAAGCTTGAATAGAGATAAAAATGAGACTGGGACTCTTTAAATTAACGGGTTCCCGTGTCTGCTCTTTGCCATGACTGTACTGTACGTTATGTTCTTCTGAACAATGTTATCTCTAGGGGGGATTTGGCTGCTTCCGAGGGGGATGCAATTGACATCTGCACATCTGCAGCAGATGTTTAATCTGCTACATATTGACTATTGTTTCATAGGTCCCTGCACTTCTCTTAATGGAACCTCCTAATTCATAGATTCCTCGGATCTTTGGGGCATTGTTTTGAGGTGTTCAGGTTTGTATTGTGGGTGTATGTGTGTGTGTGTGTTTCTGTGTGATTACTTTGCCTTCCCACTCCAATTTTAAAGCTTATTTCCTTGCTTCACTAGCCCCAGGACTGCACATACACAGACATCTTGACGTGTTACCAATATCATTATTGTCAACCAATATTGATTCCTCATAAGCTATCTCCACAGAGATACAGCTATCGCCAGAGAACAATATATTACCTTTGGATAGAATTTTATTATATCAAAGTGATTTTAGGTCCAGTCACATAAATGTGAATTCACGTGTCTCCTTGGATCCACAAAGCGTATCTGAGATGGAAGGAGTGAGATTTATACGAGCCCCATCTTTTTAAAATAAGAAAGCCACGGCAAAGCGAGGTCACACGAGCTGCCTGAGGCCACACAGCGGGTTTCTGTGAGAGCTGGAGTGAGAGTAAGTGGTTCAGTGGAGGCAGCCCCGGGCTGGGATCAAGGGACCTGATTCTTTTCCTTGTTCTGTCAAGTTAGAAATATGTGTAAACTCGGAGCACTCTGACTTTCTAGATTGCAGCTTTCTCCTGAGTGAAATGAGGTTTTAAACTTGGTAACCTTCCAGGTTTCCTCCAGTTCTGTCCCCCTACGTCACAGATCTATCTGGAATTAGACCATAAGGTGGTTTAATTAAAAACCATGATGTAAGTCAGTTGTGTAGAAGAAATGCATTAAGGTGAACAGAATTCATTGAGGGCAAGTTTGTAATGAAGAAATGACATGACTATGTCCTAAATTATAGGTTCTAGAGAACAGAGAATGGTTTTGTTTTGTTTTATAAAGAGGATGTTAAAACATGGTTGTGGAAATGACAAATCCACATGTAAGCAAGAAACTATATAAGGTGGTGATAAAAGATTAAAATTACATTTTAGTCAGTTGATTTCTGTAGGACAAGCATGTCAAACTCGCAGCCCACAACGAATATTTTTGCAGCCCAGCCAATATAACAGTATGTAAGAAACATTTTACTAGAAATTTCATAGCTTAATTTTTACAATATCCTGTTATACATATTAACGAACTACAACGTTCGCTAATGACTGATTACTATAATCGTGTTGCATTCATTTCCCTTTTGCACCTTACGTGCAGGCACACCATTTCTCTCCACTAATACTAGCAGCAAATATTTTAGCAGCTGATTAGTCTTGTACTGACTTGTTTGCTGTGTGCAACAGAAAATATTTTGCTTTCAGAGAACAAGAAAAATAGGTTTATTTGCATTACATTTCTTAATTTGTGCAGTTATTCAGTGTCTGGTAAGCTAATGTTCAAGAAAAAATGTTAATTTTTAGTAAAATGTTCCATTATTTTATGTTAATGATTACTCATTTATCGCAGCCCTTTGTATTCTGCATGTCTCTATTGAAATAAACCTACGTTTCTATGAAAATCGAAGCTTTTGATTTTTTCCGGCCCATATAAACTTAAACCTTGTTTATTTGGCCCGTGTTTGCCTTTGAGTTTGACAGGCTTGCTGTAGGGCTTCAGAAGAAAGGAGGGATCAGTAAGTTGTTTCGTAGACAGCCTGTGGCCCTTTTTCCTTCATCGTGGTTTCAGTAAAAACCTTTTCAGCCAGCTCTCAGTCTTCAGCAGACAATCTGAGCCCCAAACTGGCTTCAAAGCCAAACGGGGGTCATTCAGAGATAGCCTCTAGGCCCTTCCAATATTCCACACATTCCCAAATTCTTCCTGGGGACACACACGTGAACACAGACACGCATTGTTTTTCCTTACTCTTTTATGGAGATTCAGGGTGGAAGCACACAGGCAGAATCCATGTTTGCTGAGATAGGAGAGCATTGCTGGGTAGGACAGTTTGAGAAAGTTACTGACGAATGAGAGAAACTCAATCACTTTACGTTATTTAGCCAACTGACAAATTATTTCCTACATTTGAGCTCATTTTGGTCACTAGTACCAAATGATGCATTCCTAAAATGATTCTATTTTTGAAAGAGTTTCCTCATCTGGGTGCTACTGAATAAGCCCAAAGCCCTGTGAGGTTGGTGGATTTCAGATCATGATTCTCTGTTTATGAACTTTTCAAACACAAGGAGAGTTGAATGTTATACCCAACTAGAGCCACACAAATGTACTTTTCTCATCATTGATACAGATAAAAAACAGCCAGTGGGTTATTTATTGAACTTTTAATAAATCCTATATAATAAAAGCCCAACGATGGAATGGCAGAAAGACCAAAACAACTGGTCGACCAGTCACTGTGATGCTCACTGATCACCAGGGGGCAGACACTCAATGCAAGAGCTGCCCCCTGATGGTCTGTGCACTCCCCACTCCGCTGACTGGGATGAGTGGTGCTCCCACAGTGGAAGCAGCCACTCAGAAGGCGGGTCCACAGCCATTAGGCTGACCAGGATGAGTTGCGTAGGCCACATCCCCAAACAGTGCATGAATCCCATGCACTGGGCCTCTAGTATAAAAATATTCTTTAAGTTGTACTTTCAGCTAAACTAAAAATAAAAAGTTTAAATGAGTTTTAAAAGAGGCAGTTTTGACAAAATCAAACAAAACCTATGATTTTTAACTGTTGAGCTAGAATAAACCTAAAATTATACAATATTTTTAATCTGAACCCAGTGAGAACCAAGAATCTATTTTTGTAATAATCTACTTTATTGTTGTGATCATCATGATTTTGCTCCTGGTAACTAAAGAAGGTAGTTCTGGTCACATCTGGTAGGTAGGACAGTTTCTGAGCACAATGGGACAAAACAAGGGCAGTGAAAAGGCAAAACGATAAGTGACAAACTGGGAAAATATAGTTGCAAATTATATAGTAGAGAAATGATTAATGTCCTTGATGTATTAAAAGCTTCTAAAGCCCAATGACCCTATGGAAAAATGGGCTGGAAAATGATCAGCAACAGAAACAAAAAGTCAAATGGCTCTCAGAAATACAAAAAGATACTCGACCTTGCTCACAGTAAGAGAAATGCACATTTAAGCCACAACGAGATATCCTTTCTTCTCTATTACATTAGCAAAAACCCAAAATTGACAGCATACTCTGCGGGGAAGCAGGCACACTCATATATTTTTGGTGGGAATGAAAAATAGCAAAACTATGACAGAAGAGGATTTGACAGAAGATGCATTTACCTTTTGACTTAGCAATTCAATTCCAGGAATCCATCCTTGGTAAAAAAAAAAAAAAAAAAAATCACTTGTAAAAATACAAAAAGACATGTATGCAAGATATTCATTTTCCAGTTCACTTAAAATATCAAGAGAGTAGATATAAGACAAATATCCAGCAGTAGGAGACTGGGTGAAAAACTAGGAAAAACCAGCCATACAATGGAATATTATATTGCCATGAAAAGGAATGAGAATAATCTCTATGTGCTACTATATAGTGATATCCATGTAATATTGTAAGTAAAGAAAATGAGAAAGTATGCTCCCGGTTATATAAGAAAGGGTGGAATTGCCATAACTGGTTTGGCTCAGTGGATAGAGTGTCAGCCTGCGGACTGAAGGGACCCAGGTTCAATTCCAGTCAAAGCATGTACCTTGGTTGCAGATACATCTTCAGTAGGGGGTGTGCAGGAGACAGCTGATCGATGTTTCTCTCTCATCGATGTTTCTAACTCTCTATCCCTCTCCCTTCCTCTCTGTAAAAAAAAATCAATAAAATATTTTTAAAAAGAAAGGGTAGAATACAAATAAATATGTACAGAATATATATGAATACACATGCTATAGCTGTTCACAATTTTTAAATCCTTAATATTAAAAAGAAGTGGTTACTTATAAAAGAGGGAGAGAATCAGGTGGAATGGACAGAGAAAGAAGCCAAAACTTTAAACTATATTATGTTTTGTTTATTTGACTTCAGAACTATGTGAATATTCTACATATTAATATTAAATTTAAAATTTAATCTCTAAAAATTGAAAATACAATTAAATGAGCCAAAATGTATTTACAAGTGATATCATTATGACACAGGAACTATTCCAAGAGATTTTAAGATTTTACCATATGTCCCTACTGAGATGTATCTTAAAGACAAAACCATAGAAGATAAAAACCTTCAACTGTTTCCAGTAACTATATTGTTATGCTGAGACTCTTACTGGTATGATGTTAGATAAAGCTTAGGATTCTTACCATGGAACCAAATAGACTACAGATGTAAAATGAAAAAGTTCTATAAAATTTCAATAGTTTTGAATCTGAATTTCGCACTTTATATTTTGAAAATATTCCCGGAAGAGGCATAAAACTAAAAAACAGCCTTATAGCAATGAGTGGCTTAGTACCCAGATAATGGTCTCTAAATAGGATTTTCCACTAAAGGAACAAAGGATCCTAGGAAAGATTTCTAATTTATGTCTGGAACAAGTCATGTTCCAGATGTGCCCAGAAAAACTTGTCATAAAAAACTACAATATATCATCAAGAACAAATAGAGTCTTGTGAAAAGGACACGGGAACTGTCTGAAGAAGTTCTTACTGGCCAACAACATTTTGAGCATTGATAAGGATAATAATTAAAATGGATCAAAACATGTGTGTTTAAGTCAATGAGCTAATAATGATATATTTTCAAAAGCTAATTGAAACCCATTAGAAGTTAATAGTAGTTTGAATCATTGTTTTAAAGATTGGTCAATAAAAAGAAGGAGTTACGCATCTATGCTGACTTTCCTATACAAACTGTACCATGGGCTACCAAGTAGTTAAAAAGAGAAGTTCCTCTTTATAGAAGTACTCTAGCTAATAAATGAAAGAGGAAATAGAATATTATTATGGTGAAACCTTCCGTGAATTAATGAATCAAGACAATAAGCATCAATGGCTGCTGACATCATAAAAAGAGAGACAGACAGATGATAAGTGTCTCCTGATGGAAGAAAACATCACTATCTCTGAGTTTATTTGCAAAATAAATAAATAAGTAAATAGATTAAGTTTGATCAAGCCTCCTCTAGATACAACTACTAATTTCAAGAATTACAGAGGAAGAGGGAGGTGTTGAGTGACATCACAGTGTTACAGTCAGCAAAATCTTGACCATGGAAAATTCTACAAGACAAATTACCCAATATCTCCTGCAAATAATATGTAAAGGAAATAAAAGAGATGAGAGGAGAACTTATAACTTGAAAAGGCACTCATGAGATATTGCTATCAATAACAATGAACAGGCCTTATTTGGATCCTAATTCAAAGAAACAACCTGTGGAAAATATGATATTTTATGAAACCATTAGAAATTTGAATATTGACTGGCTAATGAATGATATTAAGAAGCTACTGTAACTTATTTTACATGTGATAATAATAGTGTGATTATGTCTCTTAAAAGTTATTATATTTTAGCCCAGCCAGTGTGGCTCTGTGGTTGACCGTCAACCTATGAACTAGGAGGTCACGGTTGGATTCTCAGTCAGGGCACATGCCTGGATTGTGAGCTCCATTCCCAGTGTGGGGCGTGAGGAGGCAGCCAATCAATGATTCTCTCTCATCATTGATGTTTCTATCTCTCTTTCCCTCTCCCTTCTTCTATGAAGTCAATATGAATATATATTTTTAAAAGTTATTATATTTTAGATACACATAATGAAATATTTACAGAACAAATAATAAGATTTCTGCAAGGAGCAAGTCAGGACATAGGTAAAATAATATTGTCCTGCATTTTGAATCAAAGTAATACATGCAGGAAGGTTCATCATACTATTCTGTCTATTTTAGTATAAGTTTTAAATTTCCATAATATAATGTATTTTCAAAATATGGAAGATGAGCCACTAGAATGAGTTCATTTTTTGTGGTTAATAGATTGTCTGCTTTTTTAATAACTTTTCCCATTTCATAGGTCAACCAATGATTTGCTGTCCTGAAGACACAAACCCAGGTCCTTATAACACAATTTTTATAAGACAGAAATACCTGAGTCTTGCATGTTTCTATGTAAGTCACATAGCTTTCCAACAAAAATTAGTGCAAATACACTTCTGTATATTTACATACTTCCCTGAGCTTCACACTTAAAACACGAAAAGTGCAGCTGCAATTCCCAATAGCAGGATTTCTAACAAGGAGGCCTTAGTAAAGTTGGACTTGAAAGGGTGCTTGAATTTTTCTTTTATAACAAACAGTGAACCCATAATGCCTGGCACATAAGTGCTTAATAAACATTTGTTAAATGAATGAATGAATAAATGAATGACAGGTCATGTGGTACACTGAGTAAGAATGTTAGATTAAGACTCTGTATTTAGGAGATTGGGATTTGATTATGAGCCACTGGACTAGAGAATAATAAAATGTATTCTCATAAGGTGGTTTTGAGAATAGTATTACAAGACGATATATAAGCAAAGTGCTAGCAAAGTCCTGCCTGGCACATAGTGAATATTCGATAAATAACAGTGAACAATACAGGTACATGTTTCAGAAAAATATCCAGTGCAACAAGATTTTTGAAAGTATATGTATCAAACACAGTTGACCCTTGAATGATGCAGGTTTGAACTATGTGAATCTACTTAAACACAATTTTTAAAAATTGATCCACGTACTACTTCAAACCCACATTGTTCAAGTGTCAACTAGCAATTGGGAATCCATGTATGCAGATGGAAAACTTAAGTTATAGGTGACTTTCAACTGTGTGGGCTATTGGCATTGTTCAAGCATCAAACTGTGTGTGTGTGTGTGTGTGTCTGTCTATACATATTAGTGCAAATACACCTCTGTATATTCACATAGTGTGTATACATATACACACATACATATATACACACACACACACATATATAAATATATATTTATATATGTGTGTGTGTGTGTGTGTATATATTTCTGTAGACGGATGGATAAATGCATGATGCAAACAATATCATGAAGAGAAGCATAATAAGATTTGACTTGTGTACTGGGCAGAGAACTAGGTTAGAACTTGACTCTGCCACAAATTACAAATTTGACTGCTGGCAAAGCACTTAACCTCACTGTGCCCGACAAAGTTAAGAACACAATACCAGGGTTTTTTAAATGCCATAGCTAGTTCAACAGTTCAGTCTTTTGACATAAAATATTTAGCATAAGGCAGATATAGGTCACTAGAGCATGAGAAAATAGCTGCTATTTATGTCTTCCCTAAGCAATAAAAGCACACAGTTAGTGACCGTTGGTCTCACTCTCCTCACTCCAGTTTATACTCTTTAGTGTGAGATGTTCCTCTCCTTCAAATTGCTAGGCCAGCTGGCCTATATCCAGGCATGTTAGCTCTTGTGGGGCAATGAGCCTAAAGGACTGCAGCAAATGGAAATTAACTGGCATCTAAAAAACAGGGTGGGGACTACAAGAATATTTACTCTTAAAGTCTAGACCAATTCAAGACCTGGTCTCCATGGGCTTCAATCTGTCATCATCACCATCCTCTTTGTAAATGGAACTGCTTTCAGTGCTCATATGCATATATACCTGCTTCTTTTGTATATGGCCATGTCTCCAAGGTTGGAGACCTCAGACTCAGAGAATTCAGAGCTGGGGGGGTCCTTAGAGATAATCTAACAAAACTTGTCTGAGGTTACAGAGCAAGTTCCTTGTGGAACTATGATAGACCAAGATCTCCTGCCCTCAACCCCTCACTGTATGCTCATCTTCCCTCTAGCTAATTCTAACCCAGAGTGTTGGTCCTGGCTATCCAAAAGAATGGAAATAAAAAGAAAAAGACTGACATTCATTAGTTCCTAGGTATCATCCTTATAGCCTTCAATACCAAAAAACCAAACTCCTATGCTAGTGACTGCATCAATAAACACTGTTGGGAAGAGCTAGGTTTTCTGTGACTCTCATTCTGTGATATAAAACCCAGCCTCCCTGGACAAAGGCAACATCACGGGGGAAATGTAAGATCAGGTTGCAGTATTAGCTAAGGTTTTACAAAGCAATGCCTGAGGTAACTGGGAACCAGGAGCCGATTAAGAAAGAGCGGAGTTCCAGGGCCTAGAACCCATGCTGACCTTTCCAACTGGTCCTTACATTTCATTAGATTCTGATAAACAGGCAACTAAATCAGTCTGTGTCCTCCAGGAAATGTAATTGTCCTTCTCTGCAATATCCTGAAAAAAAAAAATAATAAAACCTTTGTAAAGTCCTCAGCATCAAATAAAGAGACATTGCCATTTTGGCCTGACTTCTGGGTCTGGGTGGGGGATTGTCAGACATCTGTGGAAAAATCAAGGTGATTTTCTGGCCCTGGTAGATGGCTGGAACTGTGAGGCTGCAAAATTCCAGGCAGAGCAAGAAGCAGAGAGGCAGGACTGCCTCTCCCCATCAGCATTTCTCTCTTAGCCCATAAACTAGCATCTTCCACACCTTCAGGATATCGTAAAGAAAATCCCAGCTCAGGCACATCCCTTGCCAAAAGGTTGAGTGAGGTGTGGCTGGTGAGGGTAGAAAGAATGCACTGAGTTGACAGGCTCAACACCTACTGGCTTCTCTCAGGAGCCAGCCTACACATGACAGGTGTTTGTTCTGCTCCTGCCCCCAATGGGGTGAGCTCAGCTGGGCAACAGCCCAAGTCTGCTCCTAGCAGGGAGCTGGGAGGTCCTCCTCTGTTTGCCCACTGCCAGGACTCCTAGGGACAAGGCAGGGATGCACAGAGTGTCCGTATTCTCCCTTACAGAGACCCAGTGTGTGTGAGACCAAGAGTGAGTGTAGGGGTTGGGGGAGTCATACCAGGATCTACATGTGAGGAAAACTGTTAAGATATGCAGATTTTAGACATGGAATATAAAGAACAATATAAACAAACAAACAAAACAGAAACAGACTGATTGGTATAGAGAACAGACTGAGGTTGCCAGAGGGGACAGGGGTTGGGTGACTGAGTAAAAAAAGTTGAAAGGATTAAAAAGTACAAATTGGTAGTTATAAAATAGTCATGAGC
Organism: Corynorhinus townsendii; assembly: GCA_026230045.1. Classification (NCBI taxonomy): domain Eukaryota; kingdom Metazoa; phylum Chordata; class Mammalia; order Chiroptera; family Vespertilionidae; genus Corynorhinus; species Corynorhinus townsendii. The sequence goes on from JAPDVU010000007.1 coordinate 15,005,048, forward strand.
CTGTAAAGCACAGCATAGGAAATATAGTCAATAGCATTGTAATAACATGTATGGTAGCAAGTGGTTACTGCAAATATCTGGGGTACACTTTATAAGCTGTATGAATGTCTAACCACTATTCTGTGCACCTGAAACTAATACAAAACAATATTAAAGGTAAACTTTAATTGAAAAAAAGATATGTAGTTTTGACCATATGTCTGCATTGTGTGCTTCAATCTAGCTTTACCAATGATGTTTATCTGACTCCCATGTCTCATTCCCAATTGGTTCATGAACCTGTAGAGAAGAAAGAGTTATTTATTCCCTCTTTTGAAAAGGCAACAACTAGTCTTCAATAGACTGGGGCCTAGCCTATCACTTCTGGGAAAACTGACTGACACCTCTCCCTCACTGACACCCAGTGAAGTTTACTGGAATAGGGAGCACTGAATTCCTGGGTCCAAAAGAAGTCTCCCCGTGAGGTTCTCTGACCTGTGCCCCTGGACAGGCCATTGGTTAGTCTGTGTCCTGGTTTTCTCTTTTGAAAACGTAGGTCAGGACACTAAGCAGATGGAAAGTTCTTCCCAACTCTACCATTCGCTGAATCTGCATACAAAGTGTGACAATAAGGGCCATACACAGCCAGACAGAAAGATAATACACTCTGTCATGGAGGAGCCCAGAAAATCTTCAGGGGGAGCTGGCTGATGCTTAGCAAAGGGGCAGAGTTTCGACATGCAATAGGTATGGGAGGGCATTTCAAACAGGAGACAGGGCTCAGACAAGGGCTTGAAGGCAGGAAGCTGCCCCAAAGTTGTGGAAGGCCTCCAGTTTACAAATATCGAGAATGGTCAACTTGTCATGTTACACAGGATTGTTAGAAATTCACGCTCACGGCAGTTAAATGGAATGATCCTCAATCTCATAAAGTGCAAAGTCAGAGTCCACTGTACCAACTGCTCCACAGTTCAGAGTGTGTGCACACACACGTGTGTGTGTGAATGTGAGAGAGCATGTGTATGTGAGTGTGTGAGAGAGTGTTTGACTGTGTGAGTGAGGGTAAGTATGTATGTGTGTGTCAGTGAGTGTATGCGTGTGAGAGAGTGTGAATGTGTGTGAGAGGGTATGTATGTGTGTGTGTGTGAGTATGTGTGGGAGAGTGTGTGAATGTGGGTGTGAGTGTGTGCATTCATGTGTTAGTGAGTGTTCGCGCGCGCGCGTGTTTTATAGAGCTCATATTTAGAGGGGCCATGGGAGTGAAACTGGTTGAACGGAGTGGGAGATTATGCAGACCAGCAGAACAACTCAGCCAGATTGATTGCTTCTAGGTCAATCATCAGATACGGATTTGGAGTGCCTTAGGGTCGATCTAATGCTCTCATTAAGATGACTGAAATAACCAGCCCACTGAACAGTCAATATTGTTATTTCATCCATCTTAATGATCCAATCAGATCAACTCTGTGTGATCGTCAACACCAACCCCAGAGGGGAAAAAACTCGTCCACAGACATTGCAGCAGCTTCTGTTGAGCTCTCCTATCTTAACGATGGGCTAAGTCACAGAGAGGTCCCCAGAGGAGAGAGAGTGGAGTAGTTACTGTTCATAAACAAAGATATTAAAGGTCATATCTTAATGAGGCAAAAGGAGGACACTGTAGATTTGAGTAAATGGACAAAGATAGGAATGAGCAAGATGTACATAATGGATCAACGGCACTTTTCTTTGACCAGAACAGTATGTCCATGTTACAGGAAAGGGGATAGATAAGGCAGGAAAGATGAGCCACATGAAGGGGGAAGAGGAAAGTCAAATGAATGATGTCTTGATCAATGTATAGTCAATTTAACTCAGAGCCTAGTGATATAAAGACTTTTCAATGAATGTTGGTTATGATGACAATATTAATGATGGTGGTGATAATTTTCATGACAACAATAATATAAACTGTCAGCAAGAGGGACCAATAGTAATCAGGAAAGATCAACACACAAATGACAGGAAAGGAGGTTTAGGGAAGTTTCTGTTAGCAAATATGAAGCTGGGACCAGAGACATCCAGAACTGTGAAACAACCTTGATAGGGTAATGGCCATAAATGTACAAAAGAAGCAGCAGCTGAGGAGAAAGACTATTATTAACTGACTTGTATGAATGACCCTTAAAAGTCATTAGTTAAAGCCCTAAGCCCATTGTGACAACATTTGAAGATAGAGCCTTTAAGGAAATACTTAGGTTAAATAACATGATGACAATGGGGGCTGAATCCCACAGGACTGGGTCCTTATAAGAAGAGGAAGAGAAACCAGGAGCCACCATGAAAAGGCATGTGGGGACACAGCGAGAAGGCAAAGAGAACTCTCAGGAACCTAGAGTTCCCTGGGCAGCTTGTCAAAAAAATGCAGGCTGAGACCCCGCCCCTAAAGATTCTGATTTCATTGGGCAAGAGTGGAGCCCTGGCATTTAAATAGCCCCCAGTACAGTAAAGGTTGCTAGTTCATTTAGAATGTTATTTAAATGTGATTGGAGGATATTCTTTAAAGGGCTCAGACTACAGATGGAAAAAACAAGTTCAATATTTTGGATATTGTGGGATAGTGGCACCTCCAGCCTGCAAACCAAATGACCTAGATCCCAGCAAGTACCTTCTCCACTAAGGGACAGCACACAGAACGAGCATTATTTTAAGAGCAATTTTCTCCCCAAATTCCTCTCATTGTGCTTAAAATGGATCTGTCACTAACCCAGCCTAGCCTGGCCCTCAGTTAAATGCCTGCAAGAGGGGAGTGGGTCCCTCTCCTATTCTCCTGTGGAGCTGAGGATGCAGCCCTGAAGAGGCTGCCTCCGAGACCACCCGCCCCCCCCCCCGCCCCCCCTCCCCCCGCCTCTTTTTCCCTCCTGGTGTTTCATCCCTGAGCAGCACACTGGGATCCCTGACCCAGCCCCTCACAGAGTCTGCCTCTGCCCCCAGGAGCTGGGGGCCAAAGCAGCTGATGCTGGAGGAGGAGCCCACTTCTAAAGAAATGGAAAAGCAAATGAACAAAGCTGCTGCCAGCATGCCGGTTGGTCCCACATTGACCAAATCCAGGCTGCCAGAAGGCAACAAAAGAGGAATCTCATTTTAAAAAGCAACTGAGGGAGATAAAACCCAGCTCCCAGCTATCTCAGATTCAGGTCCTCCTCTGCTCCCATGCCTGACACACACACACAGTGTTCATTTGCCCATCATGGAATTTTACTGAATCCATCAACTCTAAGCAACAATAAATAAGTAAGAGCTGATCTGCTGTGCCTTTACAGATTTTGAGCTGATTTAACAGCCATTGGATATACACACCCTGCATTGCTAATGGCCTCTGGCCTGACCACTTGGTGTAAAACTGAGAAACATTGCCATCTCCTGGCCTGGGAGCCCACATGCATGGAAATTTCCAGCTCTGCAGCCTTGAACAGCAGTCAGCGCCTGAGGAAGGCAGTATGAGGTCTGGGAATTCTACAAACTAGTTGAAACTCACATACAATCCCTCAATCCTTTCCCCAGATCTATATTATAAAATTCTGATTGACTTTCTGGTGTGTTATGTATGCGTGTAAGGAGGGGAGGGTTTTTACATATCTGAACAGATCTAAGCAAATTAGAGTATGGTTTCTCTTGCTTTAATACCTATGCTAGCGGAACTTGTTAAAATGTACAGAAATATGAACACTGGAAGGGACAGGAGGCAGCAGCATAGAATGCTCAGTACAGAGTGGGGCTGATTTTGTCTTTGGTGGTGAGTGATGGCTCCCAGCTGATGATCATTGTATTCTCTCCGATGCCATGGAGACCCTCTGCATTCAGCTCTGCGGCTGTGAAGTAGGAACCCAATGTAATGAATCCTGGCTGTGCAGAGCCCCGAGGAGGCTCTCACAGCTCTTTCTACCTCTCTTTCACCTCCTCTCTCCACTCCCCACAACTTATCTACCCCACCAATGGGGAACTCTTGTCCCTTATGGCTGAGAGTGGAGAAGTGGGGAATCTAAGGAGTGGGTAAGAGTCATGTCACTATACTGATTTCCTGCCAGTGATGAGCTGGCTTTCAGGCAGGCCTGCCTGCTTTGCTACTCAAAACTGACTCAACATACAAACGAGAGAGGAGAGCTCACTCGAAGCATGGAGGCAGACATCAAGCCTGCCCGTGCTATTATCTGCAGATTGGGTTAACCATTCTGCTTTCCCAGAACACCGGTCCTGTGGGAGAAATAAGCTTTAAATTCCTAGTTGGTTAGAGTAAGAAGAAAACACAGACAAGATGGCACAGATGATGAACCCGAGGTCCCCGGGAGGAAGGTGACTGGCTCAAAGTCACATAACACCTAAGTGACAGAATCAAGTCTCCAGCCTCTTGGATAAGATTTCTCACTGTAATCTTCTGTTTCATTACAAAATAGGACAGTGCCCACATCCACAGATTTTTGACATTGTGATTATTAACTTTGAGCAGTCCTAGATTTCCCATCACCTTCCCCTACTCAAGCTTCTAACTCCCAGGCTGCCTTTATTGGAGTATCTCCTGCATCAGAGGAAAGACATTAATATAAGTAATTCATACTATAATGTTAGAGATCCAGGTCACATAAGTATTGTTCAACATTGAGGGTGCCCATTCTAATAACAAGAACCCAAGAAGAAAGTGCAGGGAAATAGGCTGTGTTCCATAACAAGGGGCTTTATCATTCAATGATTAGTACCTTGGGCTTTGAAAGCAAAATGCTAGAGGGAATCCTGAATGTGACCCTTATGATCTGGACAAATAACTCAACCTCTGGAAGCATCATAGTAAGTTCAATCAAATCAGGTGTTTTGCAGAGTGTGTGGCACATGGTAATCAGTCAAACAATGCTCTTTTGTTTTCATTGTTATTATTACTCAGTGAGTGACTAGCTGATAACCATAACTTCAGGGGGAAAAAAATCACTTTTCTCATCCTTCAGTACTCATTGTGTACCAATATTCTCTTTTCTCTTTTCCAGAATAAAGAAAGGAAGAATTAAAAGAGAAAACTAAAGTCCAGAAAGTCCTTGGATCTTTACAAAGAAGTCCTAAAGTACTGGGAAAACATCAAGAGTAGATTTGATTTCCAACTAAAGCCAACAACAGACCGCTCCGCAAAGCTCTTGTTGCTATTTTTTTCCCAAATGACTGTGCTTGTTTTCAGTAACAACCAGAAACGTGTAATAACCTCCTCTGTTGATCTCAAGAAATGATCCCTGAATCAGAACCTCACATGGAAGGAAGGGCATCTAAGGTCAAATGACCTGAAGGTCAGTGAGTGCGCAGCGCCCTATGCAGTGAACTCAGTACAGAGAAGGCCTGGAGTCTCAGGGAACTAAGTGACGGCCACCCTACCTCCTGGGACTCAGTTTCCTCTTCTGTGCCAGTAAAGTGAAGTATTGGACACAGTCATGTCTAAATACGTTCTGCCTTTCTATTCATACCCCTCCCAGAAGTATTTTCACCTGTATGGAAGTATTACAGGGCGCAAACCTTACACCACGCTGAGGAATCATGTGTGGCACATGATGGGTTGTTGGTGAAGGAGCTGACCAGAGGTGAGGATCATCCCAGTTCCCCCCAGTTTAGCTGGTGTGGAATCACTCTATGTGGCTGTGCTCCCGTGGCACTCCAGGCTGCTGCTTGGGGTTTGACTAATGTAGTGCTGTCCTCTCTTGAGCCGCAATCTCCTGGACCCAACCATCAAACCTCTCCCACTCCCACCCACCCCTCTGCTTTAGTAGTTAGGTCCCTTCCCTTGTTCAGTTGAACTCCTAAGCCTTCCCCTCTTTGACCCTTTCAGTGAAATCCATATGATTCCTATGTACAAAATCCCCTTGCGGTAAAATTTAATGTAACTTGTAGTATCATAGACTTAATTTCCCTGGATGTTATTTATGTATTTGAGGTCTAAACACTCAAAATACACCACACAATGATTGCTTTGGATGCACAAGGGTAGACCTGTTTGATATGAGTTTAGCGCCACAACCAGATGTCAATTTTTTAAGGAAAATGTGTTCTTTTATTCCTGTTTTCCAATTTGACTTTTTAAAAAGCAGCAAAGTTCTAGAATTTTAAAAAATGTATTGGGGTGATACCAGTTAATAAAATTATATAGGTTTCAAGTGTGCCCTTCTATAAAACATGATGATGATGAGGGAAGATTTGACTTTGGGTGGTGGGCACACAATGTAATATATAGATGATGTCTCACATAATGGCTGACCGATAACATTTTTGAAATAGCAGCTCATCTTTGAACATGATCCTAAACCACTAGAATTTGCTTTTTTAAATCAAGAGGGTATTGGGTGAATGGTACCTGAGTATTTTAAGAATGACTCCTCTGTGGATCAAACTAATCTACCTGAATCTTTCTACACAACAGTCCAGTTTGACAACTGACTCTGATTTTTGTGCTTTGACAAACTTAACTGGGGGAAGAAAGTCATGGTCAACCTGTGTGGCCAAATCTGTAAGTTCAAATGACCTGCAGAAAGTTCAACCAACGTAAATGCCTTTGCTCCTTAAAAGTCTGCTGGCCTGTCTTTGTCATTGCTGTGAATTTTAATCGAATCCAATTCTGCAATAGGCTATTTGAGTCAATCTCCAATGCGGCTCTCACTGAATGATGGGGAGTGGGTATATAGGAGCTGTTTGATATTCTCTTTGTTTTGAAGTGTTTCTTGTCTTCACTTTGAAAGAGGTCAATGTGCACCTGCCCACCTTTTGGTCTCAGGGAACACAAGCCTTCCGGAGCTTTATGAGTGCCAGATGGAGTTGTAGGAGCTGTCCACTGTAACAGCAGTGTGATTTGTGCAGTGCTAATAGCCCTTTTGTTCCACGAACTTCAATTCCCTGCCAAATAGAAGCATATAGAACTCACCGCTTCTCTAGCGAATGAAGGAAAATGTATGCCTGGGTGTGAGTTTGTGTGCTGTGGTTATTGATACTGACTTCAAGATCACACTCCCCACTGGTCCTCAGGCCCCATGGAGCCCAGGGCCTTGATGTGGGGATGTCGGATGCATTGCAGGTCACACTGAAAAGCACGAAGTTACAATGCTGCTCTGAACAGCAGCGCGACTCTGTGGGTTTCTGTAATGCTGAAACAGCTGCCCCTTTAACCAGAGAGAACCAGAATATTGCAGACACAATATTGAGGTCTCACATGTGAATAAGTGTTGCAGCAACAAAGGAGCTTTCAACTCAGAGCATATCTTATTAAAAAAAACCAAAAAGCAATATCTAGTCTGGGTCAATATTTTTAAAGGAATTTTATTTTCTATTTCTTCCTCTCAAACCAGTAATAGCAGAACAGAAGGGAAGTTCATGGGGAGAAAAATCACTGCCTTGTGTCAAAGCACGCTCTATGGAAACTTTTCACAATAACTCAGCCTCCACAAGTTATTGCCAAAGGAGAGCCACAGAGAATCAAAGGATGTCCAGGAAGCAAAATTTAAAGTAAGGCAAACCATCACCAGATGCTCAACAAATCTGAACTCAGCTTTAAATGTGTGATGAGGAAAAAAATGATCCTGTGTCAATTGATGCCAACCTACCAAACTAAACCTCACACTGTGGACAGGTGTGTTTTCCAAAATGCCACCTGCATCTGCCACTCCCTTGCTCCCCACATCTATTGCCCAACTCCCCTACTTGGGTTTCAAGGGGCTCTGAATTGAGACCCAATTAATTACCCAACCTTCTCTTAAGTCCCAGTGTTCTCACCCCACTACCTTTATCATTGTGTCCTTGCTTGTACCCCACCCCCCTCCAGCATGGTATCCATTCATTAATTAAGCAGTCTAACGTTATTTATTGGGCACTAACTAAGCCATGCCCTGGGCAAGGTGCTCTGTTGGAATACAAGGAAATAAGCTATCATTCTTACTACAAAGGGACCTCTAAAAAGAAAAGTAATATTCTGGGATAGGGTGATCCATATCCAACTGTGTTTAACAAACAGTAAGTGGAGAATTCTTATCAAAACTAATGTGACCTAAAGGAAATAAAGAAATGTGTTTAGGGAGTTTTGTTTGGATCAACTTATTAACAGATCTTGAGGTAAATTTTATTTATCTTTCAACATTCAATTCAAATGCCAACTCTATTCCAGTCCCTTCAGAAATGTACTTTCTTCAAAGAGAATTCTTTAAAACCCCATCAAAAGTGACATCTCTTTCTTTTCTAATCTCTTAAATGTTAAATTATGGTCTATACTACATGTGTGTCAGTAAATTTTAATGCTCCCTTGCATTTTTGCCTCAAACATCTTATTTTTCCAGACAGTGCTTTTTTTTGTTGTTGTTGTTAATTTTCACCCAAGGATATTTTTCCCATTGACTTTTTTTTTTTTAAGAGAGTGGAAGCAGGGGAGAGGGCAGGGAGAGAGACATGGTTACCTCCTGTACATGCCCTGACTGGGTCTAAGGCTCAAACCTACAACCCAGGTATGTGACCTTGACCAGGAATCAAACTCACCACTCTTTGGTATGCAGACCAATGCTCTAACCACTTAACCCCGTGGTCGGCAAACTGCGGCTTGCGAGCCACATGTGTCTCTTTGGCCCCTTGAGTGTGGCTCTTCTACAAAATACCATGGCCTGGGCGAGGCTATTTTGAAGAAGTGGTGTTAGAAGAAGTTTAAGTTTAAAAAATTTGGCTCTCAAAAAAAATTTCAATCATTGTCCTGTTGATATTTAGCTCTGTTGACTAATGAGTTTGCCGACCACTGATTAACCAACTGGGCATGGCCAGGCAGCGTTTTGTTGTTGCTGTTGTTATCCATTTCATTGACATAAACTTTATATACTCCTAGCGGGGTAGCTCAGCTCAGTTGGTGAGAGTATTGGCCTGATATGCCAAGGCTTCGGGTTCCATCTCCAGTGAGGGCACATACAGTATCAATCAATTAATGCATACAAAAGTGGAACAACAAATCCATGTTTATCCCCCTCTTCCTTCCTCTTTCTCTAAAATCGATGAAAAAGAAAAGAAATAAATTAATGAAATGTAAATCCTACAAAGTAAATAATTACACAAGGATAACAAATTGTGACTTTAAAGTTGCCATTGGGGTCTCCTGCTACACATAAAAATTAATTTTATTGCTCTATAGTCACACCATCTACATATATAAAAGCCTAAACAACTGAATGACTGAACTACTGAACGGCTGGTGGACCGGTCACTATGACATGCACTGACCACCAGGGGGCAGATGCTCAATGCAGGAGCTGTCCCCTGGTGGTCAGTGTGCTCCCACAGCCAACCTCCCGTAGCTGGCCAACCTCCCATGGTCCCTCCCCCCCGGCCGGCTGCCCCATTCAGCCCCAATCAGCCCTGATCACTGGCCAGGCTAAGGGATCCAACCTGTGTACAAATTCGTGCACCAGGCTTCTAGTATGTAATAAAATGCCAAAAGGTTTACTCGTTTTAAAGAAGAGGTCCATCTGAGCTAGTGAAAGATCTGAATTTATGGAATATTTGAAAAGGACTAAAAACAGTTCCTTTTAAATGCATATAGCCACACCAACTGTATGCATTTAATAAGTGCAAACTTCTTCTCCCAGTGGTCCATGCCACCCATTCTGACCCCTTCCTAGCAGTCTGGCCTACTCTGCTCCAAGTGTCAAACCACCATGCTCCAGTTCCTCAAGGCCCCTGACCCTTGTTCACTGCCATGGCGCTTTTTCTGTGCCATTTCTCATTGCCTCCATTTTTAGATACTGACATTCTTTTCAGATTTCAAGTGTCCATTCAAAAGCCACCCCTCCTACATTTTCCCCAATTTACAGGCCCTATACCTTGTTGTCATTGTTAAATCTTTATTGTTGAAAGTATTACATATGCCCCTTTTTTCCCTCATGGACTTCTCCCACCCCCGTTGCCCCCACCCCAGGCCTTTACCACCCTATTGACTGTGTCCATGAGTTATGCAAGGCCCTATACATTGTTATTTGTGTGTGTGTGTGTGTGTGTGTGTGTGTTTTATTGATTTCAGAGAGGAAGGAAGAGGGAGAAATAGAAACATACATGATGAGAGAGAATTATGGATCAGCTGCCTCCTGCACACCCCCTACTGGGGATCGAGCCCACAACCCAGGCATGTGCCCTTTACCGGAATCGAACCTGGGACCTTTCTGTTCTCAGGCCAATGCTCTATCCACTGAGCCAAACCAGCTAGGGCAAGGCCCTATACCTTTTAAACATGAATTTATCTAGTACAAAAAATGTTCCCCTTAAGTACCTCATTTAATTGCATGAAGCGGGCATTAGTTTTACCTTACAGGTGCCAAACCCAGGGTTTAGAGACTGTATGTGAGCTCCTTTGTATTTACCAAACAAATGGTAGACACCTCCTTGGTTTGGCTCAATGGTTGGAGCACCAGTCCACGCACTTAAGGGTCATGGGTCTGATTTCCAATCAAGGGCATTTACCTGAGTTGCAGGTTCGATCCCGGACCAGGTTGGTGCCTGTGTGGGAGGCAACCAATTGATGTGTCTCTCTCACATAGATGTTTCTCTCTCTCTCTTTCCCCTCCCTCCCTTCCACTCTCTCTAAACATCAATGGGAAAAATATCCTCGAGTGAGGATTAACCAAAAAAATTACTTTAAAAAATACATAAAAAATAATCAGAATCCAAGGTCAACTTTCCTGGCTCCAAAGTTCTGTGCTCTTTACCACTGGGCTTTCTCAATCCTCTAGTTTTACCTTATTTCACTGATACTTAATCCTTCCTTGGGCTCTGCTGAGTGTTTTTTTTATGGTTCTCTCCTACTGGTATAACTGCCAAAAGGGCAAGATGTGCATTTCTTTTATTTCTGTATTCCAGAAGTTTCTAGTGCAGAGCTTTGAATATCATAGAGGTTCAATAAAAATGTACCACAGAATAAAAATGTATGATTAATAAGACACCAACTAAACCTCCTAAGAAACCACTTTACTGAATACACTCACTTGTATCTCAGTAGTTGATACCAAAGTTTCAAAACAAGTATCTATTTTTTCTTTAATTAAATTGTCATTTACATTAAAATTCTATCAAAAACAGAGGTCCATTTCAATTGAGTTCTGCTCAAGTTACCATTATTTCAAAAGTTAAGAACTTGCCCTAACCAGTTTGGCTCAGTGGATAGAGGGTCGGCCTGCAGACTGAAGGGTCCCAGGTTCGATTCTGGTCCAGGGCATGTACCTTGGTTGTGGGCACATCCCCAGTAGGGGGTGTGCAGAAGGCAGCTAATGGATGTTTTTCTCCAGCAACGTTTCTAACACTCTATCCCTCTCCCTTCCTCTCTGTAAAAAAAAATCAATAAAATATTTTTAAAAAGTTAAGAACTTGACATTGCTAATTTATTGACATAAAAATTTATTGTACCATGAATACAAGAGGAAAACTGGCCCCCAGTTCATTTTCAAAAGAAGAAAAAGCAAAGCCAAGGCATCATTACAGTGTCTAGTTCACACAGTCAGCCAGAAGCAAACGTGACTCGCTGCTCCCTCTCTATCTGATAGGAACACCCCTCAGTTTGAGGTTGTGCAAAGACTTGGGGCTCTCTGGGAACTGTTTCTACCTCTTTTGCCATTTATATAACCTTGGGCAAGTCACTTAACTCTCTCTCTTCCTCTGTTTATAATATCCCTATTTGGAAAGCACTTTGAGTCACTCTGATTAAAAATGCTATTGAAAGTGCCAGGTACCATTCCAGAAATAAATGAAAAAAGTAGTGAGAGGAGACCGGCACTCAATCATCCCAGCCCAGTGTCCCCCCACTCTCTCTGCTGTCCCAGCACCAGGCAGGCACTTATCCATGTGGAAGGATGAAGCTAAGCAGATGATGATTAACCTTGGATCAAACCTCCTCAGCATCAGATAATAATTGAACTATTCTGTTGCAATCTCTTCTACATACTATTTCCTCAGACACATGATTACTTCCACATCACTATTTTGCCTTTTTTTTTAATTGGAGAAATGTAATTGAACCTTTCGAACAGTATATAGTCAATTGGAGATTTGGCAATGACCTTGAGATTGTGTCTGTGAACACACACAGTCCAATGATGAGGATGACTCTAGAGAGAATGAATAGGTCAGTTTACTTCTGTACTCTGCTATAACAAAATAAATGTTAGGTAAGTTCACATATAAATTCAGTTAGTATGATTAAATAGTAAAAACAAGTGTTGACTTTTTCTTCTCCATCTCTTTACTCAATGCAGTGATAAGCTCAGTAATAGATGGAATGGGAAGCTCTTATTTAGGGGGCTGTCAACTGTAGAAATAAAGTAAAGTATAGGTTTAGAAATTTGATCTTATAATCTCTCATAAAATTAATAAATTCTTGAATTTGATGGTGATCTCCAGGGGACAGAGCCTGGCACAGTGTTTGGTAAAGATGAGCCCCAAGATAGTTTGATAAACAAATGAAAACCAGAAGAAAAGTTTTACTAGCACTACTGGATTAAGCAATGTATGTGCTACACGTATAAATTTAAAAAGCAAGAAAAGAATTTCTCTCTTGATGTGCTGATATACAAAAATACTGAACATATACTATTTTTTATAATAGAGAATTCAGATTGATTCAAATTTAAGCCCCCTCCAAATGTTACTAAACTTATATCCCAAAGACACTCTGAGTTACTGACTGGCTCTATCTAAGGGGCATCTTCCCTGGAATGGCTTCACTTTTCCCTCCCTAACCACCCCCCCAGAACCCCCCAACACACACACACACACACACACACACACACACACACACACACACACACACACACACTGATAAAAATGCTATTTATTCTCTAGGCTCCTGTTTCAAGCTCATAGCTTCCATTGCTCCTCAGAAGTATTATTTCTATTTTCTGAACCTCTAGAACTCTATTCTCTCTGCATGTAGATAGCAGCTTTTTTCATACTTTATCTTTGTGCACCTGTGTCTCAATCACTGAAGAAGGCCAGATTATGTGCTCATTTTGAAAAATATATTTTTATTGATATCAGAGAGGAAGGGAGAGGGAGAGATAGAAACATCAATGATAGAGAGAATTATTGATCCACTGCCTCCTGTATGGCCCTACAATAGGGATCAAATCCACAACCTGGGCATGTGCCCTGACCAGGAATCAAACCTTGACTTCCTGGTTCATAGCTAGATGATCAACCACTGAGCCATGCTGGCTAGGCAATTATGTGCTCTTTTACTTGTTCCAACTACACAGTGAGAGGATATTGTTCTCATTTTAAAGATGAGGAAACCGAAGACCGGAAAAGAAAGGCTACTTGCCCAGGGGAAATTAAAAATGATTGGCAGAGCTACACTCAAATCTATAAGATCTCAAAACTCTACTCTTAATCATTATGTTATTAAGGGACTCTCATTTTCTGAAAATGTATTATCTGAATCCCCACAGTTATACATTTCATAGCAAAGCAAAATTCTTTAAAACATGAAAATAATTACTAACAAGCCAACTACCTACACTATTATCCCCTCCCAACTCCCCATATTTCTTAGACTTAGCCTCTCTACATCATTTCTGGTCTACACTCCTGGCAGTTGTAGCTCATTTATTTGTACCACATTAACATATGGACATGAAATGCTAAATGGTTGCAAAGTGAAATTACACATGTTGCAGGGATTCAAGATTTCATGAGGTCTATAAAAGTGATCATGGAAAATTACAAGACAGGAAAACCCTTGAAAATGACAAGTAGAGTTAGCCTAGTTAACAACAACAGAAAGAAACTGATGATGACACAACAGATGCTTCTTGAGAGCGATTTAACTATCAAAGGTTTAAGGGGTTTCCCTCAGATATTTATACAAACAGGGCCTTCTTCATGATGGTGACACAAGAGCCAAATATAAAGTAAAGGATGCTGACTGCATTATCTTACAAGATGCTTGGATATCCTGTCTTTGTTTTTCTTCTGTGAATTAGCTCCTAGTGTAATTACAATATAAAATAAAACTTTGATATTTTTAAATTTCATTTTTAAAGATTTTTTTTTTTTTTTTTTTTTGCTTCATAAAATTTATTTGCATTATTTGCCATGAAATTCTCTAGGGATCACAGTCCCAATTTCCCTGTCCATTGTTCATTAGTTAAGGATGAGTAGCCTGACCCAACAAGAGCGAAGCCATTGCTCTAGAATTTTAGAAAGACAAAGAAAACCATCCTTCTGGCTGCCCAGACTAAAATATGCACAGCTAGGAACAGTCTGTGCCAAGATTTCCTGCCTGCTCACCAGAAGCTGGCAAAGCCAGTCTACATGGAGGCAGATTAAAAGCAGCAGAGACACAGGAACAAGAGAAAAGAGAGGATGTGCATTCCCTTGCTCCCAACACCAGCACATTTATGCCCTTGAGTCTTTCTAGCAAACTTGAAATAATTCTCCTTTTGGCTTCTCCTCATAGCATTGCTTAGGTTAGAGTCTGAACCAAGCCAGAGATGCCTCTCCAGCCACAGTGACCCTCCTCTAGCCATGCATTCCACAGAAACCCCAGGGGATATGCCCCTCTGTAGCCTGTATCCCCCCAAATCCCCTGCATGGGCCTCTTCATTGGCCTGTCCTCCCAAGGTGGACAAAAATCACTGTTGTGGAACCTCTGGGCCCAAGGGATAGATCCAGGGAAGCTGTGGCACAGTCGTAAGTAAAGTGTGAGCTGGGACATTTACTCATGGCCCATGTATTATCTCTACAGTTCTACAGTGCAGAACAGAGCCCCGAGGGGGAAGAGAAAGGTTGTGGCCTTAGGCCATGAGGTGTGTTTAAGGATCTAAGCTCCACCCTGTCATTCCAGATTATTATGAAGATATATTTCCTTCACCCAAGGAGGGAGAAGAAAAATAGAATGTATTAGAATTAACAATTCACTAGCTTGATGTACAACTGTTAACTATTAGGCACATGGAATATGGCCTCTGTTTTTATTATTCCCTGGAAGCTGTGTCAGGGACATACCTGCCACATTATGACAAAGGTTAACTCTGTTTGGGCCCCATTGGAATCCATATCATGGCCCCAGCACTACACTAGGCTCTGTGTAGGTTCAGACATAGGTCATGAAGAATGCTGTAGCTCATGAGCTACCCTCCCAGGAAAAGCAACATTCTTCTGTTGTACTAAACCTGTGTCACACTGGAGAGGAAACACTAAGAAGATAAGTTAGCACCCTGTGTATGGGTAAATGTCTCTTGACAGAATAAATCAAAAAATCTGGTTTCATACTTTAAGAATAATTCCCACAATCCTTAATTATGAGCAGAAACTCTGAACCATGGAGCCTAAAAATCCATCACATTATCTTATCCACAGAATCTGATCCTATTAATGTTGCCTCTGTTTTAGGCATCAGCTGTGTGAGAATATAAAATTTACCATCATTCTTATTGATTTATAGGTATGACAATTTATAATTCATATTTGATAAAATCAATAAATCTCATTTAGTCAAGGCCTAAAGTACCAACTATTTAAAATGTTGCCTGCAGTACAAGGGCTTAATATTCTTATAAAGGTTTTATTCAATTTATGATGGACATAGAATCCAATCACAGAAATAAAATTAAAATAAAACCAAAGACTGTTAAGGTGGAGAGATGCAACACTAGGATCCTTTGTCTCAACTCAATATCCACCAACTTTACAGAGAACAAAATTAAGCCCCAGAGAAGGGAAGTAACTGGTCCAAAATAACAACTTGTAATTGACAATCCTTACTATATTTTTTATCCATCTTTAAATTTCACAAGTCTATTTTTAAACAGTCACTTCTTAGATTTAAAAACAAAACATGTCATCTAAAAATAATTCATTACAGTTAAAAATACGGTAAGCAAGTTGGAAATCAGTCTTTTGCTAATTGACTTTTCAACAAATATTCCTTTAATGTTCTAATTTATGCAAATATTTAGCATGCAACTTTCCTCACACTCATCATTTGCTTAAGTCTTTATAAGTAGCCCATCAATAGCTTTCTAAAGTTGCACCCTTTTTATCCCTGGCTTGGGCTGTGCTTCCCATTTACTTGACTTCAGAATAATTAGTGCGGATTCTATTTTAATCATCACCACAGAATTTTCCTGCAATTGTTGTACACATTTAGGAAAGGATTTGATGGTCACCACAGCCAAAGGAAAAAAGTGCTAAAAATAAAGATATTTTAAATTTAAAAGTAGTCAATTCCCAATAATATGTAAGCAAAATAAAGACACACACACACACACACACACACACACACACACACACACACCAAACTGGGTACAAGTTTTTAAAGAAATTCCAAGAGTCCTGACATAAAGCACTGGATGAAAATTCACAAATAATCAGGATGTTCCCAGAGGGGGACCATGTAGCATTTACCCTCAAAGAATGCCTGGGGTGGGGTGGGAGCTGGGTAGAAGTGGGCAACAGGGGGTGGAAGGGATTTGGGGGACTATCTGTAATACTCTCAATGAAACAAAATAAATAAATAAAATAACCCTGCCCAGGCGCTCAGTGGTTGACCTATGAACCAAGAGGTCACATTTTAATTCCTGGTCAGGGCACATGCCTGGGTTGCGGGCTCAATCTCCACTGTTAGGGGGAAGGGTGCAGGAGGCAGCCGATTAATGATTCTCTCTCATCATTGATGTTTCTATCTCTCTCTTTTCCCTTCCTCTCTGAAATCAATAAAAATGTATTTAAAACAACAACAACTAGAGCATCAGGCAAACAGAAGTGATTCTGAGGGCATTTTATTTTTTTTTTCTGTCATTTTTTCTTTTTTTCCCTTTTATTTTTAATTTAATAAATCTTTATTGTTCAGATTATTACAATTTGTCCTCTTTTTTCCCCCATAGCTCCCCTCCACCTGGTTCCCACCCCACTCTCTGCCCTTACCCTCCCTCCCCCACTGTCCTCATCCATAGGTGTATGATTGTTGTCCAGTCTCTTCCTGCACCCTCCAAACCCCTTTCCCCCTGAGAATTGTTAGTCCATTCCCTTTCTATGCCCCTGATTCTATTATATTTACCACTTCATTCTGTTCATCAGATTTTTTTATTCACGATTTTTAGATTCACTTGTTGATAGATATGTATTTGTTGTTCATAATTTTTATCTTTACCTTTTTCTTCTTCTTCCTTTTCTTAGAGAATACCTTTCAGCATTTCATATAATATTGGTTTGGCAATAGGAGTTGGATGATGAACTCCTTCAGCTTTATCTTATCTGTGAAGCTCTTTATCTGCCTTTCAATTCTGAATGACAGCTTTGCTGGATAGAGTAATCTTGGTTGTAGGTTCTTGCTATTTATCACTTTGAATATTTCTTGCCACTCCCGTCTGGCCTGCATAGTTTCTGTTGAGAAATCAGCTGACAGTCGTATGGGTGCTCCCTTGTAAGTAATAACTGTTTTTCTCTTGCTGCTTTTAATATTCTCACTTTGTCTTTTGCTCTTGGCATTTTAATTATGATGTGTCTTGGTGTGGTCCTCTTTGGATTCCTTTTGTTTGGGGTTCTCTATGCTTCCCGGACTTGTAAGTTTATTTCTTTCACCAGATGGGGGAAGTGTTCAGTCATTATTTCTTCAAATAGGTTTTCAGTATCTTGTTCTCTCTCTTCTTCTGGAACCCCCATAATTCTGATGTTGGTATGCTTGAAGTTGTCCCAGAGGCTCCTTACATTATCTTCATATTTTTGGATTCTTTTTTCTTTTTGCTTTTCTGGTTGAGTGTTTTTTGCTTCTTTGTATTTCAAATCTTTGACTTGATTCTTGCAATCCTCTAGTCTGCTGTTAGATCTCTGTATAATATTTTTTATTTCAGTCAGTGTATGCTTA
Source organism: Corynorhinus townsendii (assembly GCA_026230045.1). NCBI lineage: Eukaryota > Metazoa > Chordata > Mammalia > Chiroptera > Vespertilionidae > Corynorhinus > Corynorhinus townsendii. The sequence goes on from JAPDVU010000007.1 coordinate 15,022,902, forward strand.
ATTTCTAGTTGGTCCTTTTTCATATCCTCGAGGGTCTTGCTAAATTTATCGGCCTTTTCTAGGAAATTCTTGAAAAACCTTATAACCGTGGGTTTGAACTCTATATCCAGTTGTTTGCTTTCCTCCATTTTTTTTGTTTGTGATCTGTTTCTTTGTCTCTGCATTTTGGCTGCTTCCCTGAGTTGATGGAGTGGCTTTGTGTGCTAGGTGTCCTATAGGGCCCAGCCTCCCCATTTACCTGAAGTGGACACTCAGCCACCCCAGTTACCTGAGGTGGACACTCTTGATGCACCCCTTTGTGGGCTGTGTGCACAGTCTTTCTGTAGTTAAGCTTCCTTGATTGTTGTTGGTATCACTGGGAGGAATTGACCTCCAGGCCAATTGGCTGTGAGGATCAGCTGTGTCTACTCTGGGAGAACTTATGTGCTGGAGACACCCTTATGAGACAAGACTTGCAAAAGCCTCTGTGCTCAGCTTGGATGGGGTGGAGTCTCAGGGAGGAGCAGACAGCATTGGTTTCCTGTCATCCCTGTCCTAATAGTCCCCTGTGTCTCAGTGTCCCATGGTAATCGCTGCAAGCACTTCTACAAGAAAGCCGCCCTCAAGTTCTGCGCGCTGCCGGACAGTCCAGTTTCTCCCTGAATGAATCTGGGTCCCCAGAGTCTCGCCCAGAACTGGAGTTCAGTGCAGTCAGGAGCTTTTGTCTCCCTGCCGCTTGAGAAAGCCAGCGACGTACTCAGTTGCCAGTCCTCTCCGCATGTGCGCGTGCCTCTGTACCTTTGCCTTCCGCAGTTCCTCTGAGTCTCAGTGTGCTTTCTCTTTCTTGACTGTCCCGTTTCTCACCGTATGAGTCTGGGTCCCCAGAGTCTCGCCCGGAACTGGAGTTCAGTGAAGTAAGGAGCTTTTGTCTCCCTTCTACTTGAGAAAGCCAGCCGCGCACTCAGTTGCCGGTCCTCTCTGCGCATGTGTCTCAGTACCTCTGCCTCCTGCAGCTCCTCTGAGTCTCAGTATGCTTTTCTCTTTCCTTCTAGTTGTAGAATTTCCACTTAGCCAGCCTTTCTGTGGTTCTGGATGATGTTCATTTTGTCTTTTAGTTGTAGTTTTGAAATTGTTGTGCAAGGCAGCAATTTAGGTGTTTACCTATGCCGCCATCTTGCTTTCTCTCTCTGAGGGCATTTTAGATGTCACTTGTGGGTCTTGGTGCTTTTTGAAGTCTCAGCTTCCTCCCTGTAAAGTGAGATAATGAGAGCACACACTTCATAGGATTAGAAAGGACTACATTAGATGCAGTGCTTAGCATTGTGTCTAACTCTAGTGAAGGTGAATGTTAGGTTTGCCCAGCCCTTGTCCCCTGGCAAGTGTCAGTCTGAGAGATGTCATCATGTTACCCAACCTGCATCCCTTGCCTTAGTGAGTACTGCCCTCCGGGGTAGCACCTGATCTAATCATAGTACCTCACTCCCTAGCCACAGAGACTGGTTCTCAAGTGTGGACACATAATAAAATTAAGAGTATTTTCAGAACTAGCTTCTAAGGAAAGAAGCCCTGTCCCCTCTGGTGACCAATTATCCAGGATTTTTGAGAGATTGTCTAGGATGCAGGACTGTCAGCACTAAAACTAAGAAAGTCTCAGGCATACTTTGAATGCTGACCACCAGCTGGAAAGATATGAGCCCCAAACATCTTGTGAAAGAAGCCAATCTACACTAGGAAAAATGGAGACAAAACACTGAGAGGGGCAGAGATGAGAAATGAAGAGAGTACAGGTAGATTTCCAGTCTTTGTCTGAACTATTTCCAAAATAAAATATTTGTTGGTTTTATGCATTTCTCATTATATGATACAATAAACTTCCCTTTGTGGCTAACTGGGGTTGGGATTTCTGTCACTTGTAACCAAAAGAATACTGGTTGACACATCAGCTCATGAAAAATGCTTCATAAATATTAGCCATTATATTTATAACTAGAAGTCCGGCGCACAAAATTTGTGCATGGCGGGGGGTGTCCCTCAGCAAAGCCTGTATCCTCTCCAATCTGGGACTCCTCAAGGGAAGTTTGACTGCCCGTTTAGGCCCGATCCTAAAGTCGGACATCCCTCTCACAATCCAGGACTGCTGGCTCCCAACTGCTCGCCTGCCTGCCTGCCTGCCTGATTGCCCCTAACCACTTCTGCCTGCCAGCCTGATCACTCCCTAACCACTCCCCTGCCAGCCCAATTGCCCCTAACTGCCTTCCCCTGCTGGCCTGGTTACCACTAATTGTCCTCCCCTGCCAGCCTGGTTGCCATTAACTGTCCTCCCCTGCAGGCCTGGTTGCCCCCAACAGCCCTCCCCTACTGGCCCAGTCACCCCAAGCTGCCCTCCCTTGCCAGCCTGGTTGCCCCTAACTGCCCTCCCCTGTCGGCCTGGCCATCATCAACTGCCCTCTGTTGCAGACCTGGTCAATCCCAACTGCTCTCCCCTGCAGGCCTGGTCTCCCCCAGTTGCCCTCCTCTGCTGGCCTGATCACCCCTAACTGCTCTTGCCTGCTGGCTTGGTCACCCCTAACTACCCTCCCCTTCTGGCCTGATCACCCCCAACTGCCCTCCCCTGCTGGCCTGGTCACCCCTAACTGCCCTCTCCTGCTGTCCTGATAGCCCACAACTGCCCTCCCCTGCTAGCCATCCTGTGGTGGCCATCTTGTGTCCACATGGGGGCAGCCATGTTTGACCACATGGGGGCAGCCATCTTGTGTGTTGGAGTGATGGTCAATTTTCATATTACTCTTTTATTAGATAGGACTAGTAATTATGATTACATTGCACCAAGAAGCTTTATTTATCCTGGTTTATATTAGTTAAGATGAAGAGAGAACATAAAAAGAAATAATTCTGCAATGATGGAGACATAGCCCAGAGATCATCTGAGCTACTTTGAATGATACTGGCTCCTTCTACTGTCCAGAGGCTATTTCTAAAGCCCCAGGAGACTTGGGACAGAAACACTGTAGAGGATGCAGACAATTGTCTGGATATAGAGCTATACTCATAGCTCTCCTTCCACTCCTTGCATCAAGGCAGGTGCCCAGTCTCAGCTGCTATTCTAATTTCTAGTAAATGACTTCTGCTTGTGAGAGCAAGCTCGTTTTCTCAAAATGACAAACACGTAAAAGTCTATGTGGGTTGCAAAACAGGATGTTTTCCCCGATTATTCCTAATTTTCAAACTTATTGCCTGTTCTGATTACTTTTCATTTCAGAATGTACTGGATAATAATGTATAGTTATTTCTATGTGTTCCATAACTAGAAGTAAAATATTTTGAAAAGAAACTAATGAGAAAATTTATTTATTATAGATACACAGCCAACACTTTCATATTTCTTATATTCATTTACAAATATTTTAATACAGGTCATTTTAGAATATCTCTGGAAGTTGAAAAAAAATTCCAGACATATCTATGGTTCCATATTTGTAAAACAAATGAATTTATAACAAGGGAGTTATGCATGGTACAAATTTTTCTCTAGGGAAAAAAACAACTTTTAAAAAAATATGTCATTAAGCTTTTGCTGGGTAGCTTCAACTCTACCTACATCTTCACCCTGAGTAAGAAAAGAAAGGACAAACTGAGAAACCTCACAATGGCCTTGAAGTTTTGCTTAGATGTAAAACATATTACTTACATCCACAAGTCACTGGCCAAAGTGAATCATATGAAAGAGGCAATTGAGTGGGAAATTAAAATTTGCTCACCAGGGAGGAAGGAGAGAATCCTTTGGAATAGCACAATCTAACATAGTTTATGTTATTCTGATAGCTCCTCTCTTTTTCTTTATCTTCCAGCAAGTTCCCCTCTAGGACCCTCTTGCTGCTCAACTCCCATTCATACCCCCAACTGGTCTTCCTTCACTGATGCCCAGCCAGTTCCTTATTCTCTCATGTCCTGAGCCTCACTCATTCCTTCCAAAATATCTTGAATTAATGACAAAATACTTTCAGTCTAATGGCTAATAATGGCTCAAAATATCACACCTCTTAGACAACATTTTTCTGCTAGGTAGGGCCTTCCAATTATCTCCACAAATGTTTTTTAAGTACTATGTATAAAGCAGTATGCTAGGTATGGGACATAAAATTCTCTTAAAAAGCCTAATAACTAACTGGGCATAAAAGACATAAAAACTGTTAGGTAAAAATAAAATATCTAAGTAGCACACATAGGCAAAAAATAGATCTATGTGAAAACACAATGAATGATTAATTTTCAAGTAATTTTCACAGATGTCAGTTGCTACTCGAGTATAAAACCAGAAGAGTTTTTTAAAGGCTTTTATATTCAATCAACTATTCTGTTAACAAATCAACAGCAGAAAGTTATTAGATAGATATTCCCAGCTTCCTTCTCACTGACTACTGAAGGTTTTGGCTTTGCACTTGGAGGTTTTATCACCTTTCATACCCTTTACAGAGGGTTCTGCCATGTCAAACAAGCTCTTCTGGGCATTTATGGTAAATAATAATAATACTAATAATAATAATGGGAAAGAAAAAAAGCAGATGAAAAAGATACACTAGAGTAGAAATGAAGGAAATTAAGTTTGAGAAATCTGGAAAAAATACAGAACTTGCTTATTTTTTCAGGGAAGCTAATATTGAGGGGAAAATAAGCATTTTTAAAATATATTTTTATTGATTTCAGAGAGGATGGGAGGAGAGAGATAGAAATATCAATGATGAGAGAGAATCATTGATTGGCTCCCTTCTGCATGCTCCATACTGGGGATCAAGCCCACAACTCAGGCATATACCCTAACCAGAAATCCAACTGTGATCTCTTGATTCATAGGTCAACGCTCAACCACTGAGTCATGCACACCAGGCTAAATGAGCATTTTTAAGAAGCATTGTTGTGGATGTTGCATCCTTTTCCAAGTGTTGGAGAAATATATGTAAAGACATTGAATTATTTTGCAATTATTTTAAGATTAGGTACTTCTATAACTCTGGTACCACCGTGGGACTGGACCATCTGGAACACAGCTTCCATAAAGTTACTAAGCACATGTTACTGAACATGACCACATGCCAAGTACACTTTAAAGGGCTGGGTATGCAGCAGTAAGCAGAAGAGTCTCAGTACCTCACCTCCATAGGTAGAATGATACCTAATTCTCTGGGGATGGAAAGTTTTTTATTAAGAAGAGACCAGGGGAAAATACTGGGAAATGTTGAAAAGGGAAATTTGAATCAGTAGGTTTCCAATGCTTCTGAAATGACCCAATGAAGTAAGCAATATATTCCCTCTGAAATTCATATAGCTATCTCCATAAGCCATTTATCAAGTATATTCTACATGCCAGACAATATGCTAAGCACTTTTCTTGGACTATTTCATTCCATTCCCATAGCATATTAGGTAGATATTCTAATGTTATGCTTAGGGAATGAGTAAGCTGTGGACTGACTGACCCTGCTTAACCTTCACAACCTACAACCTTCCATTCTGATGGAGGACTTGGCAGTTTATTCCATTTTGACCCAATTTCAATGTAGCTCATCTCTATCCCCACCTTGAGAAAGAGCTCACAGAGCATATAACATATACACCTCAAGAGCTGTTTTCAATTTTGATGACTCCCTTTTCTCTTTTTATATTCAAGCAAATGTCAACTCCAAACTTTGCTTAGGAAGGCAGTTCAGGGTTGTTTTACTTTGTTTCCCATTTAAGAAATTTGAAAAGTGGGAAAACATTTGGGGTCAACATTCACTTTGTACAGCTCATCTAATCCCAAGGTCACCTGACCCAAATCTACACATTTTAGAGCAATTTTTTACTGGGAGTATATATCATTGATTAACAAAATACCAAGAAATTAAGTGACTTGCCACCCAAATTTACACACAGGTAAGAAGTGGAAAAAGTAGGTTTTCACAGTCCAGTCTAGCCCCCTTGACTCTCCCACACATCAAATTCAAGGTCAGCTCATACAGTTGCCTTCCAAGCTATTTACCTAAAATATCTGTTTCCAAAATGCTCTTCCTCCCTTCTATTGCATCTAATATACTCAGCAGATTCAGTATTCTTGGACTTCCACCACATAAAATGCTTAGTGAGAACTGAAGACAGTTTGATAGGCGAGCTAGTGGCAATTGTATCTGAGAGATGCTGCCCAGGATGCAAGTGGGTCTTCTCATCTACCTCCTCCCCACAAGTTACAACAGGGTCATAAAAACAATTACTGTGTGAGTATGGTGGAAAATAGCAATTTTAAATGATTTAAAAAGGGAATCATATTTTTAAAAATAATTGCTATCATTATTTTTATTTTGAAAGGAAGAGAGAGATAAATATACTGTGAATCAATAGAAGACTTGGCCCACAGACTCTAAGTCTTATTTATCTGGGAGTTGTTTATCTCCCCAAGTCCTCCCTCAGAGGAAAGAATAATAATTATTGCTTAATTATAGCTGAAGTGGATTTTCTCTTCCAGTTCTAAAGCGAGATGACTCATAGCTCTATATTTATAAAGAAATGTCTTTGGGAAGAAAATGTTTTTTTCAAAGCCAAAGTGTGACAGTAGCTTGACTTCCATCTGGGACAGCAACATAGTACACGGCTCCTCTAAATGAAAAGAGCCCTTGCTACTTAACTCTAAGTGCCCCAGTGAGTAATGCTCCAACCTATAAGAAATGAAGTCAAGAGATAACATCTTCTAGCAGGGACCATCCTTCTGTTTCTCGTGACTGTAGGGGGAAGGAGAAAGCCCTCCAGAGAAAACCATGTATGTCTTAAGGTTCTTCCAGCGGAGTTATTCCATTACTGGTAACTATCCTTGGAGCAATAAAGGGTCCATCAAGGCATATTCCACTCTATGTAAACCTCTATGTTGCTCCTGCTGATGATTTAATTTCTACTCACTCATCTAGGAACCTGGAATTTAGCACTCTGCACTGTGTGTTCTCAATCTCTAATCCTCAGCCCTAATTCATATTCAAGTCCCTGTCCTCTCTCCCTCAGTTTCATCAGGAAGATTTTAGTTTTAGCAAGAAAATTTGAACTCTAGTTTTAACTCTTTAGACTCAGTGTGATGTCACCTCCATTCATTTTTTAGGGAAATGGGACAAAGGCTAAGAACAAACTCAGCAGGGAACCATGGTATTGGATGTATTATACCTGACCAATAGTTTGCAGGAAATATTGTTGGTGGTGTGTTGTGTTCTACTGAAGTTTACTATAAGCTCTTCTAATTAGAAATACAGACTCTGAGTCCGGTGGCCCATTCCCACCTGTCCAGTTGTCAGGCTTTCTGGAGGCTGGGGAACCAGGCAGGCAGATAAAAGGGAAACCAATGGGAAGATTCTTACCTGATACAACAGAACTGCCTTTTGTATATAAAGTCCAAGACTTTTACATGATCTGCCCTTTTGTGATGCATGAAGGAGGCAGGTATGACTTTTCCATTCTGTGAAGGCAAGAGCACCCCATTATGTTGAAGGGGACAGTGGTGATTTTACAGTGCCAGGAAGGAAAGACTCATCAACACAGTACCTGATAGTCTGCCCCCAGTACTTTGGGATAAGTACTACTCACCTCAAAATATTAGTGACTATCATAGCAAAACTAAATTGCTTTACAATTTTACACTATAAGATAAACACAACCACTACTAGGAAAGGTAACTTGGCATTAACATCTTAGTGAATAATTTAAACAAAGAGAAATAGGCACCTGTGAATGAAAGGGTATGAGGAGAAGAGGAATCATAGAACATGGCACTGATCTGGAAACAGTTTGCTTAAATGTTTATTTTACCAAGGACCTGGCCTGGCTAAAGACAAGCAACTTCTCTCTCCAAAACTGACACAACCACATCTTGCCCACTATGTGGCACACATCCTTAGTAGATAAGCAAAAAAAAAAAAATGTTTACCATACTGATCTTGCGGTCTGTGGCAGGTCTAATTTTAATAGCATTTTCTGAAGAAAATAGAAAAATGCTCTATTCCATTTTCTCCCTTGGCCTCTTTTAGCATATTCTTCCCCACTTAGTATTTCCCTTCCTTTGCATTCTTCCTCCTGCATGTTATGCAAACGAGCTGCTGAGCTGGAGCAAAGAAGCAGCATTTGTCTTCCTGCCACCTTCCCTGAAGGGTGGCTGGAAACCTGACCGCATTCATTGATCACTCCTCCAACAGGACACAGATGGGCCAGCGAAAGCACCCTCTTACAGAGAGACTCAGGGGTTCAGGAAGACACAGAAGCAATCTCAAATTGCCCACCACACCCCACCCTCTTCCTCAGGACTCTGTGTCCCATCTAAGCCTGTCCTAAGGACACATTGTCTCAAAACATTCTTGAGACCACGTCACACTCATTTAGTTCTGTCCCCACACCCACTGTGTGATTCATGCTCCCAGGATAAAGGCTGGGCTGGCACTGCCACCCTTCTCCACGCAGCTCAACCTGAGTGCTTGGCTTTTGGTCACCCAGCTAGTAAGTGGCAGAGCTGCAACTAAAACCAGGTTTCATGACTCATAAGTCAGTACCACCAGGTGACTCGTATGCACATTACAGCTTGAAAAGCCTTCACCACATTGCTCATGAAAGCTCTCTCCTTGTTGTTCCTAAATACCTCTCTGGAAAATCACTGGCCAGAGTGTTCCTAGGGCGCACATAGTGGGGCCCTGAGAGACAAACCAGGAGAGGCATTTGAGTTTTATCCCCGCAGCTAAAGAAGGTTGATGACATGGGCATCCAGCAGGACTCTTCCCAAGAGACATCCTGGCATTTCAGCAGCACAGGGTTTTAATCCCATGGTTTCCAAATCTTCTCTGCATTTGTTTGACTAAGTATATTCACCCTCATGACTGAACCAAGGCTTTTGCACAACTCCAGGGACTTAAGCCACTACTTTTTGTTAATGTATGTGTCTCAAGATATAATTTTAACCCTTCTCTAATTTATTACAAAGCAAGTCACTGGTAGATTCTGGTGCACTGTTATTCCTAGTGATAACATAATCTATAACATATGCCAGATCCAGTCACAGCTTGTACACCCCACTTAGACGTAACTGTAGTGTCTATCACAATAGCTGATGGGGAGCCAGGGGCATTCATGGCACCAATCAACTCTGACTCCACATAGGACTCAACTAGCAAGTTCACTTAGGCACATGGCTAAAGAAGAAAGACTGCCCTTTATCAGGGTTCACTTTATGAATTTAACCTGACTAACCTAGAGAAAGATTTAAGGAAAAAGTAGTTGAAAACAGTAATCTAGTGCTAGGGAATATCAGATGTCTGGAGCATGGAAGTCTATGCAGGGCCTCAAGGGCAGAGGAAGGAACAGTTAAAATGCTCTTCAAACAGACCTACTTGATGGAAATTCAGGGCTATAGCTGGCATATTAGTTGGCATATTAGATAAGGTTGTGAGCTAACATTGATTTTTGAAACCTTTTTTCCTCTTCCTTATTGTGCCCTACTCACCTCACCCCACATCATTTTTCATTCAAATTCTTTCTGTCCTTTTAGGTATAACTTATCCAAATTCTCTTTCTTGCCTCCTCAGACCAAAAAGCTCTCTGGATAAAAGTAAAGTATTTTATCCCATTAACATACATTAAGCTATTGTCAGTGAGGTTCTAACATTTTAAAGTGTAACCTTTAACAAAAGAACTTGGGGACAAGGACCTTCTTCAGAACCCCTGAACTCAACCCCCAGAGGCCATTCAAGTTGGCCTACGTGTGAGGCCTCTCCTGGATAGACATATGTACTCCCAAGCCATTCAGAAATGAAAGCCCCAAACTTCATTATCAGGGAAATCACTCTCCAATGCTAAATAAATCTCAGACACTGTTTTTGGTGGCTGCTCATTTTGGGAGATGACATTTCAGTGGATGATTGTTCTGCAGTCCTGAAATTCTTCCTCCTGAATTTTCAGTTGACATCTTGGGATTCAAATATTTTTAATATTATAGTAATAAAGATAAATGAGCCCTAGCTGGTTTGGCTCAATGGATAGAGCATCAGACTGAAGGGTCCTGGGTTTGGTTCCATTCAAGGGCTATGGGCTTGATCCCCAGTGGGGTGCATGCCAATCAGTGCACCTTGACATTTCTATCTCTCACTCCCTCTCTCTTCCTCTCTAAATTCAATAAAAATATTTTTAAAAAAGAGAAATGAAAGTAAGATAGCTAGATTTTGCTAAGTCCAGGCAGACAAAAGAAATAAAATCAAGACCTACCATTATCTAGAGAAAAAAAGCAACAATGTGAAGTTCGTAGGAATTACTTTGGGGAAAGAGTCATCATATGAATTATCACTCTTTTAACACACACCAGAGACATAAAGAATGTCCCTCTAGACATGAATCAGAAGGCTGGCTCCTGGTTCACGCAAGTTACCCTTGCCTGTGCTACCCAATGATTACTGCTCGAATACATATGAGCCACGTTCATCCAGCCAACTGACTTTATTGCTGAGATTTTGTTGACTCCAGAGCATATCATATTTTGTTCTTGTCGTGTGCTCTGATAGCTGTCCCACTGTGATGACATATCCTACTTTTCCATCCATCTCTACTCTTCAGAAATATTATCAAAAGATTTGAAGTATAATATTAGTAATATTTATTCCATTTTATTTTGCTTATCACTTTTCCAACAATGACCTTTTTCTCTTCTCTGTTTTGTATTATAGGTTGAATCTACCTCTGAAATTCCAGCAGCCAGGTGCACTGTGATATTTTACTAGTATTGCCGGAAGAGATGGTATGCAGCTAGTTTCTCATGCAGTCTGCTTGAGCTGTGCACCTCCAGTGGTGATGAGAGGAGGACTCCCTTCAGCCTAAAACAATATCATGCTCCCAGGTCCCCAGGTGTGTAACTCCCATGATATCCTTGACATATTTCCATTTTTCATCTCAAAAATCCCATTTTAGCCAACCCTTGATATGCTTCTTCCATAAGCCCACCTCTCCCAAGTATCACCCCCTGGCTGTAGGCTGAGTTCCCTGGGAAACAGGCTCCAAGTTGAGATTTGCATTCAGGAAGTAGATTGAGGAAAGGTCTCAGGAGGGACTCCTGTGAGGGAAAGTGGATTGGGCAAAGGGAGCAGTTGAACCATAATGCACCAGCAACAAAGGCTTTGACTGACCTGCTGGAAAGTTCTGGAGTAGGGATGGCTCAATAGAGATGTCCTGAACTGAGAAGGAAGCCCATCTTGACCAGGCATTGAATGTAAAGTGATCCAGGGGCATAATTTTAGGAGAGAGCAATTCCAGAAAGAGACCCATCTGTCAGTTATCAAGAGCCATCACACTTCAGGAATTGGAGGATTGAGTGTTGTGGTCTTAAAGGTAAATCTGGGAGATCTACCATAGATCCACTCATTTGAAAACTTTCAAGTCCTTCCTGTTAGAAAAATGTTCTACATGAGCTATAAAATTCTTAAGGAGAAAAAAGAACCCCAGTTTTAACCTCTGAGTTACACTGTTGTTGTTTTTTCTACTACCATTTGGGGGACTAAAATTCTTGCCCTACTCTACAGACACTAGAGAAAAAGAAAGAGAAAAGCAAAAGAATGGCACACAAAGAAGAATTTTCAACTTAAGCAGCTGGAGTTGAACAGCAGACTCATATATTTTCCAGGAGCCTTCCACTGGCCAAATGTCACCAAAACAATTTCCAAGCCAACCTGCCCTCATTAGTTCTCTGAGGTCTTGATTACAAATTTACAAGAGACCTGCCCCAGACAGCCAGAGAGTACCTTCGAGATGGCCATTCCACTGGCCCTCAGCATTTCCCACTGGGAACATTAGAAACCAGGTCCAGCAACCAAAATAAGCAGCTCCTCTCATGAATAGACCCAATGAAGGTCCTATAAATCATAGCTGTCAAAAATGTCACTAGCATTGTGGGGGACAGAAATCAATTCAAAATTCATTAGTTTGCCTGACAAGAGCTTAATCGCATACTGTTTAATACCAACCATGGCACCTCAGGTAGAATAAGAAGCTGCAAGAGATCATCTTGGCTCCTATAACATAAATGTTCAATGTTTATGGCTAATCTGCCCTTCAGACCATGCCCATTCTGTGGACAGAAACCCTTGCTCCCTTCTTAGGGTCAAGTTGCCTGTTGTGTGAGGCAGGAATCACTTTGCTGCTGTTACCATCTTTCACAGATATTAGTGTTACGGTTGGGTGGTTTGCAGACAGTTCACATGAAAAGGACGCAGAGGTTATAGCGGAAGTGAAGTGCTTCTGAACCTACAGTGAGTCAAAGTTTAAATATAGTTTTTACCATCATCAGAAACACTCCTGCTGGCCAGAGGTTAGCAGGAACACCTCCTTCCCCTTCACATAACCCCTGATAGCATCTCTCCTTTCAAAATGTCCTAGTTCATTTCAATCAGACTTCAGCTGTGCCAAAATAGTCTGGATTAGCAGTGGGGAGATGGGACAGGGGCAGGAAAAAACAGAGGAGCCTAACATAGATGGATTGTGACATCACACAGGTCATAGCCTCCAGCACACACAAAAATGTCAAACCCCTTCTTTAGGTCATAGAGGAGCTCCACAAACTAGCAAAAATTATTCTGACCAGGTTAGCCTCCAAATGTCTTCTCAACCCACCTACACCTTCTGACATCCATTCTATTCTGTGATCCCACTGAAATGACTTAGCTTCTTTATTGACTGTCCAATGCCTTCCAGATCATAAACTCCTCAACAAAGCTTATTTTTGCTCACTTTAACATATCCCATCAATGTTCTTTCAGGATTTAAATTATCTGTGTACCTTGTAGCACATAATGCTGCCTTGGATTGTGACTGTCTTTTCAAAAGCAAGGATATGATCCCCAAAGACCTTGTAAACAACAAAACATCTGAATCCACTATTTATTTTCTCCAAGTATGGTGGGAAACTTCCATATTACCAGCTACAGTATGAGATAAAAAGACTTTATACTATACTCTGCCGTTTTCTTTGAAATTATACAATTTTGATAAACCTTTTAATAAAGTAACTTTTCATATTGCATGAAATAGAAAAACATCTACTCCAGTATACTAAAAATCCTGGAGAATATAAATTTGACACAGACTCATAAGTGTCCTTCTTCAATACCTAATGCAGAACATAGAACTCCAAAAATATTTATTGTTTGCTATCAATTTTGAGCAAAAAAATGTTGAAACCCTCAAATTCTATTAACATGTCAGATGAGGTTATAGCACAGTGGAGTGCTTCTGCACCTACAGTGAGTCAAAGTTTTACCATCATAAAAACACTCCAGCGGATCAGAGGTTACAGGAACACCTCATCCACCTTCACATAGCCACTCATGTAACAGGACTTTTGTGACTGCATCTCTCCTTTCAGTTCATTTTAATCAGACTGAAAAGATACATGTTGGAAAGCCAGCGTGGTTTTCATTTTTATGGTTTGGAGGTACAAGTTCATTTTAGGTTAGGTCTCCAGATAATATGTGGTTTTTTTTAATTGCTTGTAGAATTTAAGTTTTCAAAAGATTTCACTTCATCCAAAGCAGGCATAAAACAATTAGCAAAATGACAGTGAGTATATAGATATGACAATAAATACTCAATGGGCAAAAGCTAAAACCATTTCCCCTAAGAACAGGAACAAGACAGGGATGCCCACTCTCACCACTCATGCTCAACATAGTGCTGGAAGTACTAGCCATTGTGATCAGACAATAAGAAGAAATAAAAGGCATCCAAATTGGAAAAGAAGAAGTAAAACTGTCCTTATTTGCAGATGACATGATACTGTACATAGAAAACCCTAAAGACTCCATCAAAAAATTATTAGACTTAATACATGAATTTGGCAATGTAGCAGGATACAAAATTAATGCCAAGAAATCTATGGCATTTCTATACACCAATAATGAACTTACAGAAAGAGAGACTAAAAATGCAATCCCATTTACCATTGCACCAAAAAAATTAAGATATCTAGGAATAAACTTAACCAAGGAGGTAAAAGACCTATATGCAGGAAACTACACAACACTGAAAAAAGAGATAGAGGAAGACATAAACAGAGGAAGAACATACCATGTTCATGGATTGGTAGAGTTACTTTAAATATAAATAGATTAAATTCTCCAATCAAAAGACATAGAATGACTGAATGGATTAAAAATAAGACCCATCTACAGGGTATCTCCCAAAAATGTATACACACTTTAACAGCTGATAGCTCAGTTTTGAAAATGAAATGTATTTTAATAAATGCTTTTTTATAATTATTCAAAGTGTGTGTATACATTTTTTGGAACACCCTATATATGCTGCCTACATGAGATTCATTTCAGATGTAAGGACACAGACTGAAATTGAAAGGATGGAAAATATCTTAAAAGAGTAATATGCAAATTGACCATACCTCCACCACGTCCACCAGCCATGCCCACCAGCCAATCAGGAGAGAATATGCAAATAAACCCAACCAAGATGGCTGCAGCCACAGAGAGCAGGAAGGAGGCTTGGGTTTCCCTGGCAATGGAGGAAGTCAAGCTTTCTGCCTGCCCTTGCCAGCCCAGGCCTCCACTCAATGCTACAAAATTTCAATTATAGAAGATAAATAAAGCCCAACAGAAATGGTGGCAGCCACCGAGCTGGAGAGAGCAAGAGGCTAGGGTTGCCCACAGTGATGGAGGAAGCCAAGCTTCTGCAGCCCTGGCCTGCTTTGGCCTCCACTTAAGGCTACAAAGTTTCAATTATAGAAGATACATAAATCCCAACAGAAATGGCTGCCGCCACAGAGCGAACAGGAGGCTTGGTTCCACTCCAGGCTAAAAAGTTTCAATTGTAGAAGATAAATAAATCCCAGATGCCAGGGCCTCTGCTTGGGTCACCTGGGGGCGTGGCTGGCCTGCAAACCACCACAGGCCCCTCGCCCAGGCTGCTCCACACCCCAAGGGAACCCCCACCCTGATCCAGGACACCCTTCAGGGCAAACCAGCTGGCCCCCACCCATGCACCAGGCCTCTATCCTATCTAATAAAAGAATAATATGCAGATTGACCATTATTCCAACACACAAGATGGCTGTTCCCATGTGGTCAAAGATCCTGCCTCCAAGTGGACTCAAGATGGCTACCATAAGATGGCCAGCAAGGGAGGCCAGTTGGGAAGAACCAGACCTGCAAGGGAGGGCAGTTGTGGGTGATCAGGCCAGCAGGGAAGGGCAGTTGGGGGAGACCAAGGCCTGCAGGGGAGAGCAGTTGGGGGGGTACCAGGCCTGCAGGGGAGGGCAGTTAGGGGTGACCAGGCCTGCAGGGGAGGGAAGTCAGGGGTGACCAGGCCTGCAGGGGAAGGCAGTTAGGGGCAAACAGGCTGGCAGGAGAGCAGTTAGGCATCAATCAGGCTGGCAGGAGAGTGGTTAGGGGGTGATTAGGCTGGAAGGCAGAAGCAGTTAGGGGAAATCAGGAAGGCAAGCAGGTGAGCAGTTGGGAGCCAGCAGTCCTGGATTGTGAGAGGGATGTCCGACTGCCCGTTTAGGCCCGATCCCAATGGGGTCCCAGATTGGAGAGGGTGCAGGCTGGGCTGAGGGACACCCCCCAACCCATGCACAAATTTCGTGCACCGGGCCTCTAGTTTCATATAAATAGAAATCTGGGGTAACTATACTTATATCAGACAAAATAGACTTTTAAACAAAGACTGTAATGAGAGACAAAGAAGGCCATTACCTAATGATAAAGGTGTCAATCTAAGAAGAGGATAAAACAACAATTGTAAACATTATACACCCAACACAGGAGCACCTAAATATATAAATCAAATATTAATGGACCTAAAGGAAGAAATAGATAGTCATACATTAATAGTAGGGAACTTTAATACCCCAGTTACTACTGCATTCATTTTATATTGCTGCTGTTACAAATGATAATAATTTAGCAACTTAAAACAATACACACTTATTATCTCATAGATCCATAAGACAAGTTCAGCTGTTTTACTGCTCTGAGTTTCACAAGCTAAAATAAAGGTGTCTGTAGGGCTGTATTCCTTTCTGAAAGCTCTATGATAGAATCTTCTTCCAAGCACTCCAGCTTTAGGTTGTAGGCAGAATTCCATGCAACTGTAGGACTGAGGGCCTGTTTCCTTTCTAGCTGTCAACTAGGGGTTGCTCTCTGTTCTCAAGGCTGCCCGCATTCCTTGACTTGTGGGCCTCTTCCTTCATCTTCAAGTCAGGTGCAACCAGTCTCTCACGTTTTGAATCTCACTGATTTCCCCTACTGGGAAGTCTCTATGACTTCCTCTGCATGCCCTGTGCTGGGAGACTCGTGTAATTTCATCAGGCTCACCTAGATAACTGAGTACAATCTCTGTATCTTAAAGTCAGCTGATTCACTATTTAATTCCATTTGCAAAGTGTCTTCACAGCAGTGCCTAGATTAGGGTTTGATTTAATTTAATAACTAAGGGATGGGAACATTAGGTTACATCTTTGGAATTCTGCCGAATACAATTTAGGAAGTTGGAATTTGGGGTCCTCTGATTCCTGTGCAGACAGGGAGGGAAGGTAGGAAAACTTTAGGCAGGGAATCTAAAGATATGACAACAGGTAAATCTGAAGAAAAGAGGGAAAAACTCAGTTCAGAAGGATCCAAAGACAACTTTAGCCTGCTTTGCATGTTTCTAAATGTGTTATATGCCTCTAAAAATTAATATGTCATAATTGTTTATTCTTTTTCAACTAAATAATTTTCCTAACATGGAATTTCCTTCTAGAATGTTTTGGTTTTGTCCTCTTTGCCTGTATCTGTGGAAAGCATAAAAATCTTAGAGATAAAAAGAAACTGTCAGAGAGTCCCTTGTATCCAGCCCTCACCGTACCGCTCCCTGATGGAATCCCATCACCAATTTAAAATCTGAAAACTGGCATTTAGAAGGTACTGTCAACCTTCCCCTATCCACACACTGATACTGGTCGTGGAGCACACCCAGCCTATGAAAACCCTGGCAGATGGTCTCCCAGCCTGTGTCTGAACACTCCACTGAAGAGGAACTTCCTACTTCAAGCACCAGTCCCATCGTCAGATAGCTAGAATTGTCAGAAAACTCGTCAGTAACTTCCACATTTAGTTTTCAAAATCACACATGTGCTCCTTGCTAACCTAATCCTTCAAAGGTTGGATCATAGCTATCAGGTCTCTCTTCATCAGTCTCACATTTTTCTAGGCTAAATAGCTAAAATATCACCTTTTTCTCAAATGACACTTTTCCCCCTAGATTACTCTCCATAAATGGCTACTAAATTGTGACCTTCTATGTCACATAAGAGCTGAAATTAAGAATACCAAAAAAAAAAAAAAAAGACTTCAGATGTGATCTACAGTAAAGTTTTTCAGTAAATCATAAATCATCATCCAATCCTTTAAACTGAAAAACTTAATCTTTTAACTTCATTTTTACTTTTCTGAAGTAACATCATTTCCTGGCTGTTTTCCCTACATTAGTCACAAATCATCAAAAGGGATTATAAATGTACACGAGCTAATTAAAAAGTGAAGAATAATGAAGATGCTTCAAATTAATATCCTTTGTTTCCTCTTCAATTCATTATTCTTAGAGGTACAACTTGTAACAGATGATATGAATTAATTCTAGAATTTCTGGTTGCCAAAAAAAGGGAAAATAGAATAGAAATAATCATACCATACATTAGTGAATTGTTGTCTTTTTCTTCAAAGTATTTTCAAATATTGGCTAATTATTGCATTTACTTAATTAGGTAGTAATAACAGTTTAAAATTGTACATTTTAAATAGATCAAAAGCTTCATAGAAAACACTTTTTTGTTATTCTTTCTAATGCTTTGTGAGTTTTTACTATAATTACAAAAATGGATGAGACATGCACACTTCTTTTTATACTCATTCCAGGAAGAATTAAAATTATTCCGTCATTGCAAGATGCAAGAAAAATGTCTTGAAAAGACAGGCGTTCTTTCTTGCCTCCATTCATTCTGTTCTGCCCAAATCTGTGCTTCCTTCTGCCTCCAACAGAAACACCTTCCCTTATCCTATTTCCCACAAATATCCTGGTCCCTCTTTCACCCCCAATATAGCTGTAGTCCCACGTCCTAAAGAACACCTTCCCTAAAAGATGGACCATACTACTTCCTTTGTCAAGATGTCAGAAGGAGTGACTTAGAAATGCCATTTTCAGAAGTAAAAGTCTTAAGTGGCACTAAGGTACCTCAGAAGTTTCAGTGTATGAATTTTTCTGGCTGATGGTGGAGAAAAATGTGAGGACCTATTCTCTTTTTGAGGTAGAGGTACAGTGTTAAGAATCAGAGAGACTTTAGTTCTAGTCTTATCTTCATTTTTAGTTTAATTCCCTCATATCTCTCTATATAAAAGTCTAATATGCAAATTGTCCCCTGGGGAGTTCTACCAGGAGACCAGACCATGAGTTCCATCACTTGCTATGACATGCGCTGACCACCAGGGGGTGGCATGGAATGAAGGAAGGCCCCAGCTGGCAGCCGTGGAAGGGAGACCTTGGCCCTGATCACCGGTCATGCCTAGGGACCTTACCTGTGCATGAGTTTCATGCACCTGGCCTCTAGTAAATAATATTAATACATGATATTGATGCCAATGTCATTTAACCTAGTTATGAATAACTGGAAAGGAGCAAAAGGAAGTCCAAACATTACAGGCATGCCCAGTAAAGTCTGGGTGTAATATGGAAGATACTTGTTTGTCACACCTGGGAACAGGTCATTGGCCAGAGTAGGTGTAGCCACTGCAAGGGTGGGAAGATTTAAGATATTTAATCTCCTAAACAAAGGAGCTGCTCTCTCTTGCCTCCTGGTTCCTGCTCCAGGCTTGCGGGACTCTATCCTCCTGCTCTAGCCTGCACAGTTCACGGCCATGTGGACCTCACACACAACGGACTAATGGACTGCAACTAGCCTAATACAGTACTGGACCAGGCTACACCATGGAACGGAAACTCTGGACACTGGCTTTGCTTTTAGCTCTGCTGAATCCCCACTGCCATATCTTCCAGAACTGGATTAAGGAAAATGGGACTTTGCACACCCAGAGATGTAACTCCATGAAAATAAAGCTTTCTACCACATATCCTCCCATGGGGGCCTCCAGAAACACTTATTCCCATGGCACCCCAAGAACCCTACTCCCACTAGCAATGGAAAAAGACCATGCATGCATTTCTCCGATAATAATATCACAGGAAATATTGAAAGAGAATGTGTATAAAAATCCTGGCACACTTTCTAGCACTGAAATCTTAGTAAGTATATTACCGCATATTACTAATGATATCATTACCTAAAAAACAAAAGACTAGATTATGCAATCTTATATTAGGATTCATACATTCTTGCATGGTTGCTTCTAGGGATACTAGTATATAACTAAGGTTTACAATGTCTCTGAGGAGTTCAAAAGACAGTTGATGTTCTGGTCCTAGAGGGCTGCCTATTTTGTAAAAGAAAGCTTGGGGGTAATTGAAACAGTTAGGATCATAATTCAATCAATTCAAGTAATCTCCATATGCCCTTCAAAGCTTAGAGTGGCCTACGGAGAGAGAGGGAGAGAGGGAGAGAGGGAGAGAGGGAGAGAGGGAAAAATCAGTGAGGGTGGAGTCAGTGAGGAAATCCTCTAGTTCTGAGACTGGGGAATATGCAGAGTATAGGCAGGTCCTGGCATTGGCATATGTCCATGTGGCTGTGTTAAATTAAGAGACAAGGAGGCCATTAGACTGGTGAGGCTCCAAGGCCATGGCAGCCTACATCAGCAAACCAAAATCTAAACCTGTAAATGCCTCAAGGTTATGAAACCAAAGTACCAAAAAACAACCAAACCAATCTCAAACAGCCCCCCAGGCTTCAAGCTTTAGCCCATCAATGTTCTAACTTTGTTTCCACCTCCTGTCTATAAAAGTTTCCCCCAAGCTCCTAACCACTCTGGTTCAGTGCTGCCTGATTTCAATGGATTTTTGTTACAAATAAACTCTTAAAAAAATTTTAATATGCCTCAGTTTACCTTCTAACATAACAAAGGTGTGAAAGTCTTGAAAAACTGTAAATATCAGTAAAAGTAGGATAATTACAGAATCTTTCTTCCTCTTTCTCCTTTCTTTCCTTTCTTTCTCTACCTCTTTTATAGCAATGACTACTTTCAAAGGGATCAAAAATCAAATGTTACTGCTTTTTCTGACCACAGAACATTTATAAATATTCAAGATTCCAAACCACAAGGTAAAGAACAACTTTAAAAACACACACACACAGCTCTAATGTCCTAACATTTATAGGTAAACTTTGAAATAAGAGATTCCTTTTCTTCAGAGACACTATTATTCATTTTTATTGCTGCAACATTTTTGCATACACACGATTTTAACATAATTTTTATGAGTAACAAATAAGCCTGTGAGGTGGTTTGACATTTCTGCATTTCATTAAACAAAATCTCTGGTTGTCTTTCCAACTAAAGTACAGCTGTTATGCTAATACTGGGAATATTAAACATTAATAAGGACTTGCCGAGGGAAAAAAAAAGCCATTTCCATTGTTTTCTTCACCCTGAGTTTATACTTAATAAAATTTCCCTGCAAACATCTATCTCCCCGCCAGTGCCTGAGGCGATGAAGTCCAATATAATAGCACCCAGAGTGCTGCATATTTTTTAGCTGGTCGCGGCTCTGCTGTGTGATCTGATAGGAGTGGAGACACTTATTACAAGATACCTGGCAATATGACCTTATGGAGACAGATTGTACAGTGCATCTTCCACTTTGCACAATGCCACGGGAGGTGGCCACAGCGCTAACTTGAGCACATTACAGATTCCATCAGAGCTGTCCCCCATCGTTCTCACTTAGGATGCAATATCCTGTGGCTTTATTTTGTAAACTGTCCTCAAGAGCAAAATGTGGCCTTCTAAATGCTTCACCAAGTTAAATAATACTGTTAGAAAACTAGCCAGAAGCAACAGGAGAGAAAATCTGAGCCCCTAAAAGCAGAGGAAATGAGATCATGCCAAATCAGACTTTAAAAGGTACACAAGGTTTGAGATAGAATCATGCAAATTGTGGAGTGGGGAAATGTGGAGTGTTTTGCTCCCCTCACATTAACTTTGCATCATTGCAGGTCCCGCCCCACCTGAGGGCACCCAAGACTGTCTTTTGTTGAACAGATATCTTATTTGGTATAAATTCATACCATACACCTCACAGGATGTTCCATTTTACAGAGACCTAGGAAAGGGCAGTGGATTTATGGCAGGAAGGGGTTCATTAATGCAAGAATTCCAGAGGTAGCTTGGAGGGGAGCCTGAGCCAGGAAGTCTGCCAGGATCTCAAGTCACATCCAAGAGGCAACTCCTTTTTTTTTTTTCCTGAGATCACACAATCCTCACCCCTGTTTTTCACAATAGGACCTGGGAGTACTGTTGTTACAGTTTGAACCAAATCTCTCAAGTTACTTGAGCCCTGATATAATATATTTGAGAAGTCTAAAATGTCTAAGCAGTTCCCTGCCTTGGTCACTCCAAAACAGGGGGTGGGAGCTTTTCAAAGACTGGTCTCCTTGCCCGACTGGCATGTCTCAGTGGTTAAGAATTGGCCTATGAACCACAGTTTGATTCCTGATTAGGGCACATGCCTGGTTGCAGGCTCAATCCCCAGTGTGGGGCATGGGGGAGGCAGCCAATCAATTATTATCTCTCATCATTGATGTTTCTTTCTCTTCCTTCCTCTCTGCAATCAATAAAAAAAATAATTAAAAAATAATGATAATGGTCTCCCTGAGCAGGCTTTTCTGTATGACTAGAGATAGAGACAAGATTGAAGACTGGCCAGAATCTAAATTGACCATTAAGGCATCCTATATAATAAAAGGCTAATATGCAAATTGACCGAACAGGGGAACAACCAGTTGCTATGATGAGCAGTGACCACCAGGGGGCAGACGCTCAATGCAGGAGCTGCTCCCTGGTGGTCAGTGTGCTCCCACAGGGGGAGCACCACTCAGCCAGAAGCTGGGCTCACGGCTGGTGAGAGCAGCAGTGGTGGCAGGAGCCTCTCTTGCCTCTATGACAGGCGGACATCCCCCAAGGAGTCCTGGACTGCAAGAGGGTGCAGGCTGGGCTGAGGGCCTCCCCCACACACACTAGTGCACAAATGTCATGCACTGGGCCTCTAGTATATCCATAAAGTATGTTTTCCTTCTTAATAAAGCCCTGAAATAAACTTTAAAATATTAACTCTTCTTCTCCTTCAAGGTGGTTTCAGGGAGAAGAGCTCTATGAGGCAAGTCAATTTCATCGTGTGATTTTACTTTTTTTTTTTAATATGTTTTTATTGATTTTATAGGAAGAGAAAGGGAGAGAGATAAAAACATTGATGTGAGAGAGAAACATTGCACTCTAACAGGGGACTGAACCCACATGTGCCCTGGCATGTGCCCTGACTAGGAATTGAACCTGATGACCTTTCGGTGCATGGGATGATGCTCCGCCAACTGTGCCACACAGGCCAGGGCTGATTTTATTTTAATTAATTTTTTAAATATACTTTCTATTGCTTTCAGAGAAGAAGGACGAGGGAAGGAGGGAAGGAGGGAAGGGGGGAAGGAGGGAGGGAGAAAGGAAAAGAGAGAGAGAGAGGTTAATGATGAAAGAGAATCATTGATTGGCTGCCTCCTGCACCCGCCCTACTGAGGATCACACCTGCCTTACTGGGGATTGAACCCGTAATCTGGGCATGTGCCCTGACTGAGAATCAAATCCTGACTTCCTGGTTCATAGGTCAAAGCTCAACCACTGAGCCACACCGGCTGGGCAATTTTACTTTACTTTAAAAGGAGGCACACATCCTCCCATAGGTGTGTGAGGAATTATCCAGCAAAACAGTTGAAGTTAAAAGACAACCAATGGTGCTATCCCCTCCGCCAAAGTGAAGATACTCCTGTGCCTATGGACACTTTCTGTAAACCCTCCACAGAAAGGAGACAGAGGCAGGTAACTGACCGGGGACTTTCTACCTCAGTCCCCTATTGCACTCACTGATTCATTTCCTAAATAACTTAACCCCAAAAGAAAACATGTGAATGAGCAAACCTGAAGTTCCTAAAATAAAAAAATTCCCTTGTTAATATTCACCAAATTGAAAAAATTCCAAGCTCTGAGAAAAAAGTAATAATTCTGTTTAACACAGTAGAAGGGATGCTATTGATAAAGGTATAAGGAAATTCTGGTCAGCGCCAGCTAACAGAGTTCATCAAATCTGGCAGTAACGCGAAAAGCAGCCCACAGACAGAATTCCTTCCCGCAGTCAAGAGGGCCTTGGCCATTCAAAGCAGTCGTGTTAATTCCTTACAGCAACCCAGAGAGAGGCTCCCTTTCATACTATGCTTAAAGGAAAAATTGGAAGAAGAGAAGGTCAAAAACTAACAAGTGACCTCCGTATTCGAGGCCAGTAACTGGGGAAAGTTGAGGTTATGGACTCACAGTGAAGCCAGTGACAAAGTGATGGACTCACCTCTTTATTTCATAGGTCAGCACCCAAACCCTTACTTGCAGAGCAATCGTTCTTTTAGGAACAAGACATTCTTAGATTTATATTTTGAAGAGAGTTATATAACTCTCTTTGTCTAATTAATATAAATTTCTCTCCTCTGCATATCTCTCCTGGCCATTGTGTTAACCAAGATCATAATATTGATGGTATTTGAGTGTAAATACTATATTCACCTGACAGGTTAGTGTATTAATTCTAGAAAGAAGAGTAAGGGGTATTTTTCTAGATCATAGAACACTATGCCTCAATCAATAGTACTAATTTTTTACATTTTATTTTTTACTCTTATTTTCTTTTCCATATACATTTAGTCTCTGTCTGTCAAATTCTACCAAAAAAAACCTGCCAAGACTGTGTTTGGGATTTCATTGAATCCATGGATAAATTTCAAAATTGACCTCTTTATAATGTGGAGTCTTCCATTACTAGACTCAATAACAACATGGTAAATTATATTAATTTCCCTTAATGATCTCTTATACTTTTCAATATAGAGGCAGTGCACAGCTGGCATCCTATTAATTCCTAATTGATAATTATTAAGCAATGAAAAATGGTATCAGTTTTGAAATTTTGTCTTCCATTAATTTTTGTCAGCAGATAGAAATACAATCAATTTTGATTTATTTACTTTATATCAATATGTAAAAAGAGACCTTGATAAATTCACTTATTAAGTCAAAGTTTAAAGATTCTTTTGGATTTTACACATACATAATTATGTCTCCTATGATAAATGATGGTTTCATTTCTTTCCAATCTTCATGCTTTTTATATTCTTTCTTCCCTTTTTACACTGCCTTGGGTCTCCAGTAAAATGTTGAATAAAAATGATTCTCAATGTCAAAGAAAAGCTTTAAATATTTTACCATTAAGTATAGGTGTTGCATTTAGTATCCACTCCAGCTGAAAATATGCATGTGATCCAATGATTCTACGCCTAGATACATTATGCTCATTCTAAAATATTTATAATATACACTTAGCGGCCAGATTATTATGATCTCTGAACGCATAATAATCTGGCCACTCAGTGTGTGTGTGTGTGTGTATTAGCTGATTAGATGCCTGGTGCATGAATTCGTGCATAGGTGGGGTCCAGCCAGCCTGACCAGGGGAAGGGGACATGGGTGGTTGGCCAGCCTGCCTGCTGGTCAAGTTCCTGGTCGAGGGGACAATTTGCATATTAGCCTTTAATTATATAGGATATACACTGAGTGGCCAGATTATTATGTGTTCAGAGATCATAATAATCTGGCCACTCAGTGTATATAATAGCAGCATTGTTTCTATTAGCCTCAAACTAGAAACCACATATATGCCAACCAACTATAGAATGGATAAACTGATATACATACATTCTGAAATACTACATAGCACAAAGAATGAACTCACTACAACTATACACAAGATTGATTGCATAAAAGTGAGGGGGAAAAGGCAGATACACAAGCGTATACTCTGCATAATTCCATTTATGTAAAAGACCAAAATGAGGTAGAATTAGTCTATGTTCTTAGAAATCAGTATAGGAGTGATCATTGGAGAGGTAGTGAATGAAAAGAACAGAAGACTTCTAGAGGGCTATTCATGCTTTGTTTCTTGAACTAGTTGCCAGTAACATAGGTGTTGTCAGTATGTAAAAATTCATTGAGCTTAACACATAAGGTTTGGACATAAATTTGGACTTTAAAATGCAAAAATGAGGTTTCATTGATTTCCAGATAAAACTCCAAATCTTCAGGCCCATAGAACGCCCTCCCACCACCATCACCATTTGCTGCCACCCAACCTTGTGCTTTATGTTCCAGCCACATACACACAACTCCTGACATGCTCCATGTACCCTCTTTCCCTCATTCATCCTTTCTCCTTGGTATTTTTTTATCAAAGGCAGCACAGTATAGTCATGAAAGCACAGATTGGGAGACATCTGCCTGTGTTTGAATGCAGTCTCTGCCACTACTCAGTTCTATCATCTTGGTCAACTTACATGAGTGTTCTGTGTAGGAATAGGAATAGAGTTGCCTCATAGACTCTGCTCAGATGCCAACTCTGTTCCTTATCTGCATGGTTGAATTTGGGGGCCCTACTCAGGGGTGTTTTTTCTCTCACCCAGGGCTAAATCCCCCATCACAGCTCTAACTGAATTGCATTATAGATATGTATTAGTTTACTAGAGTTGCCATATCAAACCACAGATGGGGTGACTTAAACAGAAACTTTCTCACAATTTTAGAGGCTCAGAAATATTAAGATCAAAGTGTCAGCTGCATTGATTTCATTCTGAGGCTCGTTTCCTTGTAAGTAACTGCCTTATTTTGTCTTCATTTGGTCTTCCCTGTCCACAGGTCTGTATCCTAATCTCTTCTTAAAAGGACACCAGTCATATTGGATTAGGACCCACCAATATGACCTCATTTCTATTTATCTCTTTAATAAATACTCTATCTTCACATACAGTCATAATCTGAGGTGCTGGTAGTTAGGACCTAAACATATAAATGGAGGTGGGGGGACCAAAGTATTTATTTATCTCTCTCCCCTCTCATGATGATGCCTAAAAGAAGAGTTTGTCTTACTGCCTGGGTATCCCAACTCCTAACACAGCATCAGGCACATAGGAGACTTTCTTTCCCTCTTTTCACTGAACTTACTGAGGTGACACTGGTTAACAAAATTATATGGATTTCAGGTGCACAATTCCACAACACAGCATCTCTACACTGTAAATAGGTGCTGCAGAGGGAAGGAAGTTCACACAAACAAGCTCATGGGAGCAAAACTCATCATTTCTGTTTCTTTTTTAACCCATCATTTCTTGAAAGACACTGATGGTCTAAGTAAGGAAAACAGAAGAGCTCCACTCAATCAAGTAAATGATTAGTGTTGAAAACAAATGTTGATGAATGCAATATACTGACCCAGTTGGGGCTGACAGAAGCACAGCTGTAATTCTAGATCAATCACTCTGAAGTGAAACTTGACTTTTCTTAGTAATAGTTCTTTACTCCCATTTGACCCAGTAATCCCACTTCTAGGACTATATCCCAAGAAATCAGAAACACCAATCAGAAGGGACATTATGCACCCCTGTGTTCATAGCAGCACAATTTACAATAGCTAAGATTTGGAAACAGCCTAAGTGCCCATCAGCAGATGAATGGATTAAAAAACTGTGGTACATCTACACAATGGAATACTATGCCACTGTAAAAAAGAAGGCACTTTTACCATTTGCAACAGCATGGATGCAACTGGAGAGCATTATTCTAAGCGAAATAAGCCAGTTGGAGAAAGATAAATATCACATGATCTCACTCATATGTGGGATATAATGATCAACATAATTTGATGAACAAGAATAGATCCAGAGACAAATGGTAGGGGCTAGGGGGCTGGGAGGGGGGTGGTTAGAGAACAACCAAAGGCCTTGTATGCATGCATATTAGCATAACCAATGGACACAGGCACTGGGGCAGTGGGGGGCTTACCGGGGGTGGGAATGGCTGGGGGAGGGGCCTCAATTGGGGAAAAAGGAGACATATGTAAAACTTTAGACAATAAAAAAAAAGAAAGCATTAAATTAATGTATCAATTTCATTAGTACATTGTAAGGGATATTTTATATGGGTGAAACATTAATTCAGAGAGTACCACATTTCCTTTAACTTTTCTCTGGAGCAGAAAATAAATGTTTTAATTTCAAAAAAAGAAATAGTTCTTTGATATTATCCAGTAACTCCTACTTCTGTGCTGTTTTGGTTAAAAGCCAACAAGAATGACCTGCATAATTTCTTCTCTTTAATTTCATTTTAGCAGACGATCCATTCACTTAAATTAAAATAACAATATAAGAAGGTCTAAAGAAATCTTCCTTTCAATTCTGTTCCTGTCTACTCTTTTCTCAACTCTGCTCACAGGCACGATTTGATCTGACAAGTAAATTTCTTCTGAAGTTAAATCCATATTTTTAAATTGACCTGAATTCCAGTTTATAGTGTTAGCAACCCTTGAAGAAATAAGACAGTGGAGGAAAGAGATGGTAGAGGGTGGTGGAGTGACTTTCTAGGACCCAGTTGTGGAAGAGGTGTACATCACTGTTACCTGCATTCTATGGTCCAGTTCCAGTCACAGGTCACACAGAAAATCAAAGAGAGCTAGACAATGTCCTCAGCTGAGCACCCACCCCCAGGAACAACCCTATGGTGTGGAAGGAAAGAAGGAATCTTTGGAAGCAGTTGGTGGGCTCTGCACACAGAGATACCTTGATGTGTTTTCTGCTGCCATTGTTTGACTGTAAGTACTTTACCCAAACACTGAACTGGTTCATGCAAAACTTGCTTTTGTTAATATGTGGAATTGTGTTATTTAAAAAACACACAATGAGTTCCAAGAAAAATTTCTTCAAAGTTCATCATCCTCTAAGCTCCTCGGTAAAACAGTGTCCTTATCTGTTAAATGATAATGTTGAACTAAATCTTCCAAGCATCATCTGCGTGAATCTGGGATGCTATAGTTTAATGTGCCTTGATGTAAATAAGATGTTGACCGCAAAGCCAAAATCCCCAACAACTGCATACTAACTTTTCAGTTACTTCCTTCTTCGTTCTTAGGGTCTCCCAAAGAATGTGGCCTTGTCTTCATAGGCGGCTAATGTTAAGAGGTAAATATCAGCATATCCTTAATCTCTGCACTTCCCAAGCCAAACAGCTCCCCAATTTGCTGTTGATTGAAAGAGTGAGCCAGAATTTCATCAGATAGAGGGCTTCAATTAAGTTCCACAGTGTGAGTTTATAAAGTGCCTACTCTGTGTCAAATACTGAACTGTACTGGAGGTACAAAGATGAAAGACAAAATTTGAACCCAGAAGGACTTTATGTTCTGAGAGCTTACTATTTGCTATATTGGGTACCCATAAGAAAAGGTAACCGTAAAAACCACAGATTATTTTTCTGCCAAGTTGAGTAATTGGGGAGAGCAAACAGTGCCAACAGGGGCAGTGAGAGGCCTGACCTGAGTGGCTTTTGTAACATCAAGATAAGGGCCTAACTCTGTAATGTAAAGCATGAAGGAAGCAGTAAGCAATTGCAGTAAGCAATTCCTAACCAGGCAAAGCAAACTTGGATTCGCATGGGGCTCTGCCCTCTAAGGGGCTAAGGTCAAGGCTTCTTCCATTCCTGCCTGTAATCAGCACCTTGGTGTATGGTGGGAAACACAAGCTTGTCAATCACATGTTTCTATCAGGAGAAAGACTAAAACCCATGTAATCCAAGAGCATCTTTTGAATGATGGATAAAACTCAAAAAGATCAAAGATCATTCATCTCTGGAATAGATGGGATTAAGAAAAATGCCATTAACTTCACCTCCATTTTCCTTCTGTTGACATAGTTGATAGTTCTGGGCAAATAACATTTCTATTGTGTGGTTTACAAAAAGGAAAGCCAGTTATGTGCAATTGTGGCACTAAATTCTATTAAATTCAAGTTTAGGAAACTATCCACAACCCCCACCCGTCTACATGTTCCTCAGCAGCTATCAGGTAGCACCGCTTCTGGTTACACATGATTTTCAGAACCCAAGTCATTTTTGAAAAGAGGGAGAGTTAGCAGTTGTGTAACTATGTGGTTTCCAACATTGTAAAGAAAGCCAAAGAGGAATTCCTAACCCTAGTTTATAGACTAACTTAGGTACAAGCCCAAGTCTGATGTTCTAAGTCAGTGGTCGGCAAACCACAGCTCACGAGCCACAGTTTGCCGACCACTGTTCTAAGTGAAGAAATCATTTAGAACACATGTTTTTTGGTTCCAAATTCAGTATTTCTCCTATCCCGTCTCCCTGTTGGGATGGCCTTCCTTCTACCCGACAGTGCAGAAACTGGTGGTCAACAGAACATTGTATATGGCAGGTCAATGTTGCAACACACAGGTCCAGTATGAGGCCCCATACTTAAAAAGTACCAGTTAGATCTAAAAGAAATTGAAGCTTATCAGCCCAACGCCCTCATTTTACAGATGACAACACAAAGACTCAAGGATTCTAGGGAACTCACGTAAGACTGAAATGAAAAACCATCCCTATGATGAAAATCATCCTGGTCCAGTCTTTGCACCAAACCATGAACTTGCTGGATACTTTATCACACAGTTTCCTACATATCATTGTGGATAATTATTTAAGACAAATCACCTTTCTCTTTAGGATGTAGATAATTCATACTCATTGACACGTGTCTCTTAATCAGCTTCCCACCGTTCCTGGTTCCTGCTTCCTCACTCTTCTGACTGTGAACCTCGGAGTAAAAACAAACCCTATGGCCTTGTGGGAAGTCTAGCCAGAGAGCCCAGGTATAGGGAAGGGACCACAGCTGGTGCTAATACTTCAAAAACTGCTGACTGGAGACCAGAGTACACAATAAACAGGTCAGCCTTGGGCAGAAATGGGGTGGCTGCCCAAGAAGCATGTTTTAAGGGATCTTGAAATATGAGCCCCACTGGGAAGCTACTGTTATGACTACATTACTCTGTTCAATAATGAGGGACTCCTTTCTCTCATTACATTCCTCACATGCCTGGGATGATTGGAGGGAAAGGGTCAGGAAATATGTTATTTATACCTTAGTGGGGTGCGATTTAATTAAATTGCTCTCCTCCTAACACATATTTGAGCTCGGCCCCAGGAGAAGTTTAATAGCTGTAACTGGAAACGTTAAGAAAGTAATTTTGAAAGGTGGGCAGTTCTGGAAAGGGCAGTCTTGCCCTAGGCCTAGGGCAACACGGCCTGAGGTTTGGCAATCTAAGAGCGTCCATCTGTTGGGAGGCGGGTCACAGAGATGAGACAAGAGAACGAGAGAGGATGTCACCAAAGTGGAGAGGGGAGCAGGAAAGAGGTGGGAGGTAGCCCAAGGCAAGCCCAGGTAACGCCCCCAAGTTTCCAAGTTTCAAAGCTGACAGTTTCTTTATGACAGTTTAGAGGTCTCTGGAACTAGATGAAAGTTTAAGGCCTCCTACTTCTTTATTTTCCTCCTGGATTAGGTCTGTAGGGCACTTTACCCTCCCACAAAATAAACAGAAAGGTTTATGAGGGGGAAGCCCAGCAATATAGTACTGCCATGAAGAGGAAGCTGTCAGACACCCACAGGCAGTCACTCACAGTGGCGGCCAGCTGGGAAGGGCCATTTCTAAATTGTGCTTTGGCTTTCTTGGCCTCGAGAGATTTTATTAATCCCCTGGAGCACTGAGCAATGGTTTCCATTTGAGGGCAGTTTCTTTTTACTGGAAGAAGAGTGTGCCTGAACCATGGTCAGAGGGTCGGGGTCCAGAGGCCGCTGCAGCCATCTCGGTCACCTTGTTGATGGATTAATACATGGCCCTTCTAAAAGGCTTGATCATATTTCTTCCCTGCTTAAGTTTTCCGTGGCTTCCAGTGCTCACTGACAAGAGCCATGCTCCTCAGTGCAGCCTGCAAGGGCTCAGGCCTCATGGCTGGGCACTCATTGCACCCACCCTCTCCTCCCATGGTGAATTTCCTGAAGCTTCCCAAACGAACTGAGTACCCTTCAAAGCCTGCAAGCCTTCAAACACTCCATTTCTAGGATCAATTTCTCCTCTACACCCTTTAATTCCTCAGCCAATGGTTGCACCCTGGATTTAGTGAGATGCAAACCGTAAAGACCACCTGAGTTCAAATCCTGGCACCTGTTCACTGGCTGAGGACCTTACTTAGGCTATTAGTACCTTGATTTCATCCTCTGCAAAGTGGGAAGTGATAATAATAGTACTTCATTCATGGGATTGTGGCGAGGATTAAATAAATGAATCCACATAGGGCATTTAGAAGTCTGCATTGGATTTGATGCATTCTAAATAAACTTAGCCATGATTGTGGGGTGCCTCTGCTAACCTCTTACAATAAGCTGATAATGAACTCCTCCCTTCCATCACATGATTATCACATCTGCCATAATGCACAGATAATTCTTTTGTCAGTTGATACCATATTTCAATCCAGACAGGTGAGTCAATGGTTTGATTTACTTTTAAGCGAGTTTGTGTTCTTGTAGTTGTGAACTACTGGAGAGTAAAGGCTGTATCTTAGGTTTTGTGCATCCAGGGCCTGGCACATATTAGATGCTCAATAAATGCCCAATAGCTCAGACTATTTCTGTGCCAGAGAATGGAAACATTTGTAAATCCCTAAGCCTTGTCAGAGAGCTTTTTCAAGCATTGTTTTATTCTGCCTTCACAACACTGAAGATTCTTATCCTCTTGATAGTGATAAGAAAGTCAACACACTAGGAAGTTAAACTACTTTCCTAAACTCACCCAGTGTTTTAAAAGACCTAGAATTATACCTAAATGTTCTAACACATGGCCTGCACTGAACAGGAAATGGCAGGGCCCCTGATGTCCACTCTTGATTGCCTTGTTTCACATCACCAATGAAGCTGCCCCTACTCCCTAGAGGGCACAATTATTCTATAAATTTTCTTATAGGTTTTTAATAAAACACATTCATATATTTATTTATTATCTTCCTTACTGGACTATAAAGTTTTAAGCTGAGAAACCACAGTTCTAACCATAGGTCCTGATATAATAGTTAACATGAGCTGAGGCTCAGCAAATGGTCATGGAATAAATGAGCAACAAAATGGCTAACAAAAGCTTAGAAGAACCCAGCCAGTGTAGTTCAGAGGTTGACCATCCACCTACGAACCAGGAGGTCATGGGTCAATTCCCAGCCAGGGCACATGCCCGGGTTGCTTGCTGGCTTGATCCCCAGTGTCGGGCATGCAGCAGGCAGCCGATCAATTCACTGATGCTTCTCTTTCTCTCTCTCTCTTTCCCTCCCTCCCTCAAATCATATATACGGGGACAGGGAGGAGAAAAAAGAATGCAGGGAGAGAGAGGGGGGCAGTGAGAGGCAGGCTGGCTGGTGCTGTGTCTGACCACGTTTCAAAGCCAAAAAGCACACTATAAATGTTTAGCTCATGAGTTTGCCTACCCACATTCTGTTTGCCATTAATGAGAATAGTTGAGAGTCAGTGTATTTGCAAACATTTCCACTCAAACACAAGAAGTGGCAAAATGAAGAGAGTGTTCCAGCTTTCTGTTACTCATTACCACGGCTGCCCAGAGAACATTATATTTTTCAGAGATAAAACACATAGTACTCTCATTTCCTGGGGTAGAACAGTAATTTAACTAGAAATGGGGAACATAGACAACAAAGACCATGGCTATCATTTTGTCACATACACTCAAAAGAAAGGCAGTAACTATGTGTGTATGTGTGTATGTGTGTGTGTATGTGTGTATCCTTCATAGCTTCTGTAAGAGCAAACTGAAATACTCATAACTCATGGAAAATTATAAAGTACTTCATTGACCTACTCTCTTCTTCATCCATGCCTCATATAGAACACAGTGCCTGGCATAGAGCAGGCATTCAATAAATAGTTAAGAATTAAAAGGAGTAGCATGCAAAGAGCCCAAGTCACTCTCATATGAGATATTATGTGCACATGAAGCAGAAAATTTATCAGTGTCTACCAAACCATGACACGCACAGATCCTTCCACATAGGAATTCCACATCTAGAAATGCAAATATATGTGCCCTGCAGCTTTAACTCTAACAACAAAAATAATTAAATCTCTACCAAGAGGGAAATGCTGCTAAAAAAGAATGGATAGAGTTTATATAAAGTCACAACTGAAAGCCTTTTGAACCATGTTAAGTTAAAAATGAATGTCACTGAATAATGTGGGGACTGACGTTTATGTCAAAGTGTTACTGCGGAGAGGAGGAGATGGCGAGACCTCGGTTCTTGTCTTCTTGTGGGGAATATTTCAATCAAGAGACCAAGTGTAGAAAAGCAAGCAAGAATTTGTTGACCCCAGCAAAAATATACTTAGGAGAGTGAAACAAGGAAGGGTATAGAAGAAGCAACAGGCGAGCCTAGGCTGGGCGGCCTTAGCTCACTGGGAAGCCAGAGAAAAGGGGGCTTTGGAAACAGGGTCAGGGGGTTAGCCTGGGATGAACTGCCACTGCCCATTGCTCTCCTGGCTGGCGGCCTCCTGGGGTCCCTTAGAGGTTAGGGGATTCTTGCAGGGAGGAGGGGCTTATGGAGAGAGGGAAAGGAATGACTCGGGCATGCTCCCTGAAGGGAGAACATAAAAATAGGTATATGTATATGTATAAGTATATACAGATCAGTGTGTCCTGAAACCTCTTGAGGCTACTGGTATTTTAGGGAAGAGGGAAATCAAGATAAGTTTTACCTTTTATGCTATATACCCTCGTATATTTAAATTTTTTGTCATAAGAAGGTAAATTTTTAATAGAAAAAATTTAGAATGCCTAGTATATAATAGATCCTAAATGTTTCCTTCTATGTAACACCTTTTAGTGTTACAATTTTTATTATTATAATTGCTATTACTATCACTGTCATTATAACTTCAGATACAGTTTTAGAGAACAAATATTGTTTCAGGGACCACTCTGCCCCATTAGAGGGCGTTTCCATGAAGCTTTGGATCTGACTGTTCATTTATGGCCCACACTCCAGGTCTAGGTCCCACCACCTGAGCTAAGGGAGGAACAAAGGTTAATAAAAACACATAAGGGAAAGGCAGGGGCGTTCTCCCTGGTCTCTGTTTGTGGTGTCATTTGTCTCTCTGTTAAACTGCAATAAAGACAATAAAGGGAAATCAGCTGTGAAAAATGAAAGAGCCCTCTATTCATAAAAACAGTTCAAATGAGAAAAGCATTTTAATGGGGAAGGGACCACTATCATGCAAAGCGGTGAGTGGGAGAGGGGCACATAAAACCCTTAAGACAATTCATTAACCACAAATTATGGGAGGCAACTCAACTCCTTTCCCCCAGATCATGTTTCTGTTCAGAGTGATGGATGCCTTCAAGCAAATTCTCATTCTTATGTCTCTGCTGCAAAGACAGCAGGCAGAAGGAATATGTTTGAGGATAGGATCTGCCCTGCTCATTAAGTTTGCAGTAGAAAGGTGGCTCCATAAAGGGCATAAAGAGAGAGACAAGCCCAGCTGGCATGGCTCAGTGGTTGAGCATCGACCTATGAACCAAGAGGTCACAGGGTTCAATTTCCATTCAGGGCACATGCCTGGGTTGCAGGCCCAATCCCCAGTGGGAGGCATGCAGGAGGCAGCTGATCAATAATTCTCTCTTATCATTGATGTTTCTCTCTCTTCCTCTCTGACATCAGTAAAAATATTTCTTAAAGAGAGAGAGATAACATGGTGCAGAGAGAAAACCAACTGGCTCACAAATAAATCAGACTTCTTGCTCCACTTCAACTTACCTTCTTGCATGAACAAATTGATGCTCTTACAGAAGCTAATCACAGTATCTCTGGACCACCTCACCTAAATTGAGGTTAGTTATATATGCCTTACTTCTCTCCCTCTCCCTTTCTGTGTGTGTGTGTGCATAATGGAAACCAATTATACACACACACACACACACACACACACACACACACACACACACATATATATGTAAGTATGTATATATAGAGAGAAAGGGAGGGAGAGGGAGAGAGAGAGAGAGAGAGAGAGAGAGCAAATATAACTTTATATTTTTACCCCT
This sequence comes from Corynorhinus townsendii, assembly GCA_026230045.1. Lineage (NCBI taxonomy): Eukaryota > Metazoa > Chordata > Mammalia > Chiroptera > Vespertilionidae > Corynorhinus > Corynorhinus townsendii. Next base: position 15,058,126 of record JAPDVU010000007.1, read on the forward strand.
CTGCCCTAAAGTGCCAGCTCCTAGATGAAAATTTTGGTAGACACCTTTCTGTTTGTTATAATAATGTTATAGTCATAAGGAAACCCCTCTAACCTACACTAATAAAAAAGAAAGATGCAAATTGACTGTACCTTCGTGATGCCTACCAGCCAAACAGGAGTATGCAAATTAACCCAACAAAGATGGCAGGTTAATTTGCATACACAGGTGCTGAGCGGCCGGGGGCAGGATGCTTGCAACAACGCATGGCAATGACGCAGGCGTTTCGCACCACCCCAGCAGCTCCAGGCCTCTGGGCAGCATGGGAAGGTGGAAAGGTGGCTCCAGCCGGAGCAAAGGCGGTGCCGGTAGCCAGGGGAAGGAAGGCCCATTCTTGCACAAATCTTTGTGCATCAGGCCTCTAGTGTATGAAATAATTATTGTGTGAAATGTTTGCTGTGTGGAGACCCCAACACTCTGTAACTTCCAAACTGGTGAACACCCCACTATCTTGATGTGAATGCCCTGAGCCCTTAAAGTGTAAACGCCCTGCTCCCAGCATAAGGCACACCGTCTGGCCCACACTGATAAAGACACAAGTTGTTTACTACTGGCTATATAAACATCAGACCTTCTTCAGTCGACGTCTCCTGTCTGATAAGAGAAGGACTCCACATTGCTCCATGAGACGAGCCCCTGACTGACTGCTCTGCTGTGCGAGCCTGAACCAACTGTGGCCACCTGTCTGTCTCCATCTTCATCATCCGTTCTTTCGGTGTGCATTGCCAGGTGGCCTTTGCTGGAGTCTAGGACCCACTTGTGTGATTGCATACTAATTCTGTCTTGTGTGTTCATGTGTTCCAGTTCGGCTCAACTGTCTAGACACTGAAGTACCAGGGGATAGGCTGTTATTGCTGACTCCTGTCACCTGCGTTTGTCCCACTAAGTCTAGACTCTAGACAGATAATTAATTAATTGGGGCACAATTGAGACAATGTTCCAATTGACCAATTGCAAATCTGTTCTTACCATAGCTTTTGTGACTCACAAGTACAGGAAATATCTTTGAAAGTCATCCAGTGGTTTTCTTAGAACTTGAGACATCTCACTTTATTTTTATAAATATATTTTTATTGATTTCAGAGAAGAAGGGAGAAAGAGATAGAAACATCAATGATGAGAGAGAATCACCTATTGCTGCCTCTTGCACACCCCACACTGGGGATTTATTCTGAAACCCGGAATGTCCCCTGTCCTGGAATCAAACCATGACCTTTTGTTTCATAGGCCGATGCTCAACCACTCAGCCACACCAGCAGGCAAGTCATTTCACTTTAAATACAGCTATATTCAGCCTAACCTCCTCAACCTTATTTTTCTCCAACCACAATCCACTCTCCTCAAAGTGAATGAGAATTCACATTCAGAAATAGGATCCAGCAACTTGGCCAGGGTTAATTCAAACCCCCAATTGAGGCAAAGGAAACTTCAGTCCTGTTTGATAGATTAAGACTAATTGAGTCATAAGAGAATTAGTCAATTGTGAAGGATTTTTTTCACCACAAAGCACCAAAGTGCACACCACTGGCCTAGCTTCTAAGAACAAGGGGAAGAGGCTCACCAATCAAGGACATCACTTTCTCTACACCTATACTATTTCCTGAGAGAATCAGACAATATCTAAGGTCTCCGCACTGAGTTTCTTCCATGGGGGCATGTTGGGGCCCACCATATCCTGGAGCTGTCATCTATGAGCCAGGTCAAATTACAGTATCTTTCTTATGCAGGACCTCCTTCTGCAATTTTGTTGTTGACAATTATGAATTAACACCAAAAGTATATAAATGGAAAGTGTTTATTTGACATACAATATTAACCCATCTTTTCTAGGATAGCAAAGTAAAGCATATTTATAAATACAGAATTGGGGGGGGGGTTAAATTTAATTTAATTACATATTTTTTCTTATCTTTTTTGTTGAAAGTATTACATAAGTCCCCTTTTTCCGCATTGACCTCTTCTAGCCCTCCCTATCCCCCCCACCCCCCTCTGCCTTCCACCCTATTGTCTGTCCATGGGTTATGTATATATGCATACAAGGTCTTTGGTAGATTATCTCCTACCCACCTATCCTCTTCCACCTTCTGTGAAACAGATAATGCTTTGGGGGAGAGGAGAGGGGTGTTGTGAAGTAAAAGTGAAAATAGCAGCACTGCTCTTAAGCATAACTATAGATTCAGATATTGCCTGGTTGGTATGATGAAAGCTTTGATCTACCATGAGTGTTGGTTGCCCATTTGTAAAATAATTAGGTTGAATGTTATCATCTCTGAGATTGCTTCCAGGTCTAAAATTCCATCACTCTGTAAAATGTTGATTTACTTTTTAAAATTTATCTTGCAGTATTTTGTTTTTTGTTTTGTGACTTAGGGCCGTCTTCAGCAAACTGCAGCTCACGAGCCACATGCAGCTCTTTGGCCCCTTGAGTGTGGCTCTTCCACAAAATACCACGGCCTGGGCGAGTCTATTTCGAAGAAGTGGCGTTAGAAGAAGTTTAAGTTTAAAAAATTTGGCTCTCAAAAGAAATTTCAATGGCTGTACTGTTGATTTTTGGCTCTGTTGACTAGTGAGTTTGCCCACCACTGACTTAGGGTATTGTTCATCTGGAGGAAAACACAGGATTGGTTGCCCCCACTGCAGCCTTTGCTGGCCATCTGTTCATGAAAATTGGGAGTTAGGTACCATAGACTTAAGATTGTATTCAAGAGATCTAAGGAAGTCTATAAGAACAGTCCTTTCCTCCTAAGGGCAGTCTGCCCAAATTATTTTTATTGATAGTATTAGAGAATTTTATTGGCAATGATAATCAATAGAATGCAAGCTCCATGAAGCCAATGATTTTTTTTCTATTTTGTTTCCTGCTGTCTCCCATTTTAAAAAACAGCTTTGAAATATAATGGATACACTTTAAAACTCACCACCCTGAAGTGTGCAGTTCCATTTTTCTTAGTTTAGTCACAAAGAGGTAGTGATGAGCAAGTTCCAGGTATAGATAGTGTAGTAGTATGAATGTCCTTAATGCTACTGAATTGTACACTTTAAAATGGTAAAAATAACACATTTTATGTCTATGTCACAATTCTAATTTTTTTTCAGATAAGGTGCTCACTGAAGCATACACTTCTTGTGTTTTCATTCGCATCTCAAGTATTATTGTTGACCATCTAATAGATTTTAGAACCCTAAGACACATTTCAAATTGCTTGGACAGTGGTTTTCTCCAGGAAAGGGAATTAGAGATGATTTCCCTTCTTCATATTAATCTATATTAATATGGACAGAAGATAATTATAAGCATCACTTTTTAAATATTAAGAACACATGTAATTATAACTTTTGCACAAAGAATATCAAAGGACTTTGAGTATGAGGAAAATACTAACTTTTGGGGGATACTGCCTTGGGTATATTTTCCTACAGCATTCCAAAGCATGATTTTATGTTTACGCTCATTGATAAAACATAACATTTTGCATATATCCAGCATTTTCTACATAAACTATACCATTTGATTTCTAAATATTCTACTTATAGATGTATTCCAGAAATACAGCCATTCATACATTTTATATACATCTAATTTTAGATGCATAGACAGTAACAGAACAGCCATATTTTGTAACTTTTAACGAATTAATGCATCCCATCATTGACTATCAACAGCTGCTAAAAAAAGAGGCAACCAGACAGTAAGTGCCTACAAATGGAAAAACACAGTAACAATTATCAAATAGCATTGTAAAAAAACCAATAACAACAAAAACTACCTGTATCTGATGAAACCTACTAGACTCAATTCCCAACTTACAGAAAATACAGAGACCAAAGGACCTATTAAGTAAAACCATGGGGGATAAAATCATCGAAATCCAGACTACGAAAAACTCTAGGACAATCATTCCTTCAACAAAGCAAAGTGTTAAAATTTTCAGGTCCAATTCATACATATGGTTTAAGAATTACAATATTTATGAGGATTTTTAATTTGAATGAGGTATTTGAGGATATTAAGAAGTGATTGAGCCCTAACCGGGTTGGCTCAGTGGATAGAGCATCAGCCTGTGGACTGAAAGGTCCCAAGTTCGATTCCAGTCAAAGGCATGTACCTTGGTTGCGGGCACATCCCCAGAAGGAGGTGTGCAGGAGGCAGCTGATCAATGTTTCCCTCTCATTGATGTTTCTAACTCTCTATTCCTCTCTGTAAAAAAATCAATAAAATATATTTAAAACAAAAAAGAAGTGATTAATATTTTATTTGCAACAATGCAATTATGCTTATTTTTTAAATATTATCTTTGGGAAATACACACTGAAAGTGTTTGCAGATTAAATAATTTGATTCCTTCAAACAAATATCAGATGGGGTAAATAAATGGATGGAGATATTAATGAAACAATATTGTCATGAGTGTATAGTTTCTGAAGCTGAATGGTGAATGCATGTTGAGTTTATTTTATTAGTATTTTTACTTCCACATATGATTTAAAAGTTATGGAAAGGTCAAAGAAAATTTTAATTTTCTTCAAAAAATTTAATGCTGGGGAGAGGAAAATTAGAAGTTTATTATTTTATTTGTTATTATTCTTTTGAGTTTGGATAATATGCAAGACATAATTCACTTTTGAGTAAAATTCTCCAGCTGGGCTTCTCCATTTGCCACTGTCAAGTATATAAACTTGAGGAGTAATTTTTCTATGACCTGCCTTCCTGAAATTGCCGAGATGTAATATATCCAATGGTCTATATCTTGATATCACGTGACTTGCTCACAAATGATGGCAGAAAATGTCCAATTTTAGAGCTACTTTTGAAAACCTGTAATGGTCAGTACTTTAGAAGTACATTAGTACATCTGACAAAGTTAGAATGTAAACTGTATCAGGTTTGGAGCAGAATTATGGTGTGATAAAAATGTGCAGAACTGGACAATAGAATAGCTCTCTGAAACTCATAGAAATGTACTCTACTATTCATCATGGATATAAAACACAGCCTATTTAAGGATTGGGCAAGATAGAATACCAATTTTTCTCTACGCAAGCAGATATATTCTGATTCAAATAGCATATATCATACAAATATGTAACAGCAAAAAAATCAACATCAGCATATTATAAAACAAACAGTACAGTACAAATAAAACCTATTTTGAATAATCATATCTGTGATCATGTTGATGTTATTATACTGAGACAGTTACATGGATATTGTGAGATAAAGTGAGTAATTATGATGGTGCTATTAAGAACCCAGAGATCTGGCATGGAAGAAAAGACATATAGATGTAATATAAAAGAGATTACATTAAAAAAATACACATGCCCATAATTCTAAATTTGAATTGGAAATATCTGTGTGAACTTGAAATAATTTATGAGATACATATAAAACAGCAATGAAACTGATAGCAGTGAGTGCTTTCCAGCAACAAGATGATGGTTTATAAGAATACTTTCCTACTTTAAAAAAGCAAAGAAACAAACAATAAGAACAACAACAACAAAAAACAAGAAGGGGTAACAATTCTTCTCTCTACCCCACAAAAGAGGACAAAATTCCCCAAAACTAGTTTTGAACTTTGAAAAGTTGACAAAGTGAAAAACAAAAAATTGAGAAGTATTTATGGAAAATAGCTAGTCCTTTAGCTGAAAACAACAGAGTATGTAGTCTTCTTAGCTGGGACTAAAATCCATCTCCCCATCTTTAGTACAGTCAGTAATAATGGCAATGTTGCCAACGTAGAGGTGGCCAAGATAACACTGGTTACAAAAGAAAGTGGCACAATTTTAGAACTGGAAAAAAATAAATATATAACAGGTAGCACTATGAGTAGGAAATATATGGAAAACTGAAAGGTCTACTAGCCTAAGGTTGTGGTCCTAGTTGAAGCAAAAGTTGAACTAGCCTCTAACTTGTTGGAGATATCTTAGAAGAGAGCCATAGAAGAGATGAGATAAACTTACCGTGCATCCCTGGCTAATTGGGAAGCTATGCTTATGTGTGAGACATACCCAAGAGAGTTGAAAATAAAAGTCCAAAGTCCAAAAAGATTTGAGAACTGGCTGAACATTGACTGTGTTCCCCAACCCCCACAAAGATCAATCAGCAAAGAGAGGAAAGTTTAAGAGCTAAAGGTATTTGAGCACAACATAATTCCCTAATCATTGGCTAAATATTAAACTATGCAGACACTGAGGCAACTCCTAGGAAGTTAGGCTAAACAATAAAAGTAAATTCTGAGCAGAGAAAAGCAACCACACACTTCAAGGAGATAAATTCCACAATTTAATTCCAGGTTAAGTTAGAGAAAACAAAACAATGACCAAAAACAAAAACAAAAAAACAGCCGAAACTGGTTTGGCTCAGTGGATAGAGCATTGGCCTGCGGACTGAAGGGTCCTGGGTTCGATTCTGATCAAGGGCATGTACCTGGGTTGCCGGCACATCCCCAGTAGGGGGTGTGCAGGAGGCAGCTGATCGATGTTTCTAGCTCTCTATCCCTCTTCCTTCCTCTCTGTAAAAAATCAATAAAATATATTTTAAAAACAAACAAAAAACAGAAAATAAAATTACTATATTAGCAAAAATGCCCAGTTTTTAACAAAATATTACAAGATATGTAAAACAAACAGGAAAGAGTGACCCACACCTATAGAAGAGAAAAACAAAAACACTCAATGAAACTGAGTAGACCTAGATGTAGGATTGAGCAACCAGAAACTTCAATGCAGCTATAATAAATATGACATAAAAATTAAAGGAAATAATATTCAAAGTATTGAAGGAAAATTTGATAGCAAGACAAACAAATAGGGGATCTAACTAGAGAAAGTATAAAAAAGATCCAAATGGAAATTTTCAAGTTGAAAAATACACTAACAAAAATGAAAATTCACCAGAGGAACTCAACAGCAGATTTGTAATGGTGAAAGGAGTTTTTAGGAGTAAAATAGGCAGGTTGAGGGAATTTTAGGAATTAGATGGCTCATGGGGGAGGGAGGAATAGTTGGTTGTGGGCTTGGAGCTAAGGAAAGACATACATTCACAAAGAACAAAAGGTGTCACAGGATAAGGGAAGAGGAAGACATCCAATCACAGATGATAGGGAAAAGCCACAGGGTATGGGGAGAAAGAGAAAATAAACTTTCACAGGAGACAGAGAAATGCTGACAAATAGGAGAAAGAGCAAAACAGATTTTCATAGGATATAGAGAATTCTACCACTAAGGGCAAGAGAAAAAGGGGGGCACCACATGGGATTTGAGCGTTGAAGTTGATATTCTACTAATAAGAAGGGAGTATCAAGAGACAAAGAACTGCAGCCTTTATAAACCTTAAGAAAAAGGGGCTTAATGTACTACCACTTTTGGGACCCCCTCCCCACAAGGGAGTCTGTACTTGTTTCCAATAAATTTCCACCTTTTCATATACCACCTTTTGTCTGTGGCTTCAGTCTTTGAATCCACCTGGACAAGAACCCGGGAAAGAAATCACCCTTGCATCCTGCTCAGAGAGAAACCCCACTCAATTCAATGGCAGGAAGAATAGAAAGAAAGTACAGAAAAATTAACAGAGCCAGAGACTTATCAGAAAATCATAAATCATCAATATATATAAAATGTAAACCCTAAAAGGAGAGGAAGAGAGAAAGTAGAAGATCATATCTGAGGTGAACTTCTAGTTTCCCTGACATGAAAAGATTAAAGTCATTATTTTTATTCTTACAACATGAAAAAAATTGAAGAAACTGAAAAATAAAAATAAAAAAAGAATTTTCTTAGACTCAGAGAACCGGTTTCATAGAGCAAACCATCAATCCAAAGAGAACTGTTATCTAGTTGAATCTAGAAGGTTACAGCCAATATCTGCTTATCTGGAGCAGAAGCCAAGGAAGCAACAAACCAGTAGGAATACCTAAGTGCTAATTTTGATGAATTGCTGAAGCTTTCAAACTAGCTTGAGAGTAAGAAATTCCTGGGGATTGCAGCAGGCTTAAAGGAATCTCCACACTTAGTTTTTTATGCCATCAGGAGTTCAACCATGCTTTTACTGGGAAGAGCTAACAAAAATCTTCTTGTGGTTCTGGCCTGAAGCAAGTTAAAAGTAACCATTGTGAAATGTGCCCAGAGCATTTTCCATGACAAAGGTCTACCTCCTGAGGGAAAGACTTTATCCCATCTCATCCCACTCTGACAAGGCTGTTTTCCCAGTTCCAGCATCAGCTACACTTCCAAACTCACCTAGGGTGGAAAATCCTAACTCCTTTTGTAGATATTGACATGATTCTAGAGTATATATTTTTTAAAAGTTCTAAAATCACCAACACAGCATTGAAGAAAGTGGTCAAAGTTAGTGGACTGACAGTCCTCGATTACAAGGATTACTAAAGAGCGATGATAATCAAGATAGCATGGCATTGGCAAAAGAATAGATACATATCCATAGAATAGAGAGCTCAGAAATAGACACAAAAATGTACTCAGATGATCTTTTACAAAAGAACAAAAGATAAATCAATGCCCTAGCCCAATGGTCGGCAAACTCATTAGTCAACAGAGCCAAATATCAACAGTACAACAATTGAAATTTCTTTTGAGAGCCAAATGTTTTAAACTTAAACTTCTAACGCCACTTCTTCAAAATAGACTCGCCCAGGTCGTGGTATTTTGTGGAAGAGCCACACTCAAGGGGCCAAAGAGCCACATGTGGCTCGTGAGCCGCAGTTTGCCAACCACTGCCCTAGCCTTTTTGGTTCTGTGGATAGAGTGTAAGCCTGCGGACTGAAGGGTCCTGGGTTTGATTCCAGGCAAGGGCACATGCCTGGGTTGCAGGCTCAATCCCCAGTAGGGGGCATGCAGGAGGCAGCCAATCAATGATTCTCTCTCATCATTGATGTTTCAATCTCTCTCTCCCTCTCCCTTCCTCTCTAAAATTAGTAAAAATTTTTTAAAAATGTTAAAGATAACTCAACAAATGGTGCTGGAACAAGTGGACATCCACATACAAAAATAATAATTTAGACACAGATTTTATATCTTTCATTGAAATTTTAAAAAGACCATAAACCTAAATGTAAAACATAAAACTATCAAACTTCTTCTACGAAGAAAATCTAGATGCCCTTGGTTTGACAATCAGTTTCCAGATACAATATCAAAAGCATCATCCATGGAAAAAAATTATAGATTGGATTTTATTAAAATTTAAAACTTCTCTGTGAAAGTCACTGCTTAAAAATAAAATGACAAAGCACAGACTGGGAGAAAATATTTGCAAAACACACTTTGGAAAATGGCTTACATCCAAAATGAAATACAAAGAACTCTTAAAACTCAGCAATAAGAAAACAAACAACCCAATTAAAATATGAGCAAAGATCCAAACTGACACCTTACCAAAGATACACAGATGGCAAATAAGCATATGTAAGAGATGATAAACATTTGTCATTAAGGAATTGCAAATTTAAAAAATGACATACAGCTGCACACCTTATTGGCTAAAATCCAAAAGTCTGACAAAATCAATTGCTGGCAAGGATGCAGAGCCACAGGAAATGCAAAATGGTGTGGCCATTTTGGAGTACAGTTTGGCAGTTTCTTACTATGTCAGACACAGACTTAGCATATGATCCAGCAATCTCACTCCTAGGTAGTTATTCAAAGAATTTGGGATAAACACAGCCACACAAAAGCCTGCATGTGAGTGTTTAGAGCAGTTTTCTTCCTAATTGGCAAACTCCAGGACAACTAAGTATCCTATAATAGATAAATATATAATCAAACTGTGAGAAATTCATACAATGAAATATTATTCAGTGACTAAAAGAAATGAGCTATAAAAAGAAGAATCACTTACCCTTTGAGACAGCCTGGAGAGACTTGGAGAGTATTATGCTAAGCAAATAAGCCAGTCAGAGAAAGACAAGTATCACATGATCTCATATGTGGCATCTAATGAACAAAATAAACTGATGAACAAAATAGATCTGGAGACATAGAAGCATAGAACAGACTGTGGAATCTCAGAGGGAAGGTGGGGGAGGGTGGTTGGGTGGGGAAAGATTAACCAAAGAACTTGTATGCATAGATGCATAACCCATGGACACAGACAATAGGGTGGTGAAGGTCTTGGGTGGGGGATGGGGTAAAGAGGAGTAGAGGTGGGCAGAAGAGGTCATGCGGAGGGAGGAGACATATGTAATACTTTCAACAATCAAGACTTAATTTTTTTAAAAAGGAAATGAGCTATCAAGCCATGAAAAGACATCAATAAGTTGTAAATGCATATTATTCAGAGAAAGAATTTGATAAGAATCTGAAAATACTATGTTATCTAAAATTTCACTTACGTGACATTCTAAAAATGGCAAAAGTATAAAGAGAGTAAAAAGTCCAATGGCTACCAGAGGTTCAGGGAGATAAGCAAGTAGGTTGAGTAGATGAAGTATAGAAAATTTTAGAATGATATTATTCTGTATGATATTATCATAGCAGTTACATGACATTGATTTGTCAAAAACCAATTGACTTTACAGTATAAAGAGTATACCTTGATTTATGCAAATTTTAAAACATCATTTAGATTGTTAGGAAAAGCCTAGTATAAAATATATGATGTGATAATGTAACCAGACAGTCAATGGGTCCGAACTGCTTGTTACTACTTGAGCCAATTAAGCAGAGACAGGTTTGAATCATAGATGAGCGTTTATTCCAATACTGCTGGCAGTATGGAAGAGCAGCAGGTCATCCACAAAAATCGTCTCTGCCTCTCCCCATAGCCAGCTGCTTATAGTGTATAGAAGGACAAAAATTACATGGGGAAGTAGGCAAAAGGGTATGCCAATGGGCAGTTGACAGGTAATGCAGGCTGGAGATTTGCAAAGGTGGCCAAAAGACCCCCAGCTTTTGCATACCTGGTTTTAAATGCTATTAGGCTTTTATAAAGTTAGCCAAAAACACTGCCTTTCCTTGGCCATACAACCTACAAGTATTAGCTCTGTCAGGCACCTCCTAAGGGACTCCCTTCCACAAATTTAGGTAATGAGATTAAGTTTCCTGTAAGCAATGATATTCTGTACAAAGTGAATGTAGATGTCACAATCATATACTGAGACCCACCTGCTACATCACAAAAGCCAAGTTTCAAAAATATACCTCAAAAGTGATTCTTCATCACTTTGCCTCACTCCTGTAGATCCTTCAGATTTCCTTGCTCCGACTGCTGCCTCCACTAGCTTGTCTTTCTACGACTGCTTATTTTTCTTTTTTGATCCTCATTTCCTGCTTCCTGGCCTCTAACATACTGCCTTCTGTCCAACATGATCCAACCCAGCCTTAATTCCTGCCCTGACTCTAACTTCCCTGCCCAGTCCTGATCCATGGTCTTGCTTTGGAATTCAGCAATTGAATATACTCTCACTCCAAATGTCCCACCTGCTTGCAGAATCCCACTACCAAACTATTCTGATTGCAACTTTTAGTCACGTGGACTATGCATATGGTTATGCAATTACAGAAAATATTGATACACTTGGGTAGAACATGGTGTCAAACAACCATAGCTCATTGGCTTCTACCTCCCTAAACTCTCTAGGATGAGGCCTTCCTACAGTAGGTGCTAAGCACATTTGCTAGTGTTGTGTATGTGCTAATTCTAAGTAACAAATTTTGTTGGGAACAATTATAAGGTCTTTCGCTGATATATATATATATATATATATATATATATATATATATATCTCCAATTGTTTATAAAATTGTTAAAAATACAAACATTTCTGCCAGGTAGTTCAGTTCGTTGAAGCATCATCCTGTACACCAAAATGTTGTGGGTTTGATTCCTAGTCAGGGCACATACCTAGATTGTGGGTTCAATCCCAATTGGAATGCATACGGGAGGCAACTGATGTTTCTGTCTTACATCAATCTTTCTTTCTCTCACATCCATGTTTCTCTCCTCCCCCCCCCCCTTCCTTTCTCTTTAAAATCAATAAAACATATCCTCAGGTGAGGATCAAAAAACCAAAAAAATACACAAACTTTTCTTCATCCTTCCTCATCCTTTGAATACCCTTCTCATGCAAATTGGCCATCCCCATTTTCCCAGGGACCAAATACCTCTTAGTACTGGCACACATCTATCCAGAATCCTCATGACCAGAGTGATCCACATTAATATATACCAGGAAAATCTATATGTATAAAAACCTGAGGAACCAGATGACTAGCCGATGATGTGCACTGACCACCAGAGGGCAGACGCTCTACGCAGGAGCTGCAGAGTGACAGCAACTTTGCAGAGTGCCCTCTCGCACTCTTGAGACCCCCCTCAGGGGGGTGTCGGACCGCCCGTTTTGGCCCAATCCCCACAGGCCAGGCCAAGGCACCCCACTTGCCAGAGGAACCCCGCCCGCTCCACAGATGCCCTTCGAGCCCTGGCACCACCCCAGGTATGCTGGCCAGGAAGGGACCGTGGGAGGTTGGCACCAGAGCATGTCTGGCCCGTCTCACCCAGTCACGCCCTGCCAGCCACCTTCTAATTAACTCCCTTTCAATGTGCACAAATCCATGCACCGGGCCTCTAGTATAACCATAATTGCTCATTCTGAGGGTATCTATCCCGAGCTATTTGTACTGTTAGGGTCCATTCATCTATATTCAATCTTTTTAAATTGTAAGTCCCTTACATTACCTAGCACAATACCATGCATTCACCAGTTATTTGATACTTATTAAATACCTAAATCAAGGAAATAAGTGAATAAATATACTAATACATAAAAATATGTATGTCCCTTTTAAACAGGAGTAAATCATTCATTTCCAATCAACGACTTCAAATCACTGCCCCACAGAGTAAAGGGTCTGAATTCATTACATTGAGATTCTATTTGGAAGGAGGCCACTTTCCAAATGAATGTGTCCAAACTCCCACTATGACTGTTTGGATATGGTGCCACGCTGTGTTTTCTACAGAAAGCAATTGCTAAGCGCGCCAGAAACGAACCACCATGAAACCTGGTGGGAACTGAGCTTCATCCAGTCTCCAGATTGTAAAGTGATTGCTTTGGGTTTCTACCATTTCCCATTCTCATTACACTCTTTGTCATCAGAATGGATTTATGTGGTGCCATATTCTGCACATATTACAATGTTTGTCAAGATAATGAATAGTCTGAAAATTTGAGTTTCCAATACAGCCAATGCATTATGAAAGTGGGTCTTAAATTATTTCCTTGTTCTGCTCACTTACCCAACAGTCTTGACTCTCCCTTTTCTCAAAAGCCTAACCATTGCCAGGAAGAGGTTTGAGAGGTCAGCGAAGCAAAGATTAGAATACTGAAAAGGTCAGTGTGGTGCGGCCACTTCTTTAATTTGCACCACATAATAGACTGTAAAATTCTAGGTTCTCATTCTTGTGACAAATGAGAAGAGAAAATAGCATAAAATTAATCGGCAACACTTTTTAATGTGACAAATGGTTATTAATTTCCCTGGTATTTATTACAACAACATTAATCATGAAATACTCTTTGAATGTGAAAGTAGCTGTTACATGCAGTTGCATAGGCATTTGGTGGTAATTTAGCATTCATTAATGTCCATTTACAATGAAGTGTTACTATATTAATCCACTTTTCTGTGACAAAGCCGTAATAGGTGGAAGACCAAGTCTGCCACCCCTGTACATGTTCCATTTCAATTGTGAAGCCAACCTATGTTTTTAGTTAAAATTGAAATTGTAAGTGGTCTTCTGATTATTATGGCTCCCCCTGAGTCCAAGGTTCGAAGAATATAAAAAGTTAGGATGACTCTGGATGCCAAGGAACATAATACATTTTTATAAATTTATGTCATTGAATTTTTGCATTAGCTGCAGGTGACTCTAACCAACTCAATGACAATAAATATAGAATTCAATCTTCTTACAGGTAGGGAGCTATTCCACACTTCAAACTCTAACCTTAATCTTGACTTATTATCTTGTTGCAAGTGGTTAAAATGGAAGGGTGATATCAATTCTGGTTACAAAACATATAATATAGATGAAAAATATTACAAACTCAAAGCAAAGAGGATAGTCTGGTAAGTAGATAAAGCTAAATCCCTTCAGATTTCATAGCCATTATTTACTTTTCCCCACTTAAAAAAAAAAAAAAACTCCACTGGAGTAATAATGAACTTCTTGGAACACTAGTAACATCATCTTATGCTTCTAGTGACAACAATAATATCATCAATTAGTACTATTAGCCATTCTCTGGTAGGCACTGTTGTAAGAAATGCACATGCATTAATCAATTAGTCTTCTCAAGAATCATAAGGAAACAGCATTATTACTGTCCCTAATTTATATGAAGGAGGAGAGGAACACAGGCATACAGCTAGCAAGCTGACTAGGCTAAAATTTGGAACCTGTCAGACTGATACTAGATTCTAGCTATGAGAAATTACACTTTGCTGCCTCTTATCTTGCCCAATGGGCTGCTTGCGAGAACATTGAGTAAGATAGTAAACGTAACCTAGAGACCTTTAAACAGGAAGCTCAAGTTCCTAAGAACTCAGGGACAACAAGAAATATGTCTCTCTAAATTTGAGCTTTCCAAAAAAATGTATTATGTAACAGGTACCAGGAGATACTGATCCCATTAGCCTTAGGGCAGCCAGATGATGGTGTCTAGGGTAGCCAAAGCCAACAGACCAATTGCAACCACATCTACCTTTTCCAGGCTCCTTAAACCACATTGGAGAAAATTACACACCCAGCGGGTCTGAAGTATTACACAGCCCAGGCCACTGGGAAGAGGAGTGATGCCTGGCATGACTACTGTGTGCCCTGGGAGGTGGTATGGACAGGGAGGTGCTAGGCTACTTGGCACTATACTTCAGACGCCAGCTGCAAAGCACAGCACAGCTGCTGAGAAGGGGAACAGAAACCTATAAAGCTGCTAGAGGACATCCTATTCTGGGTAAACAAGAAGCACTTCTATCTGTAGCCCAAGGTGTGGCCACTTGGGGTACACTGGAGGCCCAGGTTCAAGTGCCTGGTGTGCAAAGTTCCAGGCAGTGCCCTGAATCCCTGCTTTCATATATGTTGAAACTTTTCTCAATTAGCAACTGAGGTGCCCTTTGATTAGCAGCCAAGCCATCCCCAGAGGGATAGCTCTCACAATTCATGCACATCCTGCAAATTAGAACTCTGCTACTTCTAATACTTGGTACAAAAAAGTCCCATTAGATTTTAATCTTTTTCACATTACCACAAGAAATGTCAATACTAGTCCATGAAGGAAAGGAAGAGCTATTGAAGCCTTAAATATAATTTCAACTGTTGAAAATAAATTGTAGAATAATTGCAAAAATTGTTTTAAGTTTTTTGTGAAACTGTGGAATAAAATTTCTCTGTGGGTAAAGATAATCAACGATTTGAAGCTATAATTAAAAATGCTTAATCAGGAAGTGTATGTAGTCATTTTAAGCATTAACTATTGGATTTAAAAAGTATATCCATGAAAGAAAGCTCAGGTTTCTCAATAAAAAGAAAAAAGTATTTATCTAGAATTTTGAAAACATTTATTATTTCTTTTTTATATTTATTGTTTTTATAGAATACTAGAGGCCCAGTCACAAAATTAGTGCACTAGAGGGTTGTCCCTCAGCATAGCCTGTGCTCTCTCGCAGTGCAGGACCTCTTGCTCCTTACCCCTGCCTGCTCGCTGCTCCTTACCGCTTAGCTCACTGCCTTGAAGGCGGGAGAGGCTGCCGCCAATGCCACTGTGCTTGCCAGTCGTGAGCCCGGCTTCTGGCTGAGAGGCGATCCCCCTGTGGGAGCACACTGACCACCAGAGGGAAGCTCCTGCATTGAGCATCTGCCTCCTGGTGGACAGTGTGCATCATAGCGACCGGTTGTTCTGGTTGTTCCAGCTTAACGGTTGCTTAGGCTTTTATTATATGGATACAGAAAGAGTAATAACTGCTTTCACCATTTTTGAGAAAAATCCTCTCAAATCCCCATCAGCACTCCCCTCAATGCCACACATATACTCTCAGGGAAAGGTTGGGAGCACTGCTCCTGAAGGACCTGACGTGCGGACACCGCAGAGCAAGCTCAAAACCAGAGTGAAATCATCCCAGGAAGAAAAGAGCTTGAAAGCCCCTGACTTCCTTAGGTGCTTTTAAATGTTTACCGTATCCATGAAGACTTTTTAAACGTGGCAAATGCTAACCAGATTACAAAGCAAACCCAGCTGAGAATAGGCATCAGTGTTTGAATTTGACAGGCCTGGGAATGCTGCCTGGAGCCTGACAAAACCATCTCTTTGAAGATGCTCACACATGCTAGCACCTGTCGCCTGTGCTGGGGGAGAGGGGTTTGTTGTCATTCTAATGCCAACATCCCTGCCCTGCTAGACTTCTGTGCTGCTCTGCACCTCCAGCACTACCACCTCAGTGACACCTTTAGTAACAAAATGAATGTATGTGTGTCCTGGAACTGTCCCCTGAGCCTGGGGGGCCTACTTACAGGTGAACTTGGGCTTCCCCAACCCATTCGGTGCCCCTGCCTCCCATTCCCACCTCCCAGAGTTGGGGAGAGTGATTGTTGATGGAGTCTTCTGGATCGAGAGCTCCTCCAAGGTGGTTCCTGCCCTTACAATACTTAGCAGAAAGTCCAGATGGCATATATACTCCTTCTGCTATGTATTTGCTGAGTCTCATTGGACAAAGTTCTTAACCACACTGAAACTCAGCTTCCCATCTGTAAAATGGGAAAAGACTTATTTATCTTAATAATAAAAGGCTAATATGCAAATGGTTGTTATGCAAGATCAGCAGGAGGCTTCGTCCCCCACCCAGCAGGGCTTGATGGGGGTGGGGCTGGCTGGGTCTGGGTCTTGCCCAATGGGGGTGGGTCCAGCCGGGTCTGGGTCTCATGCCACTTCAAGGCTCATAGGTGGGCGGGGACTTGACTCTGGGTCCCGTGGCACACCCTACACTCTGACAGGAGGGATATTTTCATATACATTTTACTAATTTTCTTTCATCTTGTTGTGGAGGGAATGCAAGTGAATGACCACTGGAGTCCAGACCGAATTAAAATTTAGGGAGCCTTTATTAGCTGGCCAGCCAGTGACTGTTCTGCCTTTCTCCACGCAGGGAGTCCAGAGAGCAGCCCTGGCCCTTTGTGCAGGACTGCTTTTAAGCACGTTTACCAAATCTTGTTTTTGCAGAGCAAGAAATTTAAGACAAAACAGTTTTTCTTAAGTAATGCCAGGGTCATATTATTGATGACCATGTTATCTACAGGGTCATCCTGTTCTTCAGAAAGCTGACAGTGTTCTAACTTGCAAGGCTATTTTGTGAGGTGCAGCAGGGATTCAAGGCTAAATCGACTAGGAGAAAGCATGCTCAAAAATTTCTACTCTCTAACAATTTCTGACACTTTTATTATAGAGAAGGGCAAATAGCAATATTAAAATATTTCCTCTAATTAATTCCCTTGTAATGTGCACAGATTTTGTGCACTGGTCCACTAGTGTCCTATAATCTTTGTAAAGATGAGGTTAGTTTCATTAGGGCTAAGACTGAAAGGCCCTCAATACATTTTAACCAGCTCTTATTAATGGTTGAAGCAAATGTTGAAGGTATTACTTGAAGAGCTAACTAGTTCCAAAGGGCTATTCCTACCTTCCATCATATTGTCAGAAGATAATGTGTTTAAATAAAAGTGAGGCTTTTCTAATGAAAGCAGCAGGCTTTCTAATCTTCACTCTTAGACCTCAAAATCTCTGGCGAGTTTATCAGTTTATTCAGATCCCACCCACTCCCGTGCCTGAGGATGAGGCCAAGAGAACCTGCCTGCAACACCGGCTCCTTTTTAACACTGAAAGGAGCCCTACCCTCCAGCCTGCAGCCTCCATCTCCACTGATCATAGTATCCAGAGCCCAAGGCCCTGATCTAAGAGCCAACTTTTCTTACAGTTCTTCCCTCTGTTACTTCTTCCTTTTTCTGAGCTTATGAATATCCAATCTTTGCATCTACTCCTGAGATTAATTTACTAGTTTCCCTGGCTCACTGTCTTCTATTGCTTAGCTGCCCCCTAGTCAGTGCCTTCATTTCCAGGTTTCCTGACCCCTGGCCTGCCACCAGTGTTGAAGCCTCAGTCATAATTCACTCATCAGCCACTGGCCTTGACATCATTATGCCATCATTATGGTGCAGGAAGCTGGCATCCTGTACTGGACCCTTCCACCTCTCCTTCATTCCCATCTCTCCTTCACCCCCTCCACCAAGAGGGTCCTGAGAAAATCTTTGTTCTTTCTGAGATGGTGCGATCAGGCATAAGCAAATGGAAGACCTCAGAGCTGCCATAGAACTATGGTTTCTTCTCCCCTTTGGCCCATTTTAACCAGCCAGCACGAAGAACATGCTCGAGGCCTGCACTACAACGTTCAATGAAAAGGTGGGGTGTAAAACTTTACAAAGTGTTTAAGTGTAAAAACAAGTATTTTTTGTTTGATTTTCTTGTGCCCAGCATAGTGCCTACATTTTATATACACTCCATAAATACTCAGTGTATAAATGTATTAGTTAATGAATGCATTGATTAAATACTAGCAGGCAATATGTCAAAATGGTTGTCTTTAAGTGACAGGAACATGAATGGTCTGTTATTTTTTTTTCACTTTTCTATACTTTTCATATTTTTTATACTCATCATGCAGGGCTTATAGAATTGCAAAAGACCTTAGAAAAAGTAATAGTCAAATACAAATCTTTCTTAGTACATGTGGAAGTTTCCTTACAAAATTTAATTACTTCTTGAAGCCAAACACAAAATAATATATACACTGAATTATTCCATTACATAAATTTCAAAAAGAGGCAAAACTAATCCATGAGACTAGAGAATGGTAGTTACCTGTGTGGAGATGGGGTCTGGACAGTGGGCCCAGAAGGACTTCTGGGACCTGAACATCACTGATTTTTTTTTTCCATCTGGTGCTAGTTAAACAGGTTTGTTCACTTTGTGGAAATAGAGATGTCAACTTACATGCAACCCTCTGTATATACATTAGACCTCAAAAGAAAGTTTATTTCTAAAAGTAAAACACTTAAAAGAAGAAGGCTTAATTTTAAAGTTGTGTTCTGTTGATTTTAACATTCTGTTCATAGAAAATAAATGCACATGCACACACACACAACCCTTTTAATACCCACATGTCAGAGTTAGGAAAGACTTTAGAAAACACATTCCCACACCCTTAATAGTGGAGAAATGCTCATGCCAGACCTTGACCTTATGTCTATTACATTTTGTGATGGCTCCTAGTGCCTTACTTCATGTGGCTGTACAAGCATGTTATTCAATAAATGACTCCCTGCCCCCCCCCCCACACACACACACATACACACACCATCACCACCCTGGAAACTGTGCCTGATTAAAAGCAAGCTGGGACTGGGGTCTCTTTTCAGGCAGAGCAGGATGTGTACAAACCCAATTTCCCACAAGGAAAGCAGGTGCTAACAGTTGACATCTAAGGTCAAAGCGATTGAGGCTGAGGCAGTGTGCTCATCTCCAGCTGTAAAGGCTGTTCTGTAATGTCCCCACAAAAAGGGAAGACAACAGAGGGCAAGTCCTCCTCTTCAGGCAAGGCCTCCCTCTTCCAGCAAAACCTCCAGGAAGTCCAGGTGCACCTGGCTGAAGCACTTCCCTCTGCCCAGGAATGGGAGACCCCGCAAAACAGGGACACCGCAGGGGTCCACCTGAGCCCTTGGCACAATAGATCTCCCAAAACAAACATGTATAACAGATCTAGAGAATTACCCCTTCTTAGAGCTACTCAGTCTTACAGTTAACAACAGGGTCATCAAGAGTACAGGCCACAACCTAAGCTTCATCCATCCCCAGGATTCAGAAATGTTCGGTAGGTTGTTTAATAAAAATTAGTAGGTAAATAAGCAAAGAATGGAGGGGTAAGTTTATGAAGACATGCCAGAGACATGAGAAAATGTTTCAGTTTACCAGTAATGAAAAATGAAAATGAGATAATAGCATTTTACATGAAAATTAACAAAATAATTACAAAATAAATAATGTCACTCTTAGAATCCAATGTTAGGTCATGTCTACATTATTTACTATAAGCCTAGAACATAAGGACAACCTCTTTGGAATGCAATATGGATATATGTAGCTTTACCCATGTCAGTATGTCTTTCTTAATGTAAGAAATGTAGTTTTTAGAAAATAATAGTTTTTAATGTAGTGATTGCAGCATTGTCTAAACTATATATTCTTAAAAAGTAGTTGAATAAGTTATTAAACTCAATATGATATGTCTTTTAAAAAACAATGACAATGAACTCTGCAACTATAAGGAAAAGTGTTTATAGCATTAAACAATTCAGATTCAGAAATGTATAATTACTACTATTATAATTATACAAGTGATACATGCCAACTAAAACTGAAAAATAATATGGTAAAATGACATTAGCTACTCTGTTAGAGTTGTGACTTGGGATAATTTATGTCCTTAAAATCCATTTAACACTCTGATGCTCATGCTATAAATACACTTCACAAGACAATTAACTCTTGGGCATTACTGTAAATTCTATAAACAAAAATACATCTTATTTTACCAGGCTAAAGAGATAATGAAGTCAAAATGTATTTTGTTTAAAAACTTAGAAATGATAGGATAATGGCCAAATCACTTAACCTTTCTGGCCTTCATTTCCTCATTTGCAAAAAGAGATCGTAATACCTGTCGCTCCTCTTTCACAGATTTTACACTGCTCAATGAGCTGATACACGTACACGTGCTGATTAATCATACTGTCTCAGTCCATTGAGCTGCTATAACAAAATACCATAAGCCAGGTGACTTATAAACAACATACAAGCATTTCTCACCATTCTGGAGGCTGGGAAGTCTGAGAATAAGGTGCCAATAGGTTCATCTTCTGTGAGGCCCTCCTTCCTAGACCGCAGTCTCCTCATTGTACCTGCTCCTGGAGAAACGGA
Organism: Corynorhinus townsendii; assembly: GCA_026230045.1. Classification (NCBI taxonomy): domain Eukaryota; kingdom Metazoa; phylum Chordata; class Mammalia; order Chiroptera; family Vespertilionidae; genus Corynorhinus; species Corynorhinus townsendii. The sequence continues at coordinate 15,079,206 of JAPDVU010000007.1, forward strand.
AGCAGGGAGGGTTCTTGGATGCTAGCTCCATTCAAGGCAACAGTCAACACCTGGTTTACCCAGAATGCAAGTGAAAATCCCTGGTTGACTGTTAGCCCAATATCAACCCATCATGTGACCCTGATTTTTTTTATAGCTTTTAGAATTTTAACCTATATTTATAGAAGTGAGATATTTTGAGCACAGGTGATAATATCACCACCATACTCAGGGTTCATGCAAAGATACTGTGGTCATATGTGAAAGCCATTTTTTATAAGATAGACCTGTGAATAATTAAACCAGAAGAGCAGACAGGACTGTAAGTAGTTTGAAAACTGTGCAATAGAAGTTGACGAAATAGGATTGTTTGGTAACCAGGAGGAGGCAAGAAGGAACTGCTTAAAACAAGTGCATCAATGGCATATTCCAAATGGACAGTGTTTTAAAGCTTAAACAAGACGCTTATATGAATTCCTGTATCTCTGCTTTATTAAATTAGTTAAACCTTTTTCTTTTTCCTGAATTAAAGAAATGTGCGTGGTATAATCTGGACAAATTCATACAACTGAAGTTTTAAAATAATTATGTTTTCCCAATGAAAAAAAATCCATTATCAAGATTCTAATTTTATGATTAAATTTTGACTAGTTGTTTTATATGTAAGGAGAGGGTCACCCTTCTATAAGCAACTACTTTAGTGAATATACAATTATGTCAGGAGTTGAATTTGTCCCATGGTCTCTAGTTATATGTTCTCCAAATTTGCTATTGTTTTATGACAATACATAAAAAAAAGAAGATTAAAAGTTGATTCAGTGTTTTTGATGCCTTTACTAACTGAATTAAAACAAGCAAATGGTGAATAATTCAAACAACATGGATTTATTGAGCACTTGTTACACATGCTTGGCTTTGTAGAAAAGAGAGAAGAAGGGAAAGGATTCTTCCAGGGAATCAGTGTGGTGGTGCTTTGCTCACATTGTGTAATTGTCCCATCGGTCTTCTATGGTAGCTATCATTATGCCCATTTTCTGAAAGAGAAAACTAAGGTTCTGGAACTCAAAAGAACTTTGATAAGTGACTCACACCAATTTTTTAGGGAGTGATTCCTTCTCCCCAAGAACATGTGAATTCTAAAACATAGCTCTAGAGGAAGTAGTGTTTAAACCCAAAAAGTTTAGTAGGCCATTTTATTTATAACTTCTACCTTCCAAAGAGAAACTAGAGGTTGTTTTGAAGTTACAAAACAAATTGTAAAAATATCAGTTTGGGAGCAATTTATATTTAGTTTTATGGAGGCAATACTGACATATAATAAAGTACACATATTGAAAGTTTACAATTTGACCAATTTTAACTTGTATACACCACGAGACCATCATCATAACTGAGAAATTAACACCCACAATCATCATCTACAAAGTTCATTTGTGATCATCTGGAATTCTTTCCTTTTCTCCACCCCAACAATAACTAATCTACTTTTTCTCATGATAGATTAGTTTATATTTTCTATATAAATATATAATCTTACAGTAGGTACACATTTTTTTAGGGGGGGGGTTCCTGGCTTCTTTCAGTCAATATAATTATTTTGAGATTTATCCACGTTGTTGCATGTATCAATCATTATTCAATTTTATTGCCAACTAATATTCTATAGTATGACTATACCACAATTTGTTTGTATATTCACCTTTTGTTTTTAGTTTTTGGCTAATGCAAATAAAACTGCTATGAAAATTTTTGTGTAATTCTTTGTATGAATGTATGCTTTATTTCCCCCTTGGGGAAATACTTAAGGGTGTAATATTTGGGTAACATGAGAGGTATATTTTTAACTTAAAAAAAAAACCTGTCAAAGTGTTTTTCAGTGTAGTCAATGCACTTTACGTTCCAAGGAGTAGTACGTGAGAGTTCCAGTTGTTCCACATTCTTGCTAATATTTGATATTGTTGGTCTTTTCCATTTTAGTGACTTTATTGGGAGTGTAGTGATATCTTACTAATGGTTTAATTTACATTTCCCTGATGACTACTGGTATTGAACATCTTTTTATGTGCTTATTTGCCATTTGTACATATTCTATGTAGTGTATCTTCAGAATCTTTTGCTGTTTTAAAACTAGTGGCCTGGTGCATGAAATTCGTGCACGGGGTTGGGGTGTCCCTCAGCCCAGCCTGCACCTCTCCAATCTGGGACCCCTCCAGGGATGTCCGACTGCCCGTTTAAGCCCGATCCCAGTAGGATCGGGCCTAAACGGGCAGTCGGACATCCCTCTCACAACCCAGGACTGCTGGCTCCCAACTGATCGCCTGCCTGCCTTCCTGATTGCCCCTAACCACTTCTGCCTGCCAGCCTGATCACTCCCTAACTGCTCCCCTGCCAGCCTGATTGATGCCTAACTGCTCCCCTGCCAGCCCAATTGCTCCTAGCTGCCTACCCCTGCCAGCCCCGTCACCCCTAATGCCCTCCTCTGCCAACCCGGTCCCCCTAACTGCCCTCCCCTGCAGGCCTGGCCCCCCCAACTGCCTTCCCCTACCGACCTGGTCACCCCTAACTGCCCTCCCCTGGCAGCCTCATCGCCCCTAACTGGCCTCCCCTGCTGGTCTGGTTCCCCCCCCAACTGCCCTCCCCTGCAAGCCTGGGTCCCCCCCAACTGCCCTCCCCTGCAAGCCTGGGTCCCCCCAACTACCCTCCCCTGCAAGCCTGGGTCCCCCTCAACTGCCCTTCCCTGCAGGCCCGGTTGCCCCCAACTGCCCTTCCCTGCAGGCCCCGTTGCCCCAACTTCCCTCCTCTGCTGGCCTGGTCACCCCTAACTGCCCTCCCCTGCAGGCTTGATCGCCCCCAACTGCCCTCCCTTGCAGGCCTGGCCCCTCCCAACTGCCCCCACTGCTGGCTATTTTGTGGTGGTCATCTTGTGCCCACATGGGGGCAGCCATCTTATGTGTTGGAGTGATGGTCAATTTGCACATTACTCTTTTATTAGATAGGATGGGTGTTTTCCTTTTATTGAGTTGTAAGAGTAATATGTATATATATTTCTTTTAACATTACAGTACAGATTGTGAAAAGATCAGGCAGGCAGGCAAGCAGTTAGGGATGATCAGGGAGACCGGTGAGCAGTTAGGGGCAATCAGGCAGGCAGGCAGAGTGGTTAGGGGTGATCAGGCAGGCAGGCAATTGGTTAGGGGCAGTGAGGCAGGCAGGCAGAGTGGTTAGGGGAGATCAGGCAGGCAGGGAGGCAGGCAAGCAGTTAGGGACCAGTGGTCCTGGATTGGGAGAGGGAGGTCTAACTGCCAGTTTAGGCCCAATTTGCAGGGATCCCTATGGGATTGGGCCTAAACTAGCAGTCAGACATCCCCCGAGGGGTCAAGGATTGAGAGGGTGCAGGCCAGGCTGAGGAACCCCCCCCACCGCCATACACAAATTTCGTGCACCAAGCCTCTAGTATATATATATATATATTTCAGATATGTCCTCTATATCCATTTTGCTATATTTTGAACCAGAATATGACTTTCCTTTTTTATTTCCATAAGAGCAAACGTTTTTCATTTTGATAAATTCAATTTTTTTTTTTTTACTTCATTGCTTTTTCTTTTGATTGTGCTTTTTGTGTGGTATTTAAGAATCCTTTGCCAAACTCAAAGTCACTATGATCTTTTCCTACTTTCTTTTAAATGTTTTATAGCTTTAGCTATTGCATTTAGAAAAATAATCCACTTCAAATTAATTTTTATATGGTGTTACATAAAAATTGATTTTAAAATTTTTTTGTTTGCTTCTTTGTTTGTTTACATATAGCTATCCAAATGTTCCAGTACTAGATGTTGAAAAAATTACCCTTACCTATTGAATTTCTTTGTCATCTCTGTCAAAATTAAGTTAACCATATATGAGTACATCTGCCTCCAAAGAGAAACTCCCAAATTTATTTCTTTAACCATCCACGCACCCTTTATTTTAAAAAATTACTCACAATGATACAAGAGCACAATAAAAAAATACATAAGCAGTGGCAGCTGGATATAAACCAAGAAGTAAAGAAAGAGCTTTAAATAAATTAAGAGAAGCTGTTTGGAAGACAGTCAAATGGCAAATTCTTCATGTAGAGTGCTGTTTCTCAACAGGGACCATTTTGTTCCCTGGGAGAATTGGCAACATCTGCAAACATTTTTGATTTTCACAACTGGAGTGATAAACGCTGCGGGGCTGGAGTGAGCAGAGGGCAGGAAAGCTGCTGGACATCCTGCCGTGCACAGGACACCCCTCCAGAATAAGAAAACTGACTGCATGTCAATGCCTAGCACTGAATCTGAGAGGTTCTAAGGTTGAATGTTATATTTCCTCCACCTTGGATCCAGCTATACTAACTAGTTCTATGTAAGTGACAGCTACATAATTATAATGATGTTTAGAGTCCCTAAGGTTCTTTTAATGTTACAGAACAGATTATGAAAAGATCAGTTTGGGCAATACCCTTTTTAAATGCATTTTTTTTTCTAGACTAATTCATTAAAATGTCACATGCTGTCACGACTACTTTGCTTTTGAATCTGTGATGTTCACTACAAGTTTTACAGGTTTGGCTCCAACAAATGGTGCTTCACAAAGCAAGCTCCAACCCTAGCCAGTTTGGCTCAGTGGATAGAGCCTTGGCCTCAGTTGCAGGCTCAATCCCCTGGGGGGGACTCATATGGGAGGCAACCAATTGATGTGTCTCTAGCACATCGATGTTTATCTCTCTGTCTCTGTCTCTCACCTCCCTTCCACTCTCTCTAAAAATCAATAGAAAAATATCCTCAGGTGAGAATTAAAAGAAAAAAAAAAAGGCAAGTTCAAGTCCTGTCCTCCAAAAGTTCACAGGCCAGAAGAAAGAGAAAACATACTTATCCATGCTCATCACATGTGGCAGGAAGTGGCAAGGACCATAAAAGATGTACAGCCAGAGGGATTTAAGGAGATTAAGGAAGGTGAGAATATATTCCCAGTTGGGGCATGAGAGGATCTGTGGTAGACCATGAGAGCAGCAAGATTTGGACACACAAATGAAGAAGAGTGAATTCCGGGAGTGGAAAGCATGAGCAGAGGTGTGAAGATGAGAAAGCATGGGGCACACAATGGAAATAGAAATTTAAGATGAAGAAAACTGCTGCAACCTGCACGGCAAGGTTCAGGATCTGAAGGAGGGGCTGATGCACAAATAAAAATGCTGTACAAGAAATATAAATGTAGAAGGCATTGAGGGTCCAGGTGGAGACCTCTTTCCTGAAGAGGCACAGGGACTTCTGGCCTGGTCTGCCTTTTATTTACCTGAATACACATTTTCCCTTTAGCAATGCATACAGGCAGATCAAAGGTAAAGTTCGGTAAACAATGTCAGGATTATCAGGTTAGGAAATTGCCTTGAGCCATTGAGCCCAAAGCAGGGCAGTTTTATGCTGATTTTCAGCCCAGCTGAATATCAAAGTCCATTGGCCTTCCAATGTTTCCCTTTGCATTTTTATGCTACCTGCTTGTTTTAGACTCCCATAGAAAACCATCAGAGCTGTATGTTTTTTATTCTAGAATGTTCTGTGCAGCTAGGAATATTTAAGGGTTTTCTCATCAGGGAGAAATGAACCAGAGGAACACAGAATTTCCAAACCCAATATTCCAATATTCTGTCAAGGGAAAATGAAAAATTTAAAGGAAAAAAACACACACACAGATTTCTTTAAAACAGTTAAACATTTCAAGTCAAAAATATACAAAAATAGATTCTTCATTAAAACCACATTTCTCCACAAAGTATTCCCTGAATTTTTCCAACCTTGGAAACTGTGTTCTCCTCTGAACATTAATTCTATTATAGTGACTCACTAGGGAATACCTTGGATTATTAGCAACCCCCCTGTGTATTTAACCTTACCTCCTAAATAAATGTCTCTTTCCTTTTTGATTGCACATTTTCTGCTTGTTGATTGATGAAATTTCTCACAGTACACCCTAAGAAATTACATACAAGCAGAAAAGAATTTCATCCAGAAATAGTTTTTGTTGAGTGGCTCCCCCAGCAGAGGCAGGGTATTGTTAGAATTAAGGTTATTTCTTGCAGCCTGATCTATGTGGCTTGTTTGAAACCAGCATGTGAACATCCTTGTTACAGCTCCATATCAGGTTTATGTATAATTCAATCCATACTGTGGAGCATACTATTTGATGCTAAAAATAATTTAAAAAATCTATTTCATTGTTCTTTGTGAAGGTACTTTCATCATTACATGTCGCTCAGGTGTAAGGGTTTATGGGACCATTTACACCCAATGGATGCTCTAAACATATGATTTTTATGACAACTCAAGTCCAAGATAAATTAAAACATTTTAGGAAGATATGAGGACCCTTTCCTTGGTCTTTGATTGATATTAATTGGGGCAGTTAAAAACATTTTCTGTATTTTGTCCTGCCTGTTACCAGGTGCTGGAGAAATGAAGCCTAGATGGCAAGTTCCAAACAGCTAATGCTCACTTGTTACCAGCAAGGGCCCCAGAGCTCAGAATAAAAAGTAAAACAAGAAAATGGTTTCTTAACCAATGTACCAATAGTTTAGGTCAATTAAACAAATATTTATTGAACACTTTCCATAACACCAGGCTCATATGTGGTCAGTGGGTCCCCCTCTTCTCTCCTATAATCTTTCATTAGCCAATAGGGCCATTCTTTTGAGTCCTGAGACTATTTTGGTTTCAAGAGAGCCATTTAAAATGCAAGCCCCTACAGTGACATAAATTTGAATATGTACTTCATATTGGATTATTATATCAATATTAAATTTCTTGATTTTGAAAAATTGAACTGTGGTTATAGTAAAAAAGTGAAAAAAAAAATCCAATCCATGTTCTTAGGGAAAATGTGCTGAAAGAGTGAAGAGTCATGACCTCTGCAAATTAGTTTCAAATGGTTCAGCAAGGCAATCATAATCCTATATAATAAAAGGCTAATATGCAAATTGTCCCCTCAGGAGTTCTACCGGGAGACCGGGAGCTTGATTGCTCACTATGATGTGCAATGACCACCAGGGGGCGGCATGGAACATGGCAGGTGACCAGCAGTGGGAGCAGGTGCTGAGGGAGTGAGGGAAGGAGGAGGTAGGGAGGCGGGAAGGCAGGGAACCTGATTGGCCCTGATGGCTGGCCAGGCCTAGGGGACCTACCCATGCACAAATTTCATGCACTGGGCCTCTAGTTATTATAATAATCATAAGAATAATATGGTAGATGTTTTATGTTACATAGAGGGAGAGAAGGAAATGTGGCAAAATGTTAAAACTGGGTTGAATTTAGGTGAAAAAATGTATGAGAGTGCAATGTAATATTCTGGAAACTTTTCTGAAGATATTAAAGTTTTTTAATAAACATTTAATTGAGAAGGACTGAGGATCTGTCTGATCAAAGAAGAACCCATGGAAAATGGTGCCCAGGTAGTACTTAAAGGAGCAATGGGTCCCTTGATGCCCTTAGCAATTTCTTTCCAATAGTTGTGAACCTCTAGCACATGCTTCAGAATCTCTAATTCTACACATTCTCATCACTCTCATCACATGACTTGGTGACATTTCTTCACCTCTAATCTATAGATATAGATATAGAGATAAAGATATATAGAGATGATAGAGATAGAGATAGAGATATACTAGTATAGTGGTCAGCACCAAACTCATTAATCAACAGAGCCAAATATCAACAATACAACGATTGAAATTTCTTTTGAGAGCCGAAAACTGACTTCTGCACATGGGCCACGAAGTTTCAATCACACTGCACGTGCACACCGCACGTGGTATTTTGTGGAAGAGCCACACTCAAGGGGCCCAAGAGCTGCATGTGGCTTGCGAGCTGTGGTTTGCCGAGCACTGTACTAGTAGATGATATATAGACACACACAGACATATACACACAGGGTGGGGCACAAGTAGGTTTACAGTTATTCATATGGGAAATAATACAATAATTAATAAATAATAATGCAAGAATAAATTAATAAATTCTGTGTTTCACATACTCACAACTGTAAATCTTATATATAATCTCCTTTCACAATTCTTAAAGTATAAAGGTGACAATGAGGTGTTCCCCACCAAGAACGTGGAAAGAAAAATGAAACCTGCTAAACTAAAATCACATGGATCACGTGTCATGGAAATCTACAACATCACCTTACAGAGACAGAAGGGCTAGAAGGTCACAAGAACTTGGCTAAAATGTGATTAGTAACATTAACATAGATATAGAAACAATGTGATTATTAGTTTAAAAAGGTTAGTTCAGAAATAACAGCAGAGGAAAAGCAAAGACAAAACTAGACAGACCAAAGCAGATCAGTGGCTGGCAACCAGGGATGGGGGGTGAGGGGGCATATTTTAGGAAATTCCGTATATGGGAATATACTAGTATGACTACACATTTGTTGAACTCGTCAAATTGCACTTTTTAGATTGATGAATCTTACCTAGGTAAATTAAACTCAACAAAGTTAACTTTAAAAATTGAAGTTATCACATATGCAAGTGCTTATCAGTGATAACAAGGTTGGGAGGACATACATCACAATTGATTGCTACATGTCTGTGGGCATGAGACCGTGTGTGAGAACGTGCCCTGCCCAGGCTGTGCTAGTTGCTCTGAGACCATGCTCCTCTGGGAGCCCCTAGCCCTGCACAGAAGCCTTGCTGCATGGTATCAAAATAAAAGTATCCTTTACTTTATTTGAATATATTAAGAATTTCCCCCTTGTTCAGAGTGTCCTCATCACATTACAGCGTGTTCAGAGAGCTAAAAGAACACACACAGCCCTAACTGGTTTGGGACTGAAAGGTCGAAGGTTCGATTCCAGTCAAGGGCATGTACCTTGGTTGCGGGCACATCACCAGTAGGAGGTGTGCAGGAGGCAGCTGATCGATGTTTCTCTCCCATCAATGTTTCTAACTTTCTATCCCTCTCCCTTCCTCTCTGTAAAAAAATCAATAAAATATATTTAAAAAAAAAAAAAAGAACACACACAAGCCTCTTATTTATCAGATATTATCTCACCCACACTGGGCTTAAAATTAGCAATAACAGCTGTACAATTCTGTCCTTCACATTTCTTCCTCTATTTGGGGGTGGGATAGACAAAGAAAAGATGGTCTAATTGCACCCAGGATGGATTTTTCTCTTTTGTTAGGCTCAAATAACAAACCTAGGAAATTCTACATCCTAAAAGCCTGTCTGTTAGTATCTGCTTCCCCAGAGACCAAGAAAATGCTTTCATTTCGCTGAAGGTTGCTACAGGCTACACGCCTGCCTGGGAAAATACATCACTTTTTTGCAAGTTAGAAAATGACTGCTAAGGGGAGTCTGAGCCCTAGTTACACACCCCATTTCAGAGCCTTCGCACCCCTGCCCCCCCCCCGCTGCAGAGACCAAATAGGACAGTTTGGCCCTAGGGATTCAGGAATTCAGTTCCTGTCTGACATCCTCACAATCCCTAGGCCACATTGAGTAAAGAATGACCCTTGCCACCAGCTCAGAAAACCCACCAATAGCAGGGACCCCATCTTGGTTCTAAAGAAATCATTGGCCTCCCTTCTCTCAGCTTCCCCAGGCTGGACCCTTCATCAACCATCAATGATCGCCACCACAGAGGGCACTTGAGACAAAACAGCTGCAGAAAAAGCAAGTCTCTTCCTCTTGCTTCAGCATCTCACTGAACTGCCCAGCCTGTCTGCCCTCAGCTTTTGTCCATTCCTAACCCTGACCAGCATCTGCCCGCGCCCGCCCCCCCCACACACACACACAGCCCCTCACATTCTGGCAACACCAAGACTAAACTCAGGCCCAGGCCCCAACATGATTCAACTGGGCTTCTGATACTCACAAATATGCTCACAGACCTACATTAATGCTTACATTTGCACATAGGACTTCAGCATATTATTTCTGGCATAAAAATGCATGAACTCTAAAGCAGGGGTGGGGAACCTTTTTTCTGCCCAGGGCCATTTGGGTATTTATAACATCATTCCCAGGCCATACAAAATTATCAACTTAAAAATTAGCCTGTCAAACATTTAATTGACTCACCCCTAATGCCTTGGCAGGGCCAGACCAAAGAGGACCTTACATGGCCCTAGGGTCAGACCTTCCCCACCCCTGCTCTAAAGGGAACAAGTTCAGTGTCGCCTTCTGACCTCCGTTCTGAGACCTACATGCTGGGAGGTTGGCCAGGTGCATACACAAGCTAAACCACCATCATCTGACCTTTGCCACCTGCTTCTCAGCAAGTGCAATACACCTCCGTGCCTTAAACCAGGTGCAAGTGGCCAGGGAGCTCCTAGTCCTTCACAAACAGAGAAGGCTGGGCTGTTAAATCTCAGGACGCTGATGCCTCGACACCACCACCTGTTACCTGTTATGCTCTCCACTAGGAGAGCAGCAGCTTCTAGCTGCATCCAGACCCCACAGTGGCCACCTCGTTCCTGAGCCCACCTGAATGGCTAGGTCATAAGGAGAGGGGCATCAAACCTCTTCCTATTTAAAGGGAGGGCCCAGGCTTCAGACACAGGAAGAGACATTTCTCTGAAATGGAATCATTCCAGTGGGGAAGGCCCCTCACAGCTAGAGAGACAACGTTTTCCTCCCTTGCAGTTGGAAATTTGTTAAAGTCCTCTTTGTCTTGTGATGCAGGACTATTGGTTTTCATTGACATTTTCACTGAAAAATTGTGGCTTCTCTCCACTTTTTCCTCACAGGCCAGTTCCATCAAGTCACGCTGGGCTTTATTATACTCATCTTTCTTTGACTTTCGTCCCAATCTCAACTCCAGCGGCCAGATAGGTATTAAAGCCCCACCTCCATCTTCCCTTTACACCATTATCGAGAAACACAGTGGATCCTTTGATCTAAAATACCAACTTCAAATGTCTTGGCCAGTCTTTTGGGGACCACCACCATCCTCCCACTATTCATGCCATTTCCCAGCACTTCCTTCGGCTCCAGCGGACAGTGTACTCACTCTCCCTGTCTACTCTCATCTTGCCCTAAATCTTTCCTCCCCTTCAGTTCCCTCTCTTCTCTCCCTGGTATAGAAACCACACCCAGAACAAAAGTTAACTTCTGCATGAAGCTTTCCTGCAAGTTCTTAGCTTACACTATTGTTCCTTCCTTTTCTGGAGTGGGAATGCATCTGTAATCCACACCACACAGGTTAGCACTTCATTTGGAGGAATGGATCTCAGGTGTGTGTTTCCCGGTGTTTTGAAAGGCATCCTGTATCCTCTAGAACAGTGGTCGGCAAACTGCGGCTCGCGAGCCACATGCGGCTCTTTGGTCCCTTGAGTGGGGCTCTTCCACAAAATACCATGTACAATGCGATTGAAACTTTTGTGGCCCATGCGCAGAAGTCGGTTTTCGGCTCTCAAAAGAATTTCAATCGTTGTACTGTTGCTATTTGGCTCTGTTGACTAATGAGTTTGCTGACCACTGCTCTAGAAACAAACAGGAGGCTTCCCTGCTGCTTCCTAGGCTGAAACACATAGAGAAACTTATGCCCAAACATGTCTCTGTATCTGAGAAATCTATGCCTAATCCACTTAGAGCAACGCTCAAATCCGATGACCACCACCTGTGAAATATCCCATCCCCTCTGCAATCTGATATGTTTCCCCGGGAGAATATATCTCATCTACACAGCTACTCTACGGCTTGGACAAATAGAGTTCACCTAGAATCTCCCTTCAAACCATATTTAAACCTCCACTCTTTCAGCAAAGACTCCAGGCTGGATCTCGGTGAGCCAGTCAGCTTCGCGAATCTGTAACCAATTTTTTATTTACTAAATGCCAGCATTCAGCCAGAGGACAGATGGGAAAAGCCCCAGGTAACTGCTGACCTTCTGACGGGAGGACTAAGATAACCACACTGCATTTCACATTCAGATATACTAGTACAGAGGCGGGGTGTGAGAGACCTTTCCCAGGGTTGGAGGGAGGAAGGCAGGCATATGGACCAAGAATGACATGTGGTTAAAGGATTTATGAATTAATAGAATCAAAGCGATAAGAAATAGGCTGAAAACTTGAATGCCATTCTGAGAAAGCCAGTTTGAGAAGAGGACATTTAACCTCTGAAGAAGTGGGATGTACTCCTCACATCGGAGAATGTGCTCCAAATGAGAGGTTCAGGTGGCTGCTAGCACTAACGTGTTGTGAAAGCATGTGGCTGCTCTGTGGGGAGCAGGGGCAGCTCAAGGCAAAATTAGGTTTGGTTTGGTTCTTCTCTGTCCTCCTCCATGTGTGCATACCTGTCCCAAACCCTCTCCCCACTCCCTTCATGGGCATCTCCCACACTGTCCATCTCACCTCCTTGCCCCTTTTCCCTCCCTTTCATGCCACCGCACTCATCCCAGCCCAGGTGAGATGCACACCGTTAATGGAGAGCTGACTTGACATGTGCTCCCCAGGAACATATGCATTTGAACAGGGAGAGGACTGGCATATACCCCAGGGGGGCGACATATTTACAGTTGACTTTCCAAGAGGCATTTTGGTCTGAGAGTTCTCTAAATGCAAATCACATTGCAGACCATCTGGGTGCTGAGACAGCTCTGCAAATAGACTGCAGTGGGGCAGCCACCGACAAGGTGGGCTTGGAAGTGACTCTGAGGAGCAGCATCCAACATGAGCAAGCGGGAGCCTCCAGGAAGGGCCTCAACTCGGATAAGTCAGGGCCAGCTGCCAGTCACGGGGCCTCGCTGGCCCGGGGAGGGAAGGGGCAGGAGTAGCAGGCAAGTAAAACTCTGGGGAAGAAGCATTTGGTAATGAGTCATGTGGATGCCATGTCTGAGTCAGAGCTTTGAGAAGAGAGGTTTCCTGCTTGTTCCAGAGGGGTCCCTCGGAAAGTCACCAATAGAGTTCACAGAGTCCCCCTTCCAGCCATACTTAAAGCTCCTCCCTTTCAGCAAAGACTCATGGCTAGATCTCCGTGAGCCAGACAGACAAGGAAGAGCATCGCACGTCACAGCCTCGGTGGCCAACCAAGCCTCTCTCTATGGTTAGGTCAGCCAGAGAATGACAGAAAGACACCCAAACTTTAACTCTTTTTGTAAAGTAAAACTTGAATACTTTCTATGTACTAGTATGTATGTCCCCAGGAAATGCATAATTTTATCTTCAATCACAGTCACTCTTTCCTTTTGTTAGAGTATTTTTATATTCACTATGGGTTAGTAATGTTTCTACTTCACAGAGTCTCTACACATTGCACTATCATTAGAGGTTCCACATATGTGGGAATAACATGGAGTGAGTACAGGTATCAGACAATGCCAAGGGTATTTATTCATGGACTGAAAATACAGCAGCCCAGTAGAGCTGTATGAGATGAGACCAGAAGCCATGTCTGACTCTGCCTATCAGGAGCATCCCCTGATGAATAAGGAGGTTGTTACAATGCTGGCCAAGCACCTTCCCATGTTACCTCATTCAATCCTCAGAGCAGACTCATGAGACTGGTGTTTCACATCACCTCACTTACAGCTGTGGAAGCTGAAGCTCACAGATACTAAGTACCTCACTGAAGATCAGAAAACAAGCCAGCCCCAGAAGCAGGATTTGAACCCACACCTACACTCTACCAAGTAGATTCAGAATGCTGGAGAAATGGGAAGTGATCTGGAAACATATGAAGGGATGATAGTTGAATAACTGGAGACCCTACACCCTGGGTGGGATACTAAAAGCTACCTATGTCTGCTGCGTTAGGGGGAAGTTTTAGTTTGACATTACCAACAGAAACAGACTCTAAGAAATTATTTCATACTCTTGAATGGTAATGCCATATTGTTTTCTGTTGTTCTCATGGTTAGGTTTGCTTGTGTGTTGTCTTACTTTAAGTCCCTCTAGATATGAGAGAATGCCTCCTGCTTAACTGAATGATAAAAATAATGCCTCCACTGCCATTTCTAGTAATGGTGTAATCTGCTGAGCCCCTAAGTGTGTACCTTAGACTCACTGCCTTTTCCAAAGATAGACCATCTCAGCTTACACAGTAAGTCCTTGCCTAACACTGTCCAAAGGTTCTGTGATTTTGAGCAAAACAATGTATACCAAAACTAATTTTACCATAGGCTAATAGATATAAATACTATAGGTAAGTTCCTAAAGCATCTCATCAATGTCATAAGCAAACAATGCTGAACAAAATTATTTGAGGACCTGCTGTACATGTTCAATAAGACTCTAAACATGTTTATGCAAGCACTTTTTTCCTAATTATTAAGTTTGAGTGCATTTCAAGGGACATTTTATCTTTCTTTGAGTCATTTGCTTTGGGCTCACTCAAATCATTCAGAAGCCACTAAGTATTATCAGACTCACCACAAACCTTAAAACTTTGTTTATTGGGCCAACATTAAATGGAAATGTCAAATTTCAAGTGTATTTTTTAATTCAAGGTTGAAAGAAAAATTTGTTAGCATACAGCAATTATTCCCTAACCTTAGGTTCTGTGCTCAAATTTGCAGTCACTCCACAACATTTAGGAGCATGCAAGAGACACAGGAATGAGTTAGTTGTGTTGGCTGCTTAAGTACTCATGGCACCATCTCTTCTGCCTGGTATTCATGTCCCTGGGTCAGTATTCATGTTTTTGCCCTGAGGCCAAACTGTGCTCTTTTTTTTTTTTTTTTTCCCATGCAGCGCATCACCACACGAACCTCTTAGGAAAAGTCAGCATTCGATAAAGAATAGCCAAGTCAGAAATAAATCATAATATTAAGTTACAGAGGAACAAGGCTGTATACTGAACAACTGGTATACCATGATAACACAATTTAGGGCAGCTGTAAGTAAAATCCAGGTCAGCTTCAGGAAGCCATGCAGGATGTTCCTTGCTGAGTAGAGGGCTACTATGTAAAACTGAAATCAAATAAAGACTATGTGCAGAATATTTTATCCCACCTGAAGATCAGTCAGTCTGCCTAGAGCCACACAAATGATAGTTTTCCCTGTGATGTTGGTGCTGAGAAATAAAAATTAGTGATCTCCCCACTGAGATGTATCCTTAAAGTTGATTATTGAAATAGTTGCAAAGAATATAAAAAGCCCTTACCAGAATCATGTAATGATCAGGGCTGTGAATCTCAGGATATTATAGAGGTGGGAGCATATTGTAGCCTGAATTTCTGCTTTTTTCTTTGGGTTTATGAACAGCCACAAACTTTCTAAAGGGCAAGGATGATCATGGCATCCTAAGTTAAATTTTTCTGCTGCCCATGCAGGAAGTAATCAAATCTCCCCAGGTTGATCTATCAGGTCCTGAATGATCTGGCCTCTGCATAAATTTCAAGCTCTCCTCCAGCCACTCACCTTCAGACACAGAAGATTTTCCAGGACTAACTAAGATCTTTTAGGATTCTGTGACTTGGCACACCCAACAAGGAAATCTTATTCCCTCCATATCCCATTACATTTTATTAATCATTTGGAGTGACTGGAAAGAGACCATGATGTAGGTATCTTTGTACCTCCAACTCCAAAGGTCCCAGAAACTTCTAGAAATTGCCAGACACTTGTTTTTGGTATGTCGACTATAACCTAGTAATTAAGACTTTCCACAGCATATTTAACCAAAAAGATATAAAATTTTTTAAAGGATATAATATATTTAAGGCTTTGAAAAAGAACCTACTTCCTCACTCAACTAATTGACATACCTGTTCCTTGGCTAGGGGTGAGAACAAATTTTTCACATATTTTAAGAAATATCATTGCAAGTCTAAATGGTGGGGTAATTAACATGCTCCCAGAGCTAGAGGTCGACTGATGACTCCTCACTTGATGCCTGCGTATGAAAGGAGGGAGAGCTTGGAGAATAGTTACACTTATGCAATAAATACATTATGTGAAGTACCAAGCTCTAATTACTTGCTGTAGATGGATGCTGTATTGAAATGACTCATGAGGAATTTTAGCCTTTTATTTTGGCAACATATCCACAAGTCTGCAAACATTCCCTGGATATACACGGAGTGGCCAGATTATTATGATCTCTGAACGCATAATAATCTGGCCACTCAGTGTGTATCCTATATAATAAAAGGCTAATATGCAAATTGTCCCCTCGACCAGGAGTTCGACCAGCAGGCAGGCTGGCCAACCGCCCATGTCCCCTCCCCTTGGCCAGGCTGGCCAGACCCCACCCAGCATGAATTCATGCACCAGGCCTCTAATATATATATATAGTGAGTGGCCAGATTGTTATGCATTCAGAGATCATAATAATCTGGCCACTCAGTGTATATTATGTGTCTAGTGCAATATGGGACCAAACACCAAATTTTTTCTACACTGGTTGTTCCCAATATTAAAAAACTACATGTTTTCTCTGGAAAAAAAAAAAACTCCTTTTTTTCCAGAAAGCACACATTAAGGTAAATAGATCAAGTTGAGAGTCTTTACATTTTGAAGGAATTATTGAGAAAACCCTGTGCAATTTTGAAGTAATTTACAGACTTTGTATTGTAAGACACACCAGCATCCTCATCACCGCCCTTTCCTGAAAGAGGAAAAATCAATTCTCTTTCCCTGCATCTTGTCTTCCTAAATCCTGCTGCAAGTACATGATAGCAATCATCTTTGGGGAGATTTTATCTTGGTAGGAGAGGAACATTGCTAATGCAGTGGCACTAATAACTATTAAAGAAATGTAAGCTAAAAGCCAGAGGGAAATCTATTCCAACAAGCCTCTCCCCAGAGGAATTATCATTCACTTAGAGAGTTAAGAACCTCCCTCCCTACTCCATCCCCCACAGGTGGCCTGGCCCTGAGGAGCCCTCCACAAACTGGGCCAGATGGACTGATTAGGCCTTTCTCCAAATTAATGGTGGATTCTCTGGGCTTTGCCTTTCTTTTTTTTTAAATATATTTTATTGATTTTTTTTTTTTTTTTTTTTTTTTTTTACAGAGAGGAAGGGAGATGGATAAAGAGTTAGAAATATCAATGAGGCAGAAACATCGATAAATGCTTCCTGCACACCCCCTATTGGGGATGTGCCCACAACCAAGCAACCAAGGTACATGCCCTTGACCAGAATCGAACCTGGGACTCTTCAGTCCGCAGGCTAATGCTCTATCCACTGAGCCAAACTGGTTAGGGCTGGGCTTTGCCTTTCTGATAAGCAAGGGAGGTTGCAAGTTCTATCTTGCAAGAGGAAAATAAAGTTGGTTTTCTCAAGGATGTGCATTCCCAGGGCCTTTGTGATGAATCAGCTTTCATAGATTCCTTCTTTGACCTTATTAAGGACACACACACAGCAGATAATTTTAATAACTCAGCCTTCAATAGATTAAGAGTATTGCTTCCAAAGACTGAATAGCTGAGAAGACTAATTAATGTTGTTTCTTTGGGGAGGGAGCTGGAAAAGTAGTAAGAAGGTGGAGCAATTTAACCAGAGCTTGTATAATAAAATGCTGGCCTTAATTTTTCTTTTTCTTATCTGGCAGCCTCACACTAGGAATTGAAAGGAGTACATTTAGCTGGGCATGAGGAACCATAACCAGACCACAATCAATGGGTTGCTAATGAGAACAGCCAGCTGAGCAGTCACAATAATCACTATCGATACAGAAGGAAATGTGAAAACAGTTTGGTATAAGGTCTTTCTTTAATCACCCCTAGTCACTCCTAATCAGAGGGTTTGGTGTTTACTCCAGACCCTTTTGATAAGTAGACAGTATCGGAATCTTTTCAAATAATTGCATAATGAGGATATATGGACTGCATGGCCTGGGATACATAACATAATAGGGGGCTAAGAATCATACATAGATCTGAAAGGAGGAGCCTTTATCCTGGTACTGGATATGACAAATCAAGTGCCCAGTTTAACCTTACCAGAAAGAAAGGTTTGTGACCATGGCCACGAACTTTATATTCCTGTGTTCTGTATCAGCCCATCTTCATCAAATAAGCACAACAGATTTCAGGACCTGATCATGAGGAGCCACTTCTGTGAGCCCAGCCATCAGGCTCTCTGACCTCACCAACCTCTCATCGGTCACCAGAGCCCTTTAGAGGAGCCCTGATACCTGGTAAGGAATGCTGGCCCTTCTGATTTGCAGGCTCACCATAGCCTATGGAACCTCACACCTTGTCATGCTGAGTAAGTAAGACTCAGTTGGAGAAAGTTTTAGCCACTAATAAGGAAGGCAGCTGTCTGGAATAAGCTGAGAAAACATTATCCAACCCAAAATATGCCTGGACTTCCCTACTCTGCCTTGTCTCTGGCTGTGTTGTGATCCCCCTAAGCAACAGGGTGTGGCTTTTTCTTTCTTAGCTGCCTTTTCTCTGCCTTTATTCTCCCTTCCCCACCTGTGATAGAGCCTCCAGAACGAAGGTTTTGGCAAGGTTAAGAAGAATGAGGACAGTGTTCATCAACGGATACAGAAAGAAAGCCAATAAATAATGTAGAAAAACAAAAACAAGACAGAATGGTGTACATGGTCTTTGGGGGAAGTACATATAAAAAGAAACACTGGAACAATAAGCCAGAAGCTAATTATCAAATGATTACATGAAATTGGATAGAAGATTAAAGCAAGACTTTCCTGAATATATTTTCTGTATTGTTTTGACCTTTGAATTATGTGGATATATTAACTTTTCAAGCAAGTTAAATTAGAAAAAAACACACACCTCAAATTGAAAGCAAACTGAAACAAATGAACCTAACCATATATCATATTGATAATAGAAAAAATATTTCATTCAGAAGACATGAAAACTTAGTATTTTGACTTTGAATACTTAGTGAATTATTCTAAGGAAAAAAGAACCACACACACAAAAATAACCTCTCTCAGTAATTATATTGTTTGCTGTAAAACTGGTATTTTTCAAACTATTTTTAATATATGCTAAAACAAGTAATCATATTGATATAAAAAATGTAAACTTTCATATAAAAACTAATATGAATATTTTTAAAAAGAGTAGGTGAAAACACTCTAATGTTGGCATTTTAATTTAAATTATGAATATGAGCTCCTGACTTTTAAATATATATATTTAAAGACCCTGGCCCAGCCTGTGTGGCTCAGTGGTTGAGCGTCCACCTATGACCCAGGAGGTCAGAGTTTGATTCCTGAACAGGGCACATCCCGGTTGCAGGCTTGATCTCTCTCTCATCATTGATGTTTCCTTCTCCTTCTCCCTCTCCATTCCTCTCTGAAGTCAATAAAAATATATTTCAAAAATAAAAATAAAAACCCTGAAAGGATCTAGAATCAATGTAATCTCAGCAGCAATGAACATCCTCATGCTCAGATTATGGCGTTGGTTACTGCTCCTCATGAAAAGAAACCAAAGCTCCTTAGCTGATTCTAGTCTGGGAGAGAAAAGGAGACCTCTTGTTGGGTCAGAAAGCAAAGGAGCTGCAAAGATTAGTGGTTTTGTGCTGAACAGGACCAGGAGCCAATGTAGAGAGACTACCACACGTCAAAATTGTGACAATTTGGACCTCAAAAAGAATAATGACTGTAGGGGATTGAAAAAGACTGAATCAATGAAAAGTCAACGAGTGCATAATGGTATAAAAAAGAAAGTCATGGAAATCTTACTTGTCACCATTTGAGATATGTATTAACACAACTTCTCCGAAAACTGAAAAATAAAGGAAAAAACTGATCATCTATCTTGTCTTTCTTGCAGGAGCTGGGTTTAGGCTACCTAGGTATGCCAGCTATAATTAAAGGAGTGGTGGATTTTCAAAAACAATTTAGAAACTAATTTAACCAACTGCTTCAGACAAGGATTATCAATTGGTGTCAAAACCAAAAGGTGAATGATTTGTACAGTTATACATTCATATAGGCAAAGAAATAGCACACAGATTATTTTCTAGTCCCAAGAGAAAAAAGTAATTCTACAAAGGAAGGTCTAAATTGTTCTTATTTGAAGCCAGGGGTCAAAGTTGCTATCATTAATGACAGGTCAACCAAATGTTAAGTCTTCTGACATACTACAATATTATATTTCTAAAATCAGCCAGAAATGTTTAAGTTGAATGTATTAAGCCTTTCAACACAACTTCCAGTATATAGCAAACACCTATAATAACGTATGTGGGCAAATGACCCCACAGCCAGACAAATGAAGATTGCAATACATTCTATAGGACAACTGACCTATTTTCTTTAACACATCAGTGTCATAAGAAAAAATAAAAGGTGTTGTGCTATGCTACATTAAAAGATACAAGAGGCAAAGGTCAGCTGATAAATGTGTCACAAGCAGGGGAAGTGATGGGGAAGCCTCGACTTGCAGTACTCGCCGGTGTTGCTACTGGAACACCCATACTAGGGAAATCTCAAGCTACCTGAGTGACATCAGACAGCTAGCAGCATCCCTGGTGAGCAGTATAAGCCAGCTGGCCCAAGCCACCGCTTAGGGGACATAAGCTATTCCATGTGGTCCTGGGTTGACACTGGAGAAACCAAGTGTACAAGTCATTTGAACATGATTTGGGAGGATATTTGATGAGTTTACAATTGAGTAAAATGAGACAATGGACATCATCAATGAGAAAAGAAGCAGGTTGCAGAAGTGTATATACAGCATGGTCTCATTTGGGAGTCAAACATGGTAGTTCTGCACAGATGGGCTATGCAACCGGTACCAACAGTGTGATTTCCGGGTAATGAGAACATGCTGGTGTTGGGTTTTAAAAAACTTCAGTAAGATTCAACAATGCACCTCTACTGATACTAATACATGGGGCTGTAACATTATAGGGGTATTTTTAAGAGAGAAATGACAAATGAGGCAAAACTGACATTTTGGAGCAGAAGGTACCATATAGGTGGTGCTTGAGGCATTGATCATTCTTCGAGGAGCTTTATTTGGCCACTCGGTCCTGTTCGAGGCCTCTGAGAAAGAAACTTGGCTGCACTGGTATAAACTCACAGATAAAATGAAACTCACAGCTCATCTGTTTTCCCTCCTTTGAGTTCTCGGTGATCCTTGCAGACCAGACCACCATGAGCTCCCCCGTAGCTTCAGTCCGATGGGGCACTTTTTCATTCGTTTATTCAGTCACTCACTTCTCCACTCCACAAACTGTTCTTGAGCCCTGGCTTCTTGGGTGGTTGACAGAGATGCTGGGCATGAAAGAGGATGCCTGTTCGCAGCCCTCAGAGTCTCACCTGGGATTCAACTTGTTGCTCTTCCTCTTCCCATTATACAGTGTTTAGAGGTCGTCAATTCTTAATTTATGTTGCAAAATTTAGCACAGGACTATTTCCATATGAGGTACTCATAAAATAATTACTGACTACCAGATGGACTGACTCTGATTTTAACTTCCTAAAGCAATAACTAAACACACCAGCCAGTACAGGCCATTGGCTGGTTATCTCCAAATGTTTTTGATGATGTACTCTCCTCCTTAGTTTTTTTTAAAAAAGTGAGCATTATCTCTCAAAGTGTGCACATTTTTATCTATAAATTATATACACATTACATACCACCATGCTAACATAACATGTCTAAATGTTTATTATTTTTTGGCAACACATTATTTTTTTTCCACAACCTCTAGAAAACACTGGACTAAATGAGCCTTCTTGTTGTCCCTTTTCCTCCTCCTTGCCTTCCTTCCAAAATCCACAAGGACGTGGGAATTGTCTTTACCAGAAGTTAAAGGCAGTTGTCCCAGCCTCCTCCTATTCAGCCCCCTGCATCTGGAGGAAGTGTCACGTGATGGGTCTTGCTCATGGGTCTTCTACTCACACGCACTCACACCTTTCGGATCTGGAGTGAAGCCAGGTGAATGCAGCTCTGTCACCCCCTCCATAAATATCACCAGCCATGAGGCGCATCCATGCCTCCAGACGGGGGCTCTTCACCCGCCACAGAGAGAATAACTTGGAGCAAGTGTCATTTCGGCTGAGAGCTAACTGGGTGAAGTTGGTCTGAATGAAATAGGAAGAGCTCTCATGGCTTGTCCATTACCCATGCAGGCGAGACAGGAATAGGAACATCCACTCTGTCACAGCGAGCAGCTGGTGCTTTCGCACTCTTAGGCTCTGGTTAACATCAAGGTGTCTCCGGCTCTAAATGAAATGTCAAATATAATTTGGCTCTGGATTCCCAAGATATATGACTGCCCTTGGAGGAAACTTGATAACTCAGCATGCTTGTGTCAAATGTATATCTACCTGACAGGCCACTCTATAAAGCTGGTCCCCCTCCACTCTCCCCCCACCACGTAACACCCCCTCAGCCAGCCTGAGGAGCTGCACCCCATTCCTCACTTTAACACGCACGAGACTTCCCAAAGAAAAATTGTGTGTCCGTGAGGCAGAGGCCAGTGTTCAGAGTTCTCTCTGGGAATCCAGTCTGCACAGAATATGACAGCCGAGTATTAAAATGCAGAGGCTTTCAGAGTCTCGGCACACAATTGGCATAGCACCCAAATTCCCTCCTCCTCCGTCTTCTAAATTCTTCATCTCACTGTCCCTAGCTTGGCATTCACTTTCTTCATCTGTGGGAGAATCAGCCTCAGTGCCAAAAGCTAGCTGAAAAAAAAGGTAAAGAAAAAAATATATAGTAGCCTGTTTCCTTAAGGCAAGAAACTCACAGTGTAAACTTGGAAGGTCACTGGACTGGAATTTGCTCAGCAGCTATTGGAAAATAGTGATAGATTAGGTACTGAATGCCATCAAAAGACTCATAATCTGATCCAAAGTGATTTTTAAAAACTAACACAGTAGGTAAAACTTTCTGACAGCCTTCGCCTTGAGTGTACATAAACGGTTCAGTGGAATTGGATCTGTAGAAAATGACCTTTCTCTCATTGAATTACAAACCACAGTCTGGAATGTAAATATCACAATGAGGCATGTCTGTGGGAGGGCAAGGAGCCTCGTCTCCTGAACATCTGCACTGCTCCTCACTGAGCATTTAAAAGGAGCCTGGCCCAGCCAGGGCCCTGGCTAGGTTGCTCAGTTATTTGGAGCATGGTCCCAAACACCAAAAAGGTTTTGGGGGCCATGCAGGAGGCAGCTGATCGATGTTTCTCTCTTTCTCTCCCTCTCTCTCCCTCTCTCTCTCTCTCTCTCTCCCTCCCTTCCTATTCTCTAAAAATCAATAAAGCCATGTTGAAAAAAAAGGAATTTGGTCCATTCTCCTTATGGGAGTACTGCCTATCATCAAGGAGAGATTAACAGCCTTGTTGGCAAAGCAATGGAGTCCAGGAGGTGCCTGCCTTTTGCAATCCCAGCCCAAATTGCCTGTAATCTGTAACATTATTCCCATTCTTATCCCTTTTGCCTGGTTCCCCATGCCTGTAATTTGCCTACTTTCCTATGTAATCTTTGTCCTTCTACCCACTATAAGCAGCTGGTTCATGGTGTGAAGGGGTGGTAGAGCAGATTTTTGTGGATTATCTGCTGCTCTCCCATGCTGCTGGCAATATTGGAAAATAAAAACTCTCATATCCGACTCAAAAAATAAATAATAAATAAATAAATAAATACATAAATAAATAAAAGGAGCCCAGCAAAACACTATGGAGGTTCCTCAAAAAAATTAAAATGGAACTGCCTTATGACCCAGCAATTCCACTTCATTTCACAAGGCTAGGGAATGTCTGTGAAAAAACTCAAAACACTAATTTGAAAAGATATATGCACCACTATATTAATTGCGGCATTCATTGTGGCATTATTTACAACTAGAGGCCAATGCACGGAATTCGTGCAAGAGTAGGCCTTCCTTCCCCTGGCTACCGGCACCGGCTTCCCTCTGGCACCCAGAACCCGGTATTCCCTCCCAGGCTTCTCTAGCAGCCCCGGCTTCGTCCAGAAGGTCATCCAGAAGGATGTGTGGTCTAATTAGCATATTACGTCTTTATTATTATAGATAGCCAAGATAGGGAAGCAACTCAAGTGCCCATCAAAAGACGAGTGAATAAAAAAGTTGTGGAACATATATACAATGGAGTTTTATTTGGCCATAAAAAAGAACAAAATCTTACCATTGGCAATAGTCTGGCTGGACAAATGCATTGACTAGGAAGCTGGAACCTCCCAAGTTGTCCTTTAGAAAGATGAATTCTCTGCACAACCAGGCCCGTGTAAGGTCCCAGGAGCAAATGACATTTCTATGGGAGAAAGTGATGGTAAAGTGGGTGGAGGAGGCAGCTTTGGAGTCTTTTCCTGAGAAAACTACTTAAAGGGATTATGTTAGTCATCTATTGCTGTGCAACAAACTACCCCAAAATGCAGTCACTTCAAACGACTATTTTGTTTGTTCACACTTTTGTGGGCCAGGAATTTAGGAAAGGCTGAACCACACAGCATTTCTAGGGGTAGGTGGGGGGGGGGGGGTGAGGGTGACGAGGGAGTGAAGCAGCTGAAGGAGAAGGGTTCACATCCAATACAGTATCTCCACTTACTGCTCTGAAGCCTGGGCTGGATGCCTGGCAGCTGATTCTGGCTGGTGGCAAGGAGCCCAGGTGTGGCTGTTGACCAGAGAGCTGACACTCAGTATCACCACGTGGCTTGGGCTTCCCATAGCAGGTGGCCAGGTTCCAGAAGCATCCCAAGAGTGAGGGCACCCAAAGGCTCAGGCAGATTCTGGGTGACTTCTTATAACTGATCTCAGACATCCCAGAATATCCTTTCTGCCACATTCTTTAGGTCAACCAAATCACTAGGTAGCAGAACTAGACTCCAGCTCTCAATGGGGAGAATGACAAAGACTCTGTAGCCGGTTTAATATACCTCAGGGATGTTGAGATGAATTCCACGTGAAGAGAGGTGACTGCTGCTTTCTTCACCTCGTCTTTACATAAATGTGGTATAGAATAGATATAATAGTGAAATAAAAGCAAGGCCTTCCTTATGCCCAAAGTTAACTAATTATTATCACAATGAGCAAGTCACTGAACCATTACACACACACACACACACACACACACACACTTAAGCATATATCTACCTAATTGACACATTTAAAAACTAGGTGATGATGCATGATCTCAGTTATTTGTGGAATCTAATGACCAAAACCACTGTATGAAGGTGGGCACTAAATCTTGAGTCCCCTAAAGTATAAATCAGAAAAATAGCACTGCCCGGAACAGTTGGCTTCAGCAGGATATACACTGGAGGGTACTGCAAAGGCTGAAGAAGTCTTTAAGAGAAGTATTCAGCCCTGGTTGGTGTTTCTAAGTGGTTAGAGTATCAGCTGGTGCATGGAGGGTCATGGGTTCGATTCCCAGGCACAGGCACACACCTGGGTTGCAGGTTTGATCCCCAGCCCTGGTCTGGGTACATGAGGGAGACAAACAATCAATGTGTCTCTCTCACATTGATGTCTCTCTCTCTCTCTCTCTCTCTCCCTCTCAGTCTCTGTCTCTCTCTCTCACCCTTCCTCCTTCCCTTTTACCCTACCTTCCATTCTCTTTTTTTTTTAAATCAGTGGGAAAAATATCCTTGGATGAGGATTAACAACAAAAAAAGAGAGGTCTTCAAAATAGGAAGGTGAGGGAGGCAGAGAGACAGTTTTCAGACCTTTTGAAATTCACTCTTTCATCTAAGAAAATCCCCAAGTGAAGACAGGGTTAGGGTTCCCTTGGCTTTCTCATTCTGCAGCCTCCTCCCCAGATAATAAATTATAAAGACCACTGAACTGGTAAGTACGGAGTCTTGGACTTGGTGGTTCTTGCATTGAATAGGTCAGTAAGCCAATAGAGCCCTTTAATCCTTGGCAACCTTAACAGCTGCCTCTGAAAACTAAAGAGAGTGGTTAAGATGTTTTCTCTGGATCCTTTCAGCTCTGAGGTTCTTTGAATCAAATCTGTTCCCCTGTAGAGTCCTACAGTTTTGTGATTAGGCAGACTCCTTAGGAACTGCTGGGTAGAGGTAATAACAGGAATGGGAAGTGAGGCCATTGGTTCAGAAAGCCTTCTCTCAGTGTTTTAGGGTGTGGGGAAGCACTGTCATTGACAATCTTAGGGTTCATGAATAGTGCTTGGTGACTATACCCATAATTTGGGGGTCAGAGTTGTGCCTGAAACACTGACATCCTGTTAAAGGGAAAGGGGAAAAGATTATCTAACTTTAATCAATGATGTACTAGGAAGAAGCAGGAACTGAAGAAGTTAACAGATTATGAGAGCTCATGAAGATGTAGAATATTCAAAAGAACCAATTCATTCATTCATTTCTTCACTCATTCTTCCAGCAGATATTTATTTACTCCTTCTATGTGAAAATAATCTAAAACAATGCTGAAAAACACCTGTTTGAATAGTGCTTTATATTGTAAACACTATTTTATTTTATAGTTTCATTGTCTTACTCTGTAGGGAATAAACAGCAGGTTAGCATTATTCCTGCTTAAGAAGAGAACAAAGTTCGAAGAGGTTGAGTTGAATAAATGTCCCTGAGATAATTCATTAGAATTAAAATTCAGGCTTTCTAGTTCAGCTGGTGTGGCTCAGTGGTTGAGCATCAATCTATGAACCAGGAGATCTGGGTTCGATTCCCTCATCAGGGCACATACCCTGATTGTGGGCTAGATCCCCAGTAGGGGGCATGCAGGAGGCAACTGGTCAATGATTCTCATCATTGATGTCTCTCTCTCTCTCTCTCTCTCTCTCTCTCTCCCCCCCCCCCTCTCTCTCCCTCTCTCTTCCACTCTGAAATCAATTATATATATATATATATATATATATATATATATATATATATTTTTTTTTTTTAATTCAGGCTTTCTTATTCTATAAGTCACAGCCATGGCCATCTGCTCCTATAAGTTCCTAGTTTTGCTTTATCAAGGGGATGACCATGGGCCCACCATGTTAATGTTCTTTTTCCTTCATTTGGCTACTGAGAACATAGGCATTTAGACTGTGTCCAATAGGAGGTGGGAATGTGCATTCTCTTCCCTCGAGTTAACACACCCTTAACCCTGGGCCACAGATGAAGAGGCTGAAGTTAGGCTCCTGGCTCTGACAATAGCTTCACATTAACTTATCTGAACCTCAGGCCTACACCTGCCACACAGGTGATAACACCTGCCCAATCCAGTGTAGAGTTTGTTTCTAGTCCCATGTCAGGTAGAATATGTAGAAGCCCCTTGAAAACAAGAAGTGAAGCATAAATGTGTGGTGTGGTTGTTATGGTTGTTAAGTGTATGGTTGGGAGCATAGATAATAGCCAATGCTGGCTTGACTTCTGGCTTGGAGATCAAATAAATCCAGAGGAGAGGGACTTGGAGACAATTCCTCAACAAAAGCACAAAGTCCACCAGCAACGCCACGCTTAGAAAACAAGGGACAGCTGGTCTCACAGCTCGGCCAGGCAGGAGCCTTGGCACCACTCCTCGGATCACTGTGTCTGCCTGCCGAATTGCGTGAGCCTCGCCAGGGGCTATGCAGCAGCCTCCTTCTGGCTGGAGAGAAGCAGAGGAGGTTGTGACCACCTGTTCTGCTCAGGGTGACACTGTACCTCTTCACAATTTGCTGCAAAGGCAAACCAGGGCTAAGCCAGGTCCTTGGCAAAATCGCAGAGTAAAAATCTGTCTTCATCCTCCCCATTCCTTCTTCGATCTCCCCATTTCCTCGCTGCATAGTGCCCCTCAAGTGACCCCTGCTAGCTCACACCTACGACTCTAGTCAAAGCCAGTGTGTGGGGACTTTGACATCTCTGCTCCCAAATCCACTGAGACTGTACTGCCCCTCTCTTGTCCTGTGCTCAGAAAAGGGTCAGCTGGAAATCTGGGCTGATAAGCCGCTCACCCTGAAGACCTTAACATGATCAAATTTAAAAGTAACTTCTCGAAGAAATATGGGCATGTTGATAATGGGCTCATATAATTTTCCCCAAAGAAAAATATCATAAGTGCCAAAAGGATTACCTGCAGGAAAATCAATGGGATGTCAGGATTGATATAGTTTTTTAAATTTTATTTTTTTGAAAAAATATTTTTATTGATTTCAGAGAGGAAGGGAGAGGGAAATAGAAACATCAATGATGAGAGAGAATGATTGATCAGCTGCCTCCTGCCTGCCCCCTACAGGGGATTGAGCCCACAACCCAGGCATGTGCCCTGACCAGAATCTAACCATGACCTTCTGGTTCATAGGCCAACGCTCAACCACTGAGCCACACCAGCCATCCAGAGTTGATATCTTGAAGCTAAGGCTTGAATAGAGGCAGAACTCTCCCTACTTTCCACCAAAACCCTTGCATTTTCTGGTCCTGATAAAGTTCTCTTTTAAAAATAGAATCATTAAGTAAGAGCCAAAACACACCCCCCACTGGAGACTGAGCCTACAATCCCGGCATGTGCCCTAACTGGAAATTGACCTAGCGACCTCTTGGTGCAGGGGACAATGCTCAACCACTGAGCACACTGGCCTGGCAAGGTAGTGGCTTTTAAACATTTTGATATGATTATTATTATTTTTTTTAATCAAACACTGCCTGTGTATATGTGTATAAACCAAAATTTTAATGAAACAATATCTGATCTTTTATGTATAGTGTATTTTGCCATTGGTTCTAGTCTATCAAAATTGTTTAAATGCTGTCATTAAACTGATTTC
Organism: Corynorhinus townsendii; assembly: GCA_026230045.1. Taxonomy (NCBI): domain Eukaryota; kingdom Metazoa; phylum Chordata; class Mammalia; order Chiroptera; family Vespertilionidae; genus Corynorhinus; species Corynorhinus townsendii. The sequence continues at coordinate 15,107,826 of JAPDVU010000007.1, forward strand.
ATATATGACTGAAGGGTTATCACCAGGTGTTTGAAAAACCTAATTTTTATTGTAACTTTTTTAATTCCATTATTCTCTCGCACTAAGTTTTCTCTCATCTCTCAAGCTTCTCCAAGCAACTGACCATTTACATAACCTATATTTAAGCCCTTTGTGCCCATGTGGAGTGACATTGGAGTAATGTTGACCACGGCACAAATTACTTCTAATACATCCTGCCCACTGACTTCCAACAGCTTTGAAATGCCCTTTGCCTTTGTTGTATCTGCTCTTTCTCCCCCACCCCCCTCCCCAATTTTTATGCTGTCCTTTTTATTGGTAGAGAAAATCCACTTTCCTCCCAAACCTCAACTTCATATAACAAACCCCGGCCCATGGCAAAAGGTACCCTCAAGAACAGCACAGGGACCGGGTGTTCTCAGGAGCACGCTCCACCCCTGCCCTTTCACCCCTGGAGGAGCTGTGCTCTAAGAACATAATGTTTGCACCAGAACCGCCTCCAACAAAGATAGGTGCTTGTGAAATAGAACTGTGCACTAGAATGGAAAAAAAAAATGCACTTTCTGATAAAGAAATAACATGTTCCTGGTTTTCTGAAGAGCAAATTGGGCCAAAGATGACCCTCTATTTCTGTGTTTGGTTCATTTCCCAAGGGAAAAAGGAAATTTCTAAAGGTGATGAATACAAGGAGTTTTTCAAATGTGTGTTATAAGAATGTGACCTGCTCATGTCTAAGAGTCCTAGAAGCCTTAATTAGAGAATATAGTTTCGTGAAAATATCATGGAATCAGAAGACAACATTTTAAGTCTGGGATCTCTTAATGCAGGTTGATAAAAATGGTGACTAAAAACCTACACTCCTCACTGAGGAATCAACAAAATATACAATGTGAGTTAATAAAAGGTAAATAGGCAGAGCAAAGGGTTTTTGCATAATAAACATGAAATCTCTACCACCTAGGAATTCACAAATGTCAGCTCCCTCTCACCACACATGTCAAACAGGTGGCCTGCCAACTACAGAACAGCAAGAGGTCAGGGGAGGTGTATGGGGGACTGGAAGCATCATATTGATGGCCTCGGGCAGGCAGTCTGAAGTGGGTGGGGTAGGTTTCCAGAGTGCATGAGGAAGGGGACTCTGCTAATCATCTTACTAGGGAAATAGTGAAAAAAATAATGTAGGTCAAGTGACAAATAACAGTTTGAATTCAAAATCTGCTTTCCAATGCTAATCTTGACTAGGTTCATTTCATATGAATCTTGACCCCTTTATGTATCAAAAAAGAAAAGTTAACATTGCCTGCCTTAACTATGTAAACTTCATGTTTTATTAAAATAGTTCTGGCAAAAGGATTTTATAAAATTTAAAGTGTCATAGAAATAAAATTAATAATATTGATTCCATAAACATGTGTTGAGAGCCTGGGCTGGGGTGATTTCCCTGGCTGCTTCCTTCCAACTATTTGCAATAAAATTAAATGGGAGGCGAGAGCTAGGTGAGGTTTTATAAAAGATGACGCATACCAGTTTCCTGAATGATAAAATGTCACCCATTAGTCATAGAATGCAGCAGGGTGGGGGGAGGCATGGCTGGAGGGGAGACTTGAGAGAAAAGAAGACTCCCAAAGAAAAGAAGAAATAACATGAGCAGAGATCTGTAGTCAGGTCAGGAATCACATGCATATGCCTTGAACTGGGGAACTGAGAAGAATGGGACACAGGTTCTGGCCCCCGCCCCCAAAGTCAATGTAATGTGGTACCTCCCATGAGAGAGGCATGCCCAGGATGCTGCAGGTAAGTCAGTCAGTGCATAAAAGTTAGCCAGATGACATGGGAGGAGTAGACCACATCTCAGACCAGGAGCCCAGCTGGTTCGAGTGTATACCATTGCATGTGAAAGTGTGTAGCACGCAGGGGTGTGAACAGGGCCAGCCTATCTGTTTTATGTTAATGGGGATGGAAAATAAACATGGTTTGCGCATGGCTTTCAATACACAGAGAATGACTGTATTCTTTAGCCTGTGAGTGGTGGGGCAGAATAGTCTCCTGAGCAGACAAATGATGGTGTTAGGAAAAGTCATTCTGGCAACAGTGAGCTGGACATGCCAAGGTGGAGAAGAACCAGAGACACAGAAAACTGGTTAGGTGGCTGCAAAAATAAGCCAGGCCCGAAATGGTGATGGCCCAGACTAAATCCATCAGGAGAAATGGAAGGATCAGACATCTTCTTTCATCTATCAGATGGAGGTGGAGTGTGTTCACAGTATCAATCAAAGTAATTCACTAAGAATTATTTCATTTCATTTATTTATTAATAAATTTATTTTTAAATATATTTTTAATTGATTTCAGAGAGGAAGGAAGAGAGAGAGAGAGAGAGAGAAACATCAATGATGAGAGAGAATCATTGATTAGCTGCCTCCTGCACTCCCCCTACTTGGGGGGACCAAGCCAGCAACCCGTGCAAGTGCCTTTGGCCAGAATCAAACTTGGGACCTTTAGTCCGTAGGCAGAAGCTCTATCCACTGAACCAAACCAGCTAGGGCGATTTCATTTCATTTCATTTATTTATTTTACTTCTGATGTTTCATTTTTATTCTACTTATTTTTAATACATTTTTTATTGTTGATAGTATTACATATATCTCCCATTTCTCTCTCTTTCAATGTCTTCACTACCCTATTGCCTGTGTCCATGGGCTATGCATATCAATTATGTAAGTTATTTGGTTTATCTCTTCTTGTCCTCCCAACCCCCCATCAAGATATGTCACAGGAACAACTTTCTGCTCTTCACTATTCAGGTTGCATTGAAAAGATCAACCTCAGAGCCACCCAGCACTGGGAGCCCAGCCCTGACCTGGACCCATGAGGAGATGGAGGCTGAAAAAGGGAGGACTGTCTTAAATCGGCCAGTCTTAGCTGCAGATAAAGGAGAACAGCTTCATTCTTGTGACTCCAGTGCACCTCTTGTCACACCACAATGTCACTCCAGAAACCATCCATCATTGTCCAGAGAGAACGAGGTACAGAGAGAGGGCTTGCTCCTGAGAGACGTGGCCGAAGCTCTCAGCTCTAGGTTCTCCTTTGCCCAAAGAGAGAGGCACGAGTCCTTCCTTCCTGGGGCACAGGCCTCCCCATCTCACCTTCACTGACCAATGCTCACTGAACGCTGCTAAGAAACAGCTCTGATGCTGGAAATGCAAACACAACGAGGTCTAAAATGAGGCCTGCCAAGGTGAGTTGTGATTGGCTGAGGTGGACAGCTTGGGCCCAATGGTCAGTAGAGTTGGGCGTTGTTTTTGCTGTTGCTAAGTTGGGAAATACTACTGGTAGTACTGACAGCACTCCATGCATTCACAGTAATTGAAGCATTGATTTGAAACTGGGTCTCTGTTGGAGGAGACGCCTTCCAGCCTGCCTTGTCAACTTCTCGCTTGGAGCCAGCCATGTCCCTGAAATCTTTACCCGCTGACTGGTCGAATCCAGACAGCCTGCCATGGATCGGACTTCGGCAGCCCTGCTGACCAAAGACACTCGCTGCTGTGTTACACCCATATCAGAATTTCTTGAATTGAACCCCAACTTACCCTATATTTGTAGGCAGGTATTGTCATTGCAGGCCAACTCATTAGGGGTCAACTCGGTTAATTTCTTAGTTCTGATTCTCCTAGTCCAAGGGACTCCTCTGCACATGTTCCCTACTGCCATCCCAAAAATGCCTTGGCGCAAAACCCCCTGAGACAGGACAAAAGCCACAGGTGTGGGACCGGCATTTTCCAGGACACCAAGAATAAAATGGGGCCCCCTAAGTATTGGCAGCAAAGTACCAGGAAGTAGGACAGAGAGGCAGGTGCATGCACAGTGCAGCGCCCCTGAGACAAGCCAAAACCAGACCTGCATTTGTTCGGCTACTGCTTCACTTTACTCAGAGTGTATTTAATCTGGCTGAACGGTCCCAATTAATCTGTTTGGGCTATTTATGTGGAAGTGTTGAGCTGTTGTGGCATTCTCCACCTACAGCTACCAGGTTTATTTGTGCTTCAACGTATCACCACGGTTCTCAGAGCAAGATGAAAAGTAAAACAGAAATAAACCACCCAGAGTCATCGTGAGTGGGGGGTGTGGAGGGGGGGTCCTCCCTCCTCTAATGAGCCACCACAGCCAAACAAACGGGTGCACACATGTTGCTGTAGCCATGGAAACACACTTAGCAACAAAGAAAACTTGACCTTTCCCCATCTGTTTAGAATCCTCACAATGACACGTTAGCTTCAACATATGAAAATAAAAAAGAAGGGCATAAATGTTACATTTTCTATGATTCCCAGGCAGTGCCTAGGCCAGCGTGGATACAACTTCTAGATGAGGAGGGAAGGAGACAGTTAGTTTTAGCCCAAGGAACACTCTGAGGGGGGACCCGGCGGACATTCTACTTGCATTAAGAGAGATGACGCAGATCTGCTCTGCTGCTGACCGAGAGAGTCCAGGAAAAGCTCAAATACTGGGCCAGGGATGGACAGCAACAGGAAAAACGCTAGCCAGCGTAAATATTCCCGAGAGACAGTAATGGAGATCTCTAACACCGGCTCTTCTGTGAGGGCTGACGCTTTCTTCCAGGCAGCTACTGTTAGCAGCCCGAGGCTGGAGACAATCGAGACAGATGCAGTCCAGTTCTGTCCAATCCGATAAGCATTTAAGGAGGCTGTCTCTGTTGTCATGGACAGATAAGAACTGGGGATAGAAATACACAAGACAGGGTCTGTCTCTAAAATAGTACTCTCTCTCTCTCTCTCTTTTTTTTGTTAAATAAAAAGATATTAACTCACTTAAATCAATTACAAAAACTCAGTGAATGGCAAGATGGATGTTGCAAAAGTAATAACGGAAGGTTGGTGAAGTGTCACTTGAGCTAAACTTGAAGACAGCAGAAGATTTTCAATAACTTAAACGTCATATGAGGAGAGAGATGAGTCCAAGATATATTAACTCTTTAATGAAGGAACCAGCAGGACGGCAAAGCCAATTTGAAGAAGCTGAGAAATGGATAGATGTCAATGGTGGGGGCGGGGCAGGGGGGGGGTACAAAGGAAATATTGCAAACTTAGATTGAAAACTGGGTAATGCCCAACAGAACAATAAAAACATAGCTTGGAGGTATCTCTTCTACACAATAAAAATCATTTGCAACATATAAATCTTCCACAATTTAGCACCCAATTTTAGAGAATCTGAGCCCTAATCAAATAATAAATAATAAGCCAAACAAAGTTACCTTCCTCCAGAGTGTGAGATGACCTGTGGGTGCACTGTCTATAAGCTGTTCTAAGATGACCTTGAAAGGGATGAGGATTCTTTCTGCCTTAGTTCCAAGTTCTGAAAAACTTTCCTTAACAAAAGTAGAATATGAATAAGAAAGCAACAGTGGAAACGAGCATCATTACAACTGAAGGAAGAGCTGGGATGACAAGCTCATTACTCAACCCTCCACCCAAGTGCATTATTAGGAAAAAATTACATTCTTGGCTTTGGATGGAGTAAGAGAAAATACGATTCAGTTTCAATCTGAGAAATAGAGGCTGGAGTAGATAATCTTACAGGATTAGAAATGTGTTGAGAATTATTTATTGCCATTTGCTAAAAATCCTTGTGAACAGATTAATAACGGGTAGGCAATCATTTTTGAGAATTACTGACCCCACAGGAAAATAAATAAATAAATCAAGAGCTCCAAACAAAAAAGGATTTATTTGTTGCTGCCTCCCTTAGAGAAATATGAAATGCTTAATACTTGCTATTTTTAATTCAGAGTTAACTAATACATTGAATGCAACCGATGTGTACTGAAAATATGTATTAACCTTCAATTTCATGTTTACGGAAGTTGGAATGGAAGGATGTAGGAGGAGAGTGGGGAAAGGCAGAGAAATGAAAGAGAGAATATAAAGAAGAAACAAGTGAAAGACCAGACTAGGAATCAAAGAGAGAGAGAGAGAGAAAAGAAGAAGGTTAGGAGGAACAGGGAGGGGACAACTGAGATGGAATCAGGTCAAGTCACAACCAGGAAGGTGCAAGAGACATCAGAGATGAGTTAAAAGAGCAAAGTGAGAAAGTATAGGCAAAAACAGAGCGGTTCAGTAAAACTGGAAATAAAGGCATGTTGCGATTTCCATTCCCTTATTATTCACTTGCTCTCTGGGTTTCTTTGTGATGCTGTTAGAAGGAAGCAGTGATCAGCGCTTGACCTTTATCCAACGTTCCTCAGCCAAACCCAGAGGGGAGAAATAGCTCTCTAATCCATAGGGGGTGTCACGTGGTCTGAATGAATGCAAGCTGGACCCAGATTCCCTGAGGTGAGAGGCTTTTGTTCCCCATGAAACTTAGCAGCTAAGAAGAGGTGACCCATGTTCAAGGCCCACCCAGCCTTCCACCCGATGGCGTGACCTAAGCGAGTCCTAAGCACTGGACACCGCCTGTGGCAATAGTAACGTGTCCAATGGACTTCCAGGAGCTAATAGAGTTGAATGAAATGACAGATGAGAACACACTGCCAGGGGTTCGGCAGCCTTCCCAGCCCAGGTGTGGCACCTGCTGTCTGGATGGAGCAGGTGAGGGGCCACGCCCTCCAGGCCACACACACACACACACACACACACACACACACACAGCATGATGCTAAACCCCCTTTTGCTCTCCTGTTTCTCCCACTTCACCCTCAACGCCCAACACAACAGACTCCGCCTTGGAGAGGTTAACACAAGTTAGAGAGCGGCTACTGGGCCGTTTTCTGCTTTTAATTTCTGTTTAATGATGTATTAGCCAGGGAGCTATCGCATCACCTTAACAGCCTTTCCTGGACGATAAACTGTGCTTGGCGCCCACCTCGGCCCACAAACCCCACAATTAAGTGGTCGTTTGTCCTCGCGAGCCTGGCAGGAACAGGAATCGGAGGCGGGCTTGCAGGAGCCCGGATTATTAAAGTCATAAATAACCTGGGTGCCCCCACCAAGTCCCCCTTCTTATTTACTTCCTTTCTGTTGCTTTGGAGATGGGAAGATGGGGGACTTAATTGCTTGGAAAGAAAGTTGCCTACGGACTGCATAGCACTCTCCTCCCAGAAACAACACAATAAACCTGGGAGCCTCAGGGGTTACAGCTCAATCAGGCTCTGCTGTCTGGGGCTGGGCTTGGCCCTACCCTCACTCGGCACTCGGCACACGAAGATGCTCCAAGAAGATGCTCCATGAGGCAGAGAGCCACCTCTCGGGCCAAAGGGAGGCCCTGGAAGACCAGGTTCTTATTCACCTTGTTCCATCCCCTGCATTCAGGTTTTAATAGGGTTTTCATCTTTAAAAATCATTTGGCAAGTATTATTTTAGGCATAGAAATCCCTGAAGAGTAGCTTGTATTTAATATTCTTAAATGTCATTGTTTTACTCAGATATTCTATCTCACTTGATTACACATTTTAAATTAGTATCACAAACTATATATGCATGGCTAAATAACAGCTTATCTAGCCAGAGCTCATCTCTCTAGAGCATTCTTACATCCAAAACATTATATAAAAGCATTACATAAAGCACAGCAGGTTTCTGGAAAGTGGAAATTAATGTCATACATATATACACATATACTGTATATATTTCACTTTACACACAATCCTCACAAATGTATGTACTTTCCCAGTCCTCAATCTAGAAAGTAATAATCCTTCGGACAGGCTCATTTTTAGGGACCACTCAGTTCCCTCCCTACTTCTCTTGTCCAAATTAAGCTTGTGAAATTCACATAACATAAAATGAAGGGAACATTTCCATGGCATTTGGCACATTCACAATGTTATGCAACTACCACCTCTATCTAGTTTCAAAACATTCTCATCACCCCAAAATGAAATCCCATACCCATTGCTCCTCCTCATCACCCCTCCCCCCAGCTGCTGGCATCCAGTAATCTGCTGAATTTATGTATTTACCAATTCCATATCCTATCTAATAAAGAGGGCATATGCTAATTGACTGTCACACTCTAACAAAGATATGGTGCCCACAGCCAATAAGGAGGGAATATGCTAATTGATTGTCATGCCCTCAAAGATGGCGGTGCACACAGCCACAAGATGGTGATGCCCAATCCCCTTAGCCCCGTGGCATGACCGGGCCCGCCCCCAGGTGGGTCCGGCTGCTCTGTGGCCTGCCTCCAGAGTCCCCCAGTCCCCGCAGCCTCCCAGCCCTCCAGGGCCGGCCCAAGGCACAGGCAAGCCTTGGGTGGTGGCTGCCCAGCCACCCAGGGCCGCCCAGGGCTCAGGTAACCAGGGCCAGCAGAGGCTTGTGCTGCTGGCAGTGGCAGCAGGAGAGGTGTGTTTGGGGTGTCGCCTTCCCCTGATTGCCAGGTTGCCTCCTACCCCTGAGGGCTCCCGGACTGTGAGAGGGGGAAGGCTGGGCTGAAGGACCCCCTACCGCTCCAGTGCATGAATTTTCATGCACCGGGTCTCTAGTGTAAATATAATTATTAATTTAACCAAGTCTCACAACATAATATCAAACATGTCAAGGATACAAGTGAAAACCACTCTTCATACCAAGAACCAGGACAACTACTGAATGATAAAAGACAACCAACAATTACCAACAGTGAGGCGCCTCACATTTTAGAATTATCTGACATGGATTTTAAAGCAAGCATCATAAAATGTCTTCTTTGAGCAATTATGAACACTCTTGAAACAACTGAAAATTAGGAAATCTCCTTGTTTTTGTAAGCCCATATTTTGTCTAGGATGTTAAAGGTCTTTCTTAATACCTATCTCTATTTTGAATCATGTAAATCAAAGTTTTACAAAAGGTCCAATCTTCAGAAAGTTACTTTATAAAATGTTGCCTCTAACATGTGTGTTAAGATTTGCACCATGATACTGACAACGCTAAATTATGGTTGAGCAGAGAGAAGTTAAAAAGGCTCTAGGCCACACAATAAGGCTTTCTTCTTTTAGTTATTTAGAGGGAAAAACTTTCAGGCTTCTAAACTAGAAAACCAGCTCCATAAAGACAGTAGGCCAGGCCCCAAACCTCTAGCTTAGGGGGCAGCGCCATCTAGTGGCAGCACTTTGTTTTTGTTTCTGGGTTTCTGGTTTCAGTTGTTACTGGCATTACTGGATGGCTTCAGAAAATCACTTAACTCAGCATCAGCAGTCTCCCGCATAAAATTGGGCATTACAATGCTGGTACCTTCTCAGTTCTTGAGTTAAAAAAAAAAGTGTGTGTATATATATAGTAATGCAGAGTCTCGGGGTCTTTATTATTAGTTCATAGTTTCACTGGAAAGATGAAAGTTAATTTTTGCTTTGATGCTAACAGCAAGCAGAATCCTCAAGGTCCTGTGAATTTAGATAGGTTTGGCTGAAAACTATTGGTTTTCTATCCTGCTAGAACTGTGCCATATGTTAACCTATTTAGTGCTTCTGAAAAGGTATGAAGTGACTTCCCAGGACCTTTCTATGGTCTGTGGCCCACACAAGCCAATTACAAAGGAAAATTATGGGCCTAGCTCAGATGCCATCACTGGTAAATCTCGGAGGAATCCATGGAGGGGACGCCATCCTCAGTAAACAGACAGACAAAAGCAGACTTGGGCTTCTCCCTGGCTTGGCAATGAGGTCCCGCCCAGGACTCTACAGGGATTGCGGTGCCCTGAGGCCCACTAATTGCCTTTTCTAGCCTCTGGGTCTTCTGTTTCTCTCTCTCTCATTCATATTCAAGCCCATGATCTGAAACCTTGAACAGATATGCAAAGTGTTTCTTAAATGCAGACAAGTGAAATAGAAATGTTCCTCCCTTGCGCTATTATTTTATAGCTTTCCCCAAGCACCCTTTGTATAAATAGTGACTTAAATGGTGACTATAAAATGTGCAGAGAATTTTTTCCCCCACCTCTCCTGCCCCTGCTTCTCAGTTGCATGTCCCATGGACAGCCAATCCTCCCCTCTCTGAGAGTATATGAGGAAGAACCGCATCCAAGATACACTTTTCTTTTTTTAGTGAGGGTATAAAGAACCTGAAGACCTTTCAGTACAACCCCTGCCACTAACTGCCCATATGACCCCGGTTCAGTGGCCTTCACACTTCACTGTAGCATGGAATTAACTAGCTAACTCATGAAAAGCATGAGCAGAGCCTGGTACAGAGTCAGTCCTCAATAACAAATACTTGAACAATGACAAGCTGGCTGACCAACTTGTTAGCTTGCAAGGAAAAAATTCGCAGACATCAGTGCTTCTGACACCATTGTAATAAGCTGATTATTTAACAGGAAAGGAGTGAAAGACCAAATAATATAGGCATGCCATTTACACAGCCTTGCCAAAAAGCTTCCAAAAACACTAGTTCCTCCCTCTCTAGTCTGGCTCCAGGGCACCTGGCTCTTGTAGCCCCTGCTGCAGGGTGCTGTGCTCTCCTGTGGACTGATGGGCTTTAATCTGGCCTGAATGCTGAACCACACCCACCTACAACATGGAAGGGAAACGCTGGACACTGGCCTTATTTCTGACATTGCTGAACTCCCAGCTGCCCCTTTTCCAGGACTGGCTTAAGGGGCGGGGGACTTTGAAACCCAAGAAGTGTAACCTCAGCAAATAAAGCCTTCTTCCATATTCCATCCTCCCTTGCAAGTCGTAAAAAAATTCATTTTCTGAAGATAATGCAAGAGCCTCAAGCCCACTTGTGTCTGGGAAGTCTGGCCCATTAATTCCTCCAGCATAACTTTGTCTTCTAATCCCCAAAATGCGTCCTCTGGATGGACGTTATTAGGCAGCCAAGGTGAGAACTCAATGAAATGGGACTCTATCTCCACTTAGAACTGGAAGGATTCAATTAGCGATTTCATAATAGAAAAATCTTTGCTTATTTAGATTAGACCAGTTTTCTTTTTTTAACCCCAAACCAACTCGTGTGTAAACACTTGTATATATGTATGTATGTATGTATAGCCTGAACTGTCCTCTTATTTGAGCCTTTCTTACCCCCAGGAAGGAGAAAGCAATTGTGAGGTGTTGATAATCAGCAATATCAAGTGTTGGTTATTCACTATAAGCCAGGAACATTGTGTGCACATCTCAAAGTCTCACAATTCTTCAGTGCTTTTCCATTTTACAGATTGTGAAACTGGGTTGAATACCTTGCAAAGATCACACAGCCAGCGTGCTGCAGAGCTGGGTTGGAACTGAATTTTCCTGACTACGAGTGGGTTCTGCTCTACATTCTTCCTCAAGAAGAGGTATAGCAGAGGTCACCCACAAGGGTCTGAGTGCTTCTCCACCAAAATTCTCTTTCCCTCTTCTATCCTCTGCCCGAAACTCCATCATGGGAGAAGATAGTGCTGTATCAGGGGGGAAAGAAATTCAAGTGAGATATATGAACCCTCAATCTCAGGATTGAGACTTACTGTGGCTTTAAATCCCCTACATACCTCACTGAATATCACTTTTATCACCTGTGAAATATACATAATAAAACTGGTCCTTCTGATCAAATAGGGCTTTTGTAGTTTAGAATGAAAAATCAAAATGGGGTTCTGTACGCAAAAGCACTGTTTCAGCCAGCTTTGCTTTTATTGTAGAAATTCTTAAGGAACTCCATTTCTTTAAATCTTAGATTCTTAAGTCTTAAAAAATGTCCATTTAAAACTCAATAGGGGAAGGTGCATTTTACATGATAACCAGATGACAACAGAGCACAGAGGATTAGGATACAGTGTGGTCCTGTAACCTGGAGGTAACAGGAGAGATGGGAGGGCTCCTATTTCACTAACTACCTATACCAGCATTGACCCCAAAAGGTCACACATCTCAAGTGCAAGCAAAACCTAGGACTGGCATGAAAAATACCCCCTGAGCTTTTCATCTTCATTTCAAATATTGATTTATTTTCCAAATAGAAGCTGGAACACCAAATCAACTAAGAGCACCCATCTGATAAAAGATATGCAAATATGTTTATAAATATTACAGTATCATCTATAATGTTGACAGGCCAGATAAAGGCACCAACCTTCAGCTAAAACTAAATTCTAAATACAGGATGAAGATAGAGTTTTTACACACACACATTCAATCTATTTTATTTTCAGCTCCACAGATGGTTACAAATTGCATTTATTATTCATAGACTCCCCAACCCCCATCCACCTTCAGGTACAAACCAGACTTCAATATTGAAGAAACCTCCAATATTTGAAATTTAAAAACCATTACCAGAATTATCAAAAAGTATTCTGGATGTGTTCATTAACAACAGCAAAAAAATGCGAACAAAATACTATATAATAAAAGCGTAATATGCAAATTAGCCCCTTGACCAGGAGTTTGACCCTTCGCTGATGTACGCTGACCACCAGGGGGTGGTGTGGGACATGTCAGGTGTCAGAGATGCGGGGCTGGCAGCTGGTGGCAGTGGAGGCACTGCTGGCTCCGATGGCCCCAATAAGAGCGGGACTGTGGCGGGATGGTGGAGCAGGTGAGCGGGTGGCGCCAGGCCAAGGTGGGTGCGAGTGGGGGCCCGATCAACCCGCCAATCACCCCACAGATGGTGACCAGCAGCGGAGGTGGGGGGCGGGGCTGCCGCCCAGCTCCCAGGCATTGAGGGAGCCAGGTGGGGGCCTGGACCACATTGATCATCCTGCAGACTGCAACCAGGCCCCGGGCTGGGACAGGGAACCGGGGGTGGGTGGCAGCGACCAACCTCCCACAGCGGCGGCCGGGCAGGGGGCTGTCACCTCTCACTGGTTACCTGGGGGCAGTAGTGACGGGGATGGAGGTGCGGTGAGAATGCAGGGTGTCCACCAAGCTCTCTCTCACTGCCCCTGCTATCCTCCCCTAGGACACCAGGGCTCACGTGCTGGGGAAGCCCCCACGCTCAGGTGCCAGGTGCCTGCGAGGAACCCACCCTGCACCCATGCATCCTCTTCCAGGTGAGCCGGGCTGCAGCCACTGGGACTGCAGGGGCCAGTCGGGCTCCCCGTGCATTTGCTTTGCACAAGAGCAGGTCTGCGAGTCTGGCTGGGAGAGTGTGCTGCCCGCCCGGCTTCCATGCGGTGCGGCTGGGCAGCCCAGGGGCCCACGCTGCGCCCCAGCCCGCAGCGTCCGGCTGCGCTCACTGCATCTCCACGTGGGGACTTGGGCGCTGTGACTCAGATGAGGGGGGCGTGCAGGGGCCCGGGGACCCAGGTGCTACCCAGGGGCCAGAGGTCAGCTGGGACCTGCCCTTCCACGTTAGACGCTCGCACTTTGATCGCCAGCCAGGCCTACTGTACCTATGTACACATTTCATGCGCTAGGCCTCTAGTTTAAAATAACAAAAACCTGGTTAAATATTTGCCAAGCGAGAGTCCATCCCTGTAGCAGCAGCCCAGGAAGACCTCATGCTTTCCCCAAGTGCTCATCCACCATTCATTTTTGTCTCTTTAATAAATGAGATGTAGAATCCCTGAAGGCAGTGGGAGGGCCCAGGCAGGATGTCTGCACAAAGGTGGCCTACGATTGATCTGACAAGTGACTGTCCGGGCAGGTCTCCCTTGGACTTCCCGAGAAGTCCCTGGGAGATGATAGATGGTTTTGCACTGACTTTCTGAAAGGAAGGTGCCCATGGAGAGAGGTCCCAATTTGCAGTTCTTTTGTTCTTTTGTTTTTGTGAGCACTGACCTCTAGCTCCCTCCTGTCTCCTTCCTTCTCTCCTCCCACACATAATTCTATAATGCCGAGAGAATCAGAATAAAAATAAAGAATAATGAGGGTCAAAAGACCAGAGGGCCCACCTCTGATCTGTCTTGTGTGGCTGATGAGGCCTTAGGCTCCAGCATATCTGACAAGACATCGATGGAATCAATGAGGCGGAATGAAAACGTGCAGAACATCCATGTTTTACACGCAGCCATTGGGAGAGAGGAGGCCCAGCCAGCAGGGTCGGGAGGAGCATGTAAAGGAGGAACTGGCCTGCGAGGCTCTGGGACAGGAAGCCAGCAGGAGCCGAGGGAAACCCAGGTATGAAATGAGTATAAAGAACACTCAAATCAGATAAACACTGAACACAGGGCTTCTTTGTCTTTTATGTGATTGTCAAGAATGTGCTCATTTTATAAAAGTTGGAAAACACAGGAACCCTAAAACACAGTAGGACTTTTGCTGAATGGGTGAGCGCATGTAGGTGAGTCCCACATTTAGTGACACGGGTTGAGGCCTCACTGCCAGGCTTTACCTGGGCTGGGAATGCACACTCTACACCTTTCAGTAGCCTAAGACACCACACAGTAGCAACTCAGTGCCTGACCTGGGCAAACTCAACTGCTGACAGGCAGACATGACGGCCCTGGGCTAATGGGTTGGCATGTTCATTCCTACTGGGCTTCAGTAAGTCACCTACACACTGTTTAAGGCATAAACCAGGATTTAAAAATGTTCCTAGTTCACCGAATAGAAGATTAATTACTGTATATATTTAACAAGGCTTCAATGCTTCTTTAATCCAGCCAATGCGTAATTTGAATATTTCTCTGACAATTCAGTATTTCGTCTTCACGAAGCCTCGCTCAACGAAATTTCAATAATACTGTTTTTAATTAGCTACTTCCTGTCCAGTTAATAAAGCTAAAGTACTTAAGTCGCCCACTACAGTCCCAAGTCACCTGTTCAAGACTGATGTTCTTTGTTCCTCCCACCTCCACCTCCACCCCTCTGCCTCAAGCCCACAGAACCAGAGGGATGAACCAGAGGGTTCATCTGAGTGGCACTGTAATTAAGATAATAGCTGATACTTACATGGCAATTACGACGTGCCAGGATCTGTTGTAAGTGCTTTACGTGCATTAACTCATTTAACCTTCACACGACACTATGAGGTAGGGACTATTATTATCCTCATTTTACGTGTTTAGTGGGTCTCTGGAGTGGCTTGCTCAGGGGAACTACAAAGGAAAAGGGGAGAAAAGAAATGTCCTTAGTTCAAGGACATTTACTCAGGATTGGAGGGATGAAGAGATCCTGAGTCCAGCTGTGTTTCTCGGTCAGCTTCTCCTGTGGTCCGGCTTCTCCTAACCCAGGCCTAGAACTAAGTTTTAAGGAGATGAAACGACAGGTGAAGTCTGTCTGTGTCCTGTGCATAAGGAGAATGCTCAGGGGACTGGTGTCTCCCTCCAGTCTAGGAAACTTGGAGGACAAGAGGTAGTCAGTGTATGACTTTGGAAGAAGAGGAAGACAGAGTCACTGCTTTGGTGGGGAAAAAAATGCTTAAGAATTTTTCATGGACTAGAGGTAGCCAACACAGGAGAGAGAGCTGGGCTAGAACTACGCAAAATCCCACGCAAGAAAACTGCCAGGGAGGATGGAGGGCAAGCTCTGTCCTCTCTTGCCTTTTTCTTGCTTTACATATTTAAATCATGTTTGCTGCCTACAAGCTTTTAACTTATCTCTAATCTTGATTTAGTCCTATTTCTATTGGCATCTCCTCCAAAATTTTCTCCAAACAACCCTGTTGAAAGTGAACTATTCTTTTCCTTCCAAAACAAAGTCACAAACAAAGTGTTTTTGAAACAAACTGCCAAAGAGAAAGACTGAGGGCAAGGCAGCTGACCAGAGAAAGTCACTGGTCACTGGTAGTCCCTCCGGGAGCCTCTGAAAGCCCACCCCAGCATGCACGCTCCAGAAGCAGCCTCAAACCCTTAGTGGACCAGAACATGACAGCTATGTCAGGGCAGCACTTTTCAGGTAATGACTTTCCAGGCCCCTTACTCTCCTCCCTGCTCGTCTCCCAAGGTTTGGAGGGTCAGAAGCGATACTAGCCAGGCAGTAAGGGAGAGGTCTACGGGAGAGAAGGTGGGTGGATGGTGATCCAGAACTCATCTTCCCATCTAAAACAAAACTCTGATTGTCTCAGAGATGGCATGCCTTCTCACCTGGGAGGTTTCACTCCGTTAGTTACAGACCCCTTTGCAGTCTTATTCTTCCTTCTTCTGACTCATCACCATCATCTTATGGCTCTCTTACTGTGTACGTTAAAAAAACCATCCCTTTACCCAACATCCTCTTTCCTCTGTCCCCTCACTCATCCCCTCTACAGGAGATGCAAATTTAACAGAAACGCCCCTCTTTACTAAATGCCAATTAAAAAGCTATCACTAAAGAATTACAAGAATTCAGAAGGTTGGAGAGGTCACTTTCAATAGGGTTGTTTTCAGATAATTTTGGAGGAGATGCCAATAGAAATAGGACTAAAACAAGAATAGAGGTAAGTTAAAAGCTTGCAGGCAACAAACATGATTTAAATATGTAAAGCAAGAAAAAGGCAAGAGAGAGGATGGAGCTTGCCTATTAGTTTGGGCGTAAACTGTCATATGAAGCTATGCCAAGGATTTTTCATCTTTACCATGTCTCTAATCTGCACGTGAACTTTATAGAAAGCACAGACCATGTGCCTCTAGGATGTCTCCTAATTACATGCTTCCTTTCTAGCTGGTAACCCCACTCTAGAGGCAAACTCACAGATGAGAATTTAGGGCCAAATAAACATTATAATTAATGGCATCCTCTGAAACGGTGTCTTAAGTAAACCTTCTTAATCTCCTCTGTCATTTGATATTTAGAATTTATTTAGCACCGAGAGAATGAACTATTCTTTTCCTTCCAAAAACAAAGTCACATGACTATGCACATGTTAATTTGCAAGGATTATTACTGCATTGCTCTTCTCATTTTTTGATTATTCCTTTTTCTCAAAGTTGCATGAGGCAAAAAAAGCAAGATGGATTAGTGGGACTTTGAGCTGTAAAAGAATGAGCTATAATATGTAAATCTTTAAGTATTGTGAATTAGGCAAAAACAAATACTGTGGACAGAAGGGAAGAAGGGAGAGATAGACAAAACAAAACAAAAAAACTTCTAAACTGAGACAATTAATCCGAATTCATATAACTGCTTTCCTGATGTGATGATGGAAAAAAAGGACATTTCAAACTCAAAGACAACAGTGTTTTACTATCCTATGTAATAAAAGGCTAATATGCAAATTGACAGAAGGGTGGAATGACCAGTCACTATGACATGCATTGACCACCAGGGGGCAGACGCTCAATGCAGGAGCTGCTCCTGGTAGTCAGTGCACTCCCACAGGGGGAGTGCTGCTCAGCTGGCTCATGGCTGGTGAGCACAGCAGCGGTGGCAGGAGCCTCTCCCACCTCTGCTGCAGGCAGGCAGTAAGGAGCAAGGGGTCCCAGACTGCGAGAAGGTACAGGCTGGGCTGAGGGACCCTCGCCCCCACCCAGTGCACAAATGTCGTGCACCGGGCCTCTAGTTACAGAGCATAAAATTCCTCCCAAACTTTCATATATATGTACATGAGCCTAGAATTAGCTTCTCACATCCTAGGTTATTAACAATGTGTACATTTGAAAATAAATATATACAATATTTTAAAACAAAAACCTTCAAGAACATATTTAAGCACTGATATCCAAGGGATTCAGACATCATGTAACATTTAGGATATACAGTATCTGGAAGATTAAACATTCTTGCTTGCTTGTTACTTTGAAGTCTTCACTGAACACAGGTTGCTTCTTGGGGGACCAAACCCAGTTTCATTTTCTCCAGTACTATAAAAATTAACAACATAAAGAAACAAAGAGAAAATAATTAGCTTCGATGTTCACAAAGATAAACAATAGTTATAGATTTATAAGATGCTTAGAAAGAGATAAACACATTCTTTTTTACAGAAAAAAACAAACACTTAGCTTATTCTAGTCCTTTAAAAAAACAGTCTTCTGTAGCATGGTTCAGTGGTTGGGGGTCGACCAGGAGGTCATGGTTCGATTCCTGGTCAGGACACAAGTGGGCTCAATCCCCCCTGGGGTCGGAGGAGGGAGTCATGCAGGAGGCAGCCAATCAATGATTCTCTCTCATCACTGATGTTTCTCTCTCTCTGTGTCTCCCTTCATCTCAGAAATGAATGAAAAGGAAAATTAAAGAAATGATTGAAGACGCAAAATAGGCTTCGATGACACAGTGGACACTGGGTGAGGGGGGAGTCCAAGCAGACAGGCTTTGAGCTTGGAAAATTAGAAGTGTTAGTAACTGTGTTAAGAAATCAGGAAGGAGTTCACAAGGAGAGGCATGTGAGGGTGGAGAGGAAAGAGGCCTAATGTTTCTGTTTGCTAACCATTTTCCTAATCATCATTATGAAATCCATAATTAAAACGGGTTTTAAATCTGAGGTTTATCAGCATCAGCTAGTATGGAAAGGTCTTCCCTCATCAGACATTTGTATGAAAGATGTTGCTAATAGCAAGTCTTTGGATACACCTTTTCAGTGTGTGGTATGCATTGCTTTTCTCAGCCTCGAAATCCTTCCCCAAAACCTCACCATTCACCAAAACTTAACAAGTGTTAAGTCTCAGTTGCCATGGCCTCCACTAAACCCAAAATCATTTGCAAGAAGGGCTTATAACCATCACTGACCACAAAGGACGAAGACACCCATGTTGACATTCCACTACAGAATGAAAGAAAATGTAAGTGGGATGTTTGAGAGTTAACCGTGCATGAAACAGGTTCACGTCAGCTGGCCGGTGAGATATCCAAAAAGGCTTGACCCCCAAAACATCCCAGAAGAGACAGGAGCTGGCATGAGGAGTGTGGCTCCATGAGGACTCTGGGCAGCAGGCAGAGAAGCGGGAGAAGCACGCTTCCCTCAGGGAACTGACCTGGGCAAACTTGTGAATCTGCTCCACCACCGCAGCAAACAGGGCGTGGACACTCTCGTCTATCAGACTCTGCATGTAATGCACTGCCTCCTCGTCCGACAGGTCCAGGCGGAATTTATCCTGCACCTACAAGGCCACAGTCCGTTAGTCTTCTGAACAAAGAGAACCAGGCATATTTCAAAGATACAGAATTAAATGGATGTAGACAATACAATGCAGTATGAGCTATTTCTATGCCAAAGAAATAATTTGTGACTTATAAGGAGTTCTGGAAAACTGTTCAGTTGAGTATGGAAGTTGACTGTTTTTTTGCTATATGCTCTTTTAAAAAATGTTTTTATTGATTGATTGGTTTTAGAAAGAGGAAGAAAGGACCAGTTATGTCAGAACTCAGGGCTTTTGGTGCCAATTACTATTTTCCACCACCAGAGAAATTCCATCACTGACACTGCTGGTGCCCTTTAGAAAGTTTATAACTCAAGTTAAAAAAGCTATACTATCTTTCTTTGAAGTTGAATACTGATAATCATACTGATATTTAAGATCATCTTGTGTTATTTTGGGGTAAAGTGCTTTACATACACACCCCTCCTTCTCCATGAATAAAGAGTCAGAAATTGATTTGAATAAAAATCTTCAAATCCACTACCCTTCCTTCCATCTCTTGCTGAAACTCACAGTAAGAGACCTTGGAATAACTGCTCATCTACATGATGGCTTTCCTGTGTTCTTCTCTTTGCAGGCTGAGCGAAAAAGCAGGTCTCTGGTCTTTTGTTATAGTAGAAACCCCTGTGACCATAGGTAGGGGTGGGAAAGACAAAGAATGGTTGATTTCTCCTATATGCTATTGGAATATTTTGCTTCTGAGACTAGCATGCTCAGCCTGGGAGTCCCAGGAACCAGGTATCCTATTAGGATATTAAAGAAGAGCTAAACTTTTTATGTCAGAGAGTAAGGGCTGTGGTAGAAAGCTTTCTCTCCAAATACAGTGACCTATTCTTGTGACTGTGAGGGGGCAGAGCAGGGAGGGGCAGAACTGAGAGGCTGCTGTGTTCTGGAATATGCAGAAAATTATCCACAAGGTCTCTGTCTTAAAATTTGTTACTTAAGAATCTAGGGACCGAGAAAACAAGGGGAAATGGGTTGTTAAGTCTTTCATATGTGAAAAGCAGACTGCGGTGTGCGAGGGTGTATAGAAATTACCTTTTTCACAGTTTTATCTGGTTCAAGAGCAATATCTGGAATGTTTGCATCCACCATCAAGGAAAATAAGTTCAAAATTAGATTAGAATACCTAAGGGTGATTGGGGAAAAAATAGCAATACGTTAGAATTTTGCAGTTCTTCTTATATAAAAAACACTCCTAGAAAGAGTGGTACCTGGATCTCTATAACAATTACTGTTACCCCGAAGGAAAACGGAATGTGAGACTATTCACCAGCTGTCTCAGTGAAAAGCAAGCCTCGAAAAAAATATCTTATTCTGGGGTCTTGATATAATACCATTTCCAGGTCCTACACTATGGAACAAACTTTTGGAGTAATCACCTAATAATGACTTTTTTTTTTCCTTCAGTTTTTAGGGAGTAAATTCTTTTTAATGGGGTGTAAGAGAATCCATTTTATACCTAATCAGCATTTGGCTAAGCAGTGAGGATCTGCCTTTGCTAATAGATGATAAGGACCTGCCATTTAAGACCACCTCAGTGCCAGGAGTAAATGCATGACAGGGAAACACTGCCATCCCACTAACCATTCAGGAGTACCCTCGAGGGACATGAATCACCACTTTAGAAACCACAGTGACTGGGCTGAATAGAAGCAAGGCTAAATGAAGGAGAAAACAGCTAATACTCTACAGTATTAAAAATGGGCAAGATACTAAAATATCATCATCTTTGGGTTATGCTGACCCCGACAGGAACCACAGGTTTAGCCTCATCAATCCTCACACTTGCACTGTACTCCAACCAAAGAGAAGGAGCGCCACTATTCTGCATGCTTCTCCAGAGGTGGAGCCTGGGGGATGGGCAAATGGGTGCACAGAGGCACGATCCACCTCCAGCCCCAGACCCCCTCCTGGAGCAGCCATGCTCTCAGTGGCCCCTCAGCACTCAAGTGATGAGAGGAGGTTCAGATTAGACTTTGGAGGTGGGTGTGAGTAAGCCAGTTTTGGTTTCAGGTGATATAGGGGTCTAGCTGGTCTCAGGAGAAGGGCCAACCCAGGTTCCCTGCACTGTCCGCTCTAGGGCATGGAGGCCAGGAAGCAGGAGGTGCAGAATCCTCATTTCAGCCATCTGCCTATCCATAGTGTGAAAAGGCTCAACCTGCGACATAAAAACCATTTACTACTGGAACTGTAATGATAATGGAACTAAAGACAAAAATGGCTATACACATAAATCTCAAATTACCTAATATTAGTATTTTATATTGCTCATGAAAGCCAAGAGGGACTATAATGAAAATTTCTACCTTGATATAATCCTCTCATAAAATTAGGCCCTAACTCACTGATTCTCTTTGGAGAAAAAAAAGTATGATGCTATCAAAACAGTTTTAACTTAGCTTGAAGTTACTGGTTTCCTTGTGGGAACTTATAAAAAGCATATCACAGAGGTCATTTTACTTGTACTCAAATAGTTTTATCCATTCAACCAACAAATATTTACCGAGCACTCACTCTATGCACTGCTCTAGACACTAAGGACACAGTGGTGAACTGAACTATCAAGGCGCCTACATTCACGAAGCTCACATTCTGGAGGAGGTTGGGAGCTCATACAATAAACTGTTTAAGAAAATAATGTCATATCTGGGTGACTGATGCAAGATTTAAAAAATAAAGTAAAATAGGAAACAGTCAGAGATTGATGGGGTGGGGAGTCACCTTAAGGAAGTATGATTTTATTCTAAACGCACTGAAAAGCCACTGAGTTTAGAGTGAAACAGCACACTCAGATTTGCATTTCTGAAAGCTCACCTTGTGGGGACCAACAATGGAGGCAGGGGAATTTTCACAGACTCCAGGGGGAAGAGAAACAATATGGAAGTGATCGAGCTATATTCTGGGGATGGAGTGGATGACACACATGTGGAGGTGGGGAGAGAGAACAGGGGCTGAATCTCACCAAGGATTTAGCCTAAGAAATGGGAAGGTGTGGTTACCCATCAAAATACTAATGAATGAAGAACAGGATTTAGGGCAGGGAATCAGGAATCCCAATTTAAACATACTGAGTCTGAGATGCCTACTAAATTCACAGCAAGGATATCAAGTGCGCAGTTAGGTATATCTCAGAGGAGCTATTAGGGCTGATGGGATTAGTTTGATGCCATAAGCATTTGGATCCTATTTAAAGTTACGAGGCTGAATTAAATGCTTAAGGAGAGAGTTAAGGGAAAAAGATCAGAACCCACAGGCTGATAATGAAAACTGTAGACATTCATTGTGTAGAGGTAGACAGAAGAGGACAGGAACCAGCAAAGAAGAGGTGATAGGTAAGGAACAAAGAGGAGAGAGGGCTACACCAAATGTAAGAAAGGTTTTTAGAAACAGAGACATGGTCAGCTACGCCAAAGATGCTAGGAGCAAAAATGGCAATAGGTACACCTGTATATCCTGATGAAATTAGTTTCAACAGCCGAGTGAGACCAGTAGCCTTACTAGAGAAGACGAGGAAGAAAAGGAGGCGAGTAAGTGGAAACAGTGAAAACGGAACTTTCTAAAGTAGATGTTTGAACAGCTCTATTTTTCTTGCTCTATGAAATGAATTTACCAGAATTCTCTCTGCCAAGCAAACCCACTTACCTTCGCAGGTGGAGGAAAGCCGTGTAGCACTGCTTCCGGAACTCCTGGTACTGCTCGCTTTGCGTGCCCCCCATGCCTTCCACCATCTCTTTATTCAGCTTCATTGGAGGAGGAAGAGGCTTCGGATCCCGACCCAAGATATATCCAAAGTCTATGTGGAAGAGTTTGCCTAGGTGTTGATAAGAAACGCATTTGTTTCCATAATTATCTTAAGGAACTAGAAAGTGGATTATGTCATACATTCGGTAGAGCAGTTTCTCTTCATAAAGACTATCAGTTCATGACAAAGTCTATTAAATTGATGACCCTCTAATCCCAGGCTTGGGAGTAGCCTTCAGAGGATATCTTAGTTCATTAAACTCACATTCATCCAGTTAAAATTATGCTTAAAATCACCCCACAGTAATTTTAAAATTTTAAATCCTACTTTTAGATCTCCAGAATCCAGTTAGCAAAGCCTGAACAACTTCTTTAAGATGTATGTATAAATAAGTATCTTGTAGCAAGTTTCTCATGCTAACATTTAAGCGAGCTATCCTTTATATAGCAGAAGACCATTTCTTTTAAGTATTTCTAGGACGAAGCCACATTCCCCTGCCCAAAAAATCCCTTATATTTCACATTATACTGTTAGCTTTATCTGAAACATTTCCAACTAATCTGTGTCACTCATTACCTGCAGACTAAGAAACCAAGCACAGTGTTCATGTCGGCCAAGAGCTGAATACAGCTGCACTGCCCATGAAGACAAACCTGAGTAGTCATGTAAACTCACAGACCAGGTATGTAATAGGATCGTTCACTTGAGAGCAGCGGGTCGCCAACCTTTCGGACCTCATGGACCACCAGTAGTCCGTGGA
This sequence comes from Corynorhinus townsendii, assembly GCA_026230045.1. Lineage (NCBI taxonomy): Eukaryota > Metazoa > Chordata > Mammalia > Chiroptera > Vespertilionidae > Corynorhinus > Corynorhinus townsendii. Next base: position 15,131,243 of record JAPDVU010000007.1, read on the forward strand.
CCAACTGTTGGCGACTGCTGCTTTAGAGAATGATTCACCATAGAATTCATAAACATGCTGTGATTTACAGAAGTTGTATAAGGCAGGGATGCTACTATTTCTTTTCAAATATTTCAGCTAGGTGTATATTAAAATTATTTATTTACTTATCTTTCTTCTCCACACTAAACTGTTAAAGAACCATTAAGAGTCTTATAATAAAAAACCCTGTTTCATTTATATTTGTTATAGTTCTAAAACCTGGGATAATGGAGATTCAATGTGGCTATTTTGCATTTATTTAACCAAAGTCAGCTCAATTTCACATTTACAGCTTAGGCAACTTTCAATAATATTGTTGATGTGATAAATTTTTTCTAGAAATCTACAAGTTCTTATAATGGGTTGTTTTGTTTTAAAATTTCTTGTCTTTGTTTCCATGAAGATCCTATATAATAAAAGCCTAATATGCAAATCGACCAAATGGCGGAATGAAGGGTCACTATGACACACACTGACCACCAGGGGGCAGATGCTCAACACAGGAGCTGTCCCCGGGTGGTCAGTGTGCCCCCACAGGGGGAGCGCTGCTCAGCCAGAAGCCAGGCTCTCGGTTGGTGAGTGCAGCGATGGTGGCGGGAGCCTCTCCTGCCTCCGCTGTAGGCAGACATCCCTCTGAGGGGTCCCGGACTGTGAGAGGGAGCAGGGCAGACTGAGGGACACCCCCTCCCCCCCTCAGTGCACAGATGTCGTGCACTGGGCCTCTAGTGTATAATAAAAACAAAAAAGGCCGCCATGGCCGGGTAGCTCAGTTGGATGAAGCATTGTCCTGTACACTAAAAGGCTGCGGGATCGATTCCCAGTGAGGCAACCCATAGATGTCTCTCCCTCTCCCTAAAATCAATAGAAACATATACTTGGGTGAGGATTAAAAAATAATAACGAAAGAGGCCAAATCTGGATCTTCTGGATGCTACCTTAGTAGTAGTACTTTAGTGTTATCTCAGTGTTCTTCACTGAGTTAGTATCCAACAGCAAGGCAACTTTAATTGTTGCAGGCTGATACTAACAGAAGCAGGATTAGTTCTACCTTGAAATTACATGGCAGCATCTTGAAGAATGCAGGATATGAAGTAGGTTAAAGTAGAGAAAAGCGGTATAAGAATATTCACATCGGGATATATTAACAACACTCTGAATTCAAACTTCCACTGTATTATCCGTGCCAGTGTCACAATGCAAGTGACAACTTCAATTTACTTTTGTCATATTAATGTTGCTAGATTAAATTTTGCAAGTTTGTAACATGATTTAATTCATAAATCTGTTTTTTAGTTATGCAAGAGAACATGTACAAGAAGTTAATACCAGGTTTTATGTGGTCCATATTTAGGATTATAAAATGCAATATGTCAACACAGGGGGTTTCATTTCTGTTTAAAACAGTTTTGTGTATTACTCATGATTGAAAAACACATTTCAGAATTCCAAAATAGGCTCCAGAGGTCTCTAAACATAATGAAATCAAGTTTTTGTAAAATCCTGAGTTCACCAAATTCCCAAATGAAGTCCTTGACTCCAAAAAGATAAAAAACTAGTTTTAGAATAAGATTTGACAACTGCAGTACTCCCTGGGAAAGCATCATCTCCTAATGTATCTCTAACTTTATTTTTATTGTTGACTCTATGACAGATGTCCCCATTCCCCCCCACCCCCCGCCCCCTTGGCCCACCTCCACCTAGCCTCACCTCTCCTCCCCTCTAGCCATCACCACTCTGTAGTCTGTGTCTATGGGTTATGCATGTACATTCTTTGGCTAATCCCTTTGCCTTCTTTCATCCAGTTCCCTCCCTCCTCTCTGACAGCTGTGAGTCTGTTCCATGTATCCATGCCTCTGTTTTTATTTTGCGACAGCATGGATGGACCTGGAGATGATGCCGCTACATGAAATAAGCCAGTCAGAGAAAGACAAATACCACATGACCTCACCTACAAGTTGAACCTAATGAACAAAATAAAAACAGAGGTATCTCCTAATCTCTTAAGGTTCAAGGGACTAGGCCAGTGGTTGGCAAACTCATTAGTCAACAGAGTGGCAAACCACGGCTCCTCGCGAGCCACCGTTTGCCAACCACTGGACCAGGCTATCTTGGAAATATCTAAAATTTGGTGAAAAGTCCATGATCAACTTCTGTTAAGGATTTTACTGCCTTCAACTAAATACACGGTGGGGAAAAGGTGAGTTTATGCTTGTTCATATGGAAAATAATACAATGATTAATAAATCATAATATAAGAATAAACTCTGTATTTCATATACCCACAACTGTAAACCTATTTTTGCCCCACCCACCCTGTATATAGCCTCTGTCCAACTAAGCAAAGCACTTCATTTTGTGCTTTATTCTCATTCTGGAGTTACCATTTATTTTCTGCTTTGTTAGACAAACACCATTCTACCCTTATTCATATAGGTATAGCTAAATTTTCCTTGGTTTATTTAATTATGTAAGTGATGCTTTGTTTTGTTATGAGTATAATTCTTAATGGCACTCAGCACTTGAGCAGATAACCTATCTGACCAGCTTTGATTCAAAACTGCCACCCTTAACGAATCACGACATCCCAGTATCAAAAGCTATCAGCCATCATACGTGGTTTATTTAATGTGCTCTCTGCTTTTAATAGGAAACCCAGTCCCACTTTTCTTCATTTCATTACAGGCATTATTGGAATTCCAATGTCAACTATGCCTCGCTGCTTTCAAATAAGAGTGTATTTCTATTCTTCTTACAAGAAAACTCTCAAGGAACAGGATTACTGCTTAATTATAAGGCATAAAAGATTCACTATCTAACAATGAAACCATTATTATGCTTTGCAAGTTCACAGAGTCATGTATTTTGAAAAGAGGCTATTAATGCTTCAAGAAAATGTACCTCTTAAATAGCAAAGGGAATGAATGGCTCTTTTAAAGTTAATACCTGTAAAGGAAACTTGTAAGGATTTAAAAAATGCACTTCATAAAATTAAAAGTTTAATTAGGAAATTCAGGAAGATTACTCAAATCTATTACCTTAAATAGTCAGGAGGTAAAGTGTACATAAAACAAACTGAATGTTGACTGTAATTATCTCCTATATACAAGGGGTAAGAGGAGTTAATTAAACTTTCCTGTTATTTGCATAAGTGACAAGAACTTATTTCTAAAATTATAGTTCAAGACACATGCAGATCTTGGACTAAAGAGAATGGATACTACTGAAATTAATAATATTTAATAGAGTTTTTAAGTTTCCATTTTGTCTATCTAATTAAAAAAACACACAGCAACCATTAATATTTTCTTTATGATAAGATTTCAGTAAACACGAGAAGACTTCTCGATACTAAATATTCAAGAAACTTTCAAAAGATCAGATTTTAAATAATGTCTAAAAAGAAAACTATTCACATGAAGATAATTCCTTCTCATTACTTAAATAACTAAAGTAATGATCCAAAACTAAAAAAGAATTTATGGCTAAAAAGTGAAGGTCTTATGGGCCTGGCTCTGTTTCGTGTTGAGGAAAACCAATCACATTGGTAGATAACAGTATGTCCAGAGTTTACAGTGAAAGTTTAGACAGGAAACAGATTTTCCTGGAAACCCTAAAAATGGATAAAAATGACATTAAACAAAACTACACAAACCCTAGTTCATTTATTCATTCTAAAAGCACTTACTGGGTGCTTACTAAATACATAAAAGTTTTTATAGCCCTTTCTCTCATTTCCCAGAAAATAAACAAACACATTGAGAAAATAAGTCTGTAGTTTTAGGTTTTACAGCATACTTAATCTACCAAACCGAGTAACTTAAATACAAACAGCTGAGGAGGCACCACTATTTGAATAGTAACTATGTTCTTTCCATATCAGAAGATTGCGAATATCATAAACTGTATTATGTCTTGAGGGGAAAAATAAGACAAATAAATACAGTATATTTTTTAAATATCAATCTTTACCTTAAAACACAGAAAGGATAACATTAAATCAATGAGCAAACGGACTGTTCTCTTCTATAATTTCCCATGCTACTATAATAAAGAGCCACTCAGAGCATTTAGAAGGCAGTAACTTTAAAATGTTTGAAATTTAGAGGGGTAAAATGGAATTTTTGAAATAAGTTAATTATTGCCTTATCTCTAAAACTAGAGGCCTGATGCATGAAATTTGTGCAAGGGGTTTGGCCCTCGCAGCTGTCATTCCGCTGTTTGGCCGTCCAGTCTAATTAGCATATTATGCTTTTATTATTATAGATTATGATTCCAAATATCAGCTACATAAGTCAAAAAACGGAAAGCATTATTTCCTGATGGTAAAGCAAACAAAACCATAAAAGCTAGCCAACCTCAAGAATTATTATGTGCTCAGTACCATGGAAAATTCTATTATGTATCTAATTCAACCCTCACAACTCTATCAGGAGAGAGTTCTATTATTATTTACACATTCAGAAGAAAAGTCCGAGTTCACAGGTATATTGGGTAACTTACCCATAGTCACAAAATGGTAGAAAGGCAATTTAAACTTAAATAATCTGACTTTGAGCCGGACATATTAACTAATGCAATGTAAGACTATTCTTAAGAATTAAAAAAACAAAATGAATCAATTTCACATAAAATTAAAGAATGATAAATAAGATCAGGATAGGAAATATTATTTAAAAAATTACAATTAGGATAACAATAACTATTTTTCTTTACTTTGAGCTTTCTGACAGAGGCTCAAGGGGTATTACTCTAAAGTGTCAAGACAGATAAAAAAGCCACCATTCCTCATTCCAGAAATGTGTAAATCCAGATTAGAAGGGCCACCCTTGGGACTTAACAACTACCTTCCCTGGTACTACACACTTAGCTCCTTGTTTTCATTTGTGAATGTTTTTCAGTTATTTACATATTAATTCTATATGTTAATTCTATTATAAAGTCTGTATACCATAAACAATGAACAGGTTTTTCGGTCATAGTGGTACTTTTTTCATCCCCTCAAATTCTCAAATATAAAAATAAGCCTTTCTTCAAAGAGTTGGGATAAATCCAAATCATGTTTCATTTGAGTCCTGCCACAAATGATTACTCTGAATAAACTTAAAGCTTCCTCAAAGGATGCCAACTCAAAAAAATCCACTTGCTTTTTCCCATATCACACTTAAATTTTAACATTTGTTGTTCAAATAATGCTATATTAATGCATTAATAAGTGAAACACAATTCACTCCCAAATTTGCTTCAGTAAAACCGGGTTACAATTGAGCACACGGTAATACACTGACAAAGAAACTGACAGTGCTTTATTTTTACGGTGGATACACAGCGCCCTCTGCTGCACACACTACAGAAATGCCAACCATTTTAAGCTGGTAAGTCCCAAGGTTACCTGAAACCAAATGAAAAGCATGGGGCTTCTTGGAAATCAGTAACTGAGACTCCTATTTCACTTTTTTCCCCCGAATTACCATTGTAAAGATTTTTAAATTCTCCATATACACTGATGTATCTTCCTCCACACAATCCTAAACTTCTCAGTCTGACCCTTTCTGTCATCTACATTTACAGGGTAGAACAATGTATTAGGATCAAGTCCCCAAAAGACCCCAGTGAAATGACATCTGGGTATCTCCTTTCTCTCTGCACCTCTCACACCAGAGAACTGAATGTAGATGAATCAGTGGAACTCTGATAACAATTCAAATCAAAGCTGAGTTATAGTGTTTAAACTTGCCCTAACTGACAAAAGAGAACAGAAGACAAAAGGTGTTACTTTTTTTAAATGGGAGAAATCTTACTCTTCTTTAAAAAGTGATCCACTAACGAGAGACTGTACAGTTACACAAGAAAATCTAAAGCTCTAAATGGTTAATATGTTACAGTCTGTATTGAATGTATAATGGACCCAAATATCCAAGGGAAGCTGCTTCAGGATATTCAAGGCATTTTTTTAACTATAGGCACAGAAATGTATTTCCTGCAATAAACGATATTTAAAATGCACTCTGAATAAATAATAGTTGTCTAAACTATGCAAAGTCTATTTACAACATTTATGTAATTAATGTAACTTGAAACTGCTTTGAAATATATGGACTGTTAGTAAAAGATAACTAAAGACACAAATATTTTAAAATAAATCATTATAATTTTTAAAAGTTGAAGAATGTATTATACTTCCATTTGCCTTAACAGAACCAGACTTTCCTTATATAACCTAATTTCATTCAAGTTAAACCTGAAAATTGAAAATATCTACTCTAGTGAGGAAGACTTAAGATGAATAATTATAAAGCAGTTAAGAAAAAAAAATTACTCAAAAAATGCTGTTTTTAAAAAAGACAATGTGCCTTTCACGTAGCACATTTTAAGGAAGTTTTGTATTTAAAGGCAAGTGTAAAGCACCCTCTAGTGGAAAACTGGTAACAAAAAGTTAAAGCTCTGTTTCTGAAATTTTGTAATTCAATTGCCATAAAACAAGTAACTATAACCTGGGCCAAAAAAAAGTAGATTAGGCAGACTCTTCTTTCCAAATGACCCCCACTCCCAAACAGAGCAATTCTTAAAGAACAAGTCTATTATTTATCAATTCCCCTTCCCCCAAATATATCTGCATACAGATCTGCAAATATAACATCATAGATGCATGATACTCTATACATTAAAGATTGCATCGTTATAAAATGATTAAGTCAAAGAAACACATAGAATCACTTTGGTAGCTTGATCCATGTGGTTAACAGATTCAACCAAAAAGAGAACTAAGTAAACAACCCAGAACACTTCTTCAAAACCACAATTCTCTCCAAACACACCGTAACATTTCATAAGTAGCTTTTGCTAAACTAACAAACTAGGTGACAACCTCCAGGGCAATCCAGCTACAGTCCTTCGGTCTTGGTTATTAAAGCCACTGCCTGGCACAGACAAGGTTCCCCCATGCAAGTTCTACCACAGATTTATTTTTTTGTTTGTTTTAATATATTTTTATTGATTTCAGAGAGGAAGGAAGAGGGAGAGAGAGATAGTAACATCCATGATGAGAATTGTGGATCAGCTGCCTCTTGCAAGTCCCCCACTGGGGATCAAGCCCACAACCCGGGCATGTGCCCTTGACTGGAATTGAACCTGGGACTTTTCAGTTTGCAGGCTGACACACTATCCACTGAGCCAAACCGGCCAGGGCCCCACAGATGGTTTTTACATTAGTAATTTAAAACTGAGTAGATGAAATAACAGATTATGTGAATTAACAGGGTTATCCATTAATAATTAGACGGCATACTATGTATTCTGTAAATTCTTAACATCACAATTTGGAGAAATACTAACAAAACAGAAAATGTCCTTAACAGAGAGACCATTTTAAAAAATAATTTAAAATCTAATTTCTGAGGAAGGCTAAAAACAGCAGAATTATTTAGCCTACAGAAGAAAAAGGCTACAGAGAAGAGCAGATAATTGAACAGTGGTTTATTGATACTTTAACCAGCTGTTATCAAGGTTCTGAGCCATGGTGGCTAGGTGGACGAACATGGTCCCTGCTGGAGTCTGCATCTTGAATGGGAGAAGATTAATGTAAGGAATCAACGTCTTTCATTAGGGTCATGATTTCTGTGTTTTATTCACTTTGGTAACCCCAGCATCTACAATACCTGCCACATAGTAGGTGCTCAATAAATATTTACTGAATTATGTAAAAAAGAAACTTCAGCTAGTGACGACTAGTATAAGGAAGACAAAACAAAATAATCAACAGAGAGCAATGGGGAAAGGTGGGGTGACAGGTATGTTATTTCATATCGGAGAATCAGAGGAGGATCCTTTTAAGGAAATGCTATGAGAACTTAGACTTAATAACCAAAGTCAGACTTGCAAAGATCTGAAAAAAGAACTTTCCAGGAGGAGGAAACAGGGCACTGGCTGAGGCAGGCAGGAGTGGTTTGACATTGAAACATTCAGACTGGTCATGTGGACAACCCATGGCAGCCATAGTAAAAAGTCAGATTTTATTCAAACAGTTTGGGCAAAAGAAAGCACCTAACTTCTTGATCTATTTCGGAGGTAAGGAGTAGACAAGATTTGCTGATAGGTTCAATATGTGAGATGAGGCCAAGGAGTATTAAAAATGTCTCCTAAGTTTGGTGCTTAAACAACTGGGTAGATAAGGCTACTTATTGAGATGGAAAAGTGAGATGAAGAGCAGGTTTCAGTCAGGTGATGGAGGAAGGGGATAACTTTTACAATTAGCGATATATTTGGGAGTTCAGGTAAGCAGCTGTATATTTCAGTTTGAAGCTAATAAAACAGACTGAGGTAAAAAGCTGTAAGTTTGGAAGTTGTTTCCAGAGATGATGTTTAAAGCCATGGGACAAAAGAGTTATCAGGAAGAAGGGTGTGGGGGAGTAATTATTCCATGGAAAAACGAAGAATTAAAGATAGAAGTTAAAGTGAGTTCAGCCCAGCTGGTGTGGCTCAGTGGTTGAGCATTGACCTATGAACCAGGAGGTCACGGTTCAATTCCAGGTCAGGGCACATGCCTGGGTTGTGGGTTTGATCCCCAGTAGGGGGAGTGCAGGAGGCAGTCAATCAATGAGGTTTTTCTCATCGATGTTTCTATCTCTTTATCCCTCTCCCTTCCTGTCTCTAAAAATCAATTTATAAAACCAACATAAAGTGAGTTAAGTTTGCTGAGAATTTAATAAGAGAAAGAACATTTTAACATTCTAACTAGAGTTGTACAGAAAGGGACCGGACTGCCTAGGCACATTATGACTGTCCACCAAAGGAGGGTTTTAAGAAGCAAGGGCTAGATGACCATCTGGAAGATTACTACTAAAGTGATTCCTATAAAGCAGTGGTCGGCAAGCCGCATGTGGCTCGTGAGCTGCGGTTTGCCGCTCTGTTGACTAATGAGTTTGCTGACCACTGCTATAAAGGATGGGAGTTTCCCCTAGATGGCCTTCAAAGTTACCATATGCAGGGGTGGGGAACCTCAGCCCTCGGCCCATATAAAGCCCGGGAACTCATTTGGTCTGGCCCTGCCAAGGCATTAGGGATGAGTTAACTAAATTGTTTGAACAAATATATATATCGCTCAGGCTAATTTTTAAGTTGGTAATTGTTTATGGCTGGTGAATGATGTTATAAATAGCCAAATGACCCTTGGCAGTAAAAAGGTTCCCCACCCTTGATTTAAAGGAACTTTTAAGACAATGATTTACCTTCACTTATGCATATTATTTTGTTACTACTAAGGTAAAAAGACTCCAAGGTAAAAGAAAAAAAAAATCACTGCACATAAAATGTTTATCTGCTAGTAGCCATTATACATTACCTGTTTTTGTTAGCAAAAGGTTATCCAAGTGCCTGTCGCCAACTCCAAGTATATATGTAATCACACAATATCCAGCTGTAGTAACAGTTAAAAAACAAACTGTGAATAACAGATGCAAACCAGGTTATATGGAGCACTGAATATAAAAGCAATGTGTGCTACACTTTAAATTGCTTACTACTGTTTTTGACTTCTCACCTAAATTCTCAAATTAAATGTATAATCTTTGACTCTATGAAGTTTATTATTTGAAACTCAAAAGAAATTACTATTTGCAACAGAAAAAAAAAACATCGTGTAGAATATTGTCAAATTATAAAAGCCCCTGGTTTCAAAAGTGAAACCAGATTTCAGGTCTACCATTTCTCATTTATTGGACCTGCATTAAAGATGATGGTAAAAAAAAGTGTCTACAGAAATGCACATAATGAAGTCAATCATCCCGAATTGTGCTGTCTACAAGATAACAAAGTAAATGCAGGGTTAAAAAAAAAACACAAAAAACCCTAAAAGACTTTACAGAAACAATTCTGAAGTGCCAGCCAATAGAAAAATAAATGAATTTATTTAAGCAGTAAAGACATTTATGAAATTCACAATAGGATTTACTAGTATACCTCATTATTGCTATTAATCAAAACCACTAATCACTTCTTTTATCAACATTTTATATATTTTAGTCTTATAGAGCATTTTTATGCCTCCCCAAATCCACATGTTGGAATCATAATGCCAAAGTGGTGGTATTATATAAGGTGGGGCCTTTGGGAGGTCCTTAGGTAATGGGGGTGGAGCCCTCATGAATGGGGTTAGTGCTCTTGTAAAAGGGATACCACAGACTCCCTAGCCCCATCCATTACATGACACAAGAAGTCTTCAACCCAAAGAAGACCCGCAGCTGACCATGCTGGTTACCCATGCTTGGAATTCCAGCCTCCAGAACTAGTAATATTGTTATAGTAGCCCAAAGCGACTGAGACACCTTAACACATTCTAAATGTGTATGAATATGGCAATCGCAGAGTAGCCTACTTCCCTTCATTCTAACACATCAATGGAAGGAAAGAGTCTGTCAAACTTACCACAGCTTTTAACATACGTGTCCATTACCTCAGCACTGATCCCATAGGGCCCATTGTCACTTGGTGCGTATTTTCTAAAAAAGTTCTGAAAAGATAGTATTTACATGCTAATAAATTCAATATAATTCTTAAACACATTAGGCATTTCGAAACTGTAAATACAGTAGGTCCTCGGGTTACATGGGAGATCCGTTCCTGCGGCGCAACGTAAGGTGATTTTCGCCACAAGTCAGAACCCACCTACATAAGCACCTTTGTCACTCAAATGGAGCACATTCACAGCAGTAAAGTGATGCAGTAAAAAAAATTTAAAAGAAAGATAACAATTCCTGACCTTTACTTGTGATAAATAATAAAAAACATAAAGCATATATGCACATATGTCAAAATGATGGGACTTTTTTTTATAAATAAATGGGAGATGGAGACGTAACCACGAAACAATGTACGTCGAGTCCGACGTAACCCGAGGACTGCCTGTAATTACCATAAGTACCTGATCCAAAATTTAGTCTGTAATTATAAAATGTGGATTTTAGAAAGCATATTCCTCAGGAATAGTCTATTGCTATGCTTACAAACTGTTAAGACAAAACAAACAAACAAAAAACACACATATATGCTTAAAGACAATAAATTACTGCTATATCTCCATCCTTAACATATCACTTGTTTCATCTTTCTTCCAAAAGTAAACATGAGGGCTGTGTTTTTTTTTATATCATACATTCTCCTGAAAATGAACATGAGTTGTTGTTTTTAATTACAGTAAACCCTTGGTATCCAGGGGTTCCACAGCCATACATTCAACCAGCCACAGACCAAAAATATTTGGGGGTGGGGGGGGAAATGTACCTGTTGCAAAACCTGAGGCTTGAAGGGTATGTTAGGTGGTTCCCAGACCTCTGATAGGTTTGATTTGTTAGATGGAATCACAGACTCAACATACAGTTGTAGCATGAATAAGATTTATTAAAGCAATAAGCACCCTCTGCCTAGCAACTATCGAAATTTTAAAAGGAAAGCAGGTTGATTGCTATAAATTATATTATTTATACAGCATAGGCACAGCAAACCACCCTTATCAGTTATGGAACGGAGGGAACACACTGAAAGCCACATTTCCTGATACAAGCCAAGGGCTGCCTGTGCAATCAATCAGGCCTTCTCCTAGTACAGATAGTAGCCTTGGCCTGCACAAAGGGTTAAGCAGTCACTCCATGTTCATAGCAAAAAAGCTGCAGAGCCAAACTTCAATCCTAGGCAGTTCGATGTTCTGACCCCAAGCTTTTAACCACTGCACATAAATGTACCCCAAACATAAGAACAGAGTAACCACTTGCTCTGCCAAGAAATCAGAGGAATGCTTTCCAGGAAATCTAAACTCCATACTGAATTAGGGACACTCTAAACTGGAAAAGACAAAAACACAAGCCCCCATTGTATTATCTTTCATCTCAGGGGTATCCATTATTCGGTGAGAATACCATTCATTTTTCTTACATAGGGAAAAAGAAAAATTATATTTAAAAGTTAACAAAAACAAACCATTAAGATGTAATAAGAACGAATCCATATATTTAAAATGTAAAATATTCCCAAAGACACACATGGCGTAGTCCTAGGATCTACTTGCCTTTTCTTATATTAAAGGAGGCAGAAATGTTGGAAGAGGAGGATAGGGGCCTGAGAAAATAATTGTGCAAAACATGCACAAGCAAGAGTATCACTAGAGCACCAAACAAAAATTGGAGATAATCAAACTGTTCATTAATGGTTAAATTACAATATTTCCACACTTTGAAATGTACCCATAAACTTAAGGCATTTTTAATTTGTGCACCAATTAATTACTGATCTCCTATTATGTCCTAATTATGTCTCATATTTGAGCACCTATACTAGTATGTCCTAATATGTAAGAATTTCCAAGTGTTAGTATTGTTTACTTCTGAGGAAATGAAAAATACTTGCAGGAAAAGGGGTGATAAAAGGAAACTTTCATTTTTAACTTACATACTTTTATACAGCTTGAAATTTTTATAACAAGAATATATTCGTGAATTCTATAAATCTTTAAGTACCATACCTGAATGCTCCCTTCTGTATCAAGAACTTCAGCAACAGGAACTGACTGGATAAACTGCATGAAGCCTACACAGAAATAAATGCATAGCTCTGAGCTAAGTTATTGATTAAGCAATAAAAATAAAGGTTCTGCTAAGAATAACCTTCATTTGCAAATGTATACACTACATATCTGAATAACTCTAAAAGGTCTGCAAACACTAGATTCATTCTGGCGGTTATCTCAAAGGATAAGGTAACTTTTAAAAAATTAAGCTAATTTAATCTATATGTTTCTCTAGGCCAATTCCTATAATTGTACACAAGGAACACAAAAATGTAAGAGGCCAAACTTCTTAAGTCTGGCATAAAAATTTCTTCTTCCTGTATCCTGCATTTTTTTAAACATATCAATTAAAAATTTTCCATTCCACATTTAAAATCATTTTAAGAATCTGAAATTTTGTAATATCAGTCACCTAACCTTAAAATGGTACTACAGTCATTAATTTTTTTATTTAATACTCCATCTTCTGCCTTTTAATAGAAATGAATAGAAGAAATATATAAATCCTTTAAACTACCAAAAAGAAGAGGGAGGAGATAATATACAGGAGAACAAGGAGAAAAATCTGGGAACAGCAGAAATATAAAACAATAAATATATTAAAAAAAAATCCAAGTTGAATGAAGGAAAGAATTTCAGGATCATAAACAACCATGCTCTGGTTTTGGTGAGCCTCATATCAGCTATTTGCATGCAAATTAAGAGATTGGATGCTATTTTAGAATATAAAATGTCTCATCCATTACTATATCATAAACACAAAATAGTTTTCAGTAATTCACTTAAGATATTTTTATTGTTTCTTTTCTATGTAGCAAGAACTTTGCCAGGTAAAACATAGAGCCTTGACCATGCCTTCATACACCAAGCTTCAAACTTACAAGCTTGCAAGTTTTATTGGGATAAATACTACAGATGAAAGAGTACTATGAAGAGAATAGTGTACAAGCATGTCAAACTCGCAGCCACTGGGCTGCATGCCTCTTTTAAATAACATGAGTTTGACATTCTTGGGTAGGAGACCTAAATTATAATAGAGAACAGAAGGCATCTGGCAATATGAACCACGTTTTGAAGGATAATGAGTTCACAGGTAAAGCTGTGGAGGGAAGAATGTTAAAGATAATGAACACAGCACATGGGAACCCTGAAGGCTGAAAGAGAGACCACAGTGCATGGAGAAAATGGAAGGTGGCCAGTGTGGCGAGAACCCCAGAAGCAGGAGTGAGTGGCAGAGGACAGGGGTCAGGAGCGGGCACAGGGGGAATGTCGCTCTGCAGAACTAAGCTGCAGCTTTTTGCTTTCATCCCAAGAGCAAATGAAAGCTAATAAATCAATTTAAGCAAGATAGTCAAAGACCATATCTGCATTTTTAGTAAGATCATTCTGAGAGGAAAATGAGAAGAAGAATTAAATTATCAAAATATTTGGAAGTGGCTTATCAAAATATTTGGAAGTGGCTTGGGAAGGGCAGGAAACTGGAGAGATAACTTGTTTCTCTAGGCACCTAAAGGTGTGCAACTCTTAAAAGTAACAAGACTATGGAATTCACAACAGGCATTCCTAGGGAATCTCGCTCCAGCTTCCAGATATTCAATGTCAAAAAGCTATGGATGCTATTGATCTATATAGAAAAGTTAGGTCATCAGTGGCTATTAGCAGAGCACAGTACAAAGCCACTCTGGTTGTAGTAACTCTGAAATGATGATTCAGGACACAGATAGCCATGTAATGCAATTGAATGCAAAGAAATACACTATAAAGGTTTTAATTTTTCTTCCAAATATGGTGTTTACTGATTGGAAAGGAAAAAGGGCAAGGAGAGAGGGAGGCAGGCCATCTGGGCAGAGCCTGGATCCATGAGCATGTCATTACGATGCCCAGCAGATAACGATGCTGCACAGGTCATGATGGGTCCCGTGGCACAACTGGAGAAGACAGCTGCCACCAGCTGGCTGTTTTTAACTATACAAGCGGTGGCTGGTCAAAAGAAAGCTGGTCTTCAGTGCTGCGAATGAGTTCTAGTTCTAGCATTTTTAATACCTTTCAATTAAAAAAGGAGACATATACTCATTGACATTGAAATAGACAATCACAGTGTAAACTAAACTTACCATGTTTTGTACTGGTGGCTAATACTTTATAGGGTGTTAACTTCAAATCAAGATTTTCTTTCCGCAGCAGCTGTTGATCAAAAGGTAAAATACATGAACTAAATGTAAAGATTGTTACGAAAGAGTTTTACGGGCAGGTATTATAGCAGTTTAATAAGTAAGAGTCAGGAAGTGAACCTAAACTAAGGTTTAACTAAATTCATTAGTTAACTTTCATCATTAAAATAAATTTATTAAGCACTTACTGGATGGTGTGCAAAATTTTTATCTTAATCCAAATCACTGTCAGTTTTCAATGAACAGTAGACTTCCTCCTACTAATTTATGCAGGTTTTCTGCTCATAAAGTATTTTAGACTCAGAAAAAAATAATAAAAGCAAAGATGTTCCTTTAAAATCATGGGATAAGGATGGGATTTGAAAGTGATCTAGCTGACTAAGAGGAAGGAAATTACTAAATCCAACACTGAACCAATTTAGTTGGGAAGAACTTTTTATAGAAAGAAACACATGCAGTTTCATTTTATCCCCATCACAAGAGTCATTCTGCAGTACACAAAACAGCTACATTGTTCAAGGTCAAGTGGAGACTACTGAGCTTTCTGTGTTGTACTTGAAATGTTACAATTATGTCCTGTGTCCATATACTAAGTATGTACTAAACCAGTTTTCTGAAACGAAATAATGTTCCCCACCAACATCAGGCTATGTTCACCTTGTCCATGAGTGAAATGATTTGAAGAATAAGTTGATCTTGGCGTAAGTCATCCCCATGCTTAAATATAACTGGGTATTTGCCTCCATCTTCTGTCTTAAAGAACAACTGTGCAGGCATAAGGGCACTCTGGAAATAAAAATATTGCTTTCAAATTTGGATATAAGTTAATGTATGAAAACTGACTACACACAGAAGAAAATGCTGACATGTAAGATTTGCCAACAGGTAAACAGGACCTGAGAAACAAGATGGTTGGCAGCAAGAGGCATTAGGGAAGGCTGGAGAAAACAGTGAGCTAGCTAACAGCCAGGACTATAGGGCATAAGGAGCACAAGCTCTGGACTCGGTCATTAGATTTCACCTAATTAAGCAAAAGATTCTGGAGAAAACATATAGTTAGTCTAGAATAAAAGATAAAGGTATTTGAGATCTCCCTTCATTTCATAAAAAAGTAATTTAAGTCTCAAAGCTGCAAAGCCAGTCATATACCTACCATTAGAAGCAAGGGATATTGACTATATCGGGTGCATTTTAATGCTGTACTGTTTTACCTCACTTCCTCCACTATGTATGTCCCTAACACTTAAGTAATCATGGCGAGCACATCTCCTCTTTCTCATGCATGGTGCCCGACTCCTGACCCTCTCTAGTTTCAGATCGCCTTAGTAGCTATGCAGAGGAGGTGTTAGCTTTATCTCACAGGTGAGGAGACAGGAGAAAAAAATGTGTGCAAGTTCATCCAGCTCATATGGGCAGAGCCTGGATCCATGAGCATGTCATTACGATGCCCAGCAGATAACGATGCTGCACAGGTCATGATGGATCCTGTGGCACAACTGGAGAAGACAGCTACCACCAGCTGGCTGTTTTTAACTATCTAAGTGGTGGCTGGTCAAAAGGAAGCCTAGCATGCCCTTCAGGACTAAAGAGAATTACTGTACTACATAAAAATATGAAGGAAAAAGTTAAGCCATAGGAACAGGTTGAGAAATGTTAAAGAGGTTAACTGGGACTCATATCTAACACCATGTGAACCTATGAACTGAATGTATAATTTAAGTTTTTCAATTTTATTTTTAAATTAAAGCTCAAATGGAAAAAGTAGGTGTGGCTTTTATTAAAAAGTAGTTCAAAAAATTAAGATTAAAAAACAACCCAGATATATAAAAATACTTTACACATTTCATACTTAAATGCCTACTGGTAATACAAGATCTGAAATCAAAACAGTTAAATAAAGGTTACCTTTCCCACTAGCATTACTAAGTCAAATACAGATATTACCTGTAGTGTTCTAGCTTTAAAGAACTAGGTTCCAATCACAGACGTTAAAGATCCATCACAATTACCTTGAATAGCGTAGCTGTTTCTGGGATTATTCCTCTAATTTTCACCTGGGGTTCTAGAGGCAATGGGATAAGTTCCACATCTGACAAGTTCATCTTTTCATTATCTCCAAGCAATGCCTGTAGTCTCTCATTCTAGAAGAAGAAGGCAGGAAGGATTAATTAGGTTAAACTTTTTTTAAAAAGCAGTTTATAAAACATGGTAAAGGCATAAAGACTGATTCCGTTAACTGGAAAATATCTGCAAAACACCACAAAAAATATGTGTCAGGTGAGAGCTGCCAGGGGCAGCATGCTCTAACAGGAGCACTCCTTGGATTACGAAGAGCTGGACTTGCACACGGTCAGGGAACACATTTCTCTTGCTCATCTGAGAATCAGAAACATACTCAAGCTAGACTTAAAGATTCCATTTTTGTGTTCAAATGATATTGAAGCCACAAAGAGAAACTAATGTCATGTGAAGCTTAATTTTTGTATGACCAATTATCAAGCAAGAATTTCATGATGCTGCTCCTGTGCAAGTGTTGGGCTTAAAAAGTAAACTCAATCCACCCAGAGAAACTTGAACCCTAGTGTTTACTGTTCACTGAATCTGACTGAGCAAACTTCTCCTCAGAAATCATAGTTTATTCTCTTCAGCTCACACCCACACTGCACTGAACCAACATTTCACGTCACAGTGAAATGGCTTCGTCACTGAGCAACATCTGTCCTATTTAGATCACGCCCTTCTATTCCATTTCAGAATAACATCCATTTCCTTTGAATGCTGTGAGAGTCATGCACTCTGAACAGGCAAGCTTGTTCTTTCAGGGGGAAGTGGACTTGTCACTCCCCGCAGCACAGAGCACGTGAACTGTGATGCTACTGAAAGGATGTGTGCCTCAAAGGGAGAGCTCTGAATCAGTAAGACAGAAGTTCAGAAAAGTGTTTCAAGGACCACCAAGACATAAAATTAAACTCTTTCCCTTTAGTAATATCTCAATTCTCCTTTTGAATCGGCAAGTTCAAGTTAAAATCAAATGAAAACTGGTATGAATTTCTACACATCCCCTACAAAAATCAGTAAGTCTACTGAACCAAATGTGCCATCAGACATATCTATATATATAAAAGCCCAGTGACTGAATGGCAGGACCACCAGAACGATCGGTCGACCAGTCACTATGATGTGCAGACCATCAGGGGGCAGACACTCAATGCAGGAGCTGCCCCTGGTGGTCAGTGTGCTCCTACAGTGGGAGCGCTGCTCGGCTGACCTGGATGAGACAGAGTCTCTGCACCTATCTAATACCTGAGACAATCCAGACTCTGGCCTGACCCCACCACCAGCTGATGCAGACCCTCTAAGGTGTGTTCTAGAAAGAGCATAGGGAGCTGGCACAGGCGGATGGTAAGAGGGGACATGACTGTGGACTCCCCGGGGAGGCTGCCCTGATGGCTGAGGATCCTAAGCACGGCTGCCCTGAACATCCCCGATGGTGTCATGACCTGGCATCACACATCAAAGACTTACTGAGTGGCTTTGGGGTGCAAAGCTCTCTGCCAGGTTCCTCCAGGACACAGAACATGCTTTTACCCAAGATATTACCCCGAAATATCAGCTCAGACTAATTTCCTCATTCAGTAGCCACTCAGAGTGTGGGTCCACAGCCACTCGGCTGACCAGGATGAGCGGTGCTCCCACAGCGGGCCGATCCTTACAGGCCATGCCCCCCTCCAGTGCACGAATCCGTGCACCAGGCCTCTAATACTAATATAAAGTAACGTTAACTAATCCGTATATCCAGCTATCCCATCATAACCAATTTCTAGTTGATGTGCTCGTAAACAGTAAAATAACCAGAAGCAGATAATAAGAGAAGGGCCAGACATCCAGCCACTTCCTACCACCACTGCTCTAAGCCCTGGGGTCCAAGCCACCATCATTTCTCACTTTGATTCCTGCAGCAGCCTCCTGACTGCGCCTCTTCTTCAACCTCTGCCTCTTACAGTCACTTATCAAAAACTTAGGTGCTGCTGCTAACAAGAAAGTCAGCTCATGTCACTCTCCTGTTCAAACCTCCAATAGCTTCTACTCTCACTCAATGTTTAAGTTAAAGTCTTAAAGTCCTTAAAATGGTATATATAATGTGTTTCCTTTTTATCCTATTTTCTCCCTCTTAACCTTGTGAACATTATTCTATGCACATCTCTGCTAGCAATTCTCTCTAGACCTGATCCCCCTGACTCTGAACTCCAGACTCAATTTTTCTCCTTTCCCTCTCTCCACTTGCATCTCACAAGCCTGAAGAACAACAGGAACATGGATTGTGTTGTTAACAAAGGTCACTGAGAAAGACCTGCCTACTACAGGATTAGGTAAAGCAGGGGTGGGGAATGCCCAGCCCACGGGCTGTATAAAGCCCTTGAAATCATTTGGTCTGGCTCTGCCAAGGCATTAGGGGTCAGTTAATTAAATGTGTGACCAAACATAGCAGGCTAAATTTTTAAGCTGATAATTTTATATGGCCCACAAAAGGTGTTCTAAATATCTAAATGGCCGGCCCTTGACAGTAAGAAGGTTCCCCACCCCTGAGGTAAAGAAAAGATATCAACTGAGTCCTTCATATTATGTAGGCTATTGATTAGAAAAAAGTGATGCATGATGAACAGATGCTCAACTGTCCTCATCAAGCAGAAGCCTCGCTGTTGAGAGAAAGATCAATGCACAGGCCATGGATCAGAGTCAAAGCCAGTGCTGTCCCGAACAACTATTCTGCAACCCTGGCTAAGCCACTCTGGACCTTCATGTTCACAGATGGATTCTAATCTAAATGATCTCTAGAGGCCCTTTCCATGTCAAATGGGTTATATTCTATGATGCTAAAATTCTAAAATAAGAGCCAATAAAACACTATAGGTAAAATATAGACTCAGAAAGTCTGGGTACAAATCCCAGTGCTAATCTTTGCTAAGAACACTGGACAAATTAACTTAACCTCTCTATTCCTACGTTTCCTTACAATTGGGAAAATAATAATAGTACCTAACTTAAAGGGTTGTTGTGAGGATTAAGTCATTATATGAAACTCATAAAATAGAATCCCATAATCAGTATGCTTAAGTGTTCTTATTACTAAAATTAAGTAAGTTTTTCATAAAATACATCAACCCAAAAGAAAGTACCAAAACTCAGAATTTTATGATATCGAGACATTATTAGTCATAAGTAAAAAGCAAATCCTGCCGGTTTACCTTTTTCTTACGATTTCCACTTTCACGCTGCACTGCCTTCATTAGATGCACCAGCCGATCTACAAACGTCTGTTGTGCAGCCAGCAAGGAGCGCATAACTCTGACAGACTTGTCACCCTGAAGGTATTCAACGGGTAGGAAAATTAGTTCTATGCAGCATAGTGATCAGGGTTTCTTTAATAGCATGGGTGATCTTTATTTATTCTTCTAATAGCTGCAAACTTCAATGCACAGTGTAATTGAAAAAGATTAATTACCTTGATTCAGAGATGAGAAACCTGCAATCTTAAACAACACCAGCTTTTCCACAGTTGAAATATTAAGTGAGTCTTTAGTAAGTACTAGTCTATCAAAAATAGCACTTTTTTTTTTTTCACATACAGCCATGTAACAAAATAGAATTCATTCACACAAAATGATTTCACTCATTGATTCAATAAATTTCTGGATGCCTATGATGTGCTGGGGATATGGTAGCAACAATATTAGTAGAACTAAAAATCTACCGAATAAAGGGTAAAGTTCTCAAATAGCAACATTTTATATGGCATAGTAAAATAAAAGTCATAATAACTAAATGCTATAAAGTCTTAGATAGTGATTCCCAGTTCATAAAATATTATAAAATACAGTGAATTTTCCAATTACACTGGTAAGGGCAGCTGGGAAAACATTATCACCCTCATTTTGAAGAGGAAAAGATGTAAGCTCAGAGGAACTGAGATTTCTTCACAGTGACAAATGCCATAAGTGACGGAACTGAGATTAGAAAAGGGCACCAATTTGCTAATTACTTATTTGCTATTTGCTAATTAGTTTGATGTAGAGACATTCTGAGCTCTGAGAACTATATAAAAGTTTAATCTCAAAGAGTTAAATAAGAGGTGATTTTAAATATTTAATAAGATGAAAGAAGATAAAGGAGTAGTATTTCTGAAAATCACAGATTGATGTGCTTTCTGCTCATTGCTGTGCGCCATATTTTTTCGTTAAATGGCAAATGCTAGACTGTGAGCTTTTAAATTTATTTCAATAGATTACATATGTACAGTATGAAAATCGTGCATCTATAACAACTTGTTTGTTTCATCAATAGTGAAATTTAGAGAGGTTGTCTGCCCCACCTTGTTATAACTGCTGGCTGAACTGTGACACTGCTCTAAGAGTCACAAATACCAAGGGAAAATGGATTTACATACCATCTCTAAAAAATGTTTAAGAAGGAAAATATATGTTATGTTATATGGAAAGTTTCTGCAATATGACCATTGCCAAACTTTTTTGGAACATACCTAGTTTTGAAAATAAAAAAAAAGGTAAACAGAGGTAGAAATGGAAAAGCAAAGTGTTGGGATTTTGGGTTCCATGTATAGGTTGATTCATTGAATCAGGGATCAATAAAATTTCTGTAAAGGGCCAAGGAATAAATTCTTTAGGCCCAGTGGGCATACACTTTCCATTCCAACTATTCAACTGCTATGGTAGTGCAAAACTGGCCATAAACAAAATGAAAACAAAAAACATGACTAGGTTCCAATAACATTTCACTTAAGAACACTGAATTTGAATTTCATTTTAATTTTCCTGTATCACAACAAATAATATTCTTTTGACTCTTTTGAACCATGTGAAAATATAAAAACCATTCCCAGCTAAAGGGACATATCAAAACAGGCAACAGGCCAGATCTGGTCCAGGTTTGTCACTCTATGTTAAATGGTTACCTTCAACAATGCTTGGCTGAATCGTCTCATCACATTCAAGTACATCTCATGGGTCTTTGGGTCTCTCTGCTGAGTATCTTGATCTTCACATTCCACTATCACATACCTTAAAAATATGTTGTCATTCAGATGATGTGAAATGAATCTCAGGTTCATTTTGTAAATATTTATGCCTTTCCACTAAAAGATTACTTCACATTTGCAAAAATAATAAAATGGGAGTAATGAGGTATTTTATCATCACTCTTTTAAAAGTGGAAATACAAGGGCCAACCTATACAACCATCTATAAAAGGTAAATTAATAACAGTTAACTAATTTGCACAATATACTAGATTTCCTAAAAATTTTGGCATAAAATAAACCAAGCATTTTTCCCCTAATACTTTCTAAGGTACAGAATTGCTGGATCATATGAGAGTTCTAGTTTTAATTTCTAAGAAACCTCCACACTGTTTTCTGTAGTTGCTGCACCAATTTACAGGGGTTCCCATCACAACTTTGTAAACACGGCCACATTTATGCACACAGATGCATAAATCAAAAAAGTTTCAATGGATTATATATGATATACAGTATGAAAATCATTTATCTGTACCAACTTGCTTTGTTTCATCAATAGGGAAATTTAGATGGGTTGTCTGCCCCACCGTGGTACAATTAGCTGACTGTAGAGCTAAAATCAGAACACAGGACATTGGGCTCCTCGGTCAGAATTCTTCCTGTTCTACTCAGCTTATTCCCACATTGTTTTATCTTGAGAAGCCACAAGAAACTTTTCAACCTTGTTAACTAATAGTGTTTTACAAATCTCAAGTCACAGCCACTGTATTTCCTTGTACTATTTCTGGGAAAGAGTATATTCAGCCATGTAGAAGGTAAATTTCATGAGAGCCAAGAGCCTACCCTTGGCACTTCCATGCCTGGCACATAATATTCAATATATTATTGTTGAATGAATAAATGACTTATCTCATGGATTTAACCATTATTTCTAAGTTGATAATTCTCAAACAGATAAATACATTCCTTTTAACACACCTACCAATTAATTTTAATTTCATTACATGGTCTGCTTTTACTTGCAAACTTGCATTAAGCCCATTTTATGCATTCACACTTCAGTCAGGTCAATCCACTGACCACCTCGTTGTGCTTCTGGTCATGCTGCCGTACTGTCCACAAGCACCTTCCCATCTCCACCTTCCCATAGTCTATCCATCCTTCCAAGAGAGGGCAACACCCTATCTCTTTCAGGAAGTCTTCGCAAGTCCTAACAACTTCTTCCTTTTCTTCCTGTGTGTTTACGTGGCAAACTCATTTACAAATGAGCAATACAGAAGACCCACCTTGTGCAGGCTCCTTGCTCTCCTAGACCACCAAGTAAACACAATGGCCACAGAAATTTCGTGTGATTGAGGGTATAGATTGGTGGTCAGTATAAAGGTCAAGTATCAAACACCTCTCAAAATCATTTAAGCCAAAGTTCTGCTGCACAGAACAGTCCATATAAAATCAAAATAACAGTACCATTTCCAAATATGAAGTGTAGATTTAGATCATGTCTAGAAAATGTAGATTTGAATCATTTCTGAATTCTCTGTTCAGAGCAGTAAGCTAGAGGCAGACAAAACTGTCCTGTTTCCCACTGTAAGATGACATCAGTGGACTACCTGTTTCCTGGCAATTTTGTTTTGTGGGGTAAATAACCTTTATTACCTTGAAAAGTCTTAAAAGTTATAGAAAAACATGTCAAAGCATCCAAAGTTTACTTTCAATTCCATCATACCGGAATAGCCATAAAAATAAAACTCTGAAACGATTTATAGATCCTGATGCCCAACATTTCACAGATCGGAGACTATAACTTCTCTCAGTGGCTTAAAAGGTTGACACTATTCATTTTAAAAGGATTGTCTGCACAACAATAGGCCCCTAAGGGTTCAGCTAGAGCAGAAATCCCATTTAAATCACTAGAAAGGGAACAATTGAAAAAGGAAATTCAAAATGTTCAAGTGGAAATAGAACAATTAAAATGTATATGTCTGATTTACTGGACAGTTTTTCTAAACTCAGTCAAAAACAAGACAGTATTTTGTTTAATTCTGTCATGGAAAGGAAAATGCCTCCTTATTCTTAAAAAATAATGAGCTTTCAGAATGGAGATCTATTAATTCGTACTGTTTAGCAAGCACAGTAAATTGAGCAGTAAAAATTAGAGATTATTTCTATAGTCTCAATATCTCAAGTAAGTGGAGAAGTCTTAAATGTTCTCTCAAGTGTCCAGAGGCTTCAGGCAGGGCTTATCCAGCTGGCTCTTCCCTTTGTTTGCTCTGCAAAACTGGGTAAGGTTCCCTTGCCTAGTGTTTAATCTTAGTGCTATTTTTTATTGAACCAAAATATTCCTCCTTGTGGCTTAAGCTTCTTGTCCTTTACACTGTAGGATTCTCTGACAGATAAAGGGAACCATGCTTCATATTAATTATATCTCAAAACGTGAATTAGTCTTCCTATGCCTTAGTTTTTTCCTTTCCTTCAACTCAAGAGACCACAAAATAGAGCTTTTTATACTTGCCCTATTTAACTTCACAGGAACAAATGAGAAAAGGTCACTGAAAATACTCTGTAAATGGCAAAGTGCTAGGTAAATGATCTAATCTCCAGGTTCTATCAAGTTCAATTATATGATGACTTTGCCTCAGTTTCCGTGTCCATAAAATAAGTAACCTCACCAACTTTATATCTGTTTAAAAGTAACCTCACATTCCCACTTTCCATTTCTGTATGCTTCCAATGTTTTGGTAAATAATGTGAAAATACACACTCCTAAGGGACTATAAAGCATTATACTTAAACTTAGATACCATAAAAGGCAAGCAGACATCAAACTGAGAAAAAAACAACACACCCATTACCTTACCCAACCTGATCTTAGATACTGGAAAGTTAGTGAAAGGAAGAGAAATGGTACTAACAAGCACTGCCAAGCACAGTTGTAAAGGAATACAGCTAGATGTAAATACCGCACTTAGGCTTTTGATGGCCGCTCACACATTATTTTAAACTCGCTTAATGTTTATGATATTGGGGAGGAGGGGTCCTACAGAAAATAAACAGAAAATTATTTTCACATACCAGTATAAGTAATTAGCCAGTGTTGAGTTTTTGCAGGCTCTTGATATCAAGAAGGTGCAGAGATCTTGCTGAGAGAATTAAAAGAAATGTATATATATTATATTACCATCTGCTATTAACTTTCTAATATCTAAACACATATTTGTTTTAGACATCAGGGGTGTCAAAGATTTTCTCAAATTAGAAGTCTTAGAGAGAAATTTAACAATACATACTAGTGCTTCTGCAAATGCACTTCCGAATGCACTTTTCAGAGCAGCACCAGCCAAATAGGCCTGTTTTACCTCAAAAGTCAGTCTACTTATCTAAAAAGATTTAATTTTTCTATGAGTTAAAAAACAGCTTTGTAGTGTATCAGCCTTAGTATCAAAGCCACACATTTCTACAGTGTAATCACAAACACCAAAAATTACAGTAATGTTCATAAATATGTTAGCAATAAATATTGAGTTTCTTTAATAAAATTCTGAAGCCAGTTTATTTTTACATTGCATATGAATCCATTCATATGCCCAAAGCACCAATAAAAAGCCTCGAATTGAAGATCATCTGGTGCTTTTTGCTGAGAGGAAAAGTCATAAACATGCATCATAAAACAGGTTATTTAATAAAGTTGTAATATTTGGTTTATTAATCAAAATCAATGTTTTAAAAGCCACCATCGGCCCTAGCTGGTGTTTCTCCGTGGTTAGTGTTGGCCTGCAGACTGAAGGGTCTCAGGTTTAATTTGCAGTCAAGGGCACTTACCTGGGTTGCAGGATCCATCCTGAAACCCAATGACAGGAGGCAACTGATGTGTCTCTCACATGGATATTTCTCTCTCTCTCTCTGTTTCTCTCTCTTTCTTCCTCTCTCGCTCCCTCTAAAAATCAATGGGAAAAAAATACTCAGGTGCTGATAAAAAAAAAAAAAAATCCATGTTTTAAAAACCATTATAGGCCCTGGCCAGTGTGGGTAAGAGGTTAGAGCATCTTCCCATGCATTGAAGGATCTCAGGTTTGTACATGCCCAGGCTGTATGTTCGATCACCAGTTGGGGCACATGTATGAGGCAACTGATCGATATTTCTCTCTCACATGGTATTTCTCACTCTGTCCCTCCCTCCCTCCTTTCCTCCCCTTTCCTCTCTCTCTAGTATCAGTGAAAAAACATATCCTCCGGTGAGGATTAAAATCAATCAATAAATAAACATTTTTAAAATGAAAACCACTCTGAGGTGTTTATCTGGTAGGATCTCTCCTATAGCAAACTTGAAAAGCTCTGCACTCACCTCCAGATTTTCACCATCTGAACCTTCTTTTGTTTTAGATGCAGGGGGAGGGGAGGACACTGGAGGAACAGGGCTGGTTATAATTTGGGAGCTGAAAAAATAATAGGAGATATCACTGATATGTAACAAATTCTGTTTGGAACAGCAGATACATTCTTTTTTTTTTTAGCATAGTTCATCATCTCGCTTGTGTCTGGATAATGTGTCGCTTCCTAAGGTGTGTTCTGTGCAACACCAGAGTCACAGTATGCTCAGGAAAAGAGGCCCTGCGGTCAAAGAATATAGGTACTAGCTGCTTGGAGATGTGCAAGTCTGCATATTGCTAAGTACTATTGTTATAAAAAAAAAAAAAAGCCCATTTTACTTTAAACAAGCAGTGCAACATTTCTCAAAGGTATCTGGTCACAAAACCACCCTTACCAGCTTTATATCTTTTTAAAAATACACAAATTAGTGACCAGTAGACCATGATTTGGGAAATACTGGGTTACAGTTTATATCCTGCCATAAAATCTTAAGCAGACCCTAAGAAAACATTCTAGATGGCATAAGTAAGGAGGAAGGTAGCATGACGGGAGACAGAAGGCTTCCAATGTATAGTGGGAGAAAAGGTAAGGGGTATGTTCTCTTAAAAAAAAAAAAATGTTTTTTTTCCTGTTTTTTAGTTCATCTCCAAATGAAACACAGAAGATAAAAACAGTATTAACATAATCATAAAAAATTTCAGAAATAAAATCTTGAGCCCATGTGATAACTGAAATATCTGGACTGATTCAGGTAATCTGATTTCCGGAACTCATTCTCAAGTCTTTACAAAATAGCTTATTATCACCGGGCCTCAAAGTTCTCGCCCAAAGGTTCCTATTTATTGCAAATCTTAAGATTTTATGGAAAACACAATGGCAAAGTAAAAGAACACGGAGTCAACTCTACCATTTGCAAGTTATGTGCTTTGGGCAGTTTACTTAACTTCTAGTATGTCATTGATATCTAAATTCTGGATATGAGCATCTTCCTCAGTAGATTACTGTTAACAAGGCAATCTATGTAGACTGCCTCACAGTGTCTGCTACAGAGGTGAGAGTTCTTGTTATTATTGTTACTAGCTGATTTTAATTCAAGTAACATGTTCTTTACTTAGTATAACTACTAAAATATACAATTTTACAATAAAATACTTGAGTCCACTAACATGCCCTGTCCTTCATTTGCATGAACAGTAAATAGTGTCTAACACTTACTGAGCATTGTGTGTCAGACACTTTTCTAAATGCTTTATGTGTATTAACTCATCCAATGGTTCAACGACTCTTAAAGATCAGTTACTATTGCTATATCCCTGCTTTTAAGATGAGAAACTGGGGCCACACAGAATATGCAACTTACACAATGTACACATTAGTAAGTGACAGAGTCAAGATTTTAACGTAGGTAGTTTGACTCCATAGCCTGTAAAAACTGTGAGCGCACTTGCCATATTCATTGGTAAAACTTCAAACTTATTACCAACTAGGATTTTGTACACACAGGGAAAATGGAAAGACAGTTGGAAAAGGAGAGAAACTCTCCGATGTGAAAACCAGTCCTCCCTGGATAACCATACCTATCTATTTCTGCAGAATTTATTCCAGAATTTGATGTACTCTCTGACACTGAACCCTGACTATCCTTCTTGGTAGGTTCTAATCCATTCTTTATATCATCAAAATTTTCATATTTGAGAGCTTGGACCAGCTGTAATAGGTACATCAATAAATCCTGGAAAATAAAGAAATGAGATATTAAAAAAAACAAAAGCAGTATGGTTATAGACATAACGTATTCCTAAATATTATGCTAACAATTCACTTTTTCTACCACTTATAAGCTGTGTTTCCTTTGTCAGATCACTAGGATACCTAACCTTGTGGTGTTTCACTGGGTCTTCTTCTATAGATGGACAGATCATACAAGCCTTGGGAATGAGGTATGAGGATTAAATCAATTAACAGAAGAAAGTCACAGAATAGTGCCTGGCACAGAGTAAGAGGCCAGTAAATGCCTTGTTTAAAGTAGTATCCAAAAGGCAAACACCAAAAACAAACAAACTTGCCCCACATAATTTTTTCTCATAACTATCAAGTGACATAAGGAACTATTATCGCTCTTTTTTTGGAAAGGAAACCGAGGTGAGAATAATACAGAATGTAGTGTTCCCAAAGACATATACACTGAGTGGCCAGATTATTATAATCTCTGAACGCATTATAATCTGGCCACTCAGTGTATATATACATACATATATTAGAGGCCCGGTGCATGAATTTGTGCATGGGTGGGGTCTGGCCAGCCTGGCCAAGGGGAGGGGACATGGGCGGTTGGCCGGCCTGCCTACTGGTCGAACTCCTGGTTGAGGGGACAATTTGCATATTAGCCTTTTTTTTTTAAATAAATCTTTATTGTTCAGATTATTACAGCTGTTCCTCTTTTTTCCCCCTCATAGCTCCCCTCCACCTGATTCCCCACCCACCCCATGCCCTTACCCCCAGCCACTGCCTTCATCCATAGGTGTAAGATTTTTGTCTAATCTCTTCCGACACCCCTCACACCCCCTTCCCCTGAGAATTGTCAGTCCACTCCCTTTCTATGTCCCTGATTCTATTATATTCATCAGTCCATTCTGATTAGCCTTTTATTATATAGGATATATACTGAGTGGCCAGATTATTATGCATTCAGAGATCATAATAATCTGGCCACTCAGTGCATACAGGTATATAGAGTCAGAGAAAAGACAAAATTCATATCCTAATGTACTAGTACATCTAATGAATCAATAGTTTTTTTTTTAGCTGAGTATACATAATTCAGTACTGAAGTAAGGTCAGAGAAAGGGAAACCATGAGCTAAGTTAACCACCATAGTATTTATGCTATATTTTTGAAATTTCAAAAAAAAAAACCCTAAAAATTAATCATTGAACCATAGTTTGCAGTTTAGAATGCATGTAATAATGTTTCTATTATTCTCTACCTCATAACAAAAATTATAAATGGTCTAGAAAGAGCTCAGTATCTACATGAACACTGATAACTCCAGACACAAACACTTAGCCTCTATTGAGGGAACCAAAGCCAGACAATCAGAAATAATGATTTACAATTTTTCTATTTACATTATGAACTCACATTGAGAGATTGTGTTGACTATACTATAGAGGCCTTTATCTAAACTCTATGATTCATGTCAAACATAAAGAGTTAATGACTTGCGTGAAATTTCTAATGAATTTAAAAATAAGTATTTTGATATTTCAAATAAATATGTAATAATTTTTTTTACTTGCAATACAGTAAAGACAATTAGGAAGGAGAAGATCATATGCCAAATCACAATGCTAAGAACTGCTCTTTAATAGGAGAGTGAATAACATCCTGTCCTGATAAAATTATGCAACATATGAGATTTTCCTCAGGGAAGTTAGTGATGGGAGGGAACAGGGAGGAGAGAGTAAGAGGTGTTATAGATGAAATAAGATTGGCTATGAGTTGGCATTTGTTAAATATGGGTATTTTAAATGCGAGCACTTACTATTCTATTTATTTTAGTGTTTAAACTTTACAATAATTAAATACACACATATAAATATTGACCTTAATAAAGGCTGAGTTTTGCTTCTTGAAATTCAGATACAACTACGAATTCAAAATGATTTAATTGTGCTTAATAAAGATAATGTTCTATGGGATCAGCATTCCTAGATACATACTGAGGTTTGAGCAGTTATTCCATATCCCAAAAGCCCTGCAGGCTGGCATAGACTATTAGATTATGTTTGAGAGCACATTCACCCTATAAAAATTCATAAGTAAAAAATATTGCTGGATTAGTCTACCTTATTAGGAATTATTAAAATTCAAGATGCAGCAATACTTTGTGTCAACACAGACTGTTCCTCCATTCCTTGGGGCCTGAGATATGAAAACAGCCAGCATCAAGTTTGCAGGTTTGCTTTCCAGAGGATTCAAAACCACCTTCAGAAAGTCTATACATACACACAACTGTCAGCAATGGAAAGTTTACAGGAGTTTGAAGGAGAATAAGATGACCATGCACCTCTGTTTTAGAGGCCCCAAGGGCTTTGCAAGGCTACAATTAAATGGGGCTTATTGTATACTGACTAATAGAGGGGATCTGAATTATTCCCTAGCTGGTGCTGCATTAAACCATTTTTCATTAGAATTCCTCTTTCCAAACAGAGAGAAGCAAGCTCTGCTGCCAGGTGAGTGTCCTGGGAGAGATTGTCCTATCATGAAACAGATCAGGAAGTAAATTTTCATTTCACAGAGGAGTCCCTGGAGGAATATTTTAATTTTACTTCTGAAAACATGCCCAGTATATCCTCTTCTCCCCTGAAAAAATCTCCCTACCCCTCCTTTCTCTAAAACACACACACACACACACACACACACACACACACACACACTTACTCAGAGCCTAGGATCAAGCTCTAGTTTAACATGTACCCAAAGAGGAATAATGAATACTGATGTACCTCATCATCTGCCTGGCGCAGCCGGGCCACAGCATAGCACCTCACTGTGGGGTTGGTGTAATGGGAGGACAGTAGCTCCAGGGAATCCTCCACGTCCATGGGCTTCCATTTCCCCAGGAGTTCCAATGCCTGTTTGGCCTCCTGAGGTAGATCCCAATTAACACATTTCAAGAATTTTGTCAAAGCCTAAAATCAGAAAAGATGTTTAAGTAAGAAACAGCAGCCTATGACCTGGGGCAGGGAAGGTCCAGGGTTATGAAGCAGGTTCCCCTTGGTCCTGATGGAAGAGTGGCAGAGTCAGTGACAGACTCCTTCTGTGAACACTGCACAGTCATGGATTGCACCCTAGAAACACAATGCAGGGCAGGAAAATACAAAAGCATGTTCCCTGTAACTTCAGAGATCGAACTACTTTCAGAGCACTATGAATTTTTTCAGTTTCCTTTTACTTTTCTTCACTATGTTTTGTTATTTATTTTTAATTATCTATATATTTGATTTTTAGAGAGAGAGAGGAAACCTTTAGGAGAGAGGAAGTCATTCATTGGCTGCCTCCTGCACAGCCCCCACTGGGGATTGAACCCACAACCCGGGCATATGCCCTGACCAAGAATCAGACTGGAGACCTTTTGGTTCCTAGATCAATGCTCAAGCACTGAGCCACACCAGCCGGGTAAGCTTTGGTATTTTAAAACACTAGAGGCCTCAAGATAAAGTTGAGGCGTGTCTCATGAACTCTCAAATGCTTCTGAGATGACCTGACCATTTTACAACATTTACATGTGACATAAAATAGACAATGAATGAGAAATTCTGAAGCCAAAGCAGAGTAGACTCCTAACCACTAACTCACCTTGAACATTTCTCTAGAGTCCTTGGGTTTACATAAGGACTCAAATAAATGATTATGTTATGTATCTCTTCACAGACACAAATAAACACTCCACAGAAACAAGTATAAAAATAGATAAACACAGAAGCAGTAGCAAATATTCTATGATCCAGCTGTTTTTAGTAGCTTTCTGAAACCTCACTACTTTAGATCGGTAGCATACTGAAGTTTTCACCAGACTGTCAGGTAAGTAAGTTAACTTGGAGCATGTCACTCACGGTTGCATACATAATAGATGCTCTTTAAAGATAGGTGCTTACCTGTCAAAAATTCAACTTTCCAGGAAGTTTTTGGCAACGTTCAGCTCTTCCTTCAGTAGCTGCCTCAATCCTTACTACCTTCATTTAAATGATGCTCTTCTAACTGCCAAATACTTTTGAGGGCTTTCTTATTTCTACAACTGGAGTGTGCATTCCCCAAGGATAGCTATCTATTTCCCCTGCACCTCCTGCACACAGATTAGTACAGTGTTTCCTCTTCCAACAAGAACACACACTGCCCTAGGAACCATCCGTGCAATTATTTTTCTCTTCCAAAATGTATGTCTAGGTTGAATGTGGAAACAAAGCAATACTTCTTAAATAACTACAGCAAAAGGTTTTCCATTTCATCTTACATCAGTAACCTTAATAGAAACATGCGGCTAGGTGCTTATTATAAGCAAATCTTGCAGCATGCCTATATACTCAACTCAATAACTGAAACAGTCTAACTCCCACATTTTCAGATTTGTAGACTTATTAGTAAGATTTATAGCATAAGCTACTGCCAAGATATATAAGGCACTGTACAAAGATTTTCTCAACTTTATAACGTTAAATGTTACAAATATAAACAAGGAGGTAGTAGAATGAAGGAAACAAGAAGAGAAATGATAAAGACAGAAAGCATAAGACTTTGAAGACAGCAATAATAATGATGATACTTCATCTTAAATTCTTAAAGATGCTTTATTGATCTCTGTAAAAGTACAGGATTCAAACGTAATGTGATCCCCGGAGTGCACACATAAGCTTGAGAACCAGTGTGTTTGGGGTCAAATCGCAACTCTTGGCTCCATCAATTATTAGCTGAGTCATTTGGAGCACATTATTTAACTTCTAAGTGACCTATTTCATTAGGTTGTAGTTAAAATTAAGTAAGTTATTGAATAAAAATGTTTAGGACAATAGCTAATACATAATAAATACTTGATAAATGTTAATATTTTATTATCCAATATTTTAATCCATTTCTGATGTTGAGTCAAACATCAAATGTTAACATTATCACACTTATTACTATGTTTTATATTAATAACAATAAATATTTTTGTTAAACTCCCTTTGATCTCAGAATCACCTCAATGGTAACACCTATAAGCACAATCACTTTATAGCTGAAAATACAATACTTATCATATATATTTCTAATTTTAACTCCTACCAACTCAGTTATTGGAAATTTCTACTTTGTTGCTAAAGGGAAACCTATTCCTCTACTCAAGACAATCCTGATACCAAACATGTGAGTTTTTTATATCATTCAACTCCCTAATTTTCTGGGGACACCAACTGGGCATTCTACAATTTAATTCAATTGTGACATTAACGCCTGGGGCCAGTCTTACATGATTAATTTCCATTTCAGATGCCAACTTTGGATCCCCAGGTTGCCCAGATTTCTGAATATGTTCCTCCAGTTCGATAATTTGCTACACTGGCTCACAGAACTCAGAGAAATACTTTACTTACTACTGCTGGTATATTACAAAGGATACAAATGAATAACCAGATGAAGAGGTACATTGGGCAAGGTCCGGAGGAGTCCCAAGTTCAAGAGCTTCTGTCCCCATACAGTCTTGAGGTGCCACTTTCCTGTTCACCAACCCAGAAGGCTCTATGAATCCCATCACTATAGGTGCTTATGAAGGTTCCATTACATAGGCATGATTTATTAAATCACTGGCCCCTCTCAATCCCCAGGCCCTCTCCCAGAGATCAGGGGGCAGAGCTGAAAGTTCCAAACCTCTAATCAAAAGGTTGGTTCCTCGGGCAACCAACCCCAGCCTCCAGGAGCCATCTCATTAGCATAAACTCAGGTGTGGTGAAAAGAACTCATTATAAACATGTTTCCTCCCATCACTACCACTCAGGAATTCCTGGGTTTTGGAAACTACACCAGGAACCAAAGACCAAATGTATATTCCTTGTTATATTGTAGTATCACAGTTGTTTTTCTAATAAATTAAATTCAAAACATTAAAAAATGAAAGTATATCCTCACCCTGCTCATTCCACTGGCCACATTTCCTTTGTCCAGGCACTGAGGGCGAAGTCCTGGGAGCAGTCTCCAAGACATTTTATAAGTTCTCTTCTTCCCTGTCCTCCAACTTAGCTCTCAAAATCAGTACCCTGAGTCTTCTTTATGCCTTTTTTTCATTCTCAGCTCTGCTCCCATCTACCCTGGTTAGTCTTCCTTAAAACATTACTTGTTAAGACACATGCTGTTGCTTTCGTGGTTTCCTATTGCCAGTGAAATCCAAGTCCCAAGCACAGAACCGGAGGCTCATCACAAGCCGACTCCACCTTTTCTATTTCATAAGAGGATTTGTCTCTAAGCCTAACACTGCTTTACTCATGATTTTCATCCCCATGAAGACGATCACCAAATAAAAAATACCATGAAAGCATACTCAAAGACCAGTCTTTGTTCTGTGAAACCTCCTGCATATCACAGCACACTGACCTTGCTCTACTCCACATTTCTGTTACAGTAATTACCTAAACGTTTGCTAAGAGAATAATCCTCAATCAATTACTATCATATATAAACTAGAAGACCAGTGCACGAAATTCATGCACGGGTGTGTGTGTGTGTGTGTCCCCTCAGCCCAGCCTGCATCCTCTCACAATCCAGGACCCCTCGGGGGATGTCCAACTGCCCGATGCCCACAGGGATCGGGCCTAAACCAGCAGTTGGACATCCTTCTCGCAATCTGGGACCACTGGCTCCTAACAGCTCGCCTGCCTACCTGATTGCTGATCGCCCCTAACAACTCTGCCTGCCTGCTTGATCGCTGATCACCCCTAACCACTCTGCCTGCCTGCCTAATTGCCCCTAACTACTCACCTGCCTGCCTGATCACCCCCAATCACTCTGCCTGCCTGATCACCCCTAACCACTCTACAAGCCTGCCTGATCGCTCCTAACTGCTTGCCTGCCTGCCTGCCTGTTTGCCCCTAAATGCCTCTGCCTCGACTCCTGTGGCTTTGTCCAGAAGGTCATTCAGCTGTCCAGTCTAATTAGCATATTACGCTTTTATTATTAGAGAATTATAGATGTTCTTTCCCTGAAACAGTTTTAGTTTATATGAAGACTAAGAAATGATATCGAAAGTACGCACTTTTTAATAATACTAGGCCAAGAGTTGATAACAAATGCTTCTTGAACTGAATTAATTCCCACCATGGTTTGCCACCAACTTCTTGTCAGGATGCAAAAATATGCTTGTGTCCTGACAGTGCCAATGTCACTGTCTCAGTAGCTACCTTCAGAACATTCATTGTATCACCATTACCTTTACCATACATGACTCTTCCTACTGCATTTCCCCCAAACATTACTGAAAGGTATTAAGTACACATAACAGTCATTTTTTTAAATTAACATTTTTATAAGAAGGAAGGATGTTTACCAGGATAAAAGCTAGTTTTGAAAAGTTACAATATTCACATTTTGGGTTCCATAAAAATGAATCACTTCTTAAATGCTATGGACCACAGATTTTAAAATACTTCATAAATTTAACTGGTTTTGTTGGACAAGTTGCTATCAACTTTCTAAGTGCAACGTCAAGTCTAGGCTAGATGGTTTTCATTGGTAGTACTGAAGACTGTGTTCCAGCAAGCCCTGAAGGTCACATAGACAAAAATAGGTAGAAAGACCAAATTTAACAACAACAAAAAATAAGTATAACTTTGTAAGAACAAATTTCCACCAATTTGTTTTCTGGGCACTGCTATCTCCTCCAGAAAATCTTTTTAGCCTCAGGGACCAAATGCCAAATAACCTAAAGCACTATTCCTGGGAAATCGACCTTCTTTGTGTAGATAAATTAAGGGACAAGGGTACAGGAGTATCTGTTTCCTACAAAACCCATTTTAAATTGCTACAAAGATACAAATGTGTCTGTGTGAATATGTTCTCTGGTCACTTCAAGGCCAATATATTGAAAAGTGCTTCCCAAACATTGGAAAATATCGTCCACTTGGCCTAGTGATCATAAGAATCCTATAATATGTCCTGAGAATTGAAGTTTCATCATCCACTCTTCAAAAACTTAAAATTAACTGGTTAAATGAAACTTGTCATACACTTTATATCACTTGAGCGTTTTATTTCTTTTGCACATATCTAGAAGTAATTGAATTCCAGTGGGAAGTGACTACTTTTTAAACAAACTATTTTTCTTGTGAGCCTTTCTATCTGAGGCAGTTCTGCTCTGTAAATCTATTCTATGCTTCTTGAGCCTATACATCCTAACAGTTTAATTCAATATCTCACTGTGTATTTTAGACAAGACTGCTGCATTCAAAATACAATTTCTGTGACCAACATTATTCTTCATTTAACAGAGTAACATATCTTAAATCAATTTATTTTTATAAAACACCAAATAAGAAACTTGTGATTCTATTGAGGAATATTTTCTTTCTTGTGGTGATGAAGAGAATAATACTCAAAGCTAGAGTAAATATAAAAATTCTTCTCTCATTCTTGTTATGGATATAAGGAGAATGAAAATGACTCAACTACAAAGAATTTCCAAAGGCCTCAATAAAAGATAAAGATTCAAAGCTGAAGAGTGAAGATGAGTTGCAGCTCGATTTTTATCTTTATTTTGAAATTAAGAAAATACAATTGTTATAGAAAAACAAGTTAAAGCAGCTAAAGACCATCTCATGAGATATAAAACATACTAGAGGTCTGGTGCATGAAACTTGTGCATGGGTAGGATCCTTAGGCCTGGCTGGTGATCAGGGCTAATCAGGTTCCCCGCCTCCTGGCCTCCCGGCCTCCCCACCTCCTCCTTCCCTCACTCCCTCAGTGCCCTGCTGCTGCCATTGGTCACCCGTCATGTTCCATGCCACCCTCTGATGGTCAGCACACATTATATAGGAGGATTTATACATTCTCACAGAATTATAAAACAGCTTTCTGACAGATATTAATTTTCCTTGTGTTTCTCTGTTCTGCCCCCAATGCATTTCATAATTTCTGCTGAGGCATGTGCATGATGCTACAAACTAGGACCTCCACAATCCTCTATTTTGTCTTCACTGATGACTTGCTATTCTAACTCATAAATACGAGCACATCAAGAAGCAGCATTGAAAATCTTTGCGTTGTACAGGTTCCTTAATCTAAGACTCAAGTTTCCTCACCTGTAGAACAGTAACAATATCTAAATTGGCCGAGTCAGTGAGGCTCAGTAGTTGAGCATTGAACCCTGAACCAAAAGGTCATAGTTTGATTCCTGGTCAGGGCACATGCCCAGGTTTCAGACTTGATCCCCAGTAGCAGGTATGTAGGAGGCAGCTGATCAATGATTCTCTTGCATCACTGACATTTCTATTCCTCTCTTTCTCTCTCCCTGCCTCTCTGAAATCAATAAAAACATATTATCATTAATACTAATACCTAAGTAGTGGGGTTGTTATGGGGCATAAAAGATCCTTGGTTTAAAAGGCTGTTTAATAGATACTGGCTACTATTATCATATTTTAAGAGTCTTTGAACCAATGTTCTAAGAATTTGCGGACTATTTTAAGAACTGGAAGAGACTTAAAGTTCACTGTCATTTAATCAATCATATTATATCTGAGGAAATTAAAGTTAGGTAAGTGAAATAATCTGCCTGCAGTAAAAAGCTTATTAGTGGCAATACTGAGAGTTAAAATCAAGTCTGCAGACGCAGGTCTAGTGCTGACTTCATCATAATTCCCTCTCCCCAGAGACGTTATCTGTTCCATGGCTTCATTATGGAAAGCAAATGTCTAGTTCTGACCCAGCCTCTATCCTGCACTCCAAGCTGGCTGTTACTCTACCAACTCAATTTATACATTTCAAATTAATTTCTCATACTCTCTCTAGCCACTCGTCCTCCAGAATTCTAAGGTCCTTTATTGATGTAAATATTTTGCTAGCCAATCCAGGCTCAAAGAAGTGAGAAGAAAAGAGGCAACTCAACATTTATTCTGTACCTACTATTCACTAGGTACTCGGACAGGTTATTCACCTGTATTATCTCACCTGCTAAGGAGCATTTCATCATTGAAAAAATGAGGAAACCAAGCTTCCAAAGCAAATTGCCTCATCTTATCTACTAATAAGTTGCAGAACCAGAACCAAACTCATGCCTCTGACCTAACCCATTCAGGCGCTATCTACGCATCAACAAATAGGTACATGTGTCTTTGTGTGTCTCCCTCTATAATTTTTTAAAAAATGGATTAGCACATATATTGTTTGTTCTGCAACTTTTTAATAAACTTGACAAGAACTCTGTATTTCCATGGCAGTTATGCCTCACCTCGTTTATCAGCAACAAACACTGTAGATACATTTGATACATGAAAACATTTAAGAAACTTACTTTTTCTTGGTTAGTAAGATAATATCTAAACTTCCAAACA
Organism: Corynorhinus townsendii; assembly: GCA_026230045.1. Taxonomy (NCBI): domain Eukaryota; kingdom Metazoa; phylum Chordata; class Mammalia; order Chiroptera; family Vespertilionidae; genus Corynorhinus; species Corynorhinus townsendii. The sequence continues at coordinate 15,169,466 of JAPDVU010000007.1, forward strand.
AGATCTTGTTCTTCATATGTGAGTTGCTTGGTTGGTGGATAACTCACAATAATCTACAACATAGAAAAAAAAAGAACTACTTTTATAAAAGATATTTTTCCTCTGTATTTCCATTTCATTTAAAATTTTTCATTTACTTAACTATTTCTGTGCAAATAGAACTACGGTGGTAGCATGGAGAATGTACATGCAGCCAAGTAAGACTTAAATTTACTGTTCATATCATTCCAAAAGATATTACTAAAGGGAAGAAAGATAAGATGAAGAAGTCATACTCCATATAAAGTATATAACTACAGACCTAATTTAATTAAACCAAACCAAACAACTAAAGCCTCCCCCTTAAACAGGAAAAATCCAAACAAATCTTTCTCTTATCCATTCAATATGCACAACCATGCATGTGTGCACACCAAGGCCTCTCTTGGGCAATGCAGCTTAGGGCCATAGGGCCAGTTATAAGAGTGCTATTGTGTGAAAGTATATGCTATTTGTAACTCTATCTCCAGGACGGATATATTTACTGAAAGCCCCAAAATAATAATAAAACTACCGGAATTTGAAATTACTTTGGGTTCATTAACCTTCATAAAGTGAAGTGGTATCACATCAATTATAACCAACAGACATACCCATGTAATTATTTTTATATAATACTTTATAAATTCTTACATTTAGTTGGTCTCTTGTGGCAGCATTAGGCTTGAGATCATGGTCAGAAGGTCCACTTCTTAAACTCCGGGCAAGCTTGTGGTGTTTGCTCTCAACCAAGTTCTCCTATTAATTATTTTAAAATATTTATCAATGATGTAAACTTCACCAAACGGAAGTTTCAATACCAGTTAGAAATAGAAACATTAATAGTTACTTAAGACCATTTTATAATGCCATTTTATTTTGGTTACAACTTGAGTCTCCTTTGTGTTTTAAAAATATATCACCATTTTGAGCTAATAAAACTAAGCATGCTTTATGCTGTACTAGTGCCCTAATAGGCATGCACATGGCGTTCCAGCTTCTTAAAACATCTACCCCTATTCTCCAGGTATTCAAGGTCTTTATGTTCTCTCTCCATTCAAATACCACCTTCTCTCTAAGACCTTCCCTCACAACCCAGACTAAAGCTTCCCCTCTTCCTATGAGCTACTAAAACCTTGTGACACACTGCAGTACGATCACCTCAGCAGTTTTACTTCCAACAGTAGCTTGAGGGCAGAGACAGTGACTATAATAATTAAATGTACATATTTGGTTATTAACTATTTTACCTATGGTCAAAATCATGTTTTATTTTATTTAAAAAATTTTTTGGTTAATCCTAACCTGAGGATATTTTTCCCACTGATTTTTTGAGAGAGTGGAAGGGAAGGAGGAAAAGGGAGACAGAGAGAAAGAAACATCAATGTGAGAAGGACACACTGATTGGTTGTCCTGCGCGCATGCCCCAACCGGGGTCAGGAATGAACCTGCAACCCAGGTGTATGCCCTTGACCAGGAATTGAACCCAATACCCTTTGGTGTGCTGGACAACACTCTAACCACTAAACCACACCCGCCAGGGCCAAAATCATGTTTTAAAACAGTGTCTGGCTTAAGAGACTTTTTATTGCATTTATTTTGGCATGTGTAAATTATCTTTTCATGCCCTTTTGCTAATTTTCAATTGGCTTTTGGTCCTTTGTTCTTCAGTATTTAAGACTTCTTTATGTATTCGATATCCACCCCTTTGTCTGAGATGTATTGTCACAGTTTCTCCCAATTTATCAATTGTCTTTGTTTTGGTGTTTTTGCCATTCAGTCAATTTTTTAATATAGTCAAATTTATCAATCATTTCTTTTCCTGCCTCTGGGTTTTGAATCATCATTACGAAGTTTTTCCCTACACTGAGAGTACAATACCAGTAAAGTTTCATTTTTTAACATTTAAATCCCTGATTCATTTGGAGTTTTTCCTTATGATCTGTGGGAGGAATGGGTTTAATTTAATTTTTTCCAAATGGTTAATCAGTTCCCCAGCACTATGCTTCAGTGATGACATGCCACTTTTATCATGTACTAATTTCCATATTTACTTGAATCTATTTTTGCATTTGGTTCCACCAGTCTATCATATATATGTGCTAGTACCGTACTTGTAATTATAGCTTTACAGTCTGTTTTATTGTCTGATACCTGGTATACCAGCTAAGTGACACTCAAAGTTACTTTATTAAAATATATTTCTCTAGTAAGCAATGCTGGCTACAAACAGAACTGAGTTTTTAAGCACAGGGGGGTGAGAAGAGTAGTTTGCATTTTTTAACTTTTCTTTTGTGTTTCATTTAAAACTAAAACTTTTTAAACAGGGGCCCTAGTTCCTTTTTTAAAAAAATACATCATCCATAATGTTAAAGCTATAACTGCTGATGAGCATTTTCTTTAGAAAAGAATGCACTAAATATACAGACATCTCATTGACCTGACATTTTGATAGGAGTTACAAAAAAATAATACCTATGATCCCAATATGACAAAACTTGTTTACTCTTGGCCATTTTGAAGGTACCCACAGAGTACATCTATTTGTGTGCTTCAAATATCCAGAATGTGAAATATAACTTGATTTTATAATGAAAACTCAGGGTCCAACTTAGATATATTGACTCAATTTTATTACATTATGCATAGGCTCTGTGAAGGTATTTAGGGTATTTGTTTCTAAAAGATTCCCCAGTGACCTTTCTTTTCTAATCTTTTATACTCTTTTTACCCTGTCTCTTCCTCTGATGTTAGGTTGTCAGCTACTACTTCCTGATTCAATGACCTATATTTACCTCATGTTTTCATTTTCCAATATGCTACCTTTAATCTACTTTGGTCTGACTAGGAAGGTAATTAATCTAATTAGAAATTCATAAAATAAGAATAAAATGGTTCAAAGTGATATAGATGCATTTTAAGTATGAATATGGTGATATCTATTAAGCTGATAAAAGGATTTTTTTGGCTGGAACTTTCTAAATATAAGGTCATCTAATTAAAGTTCTGCTGCAAAAGAGGGATTCTTTGTATCCATTAAAGAGAGATTTCAAAAATGCAATAGGGAGTTATCTCAAAATCATCCAAGACATCATGACTCAAATTGAATAGTTCTAATAGCTACAATGATCCTCCATATTTTGCAACCAACCCAGTCTCCTTAAAAAATTCAATCATTGATGCTTTTACATCCTGGTATAAACCAATTCCCCTTCTGGATGACAACAATCTTTCAAATACAGGCATGCCTTGTCCTATTACACTTCACTTTATTGAACCTCACAGAAATTCAAGGATTGTTGTTTGTGTGTATGTGTGTGTGTGTTTTGTTTTTTTACAAATTGAAGGTTTGTAGCAACCCTGAACCAAACAAGTCCATATGCACCATTTTCCAATGGCATTTGCCCACTTTGTATCTCTGTGTTACATTTGGTACTTCTTGCAATATTTCACATTTTCTCATTTTGATTATATTTGTGATCAGTGATCTCTGATGCTACTATTGTAATTGTTTTGAGATGCTACAAACTCACCCATATAAGACAGCAAACTTAATTGATAAATGTTGTATGTGTTCTGACTACTCCACGGAGCAGCTGTTCCTTATCTCTCTCTCTTTCCTCAGGCCTCCCTATTCCAACACATAATATCGAAATCAGGCCAATTAGTAACCCTACAATGGCTTCCTTCTCTCACTTTAAATCAAAAGCTAGAAATGCTTACGCTTAGTGAGGAAGGCATGCTGAAAGCTAAAATGGGCCAAAAGCTAAGCATCTTGCACCAATTAGCTAAGTTGTGAATTCAAATAGAAAGTTCTTAAAAAATATTAAAAGGGATCTACAGTGAACACACAAATGGCAAGAAAGTGAAAACAGCTTTATTGCTGATATGAAGAGTTTTAGTGGTCTAGACTGAAGATCAAACCAGCCACAACATTAAACCAAAGTGTAATCCAGAGCAAGACCCTAACTCTCTTCAATTCTATGAAGGCTGAAAGAAGTGAGAAAGCTGCAGAAGAAACGTTTAAAGCTAGCAGAGATCAGGGAACCAAAGAATTCCTGTGACTTGCTTTATTGGGATATCCGCTTAACCAGCTAACTGCCACGATATTTTGAATTTAATTAAAAAAGGTCCACCTCTTGTGTCTATAGATGCTTATGGCATACAAATGGTTAACTGTGGTAACGTGGACCCAAACGCGCAGTACCTCCAAGGTGTGCCTGTACCTGTTTCCCCAAGTCCTCACTGTATGACTACATAATCTAAATAACATGGCTCCCCAACACTACACTATCCTGATCTTATTTTTATGTGTTAAGGTTTGTGATAAAAATCCCATCTGAACTTGATTCCAGATAGCTGAAGTGGATTTATAAATCACTTTTAGGTAACTGAAGTACTTATATATTTTTTTAAAAGAAGTGTATGATGTCATAATCACTTTGGATTGGAGCATTTTCTTAAGAAATTGCATAATAACTCACCATAGACATCTGAGGGTCAGGAACTTTCACTATTTCAAAGCTTGTTAAAATTGGAGATGACTCATCACCATCCTGGATTACAATGTAATAAATTTCCAAAATAAGAAGGTAAATAAAATTTAACCAAATGGTAAAAAACAATACATGATAATGTAAACTCCAATGTACTTTAATTCTATTTAATGAACACCCTTCCTTTCAAAAATTAATCTTCTTTCAACTACATTTTAAAATATATTATATTTTTACCTTTTGTTGCTGATAAAATATTTCAAAAAAAATAAAATCTAACAATAAAAATTTGTAATACAGTTTTTTTTAGAGATACGAGGTCTGAAAATCAGATGATTTTTGTCTGTTTTTAAAACTGTTTATAATGACAGAAGATGAAAAAATGTTCAAATTGTCAAACTTAGAATAAGAAATCACAGAGCTAATTAAAATATGATATAATGGATGAGTTATATCACTTGCAAAACTAACTAGATGTTGGCAACTTCAAATTACCACAATTGAGTTCCACTCAGAAGCAGAATTATAAGTGTGGGGTTAATGTTACTCAAATTTATACACAGCAATAGACTCAGCAGCATGGCTTCTCAGAGGGATAGCTACTCAACACAATGCAAATCTGAATAACGAGAATCAGTCCATCAATTCTTAAGAAATAAAGCTGTCTTATTTTGTTGGTATCATTTTTTGAAAAATGTTGGCTTTTATTTTGATCCAATTCAGGCAAGAAAGGTAATATAGGATAATAAAATGTCACTGCATAAGAATTGGAAAAGACTAAACTAATTAAAGTCAAAATTCATTTCCTCAGAATTGTACACCCAACATCAAATTTTTCTGTCAATTTCCAAATGCTCCTATAATTTCAACTTTAGATACGTGCAACAAAATCAGGAGCCTGAAAGAGGGGAAGTACTATGACTTTAGTCCAGTAATTGAGTCTTAGGGAAGCCACGAATTCCCACAGCCATTGTTTAACAGGCTGGTTCTTAGTCACAACACCAGAAAACACATTTATCAGCCCAACTGTGACAAGTAATCTTCACTAAGGCTATCTGTCACAAGACAGGTGACAAGAAAGTCTATTTCCATTAGATTCAATACACTGGCCCAGCAATCTTTACACTAAGTGGAAATATGACAGGATGGGTACACAGGCATTAATTTATGGACAATTTTTCAAGAAGCAGTAGAAAGGGGTCAAGAACCTTTTCAGAAATACTTGAAATTCTTCTAATTTCTGTTCTGTTATTTCATCTATTATTAAAACAGTCTTTCAAAAGATCCTTCACATCTCCAGTGTTCTAAATTATCACCTCCATCAGTATGCTTTTGCAAGATAAACTCCATAAACTCCAAGGGCAGAGGATAATACTTTTAATGAAATGACATATGGCATAAAGCATAAAATGTAATTTTATTAAAATATATTGGTGACAAAATTTCATTCACCTACATTTCCCTTTCTTTTTATAAGATCGTTTTTCTAATGAATTAATAAACAATGTTATTCTTTTTATCTCCTTTCCCCCCCTCCAAGAAATATCATCCTATTAATAAAAGCCTATGTGGTCGTGATGCCTTCATGCTGTAATGCCTTCACGTCATAATGAGCGATCACCAGGAACCTGCGTGTGCAGCATGCACACACAGGTGGGCAGGGTCTTGATGCTGCATGCGTGGCGTGGAGGTGGGCCCTGCAACTCCGCACAGCAAGGCCAGGGGACCTGCAGCTCCAACCTACCTCTTTGGGGCAATCCATCGAGGAGCCCCAGATGGGTGGAGGGCCTACCTCTTTGGGGCCATTGATAGAGGCTCCCGCACTGTGAGAGGGCACAGGCCAGGCTGGGGGACCTCCCCACCCCCAGTGCACGAATTTCATGCATCGAGCCTCTAGTTTATAAAATAAAAAGATGAAACAAGTTAATGTTTCCTAATCTTTTACTAAACAGAAAGGATATAAGCTTAAGGGGAAAAATATAAATATTAACTTGAAAAATACCAGAAAAGTGCTCATAAATTAACTACACAAACCCTACACCTCCATTATAAATACATCCTTCAAATAAAGAATTATAGTTATAAATACATATTTTTTAAATCACTTGTGACAGCTTTAACACACTAAAGTTAAAATGTGATTTAAATGTGCTGCTTCTAATGAACAAATATACTGCATATAAGCTTATTTATGTGCTAGAGAATATATTTTTCTATTATGCCATGTATTAAAAGGCTGTCCTCAATCGTACTGATGTAAGCACTTGTCTTAGGATTTTTACAATGATTGCAGATAACTGGTTTATGTTATTTTGAACTGTGGATACAGTTATTTCTGTAATACTTAAATGAAGACCCTTCAACAAGCATTTAAGACACAGATATTTTCTAGAGGCTACATGTCAAACCACACACCACTTTCTTTCAAGTAATGAGCAGAGCAGAGGAAATCCAGAATTGCATGTTATCACTCAGCCTACTGATAAAATTATTTTCTTCATTCTGCATTTATTTTACATATAAATAAATGCATATTTGTTAAGTCTTTCATAAGCATACTTATGTTTGGGTCACATATAAAATTCCAGTACATTATATATAAATACTCAAATAATAAGCAATCCTTAATGTTCAATAGCATACCACTTAAAAAAAAAAAGCATGATCCCCCTTTTTACTTTTCAAATGAATTTTAATTGTTAATAAAGTTATTGCTTTAATATCTTACTTGCCACTGTTCAGAAAAATTCATCAAAAAGTTTTTGATCGCTTGCATATTTATTTAATTCTGTAACCCATAACTGCATTCCATGAATGATGGGCTTTTGTAATCTTGGGAGCTACAGGATGATTTGTGCATACATAAACAGCTGTGGCTGACAGCTGTCTTCTGCTATCCTGCAACCAAATAATTCATCTCAGCAGGAACAACAGTAATTTTTTTTAATGTTTCCCCTCCCCTCTACTTTAGAAACCATAACAGTTCCAAGGCAAATACCTTTTCATAATAAACAATGCCATATTCCTTATCGTCGCACTTGACACATCGAAACTCAACCATCAAGTACATGAAATTAGAACTTCGTTTTTCACTCTAAAAAAAAAAAGATTCTTATGAAAAATAATCAGTTTTAACATTCCCCTAAAGAATCAGTATGTATCATCATTCCCAATTCAGTAATACATGGATCTATCAGGTACAACTTAGAATGTGACAGATTTTCATTTCGTTATTATAAATGCACTGTTTCATACAGCACTTCTATCTTATATACAGTACCATTCTTTTATCTGGTATTGTCTACTAGTCACTTACAAATCCCTCCTAAAACTTAATTACATTGTTGGTTTATTCAGTAGTTTTGATTTTATTATATAAAATCTTAATGATATTATGTATATATTGCATTATAACTACTTACTTTCAAAAATAAGGATTTTTTGTACTTCTAACAATTGTAAGCAAAGAACAGCTCATCCTTAAACCATATGACTAATCTAACTATAGCAATTAATATAACTATAGCAATTAATACAATTAATTTATGACAAAAATATGTGCTCTTTCAGAAAGTTTCATTGACGTCATCTTTTAATTAAACTTAGAACTGAGGTTATTTGACCTAAAATATATAAACTTTATAAGTTTTTCATAATTTATAAATGATCCTGAGATGACTTGAAGGCATTTGTATATTTTTATCAAATTTTTTAAAGTATACTGGGAAGAAAGTTATTTCCTCCTTAACATGAAAAATGTTGATTCTGTGTATAAACTTGTCCCCTTAAAAAAAAGCAAATACTATGTTGTTAAAGAAGTGAAAAATCAAATGGAAGGCTAAAAAGGCTATTAGTCTTGACACAAAAGTTTATAAAATGGGTTTAAATATACATATATAAAATCATATAAAAGTCTAGGAGGTCACTTAAATTTTCATCTTTATAAAGCATATTATAAAGGCCCGGTGCATGAAATTCGTGCACTGGAGGGGGGGGGGTTCCCTCAGCCCAGCCTGCCCCCTCTTACAGTCCAGAAGCTCTCAGGGGATATCCTACTGACAGCTATGGCCCGCTCCCAATGGGGAGCGGGCCTAAGCCGCAGTCTGCCCTCCCTCTGTGGGGGGCGACCAGCATGATCAGGGGAAGGTGCCACTCCCATCACCCTGCTGCTGCTGCCACTGCCGGCCACCACAGCCACCAAGGTTTTCATCAACACGGACTCTAGTCCCTTCACCACGAAAAAAGGACAACTTTCTGTAGTCATTTTCAAGATATCTCTTTCATAGGAAATGACATTTCTTTCTTTTTTTTTATCCTCACCTGAGGATATTTTTCCATTGATCTTTAGAGAGCATGGGAGAAAGAAAGAGAGAAACATCAATGTGAGAGGGACACTTCGATTGGTTGCCTCCTGCACGAGCCCTGACCTGGGCCCCGGCTAGGGAGAAGCCTGCAACCTAGGTACATGCCTTTATCAGAATTGAACCCGGAGCCTGTGGTCCAAAGGCCGAGGCTCTATCCAATAAGCCAAACCAGCTAGGGCAGGATATGACATTTCTTAGCCCCTCCAGCAGCGGACCTTTGTTTCTTCCTCCAGGAGTGAGGTGGAAAACCCCTAGATCACCTTCTTGGATTTTTATTATCCAAGTTACCAAGAACACTGTGACTGGTGTACCAGGAGCTTAGCCAATGAGCGGTCAGAAAAGGTGTTTCCTCTGCAGCTCATGCACCAGGGTTGGGACTGCTGGCACATCACAGCCAGCAGGACCCCTGTCTTTGCTTCGGGCCTGTGTCATCTGTGGCTTGACTCACCTCGCAGGCAGTCCCCTCCCACCCACCTCCATGGTCAGCCTCCTCATGAGCAGTCATGATGTTACAGTGTCACGGACAGTTTTCATATTACCTCTTTATATATATACTAGAGGCCCGGTGCATGAAATTCGTGAACGCGGGCGGAGGGTGTTCCTCAGCCCAGCCTGCACCCTCTCCAATGTGGGACCCCTCGAGGGCAGTCGGACATCCCTGTAACAATCCAGGACTGTTGGCTCCCAACTGCTCACCTGCCAGCCTTCCTGATTGCCCCTAACTGCTTCTGCCTGCCAGCCTGATCACCCCCTAGCCACTCTGCCAGCCTGATTGATGTCTAACTGTTCCCCTGCCAGCCTGTTTGCCCCCAACTTCCCTCCTCTGCCGGCTTGATCACCCTTAACTGCCCTCCCCTGCAGGTTTGATTGCCCCCAACTGCCCTCCCTTGCAGGCCTGGTCCTTCCCAACTGCCCTCCCCTGCTGGACTGATAGCCCACATCTGCCCTCCCTTGCAGGCCTGGTCCCTCCCAACTGCCCTCCCCTGCTGGCCATCTTGTGGTGGCCATCTTGTGTCCACATGGGGGCAGGATCTTTGACCACATGGGGGCAGCCATCTTGTGTGTTGGAGTGATGGTCAATCTGCATATTACCCTTTTATTAGATAGGATAGAGGCCTGGTGCATGGGTGTGGGCCAGCTGGTTTGCCCTAAAGGGTGTCCCGGATCAGGGTGGGGGCTCCCCTGGGGAATGGGATGGCCTGGGCCAGGGGCCTGTGGTGGTTTGCAGGCTGGCCATGCCCCCCGGCGACCCAAGCAGAGGCCCTGGTATCTGGGATTTATTTATCTTCTACAATTGAAATTTTGTAGCCTTGAGTGTAACCAAACCTTCTGCTCAGTCCCTGGTGGCAGCAATTTCTGTTGGGATTTATTTATCTTCTATCATTGAAACTTTGTAGCCTTAACTGGAGGCCAAAGCAGGCCATGGCTGCTGAAACCTGGCTTCCTCCATCACAGGGGGCAACCCTAACCTCCTGCTCTCTCCAGCTCCGTGGTTGCCACCATTTCTGCTGGGATTAATTTATCTTCTATAATTGAAACTTTGTAGCCTTAAGCAGAGCTCTGGGCCAGCCAGAGTGTGCAGAAAGCTTGGCTTCCTCCATCCCCGGGGAAACCCAAGCCTCCCTTCTGCTCTCTCTGTGGCCGTAGCCATCTTGGTAGGGTTAATTTGCATACTCTCTCCTGATTGGATGGTGGGTGTGGCTTGTGGGTGTAGCAGAGTGATGGTTAATTTGCATATTACTTTTTCTTTTTTGATAGGATAGATTACGGTACGTAATGGTCTCCTACCTTTTATGGAGGGGGGAAGGATGGGAAAGGCTGGGCAAAATAAGCCCTAAGGTTATATTTACTACCCTAGGGGAACCTAAGTTCAATAATAAAAAATAATAGCAAAGTATTTTGATTAAACTATTTTTGGAATGTGACCATTATAAAAATTCACAAAAGTAAACTTTTATTCCAGTTTGGCCCAGTATTCATACTGCATATAAATTGTTAAACACCACTAATTGTTTTTAAAAGATAATAATGCCCAAATATAACTTTTACAAGTGTTCATTATAAAAATGAAAAATTTCTCTCTCCACCTCCTGAACATTATACAAAGAACAGTGATCTGTAGAGGTCTCTATAAGCTAGGCATATCACCAACTTGACATTCCTCTTTCCTAATGCAATTAATATAACTTTTTTCTGCTATCTACTAGTAGTTACTGAATGTTAGACCAGACATCTAGTATTTTAGTGTAAATACACAAAAAAGAAAAATATGTGTTCTAACTTTCCGAAAGTTTCATTGACGTCATCTTTTAATTAAACATAGCCGCAGTTTGCCGCTCTGTTGACTAATAAGTTTGCTGACCACTGACCTAGACTCTCGATTCCAATAATTACAGGCTGTTATTGTTCCTTGTGGTTAAGCCCCTATCCCAGTGGTCGGCAAACTCATTAGTCAACAGAGTGGCAAACCGCAGCTCACGAGCCACATGTGGCTCGTGAGCCGCAGTTTGCCAACCGCTGTTCTACACCAATACATAAGATCAAGAAATAAATCAACTACTTGAACCATGCAACTTTATTAAGGGTGCAGAGTCTTATATGCAGTACATAAAACTAGAAGTATCTAACTGGGGAGAGAACTTTCTAACGATGATTTAAGGTAACTGAAATGAGGAGGTAGCACTGTTGATAAATTTATCTAATATTGACTTGAATTTGAACATAATAAGCTGCCAAATGGAGATAGAACACACAAATGAAGCATCAAATTCACAAAGGTTTCACTTATATAATATTTAATACACTTGTAATATCTACTACATACTTATAACATTAAGATATAAGAAAGTCATATATCCCAAGTTTTCACTTATTAGCATAGAACTCCCTAAACTACACGTTATTAATAGCCCCAATAGACACCTGGCAATAAATCTTGTCAAAAGATTCTTGATTTAGATAGTTGTGAGAAAATATTTTGAAATATAAAAGAGGATACAACCCACCTCATTAATCATTTCAATTTCTCTAAATGTCAATCTGTCCAGCCAATCTACTTTCACCATGTGTCCTTGTCGATGGGCTTTGGTGAGCTGCAGCACAAATATAATGAAGAAATTTTAACACAGACCTTACAGAAAGGAAGGGGGGGGGGGGGGGGCGGGCAGCAATGCCCATCACATCATTTCAGAATCATACTGGAAATACTAGCTAATGTAATAACAGAGATTGAGAAGAAAGAAATAAAATTATCTTTGTTCACAGATGACACCATCATCTATGTAAAAATAGTAAAGGATGTACAAAAAACAAACAAACCCTAAGACTAATAGCAATTATAGCAAGGTTGCAGAATATAAGATTAATATACAAAAGTTAATTACTTTCTTATATGCCAGCAATAAACACATGGAATCTATATATGTAAAAGCCTAAGCGACCATTATAACCAAATGACCAGAACGACTGGACGACTGGCCAGTAACTATGATACGCACTGACTCAGACCTTGCTGTTGGGGCCCTGACAGCTCCAAATCTGGTTCACCTGCACCCTGCACCCAGATAGGAGGGAGAAGGGAGTCCAATTCCTCTCCCAATCAGCTGTGCCTTAGCTAGCTGCTGGGGCTCTGACAGCCCTGAATCGGTTCACCCGCACCCCAGACCCAGACAGGAGGGAGGAGGGAGCCAGATTCTTTGCAGAATTAGCCGTTGGTTAGCTTGCTGATGGGGCCAACCTCCCACGGTACCTCCCTCCCACCAGCCGGCTCCCCCATCGGCCCTGATCACCAGCCATACCGAGGAAGCCCACCTGTGCACGAATTCGTGCACCGGGCCTCTAGTTGAAAATAAAAACACAGAGGTATGTAAATGATTTCAATAAAGCTGTTATTTTTGTAAAGCATCATTTATATTAGAACCTAGAAAAATGAAGTTGGTAAAAATCTAACAAAATATGTAAAAGATCTATATAAGGAAAACCACAAAACTCTGATTAATGAAATTAAAAAACCAACACTAAACAAGTGGAGAGATATTGCTGTTCATGGATAGGAAGCCTCAAAATTGTAAAGATTTTCAGTTTGATTAAACTTGATGTATAAATTTAATGTAATCCCAGTGAAAATCCCAGCAAGTTATTTTGCAGATAACAAAAGGACACTAAAATTTATGTGGAGAGGGAACAATCCAGAATAGTCAACATAATATTAAAGGAAAATAACAAAATTTGAGGGCTGTCACTACCCAACATCAATAATTATTATAAAGCTACAATAATCAAGACCATCTGGCATTGGCAAAAGAACAGACAAATATACTAACGGAATAAAGACTCTGGAAATATATCCACATAACTATAGTTAAATGATCTTTAACAAAGGAGTGGAGGCAATTCTATGGAACAAAGATAGTCTTTTCAACAAAAGAAAAGCCACATACAAAAAATGAATCTAGAAACAGCAGTTATACCCTTCAAAAGAAAAAAATGTAGTACAAGCTTCACATTTCATTTTCAAGCCAAAAGAATATTTAAAGTGGATATCAGCTTTACAGAAGCACAGAATTATAAACATTTTGAATATTCAACCACAGAAGATTGCTGAAATGAATTATAGCATATCTATACTATGCAAAAACTTGAAGTCTTTACAAACATGTTGTACTAGTACAGTAAGTCCTCACTTAAAGTTGTTGATAGGTTCTGTGACTTCAAACAAGATGACCTGTAACAAAACAAGTTTTACCATAGGCGAATTGATATAAACAAGAGTTCTGTTCCTATGGTATCTAATTAACATTAAAAGGAAATAACATCATTTGAGGATTTGCTGTATCTTAAATGACCTGAAACAATTCTGAGACACCATTAAAAGAGCAGCATTCAATTAAACACACACACCCAGAATATGATCACAGTTTAAAAATATCTTCTATATATATAAAAGGCGATCGTAGGTCCCTCCAACCCTCCGGTACATGTAATGTGCACTGGCAATTTAAAAATAAATGTTGACTCGCACATGCACGATACATATAAAGCTCTCGCTGGTGTCAATTGCACATGTGTTTTAATTTTATATTACTACTAGAGGCCTGGTGCACGAATTCGTGCACCAGTGGGGTCCCTTGGCCTAGTCTGTGGGATCAGGCCAAAACTGCCTCTCCAACATCCCCCGAGGGGTCCTGGATTGCGAGAGGGTGCAGGCTATGCTGAGGGACCCCACTGGTGCACAACTGGGGCCAGGAAGGAACATGGGAAGTTGGCTAGCCAGGGAGGGACTGCAGGAGGGCTCCAGGGCATGTCCGGCCCGTCTCGCTCAGTTCCTATCGGCCGGACCCCAGCAGCAAGCTAACCTACTAACCTACGTGTCAGAGTGTCTGCCCCCTGATGGTCAGTGCATGTCATAGCGAGTGGTTGAGCAGCCTTAGTATATCAATAGCATATTACACTTTGATTGGTTGAACAGACAACTGGACACTTAGCATATTAGGCTTTATTATATAGGATATTATATATACTATTTCGACATGTAATTTTTTGCAATAATGTAATTACCACACGAATCTTTCTTCTAATTAATTTCCTTTCAAGGTACACAAATCCGTGCACTGGGCCACTAGTTTATAAATAAATTCATACATAACATACATGTTAATTTACTGATAGCATATATCAACTAACATATTAATGACAGTTATTTCTGGGCAGAGGGTTAGAGGTGATTTTTATAGTGTCTGTGCTTTAACCATCTTCTACCATGGTAGAAAATGTGTATTATCTTTGTAATAAGAAAAAATAATGTTATTTTAAAAACTAAAGCTATTTTTAAAAACAATGCATTGTGCAAAGATTGCTGTTGAGAAAACCAATAAAAATTAGCATTTATTAAGATATGCCAAATGAAGTTATTTTACCTCATATTTTAAAACCCAAAGAATAAAAACCCATTGGATTAACATTACTTCTCCATCTGAAATGAAAGGTACTAACATAATTGTTCTCTCAAATTATTTCTTCCAAGGGCCTTTCGTCTAGATCCAACTGAAGAACCATATAAATTAAGCAATGCTACCATTTTCAATATGTGGTTAATAAGAACTCCTATAATACAGAAATGTATAGGCTTTAGGCACCAAGCTGGCTTTTGTCAAGAAACTTTCACAGGAAAGTTACACAATAAACGTAAAAAAGTAGCTATACCATAGGGGATATTGGTGCAGATACACACATGCTTTCTTAGAGAAACTATAGGGGAAAATAATGACAAAACTATATATTTTTTACTTTGTTTTTTTCTGTGCCACTTAAAAAAACAACACACAAATAAGCAGAAAAAAAATCCATTCTGCTCTGTCATCAGACAGAAAACTTTTAGATTCACAGAGCCTATGTGGATGTTCAAAATTCTCTTTTGAAGCATTTATAGGAATATTGCCCAATAAAAATGCCTGGTACTGCCATAGGTAAGACCCGTGGTCGGCAAACTGCGGCTCGCAAGCCACATGCAGCTCTTTGGCCCCTTGAGTGTGGCTCTTCCACAAAATACCACGGTCTGGGCGAGTCTATTTTGAAGTAGTGACGTTAGAAGAAGTTTAAGTTTAAAAAATTTGGCTCTCAAAAGAAATTTCAATTGTTGTACTGTTGATATTTGGCTCTGTTGACTAATGAGTTTGCCGACCACTGGGTAAGACTATCCCCGCCCCGCGCCCCCCCCTCCCCCCCGCCACACACACACACAAATAATCATACAGGAGAGTGTTTCTTGAACTACCGCCTATCTTGTTCCTCTAAATGCCTTTTAGTTAAAGGACATAATATAACTCTTTCAACTCTAACATTTCCTTGAGCCTAGACTACAACTGATCTAAATTAATAAATAGTCATTGAACAGAACACCATTATCCCTCAGCTAATCTATTTGCATAATGCACTATGGTTCATTCATAAATATCTATTATTAAAAAGTATAATTCTTCAATAAACATTAAGACACTGAGTTTTATCTGTATCAAATAAAATGCAAGCAATGCAGTAATTTATAATTCAAGACAAAATGCATCTGTATATAAGAACTACTACTGAAAGTAAAAATGGAGTTGTACATGTCTCCTAGAGAATTTGCACACATGCCTGTGTATTTAATTCTTAGGAAATCTTACTCAGGAAGAATAGTCTTTGCCTCATAAAAGTTGCATTCAGCTAAACTTCTCAGAGATTAATCTAGTCTTAAAACCATGTTACCTTCTATTTTTTTCTGGCAGGAATTATAGCTCTAAAGACAGACATAAATCAGTATTATTTCAGGGTTCAATCTTCCCTTTTCAAACTAATTGTCTACTTGCTACCATTAATTTCAAGAAAAATCGAGAAGTTTAGACAGTCTCAGACAACAGTAAACAAACCAAAATGACTGATAGAAAAGATTCTACTATGTATCATCAGGAATATATTCCTAAGAGATTCCCAAATCCTTCTTTTATGACAGAAAAAAATGGCAACACACAACCAAATAAGCTATGCTTATAAAAGTTACACATATTATTTAGGAAAAAAACCTATAGCTAAGAGATAATTTTGATGTCAATGGTGCCATTAAGAAAGTTTCATAGCTTTGAATAATTTCAGTATCTGTCATCATAATCTGTTATTATTTTCATTTACAAACATTGAGAAAGAAAATAAAACAAAATAAGACTTTTCTGCCCAATTTAGTCCAATACTGATTACATATACTGTTTACACCATACCTAATATCAGTTCATAAGTGAACTGGTTGGAAGATAGAAAAATAAAAGATTATCAAGTTAAATCATTATCACTATGGAAAAAGTGACACTTCAGTGAGGAGACCTAATCAAGTAAAGATATTGCAAATAATAATAACTTCCCTAGAAAAGCTCTAACATAAACTCAATTAAAACTATCTCTAGAGACTCAGTATTACATTCTGAAAACAGTAAACTATGTCATTAAAAGGAGGAAAAAAGATTATTAATAGGTCCTACTAAATAATGTGTTCTATTAAAATAATGTTTTCTCACAAAGCTGCTTCAAGGTAGAAATGTATTCAGAACCCAAGAAAAGTACACTTAATGTGCTATAACCGGTCTGAGGTTTTCTTTTTCAAAATAGCTAAAAATTTTAATAATAATGGCATAATTATGATTCTTATAGAGAGAATGAAGCCCAACTAACCACACTTCTTCAATGAAAAATATTCATAAGAACAAAAATAACTGGTTATTCAATGAGCCAGTGTCAGAGCTATAAATCAGGTCTTTTGACTACCAATCTTTCTACCTAGTTATAATGTAACTTATTACTATTTAAATCTTCCACCAGTTTTGATAGTTCTATTAATTTTAAAAGCATAAAAAGAAAGGTAATGCCTCTATTTTTCAAAACATCTCCTTGGATAATCCCATGTTCCCCATTTCTCTAAAATCTAACTACAAAATACATACAGAATTTTAAATCCACATAAATCAATTTGATAATCTATTCTAGTATTCGTAACAAAAAATGATGTCCAGCTTATAACAAAACTCCTTTTCTTAAATAAAAGACAAAACATTTGCCAATCTTTTTCCCCCCAATAAATCTCTTCCCTTTTCCAGGTAAATCTAAATGGATTGAATAAAAGAGACTTCTTTACCAATACTAACTTTCTAGCTGATCACACAAAGAAATTAGCAACTGCTTTCTCTGTGTGGCTCCTTAAATGTTTCTAAAAGTTTATCAGCATCTATTCTTCTAAGTTAAAAAATAAAATTGATTTGAGAGAGAGAAGGGGGAGAGGGAGAAAGAGTGGGGGGGGGAGGGGAGAGAGAGATTTGTTGTTCTACTTACTTATGCATTTATTGGTTGGTTCTTATATGGCCCCTGACCAGAGATCGAACCCACAACCTTGGCATATGGGGACAATACTCTAACCAACTGCCAGGGCAGCATCTGTTCTATTTGACTTTTATACGTAGTAAAGGGTCTCACATGTCTGTACCCTGAAGTTCCTACAATATTGTGCAGACAACAACTAGAAAGATAATGTCAAGAGAGAAAGCACTTTTAAGACTTCCCTGTTCTATTTGACTTTTATACGTAGTAAAGGGTCTCACATGTCTGTACCCTGAAGTTCCTACAATATTGTGCAGACAACAACTAGAAAGATAATGTCAAGAGAGAAAGCACTTTTAAGACTACCCTGAGGGAACTTTCTGGTTCCCTCAGGGTAGCTCATGCTTCATGGTTCACTAAGAATCAACAATCTCCTGAAGACTAACCCAGTTTCCAAGGTATTGAAAAATGGTGTCCTGAGTAGCAGACACAAATAACGTGACTACCAGGAAGACAATAATATGGTTACTCATCCATTACAAATTAGTAAAATGGCACTCTAGGCCGGTGCTTTCCAATTGCACTTTCGGCAATAATAAAAAGATTCCCTATCTTCATTGTCCAATACGTAGCTGCTAGCCACATGTGGCTAGTGAGCACTTAAAATGTGATTATGCCAATGTAACTGTGGAAACATAAAATTCTGAATTTTATTTATTTTTAATGAACTTAAATTGCCACATGTGAATTGTGATTATTACAGCTCTAAACTGTAAATAACCAACTGAATTGACTGACATGAACCTTTTCTCAATATAACTAGTTATTTCTGGATGTACTAGAAAAATCCAGCTCCCACTGCTATAAAACTGAGGTCTGGAGCCTGGACCAGAGTGACCCCATGCAGGCAATTTGAAGGCCAGTCCAAAACATCACATCT
This sequence comes from Corynorhinus townsendii, assembly GCA_026230045.1. Lineage (NCBI taxonomy): Eukaryota > Metazoa > Chordata > Mammalia > Chiroptera > Vespertilionidae > Corynorhinus > Corynorhinus townsendii. The sequence goes on from JAPDVU010000007.1 coordinate 15,188,119, forward strand.
TACACTATTTCACTGTACCAAAGCTCACTCACACACTGCTCAACATTCCCCCACTACCTGTGTCACTCAGACCACAAAACATTTTTCATCTAGTTGTTACTTTCTCTTTGCGGCCTCTTAATCAAATTGACAGAAACTAAAGCACATTCCAAAGGCATCAAGCAGAGATGCTAAAATGAAAAAGAGACAGTAGAGAAGCATGCTTTTGCACTAACCTTTCATGTCTAAAGACATGGATTCAAGTATAAATCAAACACTAAAGCTTGGTAGTCACATCCAAAACCCCAGGTGGATATGCATCCTAGTCATAAAACTCTTAAAATATGACAAGCTGAAAACAGAGCAGATGGGAACAATGGGCAGATTTGCTCAAGGCCACCATCATTAAAAGGCTGGGTCATGGACAATGAAAGTGTAATGAATGTCCCAGAAGCCTGGCCTTTATTTTCACAAATCAATTCAAACGGAAATATTTATACTAATAAAAAAGTATTAGGGCAATTTAGAGCTGGGAAAGAGAAAATGAGGAAGATGTGGGGGGAAGGAGGTTGTACTGTTAATTTCTTACTCTTCCCACTAAGTCCAAGAAATCCAGTTATATAAAGTAACTAAACCAAAGACTATTCAGTTTTGTCTCCTTTTCTCACACTCCTTTTTCCTCAAAGGAAAACTACACATGTCCACAAAATAATGTAAAATCATTAGAGAGGTTAATTCCATTAAAATTCTTCTTCTGAAAGGATGTGATTTTTAAATTGTTAAACGTAGAAGTAGGGCTTTTAAACTTCAGTTATTTATATTGCGGTTATAATTCTATTTGCATAGCTGAGCAATAAATCAGAATAAGAATATTTAATCCTGCTTGGGTTTGAGGTTCTTTGTTTAATAATTATCTAACACCATCTTTTCACAGGCCATTTAAATAGTTCATCTTCATTTCATAGTCCTCTTGTGCCAGTATCCCCAGGCAGCCAAGAATTAGGCAGTTCTATAACGGAATAAACTTTCTTACATTGCAGTTTGAAAACTGTCACTATGCTATTTATTTTTGGCTCGTGGGTACAATGCACAGTAACTATGCTGTCCTATTATTAAGATTTATGTACACCTTGTTACTCTTATGCCAACTGCCTTCTCAACAATTAGAAACAGGCATAGTAAGTTCACTGGCTGGAAAATCAAAAGTGCAACAGGAAACAAACCATTCCGTTCTATCCCCATAAACTTCATCTATTTGTATACTCATTTCTTGTCTTAAAATGACAATGTGTAAAATATAAAGTATTACATCTACAATTTCTGTTCCTTTTGTATAAAAATAGAAGCATGAGCATACACTTTCTTTCCCAGTTTTTAAAAGTGTCTTGTACCAAAAAAGATCTTCAAACAGTATTTAGCATAGTGCTTTGGGAACAGATATTGACAAAATAAATTATATTGTTCTGACTTAAGCTCAGATTTGAGCTTAGCTTTTGTATTTATAAATAAAAATACTTCATTCAAACAATTTTGAAAGACAAAGGTAATACCTCAGTCTGCTTACAAAAACAGAAGTGGGAGTGGAGTGAAGACAATTTAGACTAAGTAATCTTCACTTCAAAACAACGCAAGGTTCTCTAGCATGTCACCAAAAAAGTTTCATCTTGAAAATATCACCAAAAACTTCCCATTTTCAAATCTGATGGGATTACAGACACAAAAAGCCACATAATGTATGATTCCATTTATATGAAATGTCCATAATAGGAAAATTCACCAAGAAAGGAAGATTAGTAGTTCCAGGGGCTGGAGGGAGGAGGGAATGGGAATGACTGCTAATGGGTACATGGTTACATTTTTGATGAAAATGTTCTGATATTAAATAGTGATGATGATTGCACAGCTCAGAATTTACTAAATCTCAATGCACTGTATACTTTTTAAGAGTGAATTTTATGATATATGGATATTTCAATAAAGTTACAATTAAAAATTAAATCTAAATTAAAAAAATAATCTGACAGAATTCAAAAGGTTCACTTATACTACAATAGACATCATTCAGAGCTTTCCACTAGTTGGAAAAGTTTCTTTTTACCTTGGCAAGGCGGCTCATTTGATCTTCTGAGAGCGTACTGCTTGTTCTGCCAGGAGTTTTTGTGGGTTCTGACCCATCTGCTTCTACATTCGGCCAGACTTTCAAGTCATGCATCCCTTGACGAAACATGCTAGGCAAAACGAGAATGTTCCGGGTAGAAGTAAATTAATGCAGTTCATTACAGGAAATTTTCGATCCCTAAACAGAGAGAATTCCACACTAGGAAATGCATGTCTCTCTTGCCAACCTTTAAACCTCCAGTGAGTTGTAATGCAATTAACTAAGCAGCTAAAATCTATGTCACACTGCTTTTCACATGCCATTCTTTTCTCCTCCAAGCAGTCAGAACTTTTACAGAGATTCTAAAGGTGGAGTGGACAAATACTTAGAAGGATCATAATGGACCATACACTCTTCATAACTTCAGTGGAGATCTTGAAATAATGGAGACCAAATTGCGACCCAATGAAAGAATGTCACATTTACAATGACTGAAACAAAATTTAAATAATTACATAACTGTCTACTTTACATGACAAGTCAGCATAGTAGACTGCACAGTCAAACTGCTGGAGTTTGAATCCCACTTGTGCCATCTATTACCTAAGTGACCTTGGGTAAATTGCTTAACTTCTCTGTGCCTCCGTTTCTTAATCTATAAAATGGGATTATAAAGAGTACCTGTATCTCACAGGGCTATTAGAAAAATTAAATAAATCAGCACAAGTAAAAAGTACTTCAATAGTACCTGCCACATAATAAGTATTCAATAATGTTAACAGTTTTTATCTTTTTCAATACAGGTTGATTCTCCTGTCTTCTTTTCTGTAAGAGCAATGACTAGTGGGAAATACAATAGAGGATTTATAAAAGAAAAAGTTCCCATGTCTACAAAATATATAATCAGAACTTGAATCTGAGCTTGATCATCTGCTTTAAAGTGAAATACTTTATAACCTTTGATTGTCCTGCTTCCTTCAAAAAACTACCAAGATGTAGAATACAGGTTGAACAAACCCATAAAGGAAGTTTGGACAACTAACTGTTTTTATAGATATGCTACTGTCACATTTCTGAGTTTTGTTTGTTGTTTTTTTATGGGAGTGGAGGGTAAAAATAAGGAAAGTCTTCTGTTAATGTGTTCTTTCTTTTTAAGTGTTTGGTGTTTTTTTGTGTTTGTTTGTTTGTTTTTAACCAAACTGTTCAGACAATATATCTCCTCAAATAACATTGTCCCAAAGCTGAAAGAGCAAGCTGCCAATTGCGGTGGAAAGAATAAGACTGTAAGTGTATGCAGGTGAACAGGCAAGTCCAAAGCATTTTGTTCTCACATTAAATATTTTTTAAAGTAAGGTACATGTTGCATATATATTGATTTTTTTTGATCTTTAAAAACATTACACTTTAATAAAAGTTTTACATACATTTTAAAAACTATTATTATCACGCTTTGACTAATGGAAACTTTCTTCACAGATTTTCCTGGAGTCATAAAGAGGATTTTCACAGAACATTATGCAAAGTAATGATGCCATAAACATTTAGATTGGGAACTATAAAGGATAGCTGCAAGCTCATGAGCACCGTAAGACTGAAGACCATATCTGTTGCAAGGTTTAGCTCTAAGGTTGGCAGTAAACAGGTAATATCCAGCAACCATATCTGCGAAAGTTTACCTTATAGGCCCGAAACTAATGTACTGACTGTAGTAAAGAACCCAAAATCTTAGTATTTACCATGTTAGAGATTTCAAAAAAATTTACATTACAAAAAACGCACATATACAAGCCTTTCATAAAGTACATTTTCATTCTCTTTCAACTGAGTATTAGATTCAACATCAAGCAGCCCTGCTTAGACTCTAAGAAACTGGGTACAGTGAGGCAGCAACATCACTTTAAATGATTATCCTTAATTGTACCTTCAGAAACATCAGAAAGTTCTCCTTCCTTTTCTCCACCTCCCTATACCCCAGTGAATACTTGAACTGGCTGAACTTAAATAGAAAATAAGTACATTTGGCAGGAAGTCAGTTTACTAAATGATTTAAGTGCCTTGGAATGGATCTGGTGAGAAGATTTAAGGACAGGGGACGTGGAGGGCAGGGGTGGTAGCAAGTGACTCTAATGATCAAGTGAATGCATTACTTTCTTTTGACACTAATGGAGACTTTAGTTACACAGCTTCTAGGTAGCAAGCCAGAAGATGCTCAGAGCATCCTGTCCACCTGGGAAATTAAGCCAAGTAGGCAAGAAAAAAGAAAGCTCGGCAGGATCCCCTTCAGATGCCTGCAGAGGCCCCAGCAACAGCTGCTGCTGCTGCTCCAGCTCCCATGCCAAGCCACTGCAGCAGCAACTGCCCCGACTTCCGAGTTCACATTTGGAAAAAGTACCTGCAAGATAAATCTGCAGCTTGCCTGTAGTTCTTTGCCAATTCAATCTAACGATCAATCCAGTCCTCACCTCCTTAGAAATCTTACAAGCTAGACATTAATTATACTATTCTCCAAGAAGTATTGCTTCACACTGACTCAAGTATACAAATGAGATATTAGCAAATAGCAGGAGCTGATAGTCACTAGACTCCCAATACTATAATGCAACAATTAGGCACTTTGAGGACCACTTTTTAAAAGCTACTAAGCCCACACCAGGACTACTTAGGGAACACGGTGGGGAGCATCTGGTGTTATTTCATTGTTTAAGAAACATTTACGGAAACTACTGCTTCCCTAAGTCATGAGAATGTGGAGGCACATGGCATGATTTTTAATGGCAGGAGGAAGAAAGTTTGCACAGGCTTCTTGCCAAGGCCACTCAGAAGCCTCATGCTGCGTTCTCTCCCTGGATGTCAGCAGCACCATGCACAGCTGTGCAGCAGTACAGTCCATGTTTGCACTCTGCTATAACCCCTGAACATCCCGAATATCACATTCCTCCATAATCCAAAGCTGCACAGGAAGGGCAAGGCCATGCGAGGGACTCTCTGGGCTTGTCTCCCATGAAACCAAGTTCACCCCCAAGGAAAGGCCCAGGACACAGAGAGAAAAAGGAGTTATTTGAATTGCATAGGTTTTCTTTGAATTCCTTTTTTCTGAGATGAAGGTCAGTAGAAGCATCAGCCTACAGGCAATAGGACAGGTTTTTCACATTCCTTCCCCACTGCTCAGAGTACCCATAGAGTTCTATTACTACATAATGTTATCGCTTGAATACTACTATATAGGTGTAAAAGGAAATGTTAATGTAAAACCTTATCTTTACCTTAAAGTGAGCTGAATATCCCCTTATATCTGACTAGACACGAATAGAACCATTCTAATTAAAGGATTTTTTGCATAGGTATTACATACATATTTGCAAAGCAAACAGATTTACTATGATTTGTGTTTCTTGTGTTTTTTTGCTTAAAGTTGTACTATTTAGTAACATAGTTATTTAGTAACATAGTTTCATTATATTTATTTTTTTCATTACCCACCGAAGTTAAATAACACTTATTTTCCATGTACAGCAAAAAGGTATTAAAATGTTGCTTTCAATTAAATGGAAGTAAAAAAAGTGAGCAGGTGTAAATAAAAATACCAAGTAATTAAGACTGAATGTATTTAATATAGAGATATGCAGGAATTCTGAAAGTGGTAAATCAATGACTCATATTTGAGAAACCTTGCTCTAAGGGAGGTAATTTCTCAGAATCAGAGCTGCTCGCTATCATGTTTCATTTGTATCTGACATCTGATGTGTTCAGAGACACCAAGTTTGGGGCAGAAAATTGGCCAAGGAGCCTGGAATTCAGCTTGTCTGCCAAAAAGCACAGAAACTACTAATGACTACTGGAGTACTACCCAAAGGACATGGGTCAACTTGAAGGAGCTCCGATTGACCAAAAAGGGGAGTTTCTGAACATTATAAAGAATAAAGATAGCAATGGAAACATTTCAAAAATGTTTAAGACTATAAGTCCATGACAAAACTTAAAGACAAAAAACCATCAAATACTTTTGCATGTTACCAGGGCACCAACTCATTATTAAAGGTGATAAAAGATCAAGTTCTTCAAAGAAAAATTCCAATTAATATACACAGAAAGAATAATAGAATATCAACAAAAGGGATATGGGTTGAGTTTTTCACAGTAAACTTCTATTATCTGTAAATCTTTAAAAACTGAATTAACAACTCTTCCATTATAGCCATTACCACTATTAGCAAATTAGTGCTTTTTAACCCTACTCATTGTCCTTTTTATCACTATTATGACAAAGCAGAAAAACAAAGCTCTCACAGTATATGCCATATAGTCTTTTTTTCTAAAAGAAAGATTCTAATTTCCAATACTATTTTCTAATAGGAATCACATTACCAATCACTAACAGTAGAGTCATATAAATTGTGTTTCTTAATTAATCTATCTGTATATCCCATAGGAAATTCAGTCTCAAGAATTATGGAATCATGTAGCAGACATGTACACACAGAGAACCAGACTGGCATGAAATTCCCAAAAAGAAAAAGGATGAGAAACTACGACATCCCTAGAAATTAGAGGAGAATGCTTACCCATATTTTCCAAAGAGCGAAACTGTTGTCCCACCCACAGGCACTGCCTTTCCTGGCCCATACACATCCCATATAGTCAGGGCCACTTGGGCATTCCTGGGCAGGTCAGGGTACTTCACAGGTAGTTTTAGCCATTCATTCCAGCTATGGGAATAAAGTCAACATAAGCATATATTATATATTTAAAACTTTCTTTTAAATTAACAAACCATGCAAGAAAAAATGCCTCAAAGATTGTTAGTACTACAAAAAATAATGTGAGTTATCTTACTTAGTTTCGCTCTAAGCAACTTCAATTTTAAATACGGAATACATGAAAAAGTAAAAAAGAAAAAAAAAGCTCATAAAAAACAACACTGGTAAATCTTTTAATAAAAAAACTCAAGACAATATCACTAAGACACAAGATATACGACAATGGATAATAATGGTCTGGGAAAACACTTAAACCTGGTTATAACCAAACTTATTTTGAACCAAACTGTGATTTCTATAAGCATTCCCTGGAACAAAGGTATGAAAGAAAAAAATCAGAATTAATCATAATACATTCAAAGTGATGCTGAGGATAACATGGCCCTACAATGTACCTCAACAAGGCAGAAAACAAGAAAAGCCTTAAAAAGGTCGAAGTAGACTACTACTTTTTAATATGAAGTTACCAGACAGCTCTGGACAGCAATGTCACATTTTCTTACGTGAGATTTTTCTATTCCCCAAGTCATTTCATTAATACTGATAATGCTTACTTATTAGTTTTTCTATGCTTTTAAAGAATGTTTGTATATATGATTTCCCTAAAGAATGTTTGTTCTTAATAAAATAATGACAGCACAGCTAGTGTTTGTTTTTAATTTCTTTTTTTTTTACTCTTTATTCAACTCAGCATATTGAACAGAACTTTCAAAAACTTAAAGGACAACTCATTTATATCCACCATATAAACTGAAGTACCTACAGGAAAATCGGAGATGGCTAGCCATTTAAAGGAAAATCAGTCATTTTTTTCTTCCATAAAAGTCTCAAAAAAAAAAAAAATCACACCCTGAAAAAGCCATTCTCCACTACAGATAAGCTAGAGCAGTGGTTGGCAAATTGCGGTTCGCGAGCCGCAGTTTGCCGCTCTGTTGACTAATGAGTTTTCCGAACACTGAGCTAGAGGAACAAATTTATTTAGTTACTATCCACAGGGTGGATTACGCTGAAAAGGAAAATACTAAGCAGTGTCGTGTTCTGCCGATGAACAAATCAGAGAAAACACAGGCTACAATTAAAGAAAGTCAGCCAGCGACAATATCCGAAATAAACTGAAAATTTTCACATCTATATTTTGTCCTTTGAGGAGACAATATATATAATCAAACAATCATTTGCCTTAAATCTTTTGCACTCTAACCCCAGGCTTTAATCAAAGCAATGGTACTTGAACCTGTTTTATATACGGGGCTTCTGCAGAAGAGTTCTTTTGAAGAAAATGAAATCTACAGCTAAAATACAGTTTGAAAACTGCTCTAGATATTTTAGGGATTCTGGAAAGATCTGGTCAGACATCGGAAAATTGTGTATTTTGAATACCATTTTGTTCTCCACCTCCCCCTGCACCATCCCTATGCCATCCTTCATTAGGCTCAAGACTAAATTCACCTAATAAAACGTCCACAATATTGTGAGACCTAAAGCCTGATTCTTGATGGTCTAATCCCACCCACCCCCCACCCTCACTGTACTAATTCTCTAGTCTGATTAATACACTCCTAAATCCCAATGTTTGAATTTTTAAATTATGTTAGGCTGTTAGTATATGTGTCTCTCTAAAGCCATTTTAAATCCATCATGGGACAAGAATATTTAATGTTTTTTAAATTAAATCACTTGCCTACACAATAATTTTCATATATAAAATTTTAAAATTTACATAATTCCACATCTAAAAATGAGAATTTTATCTTAAGTGCTTACAGAAATTGATGGATGTGCAAAGTAAAAAGCCTATCCTACTGTTACCTTACCTACCATGAGTTATGTTCTTTTTTTCTATTTTAGTACTTTATTATTTATTATTATTATCATTATTGATTTTAGAGAGAGAGGAAAGGGGGAGGGAGTGACACACACGCATCAATTTATTGTTCTGCTTATTTATGAATTCTGTGGTTAATTCTTGTATTGTTGCTTCAAAATAACACTGGGTATACATAAAACAAGATTGGCCTCAAGTTAGTAATTATCAAAGCTGGGTGATGGGGCCTTGGAAGTTTATTATACTTTCTACTTTTACACAGAAGGGAAGAGAGAACAAAAGAGTTATAAAGCTGTTCTAGAAGACCCAATGTTGAAGTTTGAAAATTTCCAGAATAACAAGTATATACACAAATATATACTTCTCTGTGTGTGTGTGTGTGTGTGTTCATTCACAAAAAGACTACTAAAGAAATTACATCATTTAAATAATTGGTTTCAATGCAGCCAGATCACCAGAGCTCAGACTTCCGCTCTCTCTGAAAAAAGACTTCCCAGCCAGCTGGGCCGCACTTAGTGAACAGAGGGTTGTACCCTCAATACCAGAGCCTGGCAGTCCATGTGGCCACACCTTATCTTCCATGAGCACTGTGTGCACAGGCTCCTTCCTGGAGGTACTACTGTGTATCCTGCAGCTAGCCAGCCTACCAGGGTAATGAACAACACTCAGAGACTGAGCATTAAAACTGCTCATTATAATCTATCAAATAAGAAGTATCGAGAGGTTAAATTAAGGACCCACGATATTGTGGGTTCTGGAAAAACAGGAACTTCATGTTCATTATAAGTCCCTTGCATCCTGACAATGGTTTGCTAATGTATCATCTCAATAAAACATGAACTTAAAAAGTTGGTTTCAAATAATAAAAATGTGTTTTTGATTTGGGTCATTTTGTGAATCAGTCAAGTTCTCATAAAAATATGTCAATATACTGAATACAAATAAATTTACTTCCATCTTAACTATCCAGGTCAATCAATGCTTACAAGTATTAAATGATTTTTTTAAATTCCTCTGTAATCACTACTAAATCATACTTACAACATCTATAAAGACTTTGGAGAACAGTCTGGAACTCACCATATTCAAGAAAACAACTTACTTCCATCTTGTACTAAATGCCTTGTAGGATGTCCTCACTGGCAAGGCCAGAGGCTTCCCTTCTGCAAAAACTTGACAAGTAACATAAAGGTCAGAGCAGGTCTCTTGGTACAATCCTGAAAACTTCAACATTGGGTCTTCTAGCACAGCTTTATAACTCTTTTGTTCTCTCTTCCCTTCCAAACTTCCTCTGGAAATATAAGAACAATAATGTTTAGACAAACATTTTTTAAGCATATAGAAAACAAATACTAAAGTTTATGATTGCGTCACAGCAACCTTATGCTACCTAAATATTTTCTTGTATATGAAGTTAAAGTTACTCTTACATCTAGTAAAGGAATCTTAAAATCCTAACATACCTACAATCATTTCTATCTTCATCAATCATTTCTCTATCTTAAGCTTATTAATTTCAAATCCTGTCATCAACTCTTGGTCTACCTTCCAGACATCACCAGCTTTCCAGGCCTTAGTTTCACTTTTATTAATTTCAAGTTGAATACTTATTTATCTACTAGAGGCCTGGTGCAGGAAATTCACGCACAGGTGGGGTCCCTAAGCCTGGCCGGCGACCAGGGCCATCTTGCCCAGTTCTGATCAGGGCCAGGCCAGGCAGGGAAAGGGATGGGGCGGGGAGGGGAGAGGGAATGCGGCAGGTTGGCTGTGGGAGTGCACTGACCACCAGAGGGCAGCTCCTGCATTGAGCGTCTGCCCCCTGGTGGTCAGTGCGCATCATAGTGACTGCAACTGTTTGTTCTGGTCACCTCATAACAGTGGCTTAGGCTTTTACATGTATAGATTATTTCAAAACATTTACTATACTAGGCATAGTGGCCCAGAAATGAAAGACAAGATAAACAATACAGCGCTACAAGAAAATGTTAAGTCCTTGTTTCCAGGGCGAAAAACTTACTTTTATTTGCATATCCTTTTTGTATTCTTTCAATTTTTTTTATTTATTTACTATGTGGATTTACTATCTGATCATTTCTTTAAATTAAAAGTAATAAAAGGTAGGTACAGGAAACTATGAAAAAGGTAGAAACACCAATTGGGAATCAAAATTGTAACCATGTTCTCACTTTATAAATAATGAAGCAGGGACTCAGAGTTCAAGGATCACGAAGTAACAGAGCTGAGAATAAAAGCCAGGGCAGACAAGGCCAAAGCCAATGTTCTTCCCACCACAGAAAGATACTGTACATCAAAAGTCTGGGAGCTTGGGGGCTCCAAGTCCCAGAAAGATAAAAAAGAACAGCATGGACCAAAGCAAAGAGAAAGATGGCATGTTTAGAGAACATCAAGTTGTTAGTTAAAGCAAAAAGCTCAAGTAGGGAAGCAGCTAGAGAAGGAAAAGGGTGTGTGTGGTGGTGGTGGGGGGGAGGGGCGGAAATGAGGCTAAGCAGTCACCAAATTCAGACCAATGCCTTACACAATGAACATTCAAAAATCTAACTGAATTATTTGACATGAGAGTGCTATAGTCGGATTGGTATTTATGATACCTTTGGCCGGAGTTTCAGAACATAATGGAGAGGTGTAACTGAAAGCAAGATCAGTTAAGATTTTCATGAAAAATTATGAAGGAAAAAGAGAGGCTAAGGCTAGAGCAGTGGGGTAGAAAAGATATTTAGCAAGTAGATTCAAGATTCAAGACAACTTGTGAATGATTTAATAAAGAAGGGAAGGGACAATGTCTGCATGACTCAAAGTTTTGTGTCTTAAACTGGAGGAATGTTGCTAATAATCACCAAGATAGGGTGAGACAATACAGGAAGTTCTGAGTTAGGGGGGTAAGCTAATGATGTGCTTGATCTGGGACCAGTTACTTTTAAAGTGCTTGGGGACATCTAAGGTGACCATGTCTTATAGGCCATTTAATATTCAATTACAATGCTAAGAAAAGGGACATCAAAAGTGCAAATTGTTATTAAAACCAAAGAAATAGATTAAAAGGCCTGGGATAAAAATTAGAATTAAAAAATTTACTGTTCTCTGATTTTATGATTCTAAATTGATACTTCCAGCCCCCCCCCCAAAAAAAAAGGAAAAAATGACAGTCTGAGAAGCTAAAAGATGGTTAGTACCAATTTTACCAAACTTCTGATTAATGCTTTATCTTTGCCTTAAAATAGTCAATGTGTGTATCTGCTAATAATGGACCATTTTTTGGTGGTTGTTGTTCTTTCCTTTTAATGTTGAAAAGTTCCAGAAATACATTAACATGTCCAAGAAATACTGAGAGGAATGAGACTGAAGGAAAAAGCCCTGTACTAGATGATGGCATACATACAGTTCCTGTATAAGCATCTAGTGGTATTTGATACAGAAATTAACTTAAATGGGTGTATAAAGCATTGTACAAATTTACCATCACCCAAAACAAATAGTAAATTGTCAGAGTCTTATGTAACTTCTGAAAAATAAAAAGAAACAGTCACTCAAAGGTGCGCCTGACAACTGAGAAGATGTCCTTACCGCAGATACGCAGCCCTCTGCCTGAGGAACTTTTGTTTACTACCTACCGACATATTACCAATGACGTTATGATGAGTACTTTGTGATAATTTTTGCATATGAAAACACTCCTCTAAGACGGCCTGAAAGTGGACATAATGTCCGACTCGGTTCTACCTGTGCCCCACCTCACTTCCATTATTCTCATCTCAAGATGTCATGCCCTGGACCTTCACTTCAACAGCGAAGCCCCAAGAATTTCCCTGCAAGGCTCTTTTCTCCTATCTTCTGGTCCCTTTGGAACTGGCACCCTCCCCTTAGACTCACTCCCCGCGCCTCAAGCGAAACCATGCCAGACTGTCCAACGATTCACCCTAACCCTCTGTCACTTCCCGCGCTTCTACGACTGTACAGCCATGTGCTCATCTCATCCTCGGCTACCACATCTGCCTGTGCCTGCACAACTCCGCAGTCTTTGCTCCACCTTTCAGCCCCGGGTTAAAGGAAAGATCTTCCGATTATCAACTGCGGGACGACTTTACCGAGACTAGATTTCTTCATCTGTAAAATGGGACGAGTGATCCCTCGAAAGGTTGCCGTGCACAGCAAAATGCTTTGAAGAAAGTAAAACAGCGTTGGACATCGGGGCTAATTCCTACCGCTCTCCTCCCACAGCGCCCTCTCCACTCCGCGTTCTTCCCCTCTGCCCCAGCCACAGCTCTCCCCGCCGCCCCCAGGCCGGCCTCCAGGCTAATCATCATCTTCTCCCCTCAACCCACAGGCTCCCGACTCCTCTCCTTAAACTCCAGCAATCCCCGTCCCTGTCCCCAGAGCCTCTTACATCTTAAGCCGCACGTTGATGTCCAGGTCACAACTGTAGATGTAGTGGAACTTCTCCGCTTCCCCCATCGCGCCTCCACCAGAGCAGCACCTACCGCGGGAAGCAGGGCGCTGAGGAAAGACGCTGGGTTACAACCAGCTGAGTCCCACAACACGGGCGCTTCCGGTCCCGCCTCTCGACCAAGTCCGAGCCAATCACTGCCTGGGGCGCGACCCAACGCGCCGGAACTCCCCGCCCAACCTTCCCTTCTGCGCATGTGCAAAACAGTCTTCCGTCTTGCTTAGAGGTAAACAGAATTCCGGCAACACATCGTTCTGGTTACTTCCCAGACTTTGGGTATTCTTCCTGTTTGGACAGGGCTTTTTTTTGTTTGTTTGTTTTGTTTTTAAATAAAACAAGCTGTCATTTGAGCTTGAGCTGTTCCTAAAATCAATCCGAAGAAACAATGCGTTTCAAAAATAATTGTAGCAACTTTCACTGGCTACCGGCTAAACCAGGGACAGTCACAAGAATTAGAATTTTGCCAAGTTTAAATTTCAGTGATCTTTCCAAAATTTGCAGATTTAATTTAAAAAATTGCTTTCTCAAGCAACGATTTTCTCTGTCTGCTCTAGAGAGTGAAGAAAGGACTAGACACAGAGCAAAAACAAAACAAAACAAAACTTCCAGTTTTGGCATTTATGCTACTTTGGACAAAGCAGTTGGGTGCTTGTTTGCACAGGGTATATTCAGACCCACTGTTGCTTTGAAGACTGAACTCTAGTTGAAACCCATAAACGTCCAGTAATGACTCCAGAACTCAGGTTACTAAACCCTCTGAACTCCTACAATGCTTGTCTTTATAATACTTAATATTATCTAAAATCTTAATCTTCATTTCCAACTAGATTCAAACTCTTTGAAGGCAAGAATAGTGTGTCAATATACTTCTGTACCTTCCCCCTTTAGTGCCTAGCACATTAATGAGTTTAATAATTCCTTGTTATTATTATTGTTGATATGAATAAAAGTCTCCATTTTCTATGTGTTTACTGTTAAGTGTCACATGGTAAGAGGAATCCCTAGAGTATGTAAAATTTACAGTGATTAGGAAAAAAAATACCTTTCAAGGAAAGGTTGAAGGAAGTATAGTGCCTTTCAGGGCAAAAAAAAAAAAAATGGCTAATGTACAATTTTTTGTCCAAAGTAAGTTCTCAAAAATATTTGTGGAAGCAAGATGAAGGAAAAACATTCTATTCTCCTATAACTAAAAGGTGCAACAGAAAGAGGGCAGACTTAATTTGTTCCTATGTCTAACTACCACCAATGTTTGGAACTTACAAAAAAATGTAATTGCAGCAATCAATAAAAATTGAACTTTTGAATCAGCAGAGCTGCCCAACAGTAAAACAAATAGTTACATGTGCCCTGTCTCTGGATAATTCCAGCAGTGGGTGTGAGGTTTGATGTCAAGTTTCTCAAACATGAATAAAACATTGACAACTTGTAAAGAACTCAATTCTCTGATCCTAATACTGACTTAAATTACTTTTATTATAGTGCTATTTAATGTTTAAACCTAAATGAAACTTCATAGATAAACATACACATATATTTCTTATAAATTATTTTAAAACCAAATTTAAAACTTAAATATAAAAACTTGAAATTAACAATCTTAAAGTAACATGATATTTTTGTTAAAACTACTGCATACAACATGAATGTGGTATTGACTACTCTTCTAGTACCAGCTCTTTGAAATTCTGCAGGTCTATTCTGCTACATACCACATGGCAGTTCAATTTTCTTGCCTCATTTTCTATTCAAATTGCTGTGAAGTCTTCATGTGTAAGTACTATAATGGCATTTGGCCTTTACGTGGCCCCCAAAGCATTTTTTATCCTAAGTCTATCTCTGTCCTTTTCTCATTAGCTCGTAACAGTTAAAGTAATAGTAATTGACACCAACAGTCATGTCACAAATACAATGCAGATAAAAGTGTAAAAATAAAATGTCAGTACTCAGTGCTAAGATACTAGAATCCAGCATAAACTTATGTTAACTTTTAAAAGATAATTATAGAGAAAAACTAAAAATTAAAAATGTATTATGGAAACTTCTTAAAAGACTGTAATTATTAAAGGTATTAATGCAACAAGAATGACTAATGTGCCAGTACAGAGGAGGATTTTTGTAAGTCATAGAAGCACGGTAAAAGTCACAAAAACCCAAACTGGCAGTGCCTTTCCTGGACCAACCATGGGTCAGGAAGACATTGGTTAGTAGATCTGCATATCAGAGCACTCTTAGCAAGGCCATGTACGTAGGGGAAATGGAAGCTTTAGGCACTTTATTATGAAAGGAAAATCATGGTATTTTCTTTCCCAGGTGATCTCTCACAACTCATAAATATAGCATACACTTATACAACACAACACAATTTGCATTGAAAGAATCCATAGCACAGACCACTGCCTGTCTTTAAAAAAAAATAATAATAACTTTTGCCCTAGCTAGTTTGGCTCAGTGGATAGAGTGTCAGCCTGCGGACTGAAGGGTCCCAGGTTCCATTCTGGTCAGGGGCACATGCGTAGGTTGCGGGCTTGATTCCCAGCGGGGTACGTGCAGGAGGCAGCCAATCAATGATTCTCTCTCATCATTGATGTTTCTATTTCTCTTTCCTTCTCCCTTCCTCTCTGTCATCAATAAAGATATATTTAAAAAAATAACTTTTATACATGGATGTTTGTGTGGCAGGCTACTTAATTGACTCTTTTGTTCCATATTTAATTCACCTCTGGAGTTGCCATTTTGATTTTGTTTTCTTATGCAATCTTGCTTCAATTTTATGTTTAATTATTCAACTAACAGGTTTTAATAATGGTGAAGAAAATTTCTTATAACGGTCCATTCCTTTAAGTGACCCAGGACTCATGTAGTGATAAACAGGTTTGTTTTTGTCAATTTCTATCACCCAATTAATCCTCGTTAGCTGGTAATAAAAAATTTCACTCTTAGATTTTAAAAGCTGCCATCTATTATTGATCTTTCATCAAAAAAAAATAAATGTGATATTGTGTAGTTGAAATGATCTCATAAAATTGTTGCTCCAATTTAAAAATTGCCTCTAGGAGTTTTCTAATAACTCCAGGTCATTTAGAATCTAATAACATGGTAGAACAGATAACATTAAGGAAACTTGAAAAATCCTACCTCATAAGCCAAGACTCTTGACCATTTGTCAAGTGACATTGTGGAAAGCTATGTACTTGAGAATGTCTACTAGTGATCCTGGAGCAGGAACTCACAAGGCCTGGGTGTTCCATTAAAAAAATGCAACTTCAATCAACTACAAAAGTGAAAGATCAAAAGCAAAAGTCTTTTCTGATACTTTAGACTACATCTTGCTAATGGATGCACAAAATAAATCAAGATAAAGTACAGAACCATATAGATGCAGTTCAAAATGATGGTGGCTTAATGCTGAGATGCTGAGTATAGTTCCCAGGGAAGCCGGTAGGGAGGTGTGCAGTCTCCTTGTTCCAGGTGTGGCTGCCTCTATAATAGCTCTCTGCAAAACAATCAAGGAATGATATTTTCTCTTTTTCCTTAAAAGCAAAATTCCTCTTTGGATTTCTTTTGGTTAGTGAATACAGGTACTAATGCAGATCTTAAGTAAAAGTGAATTGGTGCAACTTGAACTTTTGAAAAGTGGGGGATACCCATATTATGATAGAAATTCTTGAAAACACTGTGAAAGAAGATCAAAATAAGGGATAGATTTTTGAGTGTGCTGATTTAAATAGTGTTGGGGAGGAGGGTGAGGTGTGAGGAGACTTCTCTCAGAATGTGATGTTAGGCTTACAATGATGAGATGTAAAAGAAGTTTCTTTGCAGGGGTAGGGGAGAAAGACTGGAACTCTCTCAAGGCCCAGTGCAGTTTTGTAATTCAGAGTTCATGGGGCTAAGAGTGTGTTTTTTTAATTTTTTTAAAAATTTTGATTGAAGACAACGTAAATAATAAGCAGACATTTCTCACACAGGTTTTTTTGTTGTTGTTTTTTTTCCCTCTCCATTCCAAGGTCTGAGCACTACATACCTGCCACTCCTATATTGAGTGAGGAGGGCAAGGAAGCACAGAGAGCTCAACACACCACCATGTTCCTGATAACACATTGGTCAATTTCAGGTATATTATTTTATTTAATTATTTCAACGAATTAGTGGATTAGGTACTGTTCCCCTATTTTACCGAAAAGTAACTGTAAAGTGGGTTAGGTGATTTGTATATGATTCTGAGCAAATACAGGGCAGAGCCACTGACTTCATAAACATGATATACTTACCATGATGAGTTCCAGAGCAATTCTTGGACTTACTCTTTGCAACAGAAAATAAATTCTAATGGCAGTATCTTTAGCATCCCTGGTGTTATTTAGCACTGCTATTGACCCCTCTTCCTCTCTACAGATTAACTACATGGATGGAGGAGATTTTGGCCCATCCAGCATCTTATTTAACAAACTAGGGGCCCAGTGCACAAATTCATGCACCTTAAAAGGAACTGTGGCCGCAAGGCTGCAGTGGGCACAGGGGTGGGTCTTGGCCCATCCTCCACACCCCTGCCTGGCCCCTACTGCCATGGCCCCTGGTCCCCTTTCTGCTGGCAGCCCCACTCCCACTGCCGCTGCTCCCATGTGCTGAGGGCACCAGCTGCACCCACTTATGGTACGATTGGGGCCGGTGCTAGCAGAGGGTGCAAGCGGCAGCTGCTGCCCTGATTGCCTCTCAGGAGCAGAGGAAGGTGGAGAAGCCCTCAGGGCGATTGGGGCTGGCAGCCACCTCTCTCACCCACTGATGGCGCCGAGCAATTGGGACCGGCAGTGAGTGGGACCAGTGACTCTGGTGTTGGCTGTAGGTGCGAGCAGGGCCAGTGCTGGCAGTGGGTGCAAGTGGTGGCTCTGGCACCAGCAGTGGGTGTGAGCACTGAGTGGGACCATGGCCTGTGGGAATAAAGAATTTTCAGTAACCATCAGAGGCTTGCCCCGATGATGACAGCAACTGGTTCCCCACCTGTTCTGGCACCCCCGCTCACCTGCTCCACCGTCCCACCGTGGCTGACTCTCGCCATGTTCTGCACATGCCCCCTGGTGGTCAGCACACGTCAAAGCGACCAGTTGTTTGGTTGTTCTGGTTGTTCCACTATTTGCATATTAGCCTTTTATTATATAGGATATTTAGTGAGTGCTTAAAATATGCCATGAACTATACCAAGCATTGTTTTAGACATTGGCTTCTCCAATTTCATCAGGGAGACAATGGGAACACCATCTGCATCCCACCACCCCTTAGTGTGTGTTTTCTATGCCATCATGCAATCTGTCTTGTAAGAACATATGCCCAAAGAGCTGTACTTCATTTGTTCTATAATATTGGGGGATGACAATGACACCAAACCTGCTGCTCAAAAGCCAATAATCAAGAGACAGGGTCTGATTGAAGGAAAGCAGGTTTATTCAAGAACCAGCAGCTTTGTAAGACAGGGGAATGTTGTCTCAAAGACAATCTTAACATCTCAGTGCAGACAGGGGTTTTTATGAGCCAGGAAGGGGTAGGCAGAACAAAGGGAAATGGAGGGTGTTGTGGGCTCTCATTGGGGGTGCTATGTGATACTCAGCACAGTTGGCTCTGATAACCATCTAGGAGCTGGTCAATCTATGGTCTGTTTTTTCTCAGGCATTTCAACTCCAGGAGCAAATCTCCTGGAGTTGAAATGCCTGAAGGCTGGAGTTGGCTTCCTTTGTGGTTAGTCCCTGGAATCCTTAAGCAAACAGGCTGTTTATCAGTAGCTACATGTGAATTTACCAGTCAGCATTTACAGAAACAATATTAAAAGAATGGTTGCATGGGTTTACAATATTACCTTACTATATTTCTGAGAATTCACTTTTAGAAAACCCATTGCAATGAGTGTATCCTCAGCCCACATTATGTTTGATCTGCAATTCTGCCCTGTGTTCATTCTTCACTTTGTGCTTCTACATGCCCCACAGGACAGAGAAGCTGCTGTGTTTTTGGCAATGCTTATTGCCTTTCCTGTGTGCATTTGTGTTTGTGCATGAATTTTAATCATAGAAAGGTTATTGACCCAACACTCAGACTTGCTTCTCTGAGACAGAAGGAAGAGGTACAATTATTATTATAGACAATAATTAGTGACACGGGTACTTCTTTGAGATTCCTGAAGGGATTCTAAATCATTTTGCCACCTTCCAATATTCTGTAAATGGACAGGAAAAAAATGACAGAGACCTAAAAGGAAGGAAATAACCTCATTGTGTGTAAACATTTTGGGGGGACACCCTATATTTAGTACCAAATTATTTTGCACTAAACAGATTGTTTAGTTTGTACTTTTTAATGTTGACTTCACTGTTTAAAATGTCACCCAGTATAGTCCTTTAGTGTTGTCTAGTGTTCCTAAGTGTAAGAAGGTTGTGCTATGCTTTACAGAGAAGCTTACCTTACAGTGTCAGGTAAGCTTCATCAGGTAAGTAATAGAGCAATTGGCCATGAAGTCAATGTTAATGAACTCATAATATATATTAAATAGGCATCTTTAAACAGAACACACATAAAACTAGATTATGTATTGACTCATGAAAATGTTGGGACCAGAGGCCCACAGAAACTTAACCCTATATTATAGCTAAGAGCAATGGTTCATTATATACCAATTCAGTGTTCATGGCTACTTTATAGAACAAAACTACATAAGTAACCAGAATTGATGGTTATGATAGTATGAAAAGTAATATAGTGTCCCATGGGAGTACATTACACTGGCTCTTTACATTTGTAGGGTGTAGATGAGACAAGGACGGCTTTGCAGAGGTAGAAAGGATGAAGCAGAGATCTGAAAAATGAGTAGAAGTTGGTCAAGTGCCTGTGATTGGAAGGAAGAAATGTGTTCCCAGAAGAGGAAACAGCCTGGGTTTTCTTAAAAGGGGATGAATTGAGAGAAATACAGAAGACAGCAGGAAGGGAGTATATTCGTTTGCCAGGACTGCTGTAATAAAATACCCTAAACTGGGTGACATAAAAATCAGAAAATTAATCTCATACATCTGGAGGCTAGAAGTCCAAGATCAAGGTGTCTGCAGGGTGGGCTTCTTCTGGGGGCACGGAGGGAGAATCTAGTTCATGTCTCTCTAGCTTCTATTGGTTTGATGACAATCTTTTGTGTTGTTGAGTTTACATAAATATCACCCTGTTTTCTGCTTTCATCTCTTCATGACCTTATGCCTGTGTTCATGCCAGTGTCCAAATTTTTCTTTTTGATAAGGACATCCGTCATGTTGAATTAGGGCCCACCCTACTTCATTAGGAACTCATCTTAACTAATTATATCTGCAATGACCCTATTTCTACCTAAGGTCACATTCTTTAACATAAGAACTTTGAGGGAAAACAATTCTACCTATAATTGATAGGAAAGATTATGAAAGAGGGTTAGAGATAGGAGGAGCCAGGGCCTGATTAAAGAACACTAAAAAGTTTAGACTTTAGCATTAAAGGCAAGGCATAAAAAAAAAAAAAAAAAAAAAAAAAAAAAGGAAGAACAATGCACTTTCCATTGACATTCCTCCAGATTTGTGATTTTAGTTTGTCCTAGTCTTTGAGTGATTTTACCACTTTTCAAGTTGTAGACAATTAATAGCAATGCAAAACAATTCCAATAGACATATCCAAGTTGACTTCCCTCCACCATCTTTGGAAAAATTTTACCTTAATTTACATACTCATGTCAGTATTTTTGAACTGAAAAAAAAAATAGGCAAGACCATTTAGTTAATGACTGGACTGAGACTGACAATGTTGAACTTTATTTGAGCCCCGTGTTCTTGGACAACAGAGATGGTAAGAAACCTCTACTCTGTGATCTGGCAAGATAGTTTACTACGAAGAACCACCCTTCTCCCTATGACTTACATAAAACTTGCTAATGAATCTCTTTTTAATTTTGACAAGTCCAGACACAGACTCTAAATTTCTATTCTTTGTCTCATAAATAATTAACTAAGCTGTTTGTCTTCCCCAAATTAACCAGACACAGAGAGAAATATTTCTTATTTAGTGACTTATGAGAACCCACCCCCCCATTATAAAAACAATCCCAACTGTAAAATCTCTCCAGTTATAACCTATCTATTTCTCCCGATAAAAGTTTAAGATGAAACCATCTTGCTGAAACACTCTGATCTTTAGATCTGGAGTGTTCTCCCTATAGTTGTAGCCTGAATAAAAATAATTTTCTTCCTTGTTTGGTGTTTGTCTTTGACAAGAACCAATCAACCATTGAATCCAAGTACCTCCAAATAGCCCTGAAATTGGAGTAAAATCTAGCATTTAATAATCAACTTGTAATTTCAGTGAAATTATTATTTCCTGTCAACCTTAGTTTCAATGTCAAATCAGCTTGCTTCTCTTTTCCCTTCCAGAGCTGAAGTCTCATCCTGTATTTCTTGCATCTATTGCTTGAACATATTGCTATTGGGAGCAATAATCTCTGATTAACAAAACCCCACAAACTTCTCATTAGATGTAACTATTTATAATTAAACTGAAACAATTTAAAATTATATAAAAAGAAAAACTTATGCAGGTAAAATTATACAAATGCTATTTTGTCTTTAGTGGTACTTGCTGCATAAAATCATTTAATATCATATGAACATTTGATGACATGCATTTCAGTATTTGCATTTCCAGATGACTTTTGGGTTCCTGAAAGTGTTTTTAAGTGCAATGCACAGAAATTATGGATTCCCATTTTCTATAGAAGGCATCCTTTTAAAATGCACATTTTGCTTACACTGATTTAAATAGTTCTGCTTTGACTTAGAATTTTTCTGTGGTTCATTGATTTTTTTTCTTTTTTTAAAATATATTTTACTAGTGACTCGGTGCACGAAATTCATGCACATTAAAAGGGGATTTATTAGAGGAAATAATTTAATATTGCTATTTGCCCTTTCTCTATAATAGAAGTGTTAGAGATGAAAGAAAATTAGTAAAATGTATATGAAAACCTTCCTCCTGCCAGAGTCTGGGGCTCACCACAGGACCCAGAGTCAAGTCCCTGCACACCCACATGCACCTCAAAATTTCGTGAGACCCAGACTGGGCCAGTCCCCTTCCCCCATTGGGCTAGATCCAGACCCAGCCAGTCCCACCATTGTCAAGCCCTGCCTGGCAGTGGGCGTATCCTCAGGTCCCCTGGCCCAGCCAGGACTGGGAGCATAGTCTAAGGTCCCCCAGACCTGGGCTGGGGGCATGTCTTCAGGTCCTCCATCAAGTGCCGCCAGGTGGGGGACACAGCCTGAGATCCCGTGTCAAGCCCCGCTGGGTGGGGGGCATGGCCTGAGGTCCCCCTTCAAGCCCTGCCAGGTGGGGGTTGGTGCAGCTTCAGGTCCCCTGGCCTAGCACCAGGAGGGGTGCGCACCCTCAGGCCCTCCATCAAGCCCCACCAGCAGGGGCAGGGGCGCAGTCTCAGGTCCCCCATCAAGCCCCACTGGGCAGGGGCGCGGCCTGAGTTCCCCTGACCCAGCACTGGGGGTGCACCTTGAGGTCCCCTGTCAAGCCCCACTGGGTGGGGGGCACGGCCTGAGGTCCCCTGTCAAGCCCCACAGGGACAGGGGCAGGCGTAGCCTCAGGTCCCTGCTGATTGCTCCTTAAGGCTCCTTAAGGAAACTTGGCCTCAGCTGTGGGTGCAGCCATCTTTGTGATGAAGTGATGGTCAATTAGCATATTCCCTCTTTGTTAGATAGGATTGAGTTTTTACAGAGAGGAAGGGATAAGAATAGAGAGTTAGAAACATCAATGAGAGAGAAACATTGACCAGCTGCCTCCTGCACACCTCCTACTGGGGATGTGCCCACAACCAAGGTACATGCCCTAGACCAGAATCAAACCTGGGACCTCTCAGTCCACAGGTGGACACTCTATCCACTGAGCCAAACCAGTCAGGGCATGATTTTTTTTTCTTAGCCTCACAAGTGATTTCACCTGGAAAGGAAAAAGACCTCATTCTCATTCTCTCTCTCTCTCTCTCTCTCTCTCTCTCTCTCTCTCTCGCTCTCTCTCTCTCTCTCACCTCACTCTTTTTAATTTCATTGAAACAAAATGATTTGCATGCTATATGGGTAAAGTAATCAGAATTATGAAATGGCATAATGCATTTACAGGTCAGTATTGCTATATAAAAATATAAGCTTTAATCATTTAATACATGTGTGGAACACCTAGGATGTATAAGGGACATGGTTTTGCCTGTTGTTACTTTTTCTTTGCTTTTTCACCCCACATTGATTAGCATGGAATATGACCTTTATCTTTTATAATCACAAAAGGAAAAGGTTCCAGGATATACATATATATATATACACACACACACACACACACACACACACACACACACACACACATATATATGTAATTATCTTTTATCTTTTGAGTAATTGTCCCTAGGTGCGTGACAATGAGCAAATCTCTGTTTTTATTAATATGTTGATCTTTTAAATACTGAAACAAATAGTAAATTAAATAACCTTGGGGCATTCCACTGGGAAAACCATAGACAAAAAAATTTTAAAAGTGAACCAAGAAATTCAGTTTTTCTAGTGTCCCCAGGGAAGAGCAGTGATTAAAAGAAAAAGAAAAAGAAAAAGAAAGAGAAAAAGCAAGCATCTCCCTTTCTGTTTTGCCTTATGTAGAAGGAATGCTAAGGTTCCCTTCTGAAAGTGCAGTAGATTGTTAAGTGAGTACATAGATTTAGAGGAAAGGCGGTGGATGGGGTGGGGGGTGGGGGACAACATCACCACAGGGTGCTGACCTCTGCCTTGCCCCATTTTATGCCTGAGGAGACTGGCAGGCCCCTGACAGATTTGAATCTTGGAGAGAAATAATAAATTCTCTTTTGTCTTTTTCCTCCCCTCTCTACACCCCATCAAATAGAGATTATATCTGCACAGAGGTGGTCTCTATCATTATGAAGCTGGGCTGCTTCCTGATGTAAAGCTGTATTTTAACAAAGAGAGAAAAGGGGAAGGAGAGAGAGAGAGAGAGAGAGAGAGAGAGAGAGAGAGAGAGATATGCCTGTGGCAGGGTCATTCTCTAACCCCAAGCAATCTTCCTACTCCACAGGGCAGTCCCAGCCCAGGTTAAAACAAACACATCTGCGCCATCAGCGGCTCCCATGCCTCCTGCCCTTTGAGGAAGAGGCTTTCTCAGGATCCTGCTTAATGAGTGCTGCCTTGCCACTCTCAGACAGGCTTTTACAGCGTCAAGAGCCCTCTGCACACACACTGAGCCCTTCTCTCTGCTTTGCACTTCAAGAAATTCTGAAGCTTCAGGGGAAATAAGAATTCAGGTTTTTTGCTTTTTTTTTCTCTCTCTCTCTTCCTCCATTGTGATGAGCAGTGTTTTTCCTTCAGAATGCATTGAAGCACCATGAAAACTCGTGTGGCTTTCAGGTTAGGGTCACTGAGGCTGAAGGGGTGTGGTCTGCTGGTCCAGGACTAAAGCAGCAGGAGGTGCGTATCAGCACTGGGCCAGGAGCAGCCACCTGGCCTCCCTCCATGGTCCATCAGCCCTGCCAGGTAAATGAGAGGACCCGAGGTGACAGAGAGGGAGAGAATATTTGGTGAAAACCCCCAGACTGCTGTACAGCCGTCCTCCCTTACCTGCAGATTCCCTCTCCTTGGTTTCGGTTATCTGCAGTTAAACATGGCCTGAAAATAATAAATGGAATGGAACCCGGCCACATGGCTCAGTGGTTGAGCATTGACCTATGAACCAGGAGGTCACGGTTTCATTCCCAGTGAGAGCACATGCTCGGGTTGAAGGCTCAGTCCCCAGTGTGGGGAGTGCAGGAGGCAGCCGATCAATGCGTCTCTCTCATCATTGATGATTCTATCTCTCTCTCCTTCTCCCTTCCTCTCTGAAAAAAAAAATAATAATAATAATTAAAAAAATAATAAATGGAAAAACCCAGAAATAAACAATTCGTAAGTTTTAAATTATGGGCTGTTCTGAGTAGTGATGAAATCTCCATACAGACAGCTCCCTCCCGCGAGATGAGAGGCAGCGTTTGCTGTGCCCCCACGTGCATGCGAGGTCACGCCGCAGCCATCGTGGTTACCAGGTGGACAGTCCTAGCATCACAGTGCTTGTGTTTAATAACCACCCTTTTACTTAAGAGTATCCCGAAGCCCAAGAGTAGTGATGCTGGCAAGTCAGATATGTTAACGAGAGGCCATAACGTGCTTCCTTTCCGTGAAAAGGTGAGTACAGCACAGGAAGATATTTTGCGAGAGGGACAGAGAGCACATTCATATAACTTTTGTTACAGTCTATTGTTATAATGGTTCTGTTTTATTAGTAGTTATGCAGGTTCCTATCTTACTGTGCTAACACAGCTGTGTACCTATAGGAAAAACATGGTATCTTTAGGGTTTGGTTTTCTCTATAGTTTCAGACACCCACTGCAGGTGTGGGAACCCATCCCCGTGGATCAGGGGTAGGACTTGATGGTTCTCCCTTTCTCTGTCTTCCTCAGCTGTTCTCACCAGGCCTGCCAATCCCGCTGCAGCCTGAGATGCTCTGGATGTCGAGATGTCCAGCTCTGGGCTCTGATTCTTTCCTTACCCTTCTCCCCTTGCAGCCACCCAAATACACACGACCTCCTCTATTCCAGTGGGGAGGCTGATGTAGAAGTGTGGCCTCTTGTATTAATGTCTTAGGATATAGCTGGGCCAACCTCAGATATTAGAATGAGGATGGAGAGAAGAGTGGACAGGACCAGGTCTTCAATCAATAAAGGCAGAAACCTAGTCCTGAGATGGGCCATCAGGAGGGAGAGGTGATGGGCCCTGAAGGCAGGAGCTCAGAGCAGAGAGTTTAAAGCAGGCCATGTTATGTTTTTATTAGCCCCTTCCTGCATAAAAAAAAAATACTGAAAAGGATATTTTACATCTGCATTAATAAAAGATGAATATAATTCCATTGGATCATATTTATTTTTTCTTCTGATTTTAAAAGAAATCAAAATATGTTCCTAGTTTCCTAAAAGCAGCACAGATACTGTGCCCGCTGTGCCCAGTGGTACATTGCCTTTCCTATGAAGGGGCACAGAGGAGAATGGTTGGATACAGCAGTGAGGGTCCAGTGTTTAATCCAACTCCTGGCCTGAGTAGATGGTATGTTAAGAGGAAAAATGAAACAACAGCTCTCAGAAATGAGGCTGAGGTTACCATCCGGTTGCAAAAGGTAGTTCCGGAAGGCCCAGGAAAAGCATTCAGAGAGAAGGATGAAATCAAGTCAGATTGCTCTGGTGTGGCCCAATGGAAATGATTATTCAGGTAGTGACAGAGGACCTGGACTTCCGGTGGTGAGGGGCACACGCCTGGGAGGCTTGATGTCCTTGGAGCAGTCAGAGTTGTTCCTAAGTGGGGTGACGGTCCCTGAGAGTTCCACCCTGGGAATTCAGCTCCTGGGGGTGCCTATTTTAACCTCAGAAGGAATGTTCCCTCCTGCTGGGATGATCTGTGAAATAACTGAGCAGGCTTCCTGATAGATGTGGCTCAGTGGCTGAGCTTCGAACTATGGATGGTTCCATTCTTGGGGTCAGGGCACATGCCCAGGTTGCAGGCTTCATCCCCAATGAGAAGAAAGTAAAAGATATTCCTATTTTCATTCCTATTTTATTGCTTGTCAGGAGCCTAGTACCTGGGGCTAACGTGCCCTTAATTGTTGGGGACCCTGGATGAGTTACTTAATTCCTTTAAACCTCTGTTTGCAAGCCATGTAAAATTTGCTCCATTTATCAGAGTTAGTAGTTGCTCAATAAATAATAATTATTTTACTATTGAATGCTTACTATGTGCCAGATATTTTTCAAGCTGTTAGGGATTCATGGTTATTGTCAAGGAGTTCATAATCAAGTGATGATACAGCAAAACAAAAATTACCCCTCCTCCTCCTACACACACACACATACACACACACACACACACACACACACACACACACACACACACACACACACACAGTTGTGCATGCTGTGATAGAGCTATACACAGTGAAACTATACTAATAAAAGGGTAATATGCTAATTAGACCAGACAACTTCCAGACAAAGCCAGGTGGGGTCTGGGCAGTGGCAGTTAGGGATGATCAGGCCGGCAGGTGAGAGCAGTTAGGGGTGATGAGGCCAGCTGTGGAGGGCATTTAGGGGCGATCAGGCTGGCAGGGGAGGGAAGTTGGGGGAGATCAGGCTGGCAGGAAGAGGCAATTAGGAGCCTCAGGCAGGCAGGCAGAGTGGTTAGGGGCGATCTGGCAGGCAGGCAGGTGAGCAGTTAGGAGCCATCAGATTGCGAGAGGGATGTCTGACAGCCGATTTATGCCTGATCCTTGAGGATCCCCTGAGGGGTCCTGGATTGGAGAGGGTGCATGCTGGGTTGAGGACCCCCCTATGCTCAAATTTCATACACTGTGCCTCTAGTCTCTATATATATAAAAGCCTTAAGTGACGCATCTATGCAGGAGCTGTCCCCTGATGTCAGTGCAGTCCCTCAGCGGGAGCCCACTCAGCTGACCAGGAACAGCAGGGCTGGGATGAGTGGGAGTGGCTCCTCCCCAGATCCCTGCAGGCCACGCTGAGGAACCCCACTGGTGCACAAATCCATGCACCAGGCCTCTAGTACTAAAAATAACGAAATACTGAAAGGAACCAGAGGAGTTGTGGCAAGATAACAGCATTTGGTTTAATTTTCTGTGTGTGGGGAGGCAATCATAATTGTTCTGAGGACAACTGCTTTTTTAACCTGAGCTGCTCAATTCCACTCTGAGAAGGCACAACAGAATAAAACTGACATCTGTATTCTTTTCTGGATGAGCAAAGCAACATGGAGGAGGAGGCAACACCCCAGAGGCCTGAAGGTCCTATTCTGCCCCTCCTCCTTTTCAAGCTGTCCTCCCACCTCTCCTGATGAAAGCCTCAGGTTGTTTGGTCATGGAGGACCAAGGTGAAGGGTAACATGGGAAGTGTTTTCTATGTGGTTCCTGTTTTCTCTTTTTTTTATTTCTCCTTCCTTTTTAAAAAAAGTTTTATTTTTGCTAAATGAGCAGGCAAGAACCCCAAACTTACTGTTTCTCAGAATCAACAGTAAAGAGCCCTGCATGGCTGATAATGTTTGGAGTTTTTCTCTCTCTGGGATTATAGGCCTTTTCACAATGCTGATGCATGGTTTTTAGCTATGTTAGTTCTGTAATGTTAGTTCTGAATGTTTTCATAATATTCCCCTGGTAGTTAGAAGCGGGGAAAGATTTATTTTAAAGGGAAAAAAAGAGATCATTATTTCAGCCCCAGAGTCACAAGTTAAGAAAGGAAACTTGGAAAGTGTAAATGCAATACTCCCAGCTCAAACTCCAAACCACCTCGGGTTTTACCCTGCTCCATTTATTTATCATTTCAATTATGGGAGAGATCTGTGGCTACAAAGAGCCACATTGTGTCTATTTTCTGAAGAAAGAAAAGGCAATTTCAGGCAATTTATTCTTTAAACTCTTTCATGTGAATATTTTTTTTCACTGTTGAGCATTTTAGGAAATGAAGAACTTTACCTATAACCAGTTTCTTTTCATCCTCAAGTCATCTGAACTCAGCGGTTTTCATCTTTTGTGATAGTCCTGTACCCCTTGTAACTGAAACTTAATTATTATGTTTACCAATGATAAACAAACTCACTTTAACAAATCGTATGAATTTTACCAAAGATCTTTAAAAATTTCACTAATTTACATGCTACAATATATGGCTATTCTTAAGCAAAGTGTTTGTTCAACCATGTTTTTCTGACACATCATTCAAGAAAAGGTAATATGAAATATTTTTTCTCGTGACACCATTAAGACCTAAAACAAACAAACTCTCCCCCCGCCCCCCCAAAAAACAAAACACACACACACACACACACATGTTCAGGTATATTTTTAAAGATGTTGTTTACTATTTCAAGTGCAATCTTTGCACTTATGTGGGAAATCAGATATGTCAGGTAAGAGCCACTTATCACTAATTCAAAAATATTACAGAGGCTATTGAAATAGCACAAGTTCTGGTAAAGCATCTAATAACAAAAATGTAAATATGTGCTAGAAACATGGAGTACTTAACATTTCATATAACTGTACATATTATATGCTTTTACAGCATATTGTAACATTCAAAACTAGGATCTTGATGATCCATCTTTACTGAACAGATCAAAATATTGGCATTCATCTTTTGGGATATAATTGCACTTCAAAATAAAGAGTAAAGTCTGGCTGGTGTGGTTTAGTGGTTGAGCAATGAGTTACGAACCAGGAGGTCATGGTTCCAACGGACTCGATCCCTAGTAGGGGGTTTGCAGGAGGCAGCCAATCAATGTTTCTCTATCATTGATATTTCTACTCTCTAACCCTCTTCCTTCCTCTCTCTGAAATGAATAAAAATATATTAAAATACTTATGAAAATACTTATAATTGAGGGGGGCATTCAGCACTACTATGCTTCACTTTTCCCTAGCCCCATGGTCGGCAAACTGCGGCTCACGAACCACATGTGGCTCTTTGGCCTCTTGAGTGTGGCTCTTCCACAAAATACCACGGCCTGGGCGAGTCTATTTTGAATAAGTGGCATTAGAAGAAGTTTAAATTTAAAAAATTTGGCTCTCAAAAGGAATTTCAATCGTTGTACTGTTGATATTTGGCTCTGTTGACTAATGAGTTTGCCGACCACTGCCCTAGCCCAACCCAGTCAGCAGGACTCAATGGGGAGCTGAACCTCCACACCTACATGGCTTCAATGAGAGTGAATGAGGCTGTGCAAAGCAGAGCTGCTCTGAACTCCAGTTCCCTTCTCTCCACCTCCCACATTCCACCCCATCCTGTCTTCTCTTCTGAAGAACCTAGTGAGGACCCAGTCTCTGGCATCTAAAAATACAGAGGGAGTTGGTAGAAGGCAGGAATAGTTGACACTTTGTTTTCTCTCTTCTCTTCTGGGGTCAGTGGGAGGTCCAGCTTAAAACTGAATTTACACTCCCACTTGTGGTAATTAATGCTGTGGTAATAGTGTATTCTCACCTTCCAGGGAAGGTGTCAGCCTGGTCAAAGTGGGAGGTGACCTTCCATTCCATGCATCTGCAAAGAGGCAGTAGGAATCAGGGTTCCATTTTTTCAGGGATGGTGTTTGTGTGAGGGAGAGCTGGAAAGTGGGGCCTAGAGAAGTAGAACATACACCATCTGGCCCTCTTACTACACAGCAACAGGTGGACTGCCTACTAAAAACCTACCTAGAATGCATAGTTTCATAATATAATATCCAAAATAACCAAGATACATTAAAAAAAAATCACTTGTTACCCTAACCGGTTTGGCTCAGTGGATAGAGTGTCAGCCTGCAGACTGAAGGATCCCAGGCTCGATTCCGGTCAAAGGCATGTACCTTGGTTGCTGGCACATCCCCAGTAGGGGGTGTGCAGGAGGCAGCTGATCAATGTTTCTCTCCCATTGATGTTTCTAATTATCTATCCCTCTCCCTTCCTCTCTGTAAAAAATCAATAAAATATATTTTTTGAAAAATCACTTGTCAAACCAAGAACCAGGAAAATCATAACATAAATGAGAAAACACAGTCAACACTTGCTAATACTGAGATGAACGATATATTGAGATGAATGACAAAGATTTTAAAACTGCCATTGTCAAGTGATCCAATAAATAATTATGTATTCCTTTGGAACAAATGAAAAAAAAAACATACAAAAATTCTTTAAAAATATTTGTATTGATTTCAGAGAGGAAGGGAGAGGGAGAGAAAGATAGAAACACCTTTGATGAGAGAGAATCATTGATCGGCTGCCTCCTGCACATCCCTCACTGGGGACTGAGCCCACAACCTGGGCATGTGCCCTGACTTGGAATTAAACTGTGATCTCTTGGTTTGTAGGTCGATGCTCAACCACTGAGCCACACTAACCTGGCAAAATAGAAAATCTTGATAAAGAAATAGAAGTGATAAAAAAGAACCTAATGGAAATGAATAAAACTGCAAAATGTGTAAGTAGGATGAAAAACTTTCTTGCTGGTCTCAGTGGTAGAGTGGAGATGACAGAGAAGAGATAGATCAATAGATTTTAACTTACCTCAATAATAGAAAGAAAATGGGATGGCGGGGGACAGTCTCAGGAACCTGTACTAAAAATTATGTCTGTAGAG
Organism: Corynorhinus townsendii; assembly: GCA_026230045.1. Lineage (NCBI taxonomy): Eukaryota > Metazoa > Chordata > Mammalia > Chiroptera > Vespertilionidae > Corynorhinus > Corynorhinus townsendii. The sequence goes on from JAPDVU010000007.1 coordinate 15,219,484, forward strand.
TCCCCCAAAGAGGGAAAAGAATGAGATTGAAAACTTAATCAAAGAAATAACAGATGAAAAATTTTCCCAAAGGTGGTGAAAGATATAAATCTAGAGTAAAGAGCTGAGTGAATATCAAATACAATAAATCCAAAGCATCAAATCCCCTTTGATGATAGGTATTAGCCAAAAAAGAACAAAAGCTTCTTGGCGAGACAGAAAGGGCACATCATATTACTTAAAGAAAAACATTCCTTAGGGCAGTGGAACTTTATTAAAGTTCAAGCTACTCATTTGCATGCTTACTTTTCAAATCTTTACTTCTCTTTCTTCAGAGTGTTTGTTTTACAAGGAAATATTTTATGTGTTCTTTGTCCAGTAAGTATTTATTGAACATCTATATTCTGATGTAGTCACTGTGAAAGATTCAGGTAATACAAAAGGGGGAAAAGGCAAGTTATTTTCACTTTAGGATTTTAGAGTTCGATGGGGGACACTAATGTTGACACGACCATGTAATCAGAAATGTCAGTGGAAGTTGTTCCCAATGGAGTCATAGCTTACACTCATGTAGTTTGGTTCTTATGAGAGAACATGTATTTACTAGTATTTCAAAACATGAGCACTAAACTTCTTATTAAGTGACTAGAGTCCCAGTGCACAAAATTCATGCAAGAGTAGGTTTTCCTTCCCCCGGCTGCCGGCACTATCTTCCCTCTGGCACCCAGGACCCAGGCTTCCCTCGCAGCCCCAGCTTTATCCAGAAGGTTGTCTGGAAGGACATCCAGTCTAATTAGCTTATTACACTTTTATTATTATGGATGGCAGCAAGGACTACTTGGACCAAGTGTGCCTTTCTATTTTCTGATGGGTAATGACAGACACTAATCTGGAATAGGAAAATTATTCAGGTCAGTAAATAATTAAGGGTTGGCTTCACAAAAAGATCAACTCCCCGCATAGTAGCTTTGTGCAGGGCTGCTGTCATTGAGCAACCCCAGAACAGCTACACCCCAGTGAGTCTCTGGTGTCCACACTCAGATGGTGTCCCATCCTCCACAGTGCAAAGCACTACAGGAAGGAAATGAAGCTATGGAGCACAAGATCCTTCTTGTGGAGCCCAGCCTCCTGGTGGAGTCAGTGGTACTCAGCCAATCACATTGCTCCACAGGATGGCATGTGATGTGGGGAGACATACATGTATCAGTCCTTTGTCTCTAGTGGCTAGCCTGAACAGAAGGATGCTTTCTTGTGTTGGTCATAACCCTGTTTATTAAACATTAAAAAAAAAATCAATGTATGTCTGAGGAAACAAAGATTCACACTGCCTACATCCTTTGCTCAAGGACTCCAAACCAAGATAGGTGGGATTACAATTTCAGAACAGGTCTTCCAACTCTCAGGCCCGGGTCCTCTCAACCTCATCCAATTATCGTTTCCTGCAGGATTGACTCAAAAGAGGATATAAATTCCAAATGAGAAAAATATATGAAAAATATATTATTCATAGCTTAAAAAGTTAAACAGAAAACTCTTCTGTCTTAAATGTTTAAAGATAGGGGAAATTCCCATTATTGGCCAGATAGAAGGCATTAATATTTCATTTATTAAATTTATAAGGTCAATGTGTATTTATCTTTAAAAATTGAGGAAATGACTTGATTTCCTTCATTTAACAATTTTTTTTTTTATAAAAAGGATATGCCTTTAACTGATTAAGAAATGGAATGACCATACAGTACTCAACTTCTGTAATATCAAACAAGAAACAATCATTATTATACTCTCTGTAGTGGGAAACTGCTGGGTCCAGTCCAGCTCACAAGATAATCTCCCTCTGAGGGACCCTTGGTTCAGAGTAAGCTCCCAGCATCCCTGTATGTATGATGTAATCCTCCCTCCTGGCCTATGGCAGAGTGGGTTGGTCATCTGACCTATACAATGCCCAAAGGTCATCTCTCCTGGGATATGACATAGGCATCTAAAAAGGACCAGTCTGTATCAGGAATTATAATATGTAAGTTGAAGCTGAGAAAGCCAGTCTGGAGGCGGGGAAGAGGGGGAGGGAGAGGGAACGTTTCAAAAGAAGTAGAGGGGAGATATTCAGAGACATTACTTCTATCAACCTTACCAAATCTGGTTTTCAACTTTTCTGAGCCTTGGAGGCATTCCTGAATTTGGATTCATTTTAACTCTTCTATATCATTTTAATAATTTCTTCTTTTTATCTTAAGGTAGTTATATCAGCTTTGTACTTACAGTTAAAGTATCTCATGTAATGCTTGTGTTTCAAAGGCTCTATATGACCTGGTCTTATACTATACTAGAGGCCTGGTACACTAAATTCATGTACGGGGTGGAGGGCGGTCCCTCAGCCCGGCCTGCATCCTCTCCAATCTGGGACCCCTCAGGGGATGTCTGACCCCTGTAGGATTAGGCCTAAACCAGCAGTTGGACATCCCTCTCGCAATCCAGGACCACTGGCTCCTAATCGCTCGCCTACCTGCCTGATTGCCCCTAACCCCTCTGCCTGCCTGCCTAATTGCCCCTAACTGCCTCTGCCTGCTGGCCTGATCACCCCTAACTTGCCCCCCTGCCAGCCTGATCGCCCCTCCCTAGACCCCCTGCCGGCCTGAATGACCCTACCTTGCCCCCTGCTGGCCTGATCGACCCTAACTTTCCCCTCTGCCAGCCTGATCGCCCCTAACTTGCTCTCCTATGGGCCTGATCACCCCTGACCACCTCTGCCTTGGCCCCCAGCCTAAGCTGCAGTCTGGCCTCCTCTGTGGGAGGCGACCTGGCTGATCAGGGGAAGGCACTGCCCCCATTATCCTGCCGGTCTGAGCCTAGGCTCTTCACAGTCGCACCTCAGCCCTTTGCAGCCATCTATAGCTGCCTGAGCCTTGGCCCTTCACAGCCACCCACGACTGCCTGAGCCTCAGCCCTCGCAGCCATTGTGGCTTTGTCCAGAAGGACATCCGGAAGACATCTGACCTAATTAGCATATTACCCTTATATTAGTATAGATGACCAACCATGTTCCCAATATTTTTTAATGCTTTCTTTATATTTGTCATTCTCCTCTTTTACTCACATGGACCTCACCTCTCTCCTTTTGGTAAAAGTCACACACCCTAGCTTAGAATGCTTTATTTTCTTTCCAAGTAACAACCATTCTTGACAAAACTCAAGCTAAACACCCTTTCAGATTTGCTCCATTTTTAGATTCATAGCCTATATTAGTCAGGGTTGATAGGTGATGTTGCAGCAACAAATTACCTTGAAATATCAGTCATTTAACAAATCTTTATTTTTCATTCTACATTTCTAATAAAGGTCATCAGGGATTTCACTTCCACACAATCACTCAGGGACCAATACCTATAAAAATAGCTGTACCATCTGAAACACACAGTAACTTTAATTACTGGAATTAAATTTGTTCTTTCTAAGTAATTTATGGAATATAATATCCCATTTAATTACAAAAAAAGTCACATGTACTCAACCTTATAGCATATTTGTGGACCAAGAACTAAGTGAACAGGAACTCTGAGATTCCAAAATATGTTATAGTATTTTAGCATTTATCAATCTTATTTTCTACTTATGCAGATGCAAAGGCTATTAAAGTTTTATTTACAATTATAGAACCCTGAAGTGTTGGGAAGACTAAAGAAGGAAAACAGGCGGCAGCCAATTTAGGAGAAAATTTTCTCTGTGGATAGTTTTTCCTTCCTTTAGAAAAAACAGATGCCAAGACCATGCCAATATTCAGGTGTCAAAGATGACAAATGATGCATGAATAAAAAATAATCCTGTGTGGTCACCATAACAAAGCCAGAGGATTGTGCTAATTTACCAGTATGTAAGTTGTATCTTTAAGTAAGATTAAGAAGCTATTCCTATAATAATTAATTCCTATTTCTTTGCTTATGTCTTAGAGGGAAATAAGTCAATGTAAGAACCCTGCTCTGCCTGCCTTGTACCTTGTATCCCCTCATCTGCTAACCCTTTCCCCCCACTCCTGCTTTACCATCTTTAGGAAAAGGACATTAGTGTGAATGGATAGGAGGTGGGAGAAGGGGTCCTGGGTACAAAATGTGCTGCTAGAAGTAACTATATATCCATTTTATGAGGATAAAGCCCCAACTCCTCTGGCTTTCCTGAGACTACAAAGATGGGATTCATCTATTCCTTAACACTGAATCTATCATGAGCTATCCATCCTTAAAGGAAGGATGGCTGAACTCAAGAGCCTTTCACCTGCCAGTCAAGCTGGGAAACAGTCGAGTTATGGGAGTACAGGGCAATTGTTGTCTTTTATTTTCATTTTCTCTCTATAAAAAAGCCTCTCTTTCACCCTCTAAAAGTGACTGATGTTAAAGAGTTGGTTTAGTTGAAACATGAGAGAGGGCTAGAAAGAAGTGAAATAATCCCTCTTTAAACCTATGAAAAGGTTTTATGGCAGGCATTCTGCAATGACAACAGAAGTGACTGTTGACATCTGGGGAGAATAGGACCTTCAAAACCAATGTAGAGCTGGACGGTGCATAATAGTGTATTATAGGGAATGGGCATTCATAATGCTGACCCTATTTCATGAAGAAAAGGAGGGCATGGTCACTATTCTCTACTTCAGAAGTCAGAAAAATAAAGCATTTTCAAGATATTTCTATCAAGTGTGGTTAAGGAAAACACAATGTGGGCTTGGCTGCCAGTCTGTTTCAGTTATTGTGTGGTATATTCCTACATGGAACAATTATTTTCTTAATGATGACAGGTGTATATATTATCACTGAATTTTGATTTCCACAAACAGTTTTCCTTGCATGTGCTGAGAAAGCGAATACATATTGTATTTATAAATATAACCCAAGAGAGAAACAGAAGAAAAATCAATATTTGGCAACAGAAGTCTTCAGTTCATTATTGAATAAAACTGGAAGAAATCTCATAAAATTCTATGAACCAATCTCATGCCTTCAGATAAAAAAATGTCTCAAGGCATCAGGACGGTTCATAACACATTCTCTTCTGAAACTCATCTACAACAATGTCCCACATATTTTCTTAGAGCTTTCTAAGGAAAGCCCCAAAATTATAATAATGATGATAATCAAGATATACTTTAAAAAACCTAGCCCTAAAATATCCCCCTGGAACTTTTGTATAACAGCTTTATTGAGATATAAATAATATACAAGAACATTCACTTTTTTGAAGTGTACAATTCAGTAGTTTTTGGTATATTCTGAGTTGTGCATCTCTTGCAACTAATTTTAATACATTTTGCTTGATATTTTATGCGCAGAATAATTGCTACTTGATTGATGACTTGTTCTGATATTTCAGGTGCAGATGGCAACTCATTCATTCTATTCAACAAATATGTATTTAGTTCCAAATATGCCAGTAGTGTGCTTAGGCAAGGTGATAATAATTTCATATCTAATACTTGTTGAGTACTCATTATATGCTAGGCATTGGGATAGGTTCTTTATATCCATCATTTCACTTAATTTTTCCCAAATCCTTATAAGGTTGTTGACCCAGTTTTACAAATGAGGAAACCGAGGCTTAAGAAATTAAGCAACATGCCCAATGCTACCAAACTTGTAAATGGTAGGCACTTGATCAATCACACATATTCCCTAGGTCAGTCTTGGCAGCGAGGGAGAAGGGCAATGCTAAGGCCCCATTTGAGGCATCTGAGTGTGGGATCCTGGGAAGGTACCAGACACCATAAGGATGTTGGGACTTGGCAGTCAGGGAATTGAAAGGTAAGCATTGGTAGCTTATTTAAAATGGTGCATGTCACTAGAAATGCTGTTAAATTAAATTTAATTGTTGGAGGTGAGTAAAGTAGAGAACAAAGGGTTATCTCCTGAAATGAAAACAAATAACTTTGTTGCTGTTAATTCACCAGAGACTTTATTTATGATAATTTTTTTCATAAACTGTTGTTTATGAAAAAAGGAGCATAGCGGTCCATAAACTGTTGCTCCCAGGCTCATTTGTTGGAAGCCATCTTCTGACCTACATTGCTTTGCAATGGGTTCTGAATGCGGTACAAATGGATTCAATCATTACTAGCATCTCTATTTATATTAAAGGTGAAATATGACAAAGAGGATCCATGCTTGTCAACAAGACTACTTAGCACTTCATGTTTTTCCTTTTCAAATGTGCTATTGCAAATATTAAACAGACAAATGATTCTACTGTGATGTGAATAGAAGCCACACAGCTGTAACTCTGCGGACTCTGTGAATATGTTCCCTGCAATGTCAATTAATTTTGCTTCCTGAAGCATATTCTTTCATGTATAGTTTCATCCATGCTGTGTGTTCTGCCTGAAATGATTAGAGGCCTGCTAAACTGGATAAAAGTAACAAATTAAAAACAGAAAAAAAACAACAAAACATAATGGCTTTTCAGGAGTGAGGCCAGAACTCGGAGTCTGTTTTCTTTCTATTTTCTGTGTTTTAATTTATAGTGTAAATTAATCGCCTCTCTCCCACCCCTTGATAAGAATGGTCTTTTGCACTCTATTAACCCCAGGTTCTAGAGAGAGGCAATTTCCTAACAGGTGAATTAACAGTAGATAACATTACTTCAAATGCCAAGTCATTTAATGTATAATTGAAAAAAAATTTAGGAGCATGTAAGGCAGTGTCTTAACTTCTTAAAAACACACACAACATTATAAAGAGCCTTTACAAACTAACTATAGACTCCCTACCTCCCGAGAGTGATTTGCCTATTAACAAAGCCCAAGAACAACTCCCACTACCAGTACATGAAGAAATAGCCCCCAATTTCCAATTACTTTTGCCGCTGACAGTTCACTGGACTGTTAAGACTCATTCGGCACTGTTGTGTGGATGTGGTGAAGCCAGGCAGCCGTGAGCGCCTCTCTTTTGGATTATGCTGTAATTAGACTGTTCCACTAATGGAAGGAGGGAAAAAAGTTTCTAGAGAAAATGACATCTGGTGAAGCTCGCTTTAAAAAAAAATGCACTGGCACAAAAGAATAAAAGAGTAACCTTTTGGTCATGAGCACTGTGAACGGTTTTATGCGTTAACTAAGCTGCATTAAAAATGAAAAGTTGGAATCTCAAATTAGCACAAGCATAATTGTATGTTTGCTTGCAAATAATAAAGCAAATAGGTGATTCAGAGAAGCTCATTAGTCAATAATAAGGCCTTTCACAGATGCGCACAAGAGACTTTCTGGATGCAGGCGAGCATCTCTAAGAATTCCGGATTCTGTGCTTCTGCTCTGTGAATTCATTGAGGATCCCCTGACAGTATGCTGAGAGAGGAAACTTGCCCTTTTGTCCTTGAACTGGCTTCACCTGAGAGCTCAGCTCTTCTGTATTAATGTTAAGTCACCCTATAAAAGTTCTCTTGATTTATTTTTCTGGTGGAGAATTTAATTCCTTCTCCTCTTAAAATTAAAAACTCAATTTAGTCTCTCTGCTCTTTCACTCTTGCCCTGACACCCACAGTCTCTTTCTCCCCTTCTCTCCTTTTCTTCCTACTTTTTCTCACTCAGCTTTGAATTTTTAGTGTTTTGTGTGAATGTGACATTTTCCTTTTACCTATAGTCTTTCCCCATTCTCTCTCCCCAGTGTGAATTGAAAATGGCAATTCTTTATTCAGTGCACTGCAAATGACTGGCAATCTATTGCAGGTACGAATATAACCAGTGTCTCCCTTTTTGGTCTTAGAAATTTCTTGAAGCTTGGGTGCCCTTTGCAGTTTCTCCTTTTTTGTTGTTAACAGAAATAGCAAAACGAGTTTGGGGGATGGAAAAATGTTGAAATTATAGTTAAATGCATTGCTCTAGTGAAAGAAAAATTTTATTTCTCTGGATTTTTATGTATCACTGGTTCATGTCTGATTTATAGCTGATTAACTGTCTATATCATAGTTCTTTTGTTCTGTTTATCTTTGATATGGCATTTAACAAACATTATAATTTTTAGCCTATTTCCATGGTGACCATATTTTTCAAACAAAACTTTAGAATCTGGAATTTGACAAAATATTTTTGGGCCAATTCTGCCATTGAAAAGCATATTTAGATTTCTATTGTGAGATTGTGACAGACTGGAATACTGAGATATTTTCTCGTTTATGGGATGATGGGTCATTTAGAAGGAGAACCCAGGATGGTTTCTAGCATAGTGCTGTGATACAGGCAAAGTAGAAGAGCGTTAACTGCAACTTTTTAACATCATAGTTATATCTTCATTTTTCTCCTCTTTCAAGAGAATGTATTTGAAAGAAAATGAGTGACAGTGTTCATGGCAGAGCCTCAAAGATACTCTGTTTTATTAAAAATCGCAGTTTAAAGTTTTTCCCTATTAATTTCTAAATACTGACACGGTACATTAAGATTGATCTTAAGGTCCTTCACAGCTGTTATGCACAAATGAGTATGCCATGACACCTTGGTTGATAACTGGTGATTTAAGTTACGGTCCCCTGTGTCAAGGAACATAATGTAGTTTGAAATTGTTTGTGATTGCCAATGGAGAGAAAGGGGAGGAAAGGAAGAAATGATAATTTAAAAGGACCCATTTCAAATATAAGATTTTTCATCTTGCCTGTCTTGACTACCTCTGCCATCGACATTATTACTGTCATTAACGCCATTTGTGTGATAGCTGCCATCATCAAACCCTGCAAATCTGGGACTCACACACACACAAAAGGACACCATGTATCTCTACTCTTGAGGGCCTTTGTGTTGTCATCTTATATTAAAAAACACACAAAACATTAAAGAACGAACAAAAAATTATTTTAAACAACTACTTGTAAAATGTATTTTCAAATTTATTAAATTACTCCAAAATAAATGTTTTTAGATTCCTCTGTACAAATTTTATACTGCATAAGTCATTCATTAAGACACGAACACATAAGCTAAAGTTGAAAAAGCAGAAATTGCACAACAACAAAAAATAGAGCCACTTCTCTTTATGAAATATTGGTGTGAGTTAATTTTTTTGTAAATAACAGGATCATGTTAATTGAAACACCCTTTTACATAAATGGGACTGCTCAATTTTAAACTAACCTTGCAGCAAGTTATCTATTAAATAGGACACATTTTTTTTTTTTGCAATAGAAAAATTGCTTCTCAAACTTTTTAATATATGTTTTAGAATTTTTAAATTCATATTTTCTTATATTGAGTTTTCTTAGTTTGACACCCATTCAATGTGCAATCCTTTTGCTCCATTGTATAAACGGGATATGTGTAATAAAATACATACTTGAAGGGGGTTCTGATTTCAATTTCCAAAAATGTTGATGGATCTTATAATACTTGTGACCCAGAATATAGGTATATATTTATGAAATTATTTAGAACCTCAGACCTGGAGGGTTGATATATTTTTTAATATTAGTATTGATTTCAGAGATGGAGGGAGGGAGGGAGTGGGAGAGAGAGAGAGAGAGAGAAAGCTAGAGAGAGAGAGAGAGAGAGAGAGAGAGAGAGAGAGAGAGAGAGAGAAACATCAATGATGAGAGAGAATCACTCATCATCTGCCTCCTGTACACCCCACACTGGGGATGAAGCAGCAACCTGGGCATGTGCCCTGACTGGGAATCAAACCAGGACCTCCTGGTTCATAGGTCAATGCTCAATTACTAAGCCATGCCAGCTGGGTGGGAGGGTTGATATTTTTATGCTCTTAGTTTACAGCACATCATCACCATGAGTTCATGCAAAAACTCTTTCATGACTGTACCCTGCTCCTATAATTATGCCTTTATTCTATATATTTTTTATTGTGTTTAATATATACCTTTTTTGTTTGTCTGTGCTTGTATAAGATGCATGTTTTAGTTGATTGTTTAATGTCTCTAAATGGTATTGGTATAACATTCTGTTTTGTTTTTTACATTAAGCACTATCTATTAAAGATCCATTTATTTTGCTGTGAGCATAGATTTATTGTTTAAAAGTTAGGAAGGAGCTGGTAAGCAAGTAGACCTGAATCTATTATAAAGAGAAGTTTGGGGACTACATTACAAAAGCAGGTGTGGGTCAGAAACACAGACTGATACCTATAACATCATTATAGCATATGATTAAGTACCAAAATATGGAGTACTGGTAATAGCTGGTAAAATTTAAGAGGAGAAGGAAATCAATAAGGGGTAGAGAAGTAAAAGAAATATGGAAATCGAAGGAAGAGAGATTTGAAAATGCCACAAGGAGAGACTTAGGTGTTGGAAGTGGGGCAGGAAAAGAGAATAATGAGAGCAAGGCATAAACTTGGCTACAGGGTAGTGATAAATAATTTAAATGACCCTTGAGAGAGTTTTAGCCAGGTGTGCAAAGGTGGTTTTGTTGTGAACTTGCTCTTTCTTTATTGTTCATATGTCCTTCTTTTCACTAATTGCCTCTTTCTCTGCTGTTGAGGACAGTGGCAAAGCTCCAGCCTACATCCTCCATAGGAATGGTGATTCAAGAAGTGTATGCTTGCCAAAACCGGTTTGGCTCAGTGGATAGAGCGTCAGCCTGAGGACTGAGGGATCCCGGGTTCGATTCCGGTCAAGGGCATGTACCTGGGTTGCGGGCACATCCCCAGTAGGGGGTGTGCAGGAGGCAACTGATTGATGTTTCTAACTCTCTATCTTTCTCCCTTCCTCTCTGTAAAAAATCAATAAAATATATTTTAAAAAACCACAAAACAAAACAAGTGTATGCTTTTTGACCTAGAGTCTGCTAATATCTAATTTCAGGAATTTCATGGGTATACTATTTCTGGTTCTTCTGGGATGACTATTCTTTGGACCACTTGCTGAGGACCTGGGAATGGAATACCACAATTGATCAGGCCTCTACCACATGCCTAGGTCTGAGAATGAGGAGCAAGCAGGTCCCCATGGCAGACAATCCCCAGGAGACATGCAGATGGATAAAGGGGACATTCCCGCCCAGGAAAGAAGGAACTAGGTAGAAGACAGCAGCATATACCTTTTAAAGTTTCCCCAGGGGTTCTCACAGCAGTTCCAAGAGGCAGATAGGATAGGAATACCCAATCTCGTTAATAGATGAGGACACAGTGGCTGGCCCAAAGCCAAATAATTTGTAAGTTATTGAGCAAAAACTTGACCAAAAACCACTGATGATTTCAGAGCAGGAAAGTGAAATGATGGAAGTGCTATTTAAGAAAGATTAATAATATAGAGCTAAGCCCCAATAGTTAGGTTTTATTTCTGAACAAAATTTTCTTCTGTTCCTTAACTTTGCTTTTTCCCTCGTATATTCATATATCCATGAATCATATGATAGTTCGTAGAGGGTGAATTTCAGAAAACCAATGCAAAAGCTTTTCATTATACAGAAAAAATAGCATATATCTAGATCTTAAGCACATACACAACTTGCACACACACATGCACACCCTTATAGTCCTATTATGTTTATTTTTTAATTTTTTAAAAATATGTTTTTATTTACTTTTTAATTTAATAAATCTTTATCATTCAGATTATTACAATTGTTCCTCTTTCCCCCCCCCCTATAGCTCCCCTCCATCCGTTTCCCACCCCACTCTCTGCCCTTATCTCCCCCACTGTCCTCATCCATAGGAGTACGAATTTTGTCCAGTCTCTTCCCGCACCCCTGACACCCCTTTCCCCTGAGAATTGTCAGTCCACTCCCTTTCTATACCCCTGATTCTATTATATTCACCAGTTTATTCTGCTCATCAGATTTTTTATTCACTTGATTTTTTGATTCACTTGTTGAAAGATATGTATTTGTTTTTTTTGTTTTTTATTATTAATTTATTGATTAAGGTATCACATATTTGTCCTCATACCCCCATATTTATTGTTCATAATTTTTATCTTTACCTTTTTCTTCTTCTTCCTCTTGTTAAAGAATACCTTTCAACATTTCATATAATACTGGTTTGGTGGTGATGAACTCCTTTAGCTTTTTCTTATCTGTGAAGCTCTTTATCTGACCTTCAATTCTGAATGATAGCTTTGCTGGGTAGAGTAATCTTGGTTGTAGGTTCTTGCTATTCATCACTTTGAATATTTCTTGCCATTCCCATCTGGCCTGCATAGTTTCTGTTGAGAAATCAGCTGATAGTCTTATGGGTGCTCCCTTATAGGTAATTAACTGTTTTTCTCTTGCTGCTTTTAATATTCTCTCTTTGTCTTTTGCTCTTGGCATTTTAATTATGATGTGTCTTGGTGTGGTCCTCTTTGGATTCCTTTTGTTTGGGGTTCTGTGTGCTTCCTGAACTTGTAAGTCTATTTCTTTCACTAGGTAGGGGAAGTTTTTGATCATTATTTCTTCAAATAGGTTTTCAGTACCTTGCTCTCTCTCTTCTTCTGGCACCCCCATAATTCGGATGTTGGTACACTTGAAGTCGTCCCAGAGGCTCCTTACACTATCTTCATATTTTTGGATTTTTTTTTTCTTTTTGCTTTTCTGGTTGAGTGTTTTTTGCTTCTTTGTATTTCAAATCTTTGACTTGATTCTTGCAATCCTCTAGTCTGCTGTTAGATCTCTGTATAATATTTTTTATTTCAGTCAGTGTATGCTTAATTTCTAGTTGGTCCTTTTTCATATCCTCGAGGGTCTCGCTAAGTTTATCGGCCTTTTCTAGAAAATTCTTGAAAAACCTTATAACGGTGGTTTTGAACTCTATATCCAGTCGTTTGCTTTCCTCCATTTCTTTTATTTTATTCTTTGTCTCCACATTTTGGCTGTTTCCCTGAGTTGATAGAGTGCTTTGTGTGCTAGTTGTCCTATAGGGCCCAGTGGCTCAGCCTCCCCAGTTACCTGAGGTGCACACTCTTGGTGCACCCCTTTGTGGGCTGTGTGCACAGTCTTGTTGTAGTTAAGTCTCGATTGTTGTTGGTGTCACTGGGAGGAATTGACTTCCAGGCCAATTGGCTGTGAGGATCAGCTGTGTCTATGCTGGGAGAACTTCTGTGCTGGAGACATACTTATGAGACAAGACTTGCAAAAGCCTCTGTGCTCAGCTTGGATGGGGTGGAGTCTCAGGGTGGAGCAGACAGCATTGGTTTCCCGTCAGCCCTGCCCTAATAGGCTCCTGTGTCTCAGTGTCCCGTGATAATTGCTGCAAGCACCTCTGAGAGAAAACTGCCCTCGAGTTCCGCCCGCTGCCAGACAGTCCAGTTTCTCCCCGAATGAGTCTGGGTCCTCAGGGTCTCACCTGGAACTGGAGTTCAGAGCAGTTGGGAGCTTTTGTCTCCCTCCTGCTTGAGAAAGCCAGCCGCATACTCAGTTGCCCGCCCTCTCCATACATGCACCTTGGTACCTCTGCCTTCGGCAGTTTCTCTGAGTCTCAGTGTGCTTTTCTCTTTCCTGACAGTCCAGTTTCACCCTGTATGAGTCTGGGTCCCCAGAGTCTCACCTGGAACTGGAGTTCAGTGCAGTCGGGAGCTTTTGTCTTCCTCCCATTTGAGAAAGCCAGCCACACACTCAGTTGCCAGTCCTCTCCATGCACATGTCTCAGTACCTCTGCCTCCTGCAGCTCCTCTGAGTCTCAGTGTGCTTTTCTCTTTCCTTCTAGTTGTAGAATTTCCACTCAGCCAGCCTTCCTGTGGTTCTGGATGATGTCCATTTTGTCTTTTAGTTGTAGTTTTGAAATTGTTGTGTGAGGTGGCAGTTTAGGTATTTACCTATGCCACCATCTTGGTTTCTCCTATTATGTTTATTGAGAGTTTATTTTGTTCTGGGTGCCTCCCACATACTTTACATACATTATCTCATTTAATCCTCCCACAGTGTCCTTATGATGTAGTCTCTATTTTAATTTACATTTATAAAGTCACAGAGAAGTTAAATAACTTTCCCAAGTTCATGTAGATAATAGGTGGTAGAGCCAAAATTTACACACAGCCTGGTTGCTAAAACAGATGTTCTTCTTATCCACTAAGCCATCCAGCTAAATAGTGTATGCATATGCAGGCAAAATGTGTGTATGTTTTACTATATAGATATATTTCACATAACTTATTTGTGATTGCTAAAGCCAGACAATCTGTAATCAATCTAAACAGCATGTTTATTCCATTGGAACTCAGGAAATTCCTTAATTTAGTGTTCCACTGTTCATTAGAATAAATGGAAACACACAAGACTGGAACAATGTAAATTTAATTGCCAATAGATGATCAGCTTCAATTCTTTTTGTATCTATAAACCCCAAATTAGCCATGAGGGAAAATTTCAGATGTCAAACAGTCTGATATTCACAAATGCATTGCCTTGTATACCATTTCGTGACTTTCTCTGTTATATATACAACTTTGACAGGACTTAAATCTTACTAAATGTATTTTAAAATGTTTCATTGCAAATACAGTTGTTCTTGAGTTATAATGTAAAAGATCAGCACTTGGCAGTTGGAAAATAACATTTTGATGGTAGCCGAGGCTTGGGGAAAAAAACTCTGCCAGGAATCCTGTCAGCATTCAGCTGACAGAGGCTACTCCTGCTTGTTTCAGGGGAAGATTTTCAATCTGTCTGCAACTAGCTGCCAAAACTTTTGGATGAATAGGGAAGAATACAGTCAATCACCCAGATGTTTCACCTGTAGGAGACCATGCAACCGACTACTTCGAAACAACCAGGTGTCTGGAACATGGAGACAACACATCTGGAAGGTGTGTGTGTGTGTGTGTGTGTGTGTGTGTGTGTGTGTGTGTGTGTGTATTAACTTTTTGAGGGGATATATTGATACCATTTGAAGCAATCATTAACCCTTCTTGTAACCAACTCTGAGATAAAGTATGTATGATATAGTTTAGGGGAATGTTTAAATATAATCCATATTATATGTTGGTCTCATTGACAAAATGTAGATAATCCTCTCTCAGCATATATATGAATGAATTATCTATTTCCCTACCCTATTTAGATATTGCATATTGAATGCTTCATCCTGCTAATGGTTCATTAAACAATGTATCCAATTCTAGTTTTTCTTGGCTTCCCCACATCTCCATCCCAACTCCTAAAACTTTATGAAGGTCATCTAGTCCTAAGTGAATACAAATGACCAGTAAAGATAAGAAAACCTGCCCTACCTCCTTAGTAATGCAGGAAATGTGAGTTAAAGTAATAAGATACATTGTAGAACTTTTAAATGAGGAGGGGGAGTTGAGCGGTATGGTCACAATGCTTTTTAAAGGTTTAGCTCAAGATATAAATCATAAGGATCTAAGATTTTGAAAAACAGGAACAAAATGGAGTGATTTAATTCACGGAAATATCAAATGTACTGGAGTAGGGAAATATTGAAAGCTGGTATTGTAGCTCTAATATTAGATGCTTTTGGGATATCAGAGTCCTCATCCTTGATGGATAGAGGTAATGGGAAGCTTGTGAAGACAGGGACAGAGGATCAGGGTAGAAGAAAAGTGTACTACTACTGAGCTGGGGCATTGAGGAGGGAGAATAGAGGAGTGCAGACTGGGCTTGGTGTACAGTCTGAAAGGCACCAACTCCACCCTGCAGAGCCTGGTGATATGGCTTGTGGTGATGAGTCAACTGCCAGCCGGGGCCCAGCTGGAGGGCTGTATTTTGCAGCTGATGTCCTGTAGATCCTTGGACACATCGTGATACAAATGACTGGGGTTCAGATATCGTGATTGTTCCCCACTCTACCAGCAGGTGTTTGTAATGGGCTTTCCAGTTTTATTGTCTTACAACTGGAGACAGGATTCCATATACAAAAATAATGCTGTTATTTAGAAAGGTACCTTGGTAAGATTCAGAGTGATCTTCATCGTGTCTGCAGGAACCCAAGCCAATAATGAAATACCCACATAGCTCTGAGTTCAAAAGATACAGACAATGAGATAAGAAAGGGAAGGGGGGAAGAGCCAGTGGAAAGATACAGGGCTCAGGCACCATAGGTGAGGTGGTCGGTAGAAAAAAATCCCTGGCTGGGTTAAAAACAATTGAGTGAGCAAGTTTACTTGAAAGGTTGGCATTTGTTTTGAAGTTATTTGAAATTCTATAATGTAAGCTTCCATTTGCCTTTCTCCAAGATTATTGATAATGTCTGATGGGATTTTTAATGAGACCTGAGAAAGGGGCTTACTACCTTCATATCTGAGTTGATAAGGTATAGATGCAGAGTATATATCTGAGAAGGTGAGAAGCAAGACCTCCAAGCAAGAGGTCATTATTAGGATACCCCTTCCACCCCCATATTCCCAAGAATTTAGAGAGAATGTGGAAGGGCTTTGTATTTCCACAGGACATTGAATGGAGTTTGAGCCAATCAGATAAGTTCTAGATACAATTTCTAGAGCAGGGAACCATGAGCTGACATCTAGGCTACTATGAAGGTATGGAGCTCTATTCTTTTCTTGTTAAAATAATAAATTATTTTTCTCCATTAGGAAATAGATTTAGTGTAACAGCTGAGCACTGTGATAAATTGTCTGCAACTAGTGTGGATCATCTGGCTGTCATGAATAGTCTTACATAAATTGAACCAAATGTAAGAAATCTAAGGAGACAGTAGTTTCCATCTTAAGAGAATGTGCGAGGTTTGGAAAACATGTTCTGGTTTTCAGAGACTTGTTCATCGCAATTGGAACATCAGTCATAGGTGATAATGACACCATACTAGTTCCAGGCAGTCAAAGCAAAAATAGGATTGTGAATGGATTCACAGGTCTCAGAATATCAGAGAGACTCTTCAGGTAACTAATTACTACTCTGCTGCTATAAATGTGTGTTCAGGGACTCTGCCTTGATTCAGCATTAATGGGAAATTAGTGATGTTTGAGCCACTATCTCCTGATGATTTCCTTTTCCTGTAGGTTTAAATCTAAAGTATCTACTTATTTACTTATTTATTCATTCTTAAGCAATTATTGAGTATTCACTATGTGTCAGGGACTGTGACATAGTATCGAGGGTACACAGACAAAATTTGGGCCCTATCCTCGAAAACAAACAGTCAAACTGAGTGGAATTACAGGAGGCTTGGGCAAGGTTTCAGTGGGAGCATGGTCAAAAGAGGTACTGACTGCCTGGGAGAGATGGAAAGGACTTCAAAGAGGAGGCTATTTATGATAAAAGCGCACTGTGACCAGCATCAGGGACTTAAGATAGCCTCTAAGAAATACAAGAGGCTTCTTGACCTGAAATGAAACATAGACATACGGAAGGCCTCATTTTACTAGTGGGCATTGTGTTTCTCCCTATTATTCTAACCACTGAATAACATAATCAATTTAGATGAAGACATGTATCTTAGTAATCATCTATACCATCAATATGTTGTATATTATATTAGCTAATGTAAACTAACCTTTTATAATAAACAGACCCAAATTCAATGGCTTAAGAAACAGTTTATTTCTTGCTTATATAAATTCAGGGCAGATATTCTTGGTCAGAAGGCAGCCCTTACACAGAAATTGGGGGAACAAGGATCTTTCTGTCATACCCATAGATTTTTTGAGGGTATAGTATAGTTAAGGTGAGGTGTCATGTCCAGGTTCAAGAATGGGATGAGGGAGAAAGGATGAATCAGGTACGCTGCTCCTTAAAGCTCCCTAAAGTAATACACACTCTTTTTGCTCTTACTCAGTGGGCTAGAAATTAGTCTCAGAGCTACATCTAACTACAAAAGGGGCTGGGAAGTGTAATCCGGTCTTGTTCCCAAGAATGAAGAGAGACTAGGTTTTAGAGGCCAGCAAGTATTATTTGCCACAGGTACAAAGTTAAGAGTGATAAAAATTCCAATAGTCTGGGTTAGTCTAAATGGGTCTAAACCTGAAAGAGATAAAATTTCTCAATATACTATGTAAATTTTTTCATTTAGGCTAAAAATTTAATTGCACAAATGCAGAATAGGAAAGTATTCATATGGGGAAATTGACAGTGTTTATATGGGAAAAAGAACTGAAGATTTAGCTTGAAGACTAATTCAGTATGAGCTCACAGTTTGATGTGGTTCCTGAAAAACACAGTAACAAACAAAAAAGAAATACAATTGTAGGCTGTGTCAATACAAGTATAAGAAGGAAATAAATTCTGATCCAAAAAGATTTAATTCAGAATCTTATAATAGTGTTCTGGTGCCCTTTTTAGAATGCACAGGAATGAACAGAAAGAGTCTAGGATGATAAGATGATAGGATCTAGAAACTATGTTATTTGAGGAAGAGCAGTAAAGAAACCAGGTTCTGTCCTAGAGAAAAAAAAAAAATAGCATAAGAAACGTGTGTGTGTGTGTGTGTGTGTGTGTGTGTGTGTGTGTGTGTGTGTTAAGTGTAAAGTAGGGAAGGGTGTGGATTAAAGTAATCCTAAAAAGTCAAAGAAATTTAAAGTTTCAATACTTGAAGGTTAGCCATATGGAAGAGAAAGTAGATTCATTCTCTTCTGCATCATGAAACCAAGAAAGAAATCTTTGCCTTAATATGATGAAGATCTGAATAATAATTGAAGCTCCCCGAGAATGGTGATATAGGCTGCTTAGAGAACTGTTGAGATTCACATCACTGGAAGTGCTTGATCAGAAGCTGAATGACCTTGTGCTAACCCTGTGGTAGAGAGAATGTTCTCTAAGCGTGAACTAGATGATGTCTAAAATATTGTCTAATTCCATGATTCACTAAACTTGGCATTATTACCATGGTTATTTTGGATGACTCAAGCCAAAATAATATTCCTATTGAGACACGTGACTAAATGTTAACTTGGCCAAGAGGCATAGACTGTGTGGTCAACATTCCGGACACTCTCATTTCCACTGGGAAAGCTCTTTTGAAATTGTTTAACTAGCAGTTTTTTTTTTTCTTTTCATGAGACATCATTTTTCTTGAAACTAAACACTGACAGACAAATTAGGGTTATTTAGACTTGAGAATTTGGCTGACATTAAAAAAAAAATGAACAATGTGAATCTGTCACTTCAAGGAAACAATGATCAATATTTATTGCCATTGAAAATATTTGAGCTCTTAGGCAAACATTGATAGTATAGACCCCTTCTATCTGCCACATGAAAATGATAGCTCCCCAACATTTAAAGAATTTTCTGGTGAAGGCAGTAGTGATATTATTAACAAATGTATTTTTCAGTATTGGATAATAAAGTGTGTCAATATTTGGATGATCTAGAACTCAATTAGTATTTTCCCAATGACAAATGCTTAATATAATAAAATCATGCATGGATAAGAGATCCACTCAAAGTACACAATAAATCAAGATATTTTTATGTAACAGAGTACAAAAATCTTTGATTAATCTGATTTGGGATTTCATATTAAAGCTTACTTTAAAGAAATTATCACTTGTTAAGTTTTGGTGTAGTATCAAAGAAGAATGTGTATAGTTACCTAAAATTGCTACTAAAATATTCCTCCCCCTTTCATGTACATATCTACCTGAGGCCAAATTTTCTTCATGTACTAGAAGAAATCCAAGTCACACATTGCAATAATGAATGGAGAAGTAGTTATAAGACTAGCTGTCTTCTGTTAGAGCATATATTGAAAAGATTTGCAAACAATGAAAAACAATGCCACTCTTCTACCTAAATTATTTTGCTTTGGAAAATACAGTTGCTTTTCACACAAGTCTATTATTTATGTAACTAAATAATAAAGTTCTGCAGAAAGGCTCTCATGTCACTGTGAAGTGTGGCATCTTTGGGGGCCTTGAAGTAGACCAGTTCTCTTCAGTTCTCGTTGTAGTTCATCCTATCAGAAGATGGAGTCTGTTTCTTTACATCTGAACTGATTTTGTGATTTGCTTTGGCTGATTGACTGCAGTGGAAGTGACAGGGTGCTGGTTGCAAGCTTGGGCCTCAAAAAAGTCTTGAGTGATTCTGCTCTTTCTGGGTAGCTTGTACCATCATATGAACAAACCTCGCTAGCCTGCAGGAGGTTGGGAGAACAAAGCCGAAGAGCCCAGCTGTCCTACTGTGGTCATCCTAACCAATAGTCAGCCATTTAATGAAGTAGGAAACCCTTTTTCTATTTTTAAATTAAATTTATGGGGTGACATTGGCCCACATAAACATACAGGTTTCAGGTATGGATTTCTATGTTATCAGATCAGTATATTGCACCATGTGCCCAACACCCAAAGTCAAATCTTCTCTGGTCACCATATATTAGGATCTCCTTCTCCCTCTACCCTCTACTCTCTAGCAATCACCACACTGCTTTTGGTGTTCACGAGTTTCAGTTTTATATCCCACATGTGAGTGAAATCATGTGGTTCTTAGCTTTGTCTGACTGACTTAATTTACTTAGCATAATGTTCTCAAAGCCCAACCATGTTGCAAATGGCGCTATTTCATCCTTTCTTATGGCTGAGTAGTACTCCATCATGTATATGCACAATTTCTTCTTTATTCAGTCCTCTATCACAGGACACTTTGGTTGGGAAACTATTTTTTCTATTCTCTACCCACAACACTTCTGATACCAATTTTTCCCACCCACATCCACCAATACCCAAATTCTCTGGACACCAAATGGGTGTCCTACAATTCAGTTATGACATTGTTTATCTGGAGTTAGTGTAGACATCACAGGTTACATGCTCAGGCCCACAAACTGCTCCCACTTAGGATACCATTGGAAGTTTCTGACCAACTGGCTACAAATTGGAGGTTCCCACAACCATCTCCTCAGGTTTGATAATTTGCATTAAAAGCTAACAGAACTCAGGAAAACACTACTTAAATGTACTGGTTTATATAAAGGACACAGATGAATCGCCGGATGGAGAGGTACGTAGGGCAAGGTCTGGAAGGGTCCTGAGTACAGGAGCTCTGTTCGTGGAGTTTGGGGGTGCTGCCTCTAAGCATGTGGAAATGTTTACCAATCCTCCTCATCGTTTAGGCATTTTGCTGCAGGCTTCATCATATAGCCATACTTCATTATTAATTCAATTTCCAACCCCTTCCTCTTCTCTAGATGTTGAAAATTCCAAGCTTCTAATCATGGCTTGATCTTTCTGATGACTAGCCCCATCCTGAAGCTCTGCAGGAACCCACAGGAAGTTACCGCCTTAGAACAAAAGATCCCTCTACTATGTAGAAAATCCCAAGAACTTTAGGAGCTTTGTGTCTGGAACCAAGGTCAAAGACCAACTATTAAAACAAACGATGCTCCTAGCACTCCTATTCCTCAGGTCATTACAAGGGTGTTAGGAGGTCTGTGTTGGAAACCAGGAGAAGAGAACACATATATATTTCTTGTTATGCTACACCAGCACACAGAGAACAGAGCTGCCTACGTGATCCCCCACTGACCCTAGGCACCTAAGGAGGTCCCACTAAGACGGAACAACCCCATTAGCTCATAGATTTGTGAACATTAATAATTGTAGTTTAAAGCCACTACATTTTTGGGGTGATTTTTAAAGCAGGAATAACTAATTGATATGTGTCTCAATGAGAACCAAGACTAAAAGAGTTCCATTTTGATATCCTCTTATAGTAAAATGTAGCTTGAAGGAGGAATAAGGTTGAATAAGCAGGCAGGGGAGGGGACAATGTCACAGACTGGGGAGAAGGGACAATTGTAAGGAAATGAAGAGAGGTTAAAATGTATTACTTATTCAGGAGTCAATGGCTAGGCTAATGTGGAGAAATAGGCTTTTTAGAAAAGTGAGTATGAGTCAGACTGTAAGGATTTTGATTTTAGGGTGGGAGCTTCTTTTGTTGTCCTATATACAATGAAAAACTACTGAAGGTGGTGAATGTGGTTTGCTCTATCCCAAATTTCTTACTCTTTTTCATTTCAGCCACCACTCAATTCTAAAGTGTTTGCAAATGTAGAGTGCAGAGTCGATAGAAGCACCTAGGTTTTATTGCACAGAGTAGTGACTGGCTGTAAAGGAGACATTCTCAATGTTTTTCTTTGTGGCTAACCTCCAGCCTACATTTATGGCTAGAAGCACAGTTTGGCAGATGAGCCAAGGTACTTCTATCCTGACCGAAGAGAAATTGATGGAAGAAATAAGTTTCTCTAAAAAAGAAGGCAAACGAAGAAAAAAAGCATCTTGTTTAAGTAAAAAGGATACAAAGCATGTTTCTTTATAGTACAGGAAAGGCTTTTAAGTCTTCTCTTTTCTTGAAGAGCCGTGTTAATTTCTTCCTGACCGCTAGATGGCACTTGTGTACAGCATTTGAAATCTGTTCCAGGAAAAACAAGAGTACCTGTAGTGGGGTCAGAACAGAATCTGAGGTTTTGCTCTCATGCAGTGGGCTTCCTCCCCCACTCTGTGTCAAGAGGGGTATAGGAGAGAAAGCCTAAATCTTTTCTGTGCTTTTCTGACTCATAAAGAAAAATGAACATGGCAGACGTGGTCCTGATTAGATTGGGAGAAAAAGGATGGTGCATTCTGGCTGGATGAATCAGGAGAGATGATGTTCTGTCATTCTTTAGATATAGACCTGAAATACTAACTTTAAATTTATGGTTGCCGGTACTAGCCATGGTTCTGTTTACCCAGTCAGTACAATTGGGTGAAGCATGAATAGTGTGTCTTTCAATTGGTTACTTTATCAACATTGACGATTTCAGAAGATAGAATAACTCTTACCCTTTTGGGTGAAAATAAATGGATCTCACAAGTCTTATCAGATCACCATAGTTTGATTCATCTTTATGAGAACCGGCTGCCTGTTTGTTCATTGCTGCCTCCAACTCATCTGGACATTTTCAGATGATGCAAAGGGTGATAGCAACTGTGAACAGCATCCACAAATGTATCAAGACCAGTAAATGATACATCTTTAAAAGGAAAAAAAAAGGAGGAAAAATAATAGCAAGCCAGCAGGCAAGCAAGAAACAAACAAAAGCTCCAATGATGCAAGACATCCCAGTGGAAGGCCAGAGGAAATGACAATCTTGCCTAACCTGTGCCCCTCATTTCTCTGCCCCTGGAGCTGCTATCAACGTTTAGAACCATCCAGCAAACCACGACTTCTTTCTGGGAGGTAAGATACTGGCAATCTGCCAGTGGCAGCCCTGCCAGCCCCATTCGCTTGTCACCACAGTGCTGATGCTGATCTCTTTTGGGGCTCCTGTAATCTTGGCCTTTTGGTAGCCTCAGCTTCCTCCTGTATAGCCTAAGCTGCTGTAAGCACGTGTTTGAAGCATCGTCAAATCTGATATAAAGGAGACATCTGTCCTAAAGAAGATTAGGGCGGGCTCAGGGAATCCCAATAGGGGAAAAAAAAGGCACATTGAGTCATAGGAGTAAAGGGAAATCAGAAACAGATGTATGTTCTGGGGCGCGGGGGTTGGGGTGGAGCGTGGAGAGGTGGTTGTTTGCAACACAGAGATGGGCGGGAGCCCTCTTCCATGTCTCTGTCCTAAGTCTTGACCTCAAGTATGACCTCTTGGTTCTCTTCTCAGTTACTTGGAGCCCTCATGCTCCTTTACAAATTCTCTTATCAAATCCTGCCTGGGGAAAAGGATTGATAAACTAATTCCTACTGCAGAATGACTTTTTAACAGGAGACAAAGCATACATTTAATAAGGGCAATGGAATATTATTCCAATGATAGGAATTCAAGTTTTGGTGGGCATTTTCAGAGCTACCACCCTCTTGATTGTGAAGTCACCACCTTGTGCATCTACTTTTGTATGTAGATAGTTACAAAACTATCCTCTATCATATACATGGATGTATGCGTGGGAGCCTAGTTAGCTTCATGGTTTTGACAGCACCAAATAAGCTCAATCTGATTAGGAAATAAATAGGAATTAAATTATTGGTACAGTACCAGAGTTGGAATTTGGGGAGGACCATATATAAAAACTCACAAAAGCAATACATTGAAAACTAAACATGAGAAGCTAGCAGGTCCTGTGGAAGGAGTGACAGCAGAGGGCTTTAGAGAGGCTAGCTGAGTTGAAGGCATGTAAAAGATACCAAAACACCATGAAGGAAATAATTCATGAAGGAAAAGGCAGGAATCACAGGTCCAATCGCAGTCAGGTTCCAGAGCTGACAAGGTCTGAATAAGACCACGCCCCACTGAGGGCAGACACTGTCAGGCACAGTTAACTGGCCCAAGAGGAGAGGCATGTTTGCTCCCTGCTCCATTCATTTTCTCTATTACCATGGTTCCCTGAGCCTGTAGGCATTCATCATTGCCAGAAGAAAGTGTAAGGATTTGGGTGATACCTACTACTATTATCAGGGACAAACAAAAATATGAACAGAAGGTTCCATGTACAATGAAGTGGATTTATGACCATTATGGAAAATGATCATTGTAAGGTTCATGGATTCCTGTACTAGACTTTCTTTATTCTGCTTAGTATACCAATTTTTTTTTTTTTGCTACTAATATGTTCTTTCATTTGAGTAATTAACCTATTCTACTCCATGTGGTTCTTTTGGGTCTGCCAAAACACAGTATCTCAATCTTCTGGTATGTCATCAGGCCCCATCAACCACATACCTGTTTTATAACTGGCTTAGGATCCAAAACCAGCCAATCATGTCTTCTCTGAGATTTTCGATAGATGGATACATAGATTCATATATGGCTGACAGGTAAAATGCTCTCTCTCTTGAACAGCAAAGCTGGGATGATGTATACCTGGAACTTTCTGTGGCCTTGTTCCCTCATCTCCTCAGTCATGGAGCAGGACTTTCTGAAGTCATGGAGAATGAGGCTAATGGGCAGGAAGAAGCAGAGATGTGACCAGCAAAGGCAGAGGTGATAAAATAGCTCCATCTCTGATCCTCCCAGTACATTCCTTTTTTTAGCTTAGACTATTTGAGCTGGGTGTCTGTCACTGACAGCCGTGAAAATATTGACTAATATATTCGCCAACCAGTTCAAATGAGACTTCTAATATGGGATATGTGTTGCTACTTGGAATTCCATTAATTAAATTATTTTACATCTCTAGCTCAGCTTGCCATCCCATTCTAATAGAGAAAACAGTCAATATCTTTAGAATAAAATATAATGGTAATTCAAATTTTGGTCATCTTGATTCACGCTCATTTTATGTCATGAAGCACAAGTATTATCTAGCCCTGCAAGAAGTATTGTTTAGGGCATAGTCAAGTAATATTTGCAACAATTTACCACATTTTTGTAAGGAAACTTATAATGAATGGATTTTTCCATCAACTCCTTGGCTTTTTTCTTAAATACTGTATTGACCCACAGTGTGCTGTGCTGCCCAACATTTTTCTCTTATGGTTTTTTTTCCCAAAAAAGATCAAGGAGGGGATAAAGATTTCTTAGAATCCCAAGTCAGCATAAACCTAACAGCAAGATTAGAGGAAGGAAAAATATGCATCGCTAGAGCTAGATGGTAACATTGCTTCTAGATCCCTAAGACTATCCCTGACCCATACCCCACTACAGTAGAACTGGAGGACCTTAGTCCAATCCAAGCCCCTGGTTTTGTGGATGTGGAGACCCAGGAGATTAATTAAGTGACCTGGCCAATGTCACAAAGCAAGTTTGTGAAGAACTGGGACTCTGTTCTCTTTTGATATACCAAATTGCATGTAAATACTTGCTTTAAGAGAAAAAATTTTCTTCATTTAAGGTTGTTATTTCCTTCAATTAGTGAGTCCTAGATAGTAGACTTAAAAAGGAGTTAGGCAATCTCTATAAATAAATAAAAAAGTGGTATATTTGTAGCTTATCTTTTTTTTTCCAAAGCACCACACACCATATATTATTTTTTCTGTCCC
This sequence comes from Corynorhinus townsendii, assembly GCA_026230045.1. NCBI lineage: Eukaryota > Metazoa > Chordata > Mammalia > Chiroptera > Vespertilionidae > Corynorhinus > Corynorhinus townsendii. Next base: position 15,245,210 of record JAPDVU010000007.1, read on the forward strand.
CTGAGCATGCCTTAGTTTTCTGCTTTTGTTGTTTGCATAATTATTGTGGTTTTCACCTCCTGGAATAGGCTTTCCTATCCCTCATTCTGGTTCATTACACCTATAGTAAGCACCGTCTCTGTGCTGTCCACTCTCAAGACTGGCCCTGTCCAACAGAAACAGAATGCAAGCCACACACAAGAGTTTAAATTTTCTAGTAGCCACCCACAAAAAAGTGAAAAAGTAGTTTTTAATAATGTATTCTACTTAACCCAATATATCTGAAATATTATCATTTCAACATGTAATTGCTGTAGAAATTTAATAGGATATTTTATAGTCCTTTCTTTACTGTTAAGTCTTCTAAATCTTATATACATTTTATACACATCTCAAGAGCACATCTCAATTTTGATTAGTCACATCTCAAGTACTTTATGGCCACATGCAGCTATTGGCTATCCTATTGGACAGTGGAGATGATGAGCCCTAGAACAGACTTATAATATAGCCGAGTCTCAGTAGCTTCTCAAGATCAAAATCAAGCTTCATGTTTCTACTGTAAGTTTCCCTTTAATTTTCAGGTCAAAAGAATTTCCTACTCTGAACTAACATTTCTGTTACTGTGAAAGCTCCCCTTCTGCCACGAGTACCATCAACAAAGAGCCAGGCACCATGCTAGACCTTAAGCAGGTGTCTTATTCTTCCTTGAGTCCCTGGGGCAGTTTTCTTGCCTCTCTTGGGGCCTTAATATACTATTCTATCTCATTCTATGTGTTTGCTTAGATAATGCACTTTACTAGATTGTAAGGCATCTGCCCACAGGAGCTATCTCTTACTTATACCCGTATATTCCATCCTGTCTTACCTATGGTAGATCTTTGATACAAGGATGTTGAATCATAGATGGGAGGGAATCAAATCCTGTATTTTATCTCTTCCCATTTAGAAAATACACATCTTGAGGGAGAGTCCATACCTTATTTTTCTCTATGTGCTCTCAGAAATTCATAAGAAGAAAATATGTACAAAAATATACTTACCAAGTATTATCAATTGCTTTTGACCTAAGGTCAGGTAGGAGATGGAGGGCTCATTCTCACTAGATAGTTGCCAAATGGGCTTTGTTAACAACAACCCCATGTCATTGGGTAAGATGATTAATTTTCCAGAATTAAAAAAAAGAATTATAATTCCCATTTAAAAAGGTTCAAGAGACTTTAAAAAGGCCCAAAGATGTTCAAGTTTAATATAAGATTATACTGAGGTAATGCCTGTTGGTTCCTCTATTACTAAGTTTTCTGAATTTTCTGTCCTACGAAATTAGATTTGAATGGAGCACAGATTTAGTGGAAATAAATGGGCTTTAAATTGAGAAAGACATGAATTCTAATATTAGTTTTGCTGTCTCTTACTTATATAGTTTGGCTCTGTTATTTTACCTCTTTATTTATTTATTTATTTATTTATTTTTTAATATATTTTATTGATTTTTTACAGAGAGGAAGGGAGAGAGATAGAGAGTTAGAAACATCGATGAGAGAGAAACATCGATCAGCTGCCTCCTGCACGCCCCCTACTGGGGATGTGCCCGCAACCCAGGTACATGCCCTTGACTGGAATTGAACCTGGGACCTTTCAGTCCGTAGGTTGACGCTCTATCCACTGAGACAAACCAGTTTCGGCTATTTTACCTCTTTAAACCTCAATTTTCACATCTGTAAAAATGGGGATCATGATATTTATATAAGTTGTACTAATGATGACATGAACTTGTGGATTCAAAACCCTTTAGCAATGTCTGACATGACCATAAACGCACAATAGATGCTGTGTTCTCTCCTTATCTCTTGCCAGAAGGAACACAATTAGTAAATGATAAGCCGGGGTTATAAAGTGGTTCTGTCTAAACTCTGACGGTATATTATTTCTCTTTCTGTGACTTCCCATGTGGCCTCAGGCAATAATGCCGCTACAGGACAAAGGACCATTAATCTGGAGGAGAGTCTCTGAAGCAAGTCTCAGGGCTCTGCCCAGGACTCTGTCCCACTGCATATTGAAGACCTGTGTGAGGACAACGAGAGAAAGCTGATAACATTTGTAAGTGGCACGGAGCCAGGCTGAATATCTAGTATGTCAGATGTCAGAATCAAGGCTCGAAGAGGTCTTTAGATGCTGGTGTAATGGCCTAAATCCAACAAGACAAATTTTACAGGGAATAAGGTGAGGTCTTGCACTTCAGCCTGAAAACTCAATTGGGGGAGATGTAGCTTAACAGCAGACCTGTGGAAAAAATCTCAGGAGGGTCTTAGCTGGCAGTACACTTGATATGAATCCATAGTAATAGGGTTGTTCAAAAAGAGAAGTCAGCCTTAGGTTGCATTTGTGGATGTTTAAGATTCAGGAAGAGAGTAGTGATCAGTCCGGCTCTCTGTGCCTGCTGGGCAATACCTGGAGTTTTCCAGTCCAGTTTGGGTGCCGTACTTGAAGAGGAAGAGAGACAAATGAGGCCACGCTCATCATGGGGCAGAAACGTTTGGAACCATTCAGTCACCATGTTCTCATTCAGTACATTTTCACTGAGTGCCACTGTGTTCCAGGCACTTCCCTTGGCTCCGGGGATACAACAGCAAACAATTAATACCTGAGGAAACTCAGGAAATTTAGTCTTTAAGAAAGCTAATCAAGTGTGTGCTATCTATTTTTCAGTATTTGAAGGGCATAGCATCCTTCTGGATAATCACAGTGCTAGTGCTAATGTCCGTATGTAAAAACGAAGCAGGTTCTGGGCCATGACTCCATCAACTGAAAACACCCACTGATGCAATGGGGTGCTTTGGAAGTGGGGTACACAAGTGTAAGTTGATCTACAGGCCATAGAGGGAGTCAGATATAGTAAAATCCCGTGATAATGAGGCCATGTTAAAAGGGATTCTAATACAATGTACTCTGCAATTAGCCCCTTTGTTTCTCTTCTTCAAAAGGGTCTGGCTAACTTTGTCTTCTTAGGGGTAGAGGGAATGGAGAACTCATTTGAGTGTGAACAGGGAAGAGAAGAAGGGAAATAGTGGGCCACCCTATCCAGTTAGCAGTCCTATATTCTGCTGGCCCAGCCTCTGGAACAGGTGCTACTTAATTAAATGATTCCTGGAATTGCTACAGCAACATTCCAAGTCCCAGCCAGCTCTGAAGCCCTGAACGGTCCTCATCAATATTAATCTGGAATAGATAACCACCATCAGGTGGTACAAAACCATAACTGGGGTCTGGAGTGATCCAGATTGTACTACCAAATGAAATGCCACACTTGTCATTTCATTAACATCACAATAATCAGCCTAGACATCTTATGGGATTGAAAATTTTGAGTCTACTTTTCAAATCATGGAGGGATTTAACAGTAGGAAAAGCATTGTTGGATTATGTCAGCACTAAACTTCCACCCAGCCCTCTGTTTATCTAACTGTCCCAATCCCGGGGTGATGCACTCACCCTTCAGGCCCAGTTTGAGGGTTATGTTGTAATGTCCAGTCTTATTCCTCTAGTCACAAATACTTTTCTTTAGTTACATTTTTATGGAATTCTCTCATGTTTACCCTCAAACAGTTATTAAATTGCATTACAATTCCCCAGCCCCAATACATTCATCAGTAAATATTTCCCAAGCACCTGCTCTTCCCTAAACACAAGGCAAAGAAATTGCACATGATTTGAAGGGGCTTTTAGGACAATTGGGCAGGTCAGATCAGTGTGTGACCTTAGACAGCATTGGACCTGGACTCCATGGTGTGACACTGAGGGGTGTGTGCACAGAGATGGGAGAGGTTTATGGGTACAGAGAAAGGAAGGCTCCCAAGGGTGTTGTGATTGCTCAGGTTACTCTGCTGGGGGATGCCTGGGTCTTTCCCCGCATTATTCTAGCACATGATCTGTTTTCCCAGGTTAATAGTGGATCAAAGTAGTATTAGATGAGTATATCTACACACACACACACACACACACACACACACACACACACACACACACACCACACTCTTAAAACACTTCAAGCGATGGGGTAGGTTTTCAGGACGATGATGATATCAAATGCTTTACCTTAGCAACTATGGCTCCATTAAAAAACAAAACTTACCTACAGTCTAAAAGTATTATTATCTTGATAGTTAGAGAAAAGTGCCAGACAATCATTGCCAATAGAGCTGCCTTTAAACACAAAAATTTGAAACAGAATCATTTGCCCAAACACTATTTGCCTTAAAAAAAATCCAAGGCTTTGGCGCTTTCATTTTATATGAACTTATTAACTCTGTGCCTCTAAGCCAGCTGCTTTCTCTCTGAGTCTCAGAGTTATCGTATATGAAAATATTACCCTACCTTTCTGGGCTATCAAGAGGATCAAATTCAATGCTTAATGTAAAACTACAGAATAAATGCTCTCTCATGGATATTTTTTACACCAAGCAATTGCTGCCTCAGTTCTCTATTTTCTCAGTGCTTATGTCTCGCTTCCTACCTGCCATTAACTTTGCTTGATGAAGTTTAATTGCTGTTTTTCATAATCAATTGCCATTGGCAAATCTCTCCAAATACCTCGTGTTTTTCCCCATCAATAACTAAGGGATTAAAATTATTTCATGGAGTGCAGAGCAGTGTATTGGTCTTCGGGAGGGCTTTGAGTAATCTGAAGAAAATTCGGTCCTTGCCCTCCAGAAGTCGATAGTCTTAAGAATATGTGAACCAAGACACAGTTTTCTATAAATACATATATTACGCTCTGTGTTCCATCCACCTAGAATTTATTCTAGCAAGGCATAAAGTAGCCTCTACCCCTTCTCCTTGGTGTGAAGGAGTTAAGAACATTGTCCGAATAATCAGATTCTTCTCAAGGACATCTTTCGATCTACCTATAAATTCCTATCAATTTTGAGCTCTTTTTGATTTTTACCTGATGTTACAACTTGTGAGATACCAATGACCATTGTTACAATGTATTAAGTATTATTGTGTTTTACTATATACTATGTGCTTCCCATGCATTGTTTCATTTTATTCTTGTAGCAACTTTGAAAGGGATGACTCTCTGATAACCCCCATTTTACAGACAATGGCATTGAGACTGTTTAGAAGGTGATTTGTCTTAGAACCTGCAGAGTAAATGAAAGAGTTGGGATTCCAATTTAGGTATTCTGATTGCAGAATTTATCTGCACGACAGGTTTGCTAAATTGCCTTCATAACAATTTTATTCATCTTAAAATTGTTTCTTTCAAATGCTTAAGTGTGTCTCCACTCTGTCTTCCCCAATTTTGCCACTCTGCAATACCATAAACCCTCTCCCCTCCAAACCTTTTGTGAAAAAGAATTTGTAATGAGATGGAAGCACATTGGTCTAAAAATTAGAAGGCGCTCAAATGTTGGCTCCGCCAACATTTATCCAGATAAATATGGGAAACTTAACTTCTCTGATTTTGTTTCCACCTCTGAAAAATAGAGATGAATGATGTCTTCTGTGTAGGCTGTGAAAAACAATACCTTAATGTGGATGAAACTATGGTAAACTGCAGTAGGGAAAACTAATATAACATAATAAAAAACATAATTGAGTTCAGCTACATCTTGTTAGGCTTTGCACTTCTTTCAGATCATTGTGGCTTGACATTATAAAGGAACTTTCCATTTTCTTAAAAATTGTAAATTTTTTTTTTAATCTTTCAGAACAACATGAAAATTTTTGGGAGTAGATGTACCCAAGGAAAGATACTCTCATCTTACTTTTTTTCATTTCCTATTTTTTAAATGCTCTTCTTTTTGACTTCTCCACAAGATTCTGAGGTGGGCTCAATTCTAAGACATGGAAAGATCATATTTGCATAGCAGTGAGAGATGGGGTTGCCTTAAAAATGGTTGAGGCAGTGCTGCAAGCACGAATTGGTTAGCTCTTTAAGAGATGTAGATTGATGATGACCCACTAAAACCATTTCCTCCTTTCTTGTACAGTTACTGCATTGGTTAGGGAGATTTCCAGTAGGTGTTATGATTGGACCATATGGACTCCTATTGCTGCCCAGACCTTCAGGGATCCTTTTGTCTGAGGAGTGACAGGATCTTTCAGAAAGGGTAGCGCTCACAAGCTAGCCTTAGTGCTGCACGTCTCAATTAAGCAATGTGCAAAATGGCCATTCCTATACAGGAAGGTTGGGGGTCATTGACTTTGATTCAAGGCGATGATTCAGTTTGATCCTAAAGGATGGTTTTTTAACATGGTGCCACCTGGCACTTGTGTGTATTGCTGTCTCCCCAAGTATGTTAGTCCTGCAGCCATTCTCTACTAGCTATACACAGGACCTGTGGCATTACCAGCAAAGAGAAAGGGAAGGATGTGGGGTGAGAGGTATTGTTGAGAGGGGTTCTAAATCAAAGGTTTTATGATTGCATTTTCCATGTATTTGTGTGGTTTGGGAAACTTGGACTTAACACACTGAAGTTCTCTATAGGGCAGGCAGTGCCACATCATGGGACGGTACATAAATCTGTTATTGTGCTTACTCCACACACCCCCACTCCCATGCATTCATACTTTTTACTCACTAAAGCATCATCTTGTAAGAGTATTAGAAACACTGTTTATGAGAATGAATTGCTGTGAATGAAAATTATAAAGTAGGAAGTTATTTGTATTAGTCACAGTATAATATCAATGTATCATAAAGCCTAAGCTTCCCTGTAACCTGCTGAAGATTATGACAGAGGAGGGCATTAGCAAAAATGTTCAGAGTAAGTTGTGGGTTGTGGTGGTAGCCAGGAAAAACCCAATCCATAACACTAAGGAACCATTTATCAAGGCACAGGGCTACCTTATGAACACAGGTGGGGAGGCAAAGTCCCCTCTCTATGCTGCTTGACCCAATATTCCATGTTTCTGGAAATTGTTTATAATAATATACACAAATTCTTAAGATGGAATGTGAAATAAGCTTTTATGCCAAAATTCTGGGAGTAGCACCCCTGCTATTTGATCAATTGCCCACTAACCTAGTGGCCTTTTCTGTCACCTGTGGCAGAGAGAGAGTGCCTTATTTCATCAAGAGAAGGGAGCCAAAAACTGGTGAAGGAACTATAAACCAACCTCCTCCACCTGGCAGCCCTCCCTCCCTCCATCCCTCCCTCCTTCCCTCCCTTCCTCCCTCCCTCCCTCTCTCCTTCACTCCCTCCCTCCTACCTTCTTCCCTTCCTTGTGCCTTTCTCTTTCTTTCTCTCTTTTTCTTATTTATTTCTTTCTTGCTTGCTTCCTTTTATATTTAACTTATATTTTTGTGGAGAGAACAAATCTTTATAAAGTTAAAGAGTCTTGTTTGGAGCCTTGAAATTCAAACCCAGGCTAAAGAGCATGTGCCACATCCTATACTATGGAAACAGAGGTGGTAGCATTGAACGTTGGTATGGGAACAAGGGACCTCCTTGGAGTAGGTGATGTTCAAGCAGGGTCCAGATAGGTGAGCTGATATCACATTGGTAGCTTGAAATCAGCTACGGTGGGTGTACTTACACAATGAAAATCAGAAAACGCTAGAAAAGTGATGGAGAAGATGCCAAGAAGGCATATCAAACCTAAAAGTGTATTGTCTTTGTAGCTGTTACATAGTGAAGAGAACAAAATTTGAGAAAATATCCTTGTATTCAAAAGCTATTATCAATTGATCAAAGGCGTCTCTTACATTATTGACCAACAAATGAAGTTAGAACATTTTCATCGTTTTAGTTTTGTCTTACTCATTAACATTTATTTTTTTCTCTGGATAACTAGTTGTTAAACATTTACTAGCACATCTCTACTCTCAGGCTATCATTCACTGAGGAAGACATTGTGTAGGAGGACACAAATGGGCAGGTGGGGAATGTTGATGAGCTAGTTTTATACATTTGAGCATAGCAAGTAGGGAGTAACAATGTGGCTCTTGGTCATGTGCCATGATACGTTTAAAAAGGGAGGTAGAAAGTAAAAACAACCATAATTAACTGATGCAAGGAAGGCAAAGTTTATGGATTACGGAACACTTCTGCTGAGCTGCACAGAAAATGGTGGCCTTTCCATAGAGGTGGTGGGAAAAGACACTCCAGATTAAAAGAACAGTGACAATGGGATGAGGGAATGTGGGATGATTTAGGACACAGGGATCAAATTTGGTATGTATAAAAGGTAGCTTGTAGGAGATTTTATTAGAAAGGTAGATTTGGGTTACATTAAAGAGGACATTGATAGCCAAGATGAGGAGCATACTGAAGGAAATATGAGATAAGGTATATTATAAGTAAAGTGTTTTTCTATATAATGGAACATGAGCAGTTTCAGGGAATCTTGAATAGATTTCCAAATTTTATAATTTTGGAGATGGAAGGAACAGTGCTCATTCAGTCCTGTTCTCTAATTTTTATATGAAAAATAAAAAAATATAGACAGATTTTTGAAAAGGCAGATCCAAATGTAGAACCTCCACCCCCTGGCTCAGCCCCTCCAACTGAAGTCTGAACAAGTTGCTAAACTCAGTGTGTACTGGCCTTTGTGGTAATTTTTTGTTTAAACGAAATGCTTACAATCTCACTGGCATTCAGCACAGTGGCTGGCACACAATAGAGGTGCCATAAATATTACCTGAACTAATGCATAAGTATCCTGTAAAAGAGGGATGGCACACTTAATATACATTGAATGGCCAGGGAAAGCACTAAACCCAAAACTCGTAGAGAAATGATTAAAGTAAATCAAAAGCTTATTCCTCTTGTCTGATAATCAACTAAAAGTGAAAGAAGCACAAGAAAAAAGTCATGCGGTCAACAAATGGTTTTGTCAGCATTAGGAATAGTAGTTTTCAAGCCAGGAAGACCATAAAATTAATAATAATAATAATAATAATAATAATGCTTATATACATATACATCCAATTGATCTGTGTATACAGATTGACTATTGGCTGGGTGAGAATGCTATATTGGACAGGCCTAGAAAGATCAAAGAATCTTCACGGAAGCCTGGAGGATGGGAGTTTTGCACAGGGGTCTGCATGGGGCGCATTCTGACTCCTCACAGTGAAGGCTGTCAATACATCCAGTGCACACAAGACTCAGCAGCTTGACTCAAGTACACCTAGAAGCTTCTTCCTGAATTTAGCACGGGATGAACATAGAAATGAATATTAGTGTCAAATGCCCTATAAAGCACTTTTCAAATTGTGATTTAAATTTGCCTGTAGATTACTCTTTGGTAGAATAATGTGGCTTGTAATTAGAAGGTAAGAGGAGTAATGGAACCCTACGGGGAAGATTTCTTTTTGGAGGGAGGTAGAATTTTTCAGACATATGAGTAAAGGGGCAGAACTCCTTTTGAGATATTTTCCCCCAGTTATAATTCTGGACATTGGTCAGGAGGTATTTCTATATACTTTGATCAAATTTCATTGAACTTACTAATTCCCTACTTTATACAAGCTGGTCTTCCATGTTATGCTATTTCATTACCCTTTTCCTAACACATTTTAAAGGATCTGCTTACTTACTGCATGTTAGATGTTATATTAGATACTGGGGAATCAAATTTTAATACGATTTTCTTTATAAAATTGACTCAACTTATTATTATTTATTATTATTATTATTTTATTATTTTAGTTTGCTGTGTTTGGCAGTGAAAGGCAGGGGCTGGGAATCAGGCATGGGAATCAAATCCCATCCTGACTATATGGCCTTGGGAAAGTCATTTCCCCTCTTCCAGGTGGATTTTCACTTTTCACTTATCAGTCACAACTCTGCCTCACTCCTCCCTTGTCCCCAATCACTTGGAGTACTTTCTGAGAGTGAAGATGCTTCCCCTGCATGCCTTCGCCCGACTGTTTTCCTCCTCTCACCTTCACATACACACTTGCTCTCTGTTCCCCCAAACCAGGCTCCTTTCCCTCTTGTTTTCCTGATTTCCCTACAGAAAGTGATTTTTGTTTCTTCTCCCTGAACTTCCACAAGGGAGCTGAAACCTTGTTATTGCACTTACTTGTTTTTATATAGAATTGCATTCATTTGTGTATCTGTTAACTGATGCCAGATTGTCACATTTGGGGTTGGATCAGATGGGGGGGGGGGGGTACTTGATATACATTAATGGAATAATAATCCTCAGGATAATATTGTATTTTATTTTTTCATCTCTGTTCTATTTCTTCACATTTCTAGGCACTTATATTTCAAGATGTAGGATAGACAAATAATACTGAGAGCAGTCATTAGTTACTGAGTACTTGGCATATATATTGGGGCTCTATTTAAATGTTTTTCTTTCATTCTCTCATTTAATCCTCATGACACCTTTGTGAGGTAGTGCTATGATTGTCCACATTTTACACTTGACTTTACTGATTCAAATAATAAGAATCCAAATCTCCTTCTGTTTCTGCCACTTTTGACACATTGATTTTGAGAGTAAAATAAGCTGCTTCTTACTGCCCCCTCCCCATTTTTGTCTGCTTATAATTACATTCTCTAGTCAATAGGTCTTGCTTCAAGTGCTTTGTGAAATGTCTTGATCTTTTGTCTTTGTGTGCATTTTATAATCCTAACTCTAGTGATTAGTATCACTGTTGCCTTCTCTGGTTGGTGAGTCAATCGATTAGCACGTATTTATTGGATTGGTACAAACCATTTGACCTCTGTCTTGGCTGGAGAGAACTTAGGTTTGTTTTTGTTTTTGTTTTTGTTTAGGGGAAGAAGTTACTCTTAATTTCCAGTTGGTCATAGGGAGTTGTATTTTCCAGAGAAATAAAATGTATGCAGTATGTGTGTGTTTGTGTGTGTGTGTATGTGTGTATATTTGTGTGTATGAAAAGATTTAACACGAGGAACTGGCTCACACAATCATAGAGGCTGGCATGTCCCAAGGTTTGTAGGGTGGCCCAATAAACTGGAAACCCAGGAGAGACAATGTTTCAATCCAAGTCTGAAGGCCATCTGCTTTAGAACCAGCAAGAGCCAATGTTACAGATGAAGTTCAAAGGCAGTCTGCTGGAGAATTCTCTCTTGCCTGGAGGGAGGTAAATTTTTTGTGCTAGTCAGGCATTCGTGTGATTGGATGGAGCCATCCACATTATGGAGGACAGTCTGCTTTACTCTAAGTTCACTGATTTAAAAGATGATCTCATCCAAAAACACTCTCCTAGAAATACCCAGAATAATGTTTGACCAAATATCTGGGCACCCTGTGGCCCAGCCAAGTGGACACATAAACTTAACCATGGCAGGAGTGTTCACCGTAGTTTTAACTTAGGTTTGCAGGTTGTTGGGAGCTCCCAGCAGAAAGAAAAGAGGGAGACTGGTCCAGTGGACATGTGGGGCAAGATGTCTGTGGTAGTTGCGTCGCCTCCTGATCACTCTGGGAGGAGCCAGAAATAGAAAATACCAGAGTTAGTTCAAGTTCAATACAAGCTGATTTCAATACACACATGAGATCATTTAATACCCACTGAAAAATGGCATTATTTCTTTTTGTACTCCTTTATTGTCTGCCTCCCCCCTCCCCGGCACATTAAATTTTGTTTGTATGAATATTCACATTTCCTCACACACAGTAGTGCTCAATAATTTTTTTTTTATTGTTGTTGAAAGATGTGGGGTCTGGTGGGAAGTAAGGGCTTCTTAGTAGCAGCAGATTGCAGTTTCTGGCTCAGGGTTGTGTTTCAGAAGGGACTGTCCAAGTTGGAATAAGTGACACTAGACACAGGGGCCAGTCCTGGGATACAGGGCCAGGCTGAGAGGGGAAGAGGCACTCAGGGCCTCAGCTGACATCCTGGGGTTTTATAGCAAGGCTTCCTTCTTGGAGAAGGCCAGAATAAAAGCGAGAAACCAGCCAGAAAGCTAAACAGATGGATAAAGAATCAGCTGTATACAGTGAGTGTTATCTAATGGAAGTTACAGTGTAATACACTAGACATGACTATTTTTTTATAACAATAAGACCCTGGATATAGGGCTGCAGTCTATATCCTGACTTATTAACTGAACATGTTTGCCTATTGGCGCTACACAGCTTCTCAAACCTTGAGATCCCATTAGACTTCTCAGCCCTATTTCTTGCTCCACACTGACTTTCATATGATAATGGCTGTCTTACACAGTAATTACTAAAAACAGCATCACAAAGATATGATGTCATTGAAAGAAACGTAGTGCAATCTAATGTTGAAATTGATGTGGAGAATTGACATTTTTCTTGAAAATTTAAAAAATATCCCAGCACACCCTCATGAGTTTTTAATAGAGTACATTTTGAGAACTACCAATGGAAGGGCTTTAAGCAGGGCTTTCACAGGACCTGCCTGCATGTTGAAAAAACCACTGTGACTTGTGGATTGGTTGGAATTAAAGGTGGAATTAGGGGAGATGGATTCAGAAACACTTGCAGTAGAGAAGGTACAATGATGGTAGCTCAGTCTAGTAAAGTGTTACTAGAAACATGGAGGTATGTGTGAATATTATGTAAGAGGGAAAAAACATCAAAACACAAGGTTTGGAGCTACAGCAAGGACAGAGAAAACAGAAGATTGGAACCCAGAATTATTTATTTACGAAATAATGTTTTTGAAACATTTCATGCTGTAATGAACTCTGATTGATCCAGGTTCAGGAATATGTTCTTTCTCTGTCTCACATTTTGGACAGATAATTTGTTAATCTTTTTTGTATAAAAGTGGTCTGTAACTCTAGGTTTCCCCAGCCCCCTACTATGGGAGACGCTAAGATTCATGGGATATGCGGAGAGCCAGTCCCCTGTATTGGGTTTAGTTCCATGGGGTTTACAGGCGGGACTCCCTTCGTGAGAGGAGTGTGTCACCTCTTCCTCTTGCCTTTCTTCACAGCATTGCGAACAACTCCATTAAGGTTGTAGAGCAGGCTTAAGAGTCTCAGAGCCATAGGGCCCCTCATCCTGATATCTGGCCTCATGCTGCTGAATCTCCAGACCCTTCTTGCTGCTCCCCTCTGCTTCCTTGCTGAGCTGGAACTCTTGCCAAAATATCTCAGCCCCAGTTGCAGGCTGCAGGCCACTGTCTGAAAGTGACCACAAAGCCTCTGAGTGTGACAGTTTTTCCCTAGCAGTAGTCAACTAGAATTCTAATTCATGCCCTTTCGAGCCCTGAAAGTTAGTTCTGGTTTTCAGGGTTATTGCTCCTTCTACGAAGGCACCTAGGAAGAAAGGAGGTCCTTGCTGATAACCTCCCCCTGTGTCAGAAACGAGAGAGATGTCACCTCAAGAATTTTGACTGTGTGCCCTAGTCAGGGCCAGACTTGATAACATCTTCTGCTCTTGGGCCAGGTGACTGCCTGCGCGTGCATTCATGCTTGTGGTGGGGACATTTATGTCCCTCTTTTGTGTGACAGTATCTTAGCCCTGTGGTTCAGTGATCTAATTGTGAGACTCCAAGGTCTCTTCCTGGATCTCTGTAGACTAGGGTCTGAGGACCTGTCTCTTTCTCACCAACATCCCATAGAAGGATGGAGATTATGGTGGCCCATCATGACCCTTTCCAAAAGTTAAAGAAATGTACAAGGTTATTTCACCTCTCCTAGAAGACGGAATTTTTGAGCTCTGTGCCAAACACATTCCCCAGTGTATCCATTTCTCTCTTTATTCATGCTTAGGGACTTAGTTTCTTTGGGTATTTGGGGCTAGAATTTAGAACATCACAAATGCAGCCATCTTCTAAATGGAATGAAACATTTAGGGATTGATAGTGCCTATCCCCAAAAGCCAAATCACTCTTAATGAGAAAGGCTCTTAAATTTATTCTAAATCTGCAATGCTAACACAAGCTAGATATGAACCCCAATTTATGGGGTATATTTGGGGAAGTTGTACAACAGACACTACACATGCATAATACACTTTTATTGCAAATGTAAGTTTGTGTGTGCTCATTTAACTGGTTTCTTTCATTCAACATGAGTAGGGGTGGCCTTCTAATTGCATGGTATAGGTTTGCAAAAGTCCACATGTGGTCAAAAACAGCCCCTTTGAGAGATCCTTCACTTTGAAGCCTAAGGAATTTGAAATGGTATTTGCAAGATGGAAGGAACCAACAGATCAGCCTTTGTGAGGTGCAAGTAAGATGACATAAAGCTGCAAAGCTGGGCCTTGACAAATTTAGCACCATTAGCAGGGGCTTGTTGAAAAAAACTGGCTTCAAAACTCTTCCTTCTGAACTAGAATGTTACATTCATCCTTCCATTAAAATATCCGTTATTTGCTGACTTGTTTTCTGTCCCCTACCCCACCCCCCAGCCTCTCACTCCTTTGTGTCGTAGCTAATGTTCCCAGCGTCTACACTGCGTAGGCCCTGATTATTTGCGAGACAGAGTGAGTTAATGCAGATTTGCAAGCTGTTCCCATTTGTTAAATGTCAGAAAAACACATGCAAGTCACTGGCTTTAGCACTTAGCTGCCAGCTGGCTCTTCTGGAGGCAGGGGACAAATGACAGTCTATCACACAGCATGCTTTCAAAGAAAGAGGGGACCTATTCCAGAACAGCAGCTTCGGAGCGGCTTTTAACAACATAAGCAAAATAAGAAGCCAACATCAGTTTTTCCCCCCTCTCTCTTACTTCTCCCCCTATTGCTGAATGAATGGCAGCACAACATTTGGGAGCTTTTTAAAGCCTTGGGGATATCGATTCCACTGCCCACCATCTGAGACAGTGATGGGATAATGGGAGCTTGCCTAAAGTGCTGCATACTCTCTGGTGGGTGACGACAGAGACACCCTTCAAGTCTTGGGGGAGAGGGTGCACCCCTCCTCACCCCTATCCTTCAGGTGGTTGTACTTCCCTCCTTCTCACTGCCAACCTGTCTGCAGGTGTCTGGATGAAAGTTGAATTTCTGCCTCCCTCTCCCTATTGGAATCATGCTGCAGTCCTTATCAGAGCCTTAGATTCTATCACTCAAAGTCCCCCTTCCCCACTCCCTTGTGAAGGTAAACATTATAGGGTGGAAGTAATGCAGGGATTTTTAATTAATTCATCCACTCACTGTCCATCAGTTATTTACTGACAATCTGGTATATGCAGGGTACTGTGGAGGATGAAAAAAAGGAGGAGACATGGATTGTTCTTGCATGCAAGGATCTATCATGGTTGCTGGTGATTTAAAAAGGTCACACCTGAAAGTAAAAGTGGGTGCCAATGATTATAGAGGAGGAAGCTGTCATAATTCTCTGGTTTCAAAGGGAGACTTCATGAAATGAGTGGGTAATGGACTGGGCTGAAAAGGACATGCAATTTTAATAGCCAGAAAGAAATGAAGAGGGCATCTGAGGCGGGGATGATGCTGAAAGGGGGAATGAGGAAGAGAAGGGGGAAGAGGTGTTGGCCTATTTATGGAAGAAAGTTAGGGGAATGGTGGGAGGAAATGAAAAACTGGATTGGAGCCAGGCTAAGGAATATGAGCATCCAGTGGAAGGTTTTGAATCAGAGAGTGGTGTTTCATATTTTTACCCACTTATTCATGTATGATCAAATTCAGTGCTCTGATTACTTCAGTGATTTATGCACAAAATTACACCAGGTTTTCTCCATGGCAAGCCCAAAGAGGGCATGTAAGGAAACCTTTGGAGCAGCGGTCGCCAACTGGTAGTCCGCGGGCCACTGGTGGTCCATAAGGTCTGAAAGGTTGGCGACCGCTGTTCTAGAGAACAATCCAATGCTTAGGACACTTTTTCCTTCAAGCTTTAAAAAACGTTCTTTATGGAAACCTGCCTTATTCCTAAAGCTTCAATCTCCCTTACTCTGCAGAACTGCTTATCTTCTTACATTTTGTTAATTTCCCATTTCATTTAGTTAATTTCTATTGCTGTTTTCGGATTATTACTCTTATATGGCCATGGAAAAATGTCCCTCTTTTCTTAGGTTCATGCAACTGGTGGCTACCCTTTAGCACCCCTCTTCATTTAGGACTTTGGTTCTTGCCTTACCTTACTGCTCTTGTGTCTTAAATCCTAGGCGACTTCACTGCCCATATAGACAGTCTAGGCAAGAGGTGGCAAAGACTTGCCATATGTTCCCACTTTTACTTCCTAAGGGCAGATATTACTATTGACTATGGCATTCTTTCCTGTTAAGCCGAGATGAACTGCTAGAATCCTTGCTAACACAGCACTTTAGGAGAGAAAACATATTTGACCTTCTTGCTCTAGCCTTAAAACTGAAAACAGTATTTATTCCTACTACTGCAGGCTCAAAATTCTAAGGTCATACCCTGGGATTTTGTTTCTTTTAATCACCTAAAATCTTAAGCTGTCTCTGTGGTTTCTGACCCTTTTCTGTCTTTCCTAATGTGATGAACTTTAAACTCACCCCTTTATTCCAGGCTACCTCCCGGCATGGGTTCACCTCCTTCCCTAACCATCTAGGCTGCGAGGTGGAGATTGGCATCTCAACAAAGCTAACGCCTAATCCCAGAACTTTACTATTCTATGAAGGGTTGCTTCATGTCCCCAAAGTCTCCACCTCCAAATATACCCATGTCATTGCAGGTGACCTTGCCTTTGACCTTTGCCTAGGCTCCTCTTCTTTCCTGAGGAGCAGGTGAATCTCTCCAGAGCTGCTCAGGATCCATTTCCATACTTCTCCCTTGAGATGTTGTCATCTCTGCCTCTCTCTTCATTTTCAAGAGCTCCCTCATTATTGTGTGTGTTTTTTTCTCTCTCTCTATTGTACAGAAAAGCTCAAATCTTTTAAACCTTAAAAAACAAAAAAGTCCTCAAAATAATCTCTCTCTATTCAACATCTTCCTTTAGAAACAATTTCTCTCCCTCTTTTGGATGACAGTAAAGCTTCTTGACCTCATATTCAGGCTTCATCCACTGTCTTCTGATTTCCACCCTTTTACCTCCCTGTACCGCTCCTGGCAGAGAGCATGAAGGAACCGCTGAGACACAATCCATCCAATATTTCAGGCCCCATGTTAGTTGACCTCTCAGAAATGTTTGACCTTATTGAATACTAGAGGCCCAGTGCACGAAATTCTTGCAGGGGGGGGTTTGGTGTACCTCAGCCCAGCCTGCACCCTCTCCAATCTGGGACCCCTCGGACAGTTGGACATCCCTCTCACAATCCAGGACTGCTGGTTCCCAACTGCTTGCTTGCCTGCCTTCCTGCTTGCCCTTAACTACTTCTGCCTGCCAACATGATCATCCCCTAGCCACTCCCCTGCCAGCCTGATTGATGCCTAACTGCTCCCCTGCCAGCCTGTTTGCCCCTAACTGCCTTCCCCTGCAGGCCTGGGTACCCCCAACTGCTCTCCCCTGTAGGCCTGGTCACCCCTAACTGCCCTCCCCTGCAGGCCTGGTCCCCCCCCCCCCAATTGCTCTCTCCTGCAGGCCTGGGTCCTCCCCATTTGCCCTTCTCTGCAGGCCTGGTCGCCCCCAACTTCCCTCCTCTGCTGTCCTGATTGCCCACAACTGCCCTTCCTTGCAGGCCTGATCCCTCCTATCTGCCCTCCCCTGCTGGCCAACTTGTGGTGGCCATCTTGTGTCCACATGGGGTCAGTCATCTTTGACCATATGGGGGCAGCCATCTTGTGTGTTGGAGTGATGGCCAATTTGCATATTACTCTTTTATTAGATAGGATAGAGGCCTGGTGCATGGGAGGGGGCCAGCTGGTTTGCCCTGAAGGGTGTCCTGATCAGGGTTGGGGTTCCCTTGGGGCATGGGGTGGCCTGGGCGAGAGGCCTGTGGTGGTTTTCAGGCCAGCCACGCCCCCCGGCGACCCAAGTGGAGGCCCTGGTATCTGGGATTTATTTATCTTCTATAATTGAAACTTTTTAGCCTTGAGTGGAGGCCTGGGCTGGCCAGGATGTGTGGAAAACTTGGCTTCCTCCATTGCCGATGGCAACCCAAGCCTCCTGTTCACTCCGTGACCGCAGCTGTCTTGGTTGGGTTAATTTGCATACTCACTCCTGATTGGCTGGTGGGCATGGCTTGTGAGTGTAGCAGAGTGATGGTTAATTTGCATATTACTCTTTTATTAGATAGGATGCCTGAAGACAGGTGACCTGATATCATCAATTTTCTTATAATGCTGAGGATTATGGGTTTGGGCTATTATGGTAATAGAAGTGACTTACTGAAACTGCTTCAGTGTGAACATAGGCCTAGTTTATATACATTTTCAGAAAACCTACTCTTAGGGCTAATCTTGAGATGTGATATTGCTTATTCCGTAGATGTTGGTGCACATCACATAATAGGTACTCAATAAATATTGGCTGGGAAAAAAAATGAGTTCAACAGAAATACTGAATAAACTCATCAGACTCAGTTTTCCTGATCTGAACTCTGGTGATTTCCTGGAGCTATAAATACTGAATATGGGGTAATGGGTGTGAAGTCTGGCACACTGGAAAAGAGTATTTAATCCAAACTAGTGATTTCTGACACTGAAACGAGTTTTGGTGGACATATGAAAGTCAGTCAGGCAGAGGGGGTTATGTGGGCATTTCATTGAGGAAAGTTATGGTGGGCAGAGGCATGGTTTATGTGACATCACTGTTTCCTGATTCCCTTCTTATCTATTTCTTTTCAGTCTTTGCAGGTTCTTCCTCATCTTTCTGCTCTTTAAATATTCTATATAATAAAAGGGTAATATGCAAATAGAATGAATGGCAGAAAAACCGAACAACCAATCAAAGAGTAATATGCTAATGATATGCTAAGGTTGCTCAACTGCTCACTATGACGGACACTGACCACTAGGGGGCAGACAGTTGTTTTGATGTGCACTGACCACCAGGGGGCAGGTGCTCTGACCAGTATGTTAGCTTGCTGCTGGGGTCTGTCAATCAGGACTGAGTGAGATGGGCCGGACACACCCTGGAACCCTCTTGCAGTCCCTCCCAGTCCTGATCGTGCACTGGAGGGGTCCCTCAGCTGGGCCTGCACCCTCTAGCAATCTGGGACCCCTCAGGGGATGTTGGAGAGCCGGTTTCAGCCAGATCCTGCAGGCCACTCCCCTGGGGCTCATGGCTGGTGAGCACTGCTGTGGCAGCATGAGCCTATCTGGATCGGGACAGATTGGGTGCGAGCCCGCAGCAGGCACAGTGCAGCCCAGATGAGCGGGAGCAGCAGGTAGGAGCTGCAGGCGGTGTTGGACTGCGGATTTCAGCCCGATTCCTGCAGGCCACCCAGAGGGACCCCACCTGTGCATGAATTCATGTACCAGGCCTCTAGTTATAATAATGAAAATAGTAACATTGATGGAAGAATACTCATTCTATAATTTGCATGCATTATATCATTTAATCATCAAACCATTAATCTTTGAACAAATATTGGCCATCTACCACATAGCTGACATTGCTTTAGGCTTATAATACAAAAATGGAGAGACAAAGCTAGCTCATTCAGCAAGTTCATGGTCTAGAACTGGGGTACATAAAATATATATGCCATATGATGCAGCTACCTTGATGCCTAAGAACACCAGTAAGCACTCAATAAATGTTTGTTAGCTAAATTATTAATAGAACTCAATTATTTAAAAATGGTAAAACTGGCTTCCATTTCTCATCCCAATCTCCTTCTCTACTGCACACTAGCTATTAGGTATATGTGTGTAAGTGTGAACTCTTAAGTGAATAGATAAAAGTCACACTTGTGGAAAGAAGTTTTGCCTAATCTCTTTCTCTTAGTCAGACATAGTTGAACCTTTGAGCTTCCCCAGGCACCACTGAAGAGGTGGTTCAAATTATTTTACCTTTTCCACCCATTGTTGTCCAACATATAGAAAATGCACCACCATGAGTGAGCTCATTTTAATGAAAGACAGATTATTTAAAAGCCCTTATAGAACTAAAAGGAATATAATCTGATCAGAAGTTATTGGAAAAGGAGAGATCAGAGTAAGATAATACAAAAGGCCTTGTTAATTTCAGACTTCTGACATCCTCTCTCTGTCTCTGTCTATCTCTATCTCTGTCTCTGTCTCTGTCATTATCTTACATATCCGTAAGTCTATGTAAACCCACATCTATGTCTATATCTACATATCTTATATCTAAATCCATATCCTTATATATTTATATATTTCTATTAATGTGGCTTACAAATTTGTTTACATAAATTACTCCAAACTCATTACCTCTACTCCCAAAGAATCAAGATGGTTAGATAATTCTGTTGACATTTGACACATGTTTCCATGCTTTCTATAAGTGCAAAATAAATTTTTAGATGCTGCTGAAGAAAACATCATGAGCTTTTTCTCTTCTGTGTCATGCATGCAACAGTACACTAGGCCAAGATAAAGTTAAAGTATAGAATGTAAGAAATAGACAAACAAAAGCTCAGGATGGTGAAAGTGAGAAGAAAGAGTATCTAATTGAATTATTTTCTAGAGATAAGAGACTAGGAGAAGAGAGAAAAATACAATTTATACAGAGTCGATTCTATTGGTCTTTCTAAAAGGATGATGTCATCATGACAAATACTGGGTAGGTGGCCCTGGATGCTCAAGTCTGTAGGTGAGTCAGACTGCATATGCAGTGCTGGTAACCACTGGGCTGTGTTCTCTGTGCTTGTATCCAGCATTCTCTTCCAGGGAAAAAAGAAAGTCCCTGGCAAGACTTTTGTGAGTGAAGCTAATTTGTGATGGGATTTAATAAGATGACAATTATATTTGTCCAGCATTTTATTATTTTCAAAGCTTATGGGAAACCTTTTCTCTCTTTTAGATTAATCACATTCCACCTTCATTAAGCACATTTCTATTTTATGCCTTACCTCCAACTTTTTATCCTATATATAACTTCCATTTCATCCAAAATTGATCTCCTCTGACCCTTGAAACTGGCTTGTACTTTTCAGCCTTTTAATATACCATTTTGCTTGCAGTGCCTCTTTTCTTCTTTCCATCTTCCCAAATTCTTAAAAGTGTAGTCAGGCTCTGTTTTCTCTGGAAAGTCTTCCCTTGAACTTCTATCCTGAACTCCCATAACTCTTGTTATCTGTATACCTCACTTGGTAGGTGTCTCTAGCTGTTAGATCTCTTTCAGTTACAAATGATAGAAACCTAACTCAAACTATCTTAACTAAAAGAAGCAGATCTTTTGTGGGAGGTCACAGAACAGAGAAATTAAAAATTTGGATGTAGCTCTGAGAGCAGCTGAATCTAAAAAGTTCAGTGATATTGTCAGGACTTACAGTCTCTGTACTTCTCTCACCCTAGCTTCCTTCTCAGATGAGTGCTCTGAATGTATTAGTTAAGTTGCCATTGGCAGTCTGTGGACCACATTCTCCTAGTTTAAAAAGTTTAGGACTTTCTGGTGATAGAGGGCAATTTTCTTAGAGACTGCTGGCATAAAATTTCTAGGTGAACCATAATTTGCAAATTTAGATCATTGATTATTTCTGCACCATTTTCTGTGGCGATGGGTATGAGTTATTATGGGGTCAGTTCCATCTGAACCACAGAGAGAATATCAAGATAGAAATGGAGACTGAAACAAGGCAGGTAAAATCAAAGGGCACCCACAATACCTATTAGTATAAAGTTCTCATGTTGTTAATGGTTTTCCCTCTACCCAAGATTGCACACCTTTAGGTTTGAGACTTTGTTTCAAATTCCTTTGTGTTCCTAACTATTTTTTTTTCATATACTTGGTATTCAAGAATATGTTGAAATGATTTTAGAATAATCATACAATATGACTGTAGATTTTTATTTTGGTTTGTCAGAGTATGGTTTGAAAGAGGCCAAACTGTTGAATATTATGCACACAAAAGTCACTTACCTGTTCATTCATTCTTTCTGGGGCTATGGAATATTCCTGAGACCTCAGGCAGCTGTCTCACAAATACAGCCATTGGGTTGAGGGTAGGGGTGGGGTGCAGGTGAGAGCCTGAAATGGATTACTGCAAATCTAATCCCTTTGTTGGAATAGCAATTTCGTCTACACATTCTTATGGTGTATTATCTTCACAAGAGAAAAACATGATTAATAGTATAACATAATATATGATGCTAGGGTGGCTGGAAAAAAAAGCCAATTTTCTGTTCAGCATTTGGACCCCCTTGGAAGTAAGTTGTATTGTAAATTCAAAAGAGTCTTGTATAAATCTGGTAACATTTCTATTGGAATAGGTGACCTATTTAGTCTATCACATCTTTAGTTTCTACAATTCTGAGATTCCTTGGGGTGTGTGCAGAATGGAACATTCGAAGAACAGCAAATTTCGCAGTGTGGTCCACCATCTGTATAGGGACAGCCAGAAAACTGATGGGATTTCTCTCCCTGGCAGATATTTATTTCTCAAGTGCCCTGAAAACAGGAGGTCTGTAAAATTCTTCATGAGCGGTTAAAACATGAAGATTGATTTACAAATGTATATTTATTAGGAAGAAATATTTTACAACGTGCCTAAAATTTCCATGAAAAAAATCTAACCAAGTATTTCTAGCTTCTCCCTAGATGCCTTAGCTCCCACAATTTTAATAAATCAAGAAACATTTGCAAGTGCTAAATGTTAAATGGTTATTCACAGTTAATTTTTAATCAACTAACAACAGTTATTTGTTAATTGAATGCCATTAACAAGCCATACTTGATGCATTAGCTCTTTTCTTATGCAAAGAAACTTTTCCCTACAGCTTTTATATATTGTCTGACTTTCTTTTGAATAGAACATCAATATCTAAAGACTATGAATTTAACAAATGTATTTGTTGACAGAAAAATGTATGTAAGTGTATGTGTGTCCCTGCACCCATTTAAAATACATCAGAATGTGCTGAGGTACTGAAAGTAAAAGAGAAATCCAAATTTAGTCCCTTGCAAGAAATTAGATAAGCAGTAACCAAAATAGAAGTCAATTTGACATTTGGAATTCTAATCTGAATGCATTATTTTTACTTTGAATTTCTAAGTTGCTCAATATTTCTTTGGCTTCTATTTTTAAGAATTACTTTTTTAAAAAATGGACACAGACAATAGTGTGATGAAGACCTGGCATGGGGTGGGAGTGCACAATGGGGGGAAAAGGGGATATCTATAATACTTTTAATAATTAACAATAAATTAAAAATATTTTTTATTAAGTTGAGAGAGAGAGAGAAACATTGATTGGTTGCCTCCCAGAGGCACCCCAACTTGGGGGTCAAACCTATAATCTGGGTATGTGTCCTAACCAGGGATGAACACACCACCTTCTGGTGCACAGGACGATGCTCCAACCAACTGAGCCACATCCACCAGGGATTTTTAAGAATTACTTTTGAAAATGTGGCTGGATTGATTTTGATAGGGGGTATTTCTTCATCCTAGATTGAAACAGAAAATTAACAATGCTCTTACAACTCAAAAGACTAAGAAAAAGCTAATGTATATCACCACCCTAATATGTTTCTAAAAATGTAGCATAGCTTTGTGGCCAAAAGAAGAGACAGTTGGGGTCACAGTATGGCAAATTACTCTGGCTCCATGTGAAACAGACTGAAGACAGAGCACGGCCTTAAGAACCAGGTCTTGTGAGGGGTGAAGAAACTGTTCCTTCAAGGTAAGCCCATTTTTTCATGTGTCCTGTCCAGAGTTATTCTGAAAATGCAGCCACTGGCCAACTCAGACCAAAACACAGTGTGGAACGGTACTGAACTGGGAAGCTTTTTCTTTTCCACTGTTTATCTCCTCTGCTTACACATATGCATTATCGTCCTATCTGATTTACATATAAAACAAGTTCAAATATAAGATTATTAAGAATAACAAGAGAGTAATCCAAGATGGTGGCGTAGGTAAACACCTAAACTGCTGCCTCGCACAACAATTTAAACTGCAACTAAAAGACAAAACGTCTATCACCCAGAACCATGGGAAAGCTGGCTGAGTGGAAGTTCTACAACTAGAAGGAAAGAGAAAAGAGCATTGAGACATGCACAAGCGCTGAAAAGCTGAGGTACGGAGGCGCGGGATCTGGGCTGGCGGCAGGCGTTGCTTTTTTCAACCCGAAGGGGAGACAAGCCCCTGATTACTCTGAAATACAGTTTCTGGGGAGACGTGGGGGACCCAAACTCCTACGGGGAGAAGCTGGATTGTCTGCTACCGGGTCGGAAAGTGAGGGGGGCCTGCTTGTAGAGCTGTGCACAGGAATAATTGTTTATCTGCGCTGGGGCACGGGACCAGCCACAGTCGGAGACACAGAACCTGCTAATTAGCAGTCATTGCTGTTTGCCACGCCCTAGCCTAGTGACGCCCTGAGACCACACCCCACACAACCTACAACCCACCCAAGCTCCAAGCAGCAGCTTTTGCATATGAATGGACTGCCGCAGCTTAACCTAACAAACTTTCAGCCCAGATCAGACAGCTCCAAAACCTCCAAACCCCAAGCAAAGAGGAGAAAACTGTAGCTCTCGCTGTAGCTCTTGCTGGGTGGACTCAGACAATAGCTGACCTGCACCCCATTGGAGATCCAGAAGCCAGTATACCTAGTGGTCAGTGTGAGAAACCAGATTTCAACTCCTCACATCCATAAGTGACACATTCAAGAGGCAGACTCAGCGAGCACCAAAGCCCCACTGAAACAAGTCCTGCACCATAAGGGTGTCTCCAGCATAGCATTTCTTATAGACACAGCGAGTCCTCACAGCCGATTGGCCTGGAGGTCAATTCCTCCCAGAGTACCAACAGCAATTAAGGCTTAACTACACCAAGACTTTGCACTCAGCCCACAAAGGGGTGTACCAAGAGCGTCCACATCAGGTGATTGGGGAGGCTGAGCTACTGCCCCCTATAGGTCACCTACCACACAAAGCCACTCCATCAACACAGGGAAGCAGCCAAAATGCGGAAACAAAGAAACATGTCACGAATGAAAGAAACGTAGAAAAGCAAACTACTGGACAACATAGAGTTCAGAACCACATTTATAAGATTACTCAAGAATCTTCTAAAAACCGCCGAGAAACTTGATGACACTTCTGAGGAGCTTAGTGAGACCTTCAAGGAGCTTAATGAGAATGCCAAAAAAATGGAAAAGGACCAGTCAGAAATGAAGCATACACTGTCTAAAATAAAGAATATACAGAAACTCAACTGTAGACCAACGTACCCCAAGAATCAAACCAAAGATCTGAAATATGAGGAAACAAAGAACACCCAACCAGAAAAACAAAAAGAAAAAGGAATCCAAAAATATGAAGATAGTGTAAGGAGCCTCTGGGACAACTTCAAGCGTACCAACATCGAATTTTTGGGGTGCCAGAAGAAGAGAGAGAGCAAAATACTGAAAACCTATTAGAAGAAATAATGACAGAAAACTTTCCCTACCTGGTGAAAGAAATAGACTTAAAAGTCCAGGAAGTGCACAGAACCCCAAACAAAAGGAATCCAAAGAGGACCACACCAAGACACATCATAATTAAAATGCCAAGGGCAAAAGACAAAGAGAGAATCTTGAAAGCAGCAAGAGAAAAACGGTTAGTTACCTACAAGGGAGTACCAATACTACTGTCAGCTGATTTCTCAGCAGAAACTATGCAGGCCAGAAGGGAGTGGCAAGAAATATTCAAAGTGATGAACAGCAAGAACCTACAACCAAGATTACTCTACCCAGCAAAGCTATCATTCAGAGTTGAAGGTCAGATAAAGAGCTTCACAGACAAGAAAAAGCTAAAGGAGTTCATCGCCACCAAACCAGGATTACATGAAATTCTGAAGGGTATTCTTTAAGAAAAGGAAGAAGAAGAAAAAGGTAAAGATAAAGATTATGAACAACAAAATGACATCAAATACATACCTATCAACAAGTGAATCTAAAAATCAAGTGAATAAAAATCTGAAGAACAGAATGGACTGGTGAATATAATAGAATCAGGGACATAGAAAGGGAGTGGACTGACGACTCTCAGGGGAAGCAGGTGTGAGGGGTGCGGGAAGAGATTGGACAAAAATCTTACTCTTATGGATGAAGACAGTGTCGGGGGGTAAGGACATGGGGTGGGGTGGGGAATCAGGTGGAGGGGAGCTAAGGGGGGAAAAAAGAAAGAGGAACACCTGTAATAATCTGAACAATAAAGATTAAAAAAAAAAAAAGAATAACAATAAGAGCATTAAAGTAGGGGTGGGACCCTTTTGAATGTGGGACCTTATAGGATTTCAAAGATGTATGGGAAGTCTGCAGATAATGGTGCTTATTGGAAAGAGCTGGAATGCAGCTAATTAAGGAAACAGGCAGCATTTACATCAAAACTGAACATATTATTAGCTTGATCCTTTAGAATATCCTTAACAATAAGTTTGAAATCTCCAGTCTGTTTTTTACTTTCCTGGAAGTGGCCATTGACTTGTCTTAAGATTCCCTAAGATTCTTCAGAGATGCGGTGCGGTCTTGGAAGCATGGATAAAGAAAAATATAAAACATTGTGCATGTATTTATGCTCTAATTAGAAAATGCAATAGTTCTATCAAAAGACATTTAATTCTATAATGATGTATAACATCTAACTAATCAGAAGTATACAAAAATATTTCTTGGTGCTCTTTTTGAAAGCATTTGCAGTATTTTGTCCTTCTAAACCCTTCTAGAAGGGTCAGGCTAACAGCCTCTCACCCTTACCTCACCTGTGCACTAACATTTCCACTGCTCCTAAGGTATACACAGAGAGGCTGTCTGTGCTGGAAGCCAGATGCATTTCATACATGTACTATCTTGACATCTAATTTTAGCTAGATTTTTACTTTTCCAGGCTGTAAGGTATTTTCAGAACAGACTAACTTAATTCTGTGTCCTGCCCTGGTGCTGGATTCTTCCACCAGGCATGCTGGGCACACTTCCACAATAATGGTGATAATGAATATTTGTGTAGCTCTCTCTAGGATTTTTTAAACCTTATTTCATTTAGTTTTTCTTTTGGTTCTTTACTATCAAGCCAATCATAAAAATGCCCCTATTTGACAGATGAGGAGACAAGCGAAGGGAGGTCACATGATTTGCCTAAGTCAGTTGCATGTTAAGCAATGTAACCAGGCCTTGAACTTGGTCTAATTCATTCTGCTACCTCAGAGAAATAGGCTGAGGCTTCCAGGACCCTTCAGGGTTCCCTCCTCTTCCTTCATGCCTGGAAAGTGGAAAAAGGACAAGATCATCAAGGTCATGTAAAGACTCACCTCCTAAGTCCTCACATCTTCCCTTCATCCCCATCAACAGGACTGCTCACAGTCCTACAAACATACATTGTATAGGAGTGGCCTTCTATAATGTCTCATCCCTAATTCTCAGCTATTGAGATTTGCATTTCTTTCAAGTTAGGCTCAGGTTTAGTGACATATCCATAATGAACACTCTGCAGTAGAAGTGATGTCTCCCTTTCCCCTCCAAACCCACACACTTATGGCTTAGGTTTGGCTTATGTCTCCTGCCTGGACCTCATCTCCCACCCTCCTAAGGCTATTTGTGTACCGAGGCCATCTTCTCTGTTAGGCTATGATGGCAGTAAGACATCCCCCAAAACTAACCTATAGTCTTGGCCCTGGTAGGGTTCAGTGAATGATGGTTGGTCGGTCACACTTTCAGCCATTGTATTTTTGGTTGTTAGATTTCTATAAATCTTGACTCTTTTTTCATTTACTACCTCTTTAAGGAGAGAAACACATACCTTAAGTTGCCTTCTGCATTCCTTAACATAATTGAGCACTAAATACTTGCTGAATGAATAAGCTTGTGTTAGCCTATGCTTTTCTTGGGGACCACCGAAGGCAAGCATAGTTTAAATTATAAAATAGGCAGCTCATTTTTAAAATTTTTTTTTTGTCCTCCTTAATAACTCAGCTACTTGCTCTCCTCAACTGGTGATTTGGCTTTATTAGGACTCAACCTTATGTTCACCTGCTCAAGGCAGCACCCATGGGCTCCAGGTCCCATTCCCTCAGGGTTCTGCTGGGCCAATACATCAGTGGCTGCTATTTGATTCATGTGGTAGTCTTCCTAGAAGTGGCAGCATCATACTGGAGTTTTCTGAAGAAAAAATGCTTTAAAGTTTAGTGTTTCTGAAACAACTTTTTAATGGTGAGAACTGTAGACACCATGATAGGCAAATGACAGGGAAATTTCAAGACATAAAAGGTTTTTTGTTTTGTGTGTTTGTTTGTTTTTTTCACTTCTTGTAAGTTGCACATCACAGGCATCTGCTAAAGCACAAATGTGGTACTGCTCTCATTCCTGTCTTTTCAAGAAAAATAGGAGGATGTAGAAGGAGCAAATCCCTGTAACCAAGTTTACCATGGAATTGGGTTTTTATATTGAATTGACTGGTGTGTTTTTTAAGTTAGCTGGAACTTGGGATTTTCTCCCAGGAGTCAATGAGGAGTAGAAGAAGACAAGGCTGCAAGACCAGGATGTGGTTGTGTGACTCTGGACCATTGTTTTGCCCATGTTCTCTCTGTTGCAAAGTCCACTCTCTTTAAGGCTTTTAGGGGTCCCTGCCATTAACATGTTGACTAATCCGTCTAACATGGGAAGTGGTAGCCAGAGAGGCTTGTGAATTTTGATAAATCTTGCCTTTGGGAGTCTCAGCTTCATCCTAAGAGGGGGTTGGACTGTTGATCTTTAAGGCCATCTTTATGTTTATTTAAGCAACAAACATAAGTTTGTTGCTTAAATAAACATAAGCAACAAACTTATGTTTATTTAAAGACAGTTATTAATTGGCCTTCAGCTTTCCCTGGCTTTGTCATTTGGGGAATAATTCCATGGATGAAAAAACAAACAAGCAAATTCTTCATTTTTTCTTTCAAATATTTCTGAAGCCTGGTGAGTGTGGCTCGGTTGAGTATCATCCCATGCACCAGGAGGTCATGGTGCGATTCCTAGTCAGGGCACATGACTGGGTTGTGGGCTTGATCCCTATAGGGGGCCTCAGGAGGCAGCCAATCCATGATTTTCTTTCATCAATGTTTCTATCACTCTTTCCCTCTCCCTTTCCTCTTTCTGAAACCAATAAAAACTTATTAAAAATATTTATGATTATACTTCTAATTGGATACTTTTCAAGCTACTAATTACTAAACCGAAGATGACATATTAGGCCTCTCAGATTTGACAATGTCTCTTTAAATTGCCTTTTCCTTCCACACAGCTAGATCCACATCTGTAAATGGCTAAGTTGTGCTGCCAGCCAATCTTGCCTACAGCTACTTGATGCTGAGAGAGCCTTCCATAAAACTGATTATAGCATTGCCCTGCCACACAGTGAAAAAACAACAAGTGTCATATGATAAAGCATGGATTGGATAAGGGGGCTATGAAAGTGTCTGTCATCAGGTTGGAGGGAGCAGAAAGAGTGGCTTTCTTTTTTCTCTGGGGTGAAGTAGGAATGAGATTTGCATAGATATTCATTGAGATTAGCTCCTCCACTTTCTTGAGAAATCACTTTGTTATCAGAGTTTTGCCCCTTTCAGCTACCCATGCATATTGTCAGCCTCCTAGAAGAGTGTGTGTGTGTGTGTGTGTGTGTGTGTGTGTGTGTGTGTTGTAATAGGGGAGACAAAAATGAAAGAGGATTAATATTTGCTAAGTATTCACTCACTGATTATTTCTATATATGTTAATTGAGAGCCTAGTATCTTCCTAAGGGTCTGGCATTTAGTAGGTGCTCAATTAAACTATTGAATGAGTAAAATAGGTTCCCAATTTAATAAAAATGAATATTTTATTTTAGGATAAAAGGACAATGTATTGATTGGGATTGTAGTTCTGTGAATAGAAGAAGCAAGGGTTTGGTCATTTTCCTCAGGTATTATACTCCCATTGCATACGGGGTCTATACAAATTTTAATAACAATGTGATGAAGTAATCAACATTACAATAAGAATACTATTTTAAGAAAATTAATTATAAATGTTGACTGAATGGGTATAGCAGTAAGGTATGAATTTAGAATAGGGAGCTATACCTGGAAAGGCATAGGAGATAGGAAAACAAAAAAGGGAGGTGTTTAAAGAAAAAGATTTATTTAGCAGCTTCTACAAGCCAAGCATGCTGTTAGGTTCTGGTCATACAAAGTAAGATTTAGGACATGGAAAAACTTACAATTTAAATTAATAGTTCTCAAACTTTAATGGGGTCAGTATTCACTGGAAGTACTGTGACAATTCAGGTCCCTAGGATACATCTAAGGAGAATCATATTCAGGAAGACCAGTGTGGGATTTAGGAAGCTGAATTTTGACAGTTGCCTAAAATGATTAGGTATAGATTGTCTGGAGACTATGTGTTGGGACACACTGATATAGGGCAGTTTTTAAATCACAGATCCAAGACCAGTAGTAGCACCTGAGAATTTGTTAGAAATGCAAATGATTGGGATTCACCTATTAAATCAGAACCTATGAGATGGGTCCAACAACTTGTGATTCAGATGCATACTAAAACTATGAGAACTTGTCCTAGGGGCTGTGTTGGGACTAGAGATAAGTTTTGCCTCCTTCATAATTCCCCTGGGTACACAAATGAATAAAGTTTAGCCCTTGAATATATGTTTGTATTCTTTTCTTCAATCCAAAGATATAACATGTTGTCAAAAAGCCACCACATTGTTATGTGAGATTAAAATGCAGAGAAGTTGCCTAGATTAAAGAAAATAAGCTTAATTGGGAAGAAGTATGTGTTCATCTGTTGGTAAATAGCAGATCAGGTGTTGATGGAGGCAAGAGGAGAGCTCAGCCAGCAAGGACAGTCAGTTTTCCTTCATGTGTCTTGCACATGTGTACTTTTGCTCATGTTTGTGTTTTTTACTCACCCACTGTCAGAGGGACAGTATAATCTTGGGTCAGGAGTCGGAAGGCCTGAGGTCAATGGCCTCTGCTAGCTCTGACACTCTTTGCAACTTACATAATTTATCTCAGCCCCAGTTTTATCTGCCTTAGAGAGTGGTTGTAAAGATGATGATAGGAATAGCTAACATTTACTGAGGGCTTACTCTGTGCCAGACACTGTGCTATGTGCTTTACATGAATTGTCTCGTTTAATCTTCCCAAGAACCCCATTATCATTGTACAAATGAGGAAATTGAGGTTTGGCTAGATTAAGCAAATTGCCTGAGGTCACACAGCTGGAAAGTGGTAGAGCCAGGATTTAATTTAGACTGTCTGACTCATAGCTCAAGCATAGAACTGCCATGCTGAATTATAAAGTTTCAAAGAATATAAACTATAAACTGTAAGGTGCAATTCACACTGAGGAGAAAGAAGGTGTCCGTGTGCTTTCCTTTGTTTAATCATAATCTCATCCGAAATATCCTGTGTGTAAAAGAACCTCAATAAAAAGCAGTTGAGAGATGACAGTTAGATGCTCTTTAACTTTCTTTTGCCCTAACCAAAAGGTCTAGTCTGATTATGTTCTCAACATTATATAATGGCTTGTAGGTGAGAATTAAACCGAAGCTTAGGGCAGTTGCTAAGGTAACAGGCACAGACAATGTTCTCTGAAGTTTCTGCCCTGTTATTGGATTCTAACATCATCTCCACATATCTGGGACAGATGGTACATATGTGGTGTGGTTCTATCTCCTTATCATAATTAGAGCTCTGTGGATTAATCTTTAAGATCTAGGCTGTCATATCTATTGAATAATCTTGAGAAAATTAGGTAAGTAATACACACTGATTCTTTCCATATATACAGAACTGTGCTAAGGCTTGTAGGAAATTAAAAAAAAAACACACGTTCATATCATGGAACTATGGAACTACCCAAGGACATTATAATCTACTAGTGACCCAGGGTGTGAAATCATGTGAGATCTGGGACCCAGGGGTTCCTCAATGGATTGCCCCAAAGACGTAGGCCAGAGCCAGGGGCCCCGCCTCCTTGGTGTGCGCAGCCGGGACGCCCCAGGCCTCCCTATGCAGAGCAGCTGCTAGGCCCCGCCTTTGCTCCACACAGGCACCGTCAAGTCCCCACCCACCCGCCTGTGCCTCCTCGCACACGCAGCCCTACCCACCCATGTGTGCCCACTGCGCACACAGCCTCCTTGTGAGGGCATGACAGCCACCTAGGCTATTATTAGTATAGCTTGGTTAGTTGAGGTGAAGGATTAGGCATGCAAAATGTAATTAATAATGTAGTCTATAGTGGTATCTTACATGACAAAATAAAAAGTTAGGGAAACACAGTTACCAGAGTCATTGAAAATAATTCTAGAAAAGAGTCTACATATACTAGCTTAATAAATGTTTGTTGAATGAATAAGTGGGTGGGCAGCTAAGAATTGAAAGATTGAAACTCTAATTATGGTCCTTACTACTATTGTTATAATTTAGGAAAAGTTGCTTAATCTTTTTGGGTCTCAGTTCTCTTCTTTGCAAAATGGGAAAATAATGCCAATCCAAGCAAAAATTATCTATAATAATAGAAGGGTAATATGCTAATTAGACCAGACATCCTTCCAGATGTCCTTCCTTTTGGACAAAGCTGCAGTGGGCGGAGGCCATGGCAGAGGCAGCAGAGGCCCCCCGCCATGGCGGTGGCAGGAAGGGGCCAGGGCCAAGGCCCTTGCATGAATTTTGTGCATTGGGCCTCTAGTATGATGATAATTAAGTACTATATTGGGTAATAAAATACAGTTTTAAATCACTGTTTTAAAAGGTGCTAAAAGTGCAATAAAGGTAAACACAAAATATGAAAATAAAAGGAGGTTGAACCTGTGGACAGATTCAAGTCAATGGGCTTTTTGGCTGAAGATGGGTTTGAAGAAGGGGCCCTAGTTCCTTTTCTAGAGTTTGATTCCTGCCATCTCCGTAGCAGACTTGAAACTTAGGGAGCATTTCAGAGTCAGGAGTCCAGTATCTTTTGTCCAAGAACAGTTCTTGGAATATTATCTTTAGATGCAAAGCAGACAGAGACAGTAGCCAACTATGCAAACTCCTTCTTTTAATTTTGGGGATTTAAAAAACGACAGAGGGCTACATTGATTTCTTTTTTTAATATAAATAATTATATACATGATTTATGAATTTTAATTCTTTTCAAAGAGAAAAATTAGAACAGTAAGCTAAAAAGTCTTCATTGTTTACCATTTTCAGTTCCATTCTTTTGTCTTCCTCACCACACTGAGTCACTATTGTGAGGTTGATGCATGGATCCTCAGTTCATCCTAAAAGAACTTGTTTGTACTTCTTTAACATCCACATAAATAGTAAAGCATATATATTGTCCTATTATTTTTTCACTTACTGATTTGTTTTTGATGACCAGTCAAAAGAGAACTATTTAGCTAACACCCCTTCATTAGACAATGACCTATTAAAAATACATTTTAAAACCATGTTCAACTTTGTTTCCCCCACAGGCTCCCTGCATTTAAGAAAAGCACACATTTTTAGCACAGTTCTAAGACACATTGCATTCCATTTTCTAAAAGGCAGAGCCTGACCAAACAGGTGAAGAACTACTAAGGATGATTCCTAATCAATATCATGAAACACAATTCAGACAATGGCTGGCTCTGAAAGCCACTGTTCAGTTGACCTGAACATCATCTCTTCCAGGGCTCCCTGCCTGTGCTTGGTTCTCCACCCCTAGTGCCCGCCCTAGTCTTTGTGTGCTGAATCCAAATGAGTTGAGGTTGAGCTCTAGCTGCTCTCCCCAGAGTTTTATTACTTTTCCCCCTTTCAACATAAGGGTGCTAATTAATGGAGGGAAAGTTATGTGCCAAGTTTGCTTTGCCTGTGGTTTCCTTAGATTAAAGGCTGCTGGCAACTCCAGCTCTGTCAGAAGGGCCGGTGCTGCACTCAGATCCCCTGAAGGGGGACTTCAGCTCTGCTGACTCAAGAAGACGTCAGCTCTTGATTCGGAGTTATTGGATATTGACCCATCATTCACAGCAGAGTTATGGACCTGCTGCCCGGATCCGGGGAGCTGGGCTCCGGCTTTGCCTGCAGCATCCTCCACCCTCCCTTTTCAGTTTCTGTTGAACCTAAGCCTGCAAATGTCAATTTCATTTTGTAAAGGCCAGGCAGTTGTCAGTTCTTCCAGGGGATTCAGGCAGAAGGAGCTCAGGATGTTGCCCCCAGCAACATTTTACAGTATTTTACTGCAGCTCTCCAAATGCAGCCCTTCTCTTCTCTCCTTCCTTCCCGGCCTCAGCCTCACCCAACCCACCCCCGTTTTCCCTTGCCCTGGAAATAACCAGTGAACCAGCTTTTCATGTCGCCTGACAACAGATATAACCTGGTTCAAACTACCCCAATGTCTGGCAGATCTATTATGATGCAATTTCCATACAAAGAAAGTTTTAATGCAAAGTAAATTGTTGTGGACAACTTCTTTATAAGAGACTGCTGTTGATAAAAACAAAATCCTAGCCCTGATCAGTCTGGCTCAGTAGATAGAGTATCAGCCTGTGGAATGAAGGGTCCCAGGTTCAATTCTGGTCAAGGGCATGTTCCTGGATTACAGGCTCGATCCATGGCTCCTGGCCCTGGTCAGGCATGTGCAGGAGGTGACCAATCAATGTGTCTCTCTCGCATACCAGTACATGTCTCTATGTCTCTCTCCCCCTCCTTCCACTCTCTCTAAAAATTAATGGGAAAATATCCTCAGGTGAGGATTAACAAAAAGAAACAAAAAACAAAATCCTAGTTGACTGGATAATAAGAATTATCTAAAGTGGTCATTACGATAATTTTAAGGTGAGGAAAATCCTTTTTAGTTTAGCTTTAGCTTCACCACTAGTCCACAGTTACTTCTCTTTAATTCTGATTGTGGCAAGATCCCAGTTCAAATGAAATTCCTACATGTCTGCCTACAGAACACCTAAATTCCAGACTATGCCAGAAAAATTTTGTGAAAACTAAACAGTCTCTTGGGAGAAAACCTGTGTTGAGGGATGAAGGAACCAGGTATGATGGTCTTGACCCGCTGACAAAGCCTTGTGTTTGGAAGTGGTGCTGAGAGCCATAAATAAAAGACAGCAAAAGTGGTTCCACCTAAACCTGTGTAACACAGAAGGCACAGGCAACTTGGACTTGAAACCCCAGTATGAGTTCTAGACTCTCCACTGGGCATAGCCCGATGATATCTTGCTGGCTGTGGAGGGCTTGTGGAAGACAGCACCTGAAAGGACTGGAACAGGAGTGGCTACCACCCTGCCAAGTGCAGTGGACATCATTGGGGAATCCAGCTAACACTGGCTCTCTGTTCCCAAATTTTTGGTCCACAGTGTCCCACTGCTTTATTACTTACCTTAATCAGTGGTGAGCACGTGATCTAGGCCAGGTACTCAGTCTCCATTATCCATAAATTGGCAGTTGGGTCCCGAGGAGTGATTTGTTCTCTCCTGGTAGCTGGATCTCTGACGCTGTCAGTGGTCACATGGACTGAGAAACAAGGAGGCCCACTGCAGAGGGACCCAGAATGCAGTAGGGCATGGAGAGAAGCCCGGCACAATCCAACCCTTGGGTTCCATGAGGCACTCCTGTGTTCTTAGTGTATCCCTGTAATTTTTATTTCACAAGGTAAATCAGGTTGGGTTTTGTTATTTGCAACCAGAGCAGTCTTATATTCAGGCAGATTTGAGGTCAAATAGGAGCAGTAAAAAGTCTCCAAAGTGAGCCCAGCTGGTGTTGCTTAATGGTTGAGCATTGACTTATGAACCAGATGGTTTGATTCCTGGGCAGGGCACATGACCGGGTTGCAGGCTTGATCCCAATTATGGGGCATGCAGGAGGTAGCCAATCAATGACTCTATCTCATCACTGATAATTCTATCTCTCTCTCACTCTCCCTTCCTCTCTGAAATCAGTAAAAATATATTTTAAAAGGAACACTAATCTTTAAAAGAAGAGTCCCCAGAGTGGGGATGAAATCTCCCCTTAGTGAGAAAGAGCTCAGGAACCAAGAACAAGGCAGAATTCCCTCCATTGAATCGAGGACAGGAACTAGAACCTTAGCTAGGAGACTTGGAACTGATGCCGAGGGAAGATTAGCAGCAAGGATTGATGGTGCAGCTGGAAATGCTTGGTTATTATCTTTTTCAAGTTCAGCTGACACTGTAAACTGGGGTGGTGAAGCATGTATGGGAGGAGATGGTCTAGAGGGCTGAGACCAGAAGTTGGGGTGAAGAGAAAGGCCTAGGCTGATTGATACCCCATGGACACTTGAAATTTGACATTTAGTGAGCATCTGTTGTATGCTTCACATGCTTACATGCAAGACTTTTGCCTCATTATGATACAATCAAATGTCCAAGTACTTATTCATTTTATGTACAGACCAGGCCACTGGGAATCTTTTGTGCCAGCTCTGAGAGCAAACCTATTTTCAAGATACCTGATTGTGTCAACTTTTCCATATTACAGCATTATGACCTGAATCTATATGTGATTGAAAGGTATCATATTTTCAGCTGAGCCTCATTAATTGTGAATAATATATTTAAAAATACAATTTCTAGAATTTAAATATGATAAAGAGTAAGCATCAGCATAATAATAACACCTTATTTCCTGGCAATACTTACTTTTTTTTTTGCATTGTAAAAATTTGTTTTAATGAATATTTCATTTAATCCGTATTATAATCCTGCAGGGAAGGCAGGATAGAGGTTCTTCTTTTCCTCATTTTGAAAATGAATTCACAGAGAATTTGAATGACTTGCCAGACGTTATTTACCAAGTTATCATTAGAACCAGACTAGATTGCAATCTCCTGAGATAAGGGAGACATGATCCAACTTCTGTCCTCCATATGACATGTGACTTCACTTGGTCTCCACAACAATACCAAGGCAGGATTTATTATTCCTTTGTATAGATGAGGAAACTGTCAATGAGATAAAGATGTTTGATTACCCAACTATTTAGGATGCAAAGATGGGTCAAATTTGGATCAATCTTTCCAACTTGAAGGCCGCCATCTTTCTCCTATCTCAGTCTCTGTCCTCACAATTTCCTGCTGTCCCCAATGCCAAGTGAGGCAACACTCACAACTCTGACCCTGTAGAGGGTTCTTTCAGAGTCTGGGAAACTGGAGAAGTAGAACTGGAATACAGCGGAGCAGGGCCATCTGAAGGAAGTACCACTAGGTTCAAGTTTGTAGGGGAGGCCGGAGGGGGATGTGTAAAACATGGTTGGTGAACAAATTTAGGAGTGGAGGGGGTTTTGGGGGCATCCCTATGATGGTGACCTTGTACGATGCCTGGATGGGGACAGAGGGTTGTTACCACTAAACACTTACCCAGTTGTACAATTTCGGAGGCTGGAAAAGTTCCATCCTGATCTAGGATTGGCTTAAGCTCTGAAGCATGCAATGTGAATACCTTTTGCTCAGCATTCTTAAATAAATGTTATCCTTCTCCCTGACAGAAAACACCAATTTCTCTGCTCAGAGCCGTGGTGGAGCAGAAGGAACAGAATTTACAATATCCCCTTTTACAATAATGGCTCTCACCTTCCAAGGAAATGAGCTTGGAGAAGAGGAGCACCATTGAGTGCCCAGTGACAAGTCGGCTGGGTTTACTGCTGCTGCTAATTGTGTGGCAGGGAGGAAAGGCTGTGTGTCCCTGGAATAGGAGAAGGGTCTGTGAACTTTGGAGAATGGGCAAGGCACTTTGGCGTCTGTGTCATGCAAACTGGAGAGTGGCCCCCACTGGGTCTTGCCTGACCTTTCCCTCTTCTCCACTCCTGAGTAGACGTTTTGGCCAATTACAATCCCAAACACGCTGAAAAGTACCCTTGGCTACTGACAGTTTGCGAGGGAGAAGCAATGCCTATAGAATAATACCAGGCCCAGGACAAAGAGGAAGGGTAAACAAAGCATTACTTTGTGTTGCAAATAGATGCCTTTGTTAAATACTAGAGAAATTCCCTAGGTGTCCACTGTACGCAGTCCTGATAAAAATGCATTTGCAATAGGCTCAGTGTCAAGAAATCACATCTTACTGGGCCAAGGAGGTTAAGAATATCTCCCCAACCACAGGATAAAACTCATTAAAATTGTCTTTCCAGCATGAGGAGGCCCAATTTCCTACCCTCCACAACCTCCTCTATTTTTTTTTTGAAACAAATGCATTGCAGAGAGAGAGAGACGCGATCCAAATAGCCTAATCCACATTTGTGTTAAAAATACTAAGCTTGGTAACAGTGGGAAAAAAATTAATGGTAAACAGCATCAGAAAATACAGCAGAAGCAGAAGTTAACTTAACAGGACATACGTGACCGGCAGGTAACACATTAAAATGCTATTCTGATAGACAGAATTGATAGCAGACTTGCTGAAAGAAAATCCGCTCTGAAAAGTCGACAAATACAATCCTAATCCCTCCTTTTCCTGCCACATGCTGCAGATGAGTGCAATCCAGGGGGGGAGATTCTTATTACAGCAAATAGGAGTGAGTCCAGAGGAAAAATTAAGTCAAGTTGACAGTTTACAAATTTCCTTTCAAGCTTGAAAGGGGACTGGAAACCAGGTTATTTTTTTCTAAAATCCCAAGCCTGGTGTTTGGTTCCTGTTAATATGGCTGACTGCAAATAGGGGTATAAGTAAAGGCTCATTACCAACCCAGAAGTTATCTGGAAATAAAGCCAGAATGAAATAACTTTTGTCAGACAAGCAATATTAGAAACCTAATTTGGGGAAGAGACATTGTTCCAGCTGCCCAGTGGGTGTTGGCAGACTGGCAGCGTGGGTTGAGTTATGGCACTGTTGATGAGCATTAGAGGCGGGCAGCACAGAGTTTCTGGACAGTTAACTATTGGACTGCCAGGGTCTCCTAACAACTTCAAGGACATCTGTCTTCCTTCCTGTGGGGTCCTGGTGTAGTCTTTGATATTTACACGGGCTGCCATTAATCCTGCACAACTGGTGTCTTTGCTCATCCAAAGGAAAGGCACCTTTGATGTGTTCGTGAGCTCCCTGGATGATCTGAGTGTCACAGGTGTGATGGCGTTAGAGCCCCAACATGGACCAACTAGAATAGGGAGATAAACAGTAGAGGAGAAAGGTATATACTGGACCCAAAGTGAGGTGCATCTGAATCACACAGAGGCTGTGACGTGTGGGTCGATGAAGTCTGGAGACTGAAGTTCTAGTCTCTCCTTTTCAATATTAGCTTTCTTTGTGATGTAGACAAGTCTTTTTAAATAGGGTGACCATATATTTCTGTATGTCCTGGTTTATTTCTAACCTAACTATCAACAATCTCTCTTTAACTCAAAGCATTGTGTTTTGGCTGAAATTATAAGATCACTTTACTTATAAACTCTCTGGGTTTGGTTACCATATTTGAAAATAGATTATTCTAGATAATTCTAGCTTCAAACATGCACTGTATTAGAGATGCTCTTAATTAGTATAGTTAAGAAGGGTCAACTG
This sequence comes from Corynorhinus townsendii, assembly GCA_026230045.1. Classification (NCBI taxonomy): domain Eukaryota; kingdom Metazoa; phylum Chordata; class Mammalia; order Chiroptera; family Vespertilionidae; genus Corynorhinus; species Corynorhinus townsendii. The sequence goes on from JAPDVU010000007.1 coordinate 15,284,576, forward strand.
ATAAACTGTGGTAGATTAGGATGCTGCCCCTATCAAGGATATTTGCCATTCAATAGGGGACTTCTGAAAATAAGCTTTTTATAACTCAAAATCCTGAATCTTTAGTGCTGAAACTATAGGTAATCTCAGCTTATATCAGCTATTTGTCTTCTTTGAGAATCACTGAACACTGAACTGGTGATCTTCAGTGGATTATCCAGGAGATAACCAGTCCTAGGCAGACTGTATCCCGATAGCCTGGTAAATGAAAACCAAAACATGTCCTTGGTCCCTAACCCTCAAGATTTTAATGAAGTCCCTAGTTAGATTTTCAAATTGCTCCTAGGTATTTCTGGTACTCAGCTGACTTTGGAGACCTAATTCTGTCCCAGGATCTTTTAAGAAGTGGTAGCAATAATGATTGGCTTTTGTTTTTTATCAAGTGCATCTGTGAACAGAATTTCCTTTAATGCTCATCAGAGCTCAGTGAAGTTTAAAATATTGATTCTGTTTCATGAGGAATAATATAAAACAAAATAAGGGAATGAGCCCAAAGTCACACAGCAAGTTAGTGGCAAATCAGAATTGGTATTCATATCTCCTGATACCCATTCTGGATCTATTTCTGTTACCCCATAATGACAGGTTGTTTGGGAAAAGCTTGTATGTCCTTGACTAAAATGCTCAGCTCACTTTCCTTGTTTTCCAGAGAGATAAACATTTAGGAGGTGGTTGTTTTCTTTCCGGTCTTGTGTTGTTGTTTTTTTGGATGAACTATTAACTTTGCTCTCCCCCTTCCTGTGTGTTGTAGTGCGCTGCCTGGCAGAGATGGCAGGAGATGTTTTCATGGGCAATCAAGGACATAGACACATTGGCTGCCAGCCTCAGGCAGGAAAACAGACTTGTCTCCCACCAGCAGAGCGATGATGCATTTCCCCAAAATGTTCCAAGAATGGCCTGGAATGTGACTAGACAAGGTCCATGCGGCCCTATGAATGGCTTCACACTGCACCAGCCAGAAAACAAGCACCACAGTAATTCTTGGATTAGCATGAAAACACTTCCAAAGGGGACTCAAAGACAGCCTTTTGTCCCTTCCATAAAAGAGAAGAGATGAGGTGTGACAAATGGCCTGTTGGATGGAGTTTGATGCCAGGCAGAGGTCACCTTCGAAGGGCACCACACATACAGTTTAATAGACAAGGAAGGGACTCAAAGCTAAATGACAAAGAACATTTCAGAAGAGGCAAGGTGGTGTTTAAAGAAGACAATTTAACAGACAACAGTATGGCAATGGCCAGACAGAACGGGCACAGGGTCTGGACAGAGGGGGGCAAAGGGGCGGGGAAATGGTGACATCTGTAATAGTGTCGACAATAGAATAAAGAAAACAATTGAAATAGTAAAGGGAGATAGCATGACTACCACATTTTAAAAACACACACTTTCTCTGGCATTGAGACATGATGCATATAAAGCCAACAACATGGGAGTTTGTAGTCAGGAGATGTAGGTATTGTAACCTTAGCCAAGGTGCTATGATGTTCTGCGCTTTAGTTGTGTGTGTGTGTGTGTATATATATATATATATATACACACACACACACACACACACACACACACACATATATATATATATACACATTTTTATTGATTTTCCACGGAGAGGAAGGGAGAGGGACAGAGAGTTAGAAACATCGATGAGAGAGAAACATCGATCAGCTGCCTCCTGCACACCCCCAACTGGGGATATGTCTGCAACCCAGGTACATGCCCCTGACCGGAATCGAACTGGGGCCCTTTAGTCCGCAGGCCGACGCTCTATCCACTGAGCCAAACTGGTTAGGGCTGGGCTTTAGTTTTTGCATCCATAAAATAAGGCTAATGATACCCACTTTGCCTGGTTGCTGTGAGGATTAAAGGAGATGAGATGTGGGAAGTCAGGAGGATGTGGATGGTGAAGAGAGCATGTGAACACAGACACCTTGGCTTGGGGTCCTAGCTTCACAGCAACTAGTTGATATGAGTCAAGTCCTTTTGTCTGAATGGCCCTCAAAATTTTCACGCCTTTTAGAAGGTGTTTGTGGAACCAGAATTTAACAAATTAATTCTTATGCAAAATTCTAATATATGAAACAGATATGGACCTGCCCTGTTTGAAGTACTGGTGGGTTGAGAGGAGGTGTCTAGGCTTCTCCTACCCCCTGCTCTCCTCCCATCTCTTCCTTCTCCCATGATAATGTCTGAGGCAGCTTTCTGCTTCCAAGTTCCAGGAAACATGAGCAGCTGCTCACCTCTGCTACCTGTTTAATATTTCCAGCATGAATTGGGAAGTAATTCCTTTAAAACCTCTCACTAAACCTCCTGAAACTGAAATAGAGTGGCCACACTTCTCATCTTGGATGATGGGAACAAATGGAAAAAGTAGATCCAGTTGCATGAATATTTAGGTGACAGAGTTAAATAGCTCTGCTTGACTTAGTGCTGCTTCCTAGGGTGTGGGCACTTACGAAGCATCTTTAGTTTCAGACATACGATCATTGTCATTGTCCAAAATGCCCATCTGTTTATATTTTAGTAGAAGGAGGAGTAAGAATCTAAGTTTACATCTCATAGCCCAGAGGTCACTTTGAACTTTAGGTGATGGTAGTGACTATGTAAATGAGTAATTCCAGTCAACAATGCCACATAAAAAATAATTGTGATTGTGACTTTATTTTCATAGCATGATCTATTACATGTTGATCGATCCATTATTTTACATTGATATGTGCTGCGCGCGCGCACACACACACACACAGACTCACACACACACACACGCACGCGCACGCGCTGCATAGCAAACCATCAGCAAGAGGAGCACCGAACCAGAGTCTCATGAAATCTAAATGAACCTGAGAAAAGTTCTCATGTCATGTTCCTTCAAAAGCGTTTCCTTTGGGATTGGTTTAGGGTTTGCCTATGTCTTAATTTATGGAGATTAGATAAACCTTCAAAGCTTTGAAGACAGAGAAGGAGAATGATATATTTGGAACCATTTTGAGGAAAATAAACAAAGGACCTACTCTTTGCATCATATAAAATACATGTGTATTAATCCTGTGTCATGAATCCTCTTTCTATCATTATTTTATTGTGCAATCCTGGGTAATCACTGAGAAACTGTGACTCAATTGTCCTCATCTACAAAATGGGGAGAAATTATGTCTTGTGTGGCTCACATGAAGTTTTGAAAAGTAAAAAAGGCTAGTCAAATGTGTTATTTATGATTAAAAATTATAAAATATAGCTTGTTATTACCTGGGTAATATTTTAAAAAGTAAAGTTATAAAAGGAGACCTGTTCTTTCTTGCAGTAATAACAAGAACAGCATAAACTCATAACTGGTAATAAACAGAGACATTGATGTTCAGCACACATAGAATTTCATTCTAGCTTAGAGAGTTTACACAAAGTGGCTTGGAATGTAAGCACTGTGTTCTCTTGTTCAGTAGAGTTCTCTGAGACTTTTCTTGTTAATTTCTGGTTGGATCAGAGGGACTTAGAGTTACTTAATTGGGCTATATTCTGCAGCTGTTGCCTTGTGACATTTGGTGGGAAGCCTTGGGCCTCTTCCCAAGCCTTGAGCTCTTGGGGAGGTAAGAATAGAAACTATGCTTAGGGTCAGTGCCAGACAAAAGAAAGCTGTATATTTGGGGTTCCTGGTTCCAACCCACCTTCAAGTTGCTTGCCTTCCTGCTGTTAGCATTTCTGTTCACTAGAAGAAAAGCAATCTGATAAATTTATTTAGCTTGAAGGATTTGCAACTGAATTTGCAAGGAGGATGCATGGAGCCAGCAGTAAGGCCAAGTGCACCCAAACCGAGTGGCTGGGAACAGGAAACAAAAAATGGGAGGGCTCCTAGGAACTGGAATGACTGATGGGAAGCCTCAAAACACAAATGCTCATTCCCTTTGGTTGGTTTGATTATAGGAACTTCTTCTTGTTCCTGGTGCCAGCTTGAGCTGGCTTTTCTGTCATTGCTCCTGTCATGGGCAGAGTTTTCCACTGAGTCATGAGACAGGGTCTCTGGTTCCATGGTCATTGATGAGCTGAATGACCTTGGATAGTGTCATTTTACCTCTCTGGTTCTGGCTTTCCCTTTTTGTAAAATGAGTTTGGTTATAGAGATTTTTTTTTTCAAGGTGCCTTCCAGCTCTAAATGCTGTAATCACATTACTGTCTATTGAGTTCTCTAGATGGTGTGCAGCTTAATTGTGATATGTAGGTTACTACTCAAAATAACAGGGAGATGAAAAGCACCACAATGAAAGTTGACCATTGTGCACGTTGTCCTTCATTTGCTTTCTTTTCGCCCCCAACATGGGAGGGCAGGAGTGATGTATTCCCTGTGTGCTGCACAGATGAGTATCTGGCATCTGATTCTTGATCATTATAAGTGATATTCAGATCAGGATAGCTAGGGTGAGCATAGGTTGTAACTGGGAGAGAAACCTTACTGCTCTAGCAGCGATCACTCCTTTAGCTGCTGTGCAATGAAAAACTATTCCATTCCAGAAATGTAAATGAAGGGGGTTGACGGGCTTTCCTTCTGGAATGGTTTAGATTGCAGCCTCAACCAGAGGCAAGAGGGTGGAAGAGTTGATCTCTGAGAGTCCCATCTTAGCCCCTCCATTCTCCAAAATGCTGGCCCTGAAGGCAAAGTGTCACATGTCTCCTCGCATGTCCTGTCTCACACTGAGTAATGTTGCCCCTCTGCCCCAGCAGAGCACTTTAATGATAATGGCTGTCTTCGGGGACAGACAGTGACTTCTCTTTCAAAGGAAGATGAAATCCATTAAGACAGTGAGGACAGAAAAGAAAAGCTATGGCTCTGAGAGGAGAGCTATAAACGAGTCTCTTTCTGTTCCCCTCCTTACTGTCTCTTTCTCTCTGTTAGAAGACTGTACCCTTCAAACGCTCTGCTTTGTGTCTGGATTATTGAGGTTGTTGGGGTATAAAATTGCTGCTGGTGTGTATAATATATAAGCTCTAAAAAATGGTAAGTAATACCAAGTAAGAAGAGTGATTTGTGTTAAAGTCCTCAGTGTACTTTTGTAAAGGAATTTAATTTCTTGGGGGAAATTGTGTATAATTTCCTGTGGAATGTTAGTTAACTGGTTCAAAACTAGGATTTATTTATTTTTGTTATTTTTTTCCCGATTATTGGTTTGGATAGGTTTACCTGGGCAAATGAAATTATACAGAAATTCTTGATGAACTGGGAAGCTTAGGGAAATAGAGCATCTAGTTAATTTACTTTTCTTAGTTTTGTTTCCAACTTGTGGTTCAGGTCCTTTGGACGTGTGTGTGTGTGTGTGTGTGTGTGTGTGTGTGTGTGTTTGTGTGTTTGCATGCATGCACTATAGCCCAGCAGTTCTCAACAAGGGTAAATTTTGCCTCCTAGGAGCATTTGGCAATGTCTGGAGATATTTTTGATTGTCACACTAGGGGGTTGATAGTGGCATCTAGTGGTTAGAGGCCATGGATGCTGACATACATCCTTTGATGCTAAAGACACCCCCTCCCACCACAACCACCCCACCCCAAAAAGACTTATTAGGCCTAATATGCAAATAGGGTCAAGGTTGAGGAATCTTGATGTAGACATTAGGCCCCAGAGAACATAATTCTCTCTCTCTCTCTCTCTCTCTCTCTCTCTCTCTCTCTCTCTATATATATATATATATATATATATATAATTTTTACCAAGGAATTTCTAAATTTCTACAGAATTCCACCATTCTTTTTCTCAACTTGAATTCACCAAGGATGGAGACAGGGACCAAGAAGATGCTGGAGTTGGGCTAAATGTATGGGTCCCATAATATATATAGCCTAGTGCTTTTTTAGAAAAAGAACTACATGACTACATATGTCTTACTATCATTGTTTTGCATTTTCTTAATATTTAAATTCAGTTGCAATAAAAATTCTGGCTAATTAAAGTGGCCAGTGAAATGGATTTTAATTATTTGAGGTATTGCCATCTTAGCATTCTTGATAATACTTCTCAAGACAGAATGGTCAAGCATTAAATCTAATGACCTTAAACTTGCACTGTATGTGTACAACTATGGAGATCAAGATTAAAGGTTGAACAAAGGGTGTTTAATAGTGGGAGTAGCTCAGGTGCAAAGGTCGCTACCGTGTAGCCTGTGTACTTTCTCCAGCACTGAGCCTAGTAATTATTATTGAGAGTAATGGATTGACTGAAAATGCAATAAGCACCATCTACATGTTAATATTTAACATGCAAATATGAACAGCCTAAAATTCCTTGGCTCTTATCAAAACTTTCTACCATATGATCTCAACTTACTTCTTACTCTCTTACTTGAGTCTTCTGCTCTACTCAACTATTTTTTACCCAACGCCTCATACATTCAACTTGCACCTTCATAGATGGTCATGTACCCACACTGATGCTTATGCCAATTCCTTTTCTTACTGGCCATTAACATTTCAGCTATCCTTCAAGAGTGAGATTAAATTCTCTTGTGAACCAATGAATCAGAAATACTTCTCCTTCCCTCCCATCTTTCCTCTTTCCTTCCATAACAAAATGATAACATTTATTCATTGGGGTGGATGGAAATAGTATTTGTTTGTATTTTTCTGTAACAAATACTTTTAAAGTATATAATGATTCTGGGGACCTGTCCCAGTTCCAAATTGACCCTGACAAAATGTATCTAACTCAGAACATGTTACTTAACCTCTCTGATCTCATTTTTAAAAAAGTATAAAATAGGCAGAATAATACTTATTCTACTTTTTTCTTAAGGTTGTTTTAGATCAAATGAAATCATGAACACAAAAGCCCTTTGAAAAATATAAAGAACTACAACATGTAAGACATTATTATTGTCATCAATTTATGAAACCAGAGTGAATCTCACAAAGTGCTAATGCTATAGATATTCTGCAGAGCACTTAGCTGTAGTATGTACTTAATAAATGAGAGCTCACACAAGTGAATTGTTTCCACAGTGAAGACAGATTGGCAAGAATAGCAGTTAGAGATGGGAGGCTGGGTAAGAGGTTACTACCTATATTGATAGAGAAGCTATTAAAAGCAAAATGTGATTTTTAACATCCCCAGGACCATGATAGAAATGAATAAAATTTTGTGTGCTTTACCATTTGTGACCCAGAAAAGAGAACCCAGAAGGCATAAAAAGGTCTTAAAATAAATTATTTGTGTGCAAAAGGAGCCAACATATTCCACTGATTTGACAATTTTAGTTTCTCCATTAAGGGCCCAAATAGGAGACGGGGTCATTTAAGCAAAATGCTTCCTGATTTTGTTAAAGCCTTTCCCAAGCAAAAATTTGTAAGGCTGAATTTATTTTTGTGGCTCATAAGTGGCTCAATGTACAAACTTCCCTTTGGAAGTTGATTGGTGGGAGGAGGGTAAAATTGATTGGATAGGTGTGGGAGGTGTGGTCTGAGAAGTGGGCAGAGCTGGCCTTCAGTTGCTCAGCATGGAGCCAAGAGAAATATTTCAGAGCCAGTGGCAGCTCCAGGTGACAAGAACAAGGGGTAGAGAAAACAGGAATAGAATCAATGTATGATGGCTAATGGTAGTGGGTGGTAGGGAGCTACCTCAAACTCTGGCAGTTTAACTAGTAGATATTCTCTGAGGCAAAGTAGGAGGGATTTTTCTAAATTGCCTGTGTCTTACCCTTTCTCAGCAATTGGGAGGAAACTCTAAATGATTTCCAGCTTTAAGAACATTAAATTAACAAGAGATTAATCTGTTGCCTTAGAACTAAGTATAGTTATATTTTTGCTATGTGAATATAATATAAGAGACAGGATAGTGAGTGTGAAGAGTTTAGGCTCTAAGTTAGGATGATTTTAGTTTGTTCCTGCCTCTGCCATAGATTAACTAATTTATGTGACCTTAAGGAAGTTACTCACCCTTTCCAAGCCTCAGTTTTCCCATCTCTAAAGTAGGAATTATAGTCCCTACTTCACCGTGAATTAGAATCTGCATTTTAACAAGGGATCTCGTGATTCCTGTACTGATTAAAGCTTGGGAAGCACCTGTATAAAGCAATGCCACAAACAGGTGTTTTTTTTTTATTGATTAAGGTATTACATATGTGTCCTTATTCCCCCATTGCCCCTCAAATCCCGACTCATGCCCTCACCCCCGTGGTGTTTATATTCATTGGTTAGGCTTATATACATGCATAGAAGTCCTTTGGTTGATCACAGAGTTTTTTGAAGGAAAAAAAAATAAAGGGAAGCCATTTACTTTTGAGCAGTTTGAAATTGATTGGTCCTAAGATATTAAATCAAAATACAAAAATAAAATGATAGAATAAGAATGAGATGCATCACAAGCACCATTACAATGTATCACACTTATGATATTTGGTTAAAGTTAAGATAAACAAGAGTTAATGAGGATATGACATGTTAGAAAACTTGGAGAAACAACTACTTGTTTCCCAAGTATCCATGTTTCTCCAGCAAAAATTAAGAAATAAAAAGAACAAAATAAAGGAATTAGGATCTAGTTACTTATTAGAAAAAGAAAGAGCTGATTAGAATGGAAGTTTGGGGAAACTGTAGGGGAGAGGATTATCAAATGACTGTATCATACATGAATTTATTTCTTCAGTAGAGCCATGCGCCCCATGATGATGTTTCAATCAATGACAGACCAGTATTGCAATGGAGCTGAACAATTACTATTGTGTAGTGATGTCCTAGCTGTAATGTTGTAGTACGACACATTACTTAACATATTTTGGGTGAGGCTGGTGTAAACAAACCAAATGTGCTGCCAGTCATATAAAAGTATAACACATACAATTATGTATAGTACATAGTACTTGATAATGATAATAGATGACTATACTACTGGCTTATATATTTTGCATACTATGCTTTTTAATTATTATTTTAGACTGTACTCTTTCTACTTATATAAAAAAGTTTTTTCTGTAAAACAGTATGTTGTGTTATGCCCGCAACAGCCTCATACATCCTGAGTTTACAGCGTCTCTTGATTGCATCATTTTCTATTGTGCTTGATTTAATCTCATGTTATTTTGTTCATCACAGTCCCTAAGTATACAAAATCTGCCACTAATGTTGCCAGTAAAAGGCTGTGTTGAGTGATTGACCTAGAAACAAAATTAAAATTGATTAAGGATTATGGAAAATCTGTGATGGTTATTGTTCGTCAGTAAGGCATATTCCATTCCACTGTAGCTATGATCTTCAAGAAGAAAGTGACAGAAGCTGTTAAAGAATCTGCTTCTGCTTTACCTGGTTTGGCTCAGTGGATAGAGCATCAGCCTGCGGACTGAAGGGTCCCGAGTTCAATTCTAGTCAAGGGCACATGCCTGGGTTGCAGGCTCAATACCCAGTAGGGGGTGTGCAGGAGGCAGCTGATCAATGATTCTCTCTCATCATTGATGTTTCTATCTATCTCTCCCTCTCCCTTCTTCTCTGAAATAATAAAACATATATTTTAAAAAAAGAATCTGCTTCCTTGAAGACAATGCCACTAACAACAATTCAAGAAAGGCTTATATCAGACATGCAGAAAATTCTAATGTCTTGGATTGAAGACCAGACACAGAAGTGTATCTCTCTTAGCACCAGTGCAATCATGGCCAAAGCAAAGTTTGTTGGTGATGTTGAAAGAAAAGGCTAGAGCCAACTATGATGTTAAATTTGTTGCTAGCTCTGTGTGGTTTAAATGACTCAAGAGTCATTCAAAACATAATGTGAATGTGAGTGGTGAGACGGTGAGTGCTGTTGTGAAGGCAGCTGAAGAATTTCTGCAAACTCTGGATAAGATGATTGTGGAGGAAAATTACTTGCCAGGGCAAATATTCAGTATGGATGAATATTCCCTATTCTGGAAATGGATGCCTGAAAGAACTTTCATCCATATGGAGGCAAGATCAATGCCAAGTTTCAAGGCTTTTAAGGGCAGGATGACAGTCTTGCTTGGGGGCAATGTTGCAGGCTACAAATTAAAACCCTTTGTCATCTGCCATAGTGAGAACCCTAGGGCCTTCAAGCATATCAATAAGTACACACTGCTGTATACTACAGGAGCAATAAAAATGACACAGCTCCTCTTCTAAGATGCCCTCCTGAAATGCTATGCCAAAAAAATGAAGTACTGTTTGGAGAACAACACACCTTTCAAAATTTTGCTTATTGGTGTGTTTTTTTGTTTGTTTTGTTTTTATTGATTTTAGAGAGAGGAAGGGAGAGGGAGATAGAAACATTGATGAGAAAGAAACATAGATTGGCTTCCTCCTGCATGCCCCCTACTGGGGATAGAGCCTGCAACCTGGGTATGTGCCCTGACCGGGAATCAAACCAGCATCCTCCTGGTGCATTGCATGACACTCAACCAACTGAAGCGCACCAGCCAGGGCTGCATATTGTTGATACTGCTTCTAGTTATCATCCTTTGTTGGTGATCTTCATCCCAATATCAAAGTGGTGTTTCTTCCTCTAACCTTCACCTCTTTGATCCAACCAATGAATCAGTAGTTATAGAAGCTTTTAAGGCCTATTACTTGAGGATGATTTTTGCTCAAGATATTACTACAACCAAGACACTGAGAAGACACCACTGGAATTATGGAAGAATGACATCTATGATTGTATCAAGAACTTTGCTTGGGCTTGGGGTGATGTCACCAAGATGTGTGTATAAATGGCATCTGGAATAAGACAACCAAGAGGTTCTTCCATGACTTCAAAGGATTTTCCATGGCTAAAGAGGTTGCAGAAATCAAGAAGGAAATGACTATAACCTGGGTGTGGATGAGAATGACATTGAGGGGCTCTTAGAGGTTGTCCCTGAGGGACTGATTAATGAGGAGTTGTTGGAACTGGAACAGGAATGCACAGCTGAAGAAACAAGAGAAGGAAACTGTAGCAGAAGAAAAAGAAGAATCTTCATTAGAATTCACAGTAAAGGATTTAGAAGTTTTTGAAGACCTCACCAAGTTCTTTAAAAAGATTGAAAATGTGGACCTCAACAATGAAAGGTTTTCATTAACGGAGATGGATGCTCATGGTGTATTACATGTTTATTAGCAAATCTGTTCTATAAAAAAGAAATAAACCCAAGCAAAGCACTATGGATGTACTTCTGAAAAGAGTGGCATTTCTTTATGAAGAACCTTAGGCTGGTCCTTCAGGACAAAGAGACATTGTGATCATAGAAGACAGCTGCTTGTATGTTATTGCCCATGAAGATACTCCAGTGGAAGAAGATGTGGAATTGAAAGACAGGATATTGATGATCCTGTCCCTATGTTGGGCTAGGCTAATGTGTGTGTGTGTGTGTGTGTGTGTGTGTGTGTGTGTGTGTGTGTGTTTATCTTTCTTTTTAACAGAAAAGTTTAAAAAGTAAAATAAATAAGTAATTAAATAAAAAATTAAAAATTTTCCTATAGAGTAAGAAAATAAAGAAAATATTTTTGAGGAATTGTACAATTTGTTTGTGTTATAAACTAAGTGATATCACAAAAGAGACAAAACGTTTAAAAATTAAACAGTTTATGAAGTAAGAGAGTAAGCTAAGATCAATTTATTATTGAAGAAAGAAAAATATTTTTTTGACTTTATAATAAATATTTATTGTCCAGATTTTTACAGCTGTTCCCCTCCTCCCCCCTATAGGTCCCCTCCACCCGGTTCCCATCCCACCCTCTGTCCTTACCCCCCCACACCACTGTCCTCACCCATAGGCGTACAATTTTTATCCAGTCTCTTCCTGCACCCCTGACACCCTTTTCCCCCCAAGAATTGTCAGTCCACTCCCTTTCTGGTTCTGTTATATTCACCAGTTTATTCTGCTCATCAGATTTTTGATTCACTTGATTTTTAGATTCACTTGTTGATAGATATGTATTTGTTGTTCATAATTTTTATCTTTACCTTTTTCTTCTTCTTCCTCTTCCTAATGAATACATTTCAGCAATTCATATAATACTGGTTTGGCGGTGATGAACTCCTTTAGCTTTTTCTTATCTGTGAAGCTCTTTATCAGACCTTCAATTCTGAATGATAGCTTTGCTGGGTAGAGTAATCTTGGTTGTAGGTTCTTGCTATTCATCAGTTTGAATATTTCTTGCCACTCCATCTGGCCTGCATAGTTTCTGTTGAGAAATCAGCTGACAATCGTGTGGGTGCTCCCTTGTAGGTAACTGTTTTCCTCTTGCTGCTTTTAAGATTCTCTCTTTGTCTTTTGCTCTTGGCATTTTAATTATGATGTGTCTTAGTGTGGTCCTCTTTGGATTCCTTTTGTTTGGGGTTCTCTGCACTTCCTGGACTTGTAAGTCTATTTCTTTCACCAGATGGGAGAAGTTTTTGCTCATTATTTCTTCAAATAGGTTTTCAGTATCTTGCTCTCTCTCTTCTTCTGGCACCCCCATAATTAGGATGTTGGTACGCTTGAAGTTGTCCCAGAGACTCCTTACACTATGTTCAAATTTTTGGATTCTTTTTTATTTTTGTTTTTCTGGTTGGGTGTTTTGCTTCAATCAAATCTTTGACTTGATTCTTGCAATCCTCTAGTCTGCTGTTAGATCTCTGTATATTATTTTTATTTCAGTCAGTGTATGCTTAATTTCTAGTTGGTCCTTTTTCATATCCTCGAGGGTCTCACTACATTTATCAGCCTTTTCTAGGTAATTCTTGAAAAACCTTACAACCATGGTTTTGAACTCTATACCCACTTGTTTGCTTTCCTCCATTTCTTTCATTTGTGATCTGTTTCTTTGTCTCCGCATTTTGGCTGCTTCCCTGAGTTGATAAAGTGGCTTTGTGTGCTAGGTGTCCTATAGGGCCCAGTGGCTCAGCCTCCCCAGTTACCTGAGGTGGAACTCTTGGTGCACCCCTTTGTGGGCTGTGTGCACAGTCTTGTTGTAGTTAAGCCTTGATTGTTGTTGGTGTCACTGGGAGGAATTGACCTCCAGGCCCACTGGCTGTGAGGATCAGCTGTGTCTACACTGGGAGAACTTCTGTGCTGGAGACATCCTTATGAGACAAGACTTTCAAAACCCTCTGTGCTCAGCTTGAATGGGGTGGAGAGTCAGGGTGGAGCAAATATTGATGGCTTCCTGTCAGCCCTGCCCTAAGAGACCCCTGTGTCTCAGTGTTCCACGGTAATTACTGCAAGCACCTCTGAGAGAAAGCTGCCTTTGAGTTCAGCCCACTGCCAGACAGTCCAATTTCTCCCCAAATGAATCTGGGTCCCCAGAGTTTCACCCGGAACTGGAGTTCAGGGCAGTTGGGAGCTTTTGTCTCCCTCCCGATTGAGAAAGCCAGCTGAGTACTCAGTTGCCAGCCCTCTCTGCATGTGCGCCTCCCTCTCTGTGAGCGTGCCTCTGTACCTTTGCCTTCCGCAGCTCCTGTGAGTCTCAGTGTGCTTTTCTCTTTCCTTCTAGTTGTAGAATTTCCACTCAGCCAGTCTTCCTGTGGTTCTGGATGATGTCCATTTTGTCTTTTAGTTGTAGTTTTGAAATGATTGTGTGAGGCAGCAGTTTAGGTGTTTACCTATGCCACCATCTTAATATTTTTAAATAAATTTAATTCAGCCTGAGTTTACAGTGTTATAAAGTGATGTCTTAGGCCTCACATTTTACTTACCTCTCACAGACTGATACACAGTGCAACTTCCATTCCTTCAAGCTCATTCATGATACATTCCATATAAACCTGTACTTCTTTTTATCTTTTATACTGCATCTTACTATACCTTTTTTATGTTTAGGTACATTTACATAAGCAAACACTTATAAACACGAAGTGGGGGAAAGAAGTAGAAAAGAGAAACAAGATGGTTCTATCACCTCACCTTTGACTCAGGAGGGCCCAGAAATGCCATATACCTGGAGACCCTAGTATCCTCGGAGTTTTGGTGAGGGTTAATAGCCATCACTTAATTCTTTCTCTCTGCCTTAAAATGCTTCTTGCTTTCTACCTCTCTTGTTGAATTTTTTCCTTTGTAGGTTAACATTTGTCATCTTTCTTACTAATTACCTTAACCTCTAGATTTTAATTTCTTTTTCTTTTTTTAAATAATGGAAATAATAACAACCACCCTAACCAGTTTGGCTCAGTGGATAGAGCATCGGCCTGTGGACTCAAGGGTCCCAGGTTGGATTCCGATCAAGGGCATGCACCTTGGTTGCCGGCACATGCCCAATAGGGAGTGTGCAGGAGGCAGCTGATCGATGTTTCTCTCTCATCAGTGTTTCTAACTATCTGTCTCCCATCCTCTCTGTAAAAAAATCAATAAAAAATATATTAAAAAAGAAAATAATAACTACCACTATTATTATTTTTTTTTGCTATCTAATCTACTCTCTAGCTAACTCAGTTGATACTCCTCTGGATAGAGAAGGGAAAGATTTCAGGATCTAAATCATTTAATCATGAAGTTCCCCAGAGTTGGGGAATGGGCCTAGGAATTCTGGCCTAAATAATGAAAAGATCCAATCTAAACAAAAATAGTATAGAAAAGCAGAAATCTGAAGATCCAGATTGAGAAACCAGAGAGTCATCGGAACCAAAGTGGACCAGAAACAAATTTTAAAGTCAGGCCATATAGGCGAGAATTTCAAAATGAGATAAATAAGAAAATGCAAGTGATTATCAAGATAGAAGGGAGAAGTGGACATTATGGGCTCTAAGCAATTTTAGAATACTTAATGTTTTTCCATAGGTTTTAAAAAATTATTGTTATTACTAGAGGCCCAGTACATGAAATTCCTGCATGGGTAGGGTCCCTAGGCCTGGCCAGCAATCAGGGCTGATCAAGGCCTTCAGGCTGCTGTCCAGGGCCTTCCTTCCCTGTCCTTGGGCTGCTGCCTGGAGCCTTCCTTTGTTCCATGCCACCCCCTGGTGGTCAGCGCATGTCATAGCGAGGGATCAAACTCCTGATCTCCCAGTCAAACTCCCGAGGGTCAAGTTGCATATTAGGTCTTTATATATCTATAGATGAGCAGGAAAAGGCGATTTATGATCTAGCTGAAAGGGCTCACAATAGGATAGATATTAGCCATCTTCCTTTAGTAGAATGTAGGTTTTAAAAAATGTTTATTGAAAGCCAATTATGTAGTAGAAGCTATTTAAGACTTTACCCTCTTTTTAACTTTTAAAATATAAACATATGTATAGTTATCATAAAAATCCCAAACAAATATGATAGATAGATAGATAGATAGATAGATAGATAGATAGATAGATAGATAGATACTAGTGGCCCAGTGCACGAATTCATGCACATTGAAAGGAAATTAATTAGAAGAATTATTTTAATATTGCTATTCGCCCTTTCTCTACAATAGAAGTATCAACCAAATTCATGATCAACAACGACAGATCAAAACACACATGTGCAATTGGCACCAATGAGAACTCTCTCTCTCTCTCTCTCTCTCTCTCTCTCTCTCTCTCTCTCTCTATATATATATATATATATATATATATATATATATATATATATAAACTTGTTTAATTAGACCTGCTTTCTGATTTAGCTACACTTTTTTCCAGCCCAGTGAAGCACCCCAACTTCTCTTTCAGGTAATTGTCAGCAACACAGCAGTAAATATCAACATGAAGCAGATTATTATTGTAGATTATGCAGGGAGAACAAAGGGTAAAATATTTAACTACAACAGTGTTTGATTATATTCTGCACAGTGGAAAAACCTGAAGTCATTTTCAAGGTCCACCATTTCTTACTTCTTTTCAGTCAGGTTAAGTTTCTAAACTTTCTAAATCTCCGTTTTCTGGCTAATGAAAAGAAAATAGGATTCCACTGAGTCTCCTATCTACCTACTCCAGGACTTCTGTGAGGATCAAATGAGATGAAGCACAAGAAAACACTTCACAGATATTTGGTTACAGTATAAAATGTTTGTACCTGGCTCTAAAGCAAGTTGTACTCCTGGGCTGAAGAAACTGCAAGGAGGGTAAGTTGCTAGGGAGAGGAAGCCAGGTGTTGCTATGGACATCATTACCTGGTATGGTGTCCACAGTGACCGTTTCTGGGCTGGGCTGGGCTGTGGGCTGCATTTTGCACCATGGGGTCTTGGCAGTATTGCTTGCGATTTGATGAGCTGTCACTCCAGGGTGGTGGTGGGGCCTGCATCCCACTTGGGGGAAACCGAGTGTTGCTTTGTAGGTGCCAGGTCTGTGGGCCATTTCTCTGTAAATGGCCAGTATGTGTCACGGCAGCTCCTGCATTGAGCATCTGCCCTCTGGTTGTCAGTGCATGTTATAGTGATCAGTCGGAGGGTCAGACACTTAGCATATTAGCCTTTTATATATATAGATTTTTGTGTGTGTACCTGTGAGTGCATGCACATTGAGAGGGAAACAAGATGGGAGGGGGTTGCAGGGAAGAGTTCTTCATCTCAGTATGCTCCTACCCCAATCAGGTTCCCCTATAGAAAGCTTCCCTGGTGAACAACAATATCACTATTGCTAAGATTCAGAATATTCCATTCACTTGATACTAGAAGAGTCACATTTCTTTTTTCCTTTCTGATCACTGGAGGGGGCTTGTTTTTTGTTCTCTCATGAAATAATATTCTCAAAGCTTCCTTTACTTATGACCTGTATTTTCAGACCACAAATGTACTCAGATTTAAATCTATGGACAGTCTTCAATTTATGAAAAGTGTACATGGCCTTCTGTGCTGTTTTGTTTGTTGTGACATTGAAAGCTTCTACATGCGTAGGACCTGGCTGCTTCATGCTGTACTCTTCACAACAGGAAATATTGGGGTCATGAAAAGTTGCTTTACAGGTCAGCCAAGCTGTAGCATATAAGCACTGCTCTACTGATGCCATATTATGAGTTACTGACAGAATAAAATAAGTGATTCTTTTAATAAAGATAAAATGCATGGTTCATTGAAGGAAGCAGAAAGGTCACTTGTAATTTTCAAAATTGGAGCATTTGGTTGAATATTTGTATTGCTTTATTTGCTGTTTCTCGAAAGATTCAGATAGGCATTGCAAATCCTTAGCTGACCTACAGAGGGTAACCATAGAAAAAGAAAGTTTAAAAAAATAGAGTAAATTTTAAGAGGCAAACTTACTTCTCAAGCTCTGTGATTTCAATAATGGTCAAGGAGGCCACCTAGTGTGTGAGGGAACCGTACAATAAGTTGAGGCTGAGATAGAGACAAAGAGCTGACCCAAGCCATGTGCTCAGTGGTCGGCAAACTCATTAACCAACAGAGCGGTAAACCCTACCACTGATAAAGCTGAGGTTGATCTCCGCAGTCTTCAGGCACCATTCTCTGGTTTCCTCCGTGGGGTTTGTTAATGCCTAATCAGGAAGTTTTGCATTTCAATATCCTTGCATACAATCAAGAGGCTATGCAGACAATAATTACACTTTCTACCCATTTTTCTTAGAGGCAGAAGAAATGGGCATATATCATATTAGTGAAGTAGATGAAGTAGGTACTAAGCTTCTTGAGGATAAGGAGCTGAGCTTTGTTTGTTTTGTGAATTCCCCACCACATTTAGCACAGTGACTGGCACCAGACAGGTAATAATATGTATTTTGTATTGTTTTCACTTGTTGTGAAAAAAAGTGTAGCTAAATCAGAAAGCAGGTCTTGTTAAATATAAAAAGAACTAACTTACAGTTTTATGCTGATTGACATGGATTGAGAGCTATAAAGAAGAAGGCAGATTCATGTCAAGCAGAGTCTTTGGGTTGGTGCTGTGTGAAGGCTGCAGAAAGAGCCAAGTGACCATTCAAATTCTCCTCTCATCTAAGGAGGCCACTATTCAATCCAAATACTTATGATAAACTATGTAACAGGAGGAAACAATCATAAGTGATCCTTTTCCAATTGCTTCAGAGACAGGCATATTAACATTTTGTCACAGACCCATTTATTTTAATTGTTCTCTCCTAGGTAATATCAAAAAATCAACATGGATAGAGGAAACAGAAGAAAAACAAAACCACACAATTTGTTCCTCATTAAATGTTAGAAAAGTCTAAGATAAACCTATTTAAAATTGATCTGATAAGCCCCAAGAACTGTGATGCACTGATGTGTTTTCCTCGGCTAATGGTCTTCAGCTAATATTTATCCATTGCTTTGAAGAACCATTAATCTCTTGTGTTGAGTAACTCCACCAATGCAATTTCTAGGGCATTTTAACCTTTCCACGTTTGCTGTCTCTTGAGTTTTGGTGATTCGGGTTGTGGTGTCTACTCAATTTCATTTAGTTTTCTTGGATCCCAATTGCCAAGATAATAGCACCAACTCCATTTAAAATTAGTCTTCCTCCTTCTACTACACAGCACTGTGTTTCTGAGGTGTAATGAAGTTAAATTCCTTTCGCCTTCCTGCATGTACACTCTTATCCATTACTACCTTCTCTTTCCTGCAATGCAACTCCTGCTATTTTTCTCCTCTGTAATTTGACATCAGGAATGACCACACAGGAAACAGCTAAGCAGTGTAAATGCGTTTCTAATGATCTCAAAGCTTCACTACAAGCTTAATACTATCAATGTCCTAAAATCAATCTCTAGGTGGGTTTTTTATATTTTAATATCGTTGCTGTTGAAAAATTTTTATGGCTTAAATATGCAGCCAACCCAAGTTCACTTTTTAACTTAAAGGCATCATCCACCTTTTCCCCTCCTTCCCCTTCTCTTTTCTCTTTTCTATTCCCCCATTCACGGCCTGACAAATAAGGCTTTTGAAAAAAAAACGACTACAATTCTGAACAAAGCCTGTTGTTGCAGGTAATTGTTGAAATATCAAGGGTATTGCGTCCTCCATTACTTAAGCTCTCATTTGTGGTTTTCATGGTTTTGAGGAATGTTTATGCCTGACAGTCCTTTCTTTACGGCTCTATCCTTCAAGCTCTGGCTGAGACTGCTGAGAATGACCGCTTGAGTGACTGATAAAATGTCAAGATGCCATTATTTCCAAGAGCATGTTTGGGAGCAATAAGATCTTTTTCAATTTATCTCATCCACCTGAATTTAAGTTTTCAGGTTTAACTTTGTTGGCAGCTACAACCAAATTGTCTCTGGGTTTTGAGAGAACAGCCATCATGGAAGGCAGAGAGGGTTGTAACAATGGTCACACCATGACATTTGTGTTGTATTTCACTGTGCACATTGGTGCAATATTTTGGACTTAATTAATACACTCCAGGAACTTCAGTTTATGGATGCCAATAACCATATTTTAGATCCTGTGAAACACTGCAACAGAAATTCAATTCATGAGGCAGATGGCAAAGCCTAGTTTGAAGAACAACAAAACAGGAAGATTTACAGTGAGTTTCAGAACTCTTCAACTGGAATCCAGCCGCTGCCAATGCTCTATTATTTCACTGGAGGGTCACAATCTGTGAGGGTCATTAGTACCCTCATAAAAACAGATTAAAAAGTAGTCAAATGAAGTGAATAAATAGTCAAGGCTTTGCCTGCACAGTGGAAATCTAAAAAGCAAGTTTTTCTAATATTTAAAAAAAAATCATTCTATAGTCATTTGTGTTCAAGCTGAAATTTACTAAAGTAATAATTTTTAATAAAATGAGAAGGATCTTGTCACTTTCTCATGTGCAGCTTTCAAAAAAACATTTCATAAGCAGGCATATTTTATCTCCCTCTGCTTCAGAGCTCAGAAGAGAACTCAGGGTGGTAACAGTTATGATGGAGAAGGAAAGCTAATGAATAGACTGTTAATAATACCAGTGTCCGGTGGCCTTGGTGTATCTGATTTAGGCACTGCCACAAGAACCCATATAAAAATGAAATATGGTTCATATAGGCTTTAATCTGACAAAGCACTAAATTCATAAATAGTTGAGATGCCTTTTGAGTTTTCTGAGACTAGCTAAGGAAGGCTGCAGACACTGAGATCTGACCACCCATAGACTCAGCAAGCACTTTGGCTGAGTGTTAAAGAAAATGGTGCAGTGAACTAAAATTTTTTAAAAACTATAATAAGAGGCTTCCAAAATGATAGGATTTCAATTATTTCAGGATAGAGTTTTATGAGTGTGTGTGTGAAATTTGTAGCACTTATTCACAGTAATAATTTTTATATTCTAAAAATCAGAATTCTGTTTGATTAGCATGAAAGTTAGTGGATGGGGAGGGGAGGCTGGGATAAAGCAATAATTTAAATTTGCTATTTTCAAAAGCTAGAGATCTTGGAAAGATCTAAAAAATAGAGACAGTAAGTAGTTTTGCATAAGACAACTGAAAATCTCTTAAGCAACCACCATTTGCATCCCATAAACCCAGAGGGAACTGCCTACCTCTAACCACTGTCCCTGACCAATTGGCCAAGAAAATACAAGTGCTTTATGGAGAGTCAGAAATTCAGCTGTTACTCATATAAATCTGTTGTTTGAATATGTGGACTCTAGATCAAAGCTCCTCCTTGAGGTGCCCTTGGCTTCACCGAAGTTCTGTGAATGGATTATAAGTGTGCCAAGGTATTGATCATAAGATATTGGTGGCCAAGCAAGGCTGAGGGCAGCCAGTTTCCCCCGATGGTCATGACCAGCCTTTACAGATTGTGCCATAAACATGTATTCTCTTTCTATGTTGTCATGACATGAACATGGTTGGGAAGTAATGCTCTACTATTTCCTATGAAATGAGGGGATTGGGCAAGTTGATTCCCTAGGTCTATTCCATTCCTGTAATTCTATGAGCATATATCAGCCTGCTGTTAAAACACCCAGAACTCCCTGTTTCTTTAGCCATAGGTTCCTAAGCCACAGAGGCTCATAAAAATTGAATTGAAAAACATGGACAAATGTAGTAGAGTATATTTCATGTACTGGAAGTCTACTACTGATTTTTATTGGATTCTGTTCACAAAAGGCAATCCTTGTTTCTGTGGTAGCAAAGGGGCCCACAGAACTATAACATGATCTATTATTTAAAAATATTGTTATGATAAAAGGCCTCTGTGACATATCTTTGAGATCCATGCAGTCCTCTGCCTCCTCTCTACGCTTTGCCATTCCCAGCAGCTAGTTAGATGAGCTCCCAATTTCTATGCAGAGAAAGGCCTTGAAAAGAGAAAAATAATTATGGGTCCATTTGATTAGTAACCAAGGAGGAGTGTGTATGAAGAAAGAACATAGAATTGGCTGACTCTTACACCTTCAATAATATTCTCTTTCTAAAAATATCAAATTTAGTTATTTGTTAAAAAAGATACAATCATTTTCTTCTAGATTCAGGGCAGTGGGAGTAGAGAAAATCTTTATTGTCTTCATTTTACTTTGCATGGCCTTTAGAATTCCATGTCAGGTTTGCAATCATCTTCTAACATCTTCAAAATCCTGCATATTCCCTTGGAGAGTCATCGTTCTTCATAGAGCTCATAGAAAAAGACAAAGTAAAATGATACCATTTTCCCTCTATAAAACTTCACTTTAGCACATAATTACTTCTGAAGCCTTCCTTGACTGATTAGAATAAAGTTGGTGATTCATTCCTTAATATATAGCTTCAATGGCTTTTCAATTACTCTATGTTCCTTGGTAATCTTTTTATAAGATAAATGAGATAATGGTTAAGAAAGGGCTATGTAAGCCATATGACAGCTTAAAACTTTATTATTATTACTATCATTTAGTTAATTAGAATATAAATACAATACAACACTATATTAATTTGTTCAATACCCCCCCCCCCCCGCATTTTGCCATCATGCTATTTCTCTTAACTGTTACTCCAGAATTATTTCATGTGTCTTTGTTTACAAAGATATTGAAGGTAAGGGTAAGCTCAAGACTCTTATAAACTGCTGAGTCAAATATTTCTCTCTCTGTTCTATGTTCTTGCTGTGTGTAAGGAAAAGGGGCAGGAAATGTGTTCACTGCCCTCTTACCCACAATGATATCATTTCATTGAGGAGACAAGATAAACATGTGAAACCACCATGGAAAATTATGAGAAAAAAAAAAGTTCTAAAGTGCCCCAGGCATTTGGTGTCATGGGTTCTTGAAATGAGTTGGTGACTCACAGATGGCTGTGACCTTGGAGGATTAGGGAAGGTACCTCTACAGTTGGTGCCCACCTGGTACTTAGCTGAGAAATAGAATTCATATTGACTGAGGGGAGAAAACTGTTTAAATACTTTTCTTAACAATACCATGACAATTGTTAATTCCAAAATGTGTACCTTTTAAATCAGAATCATATATTTTGAAATAGCTAAAGATTCATAAAAACTTTTTGGGAAGAATATGAATAACAGTAATATGTTATATACATTATTAGACCACTGCCACCAGAATGTGAGTTAAATATCAAAATCAATAAATACTTCTAAGCATTCACTACTTATAAGGGTCTGCACAACATGTTATCCTATCTAATAAAAGGGTAATATGCAAATTAACTGTCACTCCATCACAAAGATGGTGGTGCCCATAGCCACAATATGGCGGTGCCCAGTTCTCTCAGCCCTGCTGGAGTCCCCCAGTCTTAGGGGGGTGGCCGCTGAGAGCAGGCAGCATGAGCAGCCTGGAAGAATGCTTGCTTTGTTGCTGCGGCATTCCACCTCAGCCATGGAGGGTCTCTGGGCAGTGGGCACGAAGTGGCCAGGGGGCGGGGGTGATGCTTGCATCATTGTCCTGGCAATGAGGCAAGCGTTCTGTGCCTGGCTGCAGATGAGCTTCTGGGCTGTGGAGAGCCTCTGGGCAGCGTGTGCAGAGCAGCCAGGCCCCACAGAGAGCTACTGGTACATGGATTCTTTATACCCTCTAGTGAGGGTATAAAGATGAATAGTACTTGATCACTCTATTAAAGAGTATAATCTAGGAGATTGGATATATCATTTTAATAGAATGGAGAAAGTGAAGAATGAGTTAACCTGAATTTTATTTCAGATTTTGTCCTGAGTTTTCAGAGAATAGGGAATAACTCTTATCCTTTTAAGGTTTTAGTTGTCCCTCTTACAGATGCACAAGGTGGGTTAGATCAATTCTCTTTGCCATCACTGTGGCTGCTGCCCTTGGGTAGGTTCTTGCCATCTCTGGAATGGACTTGCCATGGATACCTAATTGAATTCTCTCTTCTCTCAGATTCTCTTCTCTCATCATCTCCATCCTCCATCTGTATGCCAGAAAAATAAATTATAGCTCTAATCTGATCATTGAATTCTCCTTACAACCCTTGAGGGTCCACTTAAGGTCTCTGTGAGGGTGAAGTTCTAGTTCTTTACCTGGTATAAAAGGCTTTCAAATCTATGTCCTTCCTCTTCAGTCTTCTAACCACTCAAGAATTTTGGGTTATACTGGAATACTTGTAGCTTCCCAGAAGCACCATGCTGCCTCTCACTTCTGGGAAACTTGTTTGGACAGTAGCTCCTTTTCTAGGCAATATTCTTCCTTATCCTTTTGGGCTGGTCTCACTTACTTCCTGGAGGCTCTCCTAACTCCTTTCCTCCATGTCACTCTTTCTCAGGTATTCTGAGAAGCTTTGTGTGTACCATAGTCACCAGATTTCTATCTTCTCTATATCTTGAATCCTGCCAGTCAATAATTTACTTGAGTTTGGACACTAATTCATTTTTTCTTGGAACATAGAAGGTACTCAAACACTCAACAGATATTTTGGAATGAATGAATCCATGAATGAAGAGTCTATGTAGTAGCCCAACCAGTATAGCTCAGTGGTTGAAAGGGCTATATAAGCCATATGACACTGTATAAACATGAACCAGGAGGTCACAGTTCGATTACCAGTCAGGAAAAATGCCTGAGTTGCAGGCTCTGTGTGGGGCATGCAGGAGATAGTTGACCAATGATTGATTCTCTTGCATCATTAATGTTTCTCTCTCTCTCCCCCTCTCCCTTCCTCTCTGAAATCAATAAAAAATATTTTTAAAAGAGTCTATGTTGTATTTCCTATACCAGTGGTAACTCATAGAAGAGAGATATTATTATGTGCTTGGAAAGAAGAGACATATTAGTGCTTGCTAGAGGGGTTGAGTTAGTTACCTTTTGGTAAGTGAGTAAGATTTTAAAAGGCAGAAATATGGAGGAATGTAATTCCAAGCAGTTAGGACAGGAATGAGAACAAGGATAGAGTTGAAGAATCTGGCTTATTCCAAATTATCCTCAAACTCAGTGGTATTGAAATAAATTTCCTGGCCTGAGATGGAGCCACACCTGCCTGAGGTGCCCTGTCAGCAAACCTAAACTTTGATAACTCTCTTGTCCCTGTAAACACAATATATCCAATTCCCCAAAGTCAAGCCAACTCTGGGCTTTATATTTATTTCCTTGTTCCTTCTCATTCCAAACAAGCTTGACTCTGGTCGCAGCCAATCAGATGTTTTCTATTTGTCTCTTCCTTGTTCTTTATTCTTTGTCTTATAAAAGTTTGTTGCCTTGCATTCATTTGCAGTTCTCCAAAAGGAGGCTGTGCACTTTAGGAAGTATTAAATAAAGTATACGTGTGTCACCAAATTATCCTTTAAAATCATAATTTTAAAACAACATCTTAAAAACATTTTATGTTAGGCCTCTAGGGGTGTCTTAAACAGCTGTATTCAGAAAACAGCTGGGGTTCTATTATCTGAACTCGATGCTCAATATGACTGGCATTTCTCTCACATGTCTGGAGTCTTAGTACTTCTCCAAGTTTCTCCCTATCAGAGTAGCATGGACTTCCTACAGGACCTCAAGAGGCAGGCCTTAGAAGATGCCAACCCATTTAAGGATGGTGCCAGGTAGGGGCACATCATCACTTTGCCCTATTTTATCAATCAATGCTGCCTTTGGGGCCATCCAGACTCAAGGGGGTGGAGAAATAGCTGCCACCTCTTAATGGACTGGGGCAAGACCACACTGCAGAACAGGTGAGATAGGAGACACTGCTGCATTTCTCTTAGAAAATACATTTTACCACAGACTTCTTTTCTGGAAATAGTAAGGAGTGTGTGCAGGTTAAAGAAAGGGAAATGTGGAATCTTATGCAGTAAGGAAAGTTGGCCTGAGCC
Organism: Corynorhinus townsendii; assembly: GCA_026230045.1. NCBI lineage: Eukaryota > Metazoa > Chordata > Mammalia > Chiroptera > Vespertilionidae > Corynorhinus > Corynorhinus townsendii. Next base: position 15,309,631 of record JAPDVU010000007.1, read on the forward strand.
CAGAGAGCTTTGAGAGCACAATCTCACTGGAATTTTAATAAAAGGTGTATCATTCTATTAGTAGGCAGTTCATGTGTTGTTTCATCCTGCTGGAGTGGTTGCTCTCTCTCAAGTTTATTGAAACTTTTTGTTTTAGCATAGGCTTGTCCTACATTGACCTATTTTGCTGAAAACCGTGTTTTATGATAGTAGATCAAGATGTCTCTTTCTTTTTTTTAAAAAATTTTAACACAGTCATTCATCTTGAGACAAAATGCAAGCTGAGCAAACTTATCAAATAGGCATATCTTCCGTAATATTTGATAGATTTCAGGGAAATTTAGTGCACATGTAGGGGTTATAGAAATAACAGATTGCTTTGGATCATGGCCACAGTTTACTGAACTGCTAGGATAGTTTTCGCTGAATACCTTCCAAAAAATGGCTTGCAAGTAATAGATGCCCTGGGAGAAGAGAATGTATTGGCAGGGCGGATAGAACTTTAAGGAAACTATGTAGTGATTTGGTTGATGACAGAGCCAGACTATATAAATTTAGACACAACTGCCATTTTAGTGAAAAAAGTTATTTTTTCCCTGCCAAAGATTTTAAATAATGATATCTCCATTTCAGGATGCTCTGATAGGTATAGCTTCTGGGTCCAAGAAATCTTAGGATGCTCTTCAAAAAGCCAGAGCATTGTAAGTAACAGCCCATCTGTCCCTCTAGTGTTTTTTTTTTAAAGAAAAATCTCTTCTGAGTTTATGCTTACCTCTAAGCTGTAATGAAAGTGATGCAGCAGGTCTCCCTGACAGATTATAAACAAATGTTACCTGTTAACCTCCCGATCCATTGCCTAACTTCTCTAGGCAAGCAAAAGCAGTACCACAGAAAACTGCTCTTAGAATGTTGAACTTTGGTGCCATGTCAATGGTTATACTAAGAGACTTTTAAAGAAACAGCCCTACGACTGCTTTCATAATGGAAGAGTATTTTTTTAAAAAGGTGTTGTTCGCTACATGATAGTGTTTTTCTATGAAGCCTTTGCTTTTATTACTGAGAGAAGCAACTTTTCCTGTGCACCGGTTTTACCTTCCAACACTAAGTGATGTGACTGCTAGCTTTTCTTTTTTATTCTAGAAAAGCTTGGAAACTGGGAGACAAATTTGTATTCTATCTCCAGTAAATGTGCTGTATTATAGTATATATAATTTTGAATTCTACTTTCAGTTCTCAGGTACAAAACAAATAATCAGTTATCCAGTGAATTAATCTTAAATTGGTGGTTCTAAAATCCATTGGTCATTACAGTTGGTTAATCCTACTTGTGGACATCAACCTCATAGAGTCCTAGAGAAATAGGAAGTTGCAATGCTCCTTCTTGATTCATGCAAGCTCATTAATCTTCAAGATGAGCTGGAATACACATAGGTTTGGTTAGCCTTTACCCTAAATGTGTGGTTATGGTGATGGGTTAGGAAATAGCCAATGGTTTGAAATATTGTGTTGGTAATATGGTTAAAGCTTCTGGATTCCCCATATGGGGAATTTACTTCCAAATCGACTTCAGTTGGTAAATATCATAGAAAGCTGAATTCTGGCAGGGGCTCTAAATTACTTTTCTGTTCATTGACAGAATATCTACACTAACCCCACATTTTTTATGGATTGTCTCACATATCTTTTCTGCCTAGGCTGTCATGAATCTGTGAGATGTGAAGCCAAGAACAGTGTCCCCTACTAAATATGTGCCAAAGGACGTGGGGGGAGGATTTTGATGGCACATATATTTAATTTTTGCTCCACTGCCTGATATGTGAGGAAAAAGGCTAGATTAAAGAGAACAAATCCTCTGAATGAAATATCTAAATCTGGATACCAATGCATAGTACTCATTCCTGAGTGTTCATGCCTTTATTTGTAGACTATATAAAGTATTCCTGTTTTTTAGCCTATGGGTTTTCTTACGTTCTAAAAACAACAAATAACAATTTATGATGGAAATAAAGCATGTCTGTGATTCACTACCACCCAAACACTGATGAGACTGACTCTCAATCTCTTTGACTGTGGATTCAAAACACAGTGACAAATGCTACCGAGCTGCCTGTCAGAAATAAATTTCTGGATTAAATCAACAGGGCTTCAACTCAATCCAAATAAAATTGTGGCTACGTTGACAGCATAAGGGCATGACTTTAGGGAACTCACCTGAAATGCATTATCACCAGAGACTCAAACAGTAACTCCTCCAAGAACCAAGACAATGCAAATGGGTTTGGGTTAGTTTTCTGGATAAGCAATGAATACACCCCTTCCTCACCCCAGACCTGTGTTCCACAATAGGGAACATGCATGGTTTCTCTGTGGAAATCCTTTGTGCACAGGACATGATAGAGCTTTGAATCAATTATGCAAGTGATGACGAAGCTGTAAATGTCTACCAAGGCATAGTAAACATCTCAGTGGCAGATACTAATATGTATGAGACATTCTTCTTCCTTTCGACCAGTTTGACATCTACTTTGGAAGGTGAGCTTTAGGAATAAAACACAAGCAAACTATAGACAAGTTGTATTAAGAGAAAGTCTCTTGGGATTTTTAAAAGGGAAGAGAAGAATCTGGTAAGGCAATTTAGGTTCTACCTTAAGAAGGAAAAGTGGATTTTTCCACACCCTTGTCATCTCTCCTTTGGTTTACTGGCGCCTTGGGACCATCATCTGTCTCTGAACTTCTTGTGCAATAAGCAATACAGGGTACCTTACAAATTTGAGCCACTTTTAGTTGGGTCTTCTGTTATTTGCAGATAAAAGTATCCTGCCATGAAAACCAGCTATTTCAGACTTAATTTCATGAGAGTACCCATGTGTTCTGGCTGGTGCAGAATCATCTAAAACATTCCCTTGGGATATTGCCATTTTTCAAATTCTTTGTGCTTTAACCCAGTTAGAGCATCTATTTACTAATTCATAAAATACACTGTTATTGACTTATTTTCTAGGAGATAGGCTCCATGCCGGACACTGGGAATTTAAAGATTAATGAGATGTCTTTCCCTTCACAGAACTCATAAGCCACTGGGTGTGGGGGATGGGCAAGAGGCGACACAGAGCAACTAATTTTAGTGAAGTATGCTAAATTATGATAGAAGCATTGTAAGTAAGTTGCTCTGAGATAACAAAAAAGAAAGAAGTGGCATGGATTGGATATAGTGGGAATGGCTTCCCTGCAGAAAGTTTCTTCAGGATGTTTTAGGGCAGACTTTTAATGCTGGAAATTGTAGGCAGGCTGAAACCATTATACGGCAGCCATTCTTTTTCTCTTGTCTAGGAATAATGATATGTGCAGGGCATATGGATACATTTCCTGTTCAATAATGACAGAAAGATCTCTCCCAGGAGATGAGAACCCTGAATACAAAGTTATGAGCTTCTGGGATCCAGTCCCATCTCTGCCATTCATTTACTCTTCAATTGTGGCAGTCACTTCCATTTCTGAACTATTTTTTCCTCATTTCTAAAGTGAAGATTATTAAGCCTACTTTTTAGGCACAGGTGTGAGGCTGACCTGGAGAAAAGGAGGGGAACACCAGAAAAGTAGCTTCTAGTGACAGAAGGATGGTAATGGGGTGTTGGGTATTATAGTAGGCTCAGGAAAATTATAAGGGGAAGAGATAAACCAACTGAAATAATAATAGAAAAGGCCAACAGAGTTTGCCATGTGCCAGGCATTTGCCTAAGTCCTTTACTTGTCTGAACAAATGCTGCCTCACAATAATCTTTGGAGATAGACACTATTCATATCCTCATGTTAATGATAGGTAAACTAAAGCCCAGGAATATTAAATATCTTACCCCAAGTCACACAGTAAGTATTGTAACCTAACCATACCTGCTTTAGAGCCTGCACTTATAACACTTTTCTGTATTCTTGAACACTGGTTGATTAATACCATGCAAAAATTGAAACTGCGAATGAGAGAAAAGATAAATTCAAATTGTGAAATTAAGGATAACAGGGTATTTATTGTACTCACTGTTGTGATGCTCTTAAGTATATGGCTTAATTTTAAATCTATGACCAATTCGAAGATCAAGGTAAAGTAACTACATAGAACTATGACATATGTGAGCTGATGGAAATAATCCTATATAATAAAGAGATAATATGCAAATTGGCCATCACTCTGTCACAAGATGGGGTGGAGCCGCTGCTCCAAGCGCCTGCTCCGAGGCCCGTCGGGGGCTTTGGGTCCTCCTGCACCCCCCACTGACTGACAGCTCACCCAGGTTCCTCCAACGAGCTGCCCATCCCTCTCTTCCTCCCTCCCCCAAAGCTGAAGCCTGACTGTGATGTTCAACAAATAGGAAGATATAATTCATGTCATTGAGAGTATCCTCCATTTCTCAGCTGGGGCCTCAGGTCCTCCTGTACCCCCCACTGACTGAGGCTCAGGCAAGCTGCAGATGGTGGTGGCCGCTGCCCAGGGCTGGCCTGAGGCGCAGGCAAGCCTTGGATGGCAGCTGCCCAGCCACCCAGGGCCACCCAAGGCTCTCAGGTAACCAGGGGTGGCCAAGGCTTGCGCTGCTGGCAGTGGCAGCAGCAGAGGTGTGATGGGGGTGTAGCCTTTCCCTGATCACCGGGTCGCCTCCTGCCCCTGGGGGCTCCTGGACTGTGAAAGGGGCCAGGCCTGGCTGAGGGACCCCCTGCTCCAGTGCATGAATTTTCATGCACCAGGCCTCTAGTTTGGCTATAAGAAGACAGTAATGATTGCATTTCAGGTCTCATTATACTCTATCTTTTAAGGTTAAGCATGAAATGGAGGCAATAGTTCAGGTGAAAGAAGATGATAACCTGAATTAGGGTATCAGCAGTGGGAATAGAGAGATGTAAATAAATTTTAGTTATGGAAACAAGAAAAGCAACAGGATTTGATGATTGGTTGGGTAGAGGGAATTTAAAAGAGAATAAAGAATTGGGGGTGACTACCAGGTTTCTGCTTAAGGTAAGTGGATAGATGATTTTACCATTCATAGAGGTAAATAGTACAAAACAGGTAAATGGTGTTTAGGGGAGTGGGATATGAGTTCATTTTTTGACATGTTGAATTTGAAGTGCCTCTAGGATGTTCAAATGGAGGTGTTCACTATATGGTCTATTAGTTCTGGCGTTCAGGAGAAAGATTGTGAAAATCATCAGCATGTAGGAACCTCTGATTCATGGAAATAGATGAATTCATCCAGGAAGACAAAGTAAAATTAGAAGGGAAATGAAAACAGAGCCCAAATATTTAAGGTGTTGTAAAAGAAGGTAAGTCCCTGAAAAAATGGCTAGAGAAGTAGAAAGGAAATCAAAAGGCAGAGGTTCTGAGAAGCCAGGAAAAGAGAGCACACACATTTCCTCAAAGGAGTTGGGATGGTGCCCATTGCTGCAGAGGCCACAAAATCTTCCAGGTGTATTGTCATCTGAGTCTTATAGCAGAGACCATTGCTGGCCTTGGGTGAATAGGTCCACTTGAGCAGTGGGGTAAAGAGGGACTGGACGCTAAGAGGAAGTGCTGATAGTGACTATGGACAACACTTTCAAGGCATGGTAAAGTAAGAGAGAGGGAGGTACCTAGATGTAATAGACTTGGGCATTTTTTAAAAGAAATACGTTTTTATTGATATTTTAGAGAGAGAGAAAGGGATATATGGAGAGAAACATCATTGATCGGTTGCCTCCTACATGCCCCCTGCTGAGGATAGAGCCCATAACTAGGGCATGTGCCCTGACCAGGAATCAAACCAGTTACTTCTTGGTTTATGGGTTGATGCTCAACACTGAGTAACACCACCCGGGCCAGACTTGGTTATTTTTAATGTTAACTAGAAGAGCCAATAGCAAAGGGATGTTAAGTGACAGAGCACAGAGTGGAAGTATTCTGAGTAATAAGAAAACAGATGTGAAATAAACATTAACAAGTGAAAAACAAATTATTTTATATATGCCTCTGTATCTGGACACCTGCCTAGAACTGCTTCCCTGGATGCCTCAGAGGACTTTTAGAAATGGTACATTAGTATGCTTTAGAGAACATACTTTCTCTCTCTGAAGAGAACCAGAAGACCCATATGGCCTTCAAAATACTCATGGTTTTCTCTGTGGAAGTGAAGAGAGTTGGTAGGGAACAACCCAGCACATTCTGTAACGATGAGTATAGATAAGAAATAAAAAACTATGAACAAGGGTGGTTTATTAGCAATGCTGACTAAAACAATAAGCAAGGGAGGGGAATGAGAAATACTATCAAGTTTAATGAATCTGGTCCAGCAAACCTTGAGCCTGTGAGGTGAAGTGTTTTTTTGTCAACAAGAAAATAGTCCAGTGAGCTGTGTATATAAAGATGGCTTGTGGGTAGAAGGAAGAGGGGGGCAAAAAAAAAAAGAAAAAAGAATATTGGCCCTGAAATGGGACACTAAGCCCCTGAGCAGCTGTGATATCTCTATTTTTAAGAGAAGAATTCTAATCTACCTGTACCCCTTTTATCTCATTCATTCATTCATTTATTTAAACCAACATTTAAGTTGGTCTTTTTCTATATGACAAGCACTGTTTTGGGAACTCAAAATTAATAAAGCTTCATTCTTATCTTCATGATGTCACAGTTTCCTAGGAAAATGAGACATAAAGACAGGCAGTCCCTGTACATTGTGGTACTGTATTAAAGAACTTTGGAAGAAGTGGGCCGTGTGGAAGTAGGACCTGAGCTAGCCTTAGAGAAGGGATAGGATTTGAACTGGCAGGTGGTAATTGAGGGAGAGTGAGTGCATTTCAGGCATCATTGCCACAGGAAGAACCTGTCACTGGGGAGAAAATTTATTTTATTCTTTATAATAGTTTTGATATTCTTATTTTAATCCATGTGAATAACTTTGAGAAAGTTACTTAGCCACTCTGGTCCTCGGGTTGTTTTTTTCTTTTCTTTCTTTTTTTTTTTTTTTTTTTAGCAGTGAGGAAGAAATAACAAAGCAGGGCTGCGTTACAGGGAAACAGGAGGTATCCTGAATATGAAGCATTATAAAGGGTTTTAGCCACATAAAGGGGAAGAAGAATATGCTCCACAAAATTCTACGGCTAGAATTTCAAAGCATCATTGTTGCCTAATGATGGTTTTAGCTTTGCTCTTGGTGGATATATAGTTGGAGGTCTGCAGCTGAAAATTATCTTTGTTATGTTTTGCCTGGATCAAAGCACACATAAAGCCTGGTGGAATGGGAAAAGCAGCAGAAGATACAGGCAAGCACCTCAGCATGACAATGATCTGCCCTCAGGTTTTTACTAATGCCCTGATGGATTCAAATGTTCTGAAAACTTTGTAAGTAAGGACTGAAAATCCAACAGAATTACCATATATCATATTCAGAACGGGTTCGCATGCCTTACCGGAGATCAGAGTTGCTACCGATAGAAAGACCAACACTTTGAGCCCTTCTCTTGCACAGGGCATGAGGCCAGGCCTTCAGATCTTTGTTAGAAGAAAAATGAAACTGCAAAAAGTTGGAAGATTGTAAGAGAGGGTGATGATAAGGAAATCTGTTTAAAAAAGAAGGGGTCCATGTAACAAAATCCAGATTTTTCAGTTTTAGGTACACAATGAGGAAGTTTTATGGACAGATGAAAGTAATCTTATAAAAATTTATTAGTGGTTTGCATATAAATGATATTTTTAATGAGAACTAGAGAAGCCTTTCTTAAAATGAGTAAGATTAGTATTCCTGTAGCTTCTAATGGCACCCATATACACTGAAGAGCTATCTTTTATCATAATCCCAGATAAAAATGAAAGCCAGAGCGGTTGCCATTAGTTTTGTAAATTCCAACCAAAGCTGGAAGAGTCAAATTGGGAGTGAAGATTCTTGATGCATGCATCTCAAATTATTGGCATCTTCTTTAAATAAGTAATTAATGTCTAGTTCTTTTTCTTTTGCTTTCTTAAATGATTCTGTCAAGATTTTCCAGCAACATTATGTTTCTTTTTCTTGCTTAAAGGACAATTATTTGGGGTCCTAAAGTCCCTTTGCTACAGATGGGCTATGTATAATAACACAGATTGGAAAGTAGATAATTCAGCTTAGAAAAGGTATATGGTTCTTGAGCTCCAAAATTTAAAAACACACACACCTAATTTGATTAGATTGTTCTTTCTTACGAGGATGACTATTTATAGAATAAAATTCCACTGCATTATTACCTGCTGAGGGCTAGAAAAAAATTTCTTATGCTTTCATTTTATTTCTACCTCATTTTAATTTCCCTCACCACCTCAATATTTAGCATACAATCTTATCCTTAGGGAATGCCCAATAAATACCCATTGACTGCATAGTTATTTATTTACCAAATTGACTGGCTTATTAAATTCCCATAGACATAGAATAGTTGGGGGTTTTCAGTGGAGACACAGGGAGGCTTTAAAGGACCATGCCATATCTATCTTCATCTCCCTTTTAGTCATTAACCTGATGCTCTGCTCAGTGCTTCCTATAGGGAGATGGTTCGTTTCTGTATATTGAATAAAAATACCTTCTGTTGGTGAACAGTAGATCCCCAATTAAGTTCTATTATAAGAACTTTTACCACCAGATTAAATTTAAAAACAAAACAAAATTGCTGCTCTATGACCTGGCCTTTCAGTACTGGGAATCTAATGTAATAATAAGAGGTTATTTGCTTCAGGGTATATTCTCTCCCTACCCAGATGCTCACTGATACATGCACAGTAGGCTCCTGGAGGCTAAAAGGCTCTCCCTTACGTGGATGGAGAATAAAATGAAAACTATTTACCAGGTCAACATTATTTCATAGGGTGCTGAGGAATAAATCAGGCCTGGCATGACCTTCATTGGAATTTTAGATTTATTTACAGAGGTTTGTGCTGATCGCTTTATTTACCGGAGGCTCCGTTTCCCCTTGGTGACTCATAAGTAATGTGGTCCACGCAAACCTGTGTAAATAGAGCCAATATCTCAAAGGGAGGTCATGCTATATACTCTTCCCTGGAGAACAGATGATGGCTGACTGCTGGGCTGATATGAAATTTATCTTTGTGAGGGAGAAGAGGGGTTGTGTGGCCCAGAGGGCAGGATCCAGGGTATGTACATCCTAAGAGGTGCTGAGGTACACTGGAATCCAAATCTGTTTGTGTTCTGTGTTTCTACTTATGGGGAAAGATTAACAAAAGAAAACAAAATAACTCACTCAAGTCTTTAATAGTCTACAAAGTCATCGTTGATTTTTCTAAATTTATTTGTGTATATATTTTTCCCTTTGAACCACTAAATCCATTGTTCCCAAAGAAGAGTTTGGACCCACCAACCAAATAGATCTTTAAGCTGGTTGCCTCTGTGAATTCCTCTTTTTTTTTTTTTACCCTTTATCCTACTTTCAGTCCTCCTACAACTTTCTTTCCCTGCCTTCCAGTGTATTTTGCTGAGATTTCTTGCACATAAGTATCTCCTTTACTCATTTCTACTTAGGCCTCTACAGTCAGCAGCCCTCACAATTTACCTCTCAAGACTTATCCATACACATCAAAGAGAAACCCACCCACCTATATCACATACAGGCTGAATGTAAGGCTTTGGGAAAAAAAGCAATTTTTTCTTCATAAAATGTTTGTGTAAACTTGAAATCCTGTGCTCTAGGATTTCTTATCTCTGCTTTATAATATATGACTGTATTAAACCTTATAAATGTTATTGATTAAGATGTCTAAAAGGAGGCCAGATAATTAATCAAGAAATACAGATTAAGCACATTCTATGGCCTCAACATGTTGCTATTTGCTATGTGAGATATTGATCTTGACTTCATGTAATGTACAATGTGTTTAGAAAAATAAGACTAATCCTCTGGAAAAAAAACAAAACACAAAAGACACTGAAAAAGACAAGTCTGTATAAAATTAGCTCTGTAGTATGCACTTAATGACATTCTAAATACAAATGTGGTCATGGCACTTTCTTTAAAATCATCCTGGAGATTAAGCCCAGACTTCTTTACAGCTCTTGGGTCCACAAGACCTTCGTGACCTGGCCCCCACTCATCCAACTATATGTCCTTCCTGCCCCAGAAACTCTGTATTCCAGCTTTACTGGACACATCTCAACTACAATTATATCTATTTGGGATGAGGAAGCTAAAGATAAATAACTTGTGTAAGGTCTTAAGGCATCCTATATAATAAAAAACTAATATGTAATTTGTCTCTTCAGGAGTTCAACTGACTGGGAGTTCGACCGCTTGCTATGAAGTGCGCTTACCACAAGGGGTGGTACGGAATGAAGGAAGGCCCTGGCCGGCAGCTGGCCAGGCCTAGGGAGCCTACCCGTGCACAAATTTTGTGCACTGGGCCTCTGGTATTAATTATAATAATTGCCAAAAATATTACCTCATTACCTTTATCTTTTCTCAGCTTGGAATGCCCTCCGCCACCATCTCTGACTAGCAAATATTAGTGTCTTAAATCCTCTAAGAGGTGATTGAGTCATTCCCAGTCTCAACTGAACTCCCAGTCAACTGAACTCCCAGTCAGTTGAACTCCTGAAGAGACAAATTACATATTAGTTTTTTATTATATAGGATGCCTTAGGACCTTACACAAGTTATTTATCTTTAGCTTCCTCATCTCCAAATAGATATAATTTGTGCTCCCCTAGCACTTGCTCCTACTCTGCTGCATTTTAAGTCATCTCTGTATTGCACTCCTCTATTAGACCATGAGCTTTTTGAGGCAAATACTGTATTTTACTGACTGTGGATTCTCCAGTACCTAGCACCAGAATGTTTTATGGGTGTTTAAAATAAATTCTCACCTTTAAAACATGATCTCCTAAGTGAATAGAGAATTCGGCTATCTCTTGAGACCTGAGAGCTACTAAATAGAACCTCCACACTAAAATATAATACCATTCTCCCTTTCTTTTTTTTCCCCCATTTTTTTATTGTTTTAAGTATTACAAGTAGTAGTACATATGTCTCCTTTTTTTCCCCCATTGACCTCCCACGAGTCTCCCCTACCCCCCAGAACATGCCTTCACCTGCCCGCCCCCTCCCCCGTCCCCCAGTGTCTTGTATCCATTGTTTATGCTTATATGCATGCATACAAGTCCTTCGGTTGATCTCTTACAGCCCTCCACCCCGCCCCCCCCCCCCCCCCCGCCCAACCTCCCCTGCCTTCCTGTTGTAGGTTGACAGTCTGTTCAATGCTTCTTTGCCTCTGTATCTATTTTCCCCCCATTTCTTTCCTTTAAAAAATTTTGCCTCTGCAAACTAGAAATAAACATATAATAACAACAAAAAAAAAGTTTGAGTCCCAATTTCAATGTCCAACAGTTCTGAGTCCCCGTTTCAATGTCAAACAGTTCCTTATGTGTACATGTCAGCAATGATATCTGGATGGTGGGCACATGGTGGCAATGCAGGTCCGACCCTCTCTGGTTTGGTCCTAGGCAACCTGCAGCGGTGCACAGCTGGTGACTGCTAGCGTGGCAAGGCATCGTCAGTGTCTTCCATCTCTGGACTGTTTTTCCTCTTGTCTTCGTGGTTGGAGCAGACCTGTCAATTCCTCTCTGTTGCAGGAATCCACATGGTCTTGGAGTTGTTTTCTGAAAATATACAAACATATTCTCGACCAAAAGTTAATAAAGGAATCACCATGCTCCCTTTCATCCTGTTCCTGTAGCGAGAGAATCCACTCCTATCCCTTGGTGCTAGTGTTGCTTGGTCCTGATCCTGGGACCAATTACCCTTACTTTTATCATAGTGTCTTCTGTTATCATTATCCACATCACCATCTTTAGCAACAGCAGTAAGGCACCTTTACTGAGTATATGAGGCCAAACCCCAGGCATTGTGGGTATGAACAGTCAATATCCAGTTTCTCCCTGGAGGATCTAATATAATAGTAGAAAATAGAAAGAAATGCTATGGAATAGTACAGAGGTTTCCATGGAAGACTACTAGTGTATCAGAAATCTTGGAAATTTAACAGTCCTTTGGACAAATAGGTGCTATTTCTGGATATTTATAATGTACAATAACATGATAGAAGCTTTCTGAGGTTTTGAGATAAAGATATCTGTTTAACTTTTTTATTGAGATATTACATACAACAAAACACAGATTTTAAGTATACAGTTTGGTAAGTTTTAACCAATGGATACACTCTTATAACCCAAAATTAAACAGTGTGTAGAATATTTCTATCACTCTAGAAAGTTTTCTCATGATCCTTGTCAGATAGTCCTCTTCCTCTAGCCCACCCTTCCCTCAGGCAACTACTATTCTGATTTCCATCCCCATAGATTGAATTGTTTTGCCTGTTCTTCACATTTATTAGGCAATCCTTTTTTAAAAATGTAATATTTATTACACTGTGGAATAAATATGCTTTGAAAAATACTAGGTTATCAGAGTATAACGTTCAATGTATTATCATAGCCATTATCTGATTTAATTTAAAATGCTATCTAATAAAAGAGTAATATGCAAATTGACCCACAAGCCACACCCACCAGCCAATCAGGAGTGAGTATGCAAATTAACCCACCCAAGATGGCTGCAGCCACAGAGAGAGCAGGAGGCTTGGGTTTCCTTGGAAATGGAGGAAGCCAAGCTTTCCGCCTGCCCTGGCCTGCCTTGGCCTCCACTTAAGGCTACAAAGTTTGAATTATAGAAGATAAATAAATCCTAACAAAAATGGCTGTGGCCACAGAGCAAGCAGGGGGCTTGGCTCTGCTCAAGGCTACAAAGTTTCAATTATAGAAGATAAATAAATTCCAGATACCAGGCCCTCCACTTGGGTTGTGGGATGGCATGGCCAGCCTGCAAACTACCACAGGCCTCTTGCCCAGGCTGCCCCATGCCCCAAGGGAACCCCTACACTGATCTGGGACACCCTTCAGGGCAAACCAGCCGGCCTCCACCCATGCATCAGGTCTCTATCCTATTTAATCCTATCTAATAAAAGAATAATATGCAAATTGACCATCACTCCAACACACAAGATGGCTGCCCCCATGTGGATACAAGACGGCCACCACAAAATGGCCAGCAGGAGAGGGCAGTTGGGAGGGACCAGGCCTGCAACGGAGGGCAGTTAGGGGTGACCAGGCCTGCAGGGGAGGGCAGTTAGGGGCAAACAGGCTGGCAGGGAAGCAGTTAGGCATCAAACAGGCTGGCAAGGGAGTGATTAGGGGGTGATCAGGTTGGCAGGCAGAAGCAGTTAGGGGCAATCAGGAAGGCAGGCAGGCAAGCAGTTGGGATCCAGCAGTCCTGGATTGTGAGAGGGATGTCCGACTGCCCGTTTAGGCCCGATCCTACGGAGATCGGGCCTAAACGGGCAGTCGGACATCCCTCGAGGGGTCCCAGATTGGAGAGGGTGCAGGCTGGGCTGAGGGACACACCCTCCCATGCACAAATTTCATGCACTGGGCTTCTAGTAATAATATAGCCTGGATGATGTGACTCAATGGTGGAGCATTGACCTATGAACTAGGAGGTCATGGTTTGATTCCCCGTCAGGGCACATGCCAGGGTTGTGGGCTTCATCCCAATTGTGGGGCATTCAGGAGGCAGTGGATCAATGATTCTCTATTATCATTGATGTTCTATCTCTTTCTCCCTTTCCTTTCCTCTCTGAAACCAATAAAAAAAAATATATAATAATAATATAAGGATACTTGCAGTGCCAAATGAATGATTTATACAGAGGTTGCTATAGGAATTTAGATGAAAACATGTCACTTAGGGTTAGTTTGAATTAGGAAAGCTTCCCAGTGGTTGTCAGTCAAATTTCCACTGGACTCATGATTTAGAGAAGCAGTGGGCTCTGTGCATGGTTTTCTAGCAGGGTGGAAGGATATATTGTTTCCTTGCTCTGGAACTCCATCCCCCCACCCTCTACAGAGCAGACTCTTCTTCATCTATGTCTAAGGAAAAATATAACTTCTTGGAAAGACCCCACCCCTCCTTCGTTGCAGTAGGGCCCTGCCTTTCTTCACCACACATTGTACTTCCAATTACCTATTAACTGTCTTCCTGTGGGACTGTGGCTGCATGAGAGTACAATGCCTGGCACATAGCTTATGCTCAGCAGTACTTGATGGTTGAATTAATAAATATGGATTGCGCAGATGGTGTGGCTCAGTGGTTGAGTGTCTGCCCAGGAACCAAGAGGTCCTCAGTTGGATTCCCAGTCCATGCACATGCCCAGATTGTGGGCTCAATCCCCAGTAGGGGGTGCACAAGAGGCAGCTGAATGATGAAGTTCTTTCCTCATCAACATTTCTATCTCTCTGTCTCTCTCCTATTCTCTCTCTCTAGAAATCAATAAACACCTATTTTAAATAAATAAATAAATAAATAAATAATAAGGACTGAGCCCTCAGGTAGGTGTGAATGTTTCAGACACTTTCACAAAGACACATTGCACAGAGCATATAGACATAGTGTTGTTATTTGTGTGGTTTTTAAATTGTTTTTTGTTGTTGTTACAGGCAACTCTGGCTAACTAAAGCAACGATGACATTTAATGGAAGGATACTGCTCACTCACAGAGAAGGCTGAGAACCAGGCGTGGGAGAGGACCTGAGATAGCTGTGGAGGAGCAGAAAAGGTAATGACTGAAACATCTCATAGCAGGGAGCGCTGGGTCAGAGGCCATGGCTATAATCGGGAAAGTCATACATTTAAAATCTCTCTGTCACCATGATCAAGTTTCACATGTCGGAAGGAGTACCAAATTAGCATGGGTTGACTTTGCTCCCTGGCCAGTTGGGAAAAGAGTAAGTTTCTCAAAAGAAGATCCTATTAGGAAAGAGTAACGAATGGTGAGTGACTGAGATAGGAAAGGAAAATAAGACACAGGTCCACTCCATACAGACACTGATGAACTGCCTCCATCTTTCTATGCTTTCACAGATGGGGTGAGGTGCCCCTCACACTTTGGGCACCTCTCACACAGGGGTGCAATTTTGATAAGATGCCTGCCTTCCCTGTGAGTGTGTGAGCTCCTGAGGCGTGGCTTATAGTTGGTATATGGTAAATGGGTGTTGAATAAATGAAAGAATGAATGAATAGGGGAGTTGCTGTTCATTGGATATTGCTATCAGAGAGGATGCCGGAAACAGAGATATCACAAGGTAGATGTGGACAATAATAAACATTTGACTTCAGGTGTATATTCACTTCTCAGCTGTGTTTCACAACCACCTTGAAAAATAAGCAGGACAGCTATAGTCCTTGTTACTGATGAGGAAATTTGACTTAGTGAGATGAAACCGTTCTGGGTCATAAAACCCATTATTTGTAAATCTGGGATCAGAATACGAGTCACCTCTTGTCTACTCCACTGCTTGAAATAATGGTTCAGTAATTTTATTTTCAGTTTCTTAATTCATATATTTGGGGATGGATGATAAGGCAGAGATGAGTTTGGGGTGTTGTAAGGGAACAAACAAAGCCATTTGAAAATAATGAGGGGTCTTGGAAATGAAGCTCATGCGAAGCCCCATGTTTGTGTGTGTGAAAGTGAAGGGGTATCATGTGTATGTGTGTTTAAAGTGGAACGTTTAGGTAGAGGTTTCCTTGGGAATAGAACTCTGAGACAGGGAGGAAAAAAGAAGGATGATGTGGAGTCTTCTAAAAGTTCCATCTCATTGCTCCTACCCTGAATATTGTTTGTTGTTGTTTTTGAATTATCATTTCTAAGGAATTATTGAAATTACTTTGGTGTTATATTATACTAGAGGCACTGGTATAATTTATCATTTATTATAAATTCGTGCACTGGGGGCAGGGAGGTTCCTCAGCCCGGCCTGCACCCTCTCACATTCCGGAACTCCTTGGGGGATGCCCACCTGCTGGCTTAGGTCTGCTCCCTGCCGGGATCAGGCCTAAACTGGCAGTCGGACATCCCTCTTGCAGTCTAGGACCCCTCCCTCTTTACTGTCTGCCTGCTCGCTGCTTCTTACTGCTCAGCTCGCTGCTCCTTAGTGCTACTGCAGAGGCGGGAGAAGATCTCGCCACTACCGCTGCACTTGCCAGCCATGAGTCCGGCTTCTGCCTGAGTGGTGCTCCCCCTGTGGGAGCATACTAACCACTGGGGGCAGCTCCTGGTTGTTCTGCTGTAACAGTCACTTAGGCTTTTATTATACAGATTAGTGGCCTGGTGCATGAAATTCATGCACATTAAAAGGGAATTAGAGGAAATATTTTAATATTGCTATTTGCCCTGTTCTCTATAATAGAAGTGTCAGAGATTAAAGAAAATTAGTAAAATGTATATGAAAATCTCCCTCCTGTCACAGTCTAGGGCATGGCATGGGACTCAGAGTCAAGTCCCCACTCACCTACAGGTGCCTTGAAATCATGTGAGACCCAGACTCGGCCGCCCGACCCCCATCAAGCTCTGCAGGGTGGGGGGTGGGGGGGTGCAGCCTCAGGTCCCTGGCCCCAGAGCCAGGGCAGGGGATGTGGCCTCATGTTCCCTGGCCCCAGTGCCGGGGTTGGGGGAGTGGCCTCAGGTCCCCTGGCCCGACCTCAGGTTCCCCAGCCCCAATGCAAGGGCATGAGGGTGCGAGGGCATGAGGGCCTGAGGGCATGATGACTATTTGCATATTAGCTCTTTATTATCTATATAATAAATAGCCAGAGTCATAACGGCCATGGTGACCCAGTGCTGACTGGGGCTGCTGCCGGCATCCCAACCCAGCACTGACTGCCTAGGGGGCTGCGGATCAGGCCCGGAGAGAGGACTGCAGAGAGAGAGGCAGGGTCTTATCTGTGGCCTCTGTGGCAGCCGTTGATCAGCACTTGCCTCTCTTTCTCTCCTGGCCTGGCCAACAGCTACACCTCCATTTCTCTCTAGGCCTCCACTGGGGCTGCTGATCAGCCTAGCCTTTCTGATCAGGCCCCGTTGATAGGCCCAGAGACACTGACTGGCATAAAAATTGACCAATCAGAGCCAAATCTGGGTGAATGTAAGGAGCCAATGGTTTGCCTAGGAGGTGGAGCTTTTGACATTGAAATTAACCAATCAGAACCAAATCTGGGTCAATTGTGAGGAGCCAATGGCTGCCTAGGAGGCAGAGCTTTTGACACTGATTGGCATAGAAACTGACCAATCAGAATAAAATTGGCTGGCAGAGAAGGGCAGTTGGGGGCAACTGCCCTCCTCTGCCAGCAGGGGAGCCAGCAGGGGAGGACAAATTAGGGGTGATCAGGCAGGCAGAGGCAGTTAGGGGTGAGATCAGGCTATCCCGGGAGAGCAGTTGGGGGCAACCAGTGTGGCAGTGGAGGGCAGTTGGGAGCAAGATCAGGCCAGCAAGGGAGGAAAGTTAGGGGGGATCAAACAGGCAGAGGCAGTTGGAGGTGAGATCAGGCAGGTAGGGGAGAGAAGTTGGGGGCTTGATCAGGCCAGAAGGAAAGAGCAGTTAGGGTCAAGCAGGCGGGCAGGCAGAGGCAGTTAGGGGAGATCAGGCAGGCAGGCAGGCAGTTAGGGGTGATCAGGCAGAGGCAGTTAGGGGAAATCAGGTAGGCAGGCAGGTGAGTGTTTAGGATCCAGCAGTCCCAGATTGTGAGAGGGGTGTCCGACCACCGGTTTAGGCCCATTGGTCTAAACCGGCGGTCAGACATCTCCCGAGGAGTCCCTGGTTGGAGTGGGTGCAGGCTGGGCTGAGGTAACGGCCCCCTCCGTGCACGAATTTCATGCACTGGGCCTCTAGTATAGGATAATATACCCCGAGCAGCAACAACAACAACAGAAAACCAACACCAATTACTAAAAAGAAAAGCTTGTGTCATTGGAGAAACAGCTTGTGAAAAGAGAGGACTCATTAAACACACATTTAAGATATTTTAGATTGAGTAGTCATGTAGTACACAATTATTGTTAAGGGTTGAAAATCCCTTTACAGAATACTCAGGAATACCTAAAAATTGTCACAAGATTTTTTGGAGAGGACAGGGAAGTGTCTAATATTGCCCACAACATAGTTTGTGATCCTGTGACTCTCCTGGATCAGGGGCAATGTGGATATTTGCTCTAGCAGCCCACCTGGGTGGGTTACCTCACCTCCATTTGTTGATTAGACAGCGCCTCATATTGTGAAGGGATAATAGTTTGTAGAATTCTCTCAACTCCTAGCTTTGGCAGTTGAAACAGAAGTTTCAAATTTTAGTTTCAAGCCAAATCACTCTCAACTCCCCGTTCTGGGTTAGACTTGTCATCTTCGAGCAGTATTTAAAAATTTAGATTATGAGTCAGGCTACCTATGAGGATTAATCTACAATGGAGAAGGAAATATAATGTGAGCAGTTCACACCTCTGCTCTTTCCTAATTTCCATCTGCATGTGCATGTTCATTTTGGTGAATTAACTGTTATATGTAAAAGAGAAAGGAGAAGAACTAGGAAGATGTCAAAACAAAACCTATGATTAGCCCTGGTTCTCTAAGGGCAGAGGAAAACAGTATTGAAGTTTCTCCAAAAATTAAAAGTTGGCTCAGCCATTTATCTTCTGGGTATATATCCAGAGGAAATGAAATTAGTGTGCTGAAGATATATCTTTACTCCCATGTTCATTGCAGCATTATTCACAATAGCCAAGATACACAAACAACCTAAGTGTCTGTTGATGGATGAAAAGATAAAACGTGACTCTCTGTGTGTGTGTGTGTGTGTGTGTGTGTGTGTGTGTGTGTGTGTAATACTACTTAGTCTTAAAAAAGAATGAAATCCTGCCTTTGCCATTTGTGTTAACATGGATGAGCCTGGAGGGCATTACGCTCAGTAAACTAAGCCAGACACAGAAGAACAAATGGCTATGGCATGATCTCATTTATATGTGGAATCTAAAAAAGGCAGACATAAATATAGGGAGTAGAATGGTGGTTGCATGAGGCTGCAGAGGGGGTAGATGTTGGTCAAAAGGTGCAAAGGTTTAGCTCTGGAGATCTAATGTACAGCTTGGTGACTATAGTTAATACCATATTGTATACTTGAAATTTGCTAAGAGAGTTGATCTCTAGTGTTCTCACCACATGCAGAAAAATCCTAAGTATATGAGGTGATGGATATATTAATTAACTTGATTGTGATACTCATTTCATTTTATACACACACACACACACATACACTAGAGACCTGGTGCATGAAATTCGTGCACAGGGGGGGGGGGCGGTCCCCTCAGCCCAGCCTGCACCCTCTCCAATCTGGGACCCCTCAGGGGGTGTCCCTCTCATAATCCTGAACCGCTGGCTCATAATTGTTCACCTGCCTGCCAGCCTGCACCCCCCACCGGCCTGGTTGCCCCCAATTGTCCTCTCCGCTGACCTGGTCACCTCTTACTGCCCCCGCTGCTGGCCAGGTAGCCCCACACAGCCTGCTTGTTCAGTCATTTAGTCATCCCTCGGGCTGGTGCTGTGCAGCTGGGCAGCCACCATCCAAGGTTTGCCTGTGTCTCAGGCTGGCCCTGGGCGGCTGGGGAGCTGAGGGGACTGGGGGACTCTAGAGGCAGGCGCACGGAGCATCTGGACCTGCCTGGGGACGGGCTTGGCTGTGCTGTGTGCCTGCTGCCCTGGCAGGGCTGAGGGGACTGGATGCCACCATCTTGTGGCTGTGGGCACCACCATCTTTGAGGGCGTGGCAGTCAATTAGCATATTCCCTCTTTATTAGATAGGATATATCTAATAAAGATATATATATATATATATGTACAATATATATATGACATTGTACACCTTAAATATATACACCTTTTATTTGTCAAGTATATCTCTAAAGCTAGAATAGAAAAAAATATTGAGATTGAAACAAGCTGATTCTCAGTGATTGTATTTCTGGAAGCATAAAGGTCACAGAAAAGGCAAGAAAGAAAAGAGAGCCAGAGGCAAATGGGAAGCTTGGCACGAGGCAGACATGACCAGTAGGCAACAGCCCTTGTTGGAAAAGGGACCACAAAGAATTTTTCAGCCAGAACAAGAAAAGAAAGTTATCAAACTCCAGTCCCAATGGATCCTTGAGAAACTCACTCCCCAAAGAATGTGCTATTTAAGGGAGATTGTGTGGTAGGAAGAGGAGGAAGGAAGGGAGGGAGGGAGGAAAAGAGAGGGAGAGGGAGAGGGAGAGGAGAGGAGAGAGGAAGAAAGAATGAATGTCAGGATTTATTGGCAGTGTTTTAATAACAAAAACCAGGTTCTATTCAGAGATTCAGCAAGAAAAAAAAAAGTGTTCCATTATTTGGCAGTTTGGCAACTATTGTAAAGAAGGAAAAGTCAACATTTAAGTTAGTGAGTCTATCTTTTTTCTTCAGTTCTCTTATCCCATTTTTGAGGCAAAAGAATAGTCACATATCCTTTAAAATTCTAAAATTCCTACAGACTGGAAGTGCAAAGAGTAAAGGACTCCTTAGATGTATGGTTTGCCTTTAAGAGAGAGCAAAATTAGCATTTAGACACCTTGTTACAAGTCCCATTTTGATCTTTTTTTTAATTGCCAATGAAAAAAGTAATAAAGAGCAATTTTAATTTAGCCACAAAAATCCTACAAATGATAAAAAAAAAAAAATGGCTGAGCTGACAGGTGCATGAAAATGGCCATGTCTTTCCTCTCATTTTGAATCTAACTACAGCTAATAATGGTCTAGAGCCATCCTTTGAACTGTTTGTGCCGTCTTTCATCTGGCGAGTTCAAAGCCCTTTACAAACAAATAATTAGGTCTCAAAGCAGGGATACAAAAATCACACTGTACCCATTTTACAGTTGACTAATGAGTCACCACAGGCCCAGAGCTGGCCATGGAAACAATCTTATCTGAGTCCTGTCCTTGACTTAATATATTTTTATTGATTTCAGAGAAGAAAGGAGAGGGAGAGAGAGATAGAAACATCAATGATGAGAGAGAATCATGATCGGCTGCCTCCTGCACGCCCCCTACTGGAGATTAAACCTGCCACCCAAGCACATAAACACCTGGTTCATAGGTTGACGCTCAACCACTGACCCACACAGGCCAGGCTGTCCTTGACTTCTTTCTCTCACTTTGGGGGCCTCTCAACCTCGCACCCACCTCTTGGAGAAGCCGCCCTCCACATTTTCACCTTTTCCCTGTGCCAAAACCCCTGATTTAATCCCCTTTCTTTCATCTCCTGTTTTTCATTTCTGGCCATCCCTCCCTTTTGCCTGTTTCTAGTCTCCTCTAATCATTGTCTCTGCTGCTTTGTGAGAATCGTTACATTTTTGGTGTACCCTGAACTTCACAAATGACAATAGGGCTTCTGCTCTGTTTTAAAATGCAGTTAATGAGTAAGTATTTCTTGATGACCTCCTGTGTCTGCAGCAGTGGCCCGGACACTGCAAGGGCTACAGAAGGAGCACGAAACAGAAGGTCCTTCCTTGGAGAAGCTGCAGGCAGGTGAAGTGACAGGATCCAGACCAGGGTCTGTATACTAGTAGCAGGGAGCCAGGCCCCGCCTCAGAGGCTTCACTGTGTGTTCCCCAGTTTGTGACCCAATTCTGAGGCACATAGGAATTCAGAAGGAAGGGTGTCAAGAGACAGACAGGATTCTTGGACAAGTTGGGTTGGTGGAAATTTTGAAGACCGGGTGAGTAGAAGATTTAGAAGAGGTATTTTAGGTCCAGGGCTAAAAGATGCTCTGGGGTGAGGGAAATTCCAGGTGTTAGGGAGATAGATAAATAAAGTTAGAGTGCTTCTTTCTCTAGCATGCATCACAGGTCTTTGCCCATAGTAGCTATATATGAGACCCGGTGCCTGAATTCGTGCATGGGTCGGGTCCGGCCAGCCTAGCCAGGGGGAGGGGACATGGGTGGTTGGCCGACCTGCCTGCTGGTCGAACTCCTGGTCGAGGGGACAATTGGCATATTAGCCTTTTATTATATATGATATACACTGAGTGGCCAGATTATTATGCATTCAGAGATCATAATAATCTGCCACTCAGTGTATATAAAAATATGTAGCACTATGCAGTTTTCAGAAACTTTTTCTAGCTGCATTATTTCAATTGATCCTGGTGACTTCCTTGGGAAGTAGGCACCACAGGTTTTATGACCCTATTTTACAGATGAGAAGTGTGAGACACGGAGAGTGTAGGTCATCCCTAAAGATAATATAGCTATCTCACAGCAATTTAGGTCCAGAATCTCAGACATACATCCCTAAACTCAGGGCCCTTCCCACTAGGGAGCTGTGTCAGGCATCCAGCAGGGAGGGGCAGTTGGAGAGACCCCTGGACCACCCTGTCATCAGGATACTGTGTTTCTCTTCCTGATTGTGGGAGTGGAGACGCGCCCAAGAATCCAGGTGGCAAAGCTGGTCCAGGCTTTGTCTCCGGTTGAGCTAATATTTTAACAACGTTTCCTTGCTAGGCAGGGAACTTAGTGCAGGGCCATGCACACAGTAGGTGTTCCATAAATATTTGTTGATGCTATGGATACAGCGCAACTGGCTCCCAGCAGGCCCACCATACCTAATCGCCTCAGAAAGGCCTGGGAAGAGATTGAAAATAAAAATCTCATCAATAATAGAACCTGTTGTTTTCCCTTCTCTGCCCATGGAGACTTTGGTTCCTCAGTTGCATTTCCAGTATTTTAAGACGGGAATCATTTTCCCTGTGGCAGGTACAGCTGGTGAGACGCTGTTTTAATACGAAGGAAAATGCTAGAATAGAATTTAAGAATATTAAGAAGGGATTTGGTTTCTGACAAATATTAGCTGTAAAGGCCAGTGTGAAGATTTTAGAGAAATTTAATTAAAATTTAATCTTCTTTTTAATTAAAGTTTCCTTTAATTAAACTTAAAATTAAATTTGCTTTAATTGGAGGAATTTAAAGTGTATTACCTTTTGAGTGTCAATCATTTTTGGGAAAAAAATTATGCTGCTTTGTCTGGTTTAAAATGAGGGTTGGTGTCAAATTTCCAGGAAAGTAATAAAAGTAATGTGTTTAAATATAAATCAGCCTTCTTAGGTGTTTGGCTCCCCATTTGCCTCGTCCATAGACATTTGGCTTAAACTGCAGTTTTCCTCTGTGTGGGAGACCTCTGGAGAAGGTCAGGTTTAGACTGTCAGGGGCCTTAATTGGAAAGTTCTGTTTCTTTCTCCATTATTCAGGCTCCTGTGGAGCTGTCTCCCTTCTGTCTGGATCCCTCTGAGCCTCCCTCGTGCCTGTTTCAGAGAATCTTGCTCAATCGGAAAAGCTGGGGAAATGGTTCCCTCCTGTCTTTCTATGTAGTTCCAAGCCCCTTCGTACTTAGTTATTTCTCAGTCTTTTTCTGTGTGACGTATTAGAATCCTGTCAAGCCCCAGATACCGTCACCTCCAAAACTGAGGCTGAAAGCAAGTTAATGTCTTCTCCCAGGATGGCCCCCTCTTATGACTTCACCATTTCCTATGCCATCATCTCAAAAGAGGTTCTTCATCCTCCCTTTACATCTTCATCTTTCAGGGTGGCCAGCACAGCCCCAGCTTAGTATAGCTCCTTATCTCAACCTGGGTAGGTGAGAGCAACAGCTTCTAATCACTTCTGTCTGCCCCCCCCCCGGTCCCCCCCCCCCCCATTCTATCTCTGATCCATCCTGCATCATCTTGGCAAGTCATTAGTCTAAGAATACTGCTCCTTATCTCCGGGAACACATTCCCAACTTCTGACCCTGGCATCCGAGGCCTCCAGCAGGGTGACTTCATCTTACCTTTTCCACATTCATCACCCTTGACTCTGCTGGCACACTTAGTCTGTTCCAGCCCTGCTGTTTCTCACTGCCCCTTAGACACACTTCATGCTTTCTGGCTTCTGTGCTTTTTGCCACACTAGTCTTCCAGCCTAGAATTTTTTCTCTTTCTTCAAGATCCTGATGAAATTCCACATTGTTCACAAAACAACCCCTTATCCATCTGTCCTGCCACCATTCTTCTGCAGCCCAGCAATGTTTATTCTGAACACTAATATTTACATTCTTTATTCACATGGATCCTATATTTGACATTTCTGAAGCTTGAATGTGTTATCTTTTTCCATTTGATCACCAGAGCCAGCTGGGATGCATGCCACAGAAGTATTATTATTAATGTTTCATATCCGACCAATATGAGGCTCCAAAGAGTTTTGGCTTCCTTAAGATCTCACAGCTAGTGAGTGACAGCGTGAGGATTAGAAGCGGGTTCTCTCCTGGCTCATTTCTGCAGGTGCACTTTACCTTTCTCTCCTTTGATAAAGTTTCCTGCAAAACTATTTTTCTGCTGTTCTGTTTAAATAGTTCAAATACTTCAGAAGAGAGAAGGACAAAGACCTTTTTAAGAACTCAGATTTGAAAACTACAGGGACTTGCTAAGCTAGTATAAAGATAATCTTTTGCTATTTTATTCCAAGCAAGTATGACACAAATAAAGATCTTCAAAGGAGGATAAATGACTGACTGCCTACTGACTTGTCGTCACTAATGGAGACACATACTCTCAAGGGCATCTCTCTCTCAGCTTCTTTCCTCCCACCCACTCTCCCTCCCTCCTTCCTTCCTGTGTTCCTTCTTTTGGAAAAGAACAAAATAATTGCAGTAAAAGCTACAGAATGCTACAGAAAGAAGAAGCGGTTAAAGCAGTAGATAAAGTGGACTAGGCTTTGAGGACACACGATTAGAATTCAGACCTGGAGCTTGTCTTTGGATACTTAGGGCCAATAAGATACTTGGTGTTGCTGTGAAGCCTAGAGCAGGGCGGCCAGAGCACAGCTGCTGAGGTGCAGGCTCCACTGAAGTCAGGGTAGGTGTGGTGCTTGAGGTAGCCAGGTCTGGAGCAGTCTTTTAACTCTCATACAGGGAGGAATTCTAAAAGGCTAAGGGGCTATGGCATTCACATCTCTCTTCAAAGGAAAGTGCCTCAAGCTATTCTGGTGCAGTTGCTGGAGTTTCTGCTCTGATTGCTGAGAACAGGATCTGATTTCCTGCCCTTGTCGGGACCATGGAAAGGTCTCAGCCAAGGGCATCTGTGGACAGGCTGGAATACAGGTGGTTAGCCACTGTCCTTTTGGGAATGAGACATGCTCCATATTAGATTGTAATGAATCTATCCAACAGATAGTCTTTCTTGGGGAAGTGAATACCACAAGCCCTGGGCTGGTGGCTTCCCTGAGGTCTTGGAGAGTCCTGCGGTAGATGAATGGCTTTCCTTGAAGCCTACAAGTCCTAGGACCCAGACTGAGCCTGTTGCCCTGCTGTCTTGCTCCCCTTTGTGAACTTAGTAAATAATCATTACATAAGACATCTGAGAATGTCTTTTCTTTTCACTCTTAAAGTCTCAGGTCCTGGTTATGTAATTTTATGTCTAAAAATCTTTCAGCATTCTGGATCCAGTACCTTTCAGGTTATGATCAAGCCTGTTTTTAAATACTTCCTACCCTTCTAAACATCACTCTGTTAGTTCTCTAGATCAGGACTCAGTAAACTTTAAAAAAAAATCCTATATAATATAGATGTAATATGCAAATGATCATTATGCCGTGAAGCATAACGACTGACCACATCACAACTGGATCACGGATCAGCAGGAAGGTGGGGCAGTGAGCTACAAGTGGGCAGCGGAGAGCTACAGGAGGAAGCAGGACAGCAAGCTATAAGGGGGGAGAGGAGGGGAAAGGTGGCTAGGGGAGCTTCAGGAGGGCAGGGCAGCGGGCGGAGAGCTACTGGCAAGCTACTGGTGTACAGATTTGTGCGTAGGGCTACTAGTACTTAATAAAAGACGAGAGCATGTCTCTGCAGACCCCATAGTCTATGTTTAACTACTCAGTTCTCTCAAAGTAACCATAGACAATACACAATGAATGAGCCTGGCTGTGTTCAATAGAACTTTATTCATGGACAATGAAATTCCATAAGAGTTTATACATTTCGTATACTTTTCAAGGATCATGAAATAGTATTGTTTTAGGAACTTAAAAAACACACAAGCACATTCATTAATCATCAGTTGTACAAAAACTCTCGGTAGGTCAGTTTACCAGCCCTGCCCACTCATAGATATTGTGCTCCTTTTTCTCTGGGTCATTCTCTCCCCTGTAGGTATCTTATTTTCTCGCTTCCACATCTTTGTTGATGTTGCTAGTCTCTTAAATTAGAAAATCTTATCCTCAGTCCGGGTTTGTTGAAATTCTGCCTCATGCACAAAATCTGGCTCCAATATAGAATTGAGGTTACATTTCAGATTTCTTCACATCAAGCCAACTAGGAATGGGAAATGGTTAGGACTTTGAAATCAGACTGCCTGGGTCTGAATCCTGGTCTCATAGCTTACTAACCCTGTCATCTTGGGTAACTTAATCTTATTAAGCGTCATCTGAAAAATGGAGATAATAACAGTCCTGTACTCAATTCACAGTTCAGAGGGCTATTGTAGGGATAAAATATTATAAGCAGGTAAGGAGCTTAGCACATTACCTGGCCAGGATGAAGTAATCTGTCCATGTTAGCAGTTGTCAGCTTTGTGTCTTGGGTCCTGTGCTAAATGGTATACTACCCCTCTGCAGTTCAGAGATGAAGCAATTTTGCAGTGTGAACAAAGTCATAGCTTTTGTATTAGCAAATATCTTCATTCTTAATTTCTTCCCCTTGGTTTGGAAATGACTTAAAGGAACAAACGCATTTTTTTTCCTCTTCCTTGTCGATGCTCATTCCCACAGAGGGAAAGTAATTTTCTATTTTTTAAAGTTTTAGGTTTGTTATATGTGGTGGTAGTTTCTCCCTCTAACAAGAATTTATGCCGTCAGAGTCTTATCCTACCTCCACATCTTGGTTTGGGTACTAGAACCATCAATTTATATATACCCAGTTTCAGGAATAATGTTGGTTTATTAATTCTTTCTGTAGAGTATAGCAGCAGGCCCAGAAAACCCTGTAGAAAGAATTTATTTCCTTTCCATTGCCTTTTGATAAAGTATAAAGAATATCAGGTAATTAGGAGTGGGAGGACTTTTTAAAGAAATTTAAGTTCATTTTAAACCATGTCTGGAACAAGTTGGAAACCAGTTTAAACTTTGGAATTCAAGTGTAGTTTTTTATAATCAAGATATTTACCTTCTATGGTTACTTCATCTATCATTTCATTAATTCAGGGCATTTAATGAACATTTAGATATCACCTCAGCTAGGTTGTTTAAGGGAAAGAAGATGAATGAGAAACAGTCATAATTAACTCAAGTAATTTCTTGGCCCCAAGAGTGCACAGATGTACAAACAATCCTATATAAAAAAACCCTAATATGCAAACCGACCCAATGGAGAATGACTGGTCTCTATGACGTGCACTGACCACCAGGGGGCAGATGCTCAACGCAGGAGCTGCTCCTTGGTGGTCAGTATACTCCCACAGCAGGAGCACTGCTCAATCAGAAGCCGGGCTCATGGCTGGCTAGAAGAGGAGTGAGCCTCTCTCACCTCCGCTGCTGGTGGGTGGTAAAGAACAAGGGGTCACGGACTGCGAGAGCCCCGGACTGCAAAAGGGATCCCAGACTGTGAGAGGGTGCAGGCCGGTCTGAGGGACGTCATGCACCGGGCCTCTAGTAAGCTTTAACATCAAGCAGCCTGAGATGTCCTGGGTTAGGCACACAGCCACTGTGTGATAGTGATGGTGCAAAGGGAAAAGGCTCCAGGGCAGTTAGATTGGTTTGAGGATTGATGAAAGGGCATCCCCGCTCCCCAGCTAATGGAGCAGCACGAGTGTGAAGGTGTGTGGCAAGTGTGAGGGTTTGGGGGCGGGGACAATAACTCTGGCTTGTGTGACTAGAGCAAATGATGTGTAGGAGGATATAATGAGAGATGGACTGAGAAATCGACATCTGCCTTTGAAGAGCACATTGCAAAGACCTAGCTATCCTGGAAGAAGGCAAGGTAGTTCAGTTAGAGAGAATAATTATCTTTTTAATTCAGAAAATGTTAGAAAACATTATTCATTAGAACTAGATATGGAAATATGAAAATCCCTGATTTTTTAAAGGGAAATTATGGAAACTGTCACCACCAAAAGGCAATCTCTAAGAGTGAAGCACATACCATTTGAAAAACATTGTCTAGTCACCTTACCCTACTTCAAGTCAAAGGAACACAAAAGCTTAGAATATAAAGGGATTATTAAAGTTCTCTGATTCAATATTTCCAAACAATTTTTGTGTGATAATTCCTTAAAAATGACATAAAATTTCCCAAATTCTCTGTGTAATAGTTGTATTCTCTGATTTTAAAAAAATTATAATTTCACTAAAAGCAACTGTGGGTTTAGTGACACTGTTAAGTGAATCTGAATCTTATTCATCTCTGCATCTATCTCATGTCGAAGGAAAACTGTCATTAAAGTCTTGTGTACAATATATTATTTATTCAGGCTGTAGCAAATATTAGTACCCAAAAGAGTTGTGATCTTGAGTAACTTGAAGAAGAGTGTGTCCTCCCATAGCCCAGTCCTGTCACCTCCACTGAGTCTCATATGTGGCTTGTTGCATAGTGACAGAGTCAGGACAAGAGTCCAGAAATATTCAGTTCTGTTCAGCTTTGATTGACCAAGCACTTCCCAGATGTTCATAATTGTGCCAAGACTCTGATGGGCACAAGAGAGCCAGAAAGAATTTGTGGCTTGATTGCTCCATGGATATCCTTTCCATAGCATATTATTTTTAATTTTTTTTCTGTAAAGTAACTAATGGTATAGATCAACAAATGATAAGGAACATTGAAAAATAGGTTTTGTGGGGTTTTTAACCATGGATTTAGTGTGTAACTGGAACCTGCAAACACCTGCCCAAGACTTCAGGAGCAGCGTCACTCTGGCTCACCACTAGTTCCTATAAGGGGCACTCTGGCCATACCATTACTTCTTTCTTCACCAAAAGTCACTTTTAGTGTTGCTATGTCGGAATTAAAAATACGGCACAGGAGCAGTGTTGAATTGCCTTGACAAGGCTGGATGAAACTTGCATGGACCCAGGCAGGGATAGACATTGAATGAAACTTAAATGAAAAGAACTTCTAAACAATTACTAAAAAAAAATACACCGAGTGTCCAGATTATTATGATCTCTGAACACATAACAATCTGGCCACTCAGTATATTTATGGCTGGCTACCATGTAGAAAATGTAATGCTAAATTTTTTTAAGAATTGAGTGTCTTGTATCTTTAAAACCTTATTAGCTAGCTAGGGAGGTAAGCAATACAAATCACTAACAATATAAAAGTGAAAAGTAGGTCATGCAAATGATGGTGCAAGACAGGACATGACTATCAAATGGCTTACAAGTTCCAATAAAGCAAAACCCAGAAAAGACCTGTGATTCCATGAAAAATCAGGACTTTTTTAACAGAAATGTATTTATGGAAGATGGCAGCAAGCTATATTGAACCACTTACAAGTTTTAGGGTTCCTCATCAAATGTACAGAAAATGAATAGCAGGTTTTCCCATGATTAATGTCTGAGAATGACAGAGGTCCAGACGGGGAAATCTGCCATCGCCACATGCTGACAAAACTGGGCCCTTGGTGTAGAATGTACTTCTGGTTTATTTTTTGCACTTTGTTGGGTTTGTCTTTGATGATCCTGCTGCTGTCGCTCCTGCCCTTCCCCATGGAAGCTCTCCTGCAGACTTACCGACTCGTGGTTAGGAGCTCTTCTTTGCACTAGGGCATATACTTACTTTCTCTCCATCTCATCTCATCTCCTCTCATCTCATCTCATCTCATCTCATCTCATCTCATCTCATCTCATCTCATGGTTCTAATACCCTCTTGGGTGTCATAGAACTATACTTCACCTCTTTGGGGACTTGGATTTTTTCCATATTTGCCCACGGTTCCCTCCTGAACACGATCACCCCATCTCAACAGCTTAGCTTGGTTATTAGTATAAATGTTCCCCACTTAAATGCTAAATCAGTAGGTTATTTTTAAAGACTGTATCTGGAGGAGTGATGTGGGAACAAGAAGAGGCTGTTGATTCAGAAAAGTGATTGCAAGCCTGTGGAGGTGAATGACCGTGTGTAGCTGGTGAACTCCCTGCTATGTTGCTTAGCTGGGGAAGAGGGAAGAAATGGCAGGAGTCAACCAGAGACCAATTAAAGCCTGACCTTCTTATCGGCACAGATCCTGGCTGCAGGTATCTGGGCCAGGCGGATGGCCTCTAGCTACCTCTCCACCTCTGCACTGGTTTAGAAGCTTCTATTCTGAGGTTAGATAAAGGCAGGGGTGGAGGGATGTTCTGGAAAGAGACCATAGCTTGAAAATGTTTTTCTATAACATCCTCCTCCCCCCTCCCCCCCAAGCAGACTGTGAAGACAACTAACACCTTCAGGGAAATAAGCAGAAGGTTTGGGGAGGAAAATGTGCGACGGAGCAAAGTAGGTATTGCCAATTTGTTTTAGAGAACAATAGGAAAGAATTTTCAAGGACGAAGGGTAAGAAACAAAAGAGAAATGAAAAGACACACACACACACATACACACACACACATACACGCAAGCATGCACGCACGCCCACACCATATTCAGGATCTCTCTGGTGTTCTGTGAGATGGGATTCACAGGTTCCTGTCTGCAGGCTCTCTGTCACCCGGAATCTGTCAAACAGGCAGTTGCAAGAAGGCCCTTTTCTGGGATGACAGTGTTCATGATTAAAGACTCTCTCGATGAGTTTAGCTTTCCTGACAAACTGGTGTTATCATAATTAAGTGCACAAGTCTCCCTCCTACCCTTCAAATTACCATGACACGAGGTTATTTTTTTCTGTTTGCTTCAGAAAAAAAATAACCTCCTGGCACCTCTCTCCTTGAACTCCTTCCTTCAAGAAAAATTTCTGCAGAATATCCCCCCCACCCCCAAAATATGACCTCATTTCCTTAGTCCTGCTGAACACAAGTTGGGTTGTTGAGTATATCCAACTTTATTGTGCTGGGTGCATTTCAGTCTGGCCGGAGCACCTCCTGTCAAAGGTGACTTGCTCAAGGTCCCACTAAATTTTCTGAAATCACAAGCCTAGGCTATGAGAACCTCAACCTCATTGTCAATTAGTCCTGCATTTTGATCCTATTGAGTAAGCGCATTATAGCATGAATCAGTAAGGTGACTGATGTTACCATTTTATTATACTTTATTTTATTTTTGGGATCAGAGTATTTTTTTATTGTTTAAAGTATTACATGTCTCTCTTTTTTATCATTTTTAATTTTTTATTGATTAATGTATTACATGTGTACATATCTTCCCATTGCCCCCCCCCATCCCACTCCCAAACATGCCCTCACCCCCCAGTGTCTTGCATCCATTGGTTGTGCTTATATGCATGCATACAAGTCCTTCGGTTGATTTCTTATCTCCCCCACCCCTCCCCAACTTTCCCGCTGTAATTTGACAGTCTGTTTGATGCTTTACTGCCTCTGTATCTACCTTTTTGCTCATCAGTTTATAATGTTCTTTATTTTCCATAAATGAGTGAGATAATGTGGTATTTTTCTTTCATTGACTGGCTTATTTCACTTAGCATAATGCTCTCCAGTTTCATCCAAGCTGCTGTAAATGGTAAGAATTCCTTCTTGTTTATAGCGGCATAGTATTCCATTGTGTAGATGTACCATAGTTTTGTGATCCAGTTATCTGCTGACGGGGACGTAGGCTGTTTCCAAATCTTAGCTATTGTAAATTGTGCTGCTATGAACATAGGGGTGCATATATCCTTTCTGATTGGTGTTTCTAGTTTCTTAGGATATATTCCTAGAAGTGGTACATGTCTGTTTTTTTCCCAGTTGTCTCTTTTTTTTTGATTGACACCCCCACTCCCACCCCCAAGGGCAAGCCCCTATCACCCCAGTGTCTGTGTTCATTGGTTATGCTAATATGCATGCATACGAGTCCGTTGGTTGATCTCTTGACCCAGTAATCCCACTTCTACAATGTTACCATTTTAAAACAAGAATTTTATCTGCTAGTTCATCCACTTTTCAAACTTATTTCCGAGTACTTTCCAATATGCTCCTTTTGATAGAATGAGGATAGTTTCTATGAAGTTCAAACATTTTGGGGTCCTGACCTTGGATCATTGTAGTTCTTTGCTTTTATTAATTGTAGACCAATTGGACCCCCACTCAAGTTCCAAATCAAGGTGCACCTCTTCCAGGAAGCCTTCTGTGACTCGCTGCCTCCTTCTATTCTAATTGAGCTTATACTTACCTCTTTTTCTATCCTCTATCTATCTATCTATCATCTATCTATCTATCTATCTATCTATCTATCTATCTATCATCTATTATATATAATATCTACTTACTTAATAGACTATTTTTAGAGCAGTTTTAGGTTTATAGCAAGATTACATGGAAAGTATAGAGAATTCCCATATAAATCTCTTACCCTCATACATGCACTACACTTATTTATCATTTATTTAGAATAGGCTAATATTTTTTGAGCGTTTTTTGGTGTATGTTTAAATGTTATCTTCCCATTGAGAAAGTAGGAGTCTTGTCTTCTCTTAATGTCTTGGGTGACATTAATGCATAATGATAGGTGCTCAAAAAGATCACATTGGCTGATAATGCCATTGTTCTTTCTTAAACATGGAAAGATAAAAATATATGGTGAATTGTTTTTTTGTTTTTTTTTGTTTGTAGCTTGCTTTTCAGTGTTGCTATTGATGTTTTTATAACACCCAAGAAATAACAACCACATGACTGAATGTTCATAATGTGCACTGTCTCTATCTACATTTAGTCCTAGGGCAGACACCAACCCTGCTCTCAGCTAATTATTTGAAAGAGAAGGCTGTTTGTCACAAGCATACCTGTTGTACAAGAAACTATGTAGTTGTTTCTCTTCAGATTCTTCCATCCTTTCCTATTTTCTGGAAAAATAACTTCAATTGCTCCACTCATGTTAGAAGAATTCCTTTGTATACCGATGATTATGCCAAATGAAATGAAAAACTTGGAACAGTCTTTTTGGTCTCTGCTGCCTCACTTGTACAGACAGCTTTAATCTGTTCATGTGCAGAGGAGAGGAAAACTCACTCAGCTAATAACCTATGACTAAGGACATTGAAAGGCCATGCAAATATGATGCCCTCACAATGGTAGGATCAGAAATGAACTAACTTTTGAATCTTATGCCCCAAATGGGATTAAAAAATCCCTATCCATATAGCTCTGTTTTTTTGTGTGTGTGCTTTTTTTTTTCCGAGCAGAAGTTTGTGAAGTAAGTCCTTAAAATCACATCTGTTCACCCTATGTGACAGGAAGGAGAGGCGACTTCTGAGGCAGCGTGATTGAAATGGAAATACATTCAAATAAATGGACTCTGGAGCTCCACTTTGTTCTAAATAACCTCTGCTGTAAGTGATCAACTGATTTGAAAGTATTATGGGTGGGCTATCGGGGCAAGACTGTATCTGATTTTTTAAAAATCATTAGTCTACCTTCCTTTTTTATTCAACCTTTGGAATAAGGTCTCACACTCAGGGCAGAACAGGGGGTGGGGAGCTGAGTGGGCAAAGGACACGGCACATGTTTCTAATGGGTTTTCAAGTGCATTTTTCTCCCCTTGGACTAGGCCTCTTTCAGAAGAGCTAGGTTTGAAATTTGATGTATTCTTGCTAGGTAGTTAGAAACCAAGGAATGCCCTAAGTGCTGATCTGTAAATGAGGGGAAAAGAAATTTGATTTTTTCCCCCCTTAATCAAGAAAGCCATGTGCTCAGCACCCTGGAGCACGAACAATTGCACTGCGCATAACACAACTGGGTGCCATGGTTGAACACGTCTGAGCTACATGGCAACAAAGGATTAATTACAATAATATGTACGTATTTGCATATGATCAGCTCTGATTTCCCTTTATAAGCCTCTGACTACATCTTAAATCAGACTTACGTTTTACTTAGCTCGATCTGTACATGGTCCCTGTCACCTGCATTACCTCTTCTACCCCTTTGTTCAATTGAATGCCCCTTTTTCTATTCTTTCAAGTGGAAAGGTGATGAGAACTTTTTCTTTCATTGAAAACATGGTATATTTTAGCCATTATGTTTGAGGTCTCAAATACTGCATCTTATTTTATACCTTTAGCAACCCTCAGAATCATAAAGTATTATCTTTATTTTATAGTCTGGAGGTGTGTAGCTTAGAAAAGATTGAATGACTTTTCTGATGTATATAACTCATAAATGGTGGTGTCAGGATTCTAATTCTCTATAAGGTTCAGTCACGTCCTCCTTGTCTCCTAAATTTGATCTATATTTTATAATTTATGAATTTAATTAGATTTTTCAGTTTCTGGACAAAACTGTTTGTCTGCCCTTTCTCCTTTTCTGATTTTTTTCTTCTTTCTTCCCTCTTTCCTTTTCTTCTAATTTAGTTTGTATATCTTTGTCTTATGGAAGTTTATAAGTTATATGATGTAGTCATATAACAGGCATAGGTTATAATGTTCTCCCTATGCTTTCTGGATTTAGTTTTACATAGGAAAATCTTTCCTAGCCCAATATTCTTTTATGTAGTCTTTCAATGTTACTTATGGCTTTGTTTTCATATTTTGTCTCTAATGCATGTACATTATATGTAAGTGGGAAAGTACATAATCAGTAAAGACCTCAAACTTGTACGTACTGGTCTATATTTTCTCTCATTTTACATGTCTAAAGGCTTCATACCTCGGACAGCTGAGTTCATGCCATTTAATGCCTACTTTCATTTTCCACTCAGAAATTTAATGGTTAGAGTAGGAAGTGCTTTTGGTAATGTCTTGAAAGGTTAGGGATGTTGGCATTCTTATTTAGAACATGCAGTTCTTTATCAGAAGCTACCTGGAAGAGGACATGGTGTCCAAATAAGAGAAAGATACTAGATTACAGTGATACCTCTGCTTTTCAACCATATGCTCTAGGTTTGGGTTATCTTTTACCTGCTTTGTGCTAAAAGCAGAATGTCCTCATTTTCATCCTCTGACTGTTCTGAGTTATCCTTTCAGTTTTCCTCTGGACATCAATAGGCCCTTGAGAGGATCACAAAGAATCTCTGGTAAGAGCTAAACTCTATATACTTCTAAGATCTTGAAAATTGTTTTCAATCAGGGAAACAAGAACTCTATTTAGTTGAATGTGATGTCATTTGGAGAAACATCTTCTGAAGAATGTTGTTGTCTTTGCATCCTGGGAAAGGGGGTTCCACCCAGTGAAGCTCAGACTGCTTCTCCTGAGGGGAGGCAGAAGGGTGAGTGGTAATCATAGCTATGACCCTCTTAGTACATACTGCATGCGTGATGTTTCACATGTACTTTCAACAACTTTCTAAGGTAGCTATTCATATCCTCATTCTGAGTTCAACAACCAAGGCTCAGAAGGGTTAAGTAATGTGACCTAAGTCATGTCTCTAGAAAGTACCAGAGATAGGACTCCAGATCAGTTCTGTCTTACTCCAAAGCCCACTATTTCATATGCTGACTCTCATATGCATGCATTTGGAAATTGTTATCTCACATTAATAAAAATAATAACAATATATAATCCTTACTGAACACACTGTTTTACGTTTTTTACATACAATAACTCCTTTAATCTTTATATGATAACCAGGTGAGGTAGTTTCAGATGCAGAATCAGAAATTAAGTAGCTAAGCTAAAATTTCCTAGCTATAATTGGTGGACTGTGATTCCAAAGATAATATTGTCCCAACCCGTAAATTATTTTAAAGAGTTAATTCACAAAGTATGGCTCTGTAAACTATTATTCCAGAGAGGTTGGTCTTGAGGCTGCACGGTTGCATCCTGTGACTGCCTTGTTACACTGCCCCTCCAAAGGCCTCACAGGGCTCCTCTCAGAGGCAGAGTTCTGGCCTGCCTGGAACCAGTATGCCAATGCGTGCATCATTAAGTTCTGAACTTACTCATAAACCTAAACAGAGGAGTCTGGCTACATCCCCCACAAATCTGCTTCATCTAGAGCAGCAGGATCCTCACCTCACCTGAAGGATCTAATTAACCTGCCTAGTCTTCTCACTGTGGCCAGATGAACACAACCTTGGCTGAGCAGAGAATGACCTCCGGCCTATTGGAATGTGGGGAAGAGGCAGGGCACCCTGGGAAGAGCTCGTTTGGAGGTCAGCAGAATTACTGGCAAGCAATTTCTCTAACAGAGGGAGGGAATTTGGAATTGAAAAGTTTCTCCATTCCAAGATCACACATTACAAGGAGGTAATGTCCAGTTGGGATTAGGAGCTCAGATGCCAATTTTATAGCCTCAGCATGGACAAGGCTCAGCCTTGAGGCAGCACTACTATTGTCAATTCAACTTGTGAAAGAAGCTGTGGAGGAGCAGTTAGAGGATGCTACTGCTGGGGAAATAGCTCCAACTGCAGACACCTGGCTTCAAAATGAGTGCCCACAGAGGAAAAGGAGTGAGTCAGTGCAGTGACAGGAACCATTGTTCTGTGGCCTCAGTCCCATTCTTAGGATAATAGCCTTTCAAAGTTAGCATGGCCATTGGCCAGAGTCCTCCACCCACCCCCCTCATTTATTTTCAAAGAAAAATTAAAAGTTTAAAAAAATGAACAGGATGCACAAGTTTGTATAACAGTTAAGAGGTAGAAGCAGACCTGGGACCCACAGTTGCTCTATAAGTACACAATGAACTAGCAATTTTAATAAATGATACAATTTCTCATCATTCCATTGTTTAAAAGAGTAGAACCCAACTAAATATAACCCTACTAATTATAAGACTTATTGGTATTTAAAAGCATGACCCTATGATAACAAGACTGTGAAGTATTATCTCATTTGCTAAAGATTAAATTATATCTAGTAAATCTATGGATTAAAATGCATTATTTTTCTGAAGATTTTTAATCCCTACACAGCACGAAATAATTCAGAAGCTTGGGTTAACTAATACAGCCCATTTCAAGTAAATTGCATGAACAATGAAGTTCATTAAATTATAAAGCTATATTTGGGATCCTCTGTCAGATGACATTTGGACAAGGTAGAGCAAGTATGTACCCCTTGTACTATATTCCTACTTACCCAAAGAACTTATTAAGGTATAGCCATTGCTATTAAAAATACCCATGGCTCAATTGTTTTTGATAGAAATTTACTTCTAACAAGGGCCCCAAAGAACATTGATTCGAAGAATATAGAAGTCAATATCTCTCTCACATGAAAGCCCAAGCTAGTCTAGAAATTCTGAATGCCCACAAACCTATAAGGTGCCTAGCATGGTTTGGAAGAGTCCACGTGATGGAGAATGTTATTGGGAAGGACTTTTTGTTGTCCCCTCCTCTCCTGACAAAATGCCTCCTTCACCCACGTATTGCAAGCTATATATATATTTCTGTAGAAGGGGGCTCTACCTTTTTCTTAAGGGCACAACCCAAAAGTTGTCAACATCAATTCCATTGGTCAGAATTTAGTCATGTGGTTGGGACAGGTGTGTCTAGCTAGCTAGCCAATTACCCAGCTGATAATTCAACTATCATGTAAGAAGGAGAGAATGAATGAGTATTAATTGGAAGTCTTCTTCAAGACACTCTATATGAATAAGAGATATGAGTAAATTCTTTCATTTTGTGTCACTGACTGCTTCTGAGGCTATGCCCTATAGCGGCCTGTTAGCATGATAGAGATATCTTGTGCAGCTTACCTTAATTCTGGTTCTATGGTATTGAGTTCAAAATGTACTTGGACCAGATTATACTATCATGAGAGGATGAAGGAGATGCATGAAAACTGTTTGTGCCTGAGTGTCTATATTGTCTTGCATTACACTCCGCAGTCATGGTGTGTAGGCATGGCCCATGATTGCTGAGGGTATCTGACCCAGATGACATGGTCTCTGGGACCTTATACTTTCATCTATCTGTTGTTGATATGGGTCCTGAGTATGGTTACTTCCTTAGTGTCATAAATAGATAGATGGATAAGGTAGGTAAATAGGTAGGTAGATAGATAGATTTATGAGGGATTGACTCACATGATTATGGAAGTCCTATGATCTGCCATCTCTAAGTGTAACTTGGCCTAGGAAAGCTGGTAGTATAGAGGTCCAGTCTAAACCTAAGGACCTGAGAACTAAGGGAGACAATAGTGTAAGTCCTGGTCTGATACCCAAGAGTCAGAAGTACATATATCCAAGGGCAGAAAAAGATTAATGGCCCACCTCAAGCAGAGAGCAAATTTTACTTTGCATTTTTGTTCAATTTAGGCCCTCAAAGTATTGGATGATACCTACCCACACTGGTGAAGGCAATCCTCAGTCTACCTATTTAGATGCTAATCTCTTCTGGAAACACCCTAACAAGCACATCTAGAAATAACATTTGACTAACCATCTGGACATCCTTTAGCCGAATCAAATTGACACATACCATTATCCATTATATTAAGTAAATCTGGTTTGACCCAAGTGATGTCTGTCAAATGTCAATCTCATTTGTCAACATTCTTGATGTCAACATGTTTTTATTCTTACAAAAAAGTATTGGTGGGAGGGAGCTTACACAGTGTAATTTGGTTAAGAATAGCTCTGAGTTCTGATGAACCTAGAGGTATCTCTTTTAGTTTCTCTGTGGAACAGATTGCTGAATAAACTCCAGGGACAGGGTCAAGTCTACATGGCTCTGTCTCTGCATTTAATAAAGGGTCTGCCACAAAGTAAATGCACAATAAATAATTGTTTATTGAATTTGTGGTACTCAAATATAAGAACATTGTAGAGGCCACCCTGGAGCAATATTAACACTCCTTTAATATAACCTTCTATTTCTGAACAAGAATTTGACCCTAAGATTCCCTTTATATGGGTGTTGCATTTTTCACTTATTGGTGTAAACTTTGCTAGAAGCCTATTTATAGGGATATGTATTTTCAGTGTTTATTCTTTGGAGAACAATGTGGATAACCCAGTGCTATTTTCACCCCAACATTTAGACAGTGATGATATTTGAACTTTGTGTTAATAAATCAGAATTTTACCAATAATGATGGATTCTAATCAATGAATTTTCATTGAGAGGACCTTTTGAGAATGAATTCAAGCCAATTTAATGTCTTGTTCAATTTTCTATACAGTGCAATTAAGCCACTTACTATTTTTTCTAATTATATTTTATTTAATTAAAATTATTTCCTTCAGAATAATTCTTCATGCATAAAATTTATAATGATTTGACTCATTAATCATCTTTAAAAATTCTTGCAATAATACTTCTGCCAGTCTGAATTATCTTTTATGGCAGTTATTCCTACCAGGACCAATTTTTCTGGATCAGATTCTCCAGATCATAATTTGAGCAAGAAAATTAGATTCTTCTGTCAATTTTTAGTTGATAAGATGTTTTTCCGCAATGCAGTTTCAGCCACTGTCAGTTTGACTTTGCAATGATTATTTCTACTAAGTCTAACTTTCCTGGGTCAATTTTTACAGTTTTTGGAACTTATTAACATGATGGGATTTTTCAGTCAATTTTTCTATTAATTTTGCTGTGTGCAGTGTTAGTCATTTTCAGTTTAACTTTGTTGATTTTTAGAAGTATTTACTTATTTCTTGGAACAAAAATTCTTAGTATGTCAAAAACCTTGCAAAGTGAAGTTAAATAATGGGGTTAAAATGCTAACCTTATAGTTCATCTAGAAGTACCTCCTTGATGTTCTGATGGAGGTACGAAGAGAGCCCTCTTTATCCAAAGTTCATGGTAATTATTACTTTGTGAATTTATATTTCATTTTCCCTGGAGACAGAACTGGGAACAATATGACTAAGGAGGCAATATTATTTCAAGATAAGAAAAAATGTCTATCAACTAAATTGGTGCAAGTTAAAATGGTGCTGCTTACTTAAATTTGGGTAAAAATCTGTCAGAGCTTCCATTGGCATTTTTTTAATGTGTGTGTGTGTGTGTGTGTGTGTGTGTTTTTAAGCCCACATCAAACAATATTTTGTTGCCCTGGTTAGCTGCTATTGCTCAGTGATTAGAGCGTTGGTCCCCACACTGAAATGTCCTGGTTTGATTCCTGGTCAAGGGTATGTACATAGGTTGCAGATTAGATCCCCAATGCTGATTGGGGTGCATGCTGGAGACAATCAACCAATGTGTCTCTCTCACAAGGATGTGTCTCTCTCTTCCTCCCTCCATTCTGTTCTCTCTAAAAACCAGTGGGATAAGTATATTCAGGTGAGGATTAACAAACAAACAATATTCTGTTTATCAATTTATATTGCATATAATTTCAAATTGTGGTTTCAGGAAATATTTGCATTTTATCTCATTTTTTAGCCTTTATCTTTCTAAATTATAGAGAACTAATTAATTTTAATCTATCTTACTTTCATGATAAGTTCTTGTTTTCTCTCCTGCTGCACTTTGTCTTGTCCCATCCCAGACTCTTAGGTCCTATTCTTGGGTTGTGAGCATGCTGCACTCTCTGTCACCCTCTGCCCACCCTGCCTTCTCCAGGCTCCTCTGGCCTTAGCCTTCAGAATTCTGCTCACTTGTCAAGTAGCTCTGAGAAGCTGGTGCATGCT
Source organism: Corynorhinus townsendii (assembly GCA_026230045.1). Classification (NCBI taxonomy): domain Eukaryota; kingdom Metazoa; phylum Chordata; class Mammalia; order Chiroptera; family Vespertilionidae; genus Corynorhinus; species Corynorhinus townsendii. Next base: position 15,350,208 of record JAPDVU010000007.1, read on the forward strand.
GGCCCCTCTGAAGGTAAGCTAGGTATTTCTGCACTATCATTTAGAAGTTTAGTAAGAAGTGGCATGGGTCATCTATATGACTGATTGATTTTCAAAAGTTTTATTATTGATGCTGTACAATGACCAGTATAACAGACTCTGTCAAAATTACACAAATAATTTTGTGAGGCTTAAATGAGGCATAGTATACAGTCCTTCTTCAAGAGCTTCCATGCTTATTGAGGAATCAAAATATACCTTTGTAAACATCTAGAAAAGTTACAGGACACTAATTAGCCAAGTAATTCCACAAGAATATATAATAAAAGCCTAATATGCTAAGTGTCTGGTCAACCAGTCAGCCATTCAACCAATAAAAGCATAATATGCTAATAATATGCTAAGGCTGCTCAACCACTCGCTGTGACATGCACTGACCACCAGGGAGCAGATGCTCCCACCTGTAGGTTAGCTTGCTGCTGGGGTCCTCCAGCCAATTGGGACTGAGCGAGATGGACTGGACACACACTAGAGCCCTCCTACATTCCCTCCCCAGCTGGCCAACCTTCTGCTTCCCTCCCTGGCCCTGATCGTGCACTGGTGGGGGTCCTCAGCCTGGCCTGCACCCTCTTGCAGTCCGGGACCCCTCAGAGGATGTCAGAGAGCTGGTTTCGGCCTGATCCCGCAGGCCAGGCCTAGGGACCCCACTGATGCACGAATTTGTGCACTGGACCTCTAGTTATAGATAAAGCTTGCAATAGAAGTTTAGGAAATAGAGATCCATGTTGGCTAATGTTCTCAAAGAAGGTTTAATGGAAGAGGTAAGTTATTAAGTAATAAGGAAGCTTTGATATTTGTGTTTTATTTACCACAAAGGGAATTATTATTCAGGGAATCCTGCCAGTGTTTTGATTTAAAATTTATCTGTGAGTTGTAATAGGGTGAGCTGTTAAGTTTTCAGCTGGCCTTTGGAGTGTGTGGCAATCACACACACACACACACACACACACACACACACACACACACACTCATTTTACAGAAGAAATATTAGAAAATCTAGTTTGTGAAGAAGGAAATTGGGAAACTCTGTGGCCATAACTTTGGTCCAGAGAGATGGTGGTTGAATCCTAAATTTCCTGGAAGGGCTCAAAGAATAATAGTGAAGAGAAATCAGGCAGGATGGGATATATTTATTCCTGTCACAAATATTTACTTAGTATCTACTTACTGGAGAGGCAGAAATGGACTACACAGATGCAGTTGGGGCTTTTCATTCCAAAGGAGAGAAACATCCACATTTCTCCCCTGCTCCCATCACCTATTAATAATAATTATTCTGCCTCCAACTCTACCTTGCATGTAAAACATCATTTTATCATGAAAGAGTAAGTGATGTAGTCCAGGGGGAGGGTATGGACCTAATAACCTCTGCATGAGTAACCCATGATGCTCTCCAGCTCCCATGAGCCATAGCCCTGGACTATGTCTTCTCCACATTTGCTCTGGGACTGGCATATCCCCCTCCAAGGCTTGCAATCAACAATCTTTTAATAATGTTCCTTTACTCTGAACCTGGGATTGCTCACTTTACAAAATGATCTGAAAACCCATAAGCAGGATCATTCTCACTGTATATGTGTATATTTTCTCTTGAAGGTAGTAACAATATGGGGCAATAATTATAGCAAGATTTTCTTCTAACTATCGTATTTCATATTTTTTTCAACATGGAATATAATTTTAAAAATTATTGGCCCAAATTTAGTGTTGTCCTTTCAGATAACTAAACCTTTGTTGAGTTGAGTTCTCATGCACTGTATTATATAGGTTTAGCTAATCAGCCTCACCCTGCTCATATATCATGGCAAAGTGTTTTTCAGAGCAGCTCGATCTGGTGGCAATGATGACAAAAGTAGTGAATTTAAGGGCCCCATTTCAGATGTACCCTTTCAAACTACAGGTGTAATGTTTATGAACTAATCATCTTTCTCCTCTTCTTCTTCCCCTCCTCTTGCTCTCCTCCTTTTCTTTCTGCTCTTTATTTTCCTCTTCCATCTTCCTGCTTTCTGCTTTTCCTCTTCCTCCTCTCTCTCTGCAAGGACACATCACAGGTGGGCATTGCATCCTTGAGTATCTTTAACTCATAAGCAGTGGTAAATAATTTGAATCCTTTGCTTCTTCTAACAGTCTGAAATTGGGTCAACTCTCCCTTTTCACAAGGAGGTTGGGACCAAAGAGCCAGAGTTTCCCACCCTCTCTCCTGATTTAATTCTAGTTCAATTTCCACCATATTGCAGAATTATTTCCTCACCACTCAAAATTACTAGCATTCTCAAAATTCTGCATCCCTGACTTCTCTGCTTTGCTTATCTGGCCCTAGCCATGTTCTTCACTGCATTATTCATCAACTTTCTCATGGATAAAATTTAATTTACCTAGGGAAAAAGGGGGAGATATCTCATGATTTTGAATTTTTATTGTAAGCCAGGCATGTTAGAAACTTTATATAGATCATCTCCTTTAATTCTGATAATAGCCCAATAAAGCGGGTCTCATTATCCCCTTTCTAAGTTGAGAAAACTATAGAGTTCAGTAGGATTTGAGATATTGGCTATTGCTATTTGGACTTGAACGAGGGTCTATTGACTCCAAAGGAAATGCTCTTGTTTATAAACAAGCTTCTTTGTAATCTTGTTACATCAGGACAGAGACTTTTCTTTGGAATTACTTATGTCTAGGATAGCACCTTGCATTTAGGAAATATCCAGACATTCTTGTTGCCTACTTCTGTGTTCTCTAGTATCCCAGTATCTCAAAATAGGTGCTCTCCCCAAATAATTATTGGTTAATTAATCCATTGATTGATTTTCTGCATAACCTTTAAGTATGCCCAGATATACATTTTAAGATGCATGTATTGATTATTCATAAAAATCAACATATCCTATTATTGATCACAAAGATATTATTTATCATCAGTCCCCTTTCTGAGTTTTAGATAATTTCTTTAAATAAGTACCTTATATTTGCTTTCTTTGTTTCTATGTTCTTAACTTTAGTCTTGTGTTTTATAAATCTAATTTCAGTCCTTATCACCGTTAGGAATTTCAGAATGAGGTTTTCGTGCCTCATTTATTCTCTAAACTGGGAATCCCTCTGGGATTACTGTAGGAGACAGATATACAAGTAATCACAGTAAGAATGGAAGACGCAATGTTATCTGCTGCTATCTAGGCTACATTATTCCAATTTCCAGTGCAGGGCTCTAAGAAGAGCTGAATATGACGTGGACCAGGGAAGTCCTTGCTTCTTCCATGGTCTCCTCTGAATCTCAAATAGTCAAGCATTGCTAAGGTGGTTCTGGACCCAGAATGTGTCCCCTTTTGCTCCTTTCTTGCCCTGGCTGTAGCAGATGCACGGAGGAAGTTAGAGACGAATGGAAGAGCTGTTTCTAGGAAAGAGGCCCTGGATATATCTACTTAGCATAATAACCACATAGAGAGTTAGGGAGGCGAATAAGATGCAGAGTAGCTAAATGAGATACAGAGGGGCAGACCCTGCCCTGGGGGCTAGCATGTGGGGCTGGAAGTGGAAGTGCAGCCTCAGCACTTGGGCAATTTGGTGTAACACAGTGACCTTGCTCACTAGTAAGAAAAATAAAAATGGTTGTCTATCTCAGTTTCTTATGAATTAAAAGTATCTCTTCCTTGTTGCAAATGAGGTGAGGATGAGAGCAAGAAGCCTGGGTGAAAGCTTCCTTTCCAGGGAGCACTAATTCCCATTGTTCTCCCTACACTTCCTGAGACTCCATCTGAAAGCTGGGCACTGCGAGGGACACCTGGCTTTCCCTTGTTTTAACTTGTAGAGTCACCTGCATTTATTTATTTTGTCCTTTTGTTGTTTCAGTAGGGACAGGAGAGCAGTAGTTCGGAGCTCACCCTTCAGGTGGGGCAGCACAGTGAGCTGCAACCATGGGGACTTTCCTGCCCAGCATTGGCCTGGTCATTCCAGTCTGCTGACCCAGAGCATAGTCCAATAGGCTCATCCTTGTTTCTAGATGTCACTATAAATTGAATTATCCATGGTAGAAAGAGTGGCATTGTTTCTCAACATCTGGTATTATTTCTTAACAGTGACTAGCCAACAGACAAATCAGTCAGGGGAAGTCAAGGAGAGAAGAGTAGGTGGATTTGGAGCTGTGACTTGCAGAATCTGAGGCAGGTCTGAGGTCCAGGATACTCCTGTGACTTCCCTTGTCCCCAGGCCTTGGCATGTGTCATTTGCCTTTTGCCTTTTGTCCTCTGTCCTTCCAGCTGTCTTACATAACTCAATGGTCCTCACTCACCTTCTGTTGATCCTTCCCTGAGCCTCTCTCTGCTGCTTCCTGCTTCTCTGGGCTGGGTTAGGGAGAGTCCTCTGTGTCTTCCGGAGGTCCTGTTCCATCTCAGCACACTGTTTTGTAAATATTTATTTAATCGCTTCTCCCCTGTCCCCCCGACCCCTCCCCTTGGCAATGAACCCTTAGGGCAGCTGGGAATAGGGATTAAGGTTCACTGAGTGTCTTCAACTTGCCAAACATTGGGCCAGACATGTCCTATCCATTATCTTAATAAATCTCTACCTCTGCTCTATGAGGGGGTTTTATTATCTTTATTTTATGGATGGGTAAATGGTGGCTTAGAGATATTAAGTAACTAGCTCAAGGCCATTTATTAAGTGGTAGATCTGGGATTTGAAACCAGTTCTTTCTGACCCAGCGGCCCTTGCTTTTCTCCTGGTGTTGCCCTTCAAATCCTATAGTTCATGGGCAATACTGGTGCATACTTTCACTGCTGGCTCAATTAATGTTGCTGTCTTTATTTCACTTTTCTGACCTCCTATGGGGGCACCCCCAGCCATGCTGAACCTGTCAACTTCTCCCTTTCCCATTTCTGCTTTTAGGATTCTCCTGCTGACAAGAAGATTTGCAACTCGAGTGACAGGGAGTGACTGATATCATCCCCACTCATTTCACTGTCAAGGGTTGGGCCTGTCAGCAGTTGGTGAATAATATGCTGGCGATGGGCTCTGGTCATAAATCGTTCCCCATTAGCTGTCACGGTCACACTCACCTCCCCAAGTCATGGAGTTCCAGATGGGCCACTTCCTGCGCTTATGCTTAAAAAAAAAAAAAAAAAAAAAAAAAAGCTTCCCTATTTGGTCATTTAATTTTTCACAGCAGGAGGCTCTCTGATTCCCTAGTGGTTTGCACTTTTGTGTTCTAAGAGGGAATTGTGGTTCACTCATGATGGAGTACATAGTCCTTTCAATGGTTATCATTAATTGACACTTATCAGATTAGAAAAGCAATTAGCAGCTTTCTTTTCTCTCTCTAGATATCTAATCAAAACAGTAACTGTTTTTGTTTGTTTTTCTTGCTATTCTCTGCTTCCTACTTCTCCTCACCATTCTCTTACCAAATCTATTGTGACAATACTTTACACTCATTGAGTGTTTATTAGGTGCCAGAGTTTGGTCTAAGTGCCTCATGTGGATCAACTCATATAATCCTCACAACAGCCCTATGGGGTAGGTGCACTGTACTCCAGGCACCACTAACACACATGCAATGTGAACAACATCCCAGAATGTGTGTGATGCTGCTATCCTGACACGATTCTCACTTCCACTTTAAAGATCAGGAAACGGAGAAGCTGTGGGTAGTGCAAGATGGCATGTAAATTCAGGCTGCCTGGCTCAGAATCCAGCTGCTTCTCTCCTTGTACTGCTTCTCCCACTCTCTGGTTCACAGTAGAACCTAGGAAAGAGAAGATTTGGTTTGGTTGTGTATTCTGGGTAACTGAGAATATTAAAACTTTTTTGTTTCAACAAATATTCCTTAAACTCTTTCTAAAAGGACTCGGTTGACTTCTTGCTCTAATGAGTGAGTCCTCAGTGAACTGTATTTTCATCTGTGTGAGGGTTTTGTGAGTACATGAATCCATTTTGAAGCTCTACTTTCATCTCAGAGGAAGTTCCTTGTAGATGGTGAAAGTGCAGGAGATTAAGGAATCTCTCCATAAAAAAGGACCTGAGTCAGACTTCTGTTGTAAAAGTTTCTCATCTCTGTGCATGAGCTCCACTGAGTCCAGTTATATAGTAGGGTTCCTTATTTTGATGTTATGCTAGTTTATATCTGGTCACTGAATAGACTTGATAAAACTTTACTCTAAATCACCTTTCTTTTTTTAAAAATATATTTTATTGATTTTTTACAAAGAGGAAGAGAGAGGGATAGAAAGCTAGAAACATTGATGAGAGAGAGACATCGATCAGCTGCCTCTTACACGCCCCCTACTGGGGATGTGCCCGCAACTCAGGTACATGCCCTTGACTGGGATCGAACCTGGGACCCTTCAGTTTGCAGGCCGACACTCTATCCACTGAGCCAAACTGGTTAGGGCTCTAAATCACCTTTCAATGTGAATAAAATAAGCATATACTGGTGTCTATGATGATGGCCTAAAAACATTTTTTACCTATACCTTGATTATAACACTCCAGGGGACTTTATACATCATATAGTTGAACCAAAATTAAAAATCACTTCACTGTATCTGTGGACTTTTTAAATAAAATCTCTGCTTTTGGTATATTTATTCACAGGGATCTTACCACCTCTGAATATTGCAGTGGTCCATTAAAAGGGCATTCACTTAGATTAATTCTGGTTAAACCAATTCCTACCACTCTTAGGCAGGGACAGAGGGGCACTGTGTTTAGAGAGACCTACAAATCACAAACACCTGCAACATAATAAACTAACTTTAAAGTGTTCGGGTGCCTCTCTTTGAGATCCAGTACTAGTACCATGACCCATGACTCTTATCATTTGCTCTCACAACTGAAAGTCTTCTCATCTGTCCCCCTGCGTCCTCAAATACAGAGCACCTGTGTCTGAGGCCATGAAGGTTGAATACCGTGGAAGTCAGAGGCAGGCAGTGCCTTAGAACATGAGAAATGCTGGAGCAGAGAAAGCATGTAGTTAAAGCATATAGCTAAGATAGAAGACAAATTAGTTAGTAGGTCAAAGTTTTTCTCTCAGGAGTCATGGGGGTAATCAATTTCTGCAATATAATTAGGGTCTATTTCCTATTTCTCTTCAGGTTCCACTTTATGATTCTGGAAGTAGTCACAAATTTTCAAGGTGGCTAGAAACGTTTGCAGTAACTGCCTGCAGCCCCTCCCCCCCATCAGCCTGGTCCCAATCAGCCCCCTTTGGGGTGAGCTGGCAGGACCCCACCTTTGCACAAATTTGTGCATTGGGCCTCTAATGAATATATATTTAAATATCATAGGCCCATCCATAGCACAATCAGATTCCAATAGTAATTATTAATAATTAGAGGCCCAGTGCACAAAACTTTTTAAAAATATATTTTATTGATTTTTTTACAGAGAGGGAGAGGAATAGAGAGTTGGAAACATCGATGAGAGAGAAACATTGATCAGCTGCCTCCTGCACAGTTCCTACTGGGGATGTGCCCATATCCAAGGTATATGCCCTTGATTGGAATTGAACCTGGGACCTTTCAGTCCGCAGGCCAACACTCTATCCATTGAGCCAAACTAGTTAGGGCCCAGTGCACAAAACTTGTGCACTAATGGGGGGTGTCCCTCAGCCCAGCCTGAAACCTCTCACAGTCTGGGAGCCCTCAAGGGATGTCCGACTGACAGCTTGAGCCGGCTCCCCAAGCCAACAGTTGGACATCCTTAGCGCTACCGTGGCTTCTGGCTGAGTACCACCAGGGGGCAGCTCCTGTATTGAGCATCTGCTCCCTGGTGGTCAGTGTGCATCATAAACTGGTCATTCTGCTCTTCGGTCAATTTGCATATTAGCCTTTTATTATATAGGATAATTAAGTCCAGTCATATTTTATATTTTGCCTACTTTTAGTCATAAAAAGTGTATTTTGTTATATTGTAATTTTTAAAAATTTTATTTTATTGATTTTTTTACAGAGAGGAAGGCAAAGGGATAAAGAGTTATAAACATCAATGAGAGAGAAACATCGATCAGCTACCTCCTGTACACCCCCTACTGGAGATGTGCCCATAACCAAGGTACATACCCTTGACTGGAATCGAACCTGGGACCCTTCAGTCCTCAGGCTGATGCTCTATCTACTGAGCCAAACTGGTCAGGGCTGTTATATTGTGATTTGAAGATACATTTTCCAAGGTAGGAGGCTGGGACATATTTAACTGTTTGTTGCTTGATGTATAAATTTTAAATATTTAGGAACAAGGTAGGTGGAACTCCAGTTGTACTTGTGCCCCAAGTCCTACAAATGTGGTATCTTAGGACCACAGATTAATCTCTGTAGGTCTCTTTCTGTTCATTTATATACTGAGCTCTCATGATGAAAACTAATAGTGCATATAAGAAGTTTTGTAAATTATAAGATACTATTGCAATTTGTAAGTTATTGTTTAGTACTAACTGCCTAAAACACTATTTAAATATTGAATAAAGATCTATTTCCACATAACTCAGAATAACAGTATCTTTAAGTTGAAGGAAACTTAACATAACAGAGACTGCTTCTCTTTGCTTCCCTTGGCACCTTCTGAGACAACCCATTTTATTCATTGATAGCTCAGCTCTTAGAGAGTTGAAATGTGCCCCTCCTACCATCTTTGTAATCTGCCTTCAGCAGAGGCCTCATTACTGCTACAAATTGTTCTTGAATGTTACCTCTCACCCACCTTTAAAATTGAGCTAATTTTCAAAGACATAATAAATTGAAATTTAACACTTCCATCTCTTGTGAACTTTATTCTTTTAAAAAGCACTCACCAGGGCACAATATCTCTCTTTCCCTGACGTTAACATTCTCCTCAAAATATGTATCTCTAAGTGCTCTTTTCCTTTAATGCAATTAATTCTAGGCTGATATAATCACTTTCTCTCCTATCCTATTTCTAAATTATTGGTTTATTTTTTCTCATTGGTCAGAATTAAACCCAGAATAACAATGTCCCTGTTTGCTTCTTCCTCCTTCTGAACAACCCCATTCCTGAATAAGATAAGTTCAATGTGCATCAGATACTGTACCTGTCAAATGATTAGATTATTTCTTCTGCATATATAAGCACCCGATGTGAGGGAATTACTGAAATGATGCATTACTTTTCATTTCTCATGACTCTGAAATCATCCTTACCCCCACTCTTGCAGATGTCCTGAGCAAAGAGAGATGTCCATGAGGAGCTAGAGAGATTTCCAGATATTTGCATTAGTAAAATCCTGCCCAAACCTGAAACACTTTGTTTTCCTCCCCCTACAGAACATTGTATTCAAAGATCTACATGGAATAAAGAAAAGCACAAGTGTATGATAGAGCTGACAGCGTGTGTACATAACATTAACTGCGTGAGGTACCCAGGCAGCAGTTTAGAGGGAAATTATGGAGGCTCACACCCTCCCCCTGCTATATCCTCTCTGCGTTATCAAGTGACAGATCATTTGAAGTCAAAAGTAAACCCTGTTGAGTTTCTATATCCAACTTAGGGTTGTACCAGAAATAATTATACCTTCTGCTGCTTTGCAAAGGATTGTCACCAATAAATTCTAATAAACAGGAGTAGGAAGATTTTATTCATGCCATCCCAAAGAAATTAGAAGATAGTAGTGTTATTTAGCAATGCAGATGCTATATTATTGAGTTGTTTATATGAAAATGGATATGACATGGTGAGGTATATCAAATGAGTAGGGGAGAGATAGGAGCTGGGCTACTGTTTTGATTATGCATATTTATTCATAATGCAGAAGTTACTTCATGGAACCTCTCCTCCTAAGATGGATTACCTATTTTTGGAAGCCTTATTCTGCTTTTTGTTCATATTTAGATGTGTCAATACCACCTTGGTACAATATTTATGAGTGCCTTGTTTAAATTGTACCTTAATTGGTTTAGTCTCCAGAGTTGTAAGACATGATGCTAATACCCAGCACTGAGCGAGCAGAGAGATAATAATGTGTGCTGTCGGTTGGCTGCTGGGGAATGGGCCTCTGTGCATAGTCTGAAAACAGTAATTGCACTGTGACTCTGATTTGTTGTCCTGGACATAATGTTGTTTTGCCAGTAGATCACCTCATTTTCTATTATGATTACTCTGTCAGGACCATATTCCCATGCACATATTTTATTTGATATACTCAATAGCATTATGCAAAGAAAATAGTTTTGTTAACCTAATTAAAGAATTAAAACAATTAGTTAGAGGACCTCCCTGCACACATACACAACACCATCTTTCACTCTTTTTTCCTTCCTCTATTGTGTGTATGTGTGTGTGTGTGTTGTGTGTGTGTGTGTGTGTGTGTGTGTGTGTGTATTTTCTTGCTTGAATTCATGGCATTGTGGTCAAAGTGATTTAGTGAGTACTTTGAATTATCAATACCATAACCCAATATTATGACCCTTTGTTTAGTGGAATAATTACACCCAAGTAGTCCATATGTATAAAAAGAAGCATAAAGAGTAATAAATTATTACTTTGCAAATTATTTTAACTTGGTACAATAATTACATCCATCTTTTGAAATTGGGCCCTACAAACATTTTACAAGGCCTTATACTTGCAAACTCATTCCCACTTCATATTACTTCCTATGATATCAAGCTCACATTTTTACTAGTTACATCTCACTTTGACTCTAACATGCTAGATCTTCCAAGCCTGCTCAATCTTATTCTCTAATCTAGGACACCTTGCCTGTTCTCTGTGTTTATAATACACAAGGGGTATCTCATGGGCTACAAATCCCATCGCAATTCTCCTATGTGTATCTTTTATGAATGGTGATACCTAGCAACAAGGTCAAACAAATACTGTATAACCAATTTTTGTATCAAAAGTACGCATTCATTTTTATTTTCATTTCCAACAGTCTCTTATCTAAACAGGTTACTTACTCTACAATTTCAAGTCTTCAATGGTAGCTGGAACCCATCAAAACAATGGGAAGGAATAAGGGGCACTTTTGCAATCTCCAGATTCTCTTAAGACTCTGGGTTCTTTTCTTAAGTCTGCGGGTAATCTTCTTGCAGGCAGGGGGCAGGTAGCATTTCTCCCTGTGGGTTCACATGGTGGCAGTCACCAAGGCCTATAGTCAAGCTGCCCTGAGGAGGAGATGTAGCATCTGTCTGTTCATGAGGCTTCTGATGATGTATCAGCGGTTTTTACAAATTACCAACAGATGTGCCCAGGTGCTTCACTTCTTTGACAACTAAATCATTCCAGTTTAAAAAATCTAAGGCAGTACTTGCATCATCATAAAAATGTGATAGAAGTTTTAAAAATTTTACAATTAATTTATCCAATGGTATGATAACTTACACCATCTGAAGGGGAATCTCATTGCACAGTTAATACAAGGCAGGAATATGGACTAAAACCAAGGCCAGGAGAAACCAAGATGGCGGCATAGGTAAACACCTAAACTGCTGCCTCACACAACAATTTCAAAAGTACAACTAAAAGACAAAACCTCCAGCACCCAGAACGGGAAAGCTGGCTGAGTGGAAGTTCTACAACTAGAAGGAAAGAGAAAAGAGCATTGAGACATGCACAAGTGCTGAAAAGCTGAGGTACGGAGGCACGGGAATTGGGCTGGCGACAGGCGACTGGGTGCGCTGCTTTTTTCAACCCGAAGGGAGACAAGCTCCCGATTACTCCGAACTCCAGTTTCTGGGGCGACGCTGGGGACCCAAACTCCTATGGGGAGAAGCTGGACTGTCTGCCATCGGGTTGGAAAGTGAGGGTGACTTTCTTTCAGAGGTGAGCCCAGCAATCATTGTTTACTGTGCTGGGCACCGGGCTTGGGGACTTGGAAATGTGGAGATGCAGAGACGGCTGACTGGCAGCCATAGCTGTTTGCCACGCCCTAGCCTAGTGACTCCCTGAGACCCCGCCCTGCACAACCTGCAAACCCACCCAAGCTCCACACAGCAGCTTTTGCATATAAATGGTCTGCCTGATCACAGTTTAACCTAACAAACTGTAGCTCTGGTCAGACAGCTCCAAAACCTCCAAACCCCAAGCAAAGAGGAGAAAACTGTAGTTCTCGCTGTAGCTCCTGCTGGGTGGCCTCAGACAGTAGCTCACCTGCACCCCATTGAAGATCCAGAAGCCAGTGTACCTAGTGTTCAGTGTGAGACACCAGATTTCAACTTCTCACATCCATAAGTGACACATTCAAGAGGCAGACTCAGTGAGCACCAAAGCCCCACTGAAGCAAGTCCTGCCCCCCATGTGTGTCTCCAGCACAGCAGTTCTTCCATTATAGCCACAGCGGGTCCTCACAGCCAATTGGCCTGGAGGTCAATTCCTCCCAGTGACACCAACAATAATCAAGACTTAACTACAACAAGGCTGTACACACAGTCCACAAAGGAGTGCACCAAGAGTGTCCACCTCAGGTAACTGGGAGGCCGACCCACTGGGCCATATAGCACACAAAGCCACCCAACCAACTCAGAGAAGCAGCGAAAATGCAGAGACAAAGGAATAGATCACAAATGAAAGAAATGGAGGAAAACAAACGACTGGATATAGAGTTCAAAACCATGGTTATAAGGTTTTTCAAGAATTTCCTAGAAAAGGCTGATAAATTTAACGAGACCCTTGAGGATATGAAAAAGGACCAACTAGAAATTAAACATACACTGACTGAAATAAAAAATATTATACAGAGACCCAACAGCAGACTATAGGAACGCAAGAATCAAGTCAAAGATTTGAAATACAAAGAAGCAAAAACACTCAACCAGGAAAGCAAAAAGAAAAAAGAATCCAAAAATTTGAAGATAGTATAAGAAGCCTCTGGGACAACCTCAATCGTACCAACATCAGAATTATGGGGGTGCCAGAAGAAGAGAGAGAGCAAGATACTGAAAACCTATTTGAAGAAATAATGACTGAAAACTTCCCCCACCTGGTGAAAGAAATAGACTTACAAGTCCAGGAAGTGCAGAGAACCCCAAACAAAAGGAATCCAAAGAGGACCACACCAAGACACATCATAATTAAAATGCCAAGAGCAAAAGACAAAGAGAAAATATTAAAAGCAGCAAGAGAAAAACAGTTAATTACCTATAAGGGAGCACCCATACGACTGTCAGCTGATTTCTCAACAGAAACTATGCAGGCCAGACAGGAGTGGCAAGAAATATTCAAACTGATGAATAGCAAGAAACTATAACCAAGATTACTCTACCCAGCAAAGTTATCATTCAGAATTGAAGGTCTGATAAAGAGCTTCACAGATAAGAAAAAGCTAAAGGAGTTCATCACCACCAAACCAGTATTATATGAAATGCTGAAAGGTATTCTTTAAGAAGAGGAAAAAGAAAAAAGTAAAGATAAAAATTATGAACAACAAATACATATCTATAAACAAGTGCATCTAAAAATCAAGTGAATAAAAAATCTGATGAACAGAATAAACTGATGAATATAATAGAATCAGGGGCATAGAATGGGAGTGGATTGATAATTCTCAGGGGGAAAGAGGTGTGGGGGGTGCAGGAAGAGACTGGACAAAAATCGTACACCTATGGGTGGGGACAGTGTGGGGGAGGTAAGGGCAGAGGGTGGGGTGGGAACCGGGTGGAGGGGAGCTGTGTGGGGAAAAAGGAGAAACAATTGTAATAATGTGAACAATAAAGATTTATTAAGTAAAAAACAACAACAACAAAAAACAAGGCCAGAGAGACTTCCAGGATTTTTTTTCTAGCTGAGCTTTTGTTGCTCCAAGTCCCAAATTCCATCTTCTCCTGCTGCCCTCACTGGCCATTCCAGTCACCAACTTTAGCATGTATGGCCACTCAGTAATTTTTGCCTTTCGTACACACTGAGCATATCCTAAGTTATCTGAGTGATATTTTATTGCATCTTTGCTTTTTTATCTCACTTAGGATATAAGCTACTTGAATGGAGGAGATATATAGTATACTTTTTAAAAAATTTGTGATATTTATATTCTATGAAGTTGTCATAGTAATAGTGATAATGATAGGAAATAAGTAGAGAGTGTTACAATGTTATAGCAATACAAAATAAAGAGTGTTATAGGAAATGTAGAAAAATATTTCTTGTGTGAAATACTTGTGTGAAATATTAAAGAGCACAGGGAATGACCACTCTGGCCAGCCCTAGCTGCACCATATAGATAAGACCATAGCTGAATGCTACCCTTAGGAATGACGTATGTAAACCGGATAGACACCTTCTGAGTGACACTGTAATTGATAACCAGCTTGTACTCTGATTAACACTTGTGTGATAACATACGTTACTGATAGCCACCTGGACTGCTGTGGGTCCCCAACTTCAGACATTGATCATCCTCTCGGTCCACGCTCCACGCTGCCTTGCTCCACACTGAACAGCAGAAGAACGGCCGAACCTCCCATCATGAGACTTCAGTCGCCCTCCTCTCGCTGTCTCTACCCAACCAGATGACCTGCCACCCAAAGATGGATCCGCTGCTGCCCGCAGAGGACGCCGCTCTTCTCTGGGGACCCTGTTAAGTCTGCACCCCTGGCACCAGGAATCTGGTGCGTAATAAAGTGTGCTGTGTGATTTGCAACTGCATATTCTTGTGTGGCATAATTCCTCCGGCAGTCTTAATTATATTAATATAAGGTCAGATGATAATAACTATCCTCAGTCCTGCTTGCTTCGAGTAGTCTCTTCGCTAGTAACTACTTAACACCTGCAAGGTTAAGTTTATCTCAGGGGACGCCGTGGATAACGCCCCATTTACTCAACTCAGACAAAAGTTATCCAAATCCTGAATTAGCAAATACTGAGTAATTGTTCTTAGAGCAAATGTATCAGAAATGTTAAATGACTTGGGTGAGGCCACTCCAGTAATACAACTCTGATGCCAGAGTTGTATCTCCACCCAGTGGTCATCTTTGTATGCTGATAAAAAGATAGCCACGCATCTTTTTATTTGACTTCAGCTGAGAAAGGCAGGTGGGAAGGCAACTAAAATTATTACCACTCTGGGCATGCCCATACATGCCTGTACATGATGCAAAAGCTCATAAATACTGATTTGGGAGTTACAAATAAATTTTAGCTGTATATGAATTTGCTAATTTGAAACCTGTAAATAATAAGGGTTCTTTGCATTTGTTATATTTCTTTGGATGCCCAAACACTGAACACAGCTTTTTGCCAGTAGTGATTATTCAATGAAAGCTTGTTCAGTAATGTGTTGGGTAAGTGAATGAGTCAATAGCCCCAAATCAAAGAGCTAGAGCTGGGTTTCTTTCTTTCTTTTGTGGTATCCCGCCCCGTGTTTTGAAAGACACCTAGTGACAGAGAGTCTTGGTTTGAGTCCTAACTCCAGCATTATGTCCACCTCAAGTTCTCTTGTTTATAAAATTGGAGATAATAATAGTAGTGGCTTTCAGGAGTTGTTATAAGGATAAAATGAGTTAATAGTTGAAAAGAATTTGGAAAATACCTGGCACATTATGCTATATAAGTGTCTGGTAAAATAAAGTAAAAACAAACAAAACTAAAACCCAATATCATGTTCTGAATACCTAGCATTGCAATAATCAATTTTTATTATAGTTCTAAAAATTAACACCTATCAGTTTCCATTTCCCTATCTTTATGGAGATAAAAACAGCTACCTTCCTTCTCATAAGAAGACTAGGAGAGTGCACAGATAATTAAACTTATAGAAATGCAAAATATTACTAGGATTGCTTTGTATGCAAGTTTGGCAGTCTTCAAAACCAGGATGTGGCCTCCTGGGTCTGTCCTAGAACTGCTGGGAAACTTGTACTTTGCAGTTCACCCAGCACATGGACAGGTAGTAATTTTGTTGTGACTTTCTCACGCTTAATATCTTTGAATGAGCTGACAGAGCTCACTACTGCACTGCCAGGATATAACCATTTAGGGTGGAACTATATACATTTTTTTTCCCTTTTCCACCAATCAACAGGTTGTGACTTAAGATAGAAATGAGGGCCCTGAGTTCAGGCCGGAAATGGGGGGGGGTGGGGGTAAGAAATGATAGGTTGTCAATTTCCCTGAAAGGTGCAAGGCATCAGAACGGAAAATAAAGACTTTATTGCCTTGCAAAGAAGGCTTGGTAGCATTCAGATATTACCTACATGGGCTTTAATGATTCCATTTAAGCTGTCATTTTCTGCATTTACCTTGCGGCATTCAAAAGCAACTATACTTACATGTTCGCAGCCAACGCATTGCCAGCATTACAAAAGAGGGAGAGTGGGGGAGAAAATGGTATATGATGTATTTCAAAGAACAGTTTACTTGCAGAAAATTAGCAGTAATTTTGAGGCCACTCTTACAGGGAAGTAAAGTTTCTTTTAGAGATAAAAATGCTGACATTGAACAAAAAGGTGAGAGAGTGAGAAAGAATTCTCTCTCCTGTTTTTTCTCTCTCCATCTGTTTGCTGTTTCCTGGGTCAACTAACTGGTCAAGCACCTCTGTGGGAACTGCAAGGAAGCTGGGCATGAAGTCATCACACTTTTATTCTCAACATGACCCATCCCCATGGATAAAGGGAATAAATAATGATGTTTTTCCTGGAGGGTTTACCGGGCTGCTTTTGGAATGGGGGTAACGGAGGCTGTGGTTTCCACGGGGCTGTGAAGAAGGTCCCAAGGTTTTTTTCAAAGCTCCTTAAAAGTTCCCAGTGACTTGTGGTCTAGAAATGCAAATCTTTTGATTATGGCACCGCTGTTACGGCTGGTCAAATATTTTTATTCAAATGCTGTAGTTTCTTCTCCAAATAGGCTTCATTTCTCAAGTTTAAATGCCACTACCAGTACTTCCAACCCCTCGGTCCCTTGAGAAGTCTCTTCTTTTTTAGGTTCCTGTGGTTTTGGTAAGCCTGACTCCAGGTCTGCACTCTGAGTGTGGGACTGGGACAACTGTATGTTCATGGTGTTTCTATATTTGTGTTTATTTTCTTAGCTCTTCAACAGAAATTTAATTTTGTGAATTCAGAGTTATACTTCTTGGGACCACTCACGGCTCCTGCCTGGCTCATTGCAGAGAGTAGGTGTTTGAAACAGTAATAGTCTGACTGCTAATTTTTACTAATGGTGAGCCCCACCTCCACACAGTGCATAAGATTATGTCTATTAACCTTTTAGATTCCTTCACCTGCTTGTTTTGCCTGTTAGGAGATGTGCCTGCTACGTTAAGCTTCCAAATGGTTTCTAACTCATTATGTTAGCACTCTAAACAACTTTGAGCTGACAATTCAGACTAAGCAAACTTGGACCCATGGAAAAAAACACTGGCTTATGACTAAGCAGACCTGGCCCGTCTGCCCTGGCTTCTCTAATACAGGGGTCTTTAGCACCAGATAATGGTTAAGCCAACTTTATGGTCCTCTTTAGTTCTGAGAACATAGAGTGTTCATGATTACACAAAACGGGACTGCATACATCTTCTAAAATAAAAGAATGCATTGATGAATTAATATACAAATTCAGCATCCTTGAGCAATTTACTTAGTCCCCTTTGATCTCCTGTAATCACGAGAATAGTGCTTAGTGTTCTTTTAATCTGAATGCATAATTCAACAATTCTCAGGAGAAATAATTTTTAGTCTCTTTTTTTTAAGAAACGAATACTTTAAAGGTAAAGAAAATTAGGAATTTTAAAATAGTTGGTGGGGCCAGAGGCAGAAGCAGAGGGGGGAAATACATTTTTATTAATGTTACTCAATAGCATTTTATTTCCTAGAAGGTGAGGGGACTCTAGGGAACATGGGCTAGAGTTATTGAGTTATGGATTTTAATTCTGTTTCTCTCTGGATTGAAGGGAAGAGATCTTGTTTTACTTTGCTTTTGCATTCAAGTGCCTAGCATGGTGTCTTAAACATGGTAGGTGTTCAGTGAATACTTTTTGAGTAAATGAGAAGGAAGCACTAAGATACCAGTGTCAGCAAGGCAGGTCAGGTGGATGGAGGTAGAGAGACTAATGGAAAACATGTCTATGTTTCTTCTATTTGAAGACATAATTGCTATGGTAGTGCTAATAATTGAATGCAGATTTCCTCCCCCACAAATATTTTGTTTTATCAGGAAACAAATTCTGATACCAAGAATATCATGCTTAATAGAACTCAAGGTAAGATTTATCAAAGTTATTAATCATTGATTTAAAAATATGTGCAAACATATTGTTTTCTACTTTCAAGTAAATTTGAAAAGAGTGGCTTAAACACAGTTAAACAAATCAGAAGTCTCAATTTTCTGTTTTTAATATACACTATTCTATGTGACTCTCCACATCTCTCTCAAAAGTTATTTTCCCACGGGACATTTATTTTTTAGCAGAGTGTTTTGAGAGGTTAGCATTCTATGCAGAAATCTTTGAAAAATTTGCAATGAGCCACCTCCTCAAGCTCATTCACAGAGTGAGGGCTATAAGCCTCAATCCTGAAAACAAGCTGAAATGAAATACTTTTCTGATTCATTTCTTTTTCCATTTCAGAATTCACACAGCATTATCCATCTCATGCTACAAGAATGTGGAGCACCACTTCCCCTTTCCCAAAACAAGAAGGAATACATTACAGGTATGTTCAAGAAACTTTGCAATAAAATTACCTGCCCTGCATAATGACTAGTTTAGTTATTGACAAGACTGGGGAAAATAACACTATGAGCTCTACGCTGGAACATTGGTCATAAGCCATATCTTCAAGTTTTTAAGCTGCTTCAAAACCATGAATCAGTGAACAAGTGTATCCTGAATGCAGTAATTTCTAAAAAAAGAGCACAGAGATCAAATCGAAAGGATGCAAGCTGATCAAACTGTAATATTATGTTTCTTATAATCATAGTGGTTCATTTGGTTAATATCGAAATTTAGACTTATTTTCTCCAGGGCCAAAAGGAAATTTCAGCCTAAAGTGGCAGAAACCGTGGAGCGCTGCTCACCGTAGGGGTTTAGTCATCAGGGATGCTCTGGGGAATAGCATTGATGGCTGGCCAGGCCTCCATCTATAGATGGGGACAAGCTAGTGGATGGAGAGAGGCACATTAGAGGAGTAACAAAATCTGGACAAGCTCCAAAGAAAATCTCATCTCTCATTTCACACCTTTGCTGTTTGCTGTCAGTCTCTTCCCAGAAAGCATTATTCCTTTGCAGCGCTCAGTGGGGGTTGATGGGTAACCTCGGAGCTTCCCCTCGGCTTCACTGCCTCCAGAATGGACTTCTTCATTAAAGCCCACACCACACTCCTCCCGGTTTAATGGGCAGAAATATAGCTACTCAAAGAGGGGAAACACTTTCCTATCCATGAAAATATTACATCCAAGAGACAAAAGGAAAACCTGCTAATTGAGAATCGCACTTTAGTTTAATTACACAGATGTCAAAATAATGTAACCGAAGTGCTTTAAAAATATAATTATCCACTATGCAATACTCGAGAGCAAGTTTTATCTTTTTGCCTTTGATGTACATGATCAAGGAAGGGCCAACAAAAGAATCATTCCTGGGTCATTTGCAGAACTGGGACCTGTTTGGGTTTGAAAGATGTTTCAGAAAAGTGTCTGGCATTTGGAAGGAATCATCAAAGGTATTTTGTGAGTTGCTATATATAAAATCCTTCTTTACCTGTATGTTCTTCAAAGACACCTAGGATTAAAATAAATAATAAATTTTAGGGTAGCTCAAAACTGTATCCAGTGATCTTCTCCAACATGGTGAAGGGAGAGGGCCGCAGTGCACTTGAAAGAGCATGCAGTGTAAATGGTGTGACTTGAAGGAGGTCTGGAAAGCACCCCAGATTGTAAGTATTCTTTCCAGCTTTCTTTCCCTAACCTTAAGCTCCATCCTGTTGAATTTATTGTTAATGTAGTGTTGGCTTATTATAAATTCTTCCAAAACAATTGCACAGAATGCCAATATTGCAAAATACTGTTAAAAATAAACCTGATTATGCAGTGCTTTCCAATGCTGTTTACTTTGTGTTGATACATGTATGGTACTTTGTGTTTTTATGTGTGAAAAAAATTGTATTCTCCTTGTATATTCTGCCTATTTCTTTAAGTAGTGTTTGCTATGGGTTATAATAAACACCGGCTGATTGATGCTAATATTATGCACTTATGATTAACGTGGTGGGTAGTACATAATATTGCTGTCCTTCTAAGAAAGATTCTCAGCCAAAAATATATAATAATTTAGCAAATGAAGGGCTGATAAAGCCTACTTCTATATAGTAATCTAGAGATGGTACTAAAAGAACTTCATAGTCTTAACTCTGGTCTTCAAGAGGTGAGAAATCTTCTAGACAATGGAAAGATATGGGTGTAGTCCTGAGAGGAGGAGGAAGGAAGCATGAGAAAGACCACATGGAGCTTCTTATGGATAACATGAGGAGGATGACTGTGGGTTAAGTCATGTATCCATTTGTAAGCTCATGTTAATAATGCTACTCTCATTAGAACCTTGATGAATAGGCTGCAGAAGAGGGCATATGGAAGAGCAGGGATAGATCCTGGGCAAGATTTAAGCTGAGGGAGGTGTTGGTTTCCCCCAGTACCCCATGAAGTCCTGGAGCTGTGAAGAACAGGGGATGAAAGCTCAGACTCTGGAGTCTAACATTAGATCATAATCCTATCTCCATCTGACACTAGCTGTGGAGCCTAGGAAAGGTGACTCCCCTGTCTAATCCTCAGTTTCTTCTTTTGTAAAGTCAAGTTAATAATAGTGTCTGCTGGGTTGAGTTGTTGTGATGATTAGATGAAATAATCCAAATGGCACATGTAGAAGAGTACTTAGCCTGTTGTGAGCGCTCAAAAAATTATCTGGCATCTGTTTTCTGAAGCTCAGGGTGATTCTACTTTGCCAAACCATGTACATGTTTCAAACAACCTTATGTGTGAACACGCAGAAGGCGTACAGCCTGTAGTTCTCAGAACTTTGGAGAAGAAAGCAAATTTTGCAAAGTTTGAAGAATCTTGGATTTTAAATTCAGTGCCAAGTGGTCTGTCTGCTTCATCCTTGCTCAACTAGGAAAAGAAAAACATCATAGCTAAGAAATGGGGCTAGAGCTGTACTGGACAGTTCTAAGGTTGGATAGTCACAGATGTGTTTACATTCCCATCTAGATGGTACATGGCTCATTACCTCAGGGTGAGAGGCTACTGTATACATGTGCATCCACTAATGAATCTGGACCTGCCCCAGCAGACTGCCTAGGCAGTTACATTTTTTTGGATGATGTGTATGTTTTGAGTGGAGTAAGAAAAGAAGAAAGGGGTATTTTGTTTGCTGAACATCCTGAATAGTTGATTGTCCTAGTCAGTTTTTTCTCTCTAAGTTTTCTTATTGATAAAATTATAATAACAGCTCACATTTATAGACTGCTTTATATGTATTATCACTTTTATTCTAAAAAGAAATTAGGAGCATTAATGGCATCTTTGTAAAGGTGAATTTGTAAGCTCATGTTCATAATGTTACTCTCATTATTTTGCCACTCTTTGACATAGTAAATTTCTTGATAAATTTTTCTTACCTACATTGTTTTTGCCCTTCTAGTCTTGAGACAAATGAAAAGTCACTCTTAAGAGGGAGGTGTTATAGTATAAATAAATTTGGTAGTTAATTGGACCTGGGTTGAATCTTAGCTCCATCACTTATTAGCTGTGTGACCATGAACAAATTAAGTTCTCCAAGTCTCCAATATGGAAATATTAATACCTAATTTGGGTCTTTATAAAAGATAGAACTAATATATGTAAAATGCCCGGAATATAGAAAACAATAAAAATATTAGCTACTTTGTAGGTTTAATTTTTATCTTTTATTTTAATTGCACTCATGCCATGCATAAGGATGTATGTTGAGCCCCACAACAGGGTCCCTGAGTTCCCAAAACTTAATCTGAAGCAGCAAATGCAGAGAACCAAATATATCAGTATTTATCCTGACTTTAAATTATATTGTGGACTTGCTTGCTTCTATGCTTCTCCACTCTTCCATACAAGGCCAAATCACCATCACCTCTCATCTCAGTTTCTGCAGTAGCCTCCTCACCAGTTTCCCACTTACACTTCAGTCTTCTCCATTGTGTTCCCTGCCAATAGTTTGAGTGTGACTCTAATATTAAAATCAAGTTATGTCATTCCCTTGCTGAAGACCTATCTACACTTGGAGATCTAGATTCTACTGGGAGGTACTTCCTGCCCTATCACTTTTTTTTTTTTCCATCAGTTAAATAAGTGAATTGGTTCAGGTAATCTCTAAGTTCTTTCAGTTCTAAGATTCTAGAATTTCATTCTGATTTTATTTTAGGTATCAAAGTCACCCTTCCAGAAGTAAAATTGTCAGATTTTTTAGTAAGTGTGATTAATGATAGCTGCTGTAACAAACACCTTCAGTTTTTAGGTTAACCAGCAGTGTGGTGGTAAATGTTTAACTGACCATCCAAACAAAAGTGAGAAAAAACAACACCTTGATTTGTAACATTTGCTATTTGTATGGGGCAAATACTTCCATCATGGCTGATGTTAAGATTTAAGTTACCAATGTTATGTTGTTGCATATGGAGTTGGGAAGAGATGCCAATGATTGGTTTTTCTGAGCTGGTAGGAACCGTCTCCCATGCACCATTGGATTGAACTCAGCAAAGTTTATTTCTTACTTCTGTGTCAGTTCAGCGTGAGCAGTGGGATGCAGAGTGAGGCTCTGCTGCTCGCAATCATTCAAGGATCTCGGTTGACAGAGCTCTGCTATGTCACTATGTTGCTCTTTAGGCAATGCAGGGTGTTGACATCCTGCTGCAAGGCACAGGACAAGAGAGAGAATAAACAATCATGGCACCTTTGGGCTACCAAGCCTGGAATTTGCAATAATACTTACTCCCATTTTTCTTTGACTAGAAGTCAATCACATAACCACATAACTGCAGGGGAGACTGGGAAATGTAGTCTAGCTGTGTGCATAGCAATAAAGAGAAAAATAGCATTGTCCTTGACAGAGACTGGCCTCTGGTAACTGGTGGGCTCAGCTATCTCACTTTTCCCCACACTATCTCACTTTCCCCATGCTTTTGCCGTAAGAGGTGGGAGTAATCTGTACAAGACTAATCCCTTATCAGCTGACTGTATTAGTGCCGTAGGTCTATCATGAGAACATACCACACACTGGGTGGCTTAAAAAGAAGAGAAATTTATTCTCTTATAGTTCTGAAGGCTAGAAGTCCAAAGTCAAGTTTTTGGCTGACGGTACTCCCTCCAAACATCCTAGGAAATAACTTCCAGCTTCTGGTGGCTGTTGATAGTTTTTGGCATTACTTAGCTTGCATATGCATCACTCCAACTTCTGCCTCCATCTGTACATGGCCTTCTCCTCTGTATTTGTGTCTTTGTGTCCAAATGTCCCTCTTCTTTTAAGAGCACCATTCTAATCCAATATAGTCTTATTTTTTTATTATATTTATAAAGATTCTTTTTTTTTAAGTTTACATTTACAGGTACAGGGGTTTAGGACTTAAATGTATATTTTTTGGGAGTAGGCACAATTAAACCCATAAATAACACTGGCCTTTCCTAAAGAGTTGGCCTCTTACAGATCTCTGTAGAGCAAATGCAATCTATCTTGGTAAATCCCCAGGCTTGGAACCTAGAACCACAATCACCCCAAGGGAGCAACTACCATTTCCCCAACCATAAATGCCAAGCCAACAGGAAAGGGTTGAGGCCAAATTTCTGTCATTTTTTATTATAATTGTTTCATGCTGGGGGAAGATCTTGTGTTTCCCTGTGGCTGAGCTATGGTCCTTCTAGGTTTCTGTGCATTGTCCTATAATGAAGGGACCACAGGGGACCTGCACACTGACTACTGACTTTGTCTCTGGAAGTTTTTTCACTAACCAATGCTGTTTCAGGGTGCAGTTGTGGGAACTGCTTAGCCTTGTGCCATGGATTGCATGATAGCTTTTCTTAAATAGGAAACTCAAAATCCCATCCAGTTACTGAACCCAGAAAAGACTGTCCAGTTATGCTCATTGAGCACTGATATAGCTCTTTTTTCTTTGCATGAAAAGAAAAACATATTTTTACACCTCTCACATCAAAACCATACACAGTGGTTGAGAAAGGACAGGGATATGTTAATTAAAACCCCCATTTGGAAAAGAAACAAACAGACATAAAACACAGATATTGGTCTGCAGTAAACTGAAATTCTTCAGGCCAAGTGTTTGAAGTGTTCTGCTTTGGCTGTGGGGAAATTCTTGATGAGACTCTGGTTCTGTCTTCCTGAAGTGTTTCCTTTGTCCATTTATTTGCGTGGATCCTGGCACCACCCCTTGGGGGAAGGGCTTCTTTCTGTTCATTATCTTCCTGTAACATCTGAGATAGGTATATTAGAGATCTGCTGAGAAGGAACCAATAGGAAAGGAGATTTATTATGAGGGGTTGCCTCACACAATTATGGAGCTGAGAGGTCCCATGATTTGCTCTCTGCAAGCTGGAGACCCAGAAAAGCTGCTGGTGTATTTCAATCTGAATCTGAAGGCCTGAAAACCAGGGAGTTGATGATGTAAATTCCAGTCCATGGGGAAACCAGATGTCCCAGACCAAACAATGAAGCAGAAAAACAAGGGGGGCAAATTCTTCCTACCTCAGGCTTTTTGTTCTATTTGGGGCCCTCGACAGATTGGATGAGGCCCATCCACATTAAGGAGGGCAGTCAACTTTACTGTTTATTCAAGTGCTAATCTCCTCCAGAACCACTTTCGTAGATACACCCAGAAGTAACTTTTTAAAAAATATTTTTTATTGATTTTTAGAGAGGAAAGGAGAGGGGGAGAGACATAGAAACATCAGTGATGAGAAAGAATCATTGATTAGCTGCCTCCTGCATGTCCTCCATTGGGGATCGAGCCAGAAACCCTGGCATGTGCCCTGACTGGGAATAGAACTGTGATCTCCTGATTCAAAAGTCAACGCTCAACCACTGAGCCATGCCAGCTGGGCCCTAGAAGTAACTTTGTTCTGTCTGGGCATCTTCTGGTCCTGTCAAATTGACAAATAAAATTTGCTATTAGTGTAAGCTTTGGGATGTATGTCCTTGGGGATGAGGAACTTTCAGAGCCCATTTAGAAGGCAGAGGTCACAAGGATTGTTTTAAATCTTGAATGTTCAAGGGATTCTCTCTTAGTGCTGGTATATAGTTTCCCTAGCAACACAACTCATTCCCTCAATTTAGGCTGCTGATCTGCTTATTTAAAGTTGGTCTCTCATGCCAGTAGTGAGGTACTCAAGGTATTTTCCTGGAGTTCAAACCTGCATTATTTCTTTGTTTTCTCCATGTCATGCTTTCCTCTTGCAGTTTAATGGCAGCTATATGGATGCTGTTGGGTTATCTTTAATCCAATCCTTCCACGAAGCTGGGTTGTAGTGGGACTCTGTTGCTCAAGACTTTATTGGGTCTTTTTTCCTACTTCTTGGGCCCCTATAAGCAGTCAATTGTTGTAATCCAAGTTCATGTGTTTCTGGACTTGTTACTGAACTAAAGGGGTACATTTACCCATGTGCATAAAAACCCAATCAATCGTGAACAGGAGTTTGCTGCCAAGAAAGTAAGGGTTTATTAGTTGAGGAAATGGGGCAAGCCCGAATCACAGGTGAGCCCCTGTCCAAAGGCCTGGCTCCCCAATGGCTTCCAGGGGATGGGTTATATAGGGGAAATACCATTAATCATGTTGGCTAAAGGAGTTGCAGTCCTGGACTCTACTGACTGATTGGAGCCATTGGATTGTGTCAGGTCCTCAGGTCAGCCATGGCATTGTTCTCTCTGGTTTCATGAGGGTATGGTCCTTAGGGTCTTTCTGTTTTCATCAGACAGGGGATTAAACACAACTAAAGTCAAGATGTTATCTTTAGCTTGACTGAAACTGTTTCTGTGGTCAACAGATTTTACTGAGTCTCTTCCAGGATGACATCTCTACATGTCAACTACAAACTAAACATGTAAGGTACCCCAGGATTGTGCCACTTAGTATTCTCTTGTTTCGGATGTAGAAATAAATCTTTGCAAGGTGTTAAGATTATATTTTATCACAAGGGAAACTTGTCCATAGATTCTCTATTCTCTAATGCACTACATTATTAACTCAAAATATAAGAGAAGAGGCAAATATTATTTCTTAATTAAATCCCTTTTAGGCTCAATTACATATCTTTCTTGCCCTGAAAACATAGCCACACAATGTCCAGGTCCTGGGGCACTCTGATACTCACCAACTGAAGCTTAGCTGAATAATGCATGAGCGCAGAGTCATTGGTACCCTCCCTGCTCTCATTGAGTGAAGTGCTTTGTTTTTCAAAACCTCCTTTGGGAGGCTTCACAAACAACTGCTGTTTAACTCATAGATTCCAAAGATGATAGACAGAGGCCTTTTCCTGCAGGTATAGATATCTTCCTTTCTGATGACAGAAATTTGCACCCTCCCTGCAAATGACCCTGTCAAAAATCAAACACAATTCTGAGATATTCAAAAGCAAATGAAAAAAGACTGAGAGTCTAGCAAAATTCAAATTAATGCTGACCTCCACTAGCAGAATATATAACATGGTATACTTGTTAAGAGGTGCATTTGAGCCATTTGGGGTTGAGAATTTTGCTTTGCTGCTTTTGAAAGAAAGAAAAAAAAAACAACCCAGGCAGCTGCCCTAGTTTCTAGTTGGACACGAGAGTATTTACTCAGCACAGAGCCAATTGGAGCTAATGGTTCTGAGTGCCTCTAATGGGCATCCAGGTTGGGCAGAGCCAATTTTGGCATGAACAGAGAGGTATGGCTGTCTGAGAGTGGGCAGTCTCCTCATAGGAGGTCCACAGCCTACTCTCTCCTAGGGAGCTTTCAGATCCTCCCACACTTCCAAAGCTCAAGAGCTTGGATCAATACCTAAAAGTTTTGGAGGTTTATGAAACCTTCCAAATTGGAATGAAAACATCTCCCTGGGTATTCTGCAGTGCTAGTAAATGGAAATGAAACATCTGAGCGAAGGCAAAGCATTCCCCAGACCTTCATCTGATTTCCGCTCAGATGTAATCCAAAATTAACACTTGCTCCAGACACCCAGCCTATTAGCACCCGGAACAATTCCTCAGCTTCAACGAGAAGGGTAGCGGCTGGGGGCCTGAGAGGGTGGTGAGGGGCTCCCTGACTTGGAATTCCACTCTGGTAACCCAACAAGAGACATGCATTACCATTTAATTATAATGACGGAGCAGATGCGATAACAAGGTTGTCTTCTCTGGCTCTGTTCCTGATGTCACCACAAGGGTTTCCAGTTGTTGCTCTTTCTCATTTTGGGCTTCCTCATTAATCTCAGCTCCTCCAGCTGCCTCCTGCCC
Source organism: Corynorhinus townsendii (assembly GCA_026230045.1). Lineage (NCBI taxonomy): Eukaryota > Metazoa > Chordata > Mammalia > Chiroptera > Vespertilionidae > Corynorhinus > Corynorhinus townsendii. The sequence continues at coordinate 15,377,632 of JAPDVU010000007.1, forward strand.
TCCTGCTCTCCTCCCTGACACGTCTGATGCGCCTTTGTGGGAGGCAATGGGCCTTTTAGAGAAATGGCTGCGTGGGGCTGGGTCTCCGCTTAGTTGGGCTCCAGCCATCTGTGCTTTCCTGCAGGCCACCTCACGCTCCCCTCCGAGCCCTGCGACTTCATCTTCACCAACTTAGTGCATTTTTAAAAAGATATTTTAAACCCCAATGATCCCTTCGTGTTATACATGAAAGGCCGTTTCCTTGAATCCTGTGACTATTATTTGGAATTTTCTCCTCATTAGACTCTTGCTCCTTGGTCTCTTTTCTTAACTTCCAACTTGAATACGGATATAATCATTTAAGTTTTCCCCGTGTTCAGGCTTACTAGACCTACAATAAGGAACAAAGCGAATGGATTCATTAGTGTGATACAGGCTGGAATTTTATGTTGCTTCCTGGGAGAGTAAAACCTGAGGACGAAGGGGATGTTGTTAAAGTTGTGTAGAAATAATTCACTAAATTTATTGTGCTTGAGATTTTTAACACAACTAGGCATGTGCATATTTTCCAGTTTTTTTGTGTGTTTTTTTCCCTCTCATTCTTGTGGGGCAAACAGGTGGTGAGGTACTGTAGCAAATATGGAATAAGAGAGTATATTTAAGTTCGTTGATGAAAGAAAACATATCTTTTTCTTTTTGTGTTATTCCCAGCACTTGCCTCATAACCAATTCTACAGTGAATACTAATAAATCCTTCCCTTTTCGGAGCAGTAGTATATATCCAGTGCTGTGCCCAGCTTTGTATCTATAGAATCTCATGACAGCTCTCTAAAGCAGGGACCATTATACCATCCCATTTTATAGATATGGAAACTGAGGTACTGGGGAGTTCAGACTTGCCAAAAAGGTATTGTTAGAGGCTGGCTAGAAACCCAGGCAGGGTATTCTAATACTTGATAGTCATTCTTTATTCCCCACCCCCTGGAAGAGTAGAATAGCTTTCATGATGAGACTTATACTCATGGAAGCAATGCTTAAGCTTCATAACAAAGAAGCCTGGATGTGATGTAGGTGATTGAAAACTATAGGGTCCCAGAGACATGAAAGAATATGGTTTTTGGTTTCGTAAAGATGGATAGATTGGAGGGGGTACTTTAGGTAAGGTAACACCTGTTTTAAACAAGGGGAGGCTATTTGATTGGAGAGGATGAGAATGGGATCACCTTCGCATGCCTAACCTGTGGTTCTGCACAGGGAGTCACACACTCCTGGGCTTTTCCGAGGACATGTTAAAGCAATGGAAAGACACATAGATTTGAGGACTATGTTACTATTTAGAGGGCTTATTACTGCTGCCCATTTCGTAACCCATATAGACTGACTTGTGCTGTATGTGCAGTTAAAGTCTGAATGCAGACATATCTTTTATGCTCAGGGGCTGAACTAAGGAGAGGAGCTGGAATCCCTCGGCACTCACAGGTGAGCTTTTCTTCAAATCCTCTGCTTGCACTTTAGGCTGGAGTTGTGGTTGTACCCAGCAGGCACACTCAGCTGCAACACTGCTGATCTGAGGCCAGCTGTCTTCTTGATCGATCCCGACTAAAAGAATGCAGAATACTCCCATCAGAGGCCATTCCTTACAGCTGCAAGGTTAGGTCAAATAAAAGGATATACGATTACACATAAAAATGGAGAAGTTACAAATTCTTATAAACAATCACATCATTGCAGAGTTGAAAATGTGAAAAAATTCAAGGAGTGAAATCTATTTATCAATACACAAACTCTTAGATAGCTAATATAAATGCCTTCTAGGGATTCTTATTCAAAGATGCAATCACTTTACTGATTGTAGACCAAGGTGAGGTGTAGTGCTGTTTCTGAGTTTGGGTTACAGGTACCCAGGCATCAGTGATTACATATTCATTGAGCTGTGTGGTTATAAGACTATCCACAGAGAGGTGTGGGGGAGAACCAGAAACAAAACCACTTAACCCATTTCAATTTTATTGTCATTCCAGTGGTATGGCTTTTGGTAATTTATGAGACTGTCTGTGGGGTTCAGGAGCTCTTGAGACCTCCCGTCTAATAAAATAGCCATGTCGTTTTTCCTGAGTGAAGGGATCGACATATATCAAGAAGTGCAATTTGTTTGATATCCTTTTGTGCAGGAAAAGGAAAGGTTGCGGCATTTGTAGGTTAGTAAAAAGAAGGAGGAAGTTAAGGTTGCACAAGTATGTGAAAGAGACCTTGCAGTTGTAAGTACATAAAGGTCCTTTTGTATTTGACATCTTGGGGCATAGGACATTATACTAAGAATACTAAAGTTTCATACTGAAGTTGGAGATGGCAGTTTAAAGCTTTAAATGTAGCCCATTGAATATTCCTTCAGATTTTAAAGGCATCCAAACAGTTCTTTCTTTCAAAGAATTGGTTTACCCTCACCTGAAGAGACAGGTGAGGGGTGGCTTTAAAAGCTGTAACCCTGATTACGGAAGAAGGCATTCTGCAAATCTTCATTCTCAGGGAGTTGTCATTTTATAAGGGAGCTTCCCAAAGAGGGGTTTGTGATTACATATCGGGTCATTGGATCCAACGGCTCTATCTCAGAATGAACAATCTGACTTGGCACACGGTATCCCAGGAAGTGAAGATGCATTTAATCTATTGTTTAAATGATAAAATTATGATCTTTACTGACCAAAAAATAAGCTTGTGCCACATAAATTAAAGACACAAATATTGAATTAATCTATTATCCTAGGCGACAGATAGGCCTGAATAATTTGACACAGGGCATTTAACTAGAAATATGTCTACATGCTTGTGGTGTGTGTGTACATGTATATATATGTGAATATGTGCGTACATGAATAAGATTTTGTCATTGTAAGGATAAGGATTCAAGGAGGTACTGTAGCACTGGGATTCAAGGAGGTATTGGTAGCATATGGAATTCTAAGTAGGACAGTTGAAATTTTCTGACCAAAAATTTGGACTTTCTAATGGGCAGGACATAAATGTGCAAATGACTGTGTATTTGACCATGGGCATTTATAAGAGCTTCTTGATGGCATTGGTATCATACATTCAGTACACACTTTTCATGGCAGAGTAGAGGATAGTGTTCTTTATCAAAAGGTATTTTTTTCTCTGGCTAGAACTTCCCTCAGCAGTTCTGGGAGTGTGGTGAATGTGCAGTTTGGAGTAAAGAGATCTGGTTCTTTACAGTTCCTGTCGTTTCCAGCAGAAATCATTTAGCCAATTCCTTCCTGGGGAAGTCTCTGCTAATAGCAATATTGAGTCATTGGGGAGCAGTTGTGGGAGGAGCCCAATTGCATTCTTCTTGGGGTCTCTGAGATTGGGGACACCTGGCATTGGGCAAAGTACTAGCTAGTGACTTATGTGAAGCTCAGACAACTTTGCAGTAATTCTTCCAACTGTTTGACTCAATAGCAGTCTATGGAAGGGTATTTTTAAAAAATCTATGACAGTTGCAGCTTTCAGTCCTAGATTGGATTTCTTCCTGTCCTCCCAGAAGATGTTTTAGTGATGTACCAGCTTTAGCATATGATTGGTAAAGCCTTGAAATAAATTCCCAGCTAAAGAGAGGCACAGTAGAGTAGGATGGAAAAGGGTGTTCAAATTCACTAGTAAATCTAATATCCCACTAGCACTATTTCTAAGAAAGGAGGGACTTGTTCTTCATTCCTGCATTCTAAGTTCCTTAACTACCTTTCCCTCTTTTTTCACTTTCATTTATCTGTAGAATGGTTTTATCAGATCAACTATCACTCTTCTGAAATGTGTGACAACTGGTTGCTGATCTCTGGTTACATTTGGGGTGGTATGTGGGACCCATCAGTGACAAAGTATTCATGGGGGCTGAATGTCTGTCCTCATTGCTACTCAGTTTCTGTGGCCTTGAACAAATACCTTTCTTGCCAGGGCCTTAGTTTTCTCTACCCTAAAAATACATGGTGTCTTAGTGTTATCCCTATGCCACCTAATAAGTAGAAAGGGGATTAAGAAATTAAACTTGGAGAATGATGAATAGATGAGAAGACATCTAGTGAAAAAATAATACATTCAAGGCAATGATCAATGAATGGAACTTTGTAGAGAAAGTCAAAAGGAAAGGCAATAGGAAATGCTAGAAGAATGGAGAAGTAAACAGAAGAAATAAACTGCATTGAGACAAAGGAGAAGGAGAACAAGTTGGCAGAAAGGAGGTTTGATAAGAGAGGTGCATAGAGGGATGAAAAAGTTCCTTCAGTAGGAACCCTTGAAGTTCTCTGGGATATGGGACCTCTCTTGGGCACAAAGTGACTCCTTGGCCAATGTGCCACACAGACAACACCACTTCTTCTGATACCTGGGTTTTCCAGGGCAAAGTGTGGGTGAATGTTGCCAGGCCATTTCTACCTTTTAAAGGTGTCTTCCCAAGCCAGACCGGTGTGGCTTGGTGGTTAAGCACTGACTTATGAACCAGGAGGTCATGGTTGGATTCCCAGTCAGGGCATATACTTGGGTTGCAGGCTTGATCCCCATGTGTGGGGTGGGCAGAAGGCAATCAATCAATGATACTCTCTCATCATTAATGTTTCTATCTTTCTCTCCCTTCCCCTTCCTGTCTGAAAAAAAAGAAAAAATTTCTACCCAAGACCTTCCAGAATTTCTGATATTCTCAACAGAGATATTAGATAAGGGCAGAAGCAGTGTCTCCTGAAGATTCCATAACAATCCATATTATTTAATTGAGAATCCACAAAATTATCCTGTTAACACTAAGGTGCATCTCCAACAATAAGCCTGGCATAGTGAGGGTGAGGGGCTAAGTATGTGGTGTGTCCTGCTTTTAGAGTTACAGTCAAGGGAATGCAAACCCAGACATATGACAAAGGTGGTAGAGGGTCTATGTGTGTGCACACCCACATGCACGCAGGTTTGCATAAATACGTTTTTTATGATGTGGCTTAAAAACTGAAAAAAGAGAGTATTATGGACTTGAGAAATCAGAGAATTCTTCATGGAAGAGGTGGAACATGAGAGTACTAAGGAAATTTTGAATAAATGGAAAGGCACGACGCGGAACATTTCTCCTGGTGAGAAAGATGAGGACGTGCCGCAAAGCATGCAAAGTCCTGGCATATATAGGTGACAATTAAGAAACCCTGCTTATATTTTTAAAAAACAGAGTAAACAGATTCAGATGAGGAAAGGCCTTAAATATCAGGATAAAAGGTGGCATCCTAAACACACAGAGTAAAAGCAGCCTGTGATTTGACACTTTAAGCTCTAGAACCTGTATTTTCTTTCTTAATATAGTTTGCTTGGCATTTAAAAACAGTGTTCAATTAATTTATGCTTTAGGTGTAGAAAAAATTCTTTTTTTTTGGCTTTATAGGTTACCATTATGTGTTCAATTATATCGATTTTGAGATCTGTAGGTGATGGCTACTCAGACTCCAAGTTCTTATGAAATTTTTAGATTTAGTCAATTATATTGTATCAGGGAGGATTGCATTCAGCTGCAAATTATACAGACTTGATTGCAGATGCTTATTATGCAAACATTATTGTATTTTTCTCACACAACAAAATATCCAGAGGTAAGGAGTTACAGGCATTGGGTCAATGGTTTAGTGATGTCAGGACTGAGCTCTCTGTGATTTTCTTAGCTTTTTCTATTGTCTCAAGATGTCTTCAGCCATCATATCCACAATAAAGACAGAAAGAAATGATAAAGTAGGAGGCCAGAATTGGGTCACACAGCCTCTCTTCGTCAAAGAGAAAGCTGGGCAAGGGGGTTCTTGGCTTTGCAGATATTTCAGTCAAGGGCAGAAATGGAGAAGAGGGATGGGAATAGTTTTTCATTGCCACAAATACCTACCATGATCATCTTGGTGTTTAGTGATTAAAAGCTTTGTTGTATCTTGTAAATATGAAAACACCTGTACAGACAAAGTCTATGGTGACTATTCAGTGTCCAGATATGAATATTACATAGCAACAAAGTGGATGTTTAAACTTTCATCCAATGCTTATTACTTCTAATATATTTATACATTTTATTCACAATTTTCTATTTTCTGGTGCACAATTTCAATACCAAATTTAAGATTTCTTTGAAAATGCTAATCAGTTTTTCAATATACTATCTTTCTAATACTTTTCTGCTTTAAGTCATTGATCATGATCATCTTCCTAGTTGTCAACATTTATTTTGCCTTTGATATGTGAGTTCTTTCTCTTTGGTATTCTCATTTTCACGATGCTTCCAAGTTATTGTTATCCCTTTTTTACAAATAAGGAAACTGAGGTTCAGATAAAAGTAAATTGACTTGCTTAAGGACACATGGCTGGAAAGTGGCTGAATGAATTTAGAACTAATTCTGTGTATGCCAATGCCTGCTTGTTTGGTTGGTTTATGTTCAGAAGGCTGTTGCTAACTTTCTTGTGCCCCTTGAGGTAGTTTGTACCATCTACTCATCAGAGCCCATCTGTGTTAAAGCTAAGAGGATGAATTCAGGGACAAATCTTATTCTACCTTAATCTTGAGTTATTATTGCCTGTTATACCATAAAGTTCAAACTCCAAGAATTGTGAACTCAGGAGCTAGAATAGCTATGTCTTGATCCCATTATTGGGCAGAAGATAATAATTAGGCTTTTCATAACTTTATTCACTCCTTGTTGTCTGTTTGTAGCTGCTTCATTTTGAAGGTACAGTTTTTGTTCTTAAGGAGAATCTCCAAGTCAGCTTTTCATTCAGGTCTTGATTGAAAGGGACTGGTCAAATGTATTTCTATTAGTGAACTTCCAGGTTGTCTCTGGGACAGGGTTCTCAACACACACATTGGAATCACCTTGGAAGTCTTAAAAAACATGGAAGCCTGTGCCAGCCTCCAGAGAGTCAGGGGCCATTGTTGTGGAGTGGAGACCAGACATCCATTTTTACTTTTTTGCTGTTGTTTGTTTGTTTTTGCTCCCCAGGTCATTCTAATGCTCAACTTGAGTAGAAAAATCATTGGCCTAGATGATTAATAGAGGCACTAATGGAGGGGAGGGAAGAGAGAGCCCCAGAGTGAGTGATTCTCGAACCTTTTGGTCTATGGACCATTTTATGGGGTGTTGAAAGAAATAGGTCTCTTCAGAATTAGTAGGAATAATTGCCAGGCTTTTGATGAGACACCAATGAGTGAAAGGATAAGTAAACGACTAACGGGAGAGAAGTTATATGTAGTGAGGAACTTTATTGTGTGTTTCCATAATGCTTTAGTTTTTTAAGTGGCATCATCCAAGTTTACTAGTGAAACACACACACACACACACACACACAAAACACTTTGGGGATGAATACATTAAACAGAACATACTCTTAGTTAGTGGCAAAACTTGAATTAGAACTTTGGTCTGATAAGAATTAGTCTAGATTCTTTCTCATGTATTCTGCAGATCCCGAGGGCCACCCAAGTGTAGAGCTCACCCTTCACGAACATCTCTGGGAGGTATCACTGAATATACAGACTTGTATTCTGAGAGGAGGGGAGGGAGGGGAGAATAATTGATCTGGTTTGGGACCAGATTTCATCTCGCAGGATCTCTGTTCTCAGCAGTTAGAAAAGCCTGTTGTGTGCTTTAGCACAACACTGTGTGAGCATGGATGTTTGCTGTGGTTATTTTCAATTTCCTGGGACTAATGTATTTCCTTTCTGTTTGGTGGCAGATGCCTCTTTGTTCCCCAAAGACCATTTCTTACAGTTAATTTTTCTGTTTTAAAATTTGATCCATCTGAAATCTATACATTATTTCACAGACATCAGTGGCTGTTTTCCAGATTAAATTATTTAATCGCATTGTTTCCTTGAAGTCTTCAGATTAGCTGCTGACACTTATTGGCAGAAAGAAACACGTTTTTCCGTTGGGATAAACATATTTTTATTAGAGAAAAGAGCAACTAAATTGAATTTCTGTCTTTGAAATCCTAGCTGTGGCAAATGAAGATATGGGGTGTTTTAAAATGACAATTTACCTTTGAATCAAAATTAAGTATCAGTCACCCAACCTATATTTTCCCCCTCTTCCTCCCTCCTACTTTCCTCTTGCCCTTTCCCGCTCTCCTAATGTTCTCCTCTTGGCTTTCCTTCATTCCCCCACCCCTCCCTCTCTCTCCCCCTTGATCACTCTCCCTCCTGCTTTTCCTTCTCTCCACCCTCTCCCCCTTCCTCTCCAAGTCTCCACCCCTCCTTCCCTCATCTTATTCATTTTATTCTCTCTCTGTGCTTGCTTCCCTCTACTTTGCCATTTCTAATTTACTCTATTCTGGTTGGCTTATCTTCACATCTTCCTAGTCTTTATTCCTCTGGGTTTGGAGGTTTTAATTCCAAATGTCACTCATCTCAGGGAGTGAATAAGTCAGGGATCTGAAAGGGTGGGGGGAGGGGGAAAAGATCTGATTTCATTTCTTTCTTTTTCTGTCAAGCACTTTCATTGGGAATTTTATAGAAACAAGTGAAAAGAACATACACTTTGCTTGTTTCACTCTCCAGGTGAGGAAATGGGGTGAGATGAGCCGCTGCCTGAGTACTCCTGCCTAGAAGCATGTAACTGCAATTAGGCACCTGTTTTCCAGTTCTTTCTAGAGATTCGATCTCTCTGTCTGAAATTCCACGTGCTGCATTGGTATAGCATACCTTTCTGTACTTGCCAAAATAACTCCATTGCTACAATCTAATATTTATCATCATCATAACTTCACTATGCAGCATAAGCCCATTTTCCAGATGAGGTCAATGGCCTAAGTAAGCATTGGTAGGAAGAATCCTCAGCTGTTTAAGAGGAAAGTAATGCCTTATATTGCAGAGCACAAAAACGGGTAAAATTGGTGTCTGGAATCATATCCTTCTGGATTCCAAGTTCAAATGGGGCTTACTGAGTTGAGGGAGAATGAAGCAGAAGGATCTGCTTAAGAAAGGAGGGGGTAGGAGCAGAAGGGAGTGCTCAGGAGGGATTTCCTCAAATTAATTTAACAATGCTGGAGGCACCTAGAACCTCCTGGGTGTGCCTGAAGGTGTTAAGAGGGCAGCCTGGCAAAGGTGATCCTATGGTGGACCAATGTCCTCTAGATAAAGGCACTTGACAAAGGGCTTAATGAGGTTGAACTTTAGCCATTCTCAGCTTTCCCAGGTGGGCCAAGCCCTAGAGAGAGAGGGGCCTTTGCTTTGGCAGATAGGTCTCACAGGTTTACCCCATCAGGAGCTGCACCTTGAATTTAGGTAACTTAGTTGATAACTTGGGTCACCTAATAAGTAAGAGACTGGCCCAAGACCAGGAATTGGGACCCTTGATTCTTAGGCAGATTTTATATATTTCTTGACCACTAGATACCACTGTGTATTGTGATTACAAAAAGGATTAAATGCAAAAATCAAACAAACAAAACCCCTAAGTGGCAACCTCTTCTTTTCAAAATGGTTTGAGAAGACAACCTGAGAAATTTATTTTTTTAAGTGAAGAATGTAGTGAACTTGTGGAGAGCAGGCATTTCCTATGCCTGATTTAACCAAACACTTCTTAGTCATTTGGTGCTAAAGTCAGCACTTGACTGCTCTGCTACAGGCTCTTGGTCTTAATGCTGCTGCCACCTCCACTTCACTGGAATCCCTCAGAACTTGCTTAGTCATGGGTGTAATAATTGGACTCAATTATTCATTCCCAATAAATGAGCCGAGTAACTGGGAGTACATAGGATAGAAGTGGGGGGCCATCACCTTGAAAATGACAGGCAAGAAAATAACATGAAAGCCTTTGTGAATGTAAGGAAAAATAAGAGTACTTCAAGGAAGGATGTGTGGTCCTTGTTTGATCTCTCATTCCAGCTAAACTTGAAACAGAGAGCAGGGATTGGGGGAGGGAGGAATGGAAGGTATTTATTTAGTGCAATGGATTATCATCAGATTATCAGCTGAAAAATAAAATCATTACAAACACTGTGTTGGATTCTGGAATTAGAAGATCTGGAATTAGGAGACACACTAGATGGATCTATTCTGTAGATGTCAGTTTTTTCATCTGTAATATAATGTGTATGTGGCTCTGCAGTGGGGGGAGAGAGGGATAATACCTGCTTTGGCTGTATTGCCAATCATCATGATTCTCAACTGCAAAAATGCATTCAAAAGTACATTATAAAATATAGTAAACTATTGTGAACATAAGGGCGTTTTTATAATTTTATAAATTTCTTCTTTGTTCTTGGTCCCTTTTCTAAGCCTTTTCTCCTGCTTTCAACATTTCTTCTTTATCTAAGGGCTACAGGTGACCTGGGAAGTGAATCTTGTGCAAATAGTACAAATAGATAGCAGATGTCTATATATGGCACACTCAGCAGTAGAAGGAAAGGATGAAACCACTTGGACCACCACCTTCTTTAAAGTGAAGCACTATAGAACAAATCCATTGGTGTATTAACATATAAATTTTACTCATTCATCAAATATTTATAGAGCATCCACTGTATTATAAGCCCTGTACTAGATACTCAGGATGTGGTAGTAAATAATACATAGTCATCCTCTTGAGGATGTCAGAATTTAGTACTTTCTTGGAGACTTTTGTCATATGTTCTCTAAGAGAAGTCCAGAAATTTGGGAAACTGTATAGGGCTTTTCTAAGCAGAGTATGTGTATTAACATATGTAAAAATGACTGCATATGTTGGGAGTGCCTTTGTATTTATTGCCTTTGCCTTCCTTTCTATCCAAGGAAGCAGAATATTGGTAATGCATGTACCTGAGAAGCGAACCCATGCTTTTTCTTATTCTCTTTGTGAGTCGAACAGCCACTGTGTTGGGCCAAACTGGAAGAACAATGCTATTGCCAGAAATCTAACTAGGTTATGAGCTATTTAATTACATGGGCAGGATAAGAACAAAAGGATGTAATAAGTATAAAGTTGGCCAGGAAGGAAGTTGGGCGAATGGAGTGAAGAAAGAAAAACTATACAATAGCCAGTGAGGTACAGAGTTTCAGAAATAAAGGAGAGGATTATATGTTAGGATATGGATGAGTCTGCCATGGCTGGGTTGACTCTTAAGTTATTAAGCATGGTATTTAGTAAATACTTTCTGAGCTAAATTATACCTTTCAGAAGAACTCAAAATACAATTTTAATATTCTGTGTCAAAAGGAATAGATAATTTTCATTGATTTCTTCAGAGTGTCCACCCAGATTTTTGCCTCTTTTAGAACTAATCAATAGCAAACTATTTAAGCAAATATTTACTGGAAACCTCTTTGTGTAAGAGCCTTAGGGTATCAAATATACTAAGAGTCTTGAGATTTTCAAGGGTAAATCAAAGGTTTTGGGTAGATATTTCCCTCAGGGAATTAACAGACTAACTGAACAAATATAGTCAACACAAGGATGACTATAGAATGTGAGAGCCATGAGAGAGATATGTCTAATCTTCAATGGGAAGTCAAGGAAGGCAATGATCCAGTTGAGAGTCTCAGGGAGTATCTGAGAAGGGCACATGAATGAAGTAACATTTGACCAAGCAAGTGATGAAATGATGAGAAAATGGATGTTTCATATTGAAGGAAGTGTGACCCATATATAGGAAAAATGAGCTCTATGAGAGCAGTGGTAGGAAATTAATGTTGAAAAGGTGAGAGGTGAGTTGGGGCTCAGTTACATGATATGAAATGACTTAAAAGTTAAAAGGCTTATACTTTATTACAGTCAACAGGGAGACACTGATAAGTGTGTGTGTGTGTATGTTGTTATAATCAGAACTGAATATCAGGAATATTTTTAATCCAGCTATCAATCAACACATTTATTGGATAATGTGTTGCAAGGTATTATGCTAAACGCTGATGAGAATACAAAAGGAATATATCACATAATCCCTGGGCTAAAATATTTCCTTCTGGGTAAGAAATAAATGCCATATTTAAAGGAGGATAACTAATTATTGAGTTATTTTATAATCAATTCTGGATACATAGTGACACGTATAACACTTTTTGATTTCCATTGAATGAATTCTGGAATCTTCCATGTTGAAATTTTTGGTTGCAAATTTGTCTTTGTTCGTAGTTTGTAATCTGTTAGCTGGTTCTAAAGTGCTACTTGTAGAAGGGAAATTACATAGCAAATATAAATGCTGCAAACCCACTACCCTGAGCAGACTTTTAAAGAAAATCTTCCAAGGCCCTTTTCTTCCCCCCAACTGTGAAGTGTATTTAGCTGAATGGAGATTCTTTGTTTCAATGATTCATTGTATATTGCACTGTCCTAAAACTTGATATTTAATTATCCTAAAATGACTTATGAATATAGATTATGTGTCTTCAGGATCATACAAGTGGGCCAAGGATGTTTGTTGAGTGATCTTTTCTCTAATCAATGTCAATTTTGCCAGAGACAGGCAGTGACTTGTTCATTGTCCAACTTTGAGCTATGTCTGAAGAAAAGGACATACCACCATAATGTGTCCTTTATCTCAGGCCACATCTGAAATTTGGATGCTTACACCAGTCTCAGCTGATAATTCTGGCTTAGTTCCTTGTCATACATGCACACACGATTGAAAATATATGGCATAAAATGAATTTTATTTTTGTTTTGTGTTTCCTTGTTCTATTTTATTTTTATTTTTGAAAGAGGTAGCCACAAGGAAATTTCTTGCCCTCTACTGGTAGTAATCTTGGGGAAGACCTTCCTTATTGTTAACATCATCACCATCACCCTCATCCTCATGACATCATTGTCAACTTCATCATCACAATTTTACTGCCCTGGCAAGGTAACTCAGTTGGTTAGAGCATTGTTCTGATCCACCAAGGTTGCCGGTTTGATCTCCACTCAGGACACATACAAGAAGCAACCAATGAATGCATAAATAAGTGGAACAATAAAACAATGTTCCTCTCTCTTTCCCTTCCTCTTTCTAAGAATCAATTGTTATTATTATTATTATTATTATTTTACTAATTACTATCTATAAGTTGGGTTCTGTGTTTGGAAATTTCATTCACTATGAAAGAGGATGTATCAATGTCCTTTACGGACAAGAGATGCTACCAATATCTTTGTATCAACAGACAATCCTGTCAGGTAGTAGAATCAGACTGTGCTCTTGGTCAGGTAACTTTGCAAGATGACTAACTGGGATATGGAGCTTAGCCTGAGGCCACAAGACATAACATGTGTAAAGTTAGGACCTATACTTTTGTATGGGTTATATCTTGTTCGTTCTGTACAGATTCCACTGGGCTAATTGCCTACAGGCAAAAAAAAAAAAAAAAAAAGGAAGTAAGAGTTAATGTAGTAGGTGCTTATGAAGGCAAAACAGCTGCTTCCCTCAAAACCTTTCTTCTTAGTTTTCCTCCTATGGGACATTATTCTCTGCCTTTTTAAGCCATACATTAAGCCAGTGTAAAATTGGCACAGACACAAGCCCATATCTGGCAGATATTAGTCTTCCCAAAAGAACTCAACCTGTGAACTGGTAAGAATTTAAATAAAATGTTTGAAAATTAGATTCATTTCCTTGCTCTAATGTTTCTTCAGGTATTTATATTTTCTGGGTTAGTGGTCACATCACTCAGTATTGTTGAGTGTGAAAAGGGTGTGTGAAAATGTTATGGGCTGACAGATGTTTTGAACTTCTCTATCTCCCCAGCTGCACCAATTCTATCAGCCTGAAAGTGATTTTCCTTTATGATATTTCATACCACATTGCAAATCTAAATTGAGGCCTGTTTCCTAAATACACTTAAATATTAGCTGAATAGAAAAATGTGAATACAGCCAACAGTCCATGAATACACAAATGTATTTCAAAGCATTCTTCACCCTGAGAATCAGAAAATGGCATATCTGGGACAAATGAAGATGGATATAAAAGACCAAATGGAAACATGCCTGTCTGTGTATCTAAGCATTACTATTGTGTCTATCACCATAGTGCCTGTGCCTTTTGTTGAGAAACATTTCTCCTCCTTAATGATGATAAACTCAGGAATATGCAGGGACAAGAGAGCTAATTTATAAATACCATGAACCTCATCCATAATGGCCAGTATCGGGAGGCCACCATCCAGATCATTAAGTGGCAAGATTGGCAACATTACACACGCTTTATCCATGTGCAGAGGCTGGGAGAAAATCGGAGAGGAAAGGAAGGGGTGAAGGGCAGGTGTTCTTTTTGTTTTGACGATTCAAAATCTAATGAGAAACTCTCAATTTCAGATTTTAGCACTGCTTGCAGTACAGACCTTCTTTGTGAGAATTATTTCTAGAAACAAAAGAGGTCTGGATAGATTCAATAAAAAACACATTATTACGCCATGGCTTTGTTTTTATGGTGTGTTACATAAAATTTCCCATTTACATAGTTAGTAATGATGCAACTAAATCCACACTGATATGCTTAATCTGAATTATGTAGAAATCCATCATGACTGATGACTCAGCCAAGATTGAGTCCAATTTCATTTTATTCCTTTAACTTTTTAATAGAAAACCTTAGTTTCCCATTTTTTCTCTATTGAAGCAGTTTTCAGTGTACACTATACAGGATAAGAAATTTCTTTTAAAAAGGTTTTTAAATTTCTTTACTGATTTCAGAGAGAAAGAGAAAGAGAGACAGAGAAAAGCATCAATTTGCTGTTCCACTTATTTATGTATTCACTAGAGGCTTGGTGCATGGATTAATGCACAGGTGGGGTCCAGCTGGCCTGCCCTGATGGGGGCTGATTGGGCCAGGCCGGTGGGGGGGGGAGGAGCTGTGGGCAGTTGGCTGGCTGGCCCTGCCCCTGATTGGGGTGGGGGTGGCCGATCAGGGGCTAGGTAAGCCAGGGGGAGGGGCTGCGGGACGTTTCGAGGGGGGGGGGGAGATCAGGGCCCCAATCAAGCTGGTTGGCCACTGCAGTGCATGTCATAGTGACTGGTTGTTCCAATCGTTTTGCTGTTCCAGTGGCTTGTCTTTTATATATATAGATTGGTTGCTTTTGTATGTGCCTTGACTGGGGATTGAACCTGCAATCTTGGGATATCAGGATGATGCTCTAACCAACTGAGCTACCCGGCCAGAGCAGAATAAAGATTTTCTAATCAGCTTTCAGTATAGAGCAGATCCTATAAATAAATATTGATGGAGTAATATTTTAATGGGCATGAATTATTACTTTTTTTAAATCACCCAAAGATCAAAAGCAATTATGGAATGAATTCTATAACTTGAAGTATTTTTCATTTTATGTTTCTATATTATTTTCCATTTTTATCTCTACATTTCATTGGAGATTATTACCCAAATAAAAATTCACTTTAAGAGAGCTTATAATGTTCTTCTTTTCTCTTTAAAGCATGAATAAGGGTTTATCTTCGAACATCCTGAAAATAACTTGTGGACACTTCCATTCTTCTGGCATTTGTCTAATGTGGCCTATACTTCTACAGGGTAGGTAGGAGCAGGTGTTCTTTGTAGTTGACAAACCCAAAAGGAAAAGTGTCATTCTTCTTTGTGTAGCTCCCCAGGTGCTATGTCAAATTCTACAAATATAGTGATGAACAAATGACTGATTCTGGACCTTACTGGGCATAAAGTCTAGGGATGGTGCTGCATTAGATGACAGAAAGAGGATGAACTGTTTGAAACATAGTTCTTGATCTTAAGGAATTGCATTTAGAAAGGAAGAAAAGGCCTATTTATATTTGCAGATAATTAACCAGGCAATGCAATATGTGATATGACAGTAGAGCTGTCAAGCATTACCAATACTCTTATGAAGGCATTTGAAATTGGAACTCTCAAGGAAGACTTCTTGGAAGAAGTAGAGGCTGACTTGGAGATTGGGGCAGATTTTCATTGGTGGAGAGAAGATTGTAGTGGATGACAGTTAGGGAATGGTGTGGGACAATGTGTGATAGCACATTCGCATAATGCATATCCAGAGGGCATTATGCAGATCAACATCAGTAGAACAGAATTTATGGGAGGAGAGTGTGCGAAAAATTTGTCTGACCAGGTTTGGGCTAGAAGGCAAAGGGGCTCTGGATACCCAGTTAAGGAGTTTAACCATATAGGCCATACCAGTCCACTCAAGGTTTCTTTGAGCAAAATAAATTGTTTCAGAATTATGTGAATCTTGTGAGACCATCAACTCCTAGCCCATGTTCTCATATAACAGACCTGGACAGGTAGTATTATACCAACCTGAACAGGTAGTATTTCTTGTGGAGCATTCTAACTCCCTAGTCACTATGTTCTTTCAGTTAAGATGTTGAGTCTTTTTGCAATCCCAGGCAGACAAACCAGGTTTTCACAAAGCCCAGCCCAATCCTGTTCATCTTGGACACATTAATGCAATAACTTTGATTACCTTGGACACCTAAAAGCCTGACATTTGTCGGAAGTCGATATACTGGTCACCCAGCTGAATTTCAGCACATTTTATAATTGTGACATATGTCCGCAAAATGAAGTAATAACACTCCACTCCCTCACATGAAGATCCTTTTTACCCATCTGCTCTGATGTCCCTGTAACAATATTATGAAGTTGTGTGTGACGTGATGAGGCAATGATGATCAGGGTGACTCTCAGTGCAGCAATTCCAGTGTCATCTCCTGCATTCCTTTTTACTCCCAGGCCCTGTGTGAGTTAAAGCCAGGTAAGCACTATTTCCTCTTTAAAGTACATTAAGGATGGGTGGTGGCCAGCCAAGAGGATAAATTAATTGCCTGCTTAGTACAACAGAGTGCATTATCTTACCCAGAAGTGGGAAGAAATCTTTAGCTTCCAGGTAGCAATACGATGGGAAAAACCAACCATCTACGTCTCAGGGATTCAAAATACCCTGAAGTGGGGCAGCAGAGGAGGCCTTGGATAAAAGTGCAGTGTGTACACTTGTTGAGATGACATATGGGCCATATTCTGGACTCTTCAGTGTTTTCTTTTTACTCCGATGGCTGTACTCAGACCATTGTCGGCTCCAGATGTGGGCTGGCCTCACTGTTCCCGAGAACACTAATTTCTGCCTCTCCAAGGCAGCTCTGACCCTTAGAATTTGCAATCTGTTTTCCTGCAGGAGCGCAGAATACTTGCATCCATGGATACCCGCTCCTTTGTTCTCGCTCTGTTTATCTCCCACCCGTTCTTGAAGGTCTGCCCTCTCCAGGACACTTTTCTGTGTCTATAGTAACACTCACTCTCTTTTATTTTACCTCTCAACCCCACATGGCGAAGGTCCGTGTGGCATCACCCGGAACTGCATTTCACATGCATGTTCTCAGTTTTGGTTGCTTAATAGCATCACCCATGCAAGGATTTCTTTCTTCCTTATTTTCCTTCTTTATTTTTTTTTTAAAAAAGTATTAAATCATTGGCTTTCTACTTGGCTCTGCATCAGAAATAGCTATAAAACTTTGTAAAAACCAAGAGGCTGCATCCAGAGATTAGGATTCTAGGTGGCCCATCCTTCTGCATTTGTATAGAGTCCTGCAGGTGATTCAGAGGCATAGTTATGGAATTTTGATTTAACGTGTTTTGCATAGCCTATTTTTGTTTTATGGGAGTAAATCTTTTCTTTGTAACTAAATTATGAGGCACTGCAGTTTCATTGGAGCATTTTATCTTACACCATTTGCATTGTCACTAGTATAGTATATAGCTTTGGTAATTTACTTGGCAGAGATGTTGGGAGAAGACATGGTTCTGACGGTAGATCTGCTTCTCCAGGGAAATTACTAAACCATTCTGATCACGATAGACATGCAGAGACTCCCATGTAGAGGAGCCTTCCCAGGGCATACATACTTCCAAAGAACACTATTTATTTTGCTAGGAACAGAAGCCTGAAGGCATTTTTAGATTTTTTTTTTCAGAGTCCAACATTTATATGAATAACAATAACCCCTGATGAAAATAAAATTGTGGGATGATCTGGTAGTCTAATCTACATCTAGCCCTGGCAAAGGGTGGAGATGCAGAATCTTATCAGAATCTCCAAATAGACCAAAACAAAGCAAAGAGAAATTGGTGTCCAAGCATGTCAAACTTGCGGCCAGAGAGCTGCATGTGGCCCGCTGGCTGTGAGTTTGACATACCTGGCCCTTGCTCAAGTGCCTGTGCCCCTATGCATCCTGAAAAGAATTGAGATTAGGTGGGGAGAATTTCATCCCACCCCACACATTGTCTTCCCTTTCTGTTGCCGTGGGGTTTTATTCCACAATAGGAAAGCCCTACTGTAGAATGATCTGGAAACTCACCAATATGGGGAGTGGTGATAAAAATGCACCCACCTTTGGGAGAAGGACAAGTGACCATCCTTATAGCCTCTTCAATAGCCAGGCTGGTCAGGATGGACCTGGACATGCTACTTGTGCTCAGAAGGAGGTGCTCTTGTTGGCCTGTAACTGGACACTGTGCCTCCTACAAAGGTGAACCAGGTAAGCTTACAACACAGCCTCCTGATGGTGGCCCCCCACACTCTTCCTGCTTGGCGCCCACGCCCACTACCCCCTCGATTTCAGCTTGGCTGTGTGAGAACTTGTTTAGGCTGCACTCAGGGAACTGAGCAGGATCATGCATCTGAAATTTATTGCTCTTGCCTGGATTTTAGGTCAAAGAGTCTGCTCATCTATCTTAACCGCTTTTAGACCTCCTTCTGTCTCCCCCTCTGCATTGAGGGGGAAGCCTGTTTTCACGTATGTGCTCAGACATGCAGAAGCAAACGCCAACATGAATGAACTGGAATAGCTCTATTAATTTATGCCTCGACAGTAATGACCTTTAGACACGGAAGAATTCTATATGAATTTGTTTCTAGTATATAGCACTGCTAAGTTAACACATTTAGGAACAGACAGGTCCCTGTCTCCAGCTGAGAGGGTAAGTGAGGCGGCTGTGGCTGCAGGCGGAGTTCGGGCAGCATCCCACTAGATGGCAGGGTGGCCTCAGGGATGGGCTGGGCTGCCGCAGGCGGCTGCAAAACACTTTGCAGTCATTATTTGATTTTTCTCATGTTGTTCATTTGGAAATTATATTTAAACTTATTTATTTATGCAGGCACATACATAACATGCGTATTTACAAACAAATACGTCTACACTGTCTGAAATAGCGGTGTTTAGGAAACAATGCATCCCCCAGCCAAGGCTGGCTGACTTCTGTGAGATGGCCCGGTCTGCAGACACCCCGCTGCGCTCCATGCCAGCGTGCACACCATCAAGCCTTATTGATGTTGGGAAGGGGAGCGATGCCTTTGAAAGTCAAAGGGCATAATCCCTTCTGGGCAGGAAACTGTTTTTAACACATGGTTTGGTCAGTTAGGGGCGCTTAGAAAAAAACAACACAAAAACGTGGAGCAATCAGCATCTTACATTCTACGCCCCCTCCTAAAGAGATTAATGGTAAAAGCAGATTAGAGATTTGAATTGTATTCAAATCCTTTCTCCCCTTTCTTCTCCCTCGTCCTCTAATCTCTTCTACTCTTTCACCTTCCCCTCCCTCTCTCTCTCTCTCTCTCTTTCTCTCTCTCTCTCTCTCCCCTTCCCTCCCTCTCTCTCTGTTCCTATTTCTATCAAATCTCCTTTCCCTTTTCTCCTGCATCTGAATTGCAACGTCTCCCCTTTCTCAATCCTTCCTTCCCTCAGAATTTGATGCTGCCTGGCTGCCTCTGATCCCTCATTCCTTTATGCATTCTGCGCCGCCCCCCCCCGCTCCCCTCCCCCCTCCCCCCAAGGATTTGTTAAAATTTCACAGGAAGAGGTGTCTGCACTTCTCTGCTCCTGGACACAGCGGCTTGCAAGCCGCTTTCCTTAGAGCAGTAAGGTCACAGCTATGAGTTGGCTCCCTCTTATCTGCAAACAGTTTTCCAGGGCTTAGGCATTCAGTATATAGGAGGGTCTTTCTTTCTTTTTATTCCTCCTCCAAGTTTAGGTCAGGTTAGAATTGCAGTGAAGGGAGGCTTCTGGACAAGGAAGACTACCCCTGGCAGAGGAAACAGACTCCAAAGGGCTCAGAAAGCGCCTGGCTTTTGCAGTTGTCTGCAGGGGAAAGGTTTCAGGAACTCTGACGAAATTTTCAGAGTGCGATTCTTGGAAGCACCTCTGCCTCAGTTGCCTGGAAGGCAATTTTGTATCAAAAATTGTAACTTTTAATGTATTTTATTTCCAGCTAAAATTAAGATATTCTTTATAGTCCTCCTTCCAATTATCCACACATGGGCTCCTGTGGTTCTGTGTGCCTCCTCCCTTTTCAGTTGTAAGATAATTGCCTTATGGATAATGTGTGGGTAAGGGACAATAGAACAAAAAGCGATCTATACGTTTTAGTCTAGAATAAAAAGTGATGTTTCCCCCTTAAATATTTACATATAGAATATGTAGGTGATTTAGTTTTATGCAATTATCTATAACAGGTATGAATATGGTTATGGGCTACTTTGATATTTACATAACGGTGTGTACCTTTCTGGAAAATTGGGTTGTTGTCACATCTCTGACCCACTATAAATTTAAAATTTTACAGATGTGAACCACAGAAACAAACAGATATTTTGAACTTGATATTACCCCCACTTTATTACCTTGCCAAATTGTTGTTCATGGTAATTAACATATCTTAGGCGCTTGAAACTCTGAATTCCTTTCAAAAGTTTTCAGAAAAAGTAATGTTTAATTGAAGTTTCTTTTTTAAATATATTAAGCTGTGTATTTAGTAATAGGAAAGACATGTCTTCATAATAATGTTCAGTTGTAAAAAAAATATGGCTTAGATAGACCATCTCATCTCTTAAAGATGTTGGGTAACTCAGATCAGTATTTAATATCCTGACTGCCCCCTTTTTTAAAATAATATATATTTTTACTAGAGGCTCAGTGCATAAATTCATGCACCAGTGGGGTCTCTCAGACTGGCCTGTGGGATCAGACCAAAATAGGCTCTCTGACATCCCCCAAGGGGTCCTGGATTGCAAGAGGGTGCAGGCCAGTCCGAGGGACCCCACTGGTGCACGATCAGGGCTGGGGAGGGATGCGGGAGGTTGGCCACCCAGGGAGGAACCACGGGAGGGCTCCAGGGTATGTCTAGCCCATCTCGCTCAGTCCCAATGGGCCAGACCCCAGCAGTAAGCTAACCTACCAGTCGGAGCATCTGCCCCCTGGTGGTCAGTGCAGGTCATAGCGAGTGGTTGAGCAGCCTTAGTATAGCATTAGCATATTACACTTCGATTGGTTGAATGGCCAACCAGCCAACTGGACACTTAGCATAGTAGGCTCTTATTATATAGGATTGATTTCAGAGAGGAGGGGAGAGGGAGAGAGAGATAGAAACATCAATGATGAGAGAGATTCATTGATCAGCTGCCTCTGGCATTCTCCGCACTGGGGATTGAGCCCGCAGCCTGAGCATATGCCCTGACTAGGAATTGAACCATGACTTCCTGGCTCATAGATTGATGTTCAACCACTGAGCAACAGCAGCTGGGCCTGACTTCCCTTTTATTTTCCTTTTTTACTTCTTTCTCCCCTGCTTTTTTCTTTTCATCTTTCCTATATGTCACTGTGATCATTAATGAGAAATTCATGTCAGCTGTTTATAGAATTTAAAAAAAGAAAGCCATTGAATTTCCTTCTTCAGCTTATCATTTTCTTCAAACTGTAGATGCTGACCATCTCAAAACCAGTAGATAGGTGCTGACATTTTATAGATTTGTGCCCTTATTGTAAACCTCCACAAAGTCCTCTAGATTATTTCAGGGTTTTTTTTTTTTTTTTCTCAGCCAATACTGGACGCATTTAGAAATCTAAGAAAAAAATAAATTGTTCCTCTCCTGGTCTACTGTGGCATGCTTCCTGTTGTTAGGTGAATAATTGAGCAGTTTGTATTAATCAGGAGCTTTTTGCAGAGGGGGGTCTGGAGAGGGTAATTGCTAGGGTAAAACAACTACAGAGTTCAGCTTACTGGGGTGCTAATTGGGTAACAGGTGAACATAAAGAGTGAGGAGAAGCAGGAAATTACAACATGGGAGGAAAAATGAAGATGTTAAGTTCCACAACTCTTACAAATGTACTTAAGTCATAATCAGTACTGCAAACTGAGTAGCAAGCTGTTTTCCCTTCAGAAATGTCAGGTTACTGTGCTATGACTGGAATTGTTTTGGGGGAGAAAGGGAGGTGGGTTTCCAGGTGATCACAGCTACATCCAACACTTGCGCTCTAGGCTTTCCAAACCATTGTTATGTGCCCCACGTCAAGAACGCTGTGGGTGAAGCCAGGCTCATTCCCAGGTATGGTTTGACCAGGAGGAGTGAGGATGGCCCTGTCTTCTTGTATCTACTCAATGTCTGTGTGTCCTTTGATAAGATTAGACAATGTACATCTTGAAAATAAACCTTTGACTTAAATAAGCAACACTTCTGTAAGAAGAAATATGGGGATTTGCTTCCACTTTTAGGTGTATTGAATTGAGATCTCTAGAACAGGTTTGAAAGAAAAGAACTTCTAGACCAGCAATCCTCAACCTTGGCTGTGGGTGAGAATCACCTAGGAAGTGTTTAAAACTCCCCATACCCAACTATATTAGAATCTCAGCTGATGGGACTCACACATCAGTAAATTTGAGAACATCCCAGGTGATTCTGATAAGCCAAGGTTGAGAACCATAAATGAGAAAAGCAGAATTTAGGTAAGAGCAACTACCCTGTAACTATTGTGACATAGTGCAATGGTTTTGTAGTTAGTGCCATATTTTTGAATGCCTGTGAAGGATACTGTGAAGGATTGTGTGCAGGAGCTACAGAGTTATTAAAAGGTGATGTAATTCATGTGCTAAATGCTTGGGGGAAGTAATGATCTTTTAGACTAGAATTAAGAACTAGGGAAGGAGGGAGCTATAGAAAATGGGAGTGGGGACTTCAGCTCCCTTGGTCCAGAGTGAGAAGGGTATAAATAAGAATGTTCTGGATTGCAAACCACTAGAGATCTCAAGGTTCTAATTTCGTCACTGGGTGAAATCTCTGCCCTCGCAGCACTGATTTTAGTGCAGTAATACTGATTTTAGACTTCTGATTTCCAGAATTTTAAGAAAGTAAATATATATTGCTTTAAGACACCAAATTGGTAATAATTTGTGACAGTAGCCACAGGAAACTAATAACTAATCACCACAGGGTAAATGAAAGATACTGAGATGTTGATAGGTTTGCTAAAGTCCAAATGCATGTCCCAGACTGGTCTAAGACTTACATTTTGGAGTGACCTGCCTCTTTCTTTGGTCTCTCCTTGCCTTCCTTGTTCAGGGGTCAGTTTCAGATTTTACCCAGGATGCTCAGGAGTTTGCTAATCAACAAGGTGTTTAAGATCCTTAAACTTGTATGTATCCTTATAGACTATATATTGTTGCTTTGTATGAATATGCAATTTTATTTTTTCAAAAACAAAAAAAATTGTGGTATGGGGCTGAAAATGTTTCTTAATTTTTAAACTCAGCATTTTGATTTTAAGATCTATTCATTTTGATATATGTACTTTTGCTGTAACCATTGCTTCTAATGACTGTGGAAAATTTCACAATATTTATTGATCGCCTTTTACTCTCCCCTTCCTCCAGTAACGGATACCTAACTTGTCTCTATACCCCTGCTACAAGGCATATCCTGTCCATGTCCTAGAGATTATGATAAATCATAGAGTACTTAATTGGAACAAGCATTGCCAGATTGCTCCCAGAAATAGCTATTCCAGTCGCTCTGCTACTAACAATGGAAGAGGTAATTCTCTATGTTCCTAGAAATATTTGGCATCATCCAGTGTTCTAACTTTTATTATTCAGATAGGTTTAAAGTACATCATCATTTTGATTTCCATTTCTCTGATTATTATTGAGCTTGGATACCTTTCATATACTTGAGAGGTAGTTGAGTTTCCACTTGTGTGAATTATCTGTTTATATCCTTTGGCCAATTTTAGTTTGGTTTTCTGTCATTGTATTTCCTCTTTTTCTGATTTGCAGGAATGCCTTTTATATTATAGAGCTATGCTGTGCAAAGACAGTAGCAGCTAGCCACTTATGACTATTTGAATTTAAATTAACTAAACATTAAAAATCAGTGCTGTGGGCACACCTACATTTCAAATGTTCCATAGTCACGTTTCTAACATATGGCTACCATATTTGACCACACAAAAAATATTTCCATTATTACAGAAAGTTGTTTAGGACAGTGCCGTTCTAGAGATATTAGTCCCTTTTTGGTTTTAAACATAGCTAATATTTTCTTCAAATCTACATCAACATGTTCTATGACGTGACAGACTAAAGATGGCTGTCCATTCTTTGAATGTTCTTAATGAAAAGTATGTTCTATGTCCCTTCCCCTTGAATCTTGCACCCCCTTTTAGTAGAATATGGTAGAAGTGATGCTGGGCCACTTTTTGGGTGAAAGACTTGGTAAATGGCAGCTTTCAATGTCTGTCTCTTGGAACACTCTCTCAGGGAGCCTGAGTCTCTGTATAAGCAGCCTGACCACTCTAAAACCTTCCAGATTAGAGGGGCACATGGTGGTGCTCTGGTCAGCAGCCCCTGCTGAGCCCAGTCTAGCAGCCATCTCTCCCAATGCAACGGGCATTTTGGTGAAGCTGTCTTGCTGAGTACTCTATTGAGTACTACCAACTGGGTTCAGACAATGCAACATGAGTAGAATAATCCAGCTGAGCCCTCCTGAATTCCAGACCTAGAAAATCATAAAATATTATAAAATGAGTTCTTTTAATCCATTAAATTCCACGGTAATTTGTTATGCTGCAATAGATAACAAGATAGCCTTGGAAAAAAAAAAGAGAAGAGTTTTGATGTAAGGAATGCAATTTAATATGTCTACTATTGCACAGCAACTATGAATGATAGAACCTTAGCAATGGTCAGACTGGAGTTTAGGCTATAACTCTGCCCCTTGGATTATAGGTCTTTTGTCAGGTTGAATCCTGAATCATGGAGGGGTTGTTCTAATGGAGGGATGTGCAAAGTATAGATATGGCACCAAGGATACATGATTGACTCTGCTTCACCAAGTGAGGTGGGAAGCAACTGTCAGGCAAGTGTCCTCAGACTTAAAAGGTTAGCTGTGTATTAGAGGTAGTTCAGGAATAGATCAGACTAAAGCAAGGAGGAAAAGACATACAAGGTAGAGCAATTATGATGTACTAAAACACACTTAAACATTTATTCAAAAATCTGTGTATATATATATATACACATATAGCATATATTAATATATACTTAATATATCTGTATATATTTAATAAATCTATCTGCATATATTATACACATAAATATATATAGGTATGCATACACATATATATGGCAGGTCCTCGAACATTGCTTTGTTCAATGTTGTTTCATTATGATGTTGATGAGATGTTGTAGAGACTTAACACTTGTTTATAGCAATTAGCCTATGGTAAAATTGGTTTTGTTATACATTGTTTCACTGCATTTTCCAAGAACTTATTGACAACATTAAGTGAAGACTTAATGCACATACATTATTGTCTTTTGATGAAAACACATGCCTAATATTAATATAGTTAAATTTATAATATGTTTCTTTATGGTTTTGCTTTTGGCATCTGTATGTATTAAAAATATTTTGCTACCCAGAAATAATGGAGACATTTTCTTATAGCATCTTCTAAGCTTTATAGTTTTGCCACTTTATGTGTAAATTTTTAACACATCTGGAGTTCATTTTTTGTATGGTGTAATGTAGGGATTTGATTTCACTTGGATAACCAATTATCCCAGA
This sequence comes from Corynorhinus townsendii, assembly GCA_026230045.1. NCBI lineage: Eukaryota > Metazoa > Chordata > Mammalia > Chiroptera > Vespertilionidae > Corynorhinus > Corynorhinus townsendii. Next base: position 15,403,433 of record JAPDVU010000007.1, read on the forward strand.
ACAACATTTGAAATAGTTCACCCTTTCCCATTGATTTACAATGCTCACTGTGTCATAAACCAAGTTTCCAAATAGACACAAGTCCATTCTTTCCAACTCCTCTGTATGTTTATTGATACATTACTACCACATTGTACTATAGCGATCATGTCTTAATATTTAATAAGGCAAGTTTTTCCTTCTTCCCTCCCTTCATTCCTTTCTTTGTTTTAATTAAAACTATTTTTAGCTTCACAGTAAACTTGAGGGGAAGATACAGAGATTTCCCATGTCACCCCACTGTATACATGCATAGTCTCCCCCACTGCAAATCCCTCATGAGAGAGTACATTTGTTACAATTAATGAACACAGATGAAACTATATTTTTATTTTCACATTTTAAGGTTATTTAACTATGTGGGAAAATACTTATCATATTATTAAATGAATAAAAAAGAACACACAGCAGTTAGATTCCTGAATCTGCTAGAAATTGTTGTTATTTGTATCATTGGAAGAATAGGAGAAAATATCTTAAAATTTTACCATTATTTCTAGGTGATGAAATCATAGGCCATTTTCTCAATTATCTTCATACTTTCTGCATCTTGAAAAATTTTATGATGAATGTAATCACTTTTACAAAAACCAACATAACTCAACAGATAGAACCTTTATTTTGAAGTGTGATTTCAGGCTTCACTTAGTGGGTGACAGGGTCATCTGGGGAGACACTGAGGCTTTTTCATGCCCCCAAACTCATGTGGAGAAGGAGGCAGCTGCTGCTCCAGTTATGAGGGGGATTGATTATAAGCTTGAGACTCATTGTCTTCTACAGCTTGTGAGCAGGCTCTGAAGGCAGTTTCCATAAAAGAGCTCAAAGCTGAAATAGGTAATTAGCCCCCTGAAGTACATACTTTGACGTGCAATAGCCATTTTTTGTATGTGCTTTGGTGTATCTAATAAATGAGTCCTATTAAATTATTTCCCTCCCTAAGGAAGATTATCACATGGAAACAAAGAGGAGGAAGGGCAAGAGCTTTGCAGAGAAAGACAAAACTGAGACTGGCTCTCATACTTACTAGCTGGGTGACTTTGATTTAATCTCAAAGCCTCTCTATGCCTCAGTTTCCATTCCAGTAAAATGGGAATAATAATATCTATTGTGTCAGGTTGTCCTAACATTTATTAGAAAACACTTCATGGAACAACACAGTGGTTGTAACAGATGGAATTCTAAAATATATAGAAGAATGAATAATATTGACAGTGCCTTGCTCAGAATTGGCAAATGATGAGTGCGGTATTCGTGTGAGCTCAACCCAGATCAATTGTTAAACATAAAAAAATAGGTTAAAATTATTTTGTATTGATGGTGTCTTTAACTAGAATACAGTGTTAAGAAGAAATAGATTTTTTTTCAAGAAAATTCTCAATCCCATCGGCATTATCTGTATATTTATGTTGTAATATTGATAGCATTTTTATTTTCTGAATTTGATTTTATGTAATTACTAGTGGTGCATAAAATTTGTGCATGGGTAGGGTCCCTAGGCCTGGCCGGCAATCAGAGCCTATCTGTGGGGTGACCAGCAGGATGATTGGGGGCCTCCACTGGCACCCACCTTGGCTGGCCTGGGGCCTGTGGACTGGGGGCAGTTCCTGCACTGAGCATCTGCCCCCTGATGGTCAGTGCACATTATAGAGGTCGTTCCGCGGTTCAGTCTATTTTCATATTAGGCTTTTATTATATAGGCTTTTTCTTACAATAAAGTATGTAGATATGTAAAACAGGAAAATGTTTATGTGCAAAGATGTCCCAAGTAAAGAAGGGGCTCTTTCTACTGAAATGCCTCACAGTTCTTCCCTTTCCTCTCATTCTTTCCTTTTCCCATCTGTGGCTGCCCCATTGGACGCCTACGTATCTGATATTTTTTTATAATCTTAGCATGAAGGACAGATTGTTACAGAAAACTGCGTCCCATCTAACAAGCAGTTCTTCAGCTGTTCAAATTAGGTTTGAATTCATACTCAGTTGGATGCAGACAGATGTTGTAGAGTTCTCTCTCACGGCTTTGTCTTCAATCCACCCTCGCTCACTGAACCATTTCTACCTCTGGAGATTTCCACCTTTACTGGGAGATTACCTCATTTGAGTTTGATGTTTTGGGACTATTTTAAAGAAATGTTCCTATTTTATTCTAATTACTTCTTTGTATAGTCTCTGCTGATGTTGACTTTTGTATCCTATAGGAATCTATTTTTCAGTCTGACTACTAAGTAAGTCTTCACTCTTGCTTCTTGTTCTGAGCAGAAATGTCTGTGTTTGTGGGATTCAGAGGTCACCACATGCATGTGGATGGCAGTGGCAATCAACCTCTTCCTTGAATCTCAATTAGTTGGTTCTGAATCCCATTCTTGAAGAGACACTGTATTGATCAAGAAATCTTCACTATACTAATTTAGTATTTTATAGTTTTAAAGGTAAGAAATCTCACTGGGTTAAAATCAAAATGTAGGCAGAGCCCAGCTGGTATGGCTCAGTGGTTGAGTGTTAACCTATGAACCAGGTTCGATTCCCAAACAGGCACATGCCCAGGTTGTGGGCTCAATCACCAGTGCGGGCCATGCAGCAGGCAGCTGATCAATGATTCTCTCTCATCATTGATGTTTATATTTCTCTCTCTCTCTCCCTTACTCTCTGAAATTAATAAAAACTTATTTTTTTAAAAAAGAACTCTCTACTATCAACTACCAAAGTAACTCTAATCTTAGGTCTTGGCTCACAGATATAGATGATAGGAACTCAGTGGATGCCTGGTTCAATGCTTGTAGACAATTTCTGAAAGTCATTGCTCCTTTTTTTTTTTTAAAAAAAAAATTCTTTATTGATTACGGTGTTATATATGTGTCCTTATTCCCCCATTACCCCCTATTCCCCCCTCATGCCCTCACCCTCCTGTTGTCTGTGTCCATTGGTTAGGCTTATGTGCATGCATGCAAGTCCTTTGGTTGATCTCTCCCTCTTACCCCCACCCTCCCCTACCTTCTCTCTGAGGTTTAATGGTCTGATTGATGTATCTCTGTTTCTGGATCTATTTTTGTTCCTCAGTTTATGTTGTTCATTATATTCCATAAATGAGAGAGATCATGTGATATTTATCTTTCTCTGCCTGGCTTATTTCACTTAGCATAATGCTCTCTATTTCCATCCATGTTGTTGCAAATGTTTGCCTTTTGTCATCAAGTTCATCCTCAAAAGTGAAATTCTGGATTCTGGAAAGATCATTGAGAATCATTGTGGTTTGCAAAGGTACTGGGGCCAGATACCTGGAAGTTTCTATGTAATTTTCATTCTTTACTGTCCTTTTGCCCATTGCCTATGCATATTGCACTTTTTTGCAGATAAAATAAATTTATGTACCTCACAGACTTTTGTGATGCTGATGATCCTCTGCTAGCTTTTTTTAAAGAACTTATTTCATTTAAAAAAAAAAAGTATTTTCAGCAGAGTTTTGCATTTAAGGCTCTCAAAATATGACACCATCCTTCAGTGTCCTTTCACTGTATCTCTTTTCTTATACATTGGATCAGTAATTTACTGGTCTCATCACCATTTTATCACAATATCATGTACACCTTTCAGTCTTATTCCCATGTTATTCTCTTAGTCCAAAATATCCTTCACTGAGTTTAAAAATCTTAGGAGTCTTTCTTGTCCCTGCCCATGTCTGAAGCAAATTCCTCTTTTTTAGCAGATCCCCCCTTCCCTCCTTCCACTGTACCACTGTTCCTGCAGACATTTAGATAACTTCTGAAAGAAAGGGGGGAAAAAAGAACTTTTAGAAATGCTTCGTTTAAAAACAACCTTCCCTCTTTAAAAAACAACAACCCACAGACCTTTGTGTATATTGACGAGCCCATCAAATTCTATATGGCAGGAAATGAATCAAACTACAAATATTGATCAAGAAACATGCTTGTTGCTGATCAGAGATAACATTACTTATAGAAATGTGCATTTTGGTCAATATTTATTCCTTCCTAAAATTACACAATTATGTTTTCTTCTGTTAAACTCAATTTGTCCAATTTGGTATAATGTAATTTCCTATACCTATGTATAATTTATTTATATGATTAGTGTATCCTCTGTGGGAACTTAAACTGATATAACTTCCTTTGAACAACATATCTGGGGCAGTTATGATGTGTTATCACCAGCTAAGGGAAATATATTGCTCATGAGTCACAGAAACAAATGTGAGCAAGCAATTGCTTATAGTGATCAATTTTCAAGCAAGGGCAGGGGTGGACAAGATTTATGCTGGTCATATAACTAAATTCCCCCAATCTTAAACATATTTAAATCTAATCTTTGGTAATAAGATAATAGTAGTTAACAAAATAAAGGATTTTTAATTATTGTTTATTATCTAAGGCACATTACAATCATTAACTGACTCATTAATGTATATATACTACTTATGCAGGTATATATACTCTTTATGCTAAATGAAAAGCTGGTAACAGTGAGTGTAGACATTGTTTGCTCAATGAGTATTTATAAGGTGTCTGGAGAAAGTACAATGCTGTACTTGTTGCTGATAGAAATATAAATGAGTTAAGCTATGGGGAGGACAAGATTTACACCGATGAGCATAGAGCTTAAAATAACCATATGATATGTGATATACTTTAATTTCCTCACCTGAATATGGTGAATGCATATTAGCTATTATTGTTATTACTAGTAGTAACTGTATATAAAGTAGAAATGAAAAGAAGTCTTAGGTCCTTCTAGATATAAGAAGTAAGCAGTTAAACTTGAGATGGTTTTGAAAATGGACGGTATTTTTATATGTGGAGAGATAGTAGAAGATGTGTGGCTGGGGAGTTGTCTGCTGCCTAAGCAAGTTCAAGTTATTAAAAGTGAAAACTGAATTTGAGTGTTAGGCCTACTGAAGGGAGACCAGGCTTGTTTATTGGGAGAAATTAGAACTAATACTAGAAATACAGAGTGGGTTTAATTGGTGGACTATCATGTGGGAGGGTAAAATAATAGAAAGTAATAATGAATTGGAATTAGAAGAAATTATTTTAATCACTCTGTGGATTTGAGCAAGTCATTTAGCTTTTCTGTGCTTCAGTTTCTTCATCTTTAACACATGAACATTGTAAGCTAAATCTAATTTTTTCTTAAGTATGATAAAATTTGGTTTGTGATAACTCCTATAATATATAGCAACCTGCACACATAGCACAACACTGCTTAGTGCTTTATACTTGTACTTTATAATATTGTTGTACAAATATTTTATCATAACAATCACCATCATTACAATTATTATTAACTAGAGGCCTGTTGCATGAAATTTGTGCACTGGAGTGGGGGGAGTGGTGTCCCTCAGCCCAGCCTGCACCCTCTCCTATCTGTGACCTCTCAGGGGATGTCCAACTGCCAGTTTAGGCCCAATCCCGCAAACCAGCAGTTGGACATCCCTCTCACAATCCAGGACTGTTGGCTCCTAACCACTCACCTGCCTACCTGCCTGATTGCCCCTAGCCGTTTCTGCCTGTTAGCCTGATCGCCTCCTAACCGCTCCCTTGCTGGACTCATTGACGCCTAATTTCTCCCCTGCTGGCCTGATCACCCCCAACTTTTCTCCCCTGCTGGCCTGATCGCCCCCAACTTCCCTCCCCTGCTGGCCATCTTGTAACAATGTGGGGCGGCCATATTGTGGTGGCCATCTTGTGACGACATGGGGGAAGCCATCTTGTGACGATGTGGGGGCAGCCATCTTGTGACAACACGGGGCAGCCATCTTGTGAGGGCATGAGGGTCAATTTGCATATTGCCTCTTTATTATATAGGATAACATTTATAAGTTGAGGGATTGATTTCATTCTCTAGGTGATAAAGAACAAATGCATTTGTTTTATAATAGGTAAATATCCTTAGGAAAGAAACACGGAAGCAATTCTGACCCTAAAATTTATTAGCATGTCAGGTTAAGGAATTATTTATAACATATAGACAAAAGTATTCTTATACTTACTACATAAAAAGGTCCTATCTTTCCCAAGAAAATTGGACAAACAACATGAATTGGAAATTCACAAAGAATTTTAAGTGACTGATAAATTTATGCATTTATCAAAACTTTAAATTTATGCTCAAAGGAATATAAATAAAGAATATATAGGATTTTCAATCATTATAAGGAGTAATACTAAAATAAGTTGTGGTTTTGGTGAGGATATAGAAAAATGGTACTTTCATACATTGTGGTAAAGGTAAAATTTGATACAACTTCTGTGGAAAAATAATTTGGCAATATTTATCAACACTCTTAGAATGTTTTTTTCCCTTTCATCCTAAACTACCATTTTGAAAGATTTAGTCTAAGGAATTAATTATAGATGCATATGTGCAGATTAACATCATGGATGTCATCACCATATTTTTTAAAGAGAAAAAATGGAAAACAACTTACATTTTCAATATGAGAAATTGTTTAATTAGATAACACAAATCTATAGAAAGAAATACATTGCTGGCATTTAAGTTATGTAATAATAATAATATGTGATAATATAGAAGTATACACACAATTAACAAAAGCAGTTTCAAATCTAAATCTATTATCTCTATCTACAAAATATAAATTTATAGGTATACACACTAATGAATGGAAATACATTATAACATTAATAATGATTATTGTGAAATGCTGATTTATATTATTATATTATTTACTTCTTTTGACCTAACTTTTAGAGGTTTTTTCTCTACTGACCCAATATTCTGTAATGTTAAAAAAATAATAACATTTTGGCATGAATAAGATCACAGTCTGTCATGGTTAATCTTTTCATTCTGGCTCACTGATAAGACAAAGTGAAACTCCTGTGACTTTTGACCTGTGGTAAACTCAGGTTTATCATGTATTGATCTATATTTGATTTTCTGTCCTAATGGGGACTTCATCTGAATTTGAGCTATCAGTCAGTTATTAGACGATCTCACCATGCCTATTCAAAGACAAAATAAGATCATTACAGTTTATTTTGTGACAGTTACCTATACATTTCAAACTTCCATGATAGAATAAAATCACAAAAGCACTAGGAGTTAGTATTCTCATCTTTTGAAAATGCTGTAATATAAATAAACTAAAAAATTACCTGGTTGATATGTACTTATTTAATGTATTTGTTTATTTAAATGGCCAGTTTACATGGCTTTTTGGCCAGTTTGTTCAAAGAATTAAAGTTCCATTCTTCCAAACAACTGGCCTTATATCCCAATTGTTAAATGACTATGCATAAACACAAGTATAACTTATGAAAGCCTTTTTAAAGTACATTATGGCACACAGAATAATAAAGGGATTTTAAGGTTAGCTGCCCTGATTCAGCACCCACCATTCCATAATCTCCCAGGAATGATTAAAGACAGTGATGTGGGTAAATGTTGAACAAATGGTTATCTAAAAGGTGGGTGGAGAGTTCTGATTTGTGTATTAGCCTATTCTCATGGTGCAGATATTCCCTCTATTGTCAGTTTTGAGATTCCAGTGTGAAGTCACTGAGAGCTGTTGGGAAGAGAAGTGTACAATCAACTCTCCAGTCAGTACGGGCCAGTTGTACTGAGAAAATACCTCTAATGTGCTTACATCTATTGTAAGCTCTAAATGGGTTCATTATGCCTGTCTCTTCCCACTTAATGAAGCGTTCGTTTTTTTCCCCTCCAGTGCCTCACACAATGCTGAGAACACAATCAGTAAGGTTTATTGGGGGTGTGGGGGTGGAGAAAGGCTTTCAGTAAAATTACATGAGTTAAGAGACACATGGAGAAGAGGGTATGGGCAAAGTGTGGACTAAAGAAGTTTATCTATATTTAAAATATTTTTGCATAGGATATTTTGTATATAATTACTCAAACATCAGCCTTATTTAAATAAATGCAGTAGGTACCAATTTTTATTTGATGAGTTATGTGGGAGAATTTGTCTTAGAAACAAAGAAAATGGGATAAATATAAAAGCACAGTTTTAGCAAGAGAGAAATATTTTGTGACTAAAGCTAAATGCCTGAAAAATAAAAGCAATTCAGTTTCCCAATATTAATTATTGAGCCATATCCTGCTATTGATCTGTGCATGTGAAAATCAATGTAAAGATAAGGACCTTCATAATTGACAGGCGTAATTTTGAGGTGTATACTCATTGACATTCAAAGAGCCAGGAAACAATGAAGACATTATGGATGAGCAAACTTTGGATTTATCTGAAGTTTTAATGACTACTTTTCAAACGTTTAAAAGAAGTGGGAGAAAGAGACATGAGAAGCATATTATTTCACTCCCTATTCCTTCCAGGTTTGCAAAAAAAGAAAAATATGCAACCTGACAGATTACAGAATATTATATTCATAGAGCCTCTTAATTTCGCAAAATTCTTTCACATTCACATTCACATTCACATTCACATTCACATTCACATTTGATTTTCATTTAAAACCTGTGGGTAGAGGCCATGTAGGTGTTTTTCTCAATTTCTAACAGATGGGGAATGAGATGATGACCCTGGGCTGTGACTCTTACTGATGTCTGCTTTTTATTAAAATATATATTCTCCCTGATGAGTGTGTGCAAATGAGTAGATGGATTTTTGTTTGGAAAGACAAAGATGTGGAAAATTAATCAGAGGACCTTACTTAGCTTTTATTTTCTGGTGGGAAAAAAAATCCTATTTTTTCCCTACTTATTCCACTGGTGTCCTCTCTGGTTCATGGTGACTCTAGACCTGGTAATCTCATGGGAAGTTCACAGTAAGAGAACAGCACAATCAATCAGAAAAGATAATCTACTGATTTAGGACTTTTGTTTTGTCCACTGGCTTAGTTATTTCTTCAGTTAGGTCTGGTGCTCCACTCTAAGACTGTTTTCTGCAGCTCTTCTGACTTTATGCTACCCTACATCAAAACACTCAAATAGTATCTTGCTTTTTTTCACTTCTGTCAGGGACGAAGTATATTGATCCCTTCACTTTATCTTTTCCTTTTTTTTTCATCAAACTCTATTCTTAAACACTCCTATTCCCTTATTATAAAAAGGGAATAACACACACCTATCATTCTATGGTTTAATTTTAAGCACTGAATGAAAAAAAATGTTAAAAATCAACACATGACCATATTTTAAAATCATAGTCATATAAATTTTTTCCTGCACTAAGTTTTGGAAGCTGTGCTGGTAGGGAGTGGTTGAGAACAAGTTGAACTCTACAGAGAAAGGTGAGGAGCCTGTAGGTGAGTCTTGAAAAAATTACTTTTGTTCCATGCCCAGACCAGCATGGCTCAGTGGTTAAGCATCGACCTATTAACCAGGAGGTCACTGTTGAATTCCTGGTGAGGGCACATGCTCAGATTGTGTAGGGTGTGCAGGAAGCAGCCGATCAATGATTCTCTCTCATCGTTGATGTTTCTGTCTCTTTCCCTCTCTCTTCCTCTCTGAAGTCAATAAAAATATATCTTTTAAAAATTACCTTGCTCCAATAAACAAAAGCCCACTCAACCTGGCTCAAGTAAAAAAGGAGTTTATTGAAAGGACTCCACAGGCATTATTACAGCTAGGAAAGTTCTAAAACTAAGCTCTGCTTGTCTGGCCAGTATGGTTCAGTGGTTGAGCATCGACCCATGGACCAAGAAGTCACTGCTTTGATTCTGAGTCAGAGCAGATGCTCAATCCCCAATAGGGGGTGTGCAGGAGGCATCTGATTGATGTTTTTCTCTATTCCTCTGTGTTTTTATGTCTCTCTCCCTCTCCCTTTCTCTCTCTATTTAAAAATCAGTAAAAACATAGACCTGTTTAGATAACCACAAAATGACTAGATTGGGCAAGGTGTGAATGAAGGCTGCTCTGTCAACCACTCATTGGGTCACATGGTCTCTGGCTTCTGTGCCCTGCTGTGAGCTCAGCCATTCTATCCTTCTCTCAGCTGGATTAAAAGGCAGCTCATGGCCTGCCTGCTCCCCTTAACTTTTCTCTGCTCTTGCCTTCCATTTGCTTGTTCCTTATTCTAGCTCTGACAACACAATCTCCCAATTTAAGAGCTGACTTCCAATTGACTATAGTCTAAATTCTGATGTGGTCTCTTGCTAAGCATAATGTAAATATTTACTCCTTGGGCTAGAGCCCTGAGTTGCCCTTCCCAGGCGCAGAGAGTATGGCAGCTTCCCTAAGGGCATGTGGAAGGAGGGGCAGTAATTTGGAAAGTTTAGCATACCAAGATTAAAAAAATGAAAGCCAAAGTTCAAAACATTTTTGAAGGAACCTTATGAAATTGTAATTGTCTTCAGGTGTACTGAAATGAAGGACATAAGTAGATAAATAGTATCATTTAAGGATAAAGAAAGTTGGCAAACTTACATTATTTTCCCTCTCCCCTCCCCCCGCCCACTTAGGTAATGAGGACACAATGATGGATTTTGGATTGGAAGTACTCTGTGCAGGAAATATCCCATGAGAGTTTTATGGGATAAGTTATATCCTGAGAGGGGAGAGGTTTGGAACCATAGAGGCAGAGGTCATCAAAGATGTATATATAACATAGCTATATATAAAGTATTAATTTTATTTCTTCGTGTTGTGGCTTTTTATTGCTTTCACATGGCAGAAGATATCTCTACAGTTCTCCTATCTACACTAATCTACACTAATCAAAGAGAAACATGCAAATTAACTATCACTCCGCTACACCCACAAGCCACGCCCACCAGCCAATCAGGATTGAGTATGCAAATTAACCCAACCAAGATGGTAGCCAGCCACAGCAAGCAGGAGGCTTGAGTTGCCCATGGTGATGGAGGAAGCCAAGCTTCCCACCAGCCCTGGCCGGCCCTGGTCTCCGCTCAAGGCTACAAAGTTTCAATTATAGAAGATAAATAAATTCTAGATATTTGCTTCCAGCCGGCTCTGGCCTCTGCTCAAGGAGGCACTGAAAAATAAAAAGAAAAAGAAAAAATGGAGGGGCTGTGACCTTGGGTCCCGGGGGGGGGGGGGGGTGCGGGGCAGGGGGGGTGATGTGTGATCAGGCCAGGATGAGACGGCAGATCAGTAGGGGGATAAGCAGACCAGTAGGGGGGCCAGTTGGGGGTGAGCAGGCCATCAATGAGGGTCAGTCGGAGGTGATCAAGACAGCGGGGAGGGGCAGCTTGGAGTGAGCAGTCCAGCAGGGGGGCAGTTGGGGGTGAGCAGACCAGTGGAAAGGGAAGGTGGGGGTGAGCAGGTCAGCAGGGGGAGAGAGTTGGGGTGAGCAGGCTGGCATGGGGCCAGTTGGGGGTGATCAGGCCGGCAGGCAGAGTGGTTAGGGGCAAGCAGGCAGGCAGGCAGGCAGGTGAGCAGCTGGAGCCAGCAGTCCCAGATTGCAAAAGAGATGTCTGACTGCCAGTTTAGGTGTGATCCCTATAAACCAGCAGTAGGATATCCTTCAAGGGATCCCAGATTAGAGAGGGTGCAGGCCGGGCTGAGAAACACCCTCCCCCATGCATGAATTTCGTGCACCAGGCCACTAGTATAATTATAAACTCCTTGAGTCATTTCAAAGAATAACACATATGTCATTTTGCACTATATTTATCTATATATTAACTATGTCTCTTTTTCCCCAATAGACTGTAAATTTCTTGAGGATACTGCATTTTTCCCATCTTTGTGTCTTTCCCATCTTGCATTTAGTAAGTGCCTGATACATATCAGGCTCTCAATAAATGACAATTCTCTTTTCTGTTCAAGGAATGCTGTGCTTTTATTTATTTATTTTTTTTAAGATTTTCAACCTGAAAAAAGAAGACCACATTGTGATTAAGTGGAGGTTAGACAAGAAGATAGCAAGAGGTGAACCACATTCTGAAAGAACCTACAAGCATGATTACAGAGTCTCTCACAGTGTGGATATTTGGTTGTCTAAGGAGAATGTGAGAGGTGGTAAAGAATGAAATTGCAGTCACATATGAGAAAGATATAAATCTTTAGAACTGTAGATTTCCAGCTTCTTTCAGCCCTGAACTATCTTGTGGAGGAGAGATGAGACTTCACTGCTCCAGATGACAGAACTAGCATTTAGGAGGATATGTTAAAGAGGTTGCATTTCAATATTAAATAAGGAAGAACTTTAATGGGGCAGAGGTACCCCTAGTAAAAGTGGATTTCAATTGACTTTTATTGAAAGAAAATGTTCAAACAGAGGCTAATGATCTGAGAGAGATGACAGAGAGATTTGTTTACTGGGCTGAAACTTTTCCTAAACTCTAAAGAACTTTCCACATTTAGCATTTTATGGTGCAATATTTGTTGAATGGAAATGAAGCCTTCTGTGCATTTAAAATGTAATCCACATACATGATGATGTCCATATTTCTTTGGGGACATTCACTAATCAGATTGAATAACTATTTCTTTGATGCCTTTATATGACTTTTTTTCTCTCATGAAAGTCAAGAAGAGACATAAAAAATAACATTTTATATCATCTTGTACCTAGAGAAAAATATTTCAGAGAAGGAAAAACTGACAGGCTTGTTAAGAGTAAGGAAAACTCTCAAGAAGATTAGCAAGTATGAATCATGCGTCTAGATCAGAAGGGTCAGTTCAATAAGGCAAGCTTTAAAAAGGTCCATTGGTCTGATCCCCAAGAGACAGGTTATGAAATGACTGCTGCCAATCAAATCTCAAGTTGAGGGCTCTGTGTATGTGAGTGTGAGTGAGTGTGCATGTGTATTTCAATGGTTCAAATGTCGAATCAAAACCTATGTCAGTCATCATGGTGTCAGTGTGGTGGAGATGGACAACATGTAGCTGGGGATTGGGGAAACTGAAAGGTCTCTTTAAATGTTGAGAATTCTTGTTAGAGTATCAGCAAGCAAGAGAGGATGTAAAGCATAGTATATAATTCTAGGCACATTTATGACCAGAAAATTTTCTATGTTAATGATGGAAGAAAAACTATCATATTATCAAACACCTTCCCACAGACAAACCCTAACGGAGGCTTCTCATTTCTAATTCATTTAACTCCAGTATTATTGCCCCACTCTTTCATTTCCTCCCTCATAACTCTTTACTATTGACTATAGTTAGCCCTTGCTCCTCACAGTTTCACAAATTGATGGTTATCATGTTCTTACATGTGATTTTTTCCATGTTTGAAATGTTCTTATACCTCCTTTCTAGTTATTCATCACAACTTAGAATTTAAAAACAACACTAAAAATGTACCATATATTTTTAAATCACAGCATCAAAAGTAAAAGTATCACAGTATGTGGTATCACAGTATATAATTTATTCCCAGCTATCTATTAGTAGCATGGTTTTGTATAATCCCCAGATCTGTTCCCAATCATTCTTGTCCACAGTGTTCCCTGTTTGCTGGCCTGCTTTTGAAGGAAACTGCAACACCTTCAACAGGAATGAACAATAGCATAACAATTAATTTTTCTTCCGCATTTGTGTTGTGACATCCATAGGATACTATGTCACTTTTAGAATTATAAGAAACTAGTGGCCTGGTGCATGAAGTTCATGCACATTAAAAGAGGGACCTAGAGTCAAGTCCCTGCCCACCCACATGCACCTCAAAATTGCATGAGACCCAAACCCAGCCAGTCCCACCCTTGTCAAGCCCTGCTGGGCAGGGGGTGTAGCCTCATGTCCCCTAGCCCAGTGCCAGGATGGGGATGTGGCCTGAGGTCCCCCAGATGGGACCAGGGGTATGCCTTGAGGTCCCCCATCAAGCCCCACCAGGTGGGGGATATGGCCTGAGATCCCCTGTCAAGTCCCGCTGGGTTGGACATGGCCTGAGGTCCCCTGTCAAGCACTGCCAGGCAGGGGGGCACAGCCTCAGGTCCTCTGGCCCAGTGCTGGGGCGGGGGGAACAGCCTGAGGTCCCCTGGCCCAGCACCAGGACCAACACCTTGAGGTCCCCCGTCAAGCCCTGCCAGGAGGGGGTGTGGCCTCAGTTCCCCTGGCCTGGTGCCTGAGGTCCCCCAGCCTGACCCCGGGGACGGGCATGATTTGAGGTCCCCTGTCAAGCCAGCCTGAGGTTCCCTGTCAAGCCCCATGGGGGTGGGGGAGGGTGTAGCATCAGGTCCCTGCTGATTGCTGGTTAAGGCTCCTTAAGAGAACTTGGCCTCAGCTGTGGGTGCAGCCATCTTTGTGATGGAGTGATGGTCAATTAGCATATTCCCTCTTTATTAGATAGGATGAGTCTAGCACATTTCTTATAATTCTCTTGTATTTCTAATATGATACTTTTGCAAAAAGCACATGAAATTTTAGCTCAATCATTAACGTTAACAAGGCTTTTGAGGTTAACATATGTTGATTGAAGGTAAAGACTGAAAGCATCAACCCCATATCTTCATCTCGTTGACTAGGCTTTGCCTATTGCAATGCGACTTGAGTTCCTCTAGGTGGGATCCATGACTTATCTGTCTTTTGGAATAGAACCTCTCATAGTGGCAGCATATAAAAGGTACATATTTATTTATTCATTACAGAAATATTTTTGAGCCTTAACTATGGTGTGGACATCGTGGGAGGCTCAGGGGAATGGTGATAAAGAACAGGACAGCCTGATATCTGCTATCTAAGGCAGGCAACATAATATATTAGTTGGAAACAATCTGAATTTGAATACTATACTAATTCTACTCCTTAGAAAATACATGACCTGGCAAAAACTATGTGAGCCTCCACTTTAAAATTTCATTTCTATTTTTTAATCAGTTCAAAGGGGGATCTCATTGGTGAGGAGACCTTGAGGATTCATTGAATTAGTACAAAGTGTTTTGACCACTGCCTGACATAATACATGTTAATTATTTTTATGATCATGGTGTTTATATTCTAGATGAAGGATGGATAATTTAAAAATTACAGCATGAAAGTGTGGCAGGGGTTATGAAAAGGGAAATCTGGAGTATTATGGAGAATTCCACTGAGGTTAATTGACCTCGTCTAAAGGACAAGGGGAGTGTCTGGAGGAAGCCAGTGTCTGAGACCTGATCTGGTAACGCGGGCTGAATGAATGCCAACAGCGACTTTCTGTTCCTTGCAGGAATATTACTGAGCTTGTGAATTTCCCAGGCTTTACCACTTTTCTCCCTAATTCCTGTTCTGCTAGCAGCAGTGGTGCCATTTTGGCCTCTTGTGCCTTCAGAGGCTCTGCTTAGCAGATGATATGCACATTCTCCTGTATATGTGTGTTGTTTAGTTTTGTGCTCTTCCTGGTTGATTTTCATTGATAGTTAGAGTGGTTATAACCAAAGATGAGAGATTTTTGCATTACATTCTACATGTGAGGATGGAAGGGCTGGAAACCAGGTATGGGTAGAGTAAATGTTCCAGATCAGATCAGGGCTGAGCAAAATTATGAAATAGGTGACATTCATCATTAGTGCTCATTATTTCTCTTTTACAAGCACGTCAGTGTAACCAAAAACCTGTTGTCATCATGTTTCTCTAGGGTCTCTTCTGTTACTAGGATAGCAAACTAATTGATTAAAAGTACAATATTTATAAGGCAAGTATAATTTATTATTTAATATGGACTTTTAAGGAGGAAATGGGTCATTGTTAATTATTTCAGGACAATGGGCATAACCCAGATTGTCTTGGGCAAATGAGGATGTATGGTCATCTTTAAATATTAAAAACTTCATGTATTAGCCTTTTGGATCCTTCATTGTATATCTAACAAATGCTACCTTTTGCTTTGAGCACTTAGAAATAAAAAGGCCAAGTGAGAAGACAATGATTAATCCAAATTAATGAATTTCTAATGATACAATTTTAGACATTTTAGCTCATGATGAGGAAGATTTGTAGATCACATTCTTAGGAGCTGTTGAATTATGCACTTTGTAAGTGAATCTAAACTTGGCCTTGGCATAACCTTTAAGGAACATTGGGGTATGTATGTGTCCATGAAAATACACAATCAGGAGAGTTGGCAACTCTTTTTATTTCAGTTCATACACACCAAGACAACTCACAATTAGGACTGGCATCAAAGTTAAATTATATTCAGTGGTAAATAATTCATAACACATCTTTTTCTCATTTCCCTTGCTT
The DNA here is from genome assembly GCA_026230045.1 of Corynorhinus townsendii. NCBI lineage: Eukaryota > Metazoa > Chordata > Mammalia > Chiroptera > Vespertilionidae > Corynorhinus > Corynorhinus townsendii. The sequence goes on from JAPDVU010000007.1 coordinate 15,419,555, forward strand.
AGCCCAAACTGAGACCCATTTTGTGTTCCATTGCTCCTTTGAGAAATAATCATTCACCACCTCAGCCCTTTTCCCAATTTATGTCTTTCTGACAATGTCCACAGTTTCATAATACCTCATTATCTTCATTCTCCCACTGAGCCTGCAGAGTGATGGCATTCGCCTTGCCTGAGGAATGAAGAGACAGTTTTCCCTCTCACAACAGCCATGCACACTGAGATCAGACCAGCACATTCTCAGGCTGATTCCAAATGCATTCCCTGGAAAGGGCGGGGTGGGGAGCAGACTTGCTCATCCTGATGGCCACCAAGTGGAAGATGGTTCTGCCAGGTCTCCTGACAGTTTTCCCAGTCAAAGAGAAAAGCTCTGGAGTGCTTAGAAAACAAAGTTATTTCAGGGTTGTTTGGCTGTGAGCTGATAAACAAGGCTTAGGGTGAGAAATACAACACACACACACACACACACACACACACACACACACACACACCTCTGGTCAGTTAAAGACAGAGGTGACATACTTAGCAGTCAAGCTACATTGCTTTCTTTCTGACCTGTTGGCTACATGTTCAGTTGATAGCTTCCTGCTACCTATCACAAAACCATAAACATATTTTAAGAAGAGAGTCCAAATTGCTCTGATACCTTTAAAGAGAACAAAAATTTGGCCTCTAGGACTTGATTTTTCATAGATATGCCATGGGTGGTGTTTAAATATAAGCTTTTGATTTTAGGTTGAAGTGATCTTGTCAGAAAGGTACATGAAAGACACTTACATGATCTTTTCTACTTAGGGTTACAGCTGTTCCGCCTCACGTCTTTTATCCCCAGAACACTTAACTGGCACCTGACTTCACTCCACTTTAGTAGTTGATTCAGGGAAGTCTGTTTTCTGTTTTTCCTATTTCCCTTCCTTCTTTTTAATTTTTTCAATTTTTTAGTCATGAAGAGAGTTGGATTTGGAGATGGCAGTAGTGTGAAGTGAGTGAGGGATGCTTGCCTCAGACAGATTTAAGGGAGCACCAAAAAACCCAGTACTTTGAGATAAGTAATATCTTAATGTAATCTTTTAAAAAGATAAAAATCAATGAAAAAAAAAACATGATAAGCAAAATACCAAAATTTAAAAATAAAACAGGATCAACATTACTGATTTTTCCTTTTACCCCAGGCTCCACTACAATCTACTGGGTGAATTATAATGAAAACAAGCAGGAGAATGAGGTGGCATTTTTGAGGCAAATACACATCTATTTCTCCATCTCTTCCAGGGGCACATTGGCTAAGGGCATCATGGATCACAGTCAACTGAATCTCAAGTATTCATTGAGCAACAATTCTCCTCAGCCTTTAGGTACTATCATCATATACAACAGCCCTGAAGACACAGTTCTGGAATTCTGTCTAAAGGGAGAGGTGGGGCAAAGGCAAACCAATTAGATAAGAGATAACATATCTGAGAGGATCTGCTCAGTAGAAAAGGGGGAAGGGCCTGATCAGAGTGGCTCAGTGGGTTGAGCATTGTCCTGTGCACTGAAAGATTGCCAGTTCAATTCCAGGTCAGCACACATACCTGGGTTGCAGGTTCGATCCCCAGTTGGGGCATGTATGGAAGATGGAAGGCAATTGACCAATGTTTCTCTCTCACATCACTGTTTCTCTCTCTCTCCCCGCCCCCCCCCCCCTTTCTCTCTCTCTCCCTTCCTCTTTCTAAGTATGTCCTTGGGTGAAGATTTTTAATAAAAGGTGGGGGAAGGGAGGAAGAAAAGGGAATTTGGATCAGGGAAGGGACTAGGCTGTTGTGGAAGGTTTCATGGTAAGAACACGGGTGTGAATCAGAGGGTGTGCCCAGTATACTTGGTGAGGTTTAAGAGGATACTGGCATAGAAATTGCACACTAGAGAAAACTTTGGACACATTACTTACCCTCCCTGATTTAGTATTTTTAAATATTTACCATCCTAATGGGTATGAAATTTCTCGTGATTTTGATTTACAATTCTCTAACGATTCATTATGCTGAGCATGTTTTCATTTCCTCATAAACCATTTGTATATTTTTGGGACAATGTCTCTTCAAACCCTTTGCCCATTTTTAATTTGGGTTATTTGATTTTATTATTGTTTTGAGTTGTAGGAGTTCTTTATATATTCTGGATATTAATGCCTTATTAGGTATTTGACTTGCAAATATTTTCTCCCATTTTGTGGGTTGCATTTTCACTCTGTTGATACACAAAAATTTGCAATTTTGATGTTCAATTATCTATTTTTTGTGTATCATTGTCTGCACTTTTGGTGTTTTATCCATTCTTTCTCTTCCACTTAGTAGTTGATTTGGGCAGATCTAATGCAATCTCTGGACCTCAGTGACTACATCTATCTAACTACCAAATTTGGCATCTGTGGTTTAAAAATGTATTCACAATGAAGTAGAGGCTCAAAATTGTAAAAGCACATGAAACTATCAAAGCTAAATAGGCCTAAGTTCAGGCAAAATAAAGTTTAGGTTAGGCATAAAGAAATATTTCCTTTATTTAATGTTTTTATTTTTTAGAATCAACAAAGAGCCCCTGAAGTTACTGTGGACTTTCTTTTCTGGAATATTTACCTGCTTGATACGTATCTTGACTAAAGGCTGTGGAATTGCCTTGAATTAATTTTAAATACATTAATGAAACACTGATCACATCGAACACTTTTATTTTTTGCTTGCACTATATTAGGCAATGTTTATGACATACTTCCTAGGCGAAGTGTCCCTAACTGTCCATGTTGGTGTGGGCTAGTTACTCAGCCTTTGTTAGCCCAAAGACATTTGAGACTGTTTAAAGAGATGATTTCCTAATAGAACATGGTTAAATGTCAGTACCAGAGAAAATTTACATAGTGGGGCCTCATCTGTGGGGCAAACCCAAGTGTACTAGATTTTCAGGAAACCTTCATAAGGAGAGAGAACAGTGGGTTCATGGGGGTGGGAGGACAAATGATTGGGAAGACATGGGACTGATGTCCCTATACTGGTCTCTTGAGAAGAAAAGATTTAACATAGAGGGCTCTGTGGTAGTAGAGCTCAAAGATGAGGTGAAGGGACATTGAAAGGGTCACGTGCAATGACAGATTATCTTTTAGCTCTGGCCCCTTTGACCAGTATCCCAGAGTCCAGCCAAAGGGGTTTTAACTAGTTATCAAGTCAGATAAGATTTAGCATTGTAATGTCTGGTAAGGCAGAGCAACTCAAATAGCCCTGCACGTTAGCTTGATAACTGGAAGGATACATAGGAGTATTCATCACAGCCTGCCCTTTATATCTCACTCACCCTGCATGAAAGCTATAGGTGCAGAGTTCTACAAAAAACCAAGGGCATTTCAGCAGTTATAGGTAGATTTTTCGATTTATATATGCAGCAGTTGCAGCAGGCGATACGCAGGATATATACCTTAAACCAGAGTGAGGGATTTCGGAGGAGCCATGTAGTCTTTTATTTTCTGTGTGGTTTTAAGTTTTCCTGTTGTAGCAGGATCTCTGGATACATTTACATGCCAGGTATGTGACCCAAACCACACAGATCACCAAGTCCGACAAGAAAATAATCATGACTGTCCTCTTGCCCAGACTGCCAGCTCAGCCCTTTCCTTTCTCGTTGGTCACCTGCCTACCTCACCTCCTGGTCCACGAGGCAGGCGTTTTCCACACTGCTCCCACATCTGCTGCATCTTACTTGGGCCTGGAGTTCATGACACCACCTGCCCCTTTCTGGGGTCAAACTGTATCTTTCCTTTGTTCTACTGGGTAGCAAAAGCTCCTCTGAAAATTTATTCCAAACCAAGGCATTCAAGAGCTAATGCTGTTTAGATTATTATACCCATAGCAAATGTTTCTCTTTGATCAGGGCCATTGAAGTTCTTGTCTCAAAGCTGCTAATTTTATGATGCAAGTGTTAACACTTGCATCATAAAATTATGACATGTGAGCTTTGGGGAGACATCTCCTAGGGTGGGTAAGGGTTTGGGCTTCTTTTCTCCTTATCAGGAAGTGAGATTTTCTAGCCTGGTTGACTAGAGCAAACCATCAGCCAAGGATCCAGCTAAACTGACTTTGTTCTCTTTCCTGGGGGACAGAATTGGGGAAGGCTTGGAGGGTAGGGGGCTGGGATTGCCTTGGATGTTTAAACAGATTCCCTCTTTCTAGTTAAGAAGTCACTCTGGCATAGCTATTTGCCATGGTACTTTCCACACTTTATCTAGCATCCCGTGTCTTTGTTGCCTGAGAACTGTATTTTTATTTACACTGTGAAGTGTGAATATGCTGCTTTCCTTTGGGGAAAGGGATTCATCAAATAATACTTTTGCTTGAGTATTATTAAGTAGACCATGGCACGTCTTCTGCTTGTTTTTGCTTGGAGCCCTTGGGATATGTGAGGTGGCCTTGTCCAGTTCAGTGGGTTTCAGCAGGGTGAGCCAGATTTAAAGAAATATAAATTCAGTTGAGAGAGAAGGTAACTTGGCATAGATGAATAATGGGCTTTAATAGGCAAACCAAATAGTTAAATGCAAGATGCTTGCTGCATGCTAAAACTTAAGGAATGCATATTCAATGCAATACATTATTAAATACAACATTGAGCATATGGGTACCCACAATTAATGTATATAAATAGCTGATAAAATTGCTCAGTATTAGAAAGCTAGCGGCAAAAATGACCTCATATGTCAAGCAGACAAGTAGGCAGCTACCATTTTCTTTGTACACCTTACAGATGATAAATTAGTTTTATGGTCTGCATGGGGCCCTTATCACACTACAGCACCAAGTGCATGATAAAGAAAAAAAATGCCTCAGCTCAAAAATCGAACTGGAATTTGGAGTCCCAGCAGAGCTCATTTTTTAAATGTAAAGAATTTTAGCCCGCTTCCTTTCGGGGAAGATTTATTGTGGCCAAGAGAAATGTAGATCTTGGTTATGTGTTTTGATTAAAACTTGATTTTTGTTTTTATTGACACTGGGTACAATGTGAATCCGTCATAACTGGCTGCCTATTGATTGAGAGCAGTTTGGTCCAATGAACACAGGACAGGAAAAAGAAGGGGGAGTCCTGACTTTTATTTCCAGCTCTACTACTAACAGGCAAAGTTGACCTTGGATGAAACTTTGTAACTCTTTACTAGCTCTGCCTGCTCTGCTTAATTCCCCTGAACACTGGTGAATGAGCACCCTCTGTTTTATCCTAAGTGCATAGGATGTAGAAGGGCAGTCACCCAATTTAGAGTGAAAGGAAGATGGACTGAATTGTCCTAGTATCATACAGGCCCCTTTTCACTTTTTCCACTGAAGTTGTGTTCTATGATCTTGGCAAAGCTCTGGTATAAATATATATTTTGACTCACAGGTTTTTGTTTTCATATTTTTGGTTCCTTTATAGAGTTGTGGGAATGCTGTGTAGGGGAGCCATAAGAATTATGAAGAGGCTTTTAGTTTACTAAATATTTAAAATTCCGTTATTATTTGTAGGCTTCTGCTTGGAACTGATCCCAATGGCTATGTCTGTGTTCTATATATAATTCCATGCTAATGTCATTTGCTACATAAATAATGTTCAACACAGGTTTATTGGATGAGCTACACACATGCTATTAAACCTCTGGGAATAATGAAGAAGAAAGGATGTCTGGCTGTTTTCCTTGAAGTATTCGATCTGGGAAATGCTATGTGACTGTATAGGAGCTCTTGTCTAGATTATTTACATGATTGCTCATGTGGCTCCACGTGGCAGTTGTCATTCTCTTTGGCTGGTGATAAACTTACCATCACGGAGAGGAAACTGACCTGGATAGGTAATGACAGGGATGAATAAAGTCATTCTGTAAATGTGCAACTGTGCTCATTAAAAATAAAGCAGGCCCTCCTCAGGGGGCTGCTAACCTTGCCAGCTAGTTGACATTGTTTAGATCAGAGGACACTCAGCCTGTGTCTGAATAGAGGGGAAAAAATAAATAGCAGGATTCCCAAACAAATGCTCTGTTTTCTATTTTCGTTTTTTTTAAAGCTTTCCTTGAGTTTACTAGCAGCAGTGGAGATGATTGAGAATGGAAATGAAGTGATGTCCGCAAGTGGAGTGCAGCCTCCCTATTACTAGCAGCCTGTGTGGGGCCATCAGCAGACATACACATTGAGATCACCTGATAACATTGCTGTCCCTCATCTCAGCTTCTCTCATGGCTCTGCCTACCTCCCCTCCTATCCAATATTTGGGCCCTAGAGACACCTACTTATGAAGGGACAGAAGGCTTTGTCCTTGTTTGTTGGTAAAGTCACTCTGGGAAGTAAGTGCAGCTGACAGGAGGGTTACGGATTGGTTTCTTTTCACAGAGATTCCAAATGAGCCCATAGACACACATGCAAAAAGTAGGATTTACGCCTCTGAATATGGCTTGTAAGGAGGGAGTAAACCTCCTGAATTTAGCAATCAAATTTGTTAAGGCTTCTCTAAAGCCTAAACTTCCAATTAACAAGCAAATCATCATCAGACAACCAGTGAATGGCAAATTCATTCCATTCAACATCTTTTCAAAAGTGGATTTTGTGCACTTATCTCCATGAAAACCCAGCAGGAAGATTTTCCCTGGGAGTGCTCCTACATCTGCTGTTTTTAATGACGGTAATGGCAAGCAATATTCTAGAATTACTTTGGTGATCTCATTTCAAGCATGCAAATCATATTATTGAAGAGCCCAGCAAACGCTATTTGTTCCTTGGAACCACCAGATAAGTTTTGTGGGGTGAGCAAATGCTGCGTGGAGAAGGCCAGGCTAACCTGTCTCGGAACCTCGCTGCATGGTGGAAGAATTCCCCTGCCAAGGTCAGAAAAGACAACCTAAGTATAGACATCAAAGGAGAAATGAAACACAATTTCGTTCTTAAAGTGAAGGATTTCTTTTTGTTTCATGCATGAAAGAATAGCTTTGTAACTCCTATACTTAGATAAAAATAACATCATTTGAAGAAAAATGAAGAAAAAGGAAAAAAACACACACTGTTAATACAATTCATGAAGTTAGAGCCAAGGCCTTGCCAAGACTGAGGGCTTCATTAACACAATGGCCCTGTTGCCTTTTCCATGTTCTCTTCCTTCTTGCTTACTCATCTGAGCTGTGCTGTAGTCATTCCTGTTAGACATGTGCTTACAGGCAGCATATATGGTAGCATCTTAGTTTGTCTTTATAAAGACCTTTCTACCTGATCCCAACCCTACCCCAAAACACTTGCTCACTTTCTGGATGTGGTGGACACGATGATGCTCTGATCCCCCTTCAAGAATAAAGGATCCTTCTCCTGAGAGTGCTGCTGTAGACAGTATTCAATTGTCAATCCCTTTTAAAGTTGTCTCAACCTCCCCCCATGTTGGGGTGTCTTGCAGTGATGACTGATCAACTCACACAAACCTCTGAAGTGGCATCGTATTCAGAACTCCCCGAAGGAGGGCACAAGACTTTTTTTTTTACTTTTTTTTTTCTTTATTGATTAAGGTATTACATAAGTGTCTTTATCCCCCCATTTCCCCTCCCCCCCACCCCCACTTCCCCACTCATGCCCTCACCCCTCTGTTGTCTGTGTCCATTGGTTGAGAACCTTTCTAGATCTAAGGAGTGGAAAATTTTCTAGAAAACAATGGAGGGGTTGTTTAAGCTGTCTGAGCAGAATATTATTATACCAGGATTTGTCTACAAGCACTTGGCAGAATGTAATAATAATCTTAATAATCTTATTAATAATAATAGCTAACAATTAAAAGCACTATGTCCATGCAGTGCTTTGAGTATTTTACCTATATCATCTTCTTTAATTCTTATAATAATTTTATGAGTAGATATTATTATTATTATTCCCATTTTACAGAAGAGGAAGCCAAAACAGAGATAGATTAAGGTCTTTACAAATGTCACACAAGTTCAAATTCAGGTTCTCTGGCTCTAGCGTTTAGGATTTTTTATAGGCAAAGGACACCCTGGAAGCCATTGAAGTAATAATGATATGAAATGATAAGGGCTCACATATTTGATTTTTCTTTCAGAATCTATGTGCCATAGCAAAATAACCCAGTAATTGTCTTAGAGATTTTTTTTTATTTTGGAGCCAGGGGCTGCTGGTGTTACTCTAAGACACTGTGTCAGCTATCAACCTTACTGACAGCTTGGCCACCACGGCTGTCCGCAGACACTTTAGAATTGCTTAGATTGCTTACAGCATCTGTCTTCTTGATCTCTGAGCATCTGAGTTACATTCTGAGAGGTCATAAAAGAGTCATAGAGGGAGTTCTTTCATCATCACCCATAACTGAGCTGCCACAATCTCTTAAGTGTAGAGAGCCAGAAGTGTTGGTTCTGTTCTCCCAAACATATGTTCACACAACTCACTGGTTTCTACCTTCCCTTTCCACACCTTTCTCCTGTAAATTCTTACAGCAATTCTCCATGGTCCCCGAGGGTTAGAAATGAAACCATTTGGTCATAGGAGGAAGGTAACTGTGAAGGTAGAAGATATATTCTATTTTTTTAAGTTAATAAATCTTTATTGTTCAGATTATTACAATTGTTCCTCTTTTTTCCCCCCATCGCTCCCCTCCACCCGGTTCCCACCCCAACCTCTGCCCTTACTTCCCCTACACTATCCTCATTCATAAGTGTACGATTTTTGTCCAGTCTCTTCCCGCACCCCACACACCCTTTTCCCCCCAAGAATTGTCAGTCCACTCCCTTTCTATGTCCCTGATTCTATTATATTCACCAGTTTATTCTGTTCATCAGATTTTTTATTCACTTGATTTTTAGATTCACTTGTTGATAGACATGTATTTGTTGTTCATACTTTTTATCTTCACCATTTTCTTCTTCTTCCTCTTCTTAAAGAATACCTTTCAGCATTTCATGTAATACTGGTTTGGTGGTGATGAACTCCTTTAGCTTTTTCTTATCTGTGAAGCTCTTTATCTGCCCTTTAATTCTGAATGATAGCTTTGCTGGGTAGAGTAATCTTGGTTGTAGGTTAGTGCTATTCATCACTTTGAATATTTCTTGCCACTCCCGTCTGGCTTGCATAGTTTCTGCTGAGAAATCAGCTGACAATCCTATGGGTGCTCCCTTGTAGGTAATTAACTGTTTTTGTCTTGCTGCTTCTAATATTCTCAATTTATCTTTTTCTCTTGGCATTTTAATTATAATGTGTCTTGGTGTGGTCCTCTTTGGATTCCTTTTGTTTGGGGTTCTGTGTGCTTCTTGGACTTGTAAGTCTATTTCTTTCACCAGGTGGGGGAAGTTTTCAGTCATTATTTCTTCAAATAGGTTTTCAGTATCTTGCTCTCTCTCTTCTTCTGGCACCCCCATAATTCTGATGTCGGTACGCTTGAGGTTGTCCCAGAGGCTCCTTACACTATCTTCAAATTTTTGGATTCATTTTTCTTTTTGCTTTTCTGGTTGAGTGTTTTTGCTTTTTTGTGTTTCAAATCTTTAACTTGATTCTTGCGGTCCTCTAGTCTGCTGTTAGGTCTCTGTACATTATTTTTTATTTCAGTCAGTGTATGTTTAATTTCTGGTTGGTCCTTTTTTATATTCTCAAAGGTCTTGCTAAATTTATCGGCCTTTTCTAGGAAATTCTTGAAAAACCTTATAACCGTTGTTTTGAACTCTATATCCAGTCATTTGCTTTCCTCCATTTCTTTCATTTTTGATCTGTTTCTTTGTCTCTGCATTTTGGCTGCTTCCCTGAGTTGGTAGGGTAGCTTTGTGTGGTAGGTGTCCTCTAGGGCCCAGTGGCTCAGACTCCCCCAGTTACCTGAGGTGGACACTTTTGGTGCACCCCTTTGTGGACTGTGTGCACAGCCTTGTTGTAGTTAAGTCTTGATTGTTGCTGGTATCACTGGGAGGAATTGACCTCCAGGCCAATTGGCTATGAGGATCAGCTGTGTCTACTCTGGGAGAACTTCTGTGCTGGAGACACCCTACAAGACTTGCAAAATTGCAAAAACCTCTGTGCTCAGCTTGGATGGGGTGGAGTCTCAGGGTGGAGCTGACAGCCTTGGCTTCCTGTTAGCCCTGCCCTATGAGACCCCTAGGTCTCGATGTCCCTTGGTAATTGCTGCAAGCACCTCTGAGAGAAAGCCACCCTCGAGTTTCACCTGCTGCCAGACAGTCCAGTTTCTCCCCGAATGAATCTGGGTTCCCAGAAACTCACCCAAAACTGGAGTTCAGCGCATTCAGGAGCTTCTATCTCCCTCCTGCTTTAGTAAGCCAGCTGCACACTTAGCAGTCAGTCCTCTCTGCATGCGCATGCGCCTCCGGACCTCTGCCTTCCGCAGTTCCCCTGAATCTCAGTGTGCTTTCTCTTTTCCTGACAGTCCAGATTTTCCCTGAATGAGTGTTTTTGCTTCTTTGTGTTTCAAATATCACCTGGGACTGGAGTTTAGCGCAGTCAGGAGCTTCCGTATCCCTCCCACTTTAGAAAGCTAGCTGCACCCTCAGCCACCCGTGAACTCAGCCGCCTGTCCTCTTTGTACCTCAGCCTTTTGCAGCTCCTCTGAGTCTCAATGTGTTTTCCTCTTTCCTTCTAGTTGTAGAATTTCCACTCAGCTAGCTTTCCTGTGGTTCAGGATGTTGTCCATTTTGTCTTTTAGTTGTAGTTTTGATATTGTTGTGCAAGTCAGCAGTTTAGGTGTTTACCAATGCTGCCATCTTGGTTTCTCTCTCAGAAGATATATTCTTATTTCACTTTTCTCTCCTTCTCAAGACTTAGAACCAAAGGCACTGTCCTATTCATTAGAAGCTACCCCCTAGTTGAGTAGACATAGGTATCTGTAACACTTAAGAACTCTCTCTGTGCTCTAGGAGTCACATCTTTTTGTCTAATGGAACCCATAAAACTTTTGCATCAAAATGATAAAGACAGAGAATGCAACAGGTGGATAACCATAGACACATTTTCTATTAACACAGTATGGACTGATCAGGCCATAGAACAAAGTAAACCATGGTCGGGTGGAAAAGTGACCAAACTCTCACCGCTAATACAACAAGTACTCATTGATACTGAGCATTAAATGGCTTAAAAAATTATTTCAAGAAAGTGACTTAAAACTTTTCATGGGCTGTTCTGGGAAATGATTGAGCTGGAGGAACATCCCCTCCATCTTTAACTCTGAACTTTGGAATGTTTGACATTGGTTTTACTTTATTCATTCTGTGCCCTAACATAATATGGGTGCATTAAATTGTCCTTTTCCCTTTACTCTGAAGCTCTTTTTGTTTGGCAGGGCTGTCCTGGCTTTTGGATTCTATTAGGCTGGGAAATAAATGATAGTCTCTTATCTGCCATGAAGGATATGGACCTTAGGGGAGGGTGCAGAGTGTAAAGTCAAGAAGGAACCAATTTTACTAAAGCAGAAAGGAGAGTTTGAGTGAGCTTCCAAACTGAGGGGTTAGAAATAGATATTGATAGCTAGACTATAGGGTCAAGGAAGCAAGTGAATCTGAGAGCAGAGTTGGGCAATGACCAGTAAATGGATTTCTGTCTATAGCTGGCCTTTGCCTGGCTGTTGTGTGGGGAAGGAGAGGAGATGTGCTGGTAATTTTAAAAGACTAGGAAAAGGAGAGCATTTCTCTCAAAGAGATCCTTTTTCCTTACTTTACTATATCTGATACTATTCTTTTGACTTTTAAAAAATATATTTTTATTGATTTCAGAGAGAAGAGGGAGGGAGAGATAGAAACATTAATGATGAGAATCATTGATCGGCTGCTTCCTGCATGTCCCACACTGGGGATCAAGCCCACAACTCGGGCATGTGCCCTGACTGGGAATTGAACTATGACCTCCTGGTTCATAGGTTGATGCTCAACTATTGGTCCATACCAGCTGGGCTATTTTTTTGACTTTTATTATTTACTGCATTTTTTATAATTATCTTTCATGTGTGCATATATTGATTTCCTACTCTGTAGTAAGTTCTTGGAGGGCAACAATCTTCTTGGTTTTCCACAAAACTCATTGAGATTGTCTCGGACATTTCAAGAACTCAGTGAATACTTGTGATGGATTGATCAAGACAGGTCATTAGGACTCACTGCTATGAGCTGTCTCTAGCAGCTTTGAACAGATGGTGGTGGTTTTGCTGACTTCATGTGGACCTAGTATGAGAAGAGGAAAAATCTCAGGCATGGCTAGGAGCTGAGCCAGTGGAACTTGGACTCTACATTATGGTCAGCTTGGATCACAGTGGTCCAGTCACAAAAGAGAAACTATCTATTACTTTGGTAACAGTGCAAAAACATACTAGTAAGAGGCCCTCTTAGTTTATTACCAATAAGATGAAATATCTCTAAAGTTAAATCCATCTAGTAAATAGTATTTATTGTGACTACCAAATATCTATTATATTGACAAATACCTCATTTTTCTGATCAAACCAGAATCATAAAGTAGATAATTCAGACCCCAAATTCATTATTTAGGGTAAGTTTTCAAAAAACTATCTATTGTTATCTATTAACTAGGTAACTGCTTTATCTCCATGGAGCTTTTGAAATCTTTACTAAGTACTTCAGCCCATACTGTCTCTGATCTTATCTCATGTAATTCATTTTACTTGAATCCCTCATTTTGACATCGAATTATATGTAATTGAATCTGCAGTATATTTTTTATTTTGCATGCTCTAGTAGATGGCAAGTACTGCATCTTGTGTCTATTTGGTATCTCCAGTATCACCTACCACAGAGATCAAATACATTGTGTTTAATGTTTAGTTTTTGAATTAAAATAAATAGTAAACAGGGGACAAATTGCTTGAATTTTTGTATCTTTTTTAAGCCTACACAGAATTATTTGACTCCTCTCATTTGATTGCAAGCTCCTCAAGGGCTCTCTATCTATTCAAAATATAATTTTCCTTAATTCCAAAGCAGTATCATTCAAGTATTGTTTAATAAATATTCATAATTGTGATGACTGTGGTTTAAGATGAGGGAATATGTAAAGATAGCACATCAAATTTAATAAATAAATAAATAATAAAACAGCAGCCTCCAAGTAGGATGCCTTTGGCTCATTGCCCTTTATCATTAAGCTCAAAAAATGGGAGCTGCAGAGCTCAGGAAATGGTAATAGGCTGAGGGGCCTCTTGCCAGTAGGTTGCCTTTTCACAAGTATAAAGTCTTTCCTTCTGATGGCAGCCTATGGTATAAAAAGAAAGTTTTGTCCAACTCTTATTAGCTAGGGTGTGTGTACTTGTGTGCGTGTGTGTGTGTGTGTGTGTGTGTGTGTGTGTGTGTGTGTGTGGTGTGTACAGGCTGGGTTGGGATATGCTGTAGCCATTTCTTTTAAGCTGACTTATTTTTTTAATTGAATTTATTGAGGTGGAATTAGTTCATAAAAATATATATGATTTAAGTGTACAATTATATAATACATTATGTGTATATTGTATTGTGTGTTCATCACCCAAGGTCAAGTCTTCTTCTGTCACTATTTATCCCCTTTATCCTCTTCTACCTGCCCCTACCCTTTTCCCCTCTGGTAATAACCATACTATTGTCTGTGTCTATGAGTTTTTTTTTAAATTAATTTCTTCACCTTTTTCACCCAGCCCCCAAAACCTGTCCCTCTGACAGCTGACAGTCTGTTCTCTCTATCTATGGTCTGTTTCTCTTTGTTTATTTTGTTCATTTGATTCTACATATGAGTGAAATAATATGGTATTTGTTTTCCTCTGACTGGCTTATTTCACTTAGCATAATACTCTCTAGGTCCATCCATGCTGACTTAAATATGACTGTTCAATTGGTTGCCATTTTCCTGAACCCACTTAGCATTCCTAAGAAACTATTAACATGTAATACAAGTATGTATAGTGTGCATTTTCACCGGTTAACAAGCTGTTCTCAAATTACACATGTGAAATTCCTGAGTAGATCATTATGCCCTCTTTTTTCTTCTTACCTAGGATGAAATTTGTGCTCAATAAATGTAAAATCTTCCCAGTGGCCTCTGTTGTTAATGACTGATTTAGTCAGAAATCACTATCATGCTAAAGAGTCCATACAGAGACTGTAGTGTTAATGAAGTTAGGATTCTTCTGGCCTTTCATCTCTACTTAGGTCTCTCACTCAGTTGTAGACTTCTTAACTAGCTTTCTCCCCCTCCCTAAACTGCTTTGAGGCAGATATTAAAGGCAAATGATTATTCTTAAAAGCAAGGCTTTCCTATATCTTCTAAAAGTGGTTCAGCAAATTCAATACTAAGGCATCGGGGCCAAGCTCCTCCCAAAAAATGACCACTCTATCTCTTGTTTTTCCTAGAGTGAGGACCTTCAACTCCCCAAAGCTAACAACCTGATACTTTTTAGCAACATTAACGAAAGCCCCCAAACAACAATGACAAACCCCGAAAATAGATTCACAGGGCTTGTGGTGGCTAAGAGCTGGGTTTGCTAAAAATGAAACTGCTTCCGCTCCTTCTATCACCCTTTTTCTGCTAGACTATAATTAAAGTCCACATCTGAAATCCTTACTGAGCAGCCAAGTCCCATGAGTGATTGGCATCTGGCATCCAAAAATATTCCACAAAAAAAAACAGTATTCTCAGTGCCACATCTGACAGGCTTGGCTCACTTTCAGTGCTCCTGGCTTCCCAATGAGTGGCAAACCAATGGATGAACAGGAAGATTGCTTCAGCCCAGTATCAATCAATCAGTTGGTTCTTTCATCAATGACTTAAAGCAATTTGCCATGCCTTCCCTCACTTACCCCACACTGGCACAGGAGAGAAGAGTGATAGGAGAAAAATTAGCCTCGCTAATTGGAACACTTTTTGCCTTGCCAGTGCTGGGAAAGAGGATACTCTGCTTGGTTGGGAAAATGTGGTTCCCTGGCGAGACAGAGAATTGCACTTGCCTGCTAGTCCAAATAGCAGTAGTTTTTGCATTGAAATTCCACCCAATTAAATGATTTTTATTTGAACCTGAGATCTGTCGTTTCCCTAGAAGGGAGAGATTAGTTTTAGAGAGGAGGGGAAAGCCTTTCCCATCATCTTGTTTTTTATGCTTATGCCATTTGCATGAAAACTAGACAATGTGGGATTGCATGTGGGTCACTCCTCCTAGTATCCTAACTGAGAATGTGTTGGACAATAGAGACCTCTTTTTTTTCCCTCTCGGAGCAGTCAAATAAACTTAATCATGTGAATATACAATGAGATAAGACACCAGTCTTGCACTGCAAGGTTTTATGATTTTAAGTAGACTTGTGCTAAACTCTTATCATAATTGTAATTAGAAAGAGCAGGCCAGTTTCCTGCTGCTCCGGCTCACATTTGACATGTGAACAGTATGAGGTTAGATGCCTGAGCTGAATTCTTGATTTTCACTAGTTTAGAGTTGCTGTTTGCTATGTTGCAAGTAAAGAGATCATATAAAATAATGTTAACCCTGCTGAAAACAAGTATATTATATTTCTGTATTTGCTAGGGACAGCCAGTATTTCAACTTTCCATTATGTTTAACAGTTAGTGTACATTAAATAATAGAATGGCCTAACAAAGAATACCCAGATATATAAGAATTGTAATCTTAGGACAGAGGCAGTGATCCATATATTTTGAGATGCATACGATCCATCTGATGGGATAGATGGCTAATGGCATGAATTTCTGCAATTGATCAAATCCATTACCCAGGTCTCACTTTATCACTGTGTGTCATAGGGTGAGAAACCAAAACAATGGCATCGACATAAATAAAGGGGGAGAAACAAACAGTAGTCCTGATGAGGAAAGGGTCACAGAAATGACTTTAGAAATAAGCAAATAAAGAGTGGAATGCCAGTTAGACATTTTCTGCAGAAGGGACCAATAAACCAATAAGTATTGACAATTTATGCTTCAATTGCATCTTTTGGCAAATTTCAAACAGCCTTTGAAGATGTTCTATAAGGCAATAGTTGACACAGATGTCAAGGGCAGGTACTTGCCTATTATTGCAAAGCCTCTTCCTCCCTACTTAGACTACTAGAAAGATGAAGGTTGGAGCTGGAAAAGCATCTTGAATATGCTGCTGTGCTTTTTCCCTCAAATGGAGAAGCTGTGATCAAAGAAGATTAAAGGATGGACATAAGCCCTGTAGCTAATTATGGAACATCCAAACTCAAATGTTGGTCCCTTAAACATAATCCAAGTGCACTTCCTAATTTGGATAATCATCAGAACTATGTATGACATTGACTAGAATGTGAGAAATGCAAAGTTGCCTCACCCACTTTGTAATAGTCCCATGAGCTGCCACTATAGGATCACTTGAGGCAGTGATGTGTTGAAACTGGCTTGTTCTAGTCTTAGAGTATAAACTCACTAGAGCTGACTAATACATTTTCAGGAATTCTGTTGACTGGCTGATGTCATGTTGGAAGCTGAAATCAGCCATGGTGGTAAATAATAGAATCCACAACCCTGGAGAAAACATTTATCAGAATATTGCTCACTGGAGGTATTATTTAGGAAAGGAGGGATTTTAAATAATTAAGACCAATGCCTGAACTGACAGATTCAGTGTTTGCTTGTGCAAGTATACCAAGCTAATGGTATATGCCAAAGGCTTGTTCAATATGAAAGAAACACTTAGTGACTTCCACTCCTTTAACTTGTGCTCAGAAAAATGGCTCCATCTATGAGGGACTGAGTAAAGTAATGTTAGTATTGAAGAGATGAACTCTGACTTTAGAGATGAACAAAGAGAGATGATTTCTGTTCTTCATGTCAAAGGATGAACATGTCAGTCTCTCTTATAGCAGTCTAGGAAGGAATTCTGAGACCAATTTCCTAAAGTGGAAAGTTCAAATCCGTCCCTGGACAGCTGTTAGTTTCTTTGTCAGTGGGAATGATATTTACAGAATTAATCTATTTTAGGGCTGCCTGGAGAGGCGAGATTATGGAGCAGACTGACAAATTTTTGAGAGAAGGTGGGGTTGGTGGTTGGGAGAGATTAACCTGGGAATTTATATGCATATAATAGTGTGTGAAGGCCTGGGAGGAGTGGAGGGGGTCAATGGGGAAAAAAAAAGAGGACATCTGTAATACTTTCAACAATAAAGATAAATTTAAAAAAAGATATTCTAAAACAGAGAAAATCACCTATCTTAGAGAGAGCAGGATATCCCCTGGTAATCTGGAGCTGGCATGTCCTAGCGCAGGAGCCCGAATGTGCACATCTCTTCCCAACTTCGCACTCTGTGAAATTACCTTGGAAGCTTGAAATTGGCCATGATGGAACTATTTGCACCATGAAAACTGACAAACACTATAAATCTGGGGATTTTTTCTCTTTTTCCACACAAAGATGGTTGTTAACCATTTAGCAGAACATAACTAGATATCGTAGAACCCTAATATTAAGGCCACAGACAATAGTTTATATTTTATTCAGAAGGTTTTTAAAATAATTGTTTTAGGAAAATTTTAGCTAACTATATAATTATGAACTAGAGACATGATGATAATTGACTTATGAAGTAAAGCCCTTATAGGAGAATGGGAGAATTTTCTCATCTAGAGATATAAGCAGGTCTGTTGAAATAGATAGCTAAGACCAAACTACAGAATTGGACTGACATTTAGTCACACAAAATAGTTGGACATATTTTATTTGACATATACTATACCTAAAAATATGCTTCAGAGAATGCAAAAGATGTACAAGTTTGACATTAGAGAGCTTGGAGTCTAATGAAATAGGTAAAATAAAATACTTGGAGAACAGTGACACACAGTAGGTCTATTAAGAATTGAGGGAGAAAAAGAGCTTAGTGTTGGGTAGAATCATCAGACAGAGTCTATAGTAAGACTGAGACTGAAGAAGAATCTTAAAGGAGGAGTAGTACTTGAATAACATTTGGGACCTGGAGAAGTAATTGCAAACATGATCAAGGGGCCATCTAAGCAAAAATTCTATAGGAGCAAGTCTGGCAAGTATAGGATAGAGCTACCTGGCAAGAGTGGAGGGTGTGGGTGGCAAATACTATAGGCAGTAGGATGTAGAGGAAGGAAGGAAGGAAGGAAGGAAGGAAGGAAGGAAGGAAGGAAGGAAGGAAGGAAGGAAGGGAGGGAGGGAGGGAGGGAGGGAGGGATGAGAGATGAGAGAAGGTAGGTAAGGAGTAAAGCAAAGGAAGAGAAGCAAAATAAAGATACGTTACTCAATGCAGGGCATTATGTGAAATTGCTCTCATGTGAATCACGTCAAGTAGTTATTAAAACATTGCTGGGAGTAGACACTATCCTTATTTAACAGATGAGGAAACAAAGGCTGAGCCAGATGGACACTCTAAAAATTGCAAAGCTATCAGGGGTGGAACTTGGTGTCCGGTTCAGCTTCTCTGCCTCTTGGACCAAGCTCTTGCCACAATACCACACACCCTGGCACTTGCTTTCTTGAAAAAATTCAATAGTTTCCATAAAATATTGTTTTAGTTAAGTGCCAATCACAGAAGGAAATATACCATTATGAAGGAATACAGGAAGTCGAATCAGCTCTATCCCAGGCAAAAACATTTAATAAGTGGCTTGATTGAGTATTGAAACAGTCTTTCATATTTGGATGAAGCTTAAGGTTGACGAAGCCCTCAGGTTGGAAAAGACACCAAGGATGAATAGCCATATGTGACAGAAGGAAAGCGATTACAGTCATTGAAATGGAAGGAGACAGAAGATTCAACCAAAAGGAAATATTGAATCCTGAGCATTTATTATAAACTGTACCTCTAAATCTTTCCCAAGTGGCAGAATTACTGCAAGTTAGCTCGCCAGGGAGCCAAGGATACTTTTGACAGAACTATATACTCCCCTGGTAAAGATAAATGGGGTGTAATTTCGGTAGTCCCAAACTTTTCTGCAAGCTTCAAGATCACTGCACATTGTTGGATCTATTCATAATGGCCTGGACTGTATCCCAAAAATACCAGTGGGAGAGACTCAAGCCGACTGGCCAGACCAGAAAAGGAAAATGAAGCCATTTGGACTTGGCTGAGGCAATGGATGGTCTGACAGTTTGAAATTTATAATTTTTTTTAGTCCTTTTAACATTCTTTATCTGCCTTTATTTGCTCAATAGCCCTTTGCTGAAGTTCACGCTCAGCTTCCCACATTCGGTGAAGCACACAGCAGTGGACAGGGGAATTTAATCTAGAAATCAGCCTGACTTGTCTTTGCAATGTGTTTTAGCTTCCAGGACAGTGCCATGAGGATGCATTAGCAAGAGCCCGGCTAGGTCAGGTGGCCCGAGAGCCCTGCCAGCATCCCTAACAATGCCTTGTAGGCAGTGCTGTCAAGCAGACTCCCATCTCCTTAACTGACAGCGATGAGCATTTTAATAAAATGAAGTTCTGGGTTGTTTTGAAGCATGAAGCCTTAGTAGAAAGGAGAATCTGATCAGCTTTCACCGTGCCTTTTATAATTGTGAATCCTTCCATCTGACTGCCAGTAATTCGCCTTCCCAGACATTCAGAATAGATCATCCTCACTTCGAGCTGTCTCAGACACATTGCTCAGGTTTCTTTCAACCCGCCTTGTAGCTCTCAGGTGGGAAGGTGGCAGGCGTCCAGTCTCTCTGAAGAAAAAAGCCTCCATTGTTCATTGTGCCACTGTATCTTCCAACCCTTTTTGTTATATCCCGGAAACCTATTTGCTTTTTAACTGCTGCCACATACTGGGGAAACATCTTTATCGAGCGCTCCTCAGCGCTTTGGCTTGAGTCCTTTTCATCAGGGGGCCTGTAAGTTCCTAGCTGAGATGAAAAGTAAGAATGTTTCTGTCCACCTGGTTATCTTTATCTCAGACCAATTTGAATGTCATTGGTTCTTGTGCTTCTTTGTTGCTGAAAATTTTCTGGAACCTTCACCATTTTGCCCGGAGGCATAATTCAAAACCATTGGCAAATATACTCAAATTAGAACTCCTTCTAGTTCAAAATACATGTATCACATGATAGTGTTCTACAAGAGAGGGTCTTGTCTAATATAACAATGAAATTCCAGATCAAACATGCCACAGGAATGGATACTAGCTCACATTGCTAGAAAAAAAACATGGAACCTCGCCCAAACTGGTTTGGCTCAGTGGATAGAATGTCAGCCTGCGGACTGAAAGGTCCCAGGTTCGATTCCAATCAAGGGCATGTACCTTGGTTGTAGGCACATCCCCAATAGGAGGTATGCAGGAGGCAGCTGATCAATGTTTCTCTCTCATTGATATTTCTCTTCCTTTTCTCTATCTCTCTTCCTTCCTCTCTGTAAAAATATCAATAAAATATATAAAAACAAAACAAAACAAAAAAAAACATGGAACCTCTCTCCTACCTTATTGCCCAATCATCGTCTCCCTTTAATGCACACACAAAAAATGCTTGATTTCTACAACTAGAGCTTAATTTGGATGCTAAGTATACTTTGACATCCAACATATATTTTAAGCATACCTTTTCAATGCTGGTAAGATCAGGAAGGTATCAATCACTTATACGTTAGGTAAATTTAATTACATTGCTTCCCTCCTGACATAACCGGAAAAGAACTACACTAATGAATGCAGTTAATAATGTGGGACAGAGGAAAAGAGAAGAAAACAAAAGTGATTTTGAGCAAGTAACTCTGAGGAAAACAAACCTAATTACACAGGACAATTCTCTACAGAAGGACTATGAGGGTCTTGAGTGTCTGGAAAAGCATGGTGGTGAGTTTATGAGATGGAGAAGAACTGTGGGGAAATATGATTAATTCCAAACTAACTTGTTAAATGTAACAGTTTGAAGGAGGACTATGGACATTCAAAATAGCTTAATTTAATGGATCCAATAAATTAGTTTAACCCCATCCTTTCTCCCTCAGGAGGACATTGTCAGTGGTATACATACCACTCAACTACCTTCTTCAGCATCAAACCTGCCTCCTCTTTTGAGCTCCATTTTTCATGTTCTACAGCTACTTCCACTAGTGGGGAAATAAGCTCATCCTTACTGAATATCTATTATTTTTTTAGATTCAACTTATCAACATACATGCTACAAACACAATGCCACAAGGAGCTGAGTGAGGGAGTAATCCTTGCTTGATTACAACTACTGGAAGTCTTCACGGAGAAGGTGAGCCGACACTTCTGTGTCATTTCTTTTGTAGAGTAGCAGCTGTATCTATATTCCCTTTCTGAACTTAAGCAATTTAAGGGTTGACACGGTACTTTATGCTTCTTGAGATTCTTAGAACAGCCTCTAGCACAAAGTGGTTATAAGAACTGAGTTATTTATTGAGTGATTGCTGTATGTCAGACATGGGACTGAGTGTGTTGTGGGCATTATTTAATTATTGCAGCAGCCATATGACATATGAACTGTTATCCCCATTTGAGCAGATGTGAACATTGAGGCTGGGAACAGTTCAGTAACCCGTCAAAGGTCTCATTTCTATTGTATGAAGAGAAAATTTAAATTTATGCTTGTCTGTTGATCAATACTTTCTGTATTTGTGAAGAAAATAATTATGTCAATTCCATAGACTGAGTCTTCGGGGAAATCAGAAATCCACAAATTTCTGCATTTATAGGACTGCTCTAAAGCCCTCCTTTTAAAATCTGGTCCAGCCCACCTATTAAATGTATCTTTCCAAGTAGAGGTTCTCTGAGCTCATCCAGCTAATCTTGCACTTGTTTTCCATAGCTTATTATTCTCCCCTTTGCCTGCCCAGTCTGTCTACTCTTTAGGTCCTTATGAGAATCTCTAAAAGGGTTTAAGTTGAGGGTTCAACTGTTCTGGATTATAGTCTGTGACAAATCTTACTATCTGCATAACTATGAAACCTCTTTAAACTGCTTTCCTGATCTGAAGGTGAAGGTGATGATAGTATCTGCCTTCCAGGTGTCATGTGAAGACTAAATGTCTTTATGTAATAAATTTAATCTCTTCCTTAGCTGCTTGCTTCTGACAACTTGAAGTAAATACTTTGACTAAACACCTTGCCCTGAATACCTGGTAAACTAAGTTATGTCAGCCTAAAAGATAGAGAGAGAACCAGACATTGCATTTATTGAACAAATTCCTCCTTCCTATCTCCAGGATCTACAAACTACAGAAATAGGAGAATTTCCATGGATATTTATAAATGGTGTTTGCAGGGATGCTAATGAGGATATATAATCCATCCGACACTTCAATAAATATTGGAAACTACAAGAACTGTTGCTAGGATGTCTAATGATGTATTAGATGTCTGTTTTACACTAAGTCTGATACTAGTTTCATCTGTTGTGTTTGAAATTGTGTCCTCTGCTAGAGAAAACATTAAAAAGGACTCAAAGATCACCTTTCTGCATTCCAGTATAGTCAGCAATGAGAACATCGTGAATCTGAATTTTAAAAAGTATCTGACAAAGGAAACCAGAGATAAGATAAATCTGAGACAATGTGGGGAATTCAAAGTAAAGAAATTACTTTGAGTAGGAGAGAACAAAGATAACACTATTTAAACACGCATACACAAAATATAATTGCCAAAGTCTCCATTGAGAGTTAGCAGGGCCAGATATATGAGTGGAAGGACATAATTTGTTCTTAAGAGAGTTTACTACATAGAGAAGGTTTTACATCTGGAAAATGCCTATCCTCGTGAAAAATCAGTAAAAATGGAGTGGTGGATATGGTGGGAAGCATTTGAACTCAGATCAGATTAATTAGACCCAGAATCAATGGTATAGCTGTAGTATTCAGTGAAACTCGTGCAAAGGGAACATGTGGGCAATGCTGTTTAAATATAGACCATAGAACATCTATATGAGGGATGGAATCCTCATCTAAATGAAACAACTAATTTTGCTACAAATAAAAGATGCATATTAAACAATCTGCTGGCCACTTCATCTTTATCATATGTTGTAGGACAGGATATTTCAGATGATTTTTTTTATTTTAAAGTAAGTGATAAGACCTTGGGACAAGGTGATCATAGCATATTGGGCTTCCTAATAAAGAGTAAGAAATGACAATACTAAACTAGAGGTGCTCAATGTGTTGGAGCAAGGTGAAGGTAAAGATACCCCAGTGGTCGGCAAACCACGGCTCGCGAGCCACATGCAGCTCTTTGGCCCCTTCTGTGTGGCTCTTCCATAAAATACCACGGCCTGGGCAAGTCTATTTTGAAGAAGTGGCATTAGAAGGTGTTTAAGTTTTAAAAATTTGGCTCTCAAAAGACATTTCAATGGTTGTCCTGTTGATATTTGGCTCTGTTGACTAATGAGTTTGCCGACCACTGCCCCAGACCATACATTCCTTACCCATAACTGATAATGTATCTGAGTCTCTGAGATGTCGAGGCTTAGGGAAGAACCCTGAGGCTGGGACCAAACTTTCTGAGAGAATCTGAAATTTCAGATCTTCTTCTGTACTGACAGCTCCCAACAAGCTCTTGCTAGAGGAGAGCCAGTTTTAGATACTTTGCATGACCAAAAACAAACAAATAACTAAGACCAATAATATCAGTAGGAGGTCTTATTGATTCTGATTGGAAGTAAAAGTTGGGATGATCCACTTCAGGACTCTACTAAATACACATGGCCTTGTTTCAAGCATTCAGGAGGAGAAGAGGACCTCAAGACCGAACACTGAATTTCCTTTTCTGCGGGTATGTTGAGTAGCTCTAGTCAGCTCTCTCTGTTTGCTTGTATGTGTGACCTGCCTTTGTGGAGCTGCTTATATTAGTTACCAGAGAAATCTGTACAAGAGGAACTAATTTGGGCAGAGTGTTGGTTAATTAGGTTTTGTACATGCAGATTTTGTGTTGCTGGTGGGCACCTAGTCAGAAATGATGTTGGATTATATGCCAAGGAAGAGAGTCAAGAACAAGGATAGATCCAGAAAAAGGAGTTGTAGCTGTTGCTGGTGGTGGAGTATTAAGACATGGAGGAAGCAGAGCTAGAGAAAGGGACAGAAAAAAGAAAGAGAAGAATCTCTTCTTACCACACATGAAACAAACACCATTAAGTGAATATTGAGGCAGTTGTGTGTCTAAAGAGGGGATGGTAGAGTCTGAAAAGTAAGATTATGCATCAGAGCATGAGCATCATTTAAAGGAAATTTGACTGTGCTCGTTTTGAAAGGAGATTAAGTCAAAGATTAAAAGGATGGTAGAAAGAAGGAACACATGACTAAGAACAAGTACAAAAAAGAACCATGAAACTCTATTAAAAAAAAAGATTTCAAGAAATCTAAGTCCCAAGTTAAACTGAAGCTCACTGAAATAATATTTTAAAAAATAGTACTGATGATTTTTAATGCTATATGTGAATCAAGACTAAGGAAAAGATCTAGTGTGATGCTTAAGGACAAAAACATAAAGGTAGCAGGTAGCTGCTACTATTTTACTTTCACATTTTCTAACCAACAGAATGGATCTGCACCCTTTAGGCCGAAGTGTTTAGTATAGTGACATGAGTCACTGTCTTTTCTTTGCTGTAATCAATACCTTCATTATTTTATAACTGTATATATACATTTTTTACTAGTAGAAATATGTTTGTGGGTATTCAGTGCATATCTTTGGCATACATTTCATCACAACCTTTACAGATTGAAGTCAGTAAATTGATATACTCAAGGTCACCAATACTGCGATAGCTTGAGTATTGCTTTACCCTTCATGAATATGCATCAGACTCATTTTGGACCTAATTTTTCTTTCTTTTCTTTTTAAATTTAAGGACTAAAACCATCGGGGAAAAAAATATGCGTTTCTTATTTTAGTCTGAATGTGATCTGAAGGTAGTTAACCTTGGAAAGAAGGTAGAAATGAAGACAAACTTTCCTTCTGGCCTCCTGATGCTTCTGTGTGAATTGATGGATCCCTCAAGGATGAATGCGACACCATGACAAGTGTGGAGGGAAAAGTTATGCTGGAGCTGACATTCACAGGGTGTATTAATTATAAGTATTCATCTCCCTAGTGATCATGTATTCTTTTTCCCCAGGAAGCAAACCAACCAAGAATTTTACTTTTAATAGAAATGAAGAATGGAGTGCTTGTTAAGTTTCAATACTTTTAACTTAAATTCATCTTCACATTAACTTTAGAGACCTGCAAATCTCAAACTTATGTATAAAAGGTGGAAGTTGGGCCTGGTCGGTGTGGGTTAGTGGCTGAGCATTGACCTAGGAAGAGGTCACGGCTTGATTCTGGTCAGGGCACACAGTTTGATTCTTGGGTTGTGGGCTCCATCCTCAGTGTGGGGCATGCAGAAGGCAGCCAATCAATGATTCTCATCAGTGATGTTTATATCTCTCTCTTCCTCTCACTTCTTCTTTGAAATCAATAAAAAAATTTCAAAAAAGGGTGGAGGTTGGGACAGGGTTGGAATGTACATATTCTTTTTTTTTTTTTATGACCTAGTACAGAACTTATTGTGCACCCCAAATTCAATGAATTTGAATGGGAAAATGTTGGACTTTATTTTGAAGGTCGAAGGGGACAGGATTTCTTTGGCTATGATCAAGAATTCTTTATTAAGTTGCTGAAGGAGCAGTCCTTTATTTACCTTTTGGATGCTGAATGTATTCATGATTATGATGCCAAAAAGAGGAAGGGAAGTGAAGTAATCATTAGTACCTCTGTGAGGTGAAGCTTCATAAAAAGATATTGGGCTTTTGACTGCCACTCAAAAAGGGGAATTACCTCCTAGGGACCTAAAAACCATGGTCATCTACATTCTAAAGAAAAACAAATGTATCTGGGAAAACCACTCAGTTTGACTGACTGTCATGATTTAGGCCAAGATGTAAAAAGAAAATAGTGTTGACAGTATATTCACAAGAAAGTGCTATGGCAACAAACTACGTATACATTCATTTCATCTTCTGGCACCATTTGCTGATATGCAGACACAGCTTTAGACAGCCTGTCTGGCTAATTCAGGTCAAATTTGATGCATTTGCTCAGCAGGCTCTTTGGCATGAGCCAACATTTCATGAGCACACACATATTTTAGTTCTCTTGATTTCCATATTCACTGGGGGCTCTGAAATTATGCCATTTTCCTAAGTAGATCCTTTACTCCCCGAGTGGACTTTTGTTGCTGCTTCGGTAACTGTTATTGTTATTTGTTTGTTTTCTTCCTGGCTTCTCCACAAGAGCAAAAGTACAAGCTTTTCTTAATTTGAACATAAACTTTTTTTTTCTTATCTGAAACTTCTTGATGGCCCTTTTCCATTTTTAATGAAAGCAATTATCTTAAGTGAATAAGCATATGCAAAAATCTTTGAGAGGTAGGCCAGGAAGGTATTTCTAACTTTTAAACCAACTGCTTTTCATGAGTTTTCTGTTTATTGGGATGAACATATTAAACGGCATGGATTTCTCTGAAGTGGCAAATCACCGTTTTAAATTGCACAGTGCCTATTCTCCAACATTTTATCCAACTGCCCATCATTTACTCATAGCACTTAATTTTTCTTCCTTTACAATATGAATTTTATAGTGCTCAGAAGCTCAGGAGCTATTTTCATTTCATCAAATGTTTTCCTACTTGAAAATGTCACCATGTAGATAAGTCATAATAAGATCAACTCATGAATATTCACAGAGCATATTTTGAGTACTGTATTACCCACTTATAGCTCTTTTACTGGCTAGATCACCCATATTCCTGATTACTTTCCCCCATTACATTCTTAATTGCTATTTAAACCAGGAAATTTTTCATAGTAATTATTGCCCAGTCTAGAGTCCTGATATTGCCACTTGTTATTGCATATGACATATAATTCCCTCTCATTCTTCAATTTATGTGTGGTTCATTTCTGGTTTTGCATTTCAAGTCAGAGTGTTTTAATTCTTAAAAATTCATTGGCCATAATTTTCTGAAAGAGAGAACTTTTGAGCTGTCCTTGGAAGATAAAACCTAATTAGAAGCCCTATAATATTCCCCATTCTTGTGAAAGGATTTGAGTTAATATAATCACTCAAAACTTCATTTCTCAATTTAGAACAAAATATTTTACAGTTGGATATTTTTGACACTTGATGCTAGACATATAGATATACCATTTTGAGCTGCTTTTACTCCATAGTAGGTCCTAGGAGCTCCTAAACTTCTTTCTCAGAATTTATATTTATCCCTAACTGCTTCTCTCTCCAGCATTTGCAATATGGTTTATGTCACCCAAGACATAAGAAGTCTTTATTAATTGCCTTCAGAAATACAGTATCATATATGTCTTGTTTCCCCTTAGGTTTTGGCTAATGTTTTTAGATGAACCTGCCAACTTTGAGGAATCTTGGCTGTGTTGATAAAGGTAATATTCAGCAGAGTTGAACTTCAATGTAAACTGCCTGGTGAATGGGAATTTTTTTTTCTCATTAAGTTAAAAGTTTGGTTATATAGAATTTCTAATATTCAATCTGTTCTTAATCCATGAAAATATGGTTAAAATTTATATTTTGAACGGCTTAGAATATTTGAATTAATGTGTGCATATGATTGTGTTTACTTAATTTTCCACCTTCTATATGAATGTAACATATTCCATACTTTCTGTATCTGGTTTCAATTCTTTTCACTTTGAGTTCCAAGGGACAGTCTCTACTACACTGATTGGCAGGCTGGACCATTCTGGTCCAATGGGCCAGTTATGCCCAGATGTGTTTAGGGGGATGCCTGTTATAGTATACTAATCTAACTGCCTTCTCCTATATTTCAGTGAAAACATCCTCAGGAGAAGTAATACATTATGTGATGATATGTTTCTTTTTAACTTTTGTAGGAATGGTTTTCTTAGGGGTATATTAGGTCACTAAAATATAGCAATTTGATCCTGGTTCTTATTTTTTAGATATAAATCTTTGATATAGCTGCTCAATCTTCCATGCTTTTGTTTTCTCATTTAGTAATACTTATAGATAAGGGCTAACCTGTTCAAACCTGATTACTTGTAAGGCAGTTGGCTGCCTTCAAAGCTCCATAGGTACCAGTTTGAGGCCAGTGCCATATGGCAAGGCTTAGATCCCGATACCCCCATCCCATCCTATATCATCATCTGTATGAGGGTCTGGTGCTTCCTCAACTGAGGGTGCTGGCATGACAGATCCTGCCGTTATCTTGACACATTACCTCATTGCAGCTACAAAGCTTCGATCCTAGGTTGTACCAGGGAAGGGGACTGGTTCTTTCTCAAATCAAAGAGCTAAGCTTCCAGAAAAGGGCTAACACTAAGATGCTGCCCTGTGATATTCCTGTTTGTTTCCTGCCTCCCTATGATGGCAGCAGAGATTCATTACTAATCATGTAACTTTTAGAAAACAGCGTGAAGGTCGAGTCCCTCTCCTAGCTCTGCTAGATCACTTGGGGCTGCACTAAAATGCAATAAGGAAACACAAATACATACACCTACTTCCGCTTCTGGCGCCACAACTTTTCCCCAAAGAAAGATGCTCCAGCAGTTTAGAACAAAATCTTAATTAAACAAAGTCACTCTTTTTAGTGTTTAGAGTCATCAGATAATTGCTCAATTATCCACTTTGTTTTGCCTGTGTAGATATCCTGGCTCAAGCCCATTAACCAACTAATGTACACCAAAGATGAGAAAATTAGGAGATTGTGCCTATGTTGATATTTCTATTCTCAGCCCAATGGTTTGTCTGTATCTCTGATGTCTGCTGTCCTCATTAAGAGTTACCAAGTCAGCCCTAGCCATTTTGCTCAGTGGATAGAACATTGGCCTCCCTACTGAAGGGTCCCGGTTCAATTCCAGTCAAGGGCACATACCTGGGTTGTGGGCTTGATCCCCATTGGGGGTGTGCCAATCAACAATTCTCTCTCATCATTGATGTTTCTCTCTCTCTCTCTCTCTCTCTCTCTCTAAAAATAAATAAAAACATATTAAAAATAAGACTTACCAAATCAAAGCAATGTTCATTGCATTCCACAAATAAGAAAAAGTGGGTATTTACTCCTTGGCTGCCAGTTCAAAGAGGCATTGTTTTTATAAGGGGGGAGAAAGGCAAATATTCCTTTTAGTATTAGAAGCCAATTCAGATAAGAAAATCTCAACTTTCAGTGACAATGTAAGGATTTGAACATTACTACAAGTACCTAGAATGAATTGTATCTCAAACTTGGTTTCTAAGGGGGACTATGTCAGTCCCTCTCAGCTGGAATTAATGATGGCTTTTTCTCATTGAGATCACCTCTACCAAGTTCCAGTAGATGCCAGCATCAGTGACTTTAGCTGACCAGTTGGTGGCACCTGATTTCCAGTATGCTGTTATATTAGGTAACCTATAATATGCTGACCTTATTTTTGCTACATAGCCACCCTTTTGCTTCTGGTATTATAACTCTGTCTTGGACGCATGTTTACCTAGCATTGTCTGCCCGACTGCCTGGGAGAATCCTATACTCAGTATGGCTTAATAGAAAGATCATGGGCTTTGGAATCAGAATCCATATTCTGTCTCTTGTAAGTTGAATCATCTTGGGCAAGTTACTTACCTTCCTTGATCATCATGTTCCTTAAATGTAAAATATAATATCCATCTCACATTCTGTGAGGCCTAAATGTGCTAATGTATAAAAAGGAGCTCAACAGGGCTTGGCAGCTTTTGGCACTCTACTATTGACATGGTCTTCCAGTAATGGGTTTATTATTTGAAACTCTATCTACCTCACTTCAAAATTACCTAGATTGCTGTCACAATGTCTACCCATCAAACCTGGCCTCTTCAGTTATTAAATGCTCTATTCCTAGTTTAGTGTTCATGGTGGCATACTGAACAAAAAGATGGATGGATGAATGGGTAGGTGGATGGATGGACAAATGGAAAGATTTTTTACCCAGTCTTAAATGGAAAGATTTTTTTACTAAACCCAGTCTTAATTTATGTTTCCTTGAAAACATAGCCCACTGGACTTCTGACTTTCCTCAGAGAGACCAGAATCTCCATTAGTTAATTTACCCATGTTCTACTCCTTTGCCTATACTTTTCCTGGTGTTCCTTGTCCTGAGACCGTGTGAATAATAATACCCCATGGGAAGTTTCTGAAGACTGAGACAGTTCTCTACTTTAGCAATATAAAAGACTAGCAATATAGACAATTGATGATTACCTTGACTAGAGAAACTTTTAAAAAGATTAACCAGTGTTAAAGCACATGGTACTTCTGATCAGTTAATGTCCCCAAAGACAAACCTAAAAGGCAGGCCATAGGAACAACTTCATTTTAATATATGAGCAAATGGACTTGATAAGACACTTATGACAGCACAGAACAACAAGATAATTCCCTTAAAATACCTACAAGTTTTAAGAAGGTAAAAAGAATGTAAGCATAAAATATTCTAACATCTTCATTTCTTGAAATATGTCGTAATTTTCTTCTTATTCTATAGAGGGATTTTATCATTCAGTGTTCCTACTATAAAAATAACAACCGTGATTAGGTGCTATGATTGTTACTCTTCTTGGTTATAACAATTGTGGTTATAACAATAATCAAAACCGTGATTAGGTGCTATGATTGTTACTCTTCTTGGTTATAACAATTAAACCTTAATAGACAGGCTATGGCAGAGGGCCTTACCTTGGATATACTTCTTTTTCCCCAGTTGCCTAAAACTGGGATGGCAGTAATAAATAGTCTGAAAGGAGTTCCACTTCTGATTGTACCCATGAAATAGTAAACTTAGAAACCAGCATAAGTAATAATGTGATTATTTTTTATTGAGATATAATTCACATACCATAAAGTTCACCCATTTAAAGTGTACAATTCAGTGGTTTTTAGTATACTCATAGGCTGTGCAAAACACTATGTAATTACAGCACATTTTCATCACCCTAAAAAAAACCCCTGTATTCATTATCAGTCATTCCCCATTGTCCCCTCTCCACAGCATCCGGTGATTACTAATCTGCTTTCTCTCTCTATGGATTTGCTGTTTCTGAACATTTCATATAAATGGAATCATAAATTGTGTAGATTTGTGCTGGCTATTTTTTTTTTAACTTAGCTTTCAAGGTTCATCCGTATTATAGCATGTATCAGTAATTAATTGATTTTTATTGCCAAATATTATCCTACTAGAGGCCTGGTGCACGAAATTTGTGTACTCGGAGTCGGGGGGTCCCTCAGCCTGGACTGCACCCACTTGCAGTCCGGGAGCCCTCAGGGGATGTCCAACTGATGGCTTATTCCTGCTCCCTATGCTGTGCTAGCCAGCCATGAGTCCGGCTTCTGGCTGAGTGGTGCTCCCCCTGTGGGAGAACACTGACCACCAGGGGACAGCTCCTGCATTGAGCATCTGCCCCCTTTTGGTCCGTGTGTGTCATAGTGACCAGTTGTTCTGCTGTTCGTTCAATTTGCATATTAGACTTTTATTATATAGGATAATGTCTTATTATGGCAAGGCCTCTAATTCAATTTTTCTAGGTAGTTAAAGGGAGGAGCAGAATTTTCACTTGAGCCTGAAGCTAAAATTGCCCTTAGCTCTAACATCTGCATACCACTGAGACACATCTTGGTGAGGCTCATTCTGAACCCCCACGTTGTTCTATTATGTGTATAAGTATTGGGAACCATCTTATCTCTTTAGTGAAAGGAACCTTTTGTTATGTTACAATGACTAACTTTATCTCATGAGTTGCGTTTTGGCTTCAAGTCTGTATCAAGTATTCATGCAGCAACTTCAGCTCTTCTGTTCAGTATTTACCTGGCATATCTTTTCTTTTCTTTTCTCTAAATCTTTCTAGATTTTTATGTATTATATAGGAATAGCCCATGGACACAGACAATAGTCTGGCAAAGACCTGGAAGGGGTGGGTGCAGGGTGGAGGAGATCAATGGGAAAAAAAAACCAAAACTAAAACAAAGAAACATCTGTAATCTGTAATACTTTCAACAATAAAGATACATTTTAAATAAAAGAAAATATCTTAGTTGAAAAGAGTTTTATGTGAAATAATATAAGTAATTGCTCTATACTGTACTTTATATTTTCAACTCCACTCAAGGAGATATTAATTGACCTATGTTCACTTAATATTAATTGACCCTATGTTCACTGACTGCAGGACTGACTTCCACTACACCAACCCAGTACTGACTGCCATGGGGACTACGATCAGACCCTGCTTTTCTCTCCAGGCCTGACTGCAGCCCCCTCGGCAGTCAGTGCTGGGTTGCTGGGTTTCTTGGAAGACTGCAGGACTGACTTCCGGTGTTTGGTTGAGCCTTCAGTCATTTTGAACATTACAGACCCTGGCTCTGTATATATATATATACATATATATATATATATATATATTACCACATTTTATATATATATGTATATATATATAATATATATAATTATATATATGTATATATATATATATAATGGGTATACCATTATATATATATAATTATATATATATAATTTATACATTTTATATATATAATGTATAAATATAGATACATTATATATACATTATATATACATTATATATACATTATGTATAATGTATAAATATACATTATATATAATGTATATATACATTATATATAATGTAAATATATATACATTATATATATAATGTATAAATTATATATATATAATTTATATATATAATTTATATATATGTGTGTGTGTGTGTGTGTGTGTGTGTGTGTGTATATATATATATATATATATATATATATATATATATATATAATGGGTATACCACATTTTGTCTATCCATCAATTGGTTGTTTACACTTTTTGGCTATTGTGAATAACACTACTATGAACATTTATTGTGTAAACATTTGTTTTCAACTCTCTTGGATATTAGGAGTGGAATTCCTGGGTTATATCTTAGCTCTGTGCTTGCAACTAGTTTTCCAAAGTGGCTGCACCATTTTACATTCTCTCCAGCAATGAATGAGTGTCTCAACTACTCCACATTCTCACTAATACTAGTTATTGCCTTTTTTTTTTTTTTTTATTCAAGCCATCCTAGTGAAGAAGTGTTTTATTGTGCTTTTGGTTTGTATTTTCCTAAGGATGTTTCGCATCTTTTCACATGCTTACTTGTCATTTGTATCTTATTTGGGAAAATGTCTTTCAAATGTGTTATCAATTTATTTTATTTTCTTTAGATATATTTTTATTGATTTCAGAGAAGAAGGGAGAGGGAGAGAAAGATAGAAACATCTATGATGAGAGAGAATCATTGATCAGCTGCCTCCCATATGCCTCCTACTGGGGATTAAGCCTGCAACCTGGCCATGTGCCCTGACCAGGATTCAAACATGACCTCCTGTCTCATAGGTCCACATTCAACCACTGAGCAATACCAGCCAGGCTCAGATTTTTTATTTGGTTATTTGTTTGTCTTTTTATTGTTTTAAATGTTCTTTATATATTCTTTATTAGGCCATTGTCAGATATATGATTAGCAAACACTTCAGTTTTAATAATTTGTTTCTTTCTAATAATTTGTTCATTTTACCTGGGTTAGTTACTTTTTTTGGTATAAAATTATGAGACATATGCCCTTATAATATTTTCTGTAGTGATACAACCCTTCTTATAGACTGATATTAATGACACCTCTTTTATTGCTAATTTTAGTGATTTTAGTCTCCTCTCTTTTTTAATTGGTCAGTCTATCTAAATTCTGTTTATTTTGTTGATTGTGACTATTATTAAGATTTATCCTGAGTAGGAAATACAAGGACTTTATTGAGTATCCCTTCTAACTGGCTGTCAGAGTCTAAGGTGTGAGCACATTGCCTTCTAAAAGAAAATCAATTATCTTCAGCTGACTGTTCTCTTTAAAAAGCTAATTGCTCATTATGGATGTATTCTCTAGGAATTAAGATAAAATTTTTCTGAAATTATACTTTCAATTTTTATTCTTTTTTGGGTTGCAAAGATCAAGAAGTTCTAAAAAGTGTACTTTCTTAAATTTGCCCCCACTCTACTTTTCTTAAGCTATGATATATGTTATGTCTGTTTCAAAAAGCTAACAATATGTACTCTTCTTTATTTCTGTGTTCTTGGCATCTAATATTTGCTTGTCCAATGTATAATTGACCTTTTATGATTTACTTAAAGGTTGCATTTTCTTCTGTCTCATGGATGAGAGGGTCTCTTCTTACACAGAAGATCCTTAATCTGTCCACTTAATTATTTGGGAACTTTCTATTGTTGTTATATCTCCCTTGAGGTAAAATGCCCAGAGTTACACTCTGTATTCCAGATGTGTAGGCACCATGTTTTTGTAACAGTAGAGGTTAATTTTTCTTGTATTAATGCAAAGAAGATTTTGGGAAATGTGAAAATGGTAATTCTGTGAAGGGCGATTTTATAGGATAGTGGATTTGAAATATTTGGAAAGAATAAAGAAAGGGTTTCTGTGTTATCCCAGGAGCAGATGCCTCAAATAAAGACAATGGAACATATCTTCCTCCAAATGGTTCTGTAATGAAAGTACACATTTTTGGTGGAAAGTTTCTCCTGCCTACCAAAGTGTTCTTCTGCTGTCTGAAATCAAAATCCAATTTGAAGTCTGAATGCTCCATCACTCATCTTAGCATTCTTGCTTGCACAACTTCTGCTGCTCAGTAGCCAAATGGAAGATTAATCACAGAATTAGCATTTCCAAATCGCCAACAACCTCCTTTGCAGATGTGCGGTTATATTACTGAAGTCTGTTGTTTTGCCCTACATTTATTGTTAATAATTAATATACACTTCTGGGTGAAATTATGTGCTATCGCCATCTGTTTGATTTAATAGAAATAGTCAAATCTAAAGCACTTTATTAAATATGTTGGATATAATCATCATTATTACTATAATGTAGCAAGCATCATATTTTTTCAATAAAAAATGCCAGGAAATACAACATTTTACCGTATGCTAACTTAGTTACTGTTACTACAAATTCAGTTTTTGAAAAAGTATCTGCCTGTAGTCAGTGTGGAAATTAACAGAATGCAAAGTTCATAGATTAAATGGTCTATGTAATTGTAACAGTCAAGAGCTTGGGTAATAAAAGTAAACTGTATTCAATATGTGAAGAAAAATTACATTTTACCTTCTTGTATTAGTCTTTTTATTGAATAACAAATGAAAACTCTGGAGAATAGCAAGAATATAATTATTTGGCATTTTTGTTCTTAAAACTGACTAAGGAAAACAAATGGTGTGAGGTAAATGTTCCTTTCTGAATTTGTAAAGTGTCAGTATAATGAAGAAAACATCATTGAGCCATTATACAGTGTGTCTTTATGAAGATTGAAACATAGATCACCCCTAGGTATTTAAAATCTTGTAGACACTTATGTAATATTCAGTCTTCATGTCAGAGATGTACAGGTAAACTCCACAGGGACTCCCCACCCCATGGTCAATATTGTCCTTGTCTTGAAGACTGTGAGATTGCTTCAATTTTCTCATTTCCATACTTTAAATATGTTAGAACACATTCTTACCTTACTTTCCCATTCGCTTCCCACTAAGGCCAGCCAAGGACAAAATGATGAGATTGCTTGATATCTCATTTCCCTTTGTGATAGTCCTGTTTTCATCTATTTCCCATGTAAATGTCTTGCCCTCCGTGGCTCCCAATTTATCTTTTCTGAGCTATGAGTGAATAATGGTTTACATTGATTATAATGGAGAGAGTTGCCAAAGTTAGCCAAACATAAGGTATTGGTGAAATATTGTATGATGAGCAATTGGGACATCCATCAAGAGAAATGGTATAATGGTGGGGTTGGGATTCATTTTGGTTTGGAGGTGAGTCTGTGTGATTCCAAAGCCTGTATTCCTAACCTTATGGTATCGTAACTTTCTATATGTGCAGGGGAGAATAGGACTCAAAATAAGTGGCTTATCTTAAACCATATGAACTAAGCAAGCACAGTTCTGAAGCACATTTTCATTTGCCTGTCATTTGAACCAGTTTCCACTGGATGTTCTTTGCCCACACCTAAGGATGACCCTCCATTTCATTTCTCCACAAAGGCCGAGGTCCTCCATTATTGTTCATTTGATGTAAGTTTCTCTTATTCCAGCATTTTTGTGTTAGAAGGAGTCAGTTAACATTTCTTGACCTTAGTTTCAGCTTTCTAAAGCAAAAGTTTAGGTTAGCTGATCTGTGCTGTCCCTTCAGGTGCTGAAGAATTATAAAATTTATGGGTATATGTTAATAAACATGAAATCATGCTGGTAGATATGAGGAGTGACTTCAAGTGCCTTCCCCCCACCCCATAAGGGCAAGAATAGCTCTCTCTGATGGTGCTCGGTCACATTAGAAAAGGAGGAGAAAAGGTTACACAGTATCTCATAATCCTGAGATGTGGTGTGTAATTATCCATTTGCAGAAGGCTTTCTTTACGTTCTGTTTCACTGGGAAAGTTAGAGCAAAGTGAAAATAAAGTTCTGCAATTATGAAATCTGCTCACTTGGCTCTTTCTGTTCTTCAAAGTAAATTCTCTGTTAATAGAGAAAAGTTAGTTAGTGAAGCAGACCCCTAATTTGTTACCATTGTAATTATTTTTTTTCAGACCCATTAACATTTGTGAATGAATTTAATCCTTAGTAAAATGACGATCTCTGCCGTGATCTGATCCAGGCAGGGCGTCAGCCTGCTGGGATAAGAACCTTTTAAATCGCTTTCAGTAGACCTAATTTTCACTTAAAGAGTGTTCCTCTTTAAACCTTTGGAATCTTGCTTACCTGAGATGAAATGCTCTGCATGTCACCAAGTAATCACTCATTTATTCAGTATCTTTTAAGCACTCTGTACATATGTTGTTTTAAGTACTAAGGATCAAACAGGAAACAAGGGAGACCTTCCAGTCCTTGAGGAAGACAGCCATTTTTGAAAAAAATATATTACTATCAAGTGTAGTGAGTATTATGACTCAGGAAATAAGATGCTATGGAAACAGGGTCTGTACTTAGTCTAGGGCCAGGGGTACTCTGGAGGAATTAAGATTTAAGCTAAAATCTGATGTTGAATTGGAGCTAGCTATGTGAAGCATGTGTGTGCCTGCATTGTCTTTGTGTGTATGCCTATGTAACTTTGTGAGGGAAGGGTTCCATAAGCACGCAAACAGAGAAATGATATGGACAAAGATAATAAAATATGGCAATACCAATGGATCCAGTCGAGTCCAGGATTAATGTAATTTTAAGATGGTGGAATACAAATTATTAGGAGATGAGATTGGGGAGGTAAGCAGGGGAAAATAAGGAAAATAGTTTGTAACAGGTTAAACAGTTTTGTACTTAATCCTAAGAGGAAAAATAGACTTAAATGTGAATTAAATAATCATCATGTAGGTTCTAATGCATATCTTGGATGAGAGAAACCAGGAAGCAGGGAGACTAGTTGGACACTTGAGCCATGATCAGGGAGATAATGAAATCTTGGACTAGGGCACTGATAGTGGATCTTGAGAATAGTGGAGAGCTTTTCGCTGTTTAAGAGACAAACCCAACCGGAGTTGGCTGGATGTAAGGAATGAAGGAGAGGGAAGAGTCAATAATAACTGCCAGGTTTCTGGCATATGTAACTGAGGAGCTGGTGTGGAGGTATGGTACTGCTATTGACTAACATGGGCAATTGAAGTTATGTTATTGATATGCGGAACTCAGAAGGGGGGTTGGGGATGAAAGATTCAGGAAAGGGGTGGATGATGAATTTAATTTTGAAATTGAGGAAAGCTTAAGACATGCAGCTGGAGGTTTCATGCACCAGGCAGCTGGGTGTATGAGTCTGGAATGCAGAAGCTAAATCAGGATGAGATTTGGTGGTCATTAGTATACAGATGCTCTCAGTTTGCAAAGCACTATGATTGCCCTTCTATCACAGTGCTCCCCTTACTTTGAATTGTAGATGTCAGTGAGTATTGCTCATCCTTCTATTCTAGAGGGAGTTCTTAAGGGCAGAAGCTGCATTATACATCCTTAGATTCATACTTGATGGCTGCTTCCTAAATGGAGCAGTCTTCTATAATCTAACTTCCTTCGCCAGCCGGGTTGGCCATGACCCACGAAGCCCTGCATCTTGGTTCTTACTCCTACACTGAAGGTCTCCTCTCCTCTACTTTAAATCTGGTTTTATCAGACTAGTCCCTCACAGTCTAGCTAAGACAGTCAAATGTACAAAGGACACTGACCTGGATCTGAGGAGACATATGGGATGCTATCAATCCCTAGTCTTCTGAGTTGGGCTATCTTGACTGTATCATGTTATTTCTCTAGGCCTCTGCTTACCCATCTGATAAAGAAATGGCATCTAAGATCCCTTCCAAATCTGACAAACGCTAATTCTTTTTATGGAATTTAGCTTGTGTTTATTCTCCTATGTTTTGAACTGTGCACATTGGTGCTTATGTTTTTAAGGGTAACGCTAAATATGCTGTGGATTTTCTCTGCTCAGATAGATTAAAAGCTCATAAGAAGTTTTGTTTTCTGGCACTCCACCCAGCCTGCAGTCTAGGGTGATGATAACCACAACAAGATTCTCAATAAATGCTTGCTGAATGCAACTAGATAGGAACAAAAACATCACAAACATGCATATGATCACTCTGTACATACCTGTCATACCTTTACTTAATGTGCAGCCCCAAGTCAACAAGGTATTATGTGCCAGGAGTTAAATTTTGTTTTCTTCCCATACTTGGGCAAGGGAAAGTTAGATGATAATCTCTCTGGGATGCTATATGAGAATTTCTCTAAGCATTATTTTAAGCAGTGGAGAACTTTTCTTCAAACAATAATCTCACATCTTCTAATCTCCCAAAATATTTAAAAATTAAATGAGAGTGGATCTGGTTGACACAGTGATGGAACCTGGAGCCCTCTTCACATGCTTTTCCCTTTGTGCCCCTTCGTTCTGGGCATCTGGATGGAACTGTTAGATTTCTATAGGGATTAAGTGATCTTTTAGTTTCCAACTATTCAACTCTATGATTTTGACTACCAGACAGTGGTATGAATTGTCTCTGTCTCTCTTGTACCCAGGCTTATGCTAGATGCTATGGAGGCTTTTACAAATGAAGAAAATGTAGCCACTGTCATTTAGAAAGATAACATACCTCACATACATGAAATAAGAAAAGAACCCCACATAATAACATGGCCTGCTTTCCTGTCTATGGAGGAGTTGAAGCAGGTGATCCTTGCAATCTCTTGCAGTTTTCACATGCTGATTCTGAGTGTTAATGATGTGGCCATGTGTGTTAAGTGCTTTGAGCTCAGGAGTAACACACTATATAAATTCAAGGACCATTACGTGCATAATCACAGCTGCTAAGCAGGGACAAATTCCCTATTTGCATGATATCCTCAAGAAATCCCAAGGGAAGCATTCTTTGAAACCAAAACCTTATCATCTTTTTTCTTAAAAAAAGAAGAGAAAGAAACATAAGCCCTCTCTGCTCCCCAAGCTCTTCCTCAACATGTTGTTGCAGGCAAATCATTCATTTGCCATTTAAGAAAACATCCCACATAATATTCTCCCTGGCTTCAAATAAAACTTCCAGTGGCGGGCTGATTCAAATAAAACTTTCCATTTGGTTTCCAGTTGCCAGAGGTGTGTATTGGTTAATTGCACACCTGCATTTTATTTCAAGTAAATTGCATGGAGCCTCCCTCCCCCCTCTTTGTAACCCCTCACAAAGCGGGAGCCCACCTGTCTAGGGGCTCTTTGGGCAATGAAGGGCTGCAGGAAAAAATTAGTCATCCTCTTTTCTTCCCTGTGACTTCTTTGACCTTGAGACTTCTAATGGCATCTCAGACAAAATGAACATAATCTAATGGACAGCGGGGAAGAGGGAACGGCTGGGTACATCTGTCGTATTACTGGGCTGTCTGAACAGTCAATGAAGCAGGGCCAAACCATAAGAGGCCTGTTCAGTTTAGCTCCAGGGTCTGCAGAGAAGGAGCACAATCATTTATCTTTATTTACTGAACTCTGCTTTCTGTTTAAGAAAAAAAAAATTGACAGGTTGACAAAAACCGTGTTGGCGCTACCCGCTGCCCAGAGATAAATGCTATTTGTGCTCTGGAGAGTCAAGGACAGCTCACGATGCCCTTGCGCTGATTTCAGTAGGTGCCTATTCTATGGAAACAAAAATGCCAAGGCATCTAGATCCCCTTTCCCTACCAGTATCTCCACGTCTTCCCATAGAAGGATCTGGTAAATGGATCCACAAGCAAGAAGTCTTGCAAAGGAAGGGAGGCATGATTCCCTAAGGAAGCAATCCAAATAGAAAGAATTTTGACAAGAGATCCAGGGCACAAAGACGACTGGGAATTGTTGGATATCCCACAGGTTTCTTTGTGATGAGATGGTGAGAGATTGACCCTTGGCATCTATAACAAATACATTTCAACTTCTATTAATGAAAGGGAGACACACATAATGCATATTCCAGCTGCAGAGAAAGCTCTTACTTTGAGCTGTAGAGCAGGAATTTAAACATAGGATTTTAAAGTCCTCCCCATCTGTGTCTATTCTTTGCTGGATGATACTAGTTACATCACTGAGTTTTTCAATGTCACATCTACAGTTAGTTATACTCTTGTGAGGTGGTTATTGCTAAAGTGGGATTCCTGTTTCTCAGGGATCTTTCTTTCTCTCTCATCTCATTTTAAAAAATGTCTATATGTTGCAGATGTTTTATAATGTTCATAATGTACTTATACAATAGTATCTAGCTATAATTTGTACATATGAAAAGAGATATGTGCTTTAAAACTTTTTAGAGAAGGAAAGCACAATTAAATAAATATGAGGCCTTCTTTGGGCTTAGGATTGTATTATGCCCATTTAGGCTAATTCCTCCAGCTAATTGCCTAGGTTCAAGGAGCCCTATTATGCATGGAGACATTTTTCCAGAATTTCTAGAAAGCACTTACCTTTGTATACCCTCTAGTGCTTGAAATAAATAATATTGCATATTACAATTGTTACAACATCACTCTTTTTCTCTCTGCTATGATAACCCATGTGTACTAGTATGTTAATATTGTTGTAGTTAATCTTTGGGGTAGATTCACCCCACTGCACTTGTCACTTGTCTCATGCTATTTACATAGGCCCACCCATTCCCTTACAGGAGATGGGTTAAGGTTGGAGGCAAGTGGGGAAAATATAGGAAAGAGCTGGAGATAGTGGTTCCCAGCATTTGATCATAGGGAAGTATCTTAGAGAGCAGCAGAGACCCTGCTTAGCACTGACAAGGACAGTCCAAGAGCTGACCCATTAGTTTTAGTGTTCTTGACTAACTTCACTAGTCCACATTTTAAGGGTTTGCTATATAACTACATCAATAAAAAGCAAATGTGAAGTGCAGGTGCATGATGTGAAGAGTCATAATGTTAGGAGATAAGTTGGAGGTTTGAACAGAGACTGAGGCTAGTTCTGGAGCCTAGGTAGGTGCTGGGCAGCTCAAACTGATGGACATGTAGTACTGAACAGAGCCAGCGATCCTCCCACGACACCCTCCCCATCCCATTTGGGGTGGAGCCAGCTGGCATACAGCCCACAGCCCCTCCCCATGGGTGAACCCACCCCCAATCATCCCCCCCACCCCAATCAGGGCCAGGGTTCCCCAGCCAATCGCCCTCAGCCCCTCCCCCAGCCGGCCAACTTCTCGCTGTCTCCTCCTGACAGGCTCGGCCCCTATCTACCCCAATTGGGGCCGTGGACCGCACCCATGCATGAATTCATGCACTGGGCCTCTAGTCACCATATATTTTAATTGCATCAACTAAGAAAACAATAAATTTGTCAGAAAGAGTGTAGCTTATATATGTACTTATTTAATGATTTACATAAATAAAAACAATTTAGTAAGCTTGTTTTAAGTATTTTCTGAAAATGTCTCAACTAGTTATTGTTTTCAACTCTGTTATAATTGAATAGTTCAACTCATAGCTGTTAAGAATAATTATTTTGAGATATTAAACATAATCATCATTTTCTTCCTTGATGTTTATTTCTTATATTATTTATATAGTTACGGTGCAGTAGTATCCATGAATGGCTTTGTATTTTTTATTCATTAAAATTAGCTCATATTATGAGTGTTTTTCCCCTTCTTTTTAATTTAAGAAGCACTGAACGTTAGCTCTGTGCAGAGCACTCAGCTAGGTGCTGAAACAGAAGATGAAGGCAAGATCAAAACAAACTGCAATGTCTTGAGTTTAACACAGTAAAAGGTTATTTCCTTTCATTTCAGAGTCTAATGCAGTTCCTGGCAGTGTTCTTTGGAAACAAGGCCCCCATGCTTGTCCAGGGTCTTTCTGCTTTAAGACTTTGCTGTCTTCTACATAAGGCTTCCCAGGTCCCCATGGAAGGTAAGAAAGCTAGAGGATGGCATAGATGGATTTCATGTGCAGACCTAGCAGTGGCTTCATCACTTCTGTGGACATCCCATTTCACTTGGAAACTAACCACATTCCCAGCACCCACTCCTAACTATGTTAACCTGATAAAGGCTATCAAGGGTCTAAACCAAGGTTGTATGGAAAAAACAGGAAAAAAAGGAGACATCTGTGAGATATCCTGAAGGAAGAACATCTGGCTTAGTAGAAAAGCAGTTAATCAAAGTCAAAAGCTCAGGTTCTGGCCCCAATTACTCAGTTTACTAACTGTTTAATTTCCTTTATTCTTTGTTGCTTCACTCTAAAGACTGAGATGATCAAATCTGGCCTATAGATTTCTAAAGTTTATTTTAACAACCACATGATATTAAACAAATGAAATGTTTTGCAAACTTTAGTAGAAGTCCATTTATAGAAGAGCTGCAGGTGGGGACAGTTTGAACCAAGAAAATGGAAGCAAGAGTCAGCAAAAGGGATCTTTTATTTCCAGTTTTTTTTGTTTGTTTGTTTGTTTAAAGTTCTACATATATCTCCCTTTTCCCCAATTGACCCCTCTCCCCCAGCCATTACCACTTACCACACCGGGCAAGCCGCCACCACCTCAGTGCCTGTGTCCATTGGTTATGTTAATATGCATGCATACAAGTCCTTTAGTTGCTCTCTAATCCCCCCTCCCCAACCATTTGCCTCTAGATCAATCTATTCTTGTTCATCAAATTATATTGATCATTATATCCCACATATGAGTGAGATCATATGATATTTATCTTTCTCTGACTGGCTTATTTCGCTTAGCATAATGCTTTCTAGTTCCATCCATGTTGTTGCAAATGGTAAAAGTTCCTTCTTTTTTATAGCACCATAGTATTCCATTGTGTAGATGTACTATAGTTTTTTAATCCACTCATCTGCTGATGGGCACTTACGCTGTTTCTAAATCTTAGCCATTGTAAATTGTGCTGCTATGAACATAGGGGTGCATATATCCTTTCTGATTGGTGTTTCTGATTTCTTGGGATATAGTCCTAAGAGTGGGATTACTGGGTCAAATAGGAGTTCCATTTTTAACTTTCTGAGGAAACTCCTTACTGTCTTCCACAGTACCAGTCTGCATTCCCACAAGCAGTGCAGGAGGGTTCCTTTTTCTCCACATCCTCACCAGCACATATTGTTTGTTGTTATATTGATAATAGCCATTCTGACAGGTGTGAGATGGTATCTCATTGTTGTATTGATTTGCATCTCTCAGATGATTAGTGACTTTGAGCATGTTTTCATATGTCTCTGGGCCTTCTGTATGTCCTCTTTTGAAAAGTGTCTATTTACATCCTTTGCCCATTTTTTGATCAGATCGTTTATCTTCCTTTTGTTTAGTTGTATGAGCTCTCTGTAAATTTTGGAGATTAAGCCCTTATCGGAAATATCATTGGCAAATATGTTCTCCCATGCAGTGGGCTTTCTTGTTGTTTTGTTGATGGTTTCTTTTGCTGTGCAGAAGCTTTTTATTTTGATGTAGTCCCATTTATTTATTTTCTCCTTAGTCTCCATTGCCCTAGGAGTTGTGTCTGTAAAGATATTTCTATGACATGTCAGCTAGTTTGCTGCCTATGGAGTCTTGTACGGTTTTTATGGTTTCCTGTCTTACATTCAAGTCCTTTGGCCATTTTGAGTTTGTTTTTGTGTATGGTGTAAGTTGGTGATCTAGTTTCATATTTTGCATGTATCTGACCAAATTTCCCAGCACCATTTATTGAAGAGACTGTCTTGACTCCATTGTAAGCTCTTGCCTCCTTTGTCAAACATTAATTGAACATAATGACTTGGGTCAATTTCTGTGTTCTCTGTTCTGTTCCATTGGTCTATATGTCTGTTCTTGTGCCAGTACCAGGCAGTTTTGAGAACCGAGGGTTGGTAATATAGCTTGATATCTGGTATTGTGATCCCTCCAACTTTGTTGTTCTTTCTCAAGATTGCTGTGGCTACTCGGGGCCTTTTTTCATTCCAGATGAATTTTTGGAGTGTTTGTTCTAGATCTTTGAAATATTCCATTAGTATTTTAATGGGGATTGCATTGAATCTATAGATTGCTTTGGGTAGTATGGACATTTAAGTTATGTCGATTCTACCAATCCATGAACATGGTATGTTCTTCCATTTGTTTATGTCATCCTCTATCTTTTTTTCCAATGTCTTGTAGTTTTCTGAGTACAGGTCTTTTACATCCTTAGTTAAGTTTATTCCTAGGTATCTTAATTTTTTTGGTGCAATGGTAAATGGGATTTTTTCTCTTGTTTCTCTTTCTGTGAGTTCATTATTGGTATATAAAAAGGCCATAGATTTCTGGGTGTTAATTTTGTATCCTGCTACATTGCCAAATTCATTTATTAGTTCTAGTAGTTTTTTGATGGAGTCTTTGGGGTTTTCTATGTATAGTATCACGTCATCTGTG
This sequence comes from Corynorhinus townsendii, assembly GCA_026230045.1. Taxonomy (NCBI): domain Eukaryota; kingdom Metazoa; phylum Chordata; class Mammalia; order Chiroptera; family Vespertilionidae; genus Corynorhinus; species Corynorhinus townsendii. The sequence continues at coordinate 15,464,438 of JAPDVU010000007.1, forward strand.
AACAAGGAGAGTTTTAGTTCTTCTTTTTCAATTTGTATGTCTTTTATTTCTTCTTCTTGTCTGATCGCTATGGCTAGCACTTTAGTACTATATCAAAAAGGAGTGGTGATAGTGGGCATCCCTGTTTTGTTCTTGTTCTTAGGGGAAATTTATTTAGGGATCTACTGGGATCTGAGGGAAAGCTTCAAAAGTATAGTTATTTTTTATTTTTAGGAGAAAGAATGAAATGAGAAAGTTGTTTGTTTTATTAGCATCTGATAATCAATTAAAGTTACGGTTCTACATGTTAATGTGATTTTTAGGTATCCTGGATCTTTTAATTATTATCTCTTTTTGCAAAAAATTTCAATTTGTAGACAAATATTACTCCAACCCCCTGATTTCTTCTCTTATCCTCAGAGTTCAGCAATGTAAGAATTGTGACTTAGGCAGTTGTCTTTAATGCTCTACGAAACCTTTGGAAAGACCCTCCACCATCTTCTCAGCTATTATAGGGTACCCCACTAGTCCATGTTTTTTGAACATCCTGTACATCCTGTCTTCTCTACCAGCAATATTCTAATAAAATTCACAGGTGGTTATGTGTGCCTAATAGAGACTAAGCTCTCTTATCCTCTCATATGCTTCTTCCTTTTCCTTGACCCTTGAGGAATATTATCATTTAATAACAGATTTATTTCTCATGGTGAAATGTTAGATAATGCCAAAAGACTATTGAGCAAAGTTTTAAAATTCTTATATTTTTGTTAGTTCACAACTTTACAGAATATCAGGTTTGGAAAATATTCAGCTGATCTTATTCCATGCATCATTTGATATTTTTTGATACATTTGATACTTAATGAACAAATTATTCTTAGGGAAAGTTTTGTTATTCTCACTTGTACCTTAGTACCACAGAGAATGAAGTGAAGAGTCTTGTAATTATTGAGAATAAATATGAGGATGCTGAGAAAGAAGATACAGGGCTTGAATATCAGGAAGTGAGCTGCACTCTGCAAGGACCCCTGGTTTTCTCATTTATGCACAGACTTCTTAGATGTGTCTTGAAGGCGAATGAATCTTCTTTCATGAGCTGCTCTCTGAGCTCTCAAATGAGGTTAAAACCTTTTTTTTCCCTCTCCCTGGGAAGTGAGGATTTATGTGGCAGAATTTTTACTTAGTAATTAATTTGGACCCCAACAGCGTGGAGATGGTGAGAAAGGGACCCTATTAAGGCTTGATATTAAGTTAATAGCAGGTGACAGTGACTTCATCAAAACCCCTGTGCAAAACATCAAGTAGATGGAAATTTCAGTTCTGGTACATTACTCAGCTGAGTATCATCAGACCTGCTTACAAGGGTCATAAAGATTATTTGTACATTAAAGAAGGGCCTGTCCATCAAGCTCAGTATGAAGGAGAAGCCAGAAAATTATCATTATCTCATCAAATACAAAAAATACCAGTGCAGTTTTACTAATGAAACATCCAATAAATTGGAAGATTTTTACTGGCTATTTTACATTATTTCTTTAGCACGCCTCTCTCTCTCTCTCTCTCTCTCTCTCTCTCTCTCTCTCAGTGAGTGAGGGAGAGCTAGAACAGATGTCATTATCACTTCTACCTCTTAAATATCCACAAAACCCACCCCAGGGAGATGGGGGTGGGAGGGGTAGCGGGATATAGACATTGTGATTCAGACAGAACTCACTAGCTAAATAGATGGCAAAGATCACCTGATGAAATGGAAGCTTGGTGAGGCAAGAATAAATATAAAGAAAAATCACAGTCTCTTTAGAATATTAACCCCTCTGGTTCACTGTTGTGTAAGGTCATTGCTTAGGAATCAGAGGTCAAAAAAGAAAGCAATAACAGAAAATATTTGAATACAGTGATCATCAAAGGATGACATTTCCTTCTGCACAAAACAGTACAAAAGGGTGATTCTATTATCTGTTCAGGATAGACAGGCATTGTGAGGTCACAGGACACCCATTTCATTTTGGATGCTTCGAACAATTATTTAGCAGGGAGGCTGAATTTTCTTATCTCCCTAAGAATCGAGCTCTCCATTTAGCAACTGTTCTTCTGAATAGGAAGTTTGGAAGTTGTGTGCAAGTGGTTTGCAACAGGAATATCTTTGTTTCTTACCTCTGTCCCTTGGTACCTTCTATAAGCCAAAAGGACATTTCTGATTAATATGGTAATTAGAAAGTTATTAAAAACAGTAATCTTCTAGAAATTATTTGGTGCCATAAACATCCCATACAGAGAAAATATTCAAACATTTAAAAGTTGAACATTATGATTGCCTTTGTATGCAAGAAGCCGAAGGGGACATAAAGAATTTTTAAGTTCCCAAGGAAGCACTCACATTAAGAATAAGTTGTCTTCTTGATCAGGTTGGAAGTTAGTGCCACACATCCAATAGATTCCCCTTGTGGCCAGTAGCAATGAACCAATTTCTATTAATGAAGAGCTCATGTTTATGGCTAATATAGAAGAAAATGTACTGAAAGGGTGGGGGAGCTCAGTCATTCACCGGAGATAGCTTAATTCAGGTAATTTCCAATTTCCAAGCTTGTTTTAATTTGTTATCAAAGTAATCACTCATTCCAGCTGGAGTCAGAAAGAGCTTTTTCTTGTCTGTAGTCTGGCAGATTATTCAGATGGAACCCCATTTTTTAAAACTCACCTGCTCAGCAACTGTGATATGCTCATAAGTTCCAAAAGGTATAGCTTTTAGCATCAGAGCCAGACTGAAAAGAACTGAGGCTGCTTTTCTGCTGTTTTCTGAGCCAGGGAGTATATTTCATGCCTGTAAATCCTGATGAAAACTCACGCACAAGGAGCAGAATATCATGGGGAGCAAAGACAAGAAGATGGACTACACACTGGACTTTATCATCTGTGCCAGCATAATCCTACAAGCGCCCTCGTCCACCCTGCCACAGGGAGAGTTTATCTGGCTTTCGCTGCAGAGATTGGGCTGCTCTCATGGGGACGACCTCTGCTTTTCCAGTACTAGTCCATATTTCCTTCATTTATCCACAGTGTCCAGGAGAGTGGCCAGCGAAGTGTGTTTGACCAGCTGCACAGAAGCTTAGTAAATGATGCTGCACAAATACTAAATACTATTTAGAAATTGAGTGTTGAGATCCATATTGGATTATGTAACGTACAGTGATCCCACCACCAGAAACTTGGGCATTACTTTGCATTGCTTTAACGGAGATTAAGTAATAAAATAACAGTTCCTACTCAGTATCCCACTTTCTTCTAAAACTGTGGGGCAGAGGGCACACAGGAAGCCTGTGGAATCTTATTTCCATAGTCTATGGAAGATCTGGGAAGGACTCAGGGATACTTCCACAGGAGGTAAAACTGTAGCCTTGCTTGATTGACTTGCCACATATACTAGTACACAGCTGGGTAAGGGCTCAGTGAGGATTAGAACCCTGAGTCACAGCCAGAGTTTTCTTTATACATGAAGAAAAATAACAGGTGAGACAGAGATGGGGGAAAGAGGAGATAAGGGATAGAAGATTGTCAAGGATGTTGTGGGAATTAAAGGGGAGGGTGGAATTAAGAGAGCGGACATAATTGTCTCAAAGATAGTCCTTTTTAAGCTTGTCATCTCTGTTGTCCTGGTGGAAGCTCCAGTTTTTAAAAGCAAAGTGGTGGGGGAAGATAGTTAAAATAGAAAAAGCTGATGGTCACTGAAGTCACAACTTTAGGACACGCTTTCCGAATATATACAGAAACACAAATAAATCCAAGCCACAGTTCCCTCATTGTCACCGAGTAGCTTCCAGGAATGATAATGAAGAATTGTCTTCTCTTTATTGCTTTGGCTGATGCTTGAGTCTGTGGTGCCAAGAATCTGGATCTCCCAGAGCCAGGCAGTGTGAAAACAATACATTAGCATTAAATAATGGGCTCTCTGGTGCCTGGATTGCACGGAGGAAGGGTTAACCGATCTGGGGCTTTGTACAGCGGGAGCCTCCATCTATAATCTCTTGTTTTTCTAGGCAGGGAGGAAGAGAAAGGAGCCTGGGGGTGGGGAGGAAAACACAGAGTGCCCTAATCTTATGATAAAAATAATATGATTTCAATACCTGCTATCTCTCTCCACCAGGTTTCTGCTCCCTCTGCAGAACACTGGTAATGCCCATAAATGTCGGTTAAAATAAAAATTTCTGTTCCATTAAACATATGAAAAATATGTTACATTGAATACAGTTGGTTTGGGAAATCTGTTTTTATCCCTCCTAACCAATCGTCCATACTAACTGCAGCTGCCAATAGTGGAAGTGGGTTGGGCCTGGGCTGAGGTCCAAGGCAGGGTCGGGCCGTGTCCAATGTGAGCCATGAAGGTCTGCACACCAATCTGGCCAATCTGCTCTGAGAATTTAGGTTAGTTTATGTTGTCAAGGGAAACGTAGTCTGCTTTTGTTTGCCTTTTGGGAAGTTTGAACCATAGTGGAGCTCTCTAAGCCAAGGCAGGACTCTCTCAGCACACATTACTGGACATCAGGATCAGTCTGTGCTGACTTCTAATCCATGTGACAATAGAAATGGCTCTGCCAACTCACTCAGGGTAGCAGGTGATGTAGGGACATTAGTTGACCAACCATTTAAGAAATATTTCTTGTCTACCCATCATATGCAATAGGCCTGTGCTGGGGATGCTGCTAAGTTACTAAATATCTTCCCAGGTGACCTCCTTCCTGAGGTAGTTATTATCTCTCCTTCCATTTTTATAGTGGGGAAAATGAGTTAGAAAAGAATGCCTCTTCAGTGGCATTCTTCACTTGCCTGCCTCCCTAGACTTGGCCCTTTAGGCATGAAAATTCCACTAACATAATTTTCTGTCTCTTAGCTTCAGGCTTGTGTATGAGGCACTTCCTTTCCATGGACCTTCTTCCTATACTAGAGGCCTGGTGCGATCAGGGATGATCTGTGGGGCAACTGGCAGGGCGATTGTAGGTGGGGGGGGGGGGGGGAGAGGGATGGGCGCTGGCACCCGCCTTGGCTGGCCTGGGGCCTGTGGGCAGGGGAAGCTCCTGCATTGAGCATCTGCCCCCTGGTGGTCGTTCTGCCAGTCAGTTGATTTGCATATTAGACTTTTATTGTCTAATAAAAGGATGCATCCTTAGCCCCCTTTCCCTATTCTTCCCTATTAAAGATTATTTCATCACAGACAAACACTAAGCAATAGGAAGACTTAGTGCATTCAGATTGTTGCTGTAAGGAGAACACTTCAGAGCTGAAGATCAGGGTTCCCAAGAGGTGGCTTTGCCTCAGACTTCTATGGAAAGGAAAGGGAAATTACAGAGGAGGGGTGATTTTACAGTTGGGATGGTTTTTGAAATCAAGTCTCAGTCAGCTGAACAGGGAGTGTATCTAGCTGATTTCAGGAGGACTGTTTTTAATCTGTTACTAATTCATGAGAGACAAAGAAAGGGGATTTGGAGAGTCTGTCTGGCTTCAGCAGGTTCAAGTGAAAGAGGCAAGGTCTGTGTTTGATGTTGTCACAGATAGACTAGGTAGTCATTTGCAAATGTACCGGGGAGTTGTGAGAACAAGTGGACTTGTGTGTCTTACTAAGTCATAGGGGGATTGTGATTCTTGGTGGTAAACCATTTCCCAGAACACAGAAAGTATGTGTGCACGTGTGCACGTGTGTGTGTGCATTGGGGAGATTTTTTAACCTTTGCTGTTTTCACGGTGCAGGTGAAGTTCAATGTTATCACCTTTTAGGGTTTATCACTGGATGACCCTCCCCCACATCTAGATTAGGGGCTTCTGCTCTTTATTCCCAGAGTACCTTAGGCCTGCATCTATCATCACACTCATTACATTGTATTTGTTCATGTGTTCATTTGGCTGACCTTCCAGTTAGCCATCAACTCGAAGACAATTGTCTCTTTGCCTTTGCATGCACACCCAGCTAAGTGGCTGGTCTACAGAAGGTGCTGATGACTTGTGGGTGTAAAATGGGTAGATACTGGCTGGTAGGGCAGTTTCTAAGATGAAGGGAACATCTGAGTAGACAGAGCATAAAGCTGATTGTTGTCAGAGGGGCTGGTGAAAGGTAGGGCTGAGAGCAAGCCCACAGTTTCTGTGCTGGCTCCTGCTGTCTGTTCCTGAGTCTGGGCAGAGCATGCCCTTGGACGCATTTTACGACTTTTCCTGGAGCTTGGTCCTAAGTGATCCTGGGCTGTCACTTTTCCCCTTCCCCACCGTGGCTGATTTCTCTGCGGTTCTGATGACACTGCTGTCAGAAAGTTTTTTCCAGCAGTTTGGCAAAAGGAAATGGAGGGGTTTGTATTCCATCAGCAGCACACGAATCCCTTCCCTTCTCACTGCTTCTGCCCTACAAATATTTATAGATATCATTATGCCTCCCCTAGCTATCATTTATCCAAGTGGTAACAGCACTAGTCTTTCCATCGAGCCTCATAAATCAACCCCTCCAGCCCCTGTAATCATCTCTCTGCTCCTCTCTGAACTCTCCAGGGTCTGTGGACATCTTAATAAAGTACCCCAAACTGAAGGCTCCTTTCTACCAATGTACTGAAGCCATCTCTTGCCCCCTAGGAGATGGCATATGGTAAAAAGACACTGTGGCCTTGTGGATGCTATCATGGAGTTCAAGCTCATTCTCACGAGTGGCTGCTTCTCCCTCCAGAATGTGTTCTGTGCAGTTGCTGCCAGGGTGCCCCTTCTTTTGCTACTGCTGCCACCAGGCGAAGATCAGAAGTAGGCAGGCTTTGGTCCAAGCCTCTCCCCTTCCCTTCAGGACTCTCCCTTCCAAATCCACCTTTGCGTTATCTAGGCTTTCAGCATGACCCATAGTGGGCCCCAGGCTTTGCTTTCTCCGAGGTATCCTATCAAAGCATATCAGTTGGGCATCAAGTTTGGGCAGACCCATGTTCAAATCTCATGTCTAACACACTTGCCCAGTGGAGTGACTTCAGGTGAGTTATTCAACTTCTCTGAGCCTCAGTTATCTGTAAAATCAGGACAAGAATATATCTAACTCATGGATTGTTGTGAGAATTAAAGGAAAAGCACATATTAATTTTACTCAACTAATTGAAATGGCTGTTACTGTTCTCCACCTCTCCTCTTGCTTATTTCCATCTCAGGTGAGGATTTAGATCAGTGATTTATAAGTCAAAGAGGAAGAAACATATTTATTCATTCTTCCTTTCTTTATGCATGTGGAGGTGCTCCATAGAACTGCAGGAAGAAACCCTGTTTGGCTTTATGATTTACTCATTTTCATGGTCCTTGCTAAAAATAACCAGAAAGAAGAAAATAAACACACAGATATATACGCTCAATGATAATTAAGTGACATTCCTTCTGAAGCAACCATGATATTGTCCAGGAAAACTAAGAAATAGAATTCACATATTCAGTTATATGAATTGATACAGATTATGTTTGTCCAAGTCTAATAAGGAAAACAGAGTTTCCACTGGGTTGTTTAACTGTAGGGTTTTATTTTGGGCAATTAGTCAAAAAGGTCTTGAAAAAACAGTAAAGCCAGATATTAGCAACTGTAGGAAGATGCTATACCCAGGTACTGTAAGGAGCACAGGAGATGGTATTATTATGGGAGCCCAGGGCCAGGACTTCCTGGAGAAACTGGAGCTACTCCGAGAGCTACAGGCAAAGAGAAGGGGTGCACTGCTCATCTTCTCCATTGTTCTACACTCCCCACTGTGTGAATCAGTTCTTGTGATACAAAGCAGAGAAGGGGGAGGGCAGGGAGTGGATCTGAGAGCAAACAGCTGAGTCAATAACACAGCAAGAATCATTAACTCAATACCTATAATGGCAGGTAAAAATGCCCAAGCAGTTTAGGGGACTAGACTAATGACTAAAGGTATCTCTTTATCTCCATCATCACCACCTCCACCTCCATTTCCATCTTTACCTCTCTGTCTCTCCCTATACTTCTATTTCTACCTCTTTGGCACAAATTAAAGAAAGTGTGCTCTTTCCTAAGGAAAACCAAGTTCTGATTATTAGGGTCCAGTCAGGAGACAGAAACCCTAATAATTATTCTGAACAGAGCAATTTTTTCTAGTGTTAGTGAGCTACAATTGACATAAAGTTATACACACTTAAGGTGTAAAACATGATATATATATATGAATACCACAGTAAGTTTAGTTAAATAAATCATCTCACATAGCTATATTTTTTCTCTTGTGATGAGAACTTTTGAAACCTGATCTCAGCAATTTCAAACTATACAAAACATTATTAAAGGGTAAATGTAGTGTAAGTAATTGATAACTAGATAAAAGGTGGTAAACTATTAAAAAGGATAAATGAGAGTTCTAGGGCGTTACAGAGGCAGCAACTACCACCCCTACTATTGAAAAAGAAAAGTGAGTAAGATCCAGCCCCATTGTCCAGTTTGAAAGAAGCAAATGTCCTTTGCAGAATCCCAGCCACAGTATCACAAAGTAGGACAACCAAAGGTGTGTTTGAAGTTAAACAGCCATAAATCAATAACTGGCACATGTACCAAATCTTATTGATTTTCATTGGCCAAGTTTATGCTTTTCCATTTCATCTTTTAAGCCATGCTGCTGTGGTAAAATTCAAGACAAACTCTAGTCCATATATTTGATTAAGGCTGAAACTACAGGCAGCCACAAGTGTGGCTTAGGATATTCTCAAAAGCCTCCACCAGGTATGATTCATTACTTTGAGAGACTGCTAAATATGGAGTCTATCTTGATTGAATCAAGAGGAGGAAATTCCCCTGTCTGTGGGCAGAATGCTAGAGTAGAAGCTCAGGAAATTGCTTCCCTCTCCTCTTTGCTTATCTAAGTTGGATCCTTGCTTACGATTCAGTTAAGTCCCATCCCTCTACCCAGCTGACATCATCTCTCTCTCTCAACATGACTTTTTTTTATGGCGTTTTTATTCTATATCATTCATTTGAAAAAGCCTGGGTGTGTGTGTGTGTGTGTGTGTGTGTGTGTGTGTGTGTGTGTGTGTGTGTAAGCATGTAAGCCTTGTCTGAGCAATCTTGACTGCTGGTGCCTTGAGTTCCTTGAAAGGAAGCATCATGGCTGATAATTGCCAAACTCATTGAAACAAGCAACCTGAGCCCTCTGAATTCACCAAGTCTACGAGAGGCTTATGCCCAGGGTGCAGTACTTAAGCCTGAGTCACACCTTGCAAGTGATTTGAATTTTGACATATGGGAAGGAATTGGTGCACATGTAAGTACATGCACATCATCATAAATGGGACTCGTGTGTGTGTGTGTGTGTGTGTGTGTGTGTGTGTGTGTGTGTGTGTGTCTTGCTTATGATGGTGGAGTGAGTTTCATTTCTAACAGATGAAAGTAGAATATATGGTTGGAAATACAGAAATCAGCAAACAAACAGACACAAAGCAGACAGGAGAGCATGAGGCAAAAATCAAGCCTTAGGGAAATATTTTTGTCCTTTCTTCTGGTCTCAGAATCCTGGCCCAGTGCCTTTGCATATTAAACTCAGAAGTGCACACAGCACCCGTTTTGATTAGCAGTAATCTCTTATCAGAGAAGTATTCTCCTTGTCCCCAGCATCTTGAGAAAATGCTGGTCCTTTTTGTATGGTTTGTCCTTGCAGAACAAGTGTGAGAGATGGCTCTGTCGGGGCATCTCTTCACCATCGTTTCAGAACTGCATTGTTCCCAGCACAATGCAGTCTTCTCCTCTGCCTTTTGTCCACTCTGCTTTTTTATTTTGAGAACAGAAATTGCCTGCACTTAGTTGGATAGATTGTCCCTGGCTAATACATCTTAGCATCAGGATCTGCTTCTTTGTACTCACCCAGAATTTTAGTCTTTACTTCTCTGAGACTGGTCTTACTAAAATGTACTTTCTCCAGTGTTACTCATTATCTTTTATATTTTGGTTTTAGTTCAGGATTAGTCTCTGAAAGGTGGATGGTGATGATTGCCCCAGGAACTGTGTTCTAGCACCCAACACTGTAACTTGGGGACATAGTGTGTTTAAAATGAAATAAAAGAAAGCAACGAACCCGGCTTATAGAATCCTACTGTTTCCTGTCTCTTCAATCCCCATTTTAAAATGAATTGAAATACCCCATTCCCTGTCTCTTCCTCCCTTTTTATCTCCCTAAATATTTTCACTGTACCTATTATGTGAAATTTGTCCAAGGAATAAAGTAACTACAGGGAGTATTATTTGTACAATTAAATAATTGCTATATTTCAGAAGCTTTATACCTTTTTTTACAAGAACCCGGACAAATAGGAATTATCTCCATTATACAGATGAATCTCAGGTTGTAAAATGATTGGCCTATGATCACAATACTTTGAGAAGCTGAGCCAGATACAAATTCAGGTCTCCCGGAGCCCATGCTTGCCGCCTCTTGTGTGGTCAGAGCCCCCATGTGGATAAGCACATGGTCACTGTGCAGCAAGATAAATGCTGGAGAACAGCACAGTGGGAGAGAGCAGAGGCTGGAGTTGAGTTATGGATTCTTCCAAGTCCTTTCGCCTTCATGGCTTCTCTTGGTGGTCCTTATAACTCAACTTTCCTTTGGGAAAAATATGGGGAAGGACCTTGTTCAATGCGGACAGGGTGGCTAGTTACAAACAGGTGCAGGACTGTAGTTTCCCTATATTTTCAGGGGGTTAGCCAGGACCAATGAATACCCATAGGAGGAAGGTTGATACTGACTTAGAATCAGGAAGCTTATTGTATAGTTAGATATTCTCTGAAAGGAAGTTGGCATATGAGGAGCCTCCAGCTTCCTGTCACAGTACCCTAGCAGAGCTCAGACCCCTATGTCCCATCCAGCTCTAAGATTCTTTGATAAATAATTTCATATTTTCTCTCCGGTTCCACAATTCAGATCTCAATGGGCAGCAATCTCTCCTTTCAGTGATCATTTATTTCTTTTAGCCTATGGTTAAAACCGAGAGCATGGAAACTCTCAATTTCTAGATAGATTTTGTATAGCTTGGTTTAAGAAAATCAATACACTAGCATGTATTCTCAGCAGAGTGAACGCACCAGGAAAGCACTACTGACCTAGTGTTTGTTAAATGAGTTGGTCTTGTGTTTCTGGTTGTGTTTGTGTCAAGGTGGATAAAAAATTACTCAGGGTAAGAAATTTTAAACTCTGGAAATGGGCTAACATCTGAAGATGTATCCAAGTATTATCAGCTAGTAAAGCCAAAAGAAAATAGTGTCTCACACAATCTCAAGTGTTTTGAAATGTGTTCTTGGATTTTTTAAAAAAAAAAACCAATATTTTACACTGTTGCCTCAATTTAGATTTCAATTAGTTCACAGACACTGAATTATTATAGCCAATCTAGAAGTTAATTCCAAATGATTTGGCCACACACAAAGAAAACAAAGTTTCAAAGTAAAATTCTAGAGTGATATTTTTGTCTTATCACTGGTGAGGCAATATTTTTTTACTAATACTATTGGCTTTTGGTCATTTCTGACAGAAATAAATTTAAGCAACTTAGATTTAAAAGACTAAAAAAAATAATGTGGTCATTTATTCCTTAAATTAACCCACCACTCTTCCTAGATTCCTTTCAACTTCATTTTCTGGGGAGTCATCAAGGATTTATTCAAAATCATGCAATGCCTAAAATAATCATTATTCCCTCTATTATAGGGGGTATTATATCCGGGGCCCTCGCACTTACAGGCATGTCTGTCAAAGGGACCATTTTTCAGGCTCACAGTTCCCAAGACTCTGTCACTTTCTTACTTACAGAGGCCCAAAATGGAAACTATTTTTCTTTTCATTATGAGCTGTCACTTTTTCATCTTGGCACTGCAATGATAGACTTTCATTCATCTTCTATATTACCTTTCCTGAAACCTCTGACACAGGCTGACACAATGCAAAATGCAGGAGATCTTGGAGCATACGTTCGCAATTTTGAGGGAAGGCAGCAGCTTGTCTCACTCCGTTATTTTAAATATATATTGAAAATGCCAAGATTCCCGATGTGGTAGACTGGAAATGCTAATGTTCCATGGTCTGTTTTTACCCGTCCTTATAATGTCTGTTCCCTGGCTCCAAATCAAAGTGAAGAATTGGCAGAGGGCAGCCTTTACTGGCGTGGAGGGTAAGAGTAAAAAGTTTGTTCTAAATACAGAAAGCCATGAGACAGAAGAGGGGAACAAGATTTATATTGTCTCAATTCCTTCCAAGATTACTGAGACCACTGATTCTTATGTGTGTATTGAGCTAATTAAGTCCCATTGACAAATGAAGTTCCTAGGGCAACCCCATCCCTCTCACAACCCCAGATGTTGAATAGAAAGACAGTGGCATCTCACTATCCAATATCAGGATCCAAATGCATTTCTGTGTCTGTTCTCAACAGGATAGTTCTGGAAGTATTCTTTGTGATGTGTGAGCTCCAAGTTAGAGAGGGATGGAAAGAACAAGTCGACTTCTACTGCCCTCAAACTAAACTGATTTTTATTATATATCTTATTCAGAAATATGAATATTCAATGTATCATCCAATCCTTTCATACTAGGATTCTGTCCAAGGAATAGTACCTCATATTATTGATATTCACATTTCTGAGAGGACACAGGGCTGACTATAAGTGAAATTGTGATAAAGGCAACATTTGGTATATTTTCTTATACTTCCAATTGAGCCTACATATTTAAGGGATCAAAATGTTCACTGCTGTGCACATTTCTGTGGCAAAAAAAGCAGAATAGGAACACCCATCAGGAATGAGACAATGCCATCACAACCCATGGTCTGTAAGATGGGTCTCATACTTATTCTTTAATTCTATGCTTTGTTGCTCTATTTGGCCAAGTCCCAGTTATATAAAACCTTATCAAGTAGAATCTCATCTGGGAGTCTCACTTTACCTTCTTAGAGATGTATTTTGTCATCCTAGTGTATTATAAACAATTTAGAAATAAGCTCAGGTCTTATTTACCATCATATCCTCAGTGCTTGACACACCTCTTGCTTAACAAATGTCTGCATATTGAATGAATGAATGAATGAATGAATGAATGGTAGAAGATTCTAACCAGATTCATTGCCCATTTATTTCCAATTCTGACCTTAACTTTGAGCCAGTAGCGGTGTTTTCTTTTCCCAAGGTAAGGACTTTAAAACTCTGAGTTGGAATGCTTTTAGTTTGGTTATGCCCTTTTCAATTCTCCAAAACCCCCTTCATGCCTTTAGATCTGTCTGACTCAGTTGAGCTTGAGGTTCTGGATTCTTCTTTTTCATCTTGGACTGATATTCTAGGACCATACTTTTCAGTGTTGTTGTTGTGTGTGTGTGTGTATGTGTGTGTGTGTGTGTGTGTGTGTGTGTGTGTGTGTGTGTGTTTAAATCTCTTTTTATAACATTTAATTAGGGTACCTTTGTTCTGAGCCTGACAAAGACCAGGGATGCTCTCCTACTTATATACATTTATAATCAATGAGGGTCTCCCCTTAGTTAGCTGCCAGTCAGGCACACCTCAAGAACCTAGCCCACTCTGCTTTGTACCTGAATGGGCAACCATCCTCAGTGCATTTCTAACTTTAACTCTTAGGGTTGAATGTTGAAGTACTATGGAAAGAGAAGATATGAGAAATAAATAAAAACAAAGGGAACAATGGATAAAGCCAAATTTTACCTGGAAAACTAAAGAAAAACAACTGAAAACTTACTTTAAAATATGAGAGAACTTTATATAGTATCTGAAAGCCAAAATAATATGCAAGAATTAACTATTTCTATATATTTATCAAGTACATATAACACCAAGTTAGAATATATAATAGTGGAAAAATTATAGCAATTTAAAAAATAATTTTACTGAGGTATAATTGACATACAATATACTGCACATATCCTATATAATAAAAGGCTAATATGCAAATCAACTGAACAGTGAAAGGACTGGTCACTATGATGAGCACTGACCACCAGGAGGCAGACGCTAAATGCAGGAGCCAACCCCTGGTGGTCAGTGCACCAGAAGTTGGGCTCACGGCTGGCGAGCACAGCAGCAGTGGTGGGAGCCTCTCCTGCCTCCATGACAGTGCTAAGGATGTCCGACTGCCAGTTTAGGCCCACTCCCTTTAGGGAGCGGGCGTAAGCCATCAGTCAGACATCTCCCAAGGGCTCCCAGACTGTGAGAGGGTGCAGGCCAGGCTGAGGTACAACCCCCCCTCGAGTGCACAAATTTTGTGTACTGGGCCACTAGTTTAAAGTATATAATTTGATAAATTTGACTTGGATACATGCATGAAACCATTACTACAATCAAGATAATGAACATATCTATCACTCCCAAAAAGTTTTACTATGAAAATATTTATATAGTCAATGTAATATAACAAAATAGAGTTCTATATAAAACATAAGATATTCATAAGGCAAACAGTATTCTAACAAGATAATTCAGTTTATATAATAGATGAGAGGTATATTATTTAATATATTATTAAATATATAATTATTCTACAGATTAATAAGAAAAAAGATAAATAGTCCAATAGAAAACATGAGGAAAGAGACTAATATACAGTTCATAATGAAAGAAATAGCTTTTTAATGGATATGCTCAATATCATATAATATAATAATGCTTACTACTTTCCATCTGAAAGATGAAAAAATTAAAAGATAAATAATACAGCATATTAATTATTGTGAGGATAAAGCTCTCTTATTCCATTATATTTGGAAGACATTTTGGGAATATTAGTCAATAAAAAAACACACATTCCTTTTAATCCAGAACAGGATTTCTAGGTGTTTATTTTACAGTTATACTAACACATGTGCTAAATTTTATATGCATAAGAATATTTTTGTAACATTATTAAAATAGCAAAAGATTAAACTCAAATACCCTAACTTTTGGGACTGATTACATAAAAGATGATGTATCAGAAATGTAATTCCATTCAGGTACTAACATTGGCTACATGCACAAGGTACAAAATTCAAAAAGTATAGAAGAATATACAATATAAAGAAAATCTCCCTTCTTCCTACTAAAATTACATGATTCTCCTCCCCAGGAAACGATTGCAACTGATTATATCCATTAGTTAAAAAAATGTAAAGCACAATATTATGCAACTTATTAAACAAATGATGTGATTCAATATAAAATTACAAGAAAAATGTCTAACAAAAATATAGTGACAAAAGCAAGGTATAGAACACTGTATATGGTATGTTATCATATATGTAAATGCATAGGAAATTTCCATAGATGATGCTAGTAACTATAATCACATGAGTAACTAGTAACTATAATTCACATAAGTACGCATTTCTGAGACCACAGTTAGATTTCATCACCGATCAGAATCATTCCTCTTTATATAGTTCATACACACTGAATGGTCTCAGTCTTTTCCTTGCTAACTCCTTAATTTAAGTAAAACCTATTCTTCATTATTATGACTTCAACTTCCTCAATTCAATTCTACTTTTATGGCATATGACCCCATTCCAACTTTACTTCAGTAAAGCTCCAGCCAGGATACCTCGACATAGTTATATCAACAGCACCCTGAACTAGACCACTGGCTCTCTCTCCAACATCAGAATCACGGAGAGCTTGTTAAACTGCAGATTGCTGGCCTCATTCCCAAAGTTTCTGATTCAGTATATCTGGCTGAGGAGTATTCAAAAATTTTAGCAAGGTTAAGGTGATGGTGATGCTTTTGGTTTGAGGATCATAGTTTGGCGACTACAGGCCGTGAGCATTGAATAATGACAGAATCCATCCCATACCCAGCCTCAGTTTAAATGTGCGTTATATATATGTAACCAGCTTTGCATCTTCAACCCACGATAAGCATATTGAGGACTAATGGCTCCATCCATATAAGAAAAAAATTGACATTTGGTGGAATTTTGTTACTTAGTGCAGCCCTCTTTTGAAGGGAGCACATAATTAATTACTTTTGGGACAGTGTCTAAAAGACCCCAAGTCCACATGGTATTGAATTGTCCAGGTTCAACTCTTTGCTTAATGTTAGGGATGTGCATTTGTGACATTTTTCTTTCCTTTACATTTGAAAGAGACATTTGAAGTTATCTACGAAGTAACCCACATGTGGATATTTGGCAGCTCTGTTTTTTCCCGGACATAGAAGGGCTGGTTCATTAACATAGATGTGAATAGGGGAGACCTGTGCCTTTCTATAACTAAATTCAAAGACGTTTTCTTCTCTACTGTCCCTTTTGCTCTTTATAACAATGCAACTTAGGACTTGACAGCAGCAGAGTAAAGGCAGCAGGTACAGAATTTTGGCTTACCGCAATTCAGCACGAAAGCCTTTGCAACCAGAGGCAAGGGGACTCTCCATGGGGTTCTTTCTCTCTTTGAAGCCCATCCTTTTATTAATAGCAGGCTTATTTTCAGTCTCACTTGCCCTGGCCCACACTGTTCTAGGGGTGGGGAGAGGATGAGCCAAAACCCAAACCAAAGGCAAGTTTGCAAAATGGAAAAAAGGTGATGGGAGTGTTGGAGTCCCAAGCTGGTATGTTAGCCATGGAGGTGTGCGGCTTAGATCTCACTTGAAGACAGAATTCACTGCTTAGGTGCAAGAAGCACAGTTATCAGACATCATGCAGCTGCAGTGTCTTCAGGACCTGCCTCAGCTTTTGAACCGAGGCCACCCTCCTGATGGGCGGCATCCAGCTAGGGACTGAACCCAGCAGGGGTGTTAGGGCATAGGCTCTTTCTGTCCAGTGAAGAACTCCTCTAATGGGCCTCTTTGCTCTGAGGCCTCTCTCGGGTTAGCTGAGAACCTCAGATCCGGCTTCCTCTACCCTTTTCCTTCTTAGGTGTCATCTCTGCACAGAATCAGACGGCTTCCCCTGCCCGACTCTGTCTTTTCCCCTTCCCCTTTCATCTTTCACAGGAGTTGGTTCCACAGTAATCATTTGTACTCCTGACTCCATCTAAGTATCTGCTTCCCAGAAGACCCAATTGACACATCTGGAAATTAGGAACATATGCTTGTTCAAAGGAAGGAGATGGGATTTCCCAGTGATAGCTGAGAAAAGGGATAAAAGGGCTACATAAAGGAAAGGGAAATTTCCAAGTGCAAATGAAAGCAATATTGACCACATTAATGTCCTCTTCAAAGGCTGCCAATGGCTCACCATAGCCAACAGGATGGGTACAAGCCCTGTTAGGTCCTCTCTATAATATCTTTACGTTTTTTTTTTTTTTTCCCCTAATTTCTCTTCTACTCCCCTATCTAACAAACCAGCTGCTCTACTAACTTTACGGATGACTTTTAAGTGTTCAGCTCTATTTTTAAATTTAACACATGATTTGACAGTCTCCACAGGGATTTACAGATGCTTTAAATATATTAGTAGAAATCTATTTTATTTTAAGAAGGACTGGATTAATTTGACCACAGTAAAAATTTCCTTTCTGAAGTATCCAAAGCCACTGTGAGATTGGGGATAGGTAGCGGCACAATTTATATGTTCACTAACAGAAGCTGCTTTAGTCATGATGCTTTAAATAAAAGAGGTCTGCCCAGCCGAAGTGGCTCAGTGGTTGAGCATTGACCAATGAACCAGGAGGTTATGGTTCGATTTCTGGTCAGAGCACATGCTGTGGTTGTGGGCTCAGTCCCTGGTGGGAGGCGGGCAGGAGGCAGCTGATCAATGATTCTCTGTCATCATTGATGTTTCACTCTCTCTCTCCCTCTCCCTGCCTCTCTAAAATCAATAAAAAATATATTTAAAAACAAACAAATAAATTAATAAATGAGGTCTGCATCTATCTTTCTCACTTTCTGTCATAATCAGAATAGAGTTCTTAGGGAAATCAGTGTTTGTTAGGAAACACTTTCTTTTCTTTGCCTTCTATTTTTTCTTTAGAGCCTCAAGTCTCATTTCTCCAAGAATCTTTACCTCTTTATTCACCTCATGCAAACTCTGCTTTCTCTGAGTTCCTATATGATATATAGTCCTTTCCATATAATTAGGCACTGCCTTCAGTTTTCTTTTCTTTCATCCTCTATCTTTCCTTCTTTTTTTCCTTCCTTCCTCTCTTGTGTCTGAATGTGCAGTTTATATAGCTTGCTCCCAAAGGAACAGGAAAGAATGTGTCTATTGTCTGCCTAACGTGATGAGAAGAGGTATTTAAACATTTTGTATTGATTTACTGAATTGATTTTTCTTAGGAAACTCTCAAATCTCTTGAGCATTTTGTGCCTCCCCCTGCATTTGCATAACTTTAAGTGAAAACTCCTACTCCTATGGTGTGCAGGCTCCTGTATGTACCTGAATCACAGGTACGCAGCTGAAGACAATTGCTTCCAGTTGCTTACTAGAGGAAAGCGCTGCCTGTCAATAAGCCAACAACAGATCTGGGCTAATTTCGCAAAAGAAGTAATTAACTCTCAGGAATCTTGGTGATGTATTTTAGGAGAATACACCTTTCTCTTCACTCTCTCCTGTGATAATGTTTGTCCATGCACAGACAGGCACACAAACCCAAACACTTGCCTTTTTGGGGGCTTCTTTGTTTGTAACTCTACTAGTATTCATTACTCGGGTCACTGGTCGAAATAATACATCTGCAAAGATTCACTAGCAGAAAACAGATTATCTGTACTTTAAAAGAATAAAAACACAAAATAAATAAATAAAGCAATAAATGCTACATGCAGACCGTCTTTGGGATGCATCTAGAGAATCTAGCATTCTCTTACAATGGGTTTTGATTATATATTGGGATTTTTCTTAGGTGAGCACGCATAAGGTCTTCTCCTCAGGGTGCCCAGTTGGGAGGAAACCCTGGGAGTAGAAAGGGAACAGGAAACATCTGCCCCTCCAGCTAAATCAGTCAAACCAGTGCCTGTCCATGCAGTGACCCACAGAATCGCCTCCGATCCTGGTGCTTTAGCCACATTTAACAGAAGTGACTAAAAATTAACCTATAGTAAAATAAGACTAATAATAATGTTTTTCATTTATAAAAATCAATGAGTATTTTTTGGAAAACCCAAACTGATGCCTGCGATGTGCACTGTACTGGCAGACGAGGGTCTGGGTGGCAAATATTTTATCATCATGAATAAACCACAAGAACACATGAATGAATGAATGAAACAAACCACAACTAACTCATTGCTTACTTCCACTGTAAGTTACAAAGTTTTACTGTGTTTGAGTTGGTGGTGAGAGATTCCCTAGATCTTTAACGTTTCAAACATTGGTCTGTGGTTATGATCTTCAAACACAAGCGTGCATCAGAACCACCTGGGGGGGATTCTTAAAGCACAGAGAGCAGGGCACACTTCTGGGATCTCTGTTTCCTTAAGTCTGGGATGGAGCTTCAAACTTTGCATTTCTGACAAGGTCCCAGATGCTGCTGCTGTTTCTGGTTCACAAATTCCACTTTGAGAATGACCTGACTGGTGTCTGTCTGTGATTAACCCTCCCCTAGGACAGAAGCTATATGGCAGCCACAAATACTCATTGATCACTTATTATTTCCAAAGTAGAATGAGGAAAGCATGTTTTCTGTTCTCAATGGCCTTATACTAGTAGTCTACTTGAGAAGACGCATTTTAAAAAGTGAGATTTAGAAACAACAATAGGGTTTAAATTGCACGGTGCATGTCCTCCTGTCATAAACGAGAGCAGGGAGTTCTTAGAATCTGGTGCCAGAGTGGAGACAGGCCAGGAACTCTTCAGGCAGGACAGGGCACCTGTAACCCAAGATTGGGAGATACAACACGTATTAACACTCAGAAGTAGGGGAGTAAGAACGGAGCAAACTCTTTGAATACAAGCTCTCTACAGAGTATAAGGGCATATTTCTGTTTTAACTTCCAGAGGCTCGAGGAGAGCAAAAGCAGTGACAGGGAAATTCACTGGACCTTTTGAAAATGGATAGCTAGATTGCCCTTGACAGTGTTTATCTGCTTGAAAGCAAAGCTTCACTCTCAAAGATAAAACTTTTTAATCAAAATGTCTTTAAAATATTGCATTTTTCTAATAGAGAGCCAGTCACACCTTGCAGGATGTGCCTGAGTAAATGGAGTCCAACTGGGTGCTCCTGTCACTGTTGTTGAAACCTCAGGGCCTTTTGAATAGCTCTCTCCGTGGAGAATTGTGGGCACCTGCTGGTTCCAGTTTGATCTTCTTACCTATAGTTAGGAAGTGAGCATCGAGGATGGCAGTACTAGACACAGAAGGGATAGCCAGCTTCATTCTTCAACTGCAACAGGCAAGCAACACTCCCACAGAAAATATTAATAAAAAGGGAAAGGTGCTGCATGGTTATTTATTTCTAGATTATTAGAACTGAAGAAGACCTTAGGAATGAACTAGGATAATACGTTTCTTTTGCAAATTAGGAAAATAGAGTGCTAAGGAGGTGAATGCCTGGTCGGTGATGGCATAGCTCATGAGTGGTCTGAGTTTTTGCCATTGCCCCAGCCTAGAAACCAACACGAGTATAAACGTTTCCAGCTATCCTGTGAACCTCATTTACTTACAGGTAAGAAAATACATGTATGAGGGTGCTTGGTAGAATTGAACATTTAAATGTTCATTTACATAATTGTGTGTGATTATCACTTTTTCACACATATCCCCGGAAGAGTCCACCTGACAACGGCGCCACTGGTAGGCTGCTTTGGAAGCTGGACTTCCTCACAGAGCTCACATCACAGACTCATGCTGAAAGCAGAAAGGAATTCTGGGTCGTGAGGCTCCTTAAATGTTTATAGCTCCAGCTGCTGCAGAACAGGCTCTTGTAAATGTCACAGGAGATGATAATTGCAATGACAAAGAAAGAAAATGTGTGGAGCTTATGAGAAAAGACCAAAGCGCTCCCATTACAGGCCTGGAGAGGTCAAAAAAACATCCTTAGGGCAAAAGAGCTGAAACTTCCCCATGGTCCAGAAATGAAGGCTGACACCTCATCTGCTAAATAAAGTGCAGAGCGGGAGGCGCCAGCCTGGCTGTGTTTTGGCATATAGATAGAGCTGTGTGTGTACAGTCCAAAGAGAAACAAGTGTAAAGAATATCTTATCACTGAAAATAAAAATCACCCCGTTGCCCAAGGGACCCAGAGCTTAGTTACCATCAAGTCAGCCCCAGCCAGGCCATCACTGTATCCTTATTGATGTGACTGCATGAAAAGGGTCATTTTCTCTACAGAAAGGGGGCGGTGGGGGGTGGGGTGGGGTTAGGGTGCTAATGTGCAATTATGTTAATGAACATGAAATTTGGCTCTGTGGGGCGTATCTTCCCATGCTCTCAATTGGATTTTAGAGGGTAAAAGAAAAGATAATAAAAGTCTTTCTTCAGCGCCCTTTTTCTTTTGGCTCTGGTTATAGGGAGTATGTGTGATGGAAACATAAGCATTCTGGTTTATTAAGCAACCCATACGCACTTCATCCAGTGTTTAGCACAGAACTGAAATTCTGGAAGGACAGAAGGTCATTGCTATCTCTGTCCTTTGGGGAGGTTATGAATAATTCAGAATCTGTTTACCTGAATTTGAGCTGCATTTTGAAAGCCAGTATGAAGAGCCCAGTGGGGTTCTAAAGGGGAAAAAACTGTAATAAAGTGTGCACCTAGACTTAACCTATCAAAGTCCAGTTTCGGATGCCCTCAGGGAATTTCCCTCAGGAAGTAAAGGACTCTGTTTGCCTGATGGTGAAAGCTTTTTTAAAGACCAGGATGATATCTCTGAAGTCCAGTGACAATGTGGAATGGCATGGGGAAGAAATGGAAAACGAACAAAACAAAACCAGGTCCAATGATAATACTGGGCAGAAGGCAAGAAAAACACAGAAACCAAACAAAACAAAAGGCAGAATAATGGTCCTCAAAGAAATTCCTATACTATTTATTTAACAAACATGTATTTGTTAAGAAGCTTCAGAGAAAACAAGCTTATCTCTGGAATGTGTAGATAGATTATAATGTAACTAGAGGTCCGATGCACAAAAATTCCTGCAAGACTAGGCCTTTTATCCCCAGGCTGCTGGCACTGGCTTCCCTCCATCACCAGGGACCCAGGCTTCCCTCCTCCAGTTGCCTACAGGCACCCGGGACCCGGCTGGCTTCCCTCCGGCCTGGCTTCTTCAGGAAGGATGTCTGGATGATTTCCGGTCTAATTAGCATATTACCCTTATATTATTATAGATTACACTAGGGGCCTGGTGCATGAAAATTCATGCACTTGAGGGGGGTCCCTCAGCCTGGCCTGCCCCCTCTCACAGTCTGGGAGCCCTCAGGAATGGGAGGCGACTCAGTGATCAGGGGAAGGTGATGCCCCCATCACACCTCTGCTGCTGCCACTGCCAGCAGTGCAAGCCTCGGCTGGTCCTGGTTACCTGAGCCTTGGGTGGCCCTGGCTGGCTGGACAGCCATCATCTGAGGCTTGCCTTCACCTTGGGGCAGCCCTGGGCAGCTGGGGGGCTGAGAGGACTGGGGGACTCAGGAAGAAGGCACAGGGAGCAGCCAGACCTGCCTGGGGGCAGGCCTGGCCGTGCTGCGCACCTGCCACCCCAGCAGGGCTGAGGGGACTGGGCATGGCCATATTGTGGCTGTGGGTGCTGCCATTTTTGAGGATGTGGCAGTCAATTAGCATATTCCCTCCTATTGGCTGTGAGTGCTGCCATCTTTGTGAGGGAGTGATGGTCAATTAGCATATTCCCTCTTTTTTAGATAGGATGGCATATTTCAGAATAGATTTGCACTATGTAGATATGATTAGGGTAAGGATCTTCAGATGAGATTATTGTAGATTATCTGGGTGGATCCAATGTGACCTCAGGGATACTTATAAAGGAAAGAGGGGAGCAGAAAATCCAGAGAAGATATGATGGCAGAAGATTGTGTGATTGCTGTGTTTGGAGAGGGAAGACTACCAGCCAAGGAATGCTGGTAGCCTCCATAGCCTGGAAAAAGCGAGCAGATTTTCCCCAAGAGACAACAGAAGAAACACTGGTGACTCTGACTGCATTTTTGTTTAAATATATTTTTACTAGAGGCCCAGTGCATAAAATTCATGCACGGGGGGGGGGGCGGTCCCTCAGCCCAGCCTGTACCCTCTCTAATCTGGGACCCCTCGGGCATCCCTCTTCCAATCCTGGACTGCTGGCTCCTAACCACTCACCTGCCTGCCTGATCACACCTAACTGCTCTTCCCTTCCAGCCTGATTGCCCCTAACTGCTCTCCCCTGCTGGCCTGTTCGCCCCTAACTGCCTCTGTCACCATGACTTTGTCTGGAAGGACGACTGGAAGATGTTCAGTCAACCCAGTCTAATTAGCATATTACCCTTTTATTAGTATAGATTAGTCAGCTCAGACAGCCATAACAAAATATCATAAATTTGTGTGGCTTAAACAACAGAAATGTATTTCTCTCATTTCTGGAGTCTGGAATTTGGGGTCAGGGTATCAGCATAGCATCGTCCCATACACCAGAAAGTGGTGAATCAATTGCCAGTCAGGGCACATGCCCAGGTTGCAGATTCAATACCCAGTCCAGTGAGTGCATGAAATGATGAAACAATGTTTCTCTCTCCCTTCTGCTCTCTGAGACCAATTAAAATGAATGATAGCCGAAACCGGTTTGCTCAGTGGATAGAGCGTCAGCCTGCGGACTGAAAGGTCCCAGGTTCGATTCCGGTCAAGGGCATGTACCTGAGTTGCGGGCACATCCCCAGTAGGGGGCATACAGGAGGCAGCTGATAGATGTTCCTCTCTCATCAATGTTTCTAACTCTTTATCTCTCTCCCTTCCTCTCTGTAAAAAATCAATAAAATGTATTTTAAAAAAATGAATGATAAAAAAATAATGTTCTCTAAGTATGGTTTTAACAGGAAAGACATTAGTGATCTATGAAGTAAAAAACTTTTTATAACATATATAGAGCATGACCCCATTTAAAAAATATTTATTGATTTCAGAGGAAGGGAGAAGGAGAGATAGATAGGAACATCAATGATGAGAATCATTGATCAGCTGCCTTCTGCATGGGCCTACTAAGGATCAAGCCCGAAATTTAACCAGGAATCACATCATGACCTCCTGGTTTATAGATTGATGCTTAACCACTGAGCCCCATCAGCAGGGCCCCATTTTTATCAATACCAGGCACATGAGGTACATTGGCAAAATCTCACTTCTAGATGAAAGTCTGAAATTGCCCAAACTCCTTTGCAGCTAGGTTTCTGGATATGAATTAGTTTCTGCCAATTGGATGTGCTTGCACGATATTTTGAAGGCAGAAGTGGGGCAGAGGCATCTTCCTGCAGTTTGGGCTGTTTGCTGCTGGTGATCATGTTTGCAGAGATGTGGAGGTTTCCTGCAGCGGAATCCAGGCTGTGCACAGGAAGTTGTGGCAGAGTCAGTGCCCAGTGACCTGTTTTGTGGGAGCTGGAGGGCACTTTCGGGGGCAGCAATTTCCTGATCCCCGGGTCACAGCTGTGCCAGGGTGTCCTAGAATTCAGTTGTGGCTGAGGGGGCAGCTCCTCCCGCTGGGCAGGGAGTCTTTCCTGGGGGCCCAGCCTAATACCCACTCCTCCAGCTTTCTGATGATTCCCCAAGCACCAATTCCCTGTGCTAAATTCCTTCCTGCCTAAAATAGCGAAGATCTAAAAACATTTTGGATCCTCTACTTTCAACAAAAACAATGCTGCACAGGGTCAGGTCTGAGAAGTGGGTGAGGTGTTGCGGAAGGCTCCCTTCTTTGAGTCTCAGCTTCCTCTCCTGTAGAACCGGGACCAAAGATTATCTGTTCATAATTCCTGAAGACCGTGGCAGCTGTGTTTCCTGAAGATGACCACATTTCCTAGTCCTCCTGTGGCCTTGCCACTTTCCACCACATCCTTTCTCTTGAAGTGGGGCTGACCTCTAAATTCCAAGTCCAAGGCTGGAAAGGCAAAGGGCTGCAGCCCCACCCACCCCTCCAGGGTTTCCAGCTCTGGCCCCACCCACACCGCTCTGGGCTCTGTCTGGTGCTGCGGCCCAGCACCTCACTGCACATCATGGCCCACCTGCTGGTGCTGCTGGGCCCAGCGGGTGGGGTAAGAGCCCATGTTGGGCCTCACACCTCTTGGATCCTGTGTGCTGCTGGCCCTGCCCCCTGCCCCCCGCCCCCCACGGCCCCTGTCCTGCTGCTGTTCTAACCAGGGCCAGATGCCCAGGTGCTGTGCGTGGCCCACAGGGACTGCTGTGGCCACCAGGAAAACCTCCACACCCAATCCCTGACTCCAGCACCCTGATCCCTGGTTCACTTCCACCAAAGGAGAACTTTGCCCACACAGCTGCCCGAGACAGAGACCGAGACCGAGCAACTCCAAGGTCCCTGGACCCCAAATTTCTGCCAGCCAAGGCAGTTGGCTGGCTGGCCCCTCCCTGATTGGGGTTTTTCAGGCAATCCAGCCTGGACCAGGCCGGTTCACTGGCTGCAGTGGGTGTCATAGCGATGGGTCGTTAGGTTGTTAAGGTCGTGATGGTGTTATGGTCTCTGGCTCGCTCTCTCTCTCTCTCTCTCTCTCTCTCTCTATATATATATATATATATATATATATATATATTCTATATATATATAAAACATGTTTTATACATATAATATATATATATATATATATATTGATTGATTGATTGATTTCAGAGAGGAAGGAGGAGAGAGATAGAAACATCAATGATGAGAGAGAATCATTGATTGGCTGCCTCCTTCACACCCCCTACTGGGGATTGAACCCACAACCCAGGCATGTGCCCTGACCAGGAATTGATCCATGACCTCCTCGTTCATAGGTTAAGCTCAACCATTGAACCACACCAGCTGGGCTCTGCCTGCATTTTTATTTCAGTCCAGTGAGACTTCTGATCTTTACAACTGGAAAATACTAATTTAGTAATGTTTAAACATTTATGGTTACTTTGTTACAAAAAATAAGAAACTAATACATAAACAATTATGTAAGGAATGTATGTCTGGATTCATGGCATCACTTTGCTACTGTATCACAAAACCTTATCTAAATTAATTCTACAACTTTATGTTAATGCTCCCTAAAGACTCTGGTGTTCTTACCATTACATATTTATTCTCTTCTCTTCCTCTCCATTGCACCAGAAAACAGAAGCAGGAGTAGGGGAAGGGTTGGCTTGCTCATACTTTTGACTCTGTTAAAACTGAGAAAGGATAATTCATCACACGGATGGAGCTGCTACAGATGGGTGTGCCTGGAATTGTACTGAGCACTGACAACCTGGCTCCGTGATCTGAGGAAATGTGAGAGAAACAGCATTTTAGCCTTAGCTTAACTTGAAATATATTGGCTTGGAAGCTTACATGTGCACACACAGAGATACCTTATGTTCTTTAATGTTTACAAAACTCTTTCACTTATGTCTGTTTGAACCCACTATCACTCTCTCATGTGGATGCTATTGTTCTCTCCATGTTAGAGAGGAAGAAATGGGTGTAGAGCACTAGGATGCCTTCACCAGGGCCTTTCAGCCACTAACAGCTGGAGAGGGATTTGATCAGGAGTCAAAGTTCATGCTCTCTTCTCTTTACCCCACTGCCTCAGGGTCTTCTAATCCCAAGACAGTGGATCTGAATGGTTCATAATAAGTACGTAGTAATTACCCCCAGGCAAGGGTGAATTGATGCCCCTTTTCAGAAACCATAAAGTCATGTCTTCCTAGAAAGATTTCAGGCATTTATGTTACTTGGGAAGAGGAAAATTAACTTTGAAGACAAAGATGATTGTTGGAATTCACATGTTCCAACTAAGATGTATAATAGCAAAGATTACAGTTACAAAGAACATATATTTGCTTTCTCTTTCCCTGGCTTGTGTAGACCAACCTCAAGTCACTGTTCAGCGTACTCCTGCCCCTTCCCCCACCCCTCAGCCAATTGGACCCAAACCAACAGTTCCTGTTTTCTATTATTGAGAATGTATCTACTAAGGCCGAGAGTTAGTCCAGTGGGTTGTGTCTAATTTCATTGTTCTTCAGGGTGTAAAGGTCTTCATTTACTTGTTGAGTATTTATTTGTTGCAAAGCAATAGAGAAAACAGTTAAAACTTTGGTCCATGTCTTTGTTCTGTTATCAACAACTATGTGACTTTGGTTAAGTCTTTATTTCACTTTCTACTTAGAAGTAAGGTTTATGAGTCCTTGGCTTATCTCTGCTGCCATGTTATACGCTGCTTAGGGTAGAGTCTATGACTAATTCATGTTTATAGCTCCCATAGAACCTAATTTATGGCCTGGTACATCACAGGTGCTCTATAGATATTTAATGAATAAGTATTTGTTGAAATGATAAATGATGAAAATATTTGTATTGCTAAACTTCTCCACATGTGTGTGATAACACTAAATGATGTGATGGTGTTGTGTGTATGATTTATGCAAATCACACAACAGCACACACACACATATACACCTCAATTAATAGAATGTATTTGGTCAATGGCTAAATACCAATAACTATATTTTCATATTAGAAATCATGTTAATATTTTGCTAGTATCTTCACCTCTGACCAACCTCTTGGAAGCCTATAGCTTTTAAGATTGCAATGGTTATGGTATTGTGTGTTAACCATACAATACACCACACAGGTGACATAGTATAGGGTTATACATCTGAAACCTATAGAATTTTATTAACCAATGTCACCCCAATAAAGTCAATAAAAAAGTAAAGATAAAAAATTTGGTCAAGAATTTCACATGTAAAACTCATCTATTTACCTTGTTTCAATCTTGTGACATGTCTTTATATCTTCACTCATATAATTTATATATGGGAGTGTTCAGAATATACAAAATAATTGAAAAAAAAGATTTCTGTGGTTATTACATCTGTAGAAAAGGAATTTTTTGCAGATTCGGAGCCCCTCTGTGAGCTGAGGAAAAGATGAAGATAAATTTGTCCGTGGTATAAATCAACGAGTAAATTAAGAGAGAAGGCTAGATGGACAGAGGCCAGTGAAGTTGGCAGTTTGTACTTGTCCCCAGTCGATGTCAGTTGCCTGAGTGATTTTGTTTTGTTTATTCTTCAACAATCATCAAGGTGCCAGCCTCTCCTCCTCAGTGGAAATAATTTTAGAAGATGAAATCTGTCCCCAAGCTCTGTTTCTGACACAGTTACCACGGAGTAATCAACAAATACCGCAGTCTTTTGCAGCAACTTGGAATATTACTCATGTCACCGTAATGTCTCCACTTAGCCAGGCTGGCAATTCATTTTAATACTTTTGTCTGAAAAGAAAAATGATTTCGATTTTTCTGATCACACATGGGTTCAACTATATATCAATTTATTTTTAAGTTCAATATTTGTATTCCTGATTTAAGTGCAAACATAAAATCAAAGAGTGAAAAAAAATGCCCCAACAAAAGACCAAGTTGCAAATAGAGGCAGAAATCTAGAGTTCACAGTCCAAAGAATGTATCGTTAGAATTTGAGCAAATGCTCAGGCAATGTAATAACTTATTAAATGCTAATAATTGTAATATTGATTGCTGTATGAATACCCCTCACATTCTTTCATTCTTTCCTTGTTGTATTATTGGTGGTGGTGGTGGTGCCTCTCTCTTTTTTTCTCCTAGTATAGAACTTTAAAAATATGAAATAAAAGAAATCTGGAGGAAGGTGATTCAGAACTGGAATGGTAAGTGGGTCAGTGAAGTTGACAGAGTGAGTCCTTCCAGGTCACAACTCTGCTCACAACTCAGGAAAGACTCCATGGACTGCCATTATTCAATAGTTTGCCCTGGTGTTTGCAGATCATTATTTCATTCCTTCCCCGTTGTTTGTGGAATTGACAGTTTGATCATTGTGAAATGTTCCTCTTTATTGCTGATGATACTCTTTGTCTTGCAGTTAGCTTTGACGGAAAGTAATGTAACAACACCTGCTTTATTATGCTTATTGTTTTCATGGTTTACCTTTTTTCTGTCCTTGTCCTCTCAACCTCTCTGTTTAAATGCATCTTTTCTAGACAGTGTGTGTGTGTGGTCATGATTTGCTTATCCAGGCTGAAAATCTCTCTTTTAATTTGAGTGTTTTAATTTCTAAGATTTGCTAATGTGTTTTATTAGACACTGATTAAATAAAAAGGGATAGTCACAAAACATGTCAAAGGATAATAATACAAGAAACACACAGGTTGGTTACTGGCCAGTTTAAAAATTAGAGCATCACACACAAATTTGCAATACACTGAGTGTCTCTTTCCTCCTTTCCTGCTACCCCTGCTCAGGGAATCCCTGAACTGACCTGCGGGCTGATGTCTCCGTTGCATTTCTATTTATGGGAGTTCTACAATAATTATTGACACACCTAAAAACATCGTTTTTGTGTTTTTATAACTCTAGTAATATTATTGTTTGTGTTTCTATGATTTGCCAGTTCTACTATGGTCGGAAGTTTCATCTATGTTTTCTTATGTAGTGTAGGGATTTATTTCATTTTTATTGCCATATGGTAATTAATTTAATAAAATTATTTGTCCATTTTACTGTTGGTAGGTATTCCTGTTGATTGCATTTTTGCTTTTACAGTTTTAGTAGGAAAATTCTTTTAAAAAGAGAACTTCATGAGTTATAATTGACATAAAATAAATATTTCAGGCACAT
Source organism: Corynorhinus townsendii (assembly GCA_026230045.1). Lineage (NCBI taxonomy): Eukaryota > Metazoa > Chordata > Mammalia > Chiroptera > Vespertilionidae > Corynorhinus > Corynorhinus townsendii. The sequence continues at coordinate 15,494,111 of JAPDVU010000007.1, forward strand.
TTGATACATTGTGATATATATAGACATCTATAAAACCATTGTCACAGTCAATATTAGGGAAATATCCATCATTCCCAAATGTTTTCTTGTGCCCCTTGGCAAAATAAATGTTTGTAATTATAAACATTCTAATAGCAATGTAGTGATAACTCATTGTACTTCGAATTTGTGTTCCCTGATGGCTAGTGATATTGAGCATATTTTCATCTCATCTTTTGATATCAGTATATCTTTGATGAAGTATTTGTTAAAATCATTTGCCTCTTTTTTATTGGGTTGTTGTTGTTGTTAATCTTTACCTGAAGATATTTTTTCCCATTGATTTTTAGAGAGAGTAGAAGGGACGGATGAAAGTAGGAGAGGAGAGAGAGAGAGAGAGAGAGAGAGAGAGATTGGTTGCCTCCCTCACATGCCCCTGACTGGAGCTGGGGATGGAACCTACAACCCAGGTATGTGGAGGAATGGAACCTGCCACCCTTTACTGCAATGGCCAATGTTCTAAACACTTAGCAACAACAGCCAGGGTGGGCTGCTCTATTTTTTATTGAATTTTGAGGGTGTTTTTTTTTTTTTAAATAAATTCTGGATTCAAATCTTTTATCAGTTATGTGATTTGCAGATATTCTTTCTCAATTTTGTCTTGTCTTTTCATTTTGTTAATAGTGTCTTTCAAAGTGGATAAATTTCGAATTTTGATGACATCAAATTTATCCATTTATTTTTCCTTTTGTTTAACGAATAGTGCATTTGGTTCTGTAAACAAAGAAACCTTGTTTAAGCTGAGGTCAGAAAGATGTCCCTCCTCTAATAGAAATTGTTTAGTTTTATTAGATTTTCCATTTATGTCCATGATTCATTTTTAGCTAATTTTTGAGCAGTTCTTTATTTTTTTGAGGGATAAGGGGTCACATGGACATCCAATTGTTCAATATCACTTGTTGAGAAGATTCCACTGTGTTACCTTTGACACTTGGTCAACGATCAATTAATCATGTATGTAAGGGTTTACACTTCATGAAATTAGTGCTATGATTTGACTCTTTTCTATTCAGTCAATCTATTGTCATTGGTGTTCCTAGGTTCTTTATTTTCTGGCTTCTTTTAAGCCAAATAGAATATAATTTTAGCTTATTTTTAACTAGAAGCCCGGTGTATGAAATTTATGCACTTGGCAGGGGGTCCCTCAACCTGGCCTGTGCCCTCTTGCAGTCCAGGAGCCCTGGGGGGATGTCCAACTGATGACTTAGTGGGCCTGAGCCATCAGTTGGACATCCTTAGCATTGCCACGGAGACGGGAGAGGCTCCCACCACTGCCACTGTGCTTGCCAGCCGTGAGTCCGGCTTCTGGCTGAGCGGTGCTCCCCCGGTGGGAGCACACTAACCACCAGGGGGCAGCTCCTGCATTGAGTGTCTGGTGGTGAGCACGCATCATAGTGACCTGTCATTCCACCATTTGGTCATTTGCATATTAGCCTTTTATTATGTAGGATTAACTGATTAGCTTTTTAGCCATACCTCTTTGTATTTAAAAATAATTGGTGGGATTACAATGTTTCCTTAATTTGTTATAGTTTACTGAGAATTAATATTGTATTTTAAGTAAAATGTAGGAACTTTACAGCAGTATTCTTTCAATTATCCCAAACCCACTCCATGCTCTGTGCTGTTACTGTCAAATATTTTTTATCTACATACATTCTCAACCTCATAATAAAACACACTAGTTTTACTGTAAACAGTGATCTTCTAAAGAAATCAAGGTAAGAAAAAATGGTAAGTTATATATTTACCCACATACTTACCATTTCCACTGCTTTTCTATAATTCTGTGTTTCTGTCTGCTATCCTTTGCCTTCAGGATGAATAATTCCTTGTTGTTTTCTTAGTGTGCAGGTAAGCAGATGACAAATCCTTTCATCTTGTATCTATCTGAAGATGTCTTCATTTTATTCTTATTTTTTAATAGGTGTTTTCCACAAATGTACTATTCTAGATTGACTCTTGTTTTGAAAGTACCTTAAAGATGTCATTTTATTGTCTTCTGGGTCTCATTTGTTTCAGAGGTTAACCTTCATTTTTTGGGTTGTTCTTGTACATACAGTGTGGGCCTTTTTCACCGGCTGTTTTTATGATAATTTTCAGTTTCAAGGAGTTTGATTATGATGTGCTTAGGTGTGGTTCCATTTATATTTATCCTATTCATATAGATTGGTATTCATATACTAGTAGATTCTTAGGTTGTAATTTGATCTTTCTTTTAAATTTACTTTGACATTAGTTCTTCAAATATTTTTCTGCCCCATTCTGTTTCTCTTTTTTAGTGACTTTAGTAACATATAACTTAGCTCTCTTGATATTGACTCACAGCTTTTAGAGACTGTTTATTTTAAAGTATTTTCGTCTTCCAATTGACCTGTCTTCACATTTTCTCTTTCTTTTTAGTCTCTAAAACACTGTGAAACCCACCAATTATGTTACTATCATTTCACAATTTGTGTTTACCAGTTCCAGGTTTACTTTTTGTTTTGTTTCTCATCCCCTAACTAGTCACTCAAGACGAACATTTTTCTTTAATTACTTGAACATTTTTCTAATAGCCATTTTCCCCTACCAGTTTTATCGAGGGATAATTGATAAATAAAATTGTAGAATACTTAAGGTATACCTGTGATGACTTGATACATGTATGCATCATGAAAGGATTCCTCCCACTTAGGTAATCAATACACCTGTTGCCTCATATATTTACTTTTTTTGTGTGATTTATATTTAAGTTCTGCTTCCCCTCTTTTTCATTACTTGAAAACATTGAACTTAAATATTTTGACCAGTTTTGTAGTACTTTGTGGTAGGTAGGCATGCTCTTATTTTTAAGATAACTTTAGTCAAAGGCCAGAAAGAATGCTTCAATAAGTACTATATAAGGATTTTGTGGGGAGGGAAAGAAGGGGAACAGTTTATTGTGAGAATTTTTTTTTTTTTGCATAGAATTGAGATGATTCTTTAAGGATGACTGTCAAAATAAAATGTTACAGACAATGTAGTGATAACTATTCATGTCTGTATGACTATAAAATTCTAAAAGGTGAAAAGAATGGAAAGAGTTTGTAGAGGAAGGTGTACAATTATGGCTTTTAGTGATGAGACAGTGGTGACAGTGCAGAAAGAAGACAACAGGACTCAGGAAACCTGGCCCATAGTCCCTTCTGATCTCATAAGTCTGGGTAAGACAGCCCACTAAGTCTTGTCCCATGTCTCTTAGATTGATATAGTTATATTCAGGGTTTCCCAATAGATGTATGCACACTTTGAGTAATTATTAATTTCAATGGGTTAACTCTGAAAAGAAACATCAATTGAACTATCAGCTATTAAAGTATGTATACATTATGTGGAATTGTGGAAGATGGATATGAGGTAAAAAAATAGCATACTGTGAATTCTGACGTTCAGAAATAAATTCTTATCATTATTATCAATCGTCTCTGCACTTACTGATTTTTCCCCACTGATTTCAGATAGTAATCATTATTCTATGGATTATTAAAGGACTGGAAATAGTTTTTCCAGCAAACCCAAGGAAAAAACTAGTTTTCTTGTTAGAAATGAAAGACTCTTGGAGGCCATTGCTTGAATCTTCTTCTGGACCACCATTGACATTTTTAGAGAATATTTTTGAAATTAAAGAAAACATAAAGTGTCTTTCAAATATAAGTTTGTGTTAGAAAACAGCCTAGTATTCCATGTGTCAGAAACATTTTGGAAAATCAGGTTTTGTCTGTTCTATACATAGGAAACAATGGAAAACAGAATCTTTAGTCAATTATCTTCCTGATATCTAGTGGTTTGATTATTTATTTTTATTAGACTCCATGTTTGAGGTGGATTAAGTAAATTCTTTTTTTTCCTCAAATATATTTTATTGATTTTCTACAGAGAGGAAGGGAAAGGGACAGAGAGTTAGAAACATCAATGAGAGAGAAACATCGATCAGCTGCCTCCTGCACACCCCCTATTGGGGATGTGCCCGCAACCAAAGTACATGCCGCCCCCCCCCCGTCACCCCCCCCCCTCGCCCCGTCCACAGGCTGACACTCTATCCACTGAGCCAAAACAGTCAGGGCAGATTAAGTAAATTCTTTATCTCAACTATGTTCAGACAATAGCGAAAAGCAATGAGCTAGCTCCTCAGCTGGTAAAGTGAACTGGCCCACTTGGGTGGTGGCCAGTAGAGAACCAGGCTGTAGGTGACACTTGCTGGATGTCTGCTGATTCATTTTTTTTAAAATATGTTTTTATTTATTGTCAGAGAGAGAAAGGAGAAGGAGAGAGAGAAAAACATCAATGATGAGAGAAAATCATTGATTGGCTGCCTCCTGCACACCTGCTACAGGGGATCAAGCCAGCAACCCGGCATGTACCCTGACCTGGAATTGATCTGTGACCTCCTAGTTCACAGGTTGATGCTCAACCACTGAGCAACACTGGCTGGGCTGATTCACTTTTTTATCAAGATGTGCAAAGTGTTGAATCTTCATATAAGGTTTATGTACTTGATTAATCTTTGATTTTAAGTAAAGGAAGAGAGTTATTTTTGCATATAGGAAAATATGCAAGAATCAGTTGCCACTAAATCGTTAGGAAAAAGAGAAAAAATACTTATTTGAATATGGATAATCTTATCCATAGTGTATAATTAATGAGCTCTCCCAGCAAAATACTTTGCATAAAGGCAATGCTCAAAAAATATTTGATGAATCATATAGCTAAGCTCGAGTTATCTGTAGAAAAATATTTAGAATAAATATTGCTTTTGTTATCCTGGCAGGAACCATTTGGTAGAAATTAAGTAACCAATGGCTAAATAATAGAATACATGATTTGAACTTACTGTCACATCTCCACAAATGGTATACATTTATTTTCCTATTTATATCACTGTTGTTAAGATCAGGTGGGACAAAGTGAAATTTGGGAATGTAAAGGCAGTTTATACTTGCTCCCATACTTCCACCCCTTCCTATTGCAAGCCAAGTTGGGGAGGGGACATTGTTAAAACATTTACAAGGGACATCGTGGTCACGTTTGGTGGAATTGGCGAGTGGCAGGGCAGAGTGGCAGGGAGGCAGGCCTCTCTCAGAAAGACATCAACAGTTGTGGCAGTTGAAAGTTAGTGTGCCAAAAGTCCTGGTCAGTGCACCCCTGCAGAAGCTGAGAGAGAAAGGTCAGGTGTACATTTATTCCTGAACAACCACGAGCTGAGGCTCACCCTAGGGCCTCCCAGAAATAACTGAAAGATGATCAAAGACCTTGGGGTGTGGGCCAGAGAAATGAAAAATGAAACTCTGTATTTATTCAGGTGTGGCTACAGGCCAGAACACTTTTATTATTAATATTAATGTGACCTCATTTTACCCACAGACTGCTGAGACTAGGAAACTTAAATTACACATCATATATTACTTTCTTTTTTTTTTAATAAATCTTTATTGTTCAGATTACAGGTGTTCCTCTTTTTGTTTTCCCCCTATAGCTCCCCTCCACCTGATTCCCCACCCCACCCTACCCCATGCCCTTACCCCCTGCCACTGTCTTCATCCATAGGAGTAAGATTTTTGTCCAATCTCTTCCTGCACCACTCACACCCGCTTCCCCCAACTTTCAAAGTATTTTTATCTCTTATTATATTCATATTTGAGCCTTGTATCCAAGGCCCAGTCTTACTATGTTAGTCCTTTGTCTTCATCATTTTCAAAAGAAAGCTGGTTCTAGTGAACTCAAGAATTCTTGAGAAGAATAGAAGCCACAATAGGCATGTTACGGAAGAAGTGGGTATGCACTCTACACCTCACTTTGCATGGATGGTATCAGTAGAAGGCGAGGAGTTTCAGTGAGTAGGTATCAGGAACTCAGCCTCAGTGTCTAACAACTGACCTATCCCACCAGGGCTTAAATAAAAACTTTAAAAAATATTTTTAAGCCCGGGCAGTGTTGCTTAGTGGTTGAGGATCAACCTATGATCTAGTGGTCCTGGTTTGATTCCCAGTCAGGGCATATGCCCAGGTGTGTGCAAGAGGCAGCCGATCAGTGATTCTCTCTAATCATTGATGTTTCTGTCTCTCTCTCTCCCTTTCTTTTTGAAATCAATAAAAATATATTTTTAAAAAAGCATATAGTGAATGTTAGATTCTGAAATAATCATGATGATGTTAGATTCTGAAGCAATCATCATGATGATGGTAGTGATGGTGACAATGAAGAAAGATCTCTTGATACTGCACTGAGCCACTGAGAGCAAAGTAGGCCTGATCACTCCATTCCACCATGTTAGCTGCAGTAGGTGGTTGAGCTGAAATGTTCAATGGTAGCAGTTGTGGCCATCTTGCCATCCAATGTCAATATCAATGCCCATGTCAGCTCCACAAGCTTTAATCATCTCCAGGCGTCCCAAAGGAGTCAAATAACTCTCTCTTGAGAAATTTCCTGAAAGTTCTACGTCAGGAGGTTAGAGTGAAATGGGCCTCCTTCTGGCAATAGACCAACAGTGAATATACAAAGCAAGACTTTGGCTATTAGCATGATAATTGCTTATAGAATTGCTAGAACATGGCGTCTTTTCAAACGAGTATACCTGAGAAATTCAGCTCTAGTACACCGGAAGAGTGACTGAAATAAATTAGGAGATGGGAGAGATTCAGAACTGCATCAAGCTTAGACACGTCAGGGAAAGTGAATCAGATAAATACATTAACACACGCACACAGTGACGGATGAGGCAGATGACATTTTATGCTCCTTTAAACTGACTGATGAAGATCAGACAAATTATAAATAGCTGTGGACAAGTTCAAGAACGTCTTTCTGGTGTGTATTGAAGAGGAATCTTAAGGAGCAGAGATGTGAAGGAGCCCTGGAAAATGAAAAATGAGGTAATGGAAAGAATATTGCAAGAGGCACATCCCTATGCCCACCTGTAATAAACTTTAAAAAGATAGTTTTAAATGTAATGTCTTGAAATATGATATAATATTTTTAAAGGATATCAGAGCAAAAAAAAGTAATATTAAAATCTAAGACCATTTTTAGGTAACCTGGGCATTTTAGATATCAAGTAATAGTATATAACCTTACAGATTTTAGTTTTGTATGTTTTTCTAATCACAAACTATAATTTGGATCATGAATAGCATCCCATATAGTAACTTTTACTGGTTATCATTGAGTCAGTTTTTAGTGTGGCTAAAGATTATTAGATGTCAGTATTTGTAGAGAAGTAAAAGTATATATTATTAGATTTCAATTATGTACATTCAGATCATAGGGGGCTCATGATTCTAAGTTGTTTTCATAACCAGAAGACAAAAATTCATCACCTGACTTTCTTTTTCCTTCATGTTGGAATAGCTGAGTGTGTGTCTTTCTGCTGAATGTTTGTTTCATCTTATCCTAGAAGCTTGGAAAGCTGAGAAAGGAAATGTGATTACCAACAATGGACTAAAACTGAAATATGTGCCTGATGCCAGTCTAGATTTCTAGGGTGTATTAACTTTGGGAAACTAATGGCAAAGTAAATTAACCTATAAGTGGAGAAGAAAAAATGCAAAGGTCAGTGGTTGTTGGCATTTTCTCTTCCCTGAGTTGTTATACCATGACTGCTAAGTCCTCCCATTACTAAAGTCATAATGAATCCAACCCTTATGGATGGTCAGATACAGTGGAGTCACTAGCTAATGAACATGCAGTTGGTACATGCTTAAACCATTGCATGCAGGTGGAAAAGTGGACTCTAAGGTCAAAGCTGGACAAAAATGGAATGACAATTCTTGAGTGTAGTGCCTTATTTATATGAAAATATGAGGAGTCATTGTATGAAAAACAAACAAACAAACATGAAAAATCACATATCTGCTTTCCAAACTTGCTATCACTATTTTCCAACAGGAGCACTCATTTTAATTAGACGGAACAAAACCCTAAATGAATCTCCTCCAAGCACCCCTTCCCTCAGAAAGGCTATCAGGAAGTGCTTCTGAGTTTGTGATGGTGTCTTTCTTTCATTCTGCAATGTCCAAATTCCTGTTTCTTCCAGCTGCATTCATTGTTTATACATCACCCATTTGACACTTCATATATTACACTTAATAATGTAGTAATTAATGAGGATTTTATCTTGGCTCAACTGTAAGATTTTTGAGGGCACATGCCATGCCTTTGGGTTCTGTGTTCTGTGATTTGCTTACTGAAAGACTTTTATTAGATAGAAAAAAAAATAATTGTTTAATAATCTTCCATAGGAGTATTTTTAGTTTGGACTTTGAAACAACTGTTTCTAAAATCTGTGATCTGAGAAAACGTATTTGAGTTTTATATTCAGGGAACCTTTTAAATAGGATTTTGCCCTATTTACTGAGATCTATATGACATAGAAACTTGAATCTTATACACAATACAGGATTTTAGTATTTCTTACTGGGCACTTCCTGACATTGTGTTTCAGTTTTCTTTAGTAAGGAACCATAAATCAGAAAATGTAACACACTGTGCTCTACCACTACTTCTCCAGATTACACTCAGAGCATTGTAGATAGAAAGGAGAGCTTGACACGGCAGAGCTTGACAGGTAACATCGTAAGTGTAGAAAGTGCTGTAGGGTGTTTAGGGGTATTGGAGGAGTAGTGGATTATGTGAGTTTGGTGTCACTGCCACACAAAGGTCATGTCAGGGAGCCTTGAGCTATGAGACTGGAGTGGTAGGCAGGTGGCCTTGATGCCCCATTGAGCAGCAAATCCATGTAACCTGCAATGGAGGAGGTCAAGGTTAGGTTCATATTTTACTAAGACTATATGCCACTCTCAACAGCAGATATTTTTGACTCATTTTCTCATTTGAAGTGTACAGCCAGGACACAGTTAGTCATGAATCCACTTAGGTATGATGTCCATCTATTTGGACTATGAGGACTTGTGACTAGTATTACATGTCCTACGGAGAACTTTTACCATATGAAAAAAAGGTGGCATATAGGCATACCTCATTTCATCGTGCTTTGCCTTACTGTGCTCCACAGATGTTGCATTTTTATAAACTGAAGGTAAGGCCCTCCACCAACAAAAAGATTACCACTTGTCTAATTGTAAATTGTGATCCTTGTTTTATTTCAATGGTCTTGGATCTAATCTGCAATATCTCTAAGGTATGCCTATATTCTCAAATCATCCAAACAGGTTACTAATTACTGAAGATTATCTTGATATTTTCTTTATCACTCATGGGAGGAAAGCAATAGATCTGTCTAGGTGGAAAAATGTTAAAATCATAAAAGAAAGTAGTATCCCATGTGCATTTGAAGCTCATATTATAAAGATAAAGACAAGAACAAAAAGAGAAAACCCTCCCCCTTTTTATCCATTAGCAAAATAAATAAGAAAGTAAATAAATCCCCATTGCTTTTCTAATTAAAAGCTCATTTTGATTTCCCTAAATCCTATCATTGCTCTTTAGGGCAGGAGGAATGTATAGGAATTTTAAGATATTGACCAACAAAGGAAGATGTGGCAGCTGGCTTGGAAATAAATCAATTAGAGCTTCCTAATTATCTAGCCAGTGGCACCTGTCCTAAGCCACCTCCATCCTCTGGATGTCAAAGTGGTAGATTGGAAGAAATCATTGTAGTAACTTGCTATAGGAGTTTCCTTTCATTGGCAGTCCAGGAAATATATGTTGTCACTATGTGAGATACTAATGATTATAAAGTGTTTGGAAAAACAGGAAAGCACAAGAAAGATTTGAAATCCAATAAACCTGATTCACTGACCCAGGAACTGGAATTGGGGCTTGGGAAAATCTGCAGCATACAGATGTGACTTTGCTCCAATGTCACATTGAAAATGTTGAGTTTCATCAACTGGGGAAGCCATTAGACCCTCCTTTTGTTGGAATGTTCTCATTTAGGCATGCAGCAGATGACCAGATTTACAGAATAGTGCTGTTTGGTCATATTGTTGAAGTGTGGGCCTGGAAACAAGAGCTATTGCTTACCTCCTGACCACCCGGACTGGTAATTGCTTCCAGAGGGGCCTGTTCTTCTCCAGTGAGTTGGCAGGCAGCAACACCATTAGTCATCAACCACTTGTGTTTAAATGAGAGAGAAACATGTTATCCATGTTATTCAGTGTCCAATGTTTTAATGACGGATGGACCCTCTTATCTGGAAGTGATTTGATGGGTAGGATACAAAGTGGAAATCAAAGATAGCCCAAAGTCAGATGCCTACCTGATAATAACCTAAGGGGCCGTTTGGTCATTGAGTGCTACTTGCTGGCTATTGTACAGTATTGCATGACTTCTCGGCCTGGACACTACCAAGTACCAACTAATGTATTGCATGTAGCAGGGATCTCCGTAGACAGGGATCAGGAAACTTCAGATTTCAAGCATCAAATTTCCTGCATTGGCTAGGTGGTGTAGACAAAGAAAAAATAATTTATTTGTGATGCACTCATTTATTTGTTCAGGGGTGTTGGAGGAGCAGTGGATTATGTAAAGCAGTTCCTTCATTTAGGCAGGTGGCTTTGTTTTACTGGAATTCACACACTGCTGGATTTAAGAAGCCATAATTATAAGTCAATAAGAAGTAAAGCAACTGACTATCAACTTCCATTATTCTAGTCATCCTATTTTGCCCTATTTACTCATATTTTCATATTTGAGATCATTTCTATTTAACATGTAAATATTTATTGTTGAGTGGTAATGCTTTTATTTTTTTAATCCTCACTCAAGGATATTTTTCCTATTGATTTTCTTACAGAGAGTAGAGAGGAAGGAGGAGGGAGAGAGAGAGAGAAACATCAATATGAGAGAGACACATCAATTGGTTGCCTCCCACACATGCCCCTGATCTGGGTGGGATTGAGCCTACAACTGAGGTATATGCCCTTGACTGGGAATCGAACCTGTGACCCTTTGCTCTAACCACTAAGAAAAACCAGCCAGGGCAGAGTGATAATGTTTTTTAATTGGTTATTGGCTACACAACCTTACTGTCTTACTTGTCTCACTGTTCTCTTTCTTATTTCTCAAACAGTTGATTTTTCTGGTAGCATGAGTGGTGCAAGTCAAAGAGGAAAGATTGTTGCCTATCACACTGAAACAGACACATCATTTTTTTAGTGTTCTGAGTGCCTTGATACCAAAGACTAAGAATATGTATATTGCAGTTGACAATTAAGTTGCTTTTTTTTTTCTTAATACATTTTCAGAATTTGTTCAAACCAACTGAAGTTATTCATTACAGGTAGTAGGAGTCCACACTTATTCCAATGTTGGCTAAAACATATTTTATTTGTAGAAAGAATTACCCAAGAGGGTACATACACTTATTAATGTGTTATTGCTTCTTCTGAGAAAATTGAAGATGACACATACACTCCACATACACATATCCTGTTTTCAGATGCCTTCCCGAGATCTCTCTCTCTCTCTCTCTTTCTCTCTCTCTCTCTTCCTCCCTCCCTCCCTCCCTCTGCTTCTCTCTCTCTCCTTATTTTAAGGGATCCTTATTTTTCTATTTATCTCTCTTCTGTAATTGGTATGTGGTGACTCTATAAATTTTTATAGAAATTATGAGTGCCATAAACAACTGAATAACTGTTTGTGTCTCTGTAGAAATGGGTTCCTGCATACTTTTCTGTCCTGTATGTACAGTTCCACAGATCTATTCGAAGGTGGCTTTAAATCCTCATTTATTGCATGCTGCATCCATCTTTCACTGAGAAGGGATGACAAATAGGATACAAAATTCCCCAAATGTTTCAACAGAAAAATCAAACAATTATTTATCTTGGCTTCAGTATTTTTTCATTTCTGGAATATGACATGAACCTCAAATCTGTTGTGTTAACTCTTTCTGCCATTGTTTCATTTCTCTTACTCTCTTTGGTCACGCATTTTTTATTTTTTATTAAATTTACTAGAGGCCCGGTGCGCGATTGACATCGTGTGAGGAGGAGCCCTGCCTCCTGCCTCCCGCTGCTGTGAGGAGGCACCCCACCTACCGCCTCCTACCACTGCGAGGAGGTGCCCTACCTCCCATCTCCCACCACATGAGGAGACGCCCTGCGGGACCGGGCTCGAGAGGTGCTCTGTGCACTTCATGGTGACCGGTCATTTGGTTGTTTTGGTCGTGACGCCTCTTGGCCTTTTATTATTATGATTTGGGTCATATTAGTTAATAAGATAACACAGGTTTCAAGTTACATTCCTATGATACATGATCTATATAATGAATTGTGTGCCCACTACCCAAAACCTTCTGGGTATCTGGCCATATGCTTTTCTGCTTGAATTCAAACTGTTTGCAAATGTACTAATGACAGAAACACGCAGCATGAGAAGTTAGCCTTCTTGTCTTTCAGCATCTTCCCCTGGGTGTAATTTTCCTGGTATTAATGCAACTGTACATTGGACTCACTAATTCCAAAGCCCTTCAGAAAGGGCATCTGCATCTGCATCATGAACCCATTGTCTTACTCTGTGGCTCCAGCTACCTTTACTTATGGCTCAGGCTCAGTCTGAAGATACAGAACTGGAAAAAAAGCCTGGCCACCTCATCCTCCTTATTTCTTAGAGGAGATTCACTTCCATTCCATTTAGGACCTTTGCTGCTAAACCTGGGATGCCCTGGAAGGAGCCTGGACCTAGTCTCAGATGCCTCTGAGGTATCAGGCTGTGTCACTTTGCATCTCTCAAACTGTCTGCCTTGGGCATTGTTACATCCTGCACCTCTCTCCCTGGCATTGTCACTATCACCCTCATCCTTTCCTTCCTTTTCCATTTTTAAGTCAGACTTTCTTTAAAGAGTGTGTATTATCCAGAAGTTCAAGGGCAGACCTGGGCTATGAGAGGTTCCATGCCTTCCTGTGTCTGTGGCAGACTCTCTCTTTGGCCTTGTGCAGGTCATTCTGGTTTTCTCCACTTCTGCTTTCCCATCTGTTAAACAGTGGATAATAATATTTGTCTCGCTGGGGTATATTTATGCTTAATTACTATAATTGCTTGTAAACAATTTGCTATCCTGGGATAAAACATATGACTGAAGAACAAAAATTAGAGGAGACAATTTAATATCTCTTTATTTATTTATTTTTAAAATTTATTACATGATTGTCTTTTCCCAGGCAATTTATTTCAACAGTGCACATACCCATCTCTGAAGGTGAGGGCTAATCTGATAATGTGGAAAAGCACCTTGTTCTCAGGCTCCTTTTCAAGTTCTCTCCCTAAATTCCTGGGTGACTTTAAACTTCTTTGGGCTTCAGAAACTTATTTCAAAAGGGATAGTGAATTCATCATTTATCGTGCAGAGGCATGAAGAGTGTTGCATGCATCAACTGATGTGAAGAATGGTTTAGGAAATTAAAAGACCTATAGTAAGCACTTTCACTCAACCATTTAATAGCAAGATGAACCCTAAGACTAATGCATTAGTGAGAAAACAGGTGTTGAGCATATGTCAGATATTTTATACAAAGGCATTATATATAGTCAAGTGTTGCATAACAATGTTTTGGTCAATGATGCACCACATATATGATGGTGTGGCTTCATAAGATTATAATGGAGCTGAAAAAGTTTCTATTGCCTAGTGATATCTTAGCTGCCATAACATCATACCACAGCACATTACTCACATGTTCGTATTGATTCTTGTGTAAACAAACCTACTGTGCTACCTGTTGTATAAAAGTATAGCACATACAATTACAGTAGTAGGCTATACCATCTAGGTTTGTGTAAATATACTCTATGATGTTCACTCAATGGTGAAATCGCTTAATGACAAATTTCTAAGAATGTATCCCTGTTGTTAAATGGTGCATGACTCTCCAAATCTATCTATCTACCTATCTATCTATCTATCTATCTATCTATCTATCTATCTATCTATAATATATATAGAGAGAGGATCTATGTATCATCTATCTATCTATATAACTGTTATTATTTCCAGGTCATCCAGAAGACTTCATGCATGCCATTGTATCTCACAGTACCATAAATTGTAGGCTTTGGGTCCTTTGACTCTGCCTCCCCCACCCACACGGGAGTAACTCTACATGGAAAGAGCAACACATATAATGTTAGATGCTGAGTGCCCTATCTCAAAACTTTGATATGCCCTCTATTCACTTTGAATGTTTTAGGAAAATTACCAGCAGAGTTTATTTTTTTACACTTCACAAAGGAAAATTAACTCTAAGAAAGTTCATTGAAGTTATTATTGACTTTCAGATTATTAACTTCAAGAGGCAGGAATGATCTGGAATGTATGGATCAGAAGTTCTGGGGAGAGATAAAGGAATAAAGAGCCCAAAAGGGATGGAGATAGGGTGGAATTTGGAGGATATTGTGATGTAAAAGAAATAGAGTATGATAAAGTACATAAGAGAGTCCTGCAGAAGGAAAATATTCTAACCCTAAAATCTGTGAAGGTAAATAGCTAGATAAATGATAGATATACATTTTTTTTACTATATATATAATGTACTATTCTTGCTCAAATCAGTGGGATTTAACTCAGCTTGTCAAAATCAGTTTGATTCATAATCACGTCTGAGAAGAGGACAGGTGGTGGTTTGGGGAACAAATTTTTCCATGCTCATTAAAACTTCTTACTATATAGGGGTCCCTTAACACAGGATTGCCTATAGGTGGAGACTGCACATTGGTAAGTGTATACACATTCCCGATGTTAAAATTTATCTTTCTCCACTCCAAAGGGGAGGAATTAGCCCATCTTGGACAAGGAATTCTGTAGATCCGTTCTACCTATAGCAAGCTTTTGGGCCCAGAATTGGAATAATGTATTGATGTAAGGCTGTTGGCTCCTGGAGATTGCACCTCACTAGGTGGGTTTGTGCTGAGGAGAACAGAGAATCTTGGTGGTTGATTCTGATAAGGCTTTTTGTCCCTGTGCCCAGCAGAGGAATTCAAAGACTCGTGGATTAAAAAAGGAATGTGGGAGACACATGAACGTGTGTGGTCTGTGCATGCAAAAGGTGTGCAGTGCTTATCTCCAATTTATTGGCATGGATTTGCATGAAGACAGGGTGAGTGTGGCCTAGGTGAGCTGTGTGAAATCCAGCAGGGCTGGGTTGAGCACATCTGAGTGGAGTTCATCTCCTATACCTATTATGTGTTTCATTGTGTGACTGGAAGCCCCTGGACAGGCCCAGACAAAGGCACGCATCGATTCCCTGCTCCCTTCATGGCTTTGCATGCTCTTCCCTGAGACCGTTATCTAAAACACTGTCTGCAATTAATCTTCAAGGCAGCAGGTAACCAGCCAAAGGCTGTAAGACTAGAGTTTCAAACAGCCACAAATGCTGAGATTTGGGATGTATGATGGAGGAGACTTGGTAAAGAGTTACCTATATGGTCCAGCTTCCTTGGGCAAAGTAGATTATTATGCATGATGAGTTGGGAGATGAAAACATGAGGACATAGGATATGAGGGAATGTATTTCTTTATAATGTATCTGTCCTGGGAGGCGGGGGAAGGAGGAGGGGGTTGGAAGGTGAAAGTGTCCAGATGCTGGTGCGCAGTAAAGCATTCCTGGCTGTTAGTTCCAGTAGGTCATTACTGCATTCATTTGGTGTTTAATTAAATGCCTGTGCAACAGACCATTTATTTGTTATCTAATATTAGCTTTGGTTCTTATCAATTAAATGCTATCTGAGGCCTTGATTCACTTACATTTTATGTCCCCTTATACTCTTTTCAGAAACAACAACTAAACCCAACAAGGCCTCACCAGGTAAAGTAAATCACTGCAAAGATTTACGCACACAGATTTCCATTTGGGGAATACAATATGCTGGTGTTATTAGGTTAGAGCAGTGGTCGGCAAACCGCGGCTCGTGAGCCACATGCGGCTCTTTGGCCCCTTGAGTGTGGCTCTTCCACAAAACACCATGGCCTGGGCGAGTCTATTTTGAAGAAGTGGCGTTAGAAGAAGTTTAAGTTTAAAAAATTTGGCTCTCAAAAGAAATTTCAATCGTTGTACTGTTGATATTTGGCTCTGTTGACTAATGAGTTTGCTGACCACTGGGTTACAGGAAGGGAAATAAAAAGAAGATGCCATTTCATTTTGAAAAAGCAATTACCTAAACACTTGGGCTATGGTCTCCCTTTCCCTTCCCCCTCTCCTCTGTGAAATAGGAGATATTAAGGGTGAGGGGGTGATTGGAAGGGGCGTATATTCCCTAACCTCTGTGGACATATTTTCTTCCCCACCTTTATTCTACCTTCCCCTGTGCCAAAGCCAAAGGCCACTGACTTTCCCCTTTTCTCATTCCCTTGCGTACATCTGAGCTTTTAGTGAGACTTGTAAGCACTACCACACGATGCATGAACTCTAGGGGGTTGTGTACTTACTGTCAAGCCAATGAAGGTGCACTTCAGCTGAAATATTATTTGGGGCAGAGGAGAGTAAGCAGTCCAGGAGGGTGAGAGGAAGGGATTCTGCTGCACGGTGGGAATGTTGGGACTATGTATGACCCACACCAGTGTTTGTTACCAGTCATGTGCTGACTGGGTAACGTTTCTCCCATGCCTACTGCCACATACCACCTGCCTGTCATTTATTCGCGTTCTCCTTTAAACCTATTTTTTTTCATTAGAAGCTTATTTTTAAAAGAAAACGTGATTTCATGATTTCAAATACATTACCAGCATTCTTTTTCCTAAGAGGGCAATAAGTAGGAAAATAAATACTACTACACTTTAAACAATGTTATAATTTATGGGAGCATACCATTACCTGTCAAAGACTCTGGACTTCAAGTCTGCACTTCCTTTTGTTAAAAAAAAAGAGAGAAGATCAAGTGGTAGAGAGGTGTTAAAGATGTACAATTCCAGACTGAGACTTTATCCTTCATGTCATCAGGAGGATGAAAAGAAATTGAAATGGGAATAACTTTCTCACCATGTGATTCAATTTTATTTGCCAAACTTTTGCATCACCTTACATTATCTCCAGCATCTCACACCTGGGGAAATGCTGCTCTAAGTCACCAGAGTTCAGTTCTAAACTTCTCAGGAGAAACTCAAGAATGTTTGGGGAATGGAATAGTCAGTGGGGAGAAATAGGCCACTTTGGAAACCAGTAGTGCCTTCTGTTTCAGGGACCATGCAGAGTGCAGAGTGGAGCTTCCAGTGGTCATAGTTGTCCTGGTGCAAGCCTTGGTAGGATTCTCCCCTTCTCAGTTTCCCTTCCCCCTCCCCTCTCACCCCATCAGGGTCACAGCCTCATATGTCTAATTTCTCCTTTATCATGTCTCCATAGTTTTCAGTGCCTTGCACCATGCTCCATCTAAACATCATTCCTTTCAGGGCCTTTTCTCTGAAAACATGTCAAATATCTTTAGTATCAGTAGTGCATCAAACCACAATTAGTCATAAATGTTATCATTTTCAACTGGATGAGCACATGTTTGACAAGAGAACCAGTACAATTTGAAGAAGGAAAGTGTTTGGATCGTGATGGAATAGTCTGGAGAGTATACGCAGGGTGGGACATCCCAGGGAGCCCCTTGGAGACCTTTGTGCCAGTTTTATCCATTTGCACCTATAGGGTGAGTGTCCCAGAGCGTCATATACATGGATCTCTAGTGGGTATTTTGCCAGGTCTTAATTGTTTCTGTACTGTGGCACATTATCCTAAGTGTGAGTTATCTTCTAATCATCTGGCAATAGCCTCTCACTTGCATATCACATGATAAAGCTTGAGTTTCAGGAGGCTAGCAGGACTAGAAAAAGGTAGGGTCAGAAACCACGTCCCTAGGTCTCAGCCAGCTTAAAAAAGTGCCAGTGAGAATGACTCTCCTGTAGGTTTAAGGAGAAAATTAGATACTAAAGAAATATGACAAAGGTTATAATCAAAGCATGACATCTATTTTGGAGAGATTTAAAGCAAATGAAAAATCTCCCAACAGGCAGAAAACACACACACACACACACACACACACACACACACACACACACACACACACATAACTGAAGAAGGACAAGCAGACGATATGTAAAATTTAGGTGGACATGCAGATTTGTAGGCAGCCAGCATCAGCAAAGCATTGCTCAGGAATTAGCAGATCAGGCTGGGGGTTTGTGAGGCCACTTCTATGGGTGAAAGACGCTATTCAGAGGCTGTAGTTCTAAACTGTTCAGAGAAATGGGCATATGCTCAAGACAGGAGTTCCAGGATTATACTGATGAACAAGTTTAGAATTATTGCTGGATCCTGGAGCAGGATGTGTCACTGGAGAGGGGCGGTGATGGGGGAATGAAGAGAAAAGAATGTCAACACTGAGTCTGAGCAAGAACTGCTCCCCCCCCCGCCCCCCCAATCCCTCCTGCTCCTGTGTTAACCTGGATCAGTTATTCTGGTTTGGGGAAGTAATGAGAACCTATATTTAAAACTATGACCAGGAAAGAGGTAAGTTTTAGAGAAGAGGGAGGGAGAATGGCATCTATAAACCTATGATCTTTTTAGTTAAGGTCCAGACCGGAGGAGTACATTTGAAGAACAGGCATCAGGAAAGAATAGGCTGGACTAGTCCACTGCCATCATCCTCCTCTCCTTGCCCACAAAGCGTGGCTCATATGATTCCCCAGTGGTGTTTTTGTCTGCCCCTTTCTTATTTTCCCACTCCTGCTCTTTGCCTTTCCCCACGCTGAGGGTCCCATTACAGCTAGCGTAGTCGTTCTCTTTCTTCAGCTTTACATTGAACAGTCACCTCTCCTTGCACGTTTTTGGTGCCAGTATCCCGGCACTGACTCGCTGGCCATTCCTTATCTTCAGTTGCACCCCATGGCCTGGCTGTGTCTAATTTCAGGGGATGGGAAAGCACACTATCCACCTGATTAAACACAGGGGTAGCTGTATTGCTCTGTTGTCCTGCCTGCTGTGCTGAAGGTCCCGTGAATTACAGGCCAGGAAGTGCTCCCCGAAATGACAAGTGCTTCACGATTCCCAGACTGTCCCTCCCTTGGCATTAGTTAGTGAATTGTGGAGTGCCTTCCCTTTACTCTGCATGTGTAGACCTACGTGTAGACCTGTTTGCTGGGCCCGGAGGGAGTTTCCCGGCTGCTCTGGAAGCAGCCCGCCTCCTGGAGCAGGTGACAGGGCTCAGCTGCCGTGGTGGTAGCAGGTGGTGCTCTGATAGTGTCGGCTCCAGCTGAGGTTCAGGAAAACAGAGCGGCTGAGACTGAAGTCTGAGCGATAACGGGAAATGGGAAATGAGGCAAAGTTATATCTCCTGTTCCTTCATAAAGGCTTCTGTGACAAATAGAATCACAGGCATCACACAGACTGCCTTGCTGAGCTACTGAAGGCTGGAGCTATCTTGACGGCAAATATCCGTCCTCTGGTTATCGGTGGGAAACTAATAAGCAAATTGTGAGAGAGATAGAAAGACAGAGGGAGAGGGAAAGGGAGGGAGAGATTTGTAGTTAATCACCAAATATAGTATTACATAGCATCTATACCTCCATGCTGAAATGTAAATATTTAATTAACAGCTGCGATCTTGTTGAAATAGTGTTACTAACACATGGTAACAATTG
The DNA here is from genome assembly GCA_026230045.1 of Corynorhinus townsendii. Classification (NCBI taxonomy): domain Eukaryota; kingdom Metazoa; phylum Chordata; class Mammalia; order Chiroptera; family Vespertilionidae; genus Corynorhinus; species Corynorhinus townsendii. Next base: position 15,513,738 of record JAPDVU010000007.1, read on the forward strand.
CTAAGTTGGTTTTTCTGGTTGAAATACAAAATCTGAGAGTGTGAATTCAACCCAAAGTAGCCATATAAACACGCTTGTTTTCTGATATCCATTGTCAAGACTGGTGCTCTTAACTAAAGATGCTAGCATTTAACCTTTTGAATAATGGTGTGGACATATACTTCATTCATATGTGTAATAATTTACACTAGGTTTGAAATTCATATTTTCTATCTGCATGATAAACATATAAATGCAGGAACATACAGCCAAGAAAAATAATTTCTTTGACTTTTAATTTATTTGACAGTAAATCAGAATGTAATTGCATGCTGGACAGATGCTAGTTGTTCAATACAAATGTATTAAATAAATGATGGAACATACTCTTAGAAGGGCATGGTACCAAAGTAAATTCAGTACATTTGTTTACTCTGATCTTCCATAAGGTCTTTGTTACCATATTTTTATCCAAAAAAAATCAAGTCAAAATGACTATTTAGAATTTTAAAAGAGAAATAATGTACAGAATGCCATTGTGTACAAACAGGGCTGTTCCTGAGAGAGGTAGAAAGGAAGAGCCATTTCATGCATTTGCCAGGGAGTGGGCAGGATTACCATAGTATCTCTTCAAGGACTATTTAGTAAACCGCTTACCCAGCTGGATGCAAACCCAATTGCCATACAAGAATTTGGGATGGACTACTTCCAAACTAGCCCATATGATGCATTGATTTACTATACCACATAGGAGGACATATTCAGGTCTCTGCAGGAATAACTTCACCTGAGTCCTGCAAAGAAACTGAAATATGTAGCTATTCCAATTTATTGTGGTTCATTTTCTACTCTTCGTGATTGCCTGCATTGGAGCTTCTGACAGCAGAACACTGGAGGGACCAGATAAATAGCCTGTAACAACTTGGAACACAGAATATTTAGGTTAAGTCAAATTCTGACATCTTTGGGAAGATTTAGAAAATTTGAAGAATCTTCCCTCTAATGTAGTTAGCCCCTAATTTGTCTGACACTATTAAAAAAATACAAACCTGACTGCCTCAATTTATGTTTTTAATTTTTCAAGCTCCCTTCTTTGCTTTTCAAAAAAACACACACACCCACACACACAAATAGACACACAATATATGTTAAAGATTTTAGATCAATGCCTTGCTTTAGATAAGATCATACCTCCATTTTACCTTTTCAGAGAAGGAAGTGGTTTTTTTTTTCAGGAAAAAATATCAGGACAATTGTTCCCATGTTTTAAGTAAACCAGTGTAATTTCTTGAAGACGGACACTTGAAAAGGCAAGTGGCCTCTTACATAAGCTGTACAAATAGCTTGGTGCATGGTACTCAGTCAAGGTTGTTTAGGATTATCACTGGCAAGGGGATAATTCTGACAGTGGGATAATTTTGTTGTTGTTGAATAGTATACCGCTTTTCTTAAGGTCCTATGACCCTGTTCACTGCTGCTTTCTATAGATGTTGAAAGGTGTTTGTTGGGGGGTTATGGTACAACCCTTATAGTTTCCAAGAAGTGCAGTTAGAACTCACTGTGCAACCTTCAAAAGATGATTCACAAGGGCCATCTGATCAGGAGAGCATCCCAGATGCACTGCCTTAGGCAAATGTAAAGGGGACCTGGTGAGCAGTCCACAGGGCCATAGGAACAGGCTTGCAGAAAGTTTGGTCAAACACAGAAAATCAATCTTTATGGCCCCCTCACTCCACCATCACACCAGTGGCTATCACACAGGTGCATCTTCGATCAGTGGCGGAATGTTGGAGGTGTATAGGTAGAGACAGTTATAGTTGTGCACAGTCATCATTTTCCCTGATTTTGCCCTTCACTTATTAGAATGAGATTTGACAGGTTGTTCCAGAAATATCCTGTCCAAGCCCTTCTTTCATCATCACTTCCTTGCTTTTCCCTTAATTCTCTGGCTCCAAATCATGCTTTCCACATCCAATGATGTAGACATTTTAAGAAGAGGACCTAATTATTCTTCCCCCACACTCCCTCTTCATTCATTCAGAAGCAATGCATACATAGCTTAAGGTTGAATTTGAGTTTGTCACAGCAGAGAGGAAAAGGAGTGGGTTCTGGGCAGAGAGCAGAGAGATGAACACAGGCATATTTCATTGTAAAACTAAAGAACTTTCAGAAGGTGGGGTTTCACATGGGGCAGTGTGCCACAAAGGTCTAGAGCTAGTCTAAGGTTATGGGCCAGGGATACATTTTATAGGACCTTCTCAACCTCATAGAGATTTCATACTTTAAGGATAAGAGGAAGCTCCTTGATTTTCCCTATAAATATAATAAGCAAATGTGAGGAAAAATCATGTTACATTGTTGCTTCATAAATGTTATTTTTAAGAAAGGCAGTTCAAAACATTGATATAGAATTTCATATTTTGACCAATTTGTAAAATTATCCTTCCTTCTCTCCCATCCTCCCTTTCTTTCTCCTTCCTTTCTTTTCTCTCTCCCTCCCACTCTTCTTTCTGCCCTCCCTCCCTTCCTTCTTTCCTCCTCTGGCTTTTCCTTTCTCTGTTTTCTTTCTTTTCTTCTTTCTCCCCATCTCACCACCCCTGCTTTCCATTCACTGCCAGCTACTAAATAAGACCCTCTCTCTCCTCCACGGGGAATGTGAAGTGCCTGCTCTCTGCCATCCCCATGGACTCAGTGTCCATTCCTTCTTCCCAGCAAACTGAAGTATGTGTTTTATTGGCCCTGCTATTCTTGGCACAGAGGCCAATAAAATGGAGATAATAAGTCCCAAATCCCAGTCTGCAGGGAAGCTTCGCCTTGTCAATGAGAGATTAAAAAATAATGACTGGGACCTTGGCAACACTAGCCTCAGCCAACTTAAAAAGTCCAAAGCAGACCATCTGGCCTTTTCTTCTCTATTTTTAAGGCTTTTGTTTTTACTCTAATCTTTCATAAGGCCTTGAATATCCCTCATTAAGTTTTATGTTTGGAAACGCAAAGGAAAAAGTAGGTATATGGTAAATTCTTGACTCCCGAATTTAATCATTGAAGAGTCCCTTTTGAGGTCATCAGATTATAATGAGACTGCACTTTGTCAAAAGCAAACAGAGTTATGTCTTTGAGTTCAAAATCTATGAGAGCATCCTGCTCCCCAAAATCCTTCCCGGGGGTTGCCAGAGGAGCCCACGCCCAGGGTCACTTTTCCCAGTGAGTATTTAAATATCTCCAGGGCACCAGGTCTAAGAATTAGCATTTTCTACTCAACTGCTTACTCCCTGGATGGGTGAATGCCATCTCCTGTTAAAAGTGCCATGTCCCTCACGATTTTGCAAGTGCTTGGAGGATGGCAAAGCCCAAAACACATTTTCCTCAAACACTTCTTTTTTTCTGAATTATGAAAGTTACAGGCTCTGAAGAGAGATGGTTGCATTCTTTATACGCTGTGTGTTAGCCAAACTCCAAACTCCTGAAGTGTCCTCCTTCCTTTACCATTGTCTTCATTCCACCCAGTGTTCCATCTCAGTGCAGTGCTTACACATTCCAAAGCCTGAAAGGATGTGTTCTCTGTGGTATAACTGATTACCCCAGAGAGGGAGCCAAATTTCCAGGGTCAGAAGGATTCACATACCAAGATTAGACGACCCGAGTTAAGTGGCTGATAATCAGAGGGAGAGATTCAGGGAAGAAATGCCCTTGGTAAAACATCCGATCAAGGAAATGAAAGACAAGATCTGACAAAGACACAGGTCAAGTTTGGGGGGCAGGTCAAACTGAAGTGAAGCTTATCAAGCATGTCACAGGTCAGGATCCTGTGGAGGAGCTATGTGGACCTAGCAGCTTTCGTGTAATACCTGTGGCCCTCCTCTGTTGGACCACCCTTGGGCGGTCTCAGAGGGGTCACCCACCGGGTCAACTGGTCCCAGAGAAGCCTACCTGTGTGGTGGAGGCCTGTTCAGTGACTATTAACTGCTCAGCTAATGGCCTCAGAAGTTAAACATTTCCCTTGCGTGTAAAAAAAAAAAAAAAAAAAAAGTTTGAACTGCCTCCCATGGAAAGCTCTGCAGATAGGCCTTCCTCCTCTAATGTCCCACTTCTTAGTCACAGACATCACTCCTGTAGGACGTGTCCCTGCTCAGGTCAGGAGCTCATCAGCCACACTGCTTCCTCAGAGCCTCTCAGGTGCTTCTCTCTGCTGGAACGCACCTCTCCTCCTCATTGCACCTCTGGTCTCTGTGCAAACCTCTAAAGGAAGTTAAAGCCCTAGGTTTAAGTAAGTTAAATACCTGCCTCTGCAGAACCATATTCTATTTCAGTCCCTTCCTTGTGCTCATTAGACAAATTGTACCCTAATTTGTAAATATATATTTTTTCGCTTGTCTTTTTCCCCCCCTGTTTCTACACTGAAATAAAAACCCTATGGTCACAGGTATAGGATCTGTCTGTTTCATCAGTGTGCCCCCAGAGTCTAGCCTGGCTCTGCATGCTCATTTTTAGTAAAAGAATAAATGAACGAATAATTTGCTTTTCTTTTATCAAGAACCCAGAAATGTAGGCACCATGTCACTGCGAAGGTACAGAGGGACCATTCTGTTCTTATAACTTAACTGCTTTGCTTATGCTGCTTGCTAGCCCATTTATGATGCACAAAGACAGTTAGCTGAAGATATTGCTTTGCTTAAGGAATACATCCAAGCAAGGCAGAATGTAAAGAGTATTTCTCTTTAAAAGAGTCAGCCTAAGAATAAAATAAGTATTTCAGAGGAAGTGGCAGCAAATTATCTAATTTCAACTTAAACTCTCCAGTTCCCTGAAGATCTTTCCCCTCTGCTAATGGATTAACTCTAATGGCCCACCATAATGCAATCGCAGCAAACTTGTTGGGTGGTAAATATCCAACCTTCTTTTCTAAAGACACCGGGGAAGGAAATCGTGCTCTGAGATGGAGGCAGCAGTCACACTTGCCAGGCTAAGAGCTACCAGGGCCGTCAGGCCTTCTGCTTCAGGGCAGACATTGGTCACCAGCTGGGCTCAGAAGAGATTGAACTGAGCCCCCTGCCCTGACACTGCACAATTAGGTGCATTTCAGTAAGGACTTTTGCCTGTTTTTCATACCATTCCACACTAGCTAGTCTCAGAGGCAAGATCCTGGGCTGGATGGACCATTGGTCTGGCTCCACTGGGGCATTTCTGTACTTTGATGGTCTTAAACAACCTTGCTGAGAGATAAATGGGATTCTAAGAGGATTTTGAGATAAATTCCCACAGCTCTAAAGACAAAAAAGCATTTGAGTCCAGTTTTGATGTAAGCAGCAAACCCAAATATTTAAAGTTGTTTGCTTCATTTATTTTCTCAACGCTCTCTGCATGAGCTAAAGGATGCAACTTGCTTGAAAAGTAATTTCTCCACCTAGTTCAGAAATTCTTCATCAGGGCCCCTGCAAGCTGATTCATCTGTAGAAGTGGCCATAGGTGATATTTTTTTCTTTTTGGATGCTTATTCTATCCTTGATTCTTCTTCCTCCTCCAAATTGTATTGGCATTTAAGTTCAAATATCCCTCTCAACACGTAATTTTCAGTATGTGCTATTTACTATGAAAACTTTCATGGCCCTGACCGGGTTGCTCAATAGGTTGGAGCATCGTCCCATACACCAAAAGCTTGCAGGTTTAATGTCTAGTCAGAGCACATGCCTGGGTTGTGGTTTGATCCCTGGTTGGGGTCCATAGCTGGGACATGTACAGGTGGCAACCGATTAATGTTTCTCACATTGATGCTTCTCTCTCTCTCTCTCTCAAATCAATCAACAAGTCCTCCAGTGAGGATTTAAAAAAATATAGTATGTTTAAATATGAAAAACCAGGTTTTTACTGAGTAATTTTTTTTAGGCAGTTGAGGCCTAAGTGACACTAAATTTTTAAGCTAAACTATGCAAGGTAATCCATTCTGGTTAATCTTGCTTTGAAATCCTAGGCTAATTCATTCAACTTCAAAATGGGTGGGGTACCCATTATGTGCTGGTGCTGGTAGTGTCTTCTTTCACAGAGATGAGATGACATTCTTTTATCAGAAGGTGATCACTCACTTCTAGGTCTATACCCAAGATTAATGAAATATACATCAATGCAAAAATGTACACACACATGATCATAGCAACATTTTGTAGAATAGCTCCCTCCAAGGAAAAAACAACAACCCAAATGTTCATCTATTGATGAACGGACAGACACAATTTGATATATTCACACAGAGGAATATTATTTGACAAGGAAGAGGAATCCAGTGCTGATCCACACCACAATCTGATTAATCTTGAAAACGTTATGGTAAGTGAAATAAATCAGGTGTAAAAGGCACATAGGGTATGGTTCTATTTATATGAAATGTCAAGAATCATCAAACCTACAAATCTGTGGTAGGGACAGAAAGCTGGTTAATAGTTGCTGGTACTGTGGGGAGGAAGAATGGGAAATACTGCTCTGGGATACAGAGTTTCTTTTTGTGGGGAGGGAGGGACTGTCCTGAAATGCATTGTGGTGATGCTTGCATAACTTTGTGAACATACTAAAAATCACTGAATTGTACACTTTAAAAGGTGAAGTTTATGGTATGTGAATTATATCTCAATAAAACTGTTAAAAACAATAACATAGTCAGTAAGCCAGGAAATAGAAAATAGAAATGTTAGGTAGTGGAATGAGCTCCAGTTTAACCAGTCAGAAAATGACCTAGAGGGGGGTGCTATTTTAGATCAGGGTGTCAGAAGGGCCTCTGAGATGACATTGATACGAGAAATGACAAAAAGGATCCTGTGATGTGAAGATTCTTGGGGAGGTGCATTATAGGAAGAAGGAACATGCTTAGCATATTTGAAACATGCTAGAAGACCAGTGTGGCTGGAACAGAGTGAACAGTGAAGAGAGAATCATTCAAAATCAGTCCAGAGATGTAGTGGAGGCCCATTCTAATAGGGCCTTGGAGACCATGGTATAGAGTGTTTATTTTATTTCAATGGGAAACCAGTGGCTGGTAATAATCTTACTTACTTTTTATAAAGACAACCATTTCTGCTGTGTAGATCTCGGATTTTAAATGCAAAAGCTGGTTAGGAATCATTGCAGTGTTTTGCATCAGAGATGAGGCGGCTTAGAGCAATCTGGGAACAGAGAAGTCAGAGGCAGGTGGATTCAGAAATGTCTAGAGGTGGAGCTGAAGGATTGAAATAGACTCATGATTCAAAAAGCTTTTATTGGTCGTAACAGAAAGCTAAACATACATCCACAAAGATATGCACAAGATTTCATAACAGCATTATTACTAATTGCCCCCAAAGATAAACTACCCAAGTAGCATGGCTAAATTCATTGTGAGGTATTCACACAGTGGAATACTAGATCAGCAATGAGAAGGAACAAATGTTAAGGGAAAGAAACAAGACATGGAAGTTCATTCAGTGTTATCCCATATGTAAAAGTCTGAAAACTGGCTCAAATAATGTATAGTATTAAAAGTCAGAAGAGTGGTTCGTTATGCTTGCCGGTGTGGTGACAGGAAGAGGGCACCAAGGGGAGCTTCCTGGGGACATTGCTAATGTTCTTTTTTCTTATCTGGGTGCTAATTACATGGGTTATTCTGTTGTTGAAAATTCATCAGCTGCACACTTGATTTCTCACTTTTGTGTGGACATATTTTACATCAGTATAAAGTTAAATAATGGGCCCAAATTGGCATTTCAATAGTTATTAGAATTTATGGACATTTCTGCTTCTAGATTCAAAAACATACCTGGAGTTAGACTGATTTGGATCCATAGCGTATGGAATATATTTGAGAGTTCTGGTTGACTGTAGTCTTGGTCTGATAATATGATATGACTGCTGAGAACAATTGTATGCATTTTGGGCTCCATTAATAATGGAATGTTGTGCATTGTGGTTGTTCCTACCCCTCCCTAGCTATCCTCATCATTTTTCTTGGGACATACATTTTGAGGCATAGGCACCTACTTGTGAATATTTTATAAAGGATTCTTGATTTAGGACTGGAACTTTGAATGGTTTAATACCTTTATTTAGTAATCTATTCATTCATTTGTTTATTTCCTTCTTTCGTTCACCTAATAAATGATTAATAATAAACCATTCTCTTGAATATGCAAATACTATGTTGATCTATGGATACAAAGATTATTAAGATATGTCTGGAATCTCAAGACAGTCCTCTTTTTTTTTTTTTTTATGCTTTTTTTTTTTTATTATTGTTTTAAGTATTACAAATAGTAGTACATATGTCTCCTTTTTTTTTCCCCCCTTTGATCTCCCCCCGACCTCCCCTACCCCCCAGGACATGCCTTCACCTGCCCACCCTCCCCACCGCCCCCCCGCCCCAGTGTCTTATATCCATTGGTTGCGCTTATATGCATGCGTACAAGTCCTTCGGTTGGTCTCTTACAGCCCTCCTCGCCCAACCACCCCTGTCTTCCCAATGTAGTTTGACAGTCTGTTCAATGCTTCTTTGCCTCTGTATCTTTTTCCCACCATTTCTTTCCTTTAAAAAGTTTTGCCTTTGCAGACTGGAAATAAACATATAATAACAAAACAAGACAAAACAAAAAATGTTTGAGTCCCAATTTCAATGTCAAACAGTTCCTTATGTGTACATGTCAGCAGTGATATCTGGATGATGGGCACATGGTAGCAATGCAGGTCCGACCCTCTCTGGTTTGGTCCTAGGTAACCTGCAGCGGTGCACAGCTGCTGACTGCTCCCATGGCAAGGCGTTGTCAGCGTCTTCCATCTCTGGACTGTTTTTTTCCTCTTGTCTTCGTGGTTGGAGCACTCCTGTCAATTCCTCTCTGTTGCAGGAATCCAGCTGGTCTTGGGGTTGTTTTCTGAAAATATACAAATATATTCTCGACCACAAGTTAATAAAGGAATCTTTTCTATATAATTGATTTGGGATCCTTTTTATTTTTGTTCAAACGATTTTCTTTTGTCTTATTTAGACACCATGTGTGTTTTTAATGGCCGTCTTGCTGTTAGCATTGCAAATGAACCTTAATTTGGTAAAGTAAAAATTTTCTAGATGTAATTTACTTATAGGATATTTTTCCTTACATGATATTGCCCTACTATCCCCCCCTCTTTTTTTTTTTAATGGAGGTTTTTGTAAATTTTATAATGCAGTCTTGATAACTTTAAATTAAAAAAAATTTTTTTTTCCCCCCACACATATGACTGCTTTAGGTTCATTGCATATTCAGGAATTTTACCATGAGCTGAACTACCAATAGAAATTTTAGTTATTACTTTAAGAACAGCTTTTTGTCCAGTACTTGAATATTCACTTATTTCAATTAGCCTATTTAAATTAATCTGAAAACTCGATTACTATTTTACTGTCAAATTTAATACTCTACCAACAATCTTAGTTTACCCTGTAAATATTAGTGGGAAGGATTATTTGCATTCTTGAGTGGGCCCTGAGCATTCCAAATGCTCAGCTGAATTTAGATATAGGGCAACTGCTGTCGGCCAAGTCTCTTGTCTGTTACCTGGGTCCTGATCTGAGCTGGGCCAAGTCTCTGTCTGTCACCTGTATCTCAATGTGAGCTGGGCCGGGTCTCTTTCTGTTGCCTGGGTCCCGATCTGAGCTGGGTGTGGGAAGCGCGAAGCAGCCATGGGGGTAGGAGACCTCCTTTAGAAGGGGGGTGAGGGTTCAAGCCCCTGCAATGTTGGGGGGGTGAGGGTGTGTGCCCCACTTCTGTTGCCCCCCCAAGTTCTCTCCTGATGGCCCCTCTGCGACTGTGCCTGTCTTAGGTTGTTCCTTCCTTGAGGAATCTTACCCGTCTCTGGCTAACCAGCCATCCTCCGGGGCCAAGCAGGGTGCTGTGAGGTTCAGTTCTGTCTCCTTGGTAGCCTATGACCCCATGGCCTCCACACCCAGCACCTACCTTGGGAACCCCTGGCCTGCTGGCAGGGTCCCGGTGCTGATCACATATCTCGGGGAACTCGGGTTTCTTCTCCAGTGAGGGCCCAGCTCACACAATTGGATGTGAGACAGATCCCTGGTACCAGCCCCCACGAGGCTTCAAGCTCAGTATGAACAGAAAGCTCAGGTAACAGCTGAGGGCAATTGGGTTGTGAGAAGAGGGTCCCTCTTGGCACAAAGGGCAAGAGGGGCCAATATAGGATGCTCAAGTGCCTTCCCAGTGCCTTAATTCCTTCTGGAAGGGATTAAATCCTTTCATGTCCCCCCCTTTTTTTTTTTTTTAAATTGCTGCCCACCATTCAAAGAATTAGTTTGTAAGTTTGTTTGGGATAATTGTAAAGTATGCTGTTGTAAAATATCTAAGATTATAATGAGATTGTAGGATAATATCATGTAAGGATATTCTTTGCCCTAGGCCCTGGCAATTCCATTTTAACTGGCTGTCAATTTCTTTTTGTAGCTTTATATAAACTTTGTCAGGGAGGCAAAAACACAAATTACTTACTTTAGTTCAAGCGGCCAAATATATTGACTTTCAATTACAATCCTTATGACTTTTGAAGGAAACTTCTCTTTGTTTCCTTCCAAAATAATTTTCAGTCTACAGAGAGTTTCATTTAAAAATTTTTGTCACATGAAACAATTTCTTTTAATGCCCCGCCCCCTTGTTGTCTGTGTCCATTGATTAGGTTCACATGCATGCATACAAGTCCCTTGGTTGATCTCTCCACCTTACCCCCTCCCTCCCCTACCTTACCTGAGGTATGATCTTCTGATCGACGTTTCTCAGCCTCTGGATCTGTTCTTGTTCATCAGTCTATGTCGTTCATTATAATCCACAAATGAGTGAGATCATGTGATATTTATCTTTCTCTGCCTGGCTTATTTCACTCAACATAATATTCTCCATCTCCATCCATATTGTTGCAAATGGTAGGAACTCCTTCTTTTTTACCGCAGCGTAGTATTCCATTGTATAGATATACCACAGTTTTTTAATCCATTCATCTGCTGATGGGCATTTAGGTTGTTTCCAAATCTTGGCTATGGTGAATTGTGCTGCTATGAACATAGGGGTGCATATTTCCTTTCTGATGCCTGTTTCTAGATTCTTAGGATATATTCCTAGAAGTGGGATCACTGGGTCAAATGGGAGTTCCATTTTTATTTTTTTGAGGAAACTCCATACTGTTCTCCACAGTGGCTGCACCAGTCTGCATTCCCACCAGCAGTGCAAAAGAGTTCCTTTTTCTCCGCATCCTCGCCAACACTTATTGTTTGTTGATTTGTTGATAAAAGCCATTCTGACAGGTGTGAGATGGTACCTCATTGTTGTTTTGATTTGCATCTCTCTGATGATTAGTGACTGTGAGCAGGTTTTCATATGTCTCTTGGCCTGCCTTCTGTCTTCTTTCGAAAAGTGTCTACTTAGATCAGTTGCCCATTTTTTGATTGGGTTGTTTATCTTCTTTTTGTTAAGTTGTATGAGTTCTCTGTATATGTTGGAGATTAAACCCTTATCATTGATATCATTGGCAAATATGTTCTCCCATGCAGTGGGCTTTCTTGTTGTTTTATTGATGGTTTTCTTTGCTGTGCAAAAGCTTTTTATTTTGATGTAATCCCATTTGTTTATTTTCTCTTTAGCTTCCATTGCCCTAGGAGTAGTATCAGAGAAGAAGTTCTTTCGGCATATGTCCGAGATTTTGCTGCCTGTGGATTCCTCTAGTATTTTCATGGATTCCCGTCTTATGTTTAAGTCCTTTATCCATTTTGAATTTATTTTTGTGTATGGTGTAAGTTGGTGATCTAGCTTCATTCTTTTGCATGTATCTGTCCAATTTTCCCAACACCATTTGTTGAAGAGACTGTCTTGACTCCATTGAATGTTCATGCCTCCTTTGTCAAATATTAATTGGGCATATTGATTTGGGTCAATTTCTGGGTTCTCTATTCTATTCCATTGATCTATATGTCTGTTCTTGTGCCAGTACCAGGCTGTTTTGAGAACAGTAGCTTTGTAATACAATTTGATATCTGGTATTGAGATCCCACCTACTTTGTTCTTCTTTCTCAGGATTGCTGTAGCTATTCGGGTTTTTTTTTTATTCCAGATAAATTTTTGGAAATTTCGTTCTAGGTCTGTGAAATATGTTGTTGGTATTTTAATGGGAAGTGCATTGAATTTATAGATTGCTTTGGGTAGTATGGACATTTTGATGATGTTGATTCTACCAATCCATGAACATGGTATGTTCTTCCATCTGTTTATGTCTTCCTCTATCTCTTTTTTCAGTGTCGTGTAGTTTTCTACGTATAGGTCTTTTACCTCTTTAGTTAAGTTTATTCCTAAGTATCTTAATTTTTTTGGTGCGATGGTAAATGGGATTGTTTTTTTAGTCTCTCTTTCTGTAAGTTCATTATTGGTGTATAGAAATGCCATAGATTTCTTGGCATTAATTTTGTATCCTGCTACATTACCGAATTCAGTTATTAAGTCTAATAATTTTTTTATGGAGTCTTTAGGGTTTTCTATGTACAGTATCATGTCATCTGCGAATAAGGACAGTTTTACTTCTTCTTTTCCAATTTGGATGCCTTTTATTTCTTCTTCTTGTCTGATCGCAATGGCTAGTACTTCCAGCACTGTATTAAACAGGAGTGGTGAGAGTGGGCATCCCTGTCTTGTTCCTGTTCTTAGGGGAAATGGTTGTAGTTTTTGCCCATTGAGTATGACATTGGCTGTGGGTTTGTCGTATATGGCTTTTATTATGTTCAGGTATGATCCTTCTATTCCCACCTTGCTGAGAGTTTTTATCAAGAAAGGGTGTTGGATTTTATCAAATGCTTTTTCTGCATCAATTGATATGACTATGTGATTTTTATCTCTCAATTTGTTTATGTGATGTATCACGTTTATTGATTTGCGAATATTGTACCATCCTTGCATCCCTGGGATAAATCCTACTTGGTCATGGTGTATAATCTTTCTGATGTACTGCTGGATTCGATTTGCTAGAATTTTGTTGAGGATTTTGGCATCTATGTTCATGAGGGATATTGGCCTGTAATTCTCTTTCATTGTGTTGTCTTTGTCTGGTTTTGGTATTAGGGTGATGCTGGCCTCATAGAAGGAGTTTGGAAGTGTTCCTTCTTCTTGAATTTTCTGGAATAGTCTGAGGAGGATAGGTTTTAGTTCTTCCTTGAATGTTTGGTAAAACTCCCCTGTGAAGCCATCAGGCCCTGGGCTTTTGTTTGCTGGAAGCTTTTTGATGACTGCTTCAATTTCTTCCATAGTTATCAGCCTATTGAGATTCTTAGAATCTTCCTGTGTGAGTTTTGGAAGGTTGTATTTTTCTAGGAATGTGTCCATTTCCTCCAGATTGTGTAGTTTGTTAGAATAGAGTTGTTCATAGTATTTTTTAACAATCCTTTGTATTTCTGTGGGGTCTGTTGTTATTTCACCTCTTTCATTTCTGATTTTGTTTATTTGGGTCCTCTCTCTTTGCTTCTTGGTGAGCCTGGCTAGAGGTTCATCAATCTTGTTTATCCTTTCAAAGAACCAGCTCTTGGTTTTGTTGATCCTGTGTATTGTTTTTTTGGTCTCTATGTCATTCATTTCTGCTCTGATCTTTATTATGTCCTTCCTTCTGCTCACTGTGGGCTTTTCTTGTTGCTCTCTTTCTAATTCTTTGAGTTTTTGAGTTAGAAGATTTATTACCATTTTTTCTTGTTTTTTGAGGTAGGCCTGTAGAGCTATAAACTTCCCTCTCAAGACTGCTTTCATTGTGTCCCATAGCATTTGCATTGTTGTGTTTTTATTGTCATTATTCTCCAGGATATTTTTAATTTCTTCTTTGATCTCATTGATCACCCAATCATTGTTTAATAGCATGCTATTCAGTTTCCACGTGTTTGAATTTTTTGGAATGTTTTTATTATAGTTTATTTCTAATATTATGCCATTGTGGTCTGAGAAAATGCTTGATAGGATTTCAATCTTTTTGAATTTAGGGAGGCTTTGTTTGTGACCCAATATGTGGTCTATTTTTGTAAATGTCCCATGGGCACTTGAGAAGAACGTATATTCCAACGCTTTGGGGTGAAATACTCTGAAGATGTCAATTAGGTCCATCTGATCTAGTGTGTCATTTAGAATTGCTATTTCTTTGCTGATTTTTTGTCTGGAGGATTTATCCAGTGATGTCAGTGGTGTATTAAAGTCTCCTACTATGATTGTATTGTTGTCGATCTCTCCCTTGATCTCTTCCAGGAATTTTTTTATGTATTTGGGTGCTCCTGCGTTGGGTGCATATATGTTTACCAGAGTTATATCTTCTTGTTGAATTGCTCCCTTTAGTATTATGTAGTGGCCTTCCTTATCTCTTGTTATGCCCTTTACTTTGAGGTCTATTTTATCAGATATAAGTATTGCTACCCCAGCTTTTTTCTCATTTCCATTTGCTTGAAAAATATTTTTCCATCCCTTCACTCTCAGTCTGTGTGAATCCTTTGCTCTGAGGTGAGTCTCTTGTAGACAGCAAATATATGGGTCATGTTTTCTTATCCATTCAGCTACCCTATGTCTTTTGATTGGTGCATTTAATCCATTTACGTTTAATGTTATTATTGACAAGTACATGTTTGTTGTCATGTTTTCCCCCTTAGTGTTTGTGTTTCTTTTTGCCTTTCTCTTTCTTCTTTTTACAGCAGTCCCTTCAGCATTTCTTGCATTGCTGGCTTGGTAGTGATAAACTCTCTTAGCCCTTTTTTGTCTGTGAAGCTCCTGATTCCCCCTTCAATTTTGAATGATAACCTTGCTGGGTATAGTATTCTTGGATTCAGACCCTTGCTTTGCATCACTTTGAATATTTCATTCCATTCCCTTCTGGCCTGGTGTGTTTCTGTTGAGAAATCAGTTGATATTCTAATAGGAGATCCCTTGTATGTAACTTTCTGTCTCTCTCTGGCAGCCTTTAAGATTCTTACTTTGTCATTGGTATTCGCCAATTTAATTATGATGTGTCTTGGTGTTGGTCTTTTGGGGTTCAACTTGTTTGGGACTCTATGTACTTCTTGGACTTGCATAGTTTTTTTCTTGCCAATATCAGGGAAGTTCTCCGTCATTATTTCTTCAAACAGGTTTTCTATTCCTTGCTTCTCTTCCTCACCTTCTGGTATCCCTATTATTCTAATATTGTTTCGTTTTGTGTTGTCCCAAAGCTCCCTTAGGCTCTCCTCTTGCTTTTTAAGTCTTCTTTCCATTTGCTGCTGTGTTTGTGTGTGTTTTCCTACCTTGTCTTCTAATTCACTGATGCGGTCCTCAGCCTCTTCTAGTCTACTGTTTAAGCCTTCCAATGTGTTCTTTATTGCAGCTATGTCGTTCTTCATCTCCTCTTGGTTTCTTTTCATGTTGGTGACATTTTCATTCAGCTCCTTGTAGTTCTCATTGAGTTGTGTGTATTTGTCATTGAGTTGTGTGTATTTGTCATCCATCCGTTTAAACATCCTTAGAACCATTACTCTGAATTCTCTCTCTGTTAAGCTGCTAGCCTCAATTTCATTTAACTCCCTTTCTGGTGATTCCTCTTTTTCTTTCCTTTGGGTATTGCTTTTTTGTCTCCCCATGTTTTCCTGAAATGTTTTAATTGTAGATCCAATTGCTTTGCTACCCAGGTTCTTTTGGTGATGGTGCTACTGGTAAAATCTTTCTGTTCTCCTGGGCTTGGTTATCTAGTGTAACTGAGGTGCTTAGCTACTAAAGATTTCTCTTTAGAGTAGATCCTATGGCCTCAGGGAGTATTCAGATTCCTTGGTGTTAATCAGGGTGGAATCTGGGTGTGGCTATATTGGTTGCCTGGAGACTGGGGGGAGGGGCTATCTCTCAGGAGAAAATGGATTCTGTGGGCTTAGGTATGACTCAGCACCAGACTTGCTACCACTTCTCCTGGACCGTCCGTTGCCCACTCTGCCCAGGTTCCACAACTCTACCCCTTCTCCCGCACTTCTGTCACAGGTAAGCGCCTGTCTCCAAAAGGTCCCACGAACTAGGTTCAGTGGGAAAAGGCGCAGGCCCCAGCGCGAGGAAGGACCGCGTCTCTGCCAGTTCCTCTCTTGCCGGCACTCCGCGGTCCGGCAGCTCTTAAAGGCTGCCTTTGAGCTCAGATCCCAAATCCAGACTCTATGGTCTAAAATCCTTCAGACCTTGCCTGTCCTCAGGGACGCGGCTTGGCACTGTGTAGTTTCTCCCTGACCTTCTGGGCACAGAGGTCCGGGAGATTCTACTGCCTAGATCTTAGATTTTACCTTTATCCGGGGGATCCCAGCTCTTCCCAGCTGCAAACTGTCTCAACAGCTGTGCCTCCTTCGCCAATTCGGGCTGGATTCCGCTCGTCTCAGCTGCCTCCTCTATTTGCTCCGGGAGAAGACTCAGGACACGTCCTTCTATTCCGCCGCCATTTTGTCTCTCCCTCGACAGTCCTCTTTTTAATAGGAGTAAGACAGGTGACTATCTGGTGTTCATGATAATTTGAGATCACAAAGTAATGGTATCTAATGTCCTTTATGATTCTAATGTTTTACATTCGACCTATTACTGTGTTGTAGGGTTGGGTGAATGATCATCTTTCCCAGTTTACAGATGAGAAGCTTTTGGACAAAAAGTAAGGGACCAAGGTCACCAAGCTCAGGCCATTGTTTTTCTCAAGGCTTTGTCTTGCTGTTCTTGCTCTTCCCAAGAGACTAGCAGGCCATCTCAATAACCCTGAGCAGGTTTTTATCTCCTTGGGAACAAATACACAAAAACTCCCTATTGATTGTTTTATCAGTTTCAAGCAGCTAAGAATTGGGGCTCACAGTCCTTCCAACTATTAGCTTTTTGTGAGGCGATTGTGTTTGTGACCAGAGACCCAGTGGGTTTTATTGTAAATGCTTGTATCTTATTCTTGATTGGAGACAGATTAGGGCTTCGAGCATGATAAACTACTGAGCTTACTCTAAGCGTGGTTTGAGATCCCAATTCCGCTCATTAATAAGCGAAACAGGGAAGAAATGGTAAGATTGATAATAATTCTGGGCTTTAAGGCCATTTGGCCCAGGAGACTATATCACTACCTTTCTTACCAGAGTCCTAGTGACCTTTTTATTTTCAAGCGCAATATTTCTCAGATGCTTAGTTGAGAAACTTGCTGATCAAACAAAGTTATAGTATGAAATAGAATCAGTAGTACTCTAATGAAGTGCAGGTGGAGTAGGAAATTAGAGGCTTGTCTCCTTGAGCCTCACCTTCCCCCAATAGACAGTAGGTGGTAGGACTGGGGGTTCAGATGAATTGCTAGGATTTTATGGAGCTCAACTCATAAACCACTGTAAACCCAATAGTTAAACAGCAATTTAGAATTTTCTTAGAACCACAGTCTTCTGTCTATTAATTCTATTTATTACATTTTGCTCAGTGTTCTAGACTCTCAAAGCACTTTTATCTACTTGGTGCCATTAGCTACCATTCAAATTAGCATCTCGATTAAATGCTTTATACACATCATCTCATGTAATCCATCACCGGCCTCTGCTGGTAGGGTGGGGAGGATGCCTTAAACCAGGCTGGGCTCAAGGCAGGCCACTGCTTCCAACCCAGTTGCCTTCTTTGTCTCCCCACTCAGGCAAGGAGGAACATCAGGGCTCTATTCCACAGGCCTCCCTCTGACTGACCCCATCATATCACTGAGTACATCTTATTATGGCCCCTATAGGTTGTGCCAGAAACGTTAGGGGATCTCCCTCCACAGCCTCAAATGTGGGGAAAGGCAGAAGCTGCCTGACCACAGCATCATTCTCTGGAATCATGAAGCTCGTTTCTTCCCTGAGATTGATTCCAGACTCCACAGAGTCTACTTTGCAGCTCTTCCTCCTGCCTTCTCTTTATAATCCCTGCCTACAAAGACACAGCCTGCTCTGGCCCCTCACCCATCCCATCTCACCTTTCACAGGGCTCTATCCCTAGACTCCTGGGCCTGCTCTGTTAAATGAAAACCAAAATAATGTAGGAATTCCCAGAAGGAGACCTTACTGAGGCCATTCCATTGTGGCTGTTGTAGCCTCCTCTGCCCCTCTCCTTTCTGCTCCAGATAGGCCCCTCACTATCTGGTGCCTCAGGAACCTGGTCAGTAGTTCTCAAACTTTCATATGAAACAGTGACTTCTGGATTCCATTGTATGTACTGTCAGCAGGGTTAGAGTTTAACTCTGTAGGTCTGTAGTGGAGCCCAGGTATCTGCATCTTAAATAAAGATACTTCAGCATCCCTTCCACCACTTTTCCAATCAGGCACTTCTTCTGTTTGATTTTAGAGTGAGACTTTGAAAAACACGGCTAGTTTCAAAGAGCCCCTGCCATTAAATCTATAAGGAGCTCTCCCTGTTTTTTTGGAACTTTTATTAAATAATGTTATTGATCTATAAATACAAACATTTTAGTTCATTCAAGAAAAAGTGAATTTACATAGTGCCACTAGACTTACCACTTCCAATTTAGGGAATCAAGATAAATTAATAAAATTAATTAAATAATTCCCACTCTTGTTTCACTTTGGTGCTATGAAAATAAATTTCATATTTTGGAACAATCTCAGGTCATTTTATAGTGAATCGCTCTAGTACAGCACTTAACAGTTTGTGGTTTACCTATCCAAAGCAAGTCTGCTCTGCATTGCAGGGGCAGTTTCAGCATCACTCTATGAATCAGAGCACAGAACAGGTGGTAACCCTGCTTAACCGGGGAAGGCTCCCATCAGGACCTTAACCTTCTCCTTTGACCATTTCTTCAAAGCAGGACATAGACCGAGATCAGCACCTTGGCAATTTGATTAAATATGTTTACTTGATATTTTAAATGAAAAATATTTATGTGATTCTAATTCAGCTTTCTTTTCTTCAGTTAAATAAGTGTGCTGGATAACGTAAGCCTACTCTATGAAAAATCACCATCATTAAGAAAATGACATTTCTTAATTTTGTTGACATGGCTTTGCTTTGTCAAAATAATAATGACTTTGGAGTAAAACTCTAAAAGCTGAGTGTGCAGGGGTGGGTATGTCATCTTATTTCTTCATTGTCACCTTCAAAGACTTTTCTAGAAAATAGTGTTCTCTATAACTCTTGGTTAGAGTGACTTACTCTGCTAATAACATAGAAGGATCAAACCTACAACCTTAGATTGGAATTTACCCTGTGCTCACACTGTATGTTCTATTGCAAGGATTTGGAAAGGCTAAAATTACCATAAGCTTAATGGGGATCATTTAATCCATTTCATTTCTTGAAGATAGAATGTCATCTTTCAGAGATACGTAAGAAATTTCTTTTGCAAAGGAAAGTTCTTCAGGTAAGGAACCAGTGGTTGTTAAAGTTTGGATACAGGACTAAGAGTATCATATCATTCTGTTCCTTAGCCAAATTGTCTGCATTTCAGTAAATATCAGGGTGGTGTGGAAAGTGCATTTAATGAGGAGTTAAATCTAGAAGTACTCCCTGCCACTTAGAAAGTATGGCCTTGAGAAAAAAGCTTCCACACTTTCAACTCTTGTTTAGAATAGCAGCATTTAAGAGTATTAAATTTTGATTCAGTAGAACTAGATGCAAGACACAATTTCTGCCACTTACTTCCTATGTGATCTTGAGAAAATAGCAAAAATAGCTCACATTTTTAAAGCTGAAATTTTCTTGTCCATAAAATGGGGATAATAATAGTAGGTACGTGGTAATGCTGTTGAAATAACTAAATTAGCTACGAGTAAGTGCTCAGAAGAGTGTTCGACATAGGGTAATTTTCAGCAAAAAGTTAGGTAGTTGCTATTCCAGAGGTTAATGCTCCTTTGTAAACCTGGAATAATAAACCCCCTTGCTTAATTTCCTTTTTGGTTTATATAAATAAGCAATTATATAAGTAAAAGTGTTTTGGAAACTGTAAAGAGCTGCATACTGCAGATTTTTTTTTCCTTTTTAGTATTCGTATGGAGGCTATTGGGCAGAAGCAGCTTTGTTTCAGATGCTGTGGGGCTCCCAAAAGAGAGAAAGATGTATTTACTATTCAGTTACATTGGGGCCCAAGACAAGAATCCACAAATACCCAGAAAACAACAGCAAGGGAATGTCTGGCATGAGAATGGCATAAAGGTTAATGCCTACCTGTAACTGCAGCTAACAGAAGTCACAGTGGTCTAAGGGGTAACCATAATGATGTTCCTGGGATGGAGAAGAAGGATGAGGGGAAGCGGCAAGGAAAACAGGGGCCATGGTAAATGACTTAGTTCTTTCTGTGGCGATTGCTGGTTTGAATCTTTACGACCGATCCTGAAGTCATACCAAAAGCACTGTGGCATCACCGTAGTCTAGTTTTCCCTCTTTCCAGTTACTATGCTCATTCCCTCCTTTTGAAGTCTTTCTCCTTTCGCCTGAACAGTCTCACTGAATCCTCTTAATCTAGGTTAAGAGAATATTACCTTGGTGGGAATGAGTTTAGTATTTCTGGGAGTATTTGCAATTTAAAAGCTTCTCTCTGGGTAAAAATTCCCAGACAGAATTGATTATGGTTAAGATTTTAGGAGACAATGACACTGGTCTCAAGTACTTTACTGATGCTGCTAAAATCGTAGGTATTCAGAGAGGTATGTGCTATTTATGGAAAGACCCGGCTTTCCATAGAGTGGAGGGAAAATGAGAACAGGAGGCTTTGGCACTAAGTAGGACTTCACTTTTGGGGCCTTTTCTTATTACTGATCAATAAAGAAGGTCAGAGTTACTTGGTTATACAGAGAAGCTATCATGTAAATTTTGGTAAGCTTTGGCCATGTGACTCATTGCATTCTCCCTCATTCAGAATTCATTTTCTTCCATACCTATATTTGATTTCAATTAAAAAAAGGACAGCTTGCTTAATCTTTGCCACAAACTGATATGGTATATACCTGAGTGAATGGTACAATTTTCCTTATAAATTATGCATAAAATCCTCAACTGCCACTTCTCTCTTAGAGACTGAAAAGAAAATTCAATTTCTCTTAGCTTATTTTTTCATGGTTCTTGGGATATTCATTTCAGATTTTCCACTCATTTTTATAAATGTCTTATTTATTCAACCTCTTCATAGAGGAAAGCAGTGCTGTGCATTGCTGATTTTATTACTCTGGACAGGTTACAATATCTTCTCCAAAGCCAGCACACTAATTGATTTTAAAGTTTCTGTAAATGTTGGGAAGTCTTCTTGCCACACACTTAGGGGGGATGTGTAGCATAGTGGGAGGACCCTGATCCTACTGAACAATGGGTCACTCTGATTCTATCTATGCTCCATCCCCTCCTCACTCTGGGAATGTCTCTGGGCCTTAGCTACCTTCATGTACAACATGGAAATACCTTAAATTCCCAAATGCAGCAGAGAGAAGGAGCATTGGAGCAAAAGATCCCCATGGCTCTTTCAGTCTTAGATTGTAAGGACTGTTCTAGAAAATTCCTCGGTGTTTCCTTTGGAACTCATTTAGGTATCTGTCATGATTTGGTTCATAGCTTCCTGTGACAGTGAGTAACTTTAGCCATAAAAGAGATGAGAAGGATACCAAGTGGTGTCTTTTGCCATGGTAGCCAAATGTCCTTCAACCATAGTTGTAGGTCATGGGAGACTCTGGAGGAAGGAATCAAGGTGGTGGGAAGGACTCTGTGATGGATGTGAGGAGCCAGAAGTCACTATTTACTGAACTGCCTTCACCTTAGTTTGTGGCCATAGTTGACTTTGCTTCCATTTTATTCATTGAAATATAAAATGCTATTTTATGTTTTTCTCATTAACAAGTGTCTTAACATACACACACACACACACACACACACACCCATAAAACCAAAATCTTATAATATGGTCCTTTTCCTGACTTTCTTTGCAATCTCTATGTTGTTTTTTACAGTTATGAGGTAGATTTTTATATGCTGATGTTATTTAGTTTTCCAGTTCCTCTGAAAAAAATTTCTAGACCCAAATATTTGTCTTGGGAAACCCCTGTTACTTGATTCAGGCCCTTTCATGCTCTTAACTGCACAGCTGCTTGGACCCACACTCACTGGAAATGCTGGGCTCCATTCCTCCTGTATGCTTCCTTGGTCTAGAGGTTCCAGAAAACCCGTATGATAATCTAGCCAGGCTATGAAAGCCATGAACCCCCTTAGCATACCCCCCACCTTCCCACAAAAGAATAACAACAGCAAAACAGATATAGTGTAGTTGGCAAGCTATAACTATGGAAATAAGTTGCATCTCTGCAGGGAGAATCTAGTAGACTTGGGACCACAGAAACTTGTCAAGGTAATATCCTGACTCACAAGCATCGTAAGGGGAGAAAGTAAGTCTAGGGAAGGTGATGCTAGAGTTGGGAATTTAAGAACCAATAAGAAAAAAGACATGAAGACAGGTTTCAAATTCATCTAAATAAACTTGAATTTGAGTCTCAAAGAAAGTTAAAACTCTGTGCAGTGTGACATTGACAGCTTCGCTTCACTCCATGATTGTTTTTGCCTTTCCATGCTAGACAGCTCAAATTACCTTACCTTCTGGGCAAGGGTCTTTTGCAAAGTGTGCAAAATAGAAGAGCAAAGGAACCCATTTTAGAGTCTGTGGGCTAACCTATCTCCATAGCCAGCATGCTATAATGGAGAGAACCCACCACTGTGCAGTGGCCCTAAATTCTCTGGGGTACAGTCCCCACACAGGCCTCAGGAGGACATTGAATGGGGAGGGAACCCATCTCTGCAGACCTTTGAACTCTGATGTTCTCTCATTCTTTTTACCTTCTGTGCCCACTGTGTGGAGAAATTCCGTCCTTGTGTTCCTTAGATTTAGAAGTACTTTTCTACTTTCAAGTCTGCAAATATAAACAGAGCCATAAAAAGGAAATGGTTATTCTCTTTCCTATGAATCAAGGATGAGAAGAAACAATTTGCAGTTCAGTATAGAGGCAGTTAAGTCATATTTTTGGGAAGATTTTTCTGACAGGACTCCATGGTATGAAATAGGGTTTTAGAAGCACAGCTGGAAAATAACAATATAGGGTTCATTTGCATGGGACGTTTGAGATGCAGACCTACTGGAGGTAGAAGCTGGTGCAGGAGATGGGCATGCAGGTGAAATGCTAATTATTCACCAGCCCAAACCAAAGCAAAAGCAAAACCGACAGCCAGCTTCTGAAATAGTTTGATTTGAAGATGGGACCCTGACTTCTATTTTGAAGTTCTATGACTTTTCTCTCAGGTGTTTACATGTGCATAGTAAGTATTTTTAAATGATTTGTTGGATTTGAATTTATTACCAGAAACAGCCAGTGATGAATGGCATCACATTAGACAGAAAATGAACCCAGTGAGACATGTCATTGATACTTGAGACTGTCTGCGGGCCCACCTTTCACTGGCAGGGCCTCTTCTATAGGGCCCCTGGGGAAGACTCTAAGCTTTAACTTCCTCGGGCCATTTCCTCAAGGTTCAGATTCCATAGCATCTCAGATTAATGCATTTTGACTGGGGCAGGAAGCTTAACAGCAGAATGGTGCTAACATTTCTCTGCCGCCTTTGAAGTCATAGCTCGGTGGTCTTGCCCTTTCCTATTTCATGGATTTGCTTTCTCCATTTGTTCTTAGTTGATTAGGAAATTGCTGAACACAGAACTTCCCCCGTCCATAAATATCACCCAAGTTACACAGCAGGGGGAGAGAGCTGCTATTTGTTTGGTTCACTGACTTTGGGACTTTTTGCAAATTAAAGGATTTAAAAGGATCTAATATGGCCATCTCATCAGATAAATCTTTAGGGGCATGTGTTCCCCTTGGGGTTTTCATTTAAGTTAGTGTAATAGAAGGTGTACTCGGGCATTCAAGGACAGGAATCAGTCCTCCGTCAGTAACCAGATGCCACCGTGTGGGGGATGAGCCTCATTTCTGAGTGTGCAGCTCTGCTTTGTACGTGAGGATTTCAAATTGTTATGCTCTACTGTGCAACATGGTCTCACTTCCTACAGGAGTTTCAAAAGGAAATTGCTGTTTTTTATTGGCACTCTGTCACATGGTTCCTTACTGCAAGTTAGTAGGCTTTTGAGATATAGTTGGATTTCGCGGTGATATTTGGAATTTCAGTAAGTCTAATGAAAAATTTGTTGCTGGCTCTCTGTGTAGTCTCGTGTCTATATTGGGTTTTTTGAAGATGGAAAAAGTGTCTTTCTGAAAGGAAGTTAACATTTAGTTAGAAACAAAATCATACACTCAGGAAACCATAAAGAAGGCCGACGTATCTGCAGAAGTGCTTATCTATGTGGTCACAGATGGGAGGGATCACAGACACCCAGGAAGCACTATGATTATGCTGGAGAAGTGGTGGCTAAGGAATTTGTTATAGTTTACACATTTCCAGCTGATTGAGAGACCATATATTATAGAAAAATAACATTATCCCAAACTTGGCTAGCTGTTTTTAGTTGCAACTAGAACTATTTGAAGTTCTTCAGAAGTTTTATCTCCTCTCCAAAGCCTTTGTCTGGAAAAATCCAAACAGCTCAGCTCTCTTCTCTCATTCCTAAGAGTACCTTATTGTTTGTTTTAATACATTTAGACTTTCACTTCAACAAGATAATATGGGCAAAGCATCTTAGTAGAGTGTTCAACTCATACCAAATTTTTATAGTCTTCACTGCTATAATTTGCTAATTTCTACTTGGTGCACTATGATCATAATGTTGATCAATACCCATTGATTTTGTTTCTACTAAAGGCCCAACACTTTACTAGTTTTAAGGAAGAACACAAAAAGGGCAAAAGTGTACCTTCCATTGTCAAGAGCTTCATGAGGGAAGAAAAATGATGGATGTGAGTAACTAGAGTGCAAAGGGCTCCTGGGGACCACAGAAAATAATGAAAGCTAGAGGTGATTAGAGGATTAAGGAATTAGGACTTTGCTGGATTTTTAAATCTTGGTAGAATTTAGAGAGGCAGGCTCAGCTGGAGTGGCTCAGTGGACTAAACATCGTCCTGTGGGCTAAGAGGTTCTGGGTTTAATTCCCTGTCAGGGCACATGCCCAGGTTGCAAGCTCGATCCCCAGTAGGGGACGTGCAGAATGCAGCCGATTGATGTGTCTCTCTCATCCATGTTTCTATCTCCCTCTTCCTCTCTCTCTCTGAAATCAATAAAAAAATATTTTTTAAAAAAAGGAAAGGCAGAAAAGAAGTGGTATGTGACTCCAGGTTGTAGAAGAGCAGTTGGACCTGCCAATAATATTTGTTAATCATCCAGAAGGCACATTGATGGGTATCCTGAAAAGAAAGAAAGCAGGGAGAGCAAGAAAAGAACAAACATTTACTATTTCATTTTTAATTTTTGCAATTAGGAGTTGGGTGGAATTATTCTTATTTTATAGAAGAAGCAACCATGGCTCAGAAAGAATAATGGCTGAGTTGGTTTCAAGCCTAAATCAAAACCCTGATAATTTTGTCCCCACATGCTGCCTCCCAAGACATTTTGCAACATACCATAGACAATAAAAATAGACTGTGGTTTCAGATTCAGAGAACCCTATATTCATTTGACTTTGGGAGAAAAGATGCAGATACGGAAAAATTACCACACAAGCCCCCCTCTCCCACCGCCTTGTGGTCAGAGTAGGAGGTTAGAGAGATTCATGGGCTCAGGGTCATGAAGAAAGGTGGGAATTGGGTTGGGTACTGAGAAGATGAAGCTTAGAGGATAACTTAGGACCAGACCACATTTTGACAGATTTTATATCAGCTTGAAATGATGGCCAACACAGGGATTTATGAGTTTCTGTAATCCACATGTCCTGTACAAAAGAGCAGTTCTCATCTGCTGCTCCTGGACTTTTAGGTATGAGCCTCAGATAAAACTGAACCAGTAAGCTTAGATAGTGTGGGATGGGTAGGAAAAATGCATGTGCCCAGAAAACAGAAGCTCGAGAGCCTGTTTATCTGCCCTAAACAGGTCTGGGAGAGGGAGGGGATTGCTGTAATGGAAATAAGTGGAACCGGCAGTTTTATGCCCTAAGTATTTATATCATCTATTAAAGATATTGCTGTAGTCCCTTTTCAGTGATTTGCTGGGCAGTTAAATTCAGACTTCAGTTCTGTTTAACACCCTGAAGTGGTTGTTTTACATAATTTATGTCACCAGGATTCTTTTTGAACTCCAGTCTGACCTTCACAGGGTGAGAAAGAAGCTGCAATCTAAGGCACACCTTGGTCCATTCAGCAGGACCCTACAGGAGCATCCCAGGCCTGGTTTCTTCACAGTGAAGTGCCAACGCCAGGGCTAGGGGCTGTGTTGTAAAGGCAGATTTATTTTGGAGTATTGGACTTGGTTATGTGTTAATCTGTTAGCATCCATCATTAGATGGCTTTCTATGTGTATATGTCTTGTATCTACAATTAGGCGATGCACTTCACAAAAGTGGGCACCACATCTTATGCCAAATCAATGAGTTCAGCTTTTGTGCTCATTAAGCCTTCAACAAAGGTTTGCTTTGTTCAAGGAGAAAGAGGTACAAGAGGTGGCAGAAAGAGGAAATGCTGTAATAGCCATGCTCAGACTTTCTTTGATAATCAGTCTTTTTTCCACTCACTATACCGCACCTTCTTTCCCTCCCCAAATACATATAACATACTCATCTCCCCGTTTATAACTTTTTTATTCCATTTGAGCTGCTATTATAGCATACTATAGATTAGGTGGCTTAAAATCAACAGAAATTTATCTCTTACAGTTCTGGGGGCTGGAAGTCCAAGGTCAAGGTGCCAGCAGATTCGGCATCTGGTGAGGCTTCTTAGTTTATGGATGGCTATTTCCTTGCTGTACCCTCACATGGTGGGAGGGCAAGGGAGTTCGCCAGGTTCTCTTTCACAGGGCATTGATTTCATCCATGAGTGTTCCACCCTCATGACCTAATCACCTCCCGAAGGTCCCACATGCAAATACCATCACATTGGGGATTAAGTTTCAACATGAATTGGGAGGAGCACAAACATTCAGTCTATGGCATACATTTATTTATATACTAGAAGCCCACTGCACAAGATTCATGCATGGGTAGGGTCCCTAGGCTTGGCCAGCAATCAGTGCTAATCTGTGGGGTGACTGGCAGGGTGATGGGGGGCCCCGCTGGCACCCACCTTGGCTGGCCAGGGGCCTGCGGGCTAGGGGCAGCTCCTGCACTGAGTGTCAACCCCCTGGTGGTCAGTGTGCATCATAGTGACCGGTCATTCCACTGGTCATTCTGCTGTTTGGTCGATTTGCATATTAGGCTTTTATGATATAGGGTTATTTATATTGTTTCCTAGCTTTCAACCCTTTCTCCCTGCTTATTCAAATTCCTTTCAGTTGTTTGAGCATCATACCAGTAAATATGCATTGTTTGTGTCTGCCCAGCACCCCTCTCTCTATGAGGTAATTGCCTCTTCCCCAGCTTATGGGTTTTGAGGAGACTGTCAGTCATATTGCCTCACTCACTGCTGGCCTCAGAAATGGGCATTTAAAGGTCAGTGTTACATTTCATCTGCCTCCTCCTTGCAGCCTTTCTTGATTTACTGGACAGTTTATAAGGTTCCCTTCCTTCTCTGCCTTGTTGTTTTATTGTATTTATCTCTGTTTGTATTGAATGTGTTGAAGTTTTCTACAAAATCATTGAGTTTTGGGACCATATTTTCTCCACTGTTCGTCTCTAGCCTGATGCCTGGCATGGGGCAGGGATATACAACAGGTGTTCAGTAAAGATCTGGCTGATTCCTGAAAGGAGGCCTAGATAAGTAAATCTTGTTCTAAAGAGTGTGACTTTGACATTCTTTCCATAACCTGAGAATGTCAAAATATACCCCCTTCAAGCTCTGCAACATGGACTATGTGAGGTTGTGTGGTTGTGATGACTGTCCCTTACTCTGAATCCTGCATTATTATATTTCTTTATCTCTCTCTCACATTTGCTAATGGGATTTGATTCTGACATTCGACAGTGTGTCTAGATCAGATTAGAACATTGTGAGCTACCTGCCTCACCCACAGTCACATCAAAGCAAGACTCGTACATGGCTTTTCTGGATCTAGGTCC
This sequence comes from Corynorhinus townsendii, assembly GCA_026230045.1. NCBI lineage: Eukaryota > Metazoa > Chordata > Mammalia > Chiroptera > Vespertilionidae > Corynorhinus > Corynorhinus townsendii. The sequence continues at coordinate 15,541,836 of JAPDVU010000007.1, forward strand.
AGGTTTCACACTCAAATGAGGTGATCCTAAAATTCAAACATGAATAAAATGAAAACCTGATCCTGTAAAGTTATTTGTTTATACTTTAAGGAAAACAATTTTCAATAGACAAATATCTAGGAGAATGTTATACTCTATATTTGGAGGAGAATAGAAGGCTATAAAAATAAAAACAGCAGCAAGAAGCCCTATTATAGTACAATCTGGAGTGTAAAATTTATTTCTGGATCACACATCATCTGCTGTGTGCCTTGATCCATTTCTGTGTGGCCACAGCTTTAAGTAGGTGGTGATCTGCAGAGATTGAGGGCCCTATTTAAGGTGTTTTTGTTCACCTACTATCCCCCTGTCCCAGTCAACACTTTGCTTACCAGGCACAGAGCTATGTACACATTGGAAGGCTGAGCAAACTTTTATATTTTAATTTGCATTTTTAATTTTTTTAAAAAGATAGTTTGAGTCAAAATAACATGACTGATCTCTCTGCCTCATCTACCCCTCTGTGCCTCTGTTTGTCGTGCCAATATCATCTTCACCTTCTGAAATAATAGGAGACACTGTGGGGAATATGGACTCTAGTTCACAGATGCATCCCAGATACCAGCAATTCTTTTAGCCTGGGTCCCAGGATTCCTCCAAGGGGCTCAGCAATCCACCCCATTCTCCAGAGCCACACTTTCCCAGTGGATGGCCGAGCTCCACCTGGATGCCTCTGGGTGCAAGGCTGATTCTGTGGCATTCAAAGCAACACCAAGAATCAGGGTGACATTCATTTCCTCCTGTGTCACACTCAGTCCAGAAACAACCTAAGAACTAAAACCCTACCTTTTACCCCTTTAAACCTTGATGTTGGCTATTTCTTTAAGTGCTAGATTTTAGAGGATAGAAATATCTCAGAGGCAGAGTTGTCCAACATGGGTCTGAGAGTTTGATAAGGAGGTAGGTCTTTCAATTCTCTCTTTCCCAGGAAGCTCTTAGAAAATGACTTATTTAAATGGTGGATTAAAGTGTTTTTTTCTTTTAGCTACATCACTGATATGCAGTGAACAAGAAGCCAGGGCATTGCAGTACTTTGAAAGCATTTAAATGCCCCAGAAATGCAGACAAGACTCTTCCTGTACCTCACAGGGAAATTTTTCAATATCTTGTAGATTAATTTTTAGGTAACACATTTTTTACTTTTTGATGCATTTTATTTACAGAACCACCACTCACTCCTTCATATAGTTACATGTTTCAGTGATCTGTCTGAAAATGTACTATTTCAGAGAACGTTTGGATATTTATGTGAATTACTAGTAGTTGTTAGAAATTTAGTAAGTCATGTGTTGTTGATTAAAGCAAAAATAAGGAAGTAAGTCAGTAAGAAAATATTGCATAGTAATTTAAAAAGAGGGCTTTAAGGGGAAGCAACCAGACACAAAAGACCATATTTTATAAGATTTAGTTTTTATGAAATATCCAAAGTATCTCTTGACCCACAGGTTGAGAACCGCTAGCAGGGTTGCCTAAGACCATTGGAAAACACAGATATTTACATTATGATTCATAACAGTAGCAAAATTGCAGTTATGGAGTAGCAACGAAAATAATTTTATGGTTGGGGGTCACCACGACATGAGGAACTGTATTAAAGGGTCATGACATTAGAAAGGTTGAGAACTACTGCTCTAGAGACAGAAAATACATTGGTGTCTGCTAGGACCTGTGGGTAGGGGGTAACAGCTAATGGGCATGAGGATATTTAAGAGGTAATAAAATATTTTAGAATGTATTGTGATGATGGTTGCACAACTCTGTGATTATACTAAAAATCACTGAATTGTATATATTAAGTAGGTAAAGTGGATATGTATATTAGGTTGCTAGTAACAAAGTATCACAGACCGGTAGCATACATTTATTTTCTCAGTTCAAGAGTCTACAAGTCCAAGATCAAGGTGTCAGCAGGGATGGTTTCTTTTGAGGTCCATGAGGGAAGGATCTATTCTAGGCCTTTCTCCTTGACTTATTTATGGCTGTCTTACCCTTCTCTGTCTTCACATCATCCTCTCTTTGTACCTACCTGTGTCCAAATTTCCTCTTCTGATAAGAACAACAGTCATATTGGATTAGGGGCACCCTAATGACTTAATTTTAACTCAATCACCTCTATACAGATTCTATCTCCAAGTATAATCATATTCTAAATTACTGGAAGTTAGGACTTGAATATATGAATTTTAGAAGAGCACATAACTAAACTTATAACATTATGTGAATTATATTTCAATAAAGCTCAATAGGATGGAAGAAGGAAGGAAGGAAGGAAGAAAGGAAGGAAGAAAGCTGTGGAGTCAGGGTACAAATCCTGATCCCCTTAATGATTAGTGACTTTGAGCATGTTACCAAGATTCTCTATGCCTTATTTTTAACATTTGTAAAATAATGATAACACTTACATCATAGGGTTATTAGGAAGATTAAAGAAGTTATTACATACATGAAGCTTAGAGTATTGCTCAGTACATAGGAAGCATCCTATCTAGTAAAGAGCAATATGCAAATTAACCATCACTCCACTACACCTACAAGCCACACCCACCAGCCAATCAGGAGTGAGTATGCAAATTAATCCAACCAAGATGGCTGCAGCCACAGAGCGAGCAGGAGGCTTGGGTTTCCCCGGTAATGGAGGAAGCCAAGCTTTCTTCACACCCTGGCCGGCCTAGGCCTCTACTCAAGGCTACAAAGCTTCAATTATAGAAGATAAATAAATCCCAACAAAAATGGCTGTGGCCACAGAGCAAGGAGGAGGCTTGGCTCAGCTCAAGGCTACAAAGTTTCAATTATAGAAGATAAATAAATCCCAGATACCAGGGCCTCTGCTTGGGTCACTGGGGGGCGTGGCTGGCCTGCAAACACCAGAGGACCCTTGCCCAGGCTGCCCCACGCCCCAAGGGAACTCCCACCCTGATCTGGGACACCCTTCAGGGCAAACTATCTGGCCCCCACACATGCACCAGGCCTCTATCCTATCTAATCCAAGAGTAATATGCAAGTTGACCATCACTCCAACATATAAGATGGCTGCCCCCATGTGGACACAAGGTGGCCGCCACAAGATGGCCAGCAGTGGAGGGCAGTTGGGAGGGACCAGGCCTGCAAGGGAGGGCAGTTGGGGGCGATCAGGCCTGCAAGGGAGGGCATTTAGGGGTGACCAGGCCTGCAGGGGAGGGCAGTTAGGGGCAAACAGGCTGGCAGGGGAGCAGTTAGGCATCAATCAGGCTGGCAGGGGAGTGGTTAAGGGGTGATCAGGCTGGCAGGCAGAAGCAATTAGGGGCAATCAGGAAGGCAGGCAGGCAAGCAGTTGGGAGCCAGCAGTCCTGGATTGTGAGAGGGATGTCCAACTGCCCGTTTAGGCCCGATCCTACCAGGGTTGGGCCTAAACAGGCAGTTGGATATCCCTTGAGGTGACCTAGATTGGAGAGGGTTCAGGCTGGGCTGAGGGACACACACTCCCTGTGCACGAATTTTGTGCACCGAGCCTCTAGTTTAATATAAGTTAGCTGCAATTGCTACAGGTAAGGATGAAGGTTAATTGACATTATTCTATGGAGAGCAACGTGAAAAAGGAAATATAGTGGCTGTGACGTAGATACCTGTGCCTCTTCCTGATGCTCATAAATTGCTTTACAGGGAGGCTAATTTTCTAAACCTACTCATGAAGTTTTGAAAACAGTATCTTTCAAGATTAATCTAGGGGTGGCATGCTTTGGGACTATCCATTAATTTATTCAGTTCATATTTGTCATGCACCTATTACTAAAGACTGCATTTGTGACATTTTACATGCCTTACATTTATAAGGAAAGACAGGATACTATTAGTTTTATCTTCTCTTACTCACTAATATCTATTCAGGATTAATATTCTTCATCTCTTAATGAAATGCTTAAAATGTTTTCTGGGTTTTTTTAATGGAGAATATGCATGGGAGGAACAGTTTGTAGTTTTATGCTAAAATATATTTCTCAGTCAAAATTTTAAAATTCCTTTCTGGACCCTGGCCCATTAGCTCAGTTGGTTAGAGCATTGGGCCCAATACCCCAAGGTTGTAGGTTCAATCCCTGTCAGGGCACATACAAACATACAAGAATCAACCAATAAATGCATAAATAAGTGGAACAAAAAAATTTATTGTTTCTCTCTCTCTCTCTCCATCTCTCTCTCTTTTCCTCTATCTAAATCAATTTAAAAAATATTTTTTGACTCATGCTCAACAGGTTGTACTATCAAGCTGCCAGGCTCTACTTTTTCCTGCAGCTATGAGGATCACAGGAATGTTTAAAATATATAAAGCCTCAGGTAGCCTACTCGAGTATATGTTCCTCAACTCCTTTCCCTGACAGCCAGGGTTATTTAGTCCTCACCTTGTTCTAGAGCATATTACATTGTGGGCCCTTTTACAGATTCACTGGGTTCTTGTCATAGAAATCACCCAAGTCCAGCTTAAAGGCTGGATGTTATTTCTCCCCATTTGTTTTCATGTATCTTTTCCACAAGTTTACTACAAAAATCTGTCCTCTCCTCCTACTCCCTCCTTTTACCTTCTATTTTTGCTTCAAACACAGTTATTTATTTTTTTAAATTATCCTCAAGACATTTCTCACACATTAAAAACAATTATTTTAAATTCTGAAAATGTATATGGTAAGGCTACATGAACCTTAATATTTGGCTAAAGATAATTTCTAGCTAGTTTTGGTTACTTCAGACCCATTTTGGTTATCTGTGTTATATTTTAATTCATTAGCAAATATTAACTGAGTGCCTAGTAGAGGAAGTAACAGTGTATGAAATACTGCCCCAATCCCTAGGGAGCTTACAATCTAGTAGGAAAAATAAGAATATGTATAATATAAGGCACATAGGAGAGGTACCATAAATGAGATAAACACACTCTTCTTTGGAACAAAAGAGAAATCCTCATTTTGTACACAAGAATAAACACTTATTATGACTGATCCATCTAATTGTACTCCTCAAAAAATCACTCCTACATCTTTTCTAATTTCCTATTATCTGGAGCATCGTCGTGGAAGTAATAGGGACGTTAAACCAAACTGTAGGTCTAATGAGAATAGGGATGAAATTATTCTTTGGAGTGAAATAAATAAACTAAAATAAACCTGTCTCCTAACAGAGAAAGCCCCAGCAGGTAGCTTACTAATGAAAACAATGATTTCCAAGGGTTTGTGCTTTCGAAAAGTGTTGGCAAAGTGCTAGCTTCTTAGAGGCTTTTCATCCGGAAGAAGCAAACAATCTGATTAGGTAACTTCAGCCTTGCCTTCCCCATCTGAAATGGAAGGAAATGATGAGGACAATTACCCACCCCCTCCACACTCCTCCCCCAAAATGAAAACTTGGTTGGCCGGAGTGTGGCACAAGCTTGACATAACTAATTGGGGCAGATATTCAGCACAAGGCATGGGAAATTAACCACCAAAGTCTCATTAGCATTAATGGGAATTACACAGCTAATTCCCTCCCCATTGTGTGCAATATTTACTTCATAATGTTTACCCTGACAGTCTACAACTTCCAGCAGGACGTGATGATGTAGGAGCATGGGGCATAAACTTTGGTTGGGTCCCTTGTCAGATGCTTCTCCCCCTGGCCCATGGACTCTGAGGATGACCTCGGTACCCTCATTGGCTTGGTGTCTTGCCAACCTCTTGCTCCCCATAACCATGTCTTCCCCTGCCCTGCAGATAGACATGGCAGGAATACATATAGAATTTATCTTGATTTTTTTTCTAGAAATCAAGAAATTCCAAACTCAAGATATGAGCAGTGTAGAAGGGTTGGGTTGGCTGGAAGACGTGAAAAGGCACCTGCTAGTATCACTTCTGCCCCCATCTCTCCATTTTTCACGTTACCTCTCCTTCATGGTTAGAATCCTCATGGCCACAACCTCTCTAGACAGTGAGTGTCAAGCTATCTATCTTTTTTCATTGCAAAGTGGTTAGAGGGCCTGTGGAGTCATTTTCTCTAAATGTTTCAATTTTTAATATACTTTTTCTGGAAGTGGAAAGATTTTAGATTTTTAAAACCTCCATTACCCGCTCCTGCCTACGAGCATCTGTATACATGAAGCTAACACCAACACTGAGATGTCCGATGGACACTGGTTTTGATGTGCCTGGGACTTTGGGCTGTACTGACTCAGGTTGACCTCTCCTGGGTCTGGAGACTGAGTTGCAAAGGTCAACTGTGTGGGCACTTCATGCTCACATGATTAACCCTAATAAAAATCCTGGACAGTATGAGTAAAGAAGCCAGAAAAAGAGGAGTACATACAGAATAATTCCAGTTACATAAATTCCAAAATACACATGAAACCACATTGTAGTATTCAGAGACGCTTGTATAGAGTAAAAACTACAAATTAATACAAAAATGTGTTTATATTTAAACCAGGATACTGGGTACTGGAGGTGCAGGGCAGTGACCAAGAAGGATTGAAGGGGGTTTCTGAACCTAAATTGTTGTTACGTATTCATTTTGTAATAAATCATTGTTAAATGTCAAGCTTGTGCACCTCTTTGTATGTTCATTTCATAGTAAAAAATTTAAAATGTATGCTGTGAAATGCATGGGCACATAGACCCCTCTCTTTCTAGTTATTTTCTGACGACCATTTTACAAAACAGTTATTATCACCGTATTAATTTTTCAAACCAGGTGTATGCCATGTAGAGTAAACCTCACCATCTTTCTCCATGTCTCTTTGTTAATCCTACATGGTCCAACAGTGGTAGAGATAATTTAATGTTAAAAATATATACCTTGATAAGTCATAAATAACTGATTCAGTTTTGGGAAAGTGAGTAACGTGGCCAGGAGGGTGTGTGGGGAACCTCTGACACCTCGCCCTGCCTTGATGGAAGGAACCCTGCCTCTGTGACCATGTGCTACTTACCGGACTCCTCTAAAAGATTAGTAGAGGGAAATTCAGTGGCGAGAGCTCTTCCAGGAGCATTTATTCTGAAATGGCAATATAAGTAACTGTGTCAACACACTGAAAACTTGGGCTGGAAAAGGCTCTTCTTATTAAAAACTCAGGCTTCCAAACCTTGCTTGGGGGTTATCTGATGAAAAGTGTGGCCTTTCACCTGATGGTCCCTTGCTGAAATCTCCAGAAGGGGTTTGCTGATAGAACAGCCATCGGCAAGGCTGCCTTATCCGGTAGGCATCGAAATAATAAGGATAATAATATTTATTATGCCCTGGCCTCATAAACTGTCTTTTCTTAAAAAACACTATCTCATCATGCCTCCTCTGGGCCCTCTAAGGCAGAATGGCTTGTTTACCTCATATTTACATATAAGCAATGAGAGATTGTCCCAGAGGTCTGTGTAACAGTTTTGACCTTCACTTACTGGTCTGTGTCGCACAGTCTCCTCAAATAACTGGTAGCTCATCTCTGAGCTATTCTTGAATGTAAAAGTATTGCTAAATATTTTAAAAAAATAGGGCCACCTTTGGTATGTGGAATGAAAAAATATTAAATAAATTAAGATGAATGAGAACAACCCCCACCCCCTTTTTTCCCCCTCTAAATCATTTTCCAAATTGGTGAGGGCCATAGTATATTCCCTTGTCAGCCCCTTGTGGTGACAATAATTAGGTTTCTGACCTTAGGCTGAGAATCTTTCTGGGGGCAGGCAATTAAGCTTCACTCAACCCAATTTGATTTGATCAGGACACCACTGAACGTTAGATATTATGCCCACACCTGTAGATAGCAACAGAGAAGAATCAGAAGATGAGTTCAGTTTATAAAAATTCCACTCTCATTGTCTTTCTTTTCCAAACCGAGTTTAGAAACATCTAGGGTTAGTGTTGGAGCAATCTAAGACTCCGTGCATTCCTGTCCTCCCTCAAAGGCCCTCCATGGCTCCTTGCTCAGCCATGGCATGTCTGCTGCCCCCTTTGTCGCATGAGGATACCTACTGCTCTATGAGCCACTGAAAGGATCAAAGTGACCCTGGGCTCGCAGAAAATCTGTGTCATTCATGCACACATGTAATAAAGCCTGGGATTTGATTGTTCTCAGGTTTTCTAGATTAACTATTGCATCAAGTATATTTGGGTTTAAAGGAATAAAATGAAAAAAAATGCAATGTTAACCCTTACATGGGCCAATTTCTACTACTGGTTCTAAATTCAGACAATTTCTTATTTTCTGTGACATATACTAATGATTATTGTTCATTCTTTACCATCTCATACTTTTTTCATATTTTACACTGATTGCTTTCACATTTTTTTACTGTTTTAATTACAGTTGACATACAATACTGATGTCTTTATTAAAAGTTATGTGGGTATGTATAGGTGTTCAACATTAAAAATGTAGAACCCTTGTTTATGGTATACTAGAATCAAAGATTCAAAACCAAATGTTTTGGAACTAGAGAGGAAACGTTTCATTTTATATAAATGCTTATCTTGTAATTAATTTAATGGCAATTGCATTAACAATATTAGCTTTTCCCTTACTATGAAAGTGATACATAATCACAGAAGTATGGTTAGTTATGTAGGGATAGACTATCTTCCCACTGATCTTCTTAATATTTCCCTAAGAACATCCCAGATGACTGAGTATCCTAGAGCCAAAGCAACATTTCAGAAAGGGAGAATCAGTCTCTTCTCAGTCAGTTTGTTAAAAGTCCAACAATGGCCTGCTTACTAATTCCTACTCCTTCCTGCACCTGAAGCTGTGTCTGTGTGCAAGCCTCAGGTGCCAAACTCACTGGGTGGAAGTCCTTTTCTAAATCTCTTCTGTAACCTCTTCTGTCTCCTGAATGAATGAATATGCAGATCTGGGGTAGAACTTGGCCACCATCAGCGCCTCTTGTAAAGAGATGGGATCAGGCTGCCTACGAGACTCTCTAATGCGATGTTTATGGTAGTGCGATTGTTCCCCATCTGCAAGGCAGCTCTCGGCACTCTTAGCTTGCAGGAGGAAAAGAAGCCAGGGTGGTGGACAGGCAGTCCCAACTCAACCATGTTGGAATGGTCCAAGGTCAGCCCATCGGATGACCCCACAACTATCAGTGTTGATGCAAGATGCTGCCAACTCAAGGGGCTTGGTTGTTTTCTTGGAATGTTGAACTCAAGACCTTTCTCTAGATAACAGGGAAGAAAAGAGGACATCACCTTATTTGAAATCACATGGGTTGTGAGCATGGGGAATTACTCAGGCCTATGGAGAAACTGAGAACTGGAAATGCCCAGACATGTAAAGGGAAGGATTCATGTCAGGGTTTTTATCTTGGCTAGTACGTAGCTGTCAGCCAGTTTATTGGGGTCTCAGTTCAGTGGGATTTCAAATTTGAAATAGCCTTTGTTTTTCCAAATACTTCTTTCAACTGTTTTCTGTCTCAACTCCCTTACAGCTGATGGCAGATACCAAAACTTCATGGTCACTTATTAAAACTAATTATTAAAACTAATACAGTCCAGTGTAAAACCTCACTCTGCTCTACGATTCTGAGTAACTTCCAATAAGATGGAGAACCTGGTCTCCAGTTTCAGTTTTTGCTCAGTTCTGGGTCTATCTCCTTTCGGGTTGAGAGTTGGGTGAAGAGATTAGAGAGGCTGAAATCTTCTTCTGACATGGGCCGCAGAGTCAGAGGTGTGGAGACAACAGCAGTCTCTAGTCTATTCTGTACTGGAAGCAGGTGTTGGCTTCTTCAGGGAAGGCTAATGCACAGTTGATGTATGTGGATCCCATTGAGAATGGTCTAGGAGTAATATCTTCTGTTATTTATTTAACCATATTTTGTGAAACTTTATGAGAAATTAAATTACCTGTGTGTGTGTGTGCTTCTGTGTCACTCTTTCTGTGTAATTGTCACCTAAGACTAAAAATTTAATTTTCACTTTATGAGATGAACAGTAAGCCCAGCAGCAAGTTACTGATTTCTGGGGCTTCCTTGACCCAAGTAGCAGTTACCATTTTTTTTTTCTAATACAGGGTAACAACCCCCTCCTATTTCTGTTCTGGTGGCACAGACTAAGGATTGAATTAATTCTGCTCCCTAGGGAGTATTTGGAACTGTGGTATGGTATTTTTGACATTCAATGTTAGAGGTACATAAATGCTAAATATCTTGCAAAATAAAGAAATTGTCCTATGTCCTATATGACTTCCAAGTGTTCCATCAATTAAAACAAAATGAAGCAGAGACCATGCTCAGAACCTAGAGCCGCCTCAACTTTAAATGCTAAGTGCTTTTAGGTGCATAGAAATGTTAACTTCTTATGTTTTTCTGGTAAACTAACCTTGTTTTCTTTTTTTAAAATGTATTTTATTGATTTTTTTTAACAGAGAGGTAGGGAGAGAGATAGAAACATTGATGAGAGAGAAACATTGTTCAGCTGCCTCCTGCACCCCAACCCCATTGGGGATGTGACTGCAACCGCGGTACATGCCCTTGACTGGAATCGAACCTGGGACCCTTCAGTCCGCAGGCCGATGCTTTATCCACTGAGCCAAACTGGTTAGGGCTAAACCTTGTTTTCTTATTCTGACAAATTATCTTTTAATTTGAGTGCTTAGATCATTTATATTTCATGTAATTACCTGTATATTGGGATTAAATCTATAAACTTATTCTTTGCTTTCTGTTTTCTTGCCTATTATTTTTTCCTTGCTTCTTTTCTTTTAGTCTTCCTTAAAAATGGCTAAAGTCCATGTATTGCCTTATTAAATTCTAGTACAAATTAGCATTTTATTCATTCCCAAGACAATTCAAAGACTTTAGAATAATTTTATTCCAATTACACCCATCTCTTTCTTGCTACTATTGTAATATAATTTAAAAATCCCCAAAGTGTAGTTACATATATTTATTTACCCTGTCTAAATGTTCTTCTAAGTTAAACCATTTTTCTTCTGCTTTTAAAATTTCATTTATGATGAGTATGCTAGTGACAAACTATCAGGTATTGATTCCCTAAAAATATATTTACTCGACTTTCACTTATGAAGCATTACTTTTTCCTCACTGGATAGAGTTACTCTTTTTTTTTTTCCACTACCTTGATGATATCACTTTATTATCTTCTGGCTTTTTTTCTTCTTTCTTTCCTTTTGTTTTAAGATTAGCTGTTGTTTTTTTGAAGGTAATAGGTCCCATCTGTCTATATGCTTTTAAGATATTTTCCTCTTCCTGTTCAGTTTTTAGCAGTGTAATATGATTATTTTTTATTTGCTGTTTTATGTGTCATTATCTTCCTTGAGGTATATAGTAATTCCTGAACTTGATTGATGCCTTTTAATTTTAGTTTTGGAAAATTCTCAGCTATTATCTCTTTATATATTGATTCTTTTCCATTTATCTCTCTTTTCTTTCTGAGATTTCAATTGCAAACATGTGGACCCATCACTTTTTACTCTATTCTGTATTTTTCATCTCTCTTTACTGTGGTCAGAATATTTTATTCTGAGATATCTTCCAGTTCTCTAAATCTCTATTCAGCTAAGCCTAATCCTCTTTCACACCGACTTTCTGAGTTATTGATTTCAGTCTTTTGAATTTCTTTTTATTTTTATCATTGCAATTTAATTCTATATTAAAGCTTTAGTTCTTTGTCAACATTATCAATTTTGTCTTTTCAGTTCTGGACGATAGCAAAAGTTTCTTTTTGGTGAGTCTATCATTTTGATCTCCTGTAAGTCTGTTCCTATTTTCTACATTTTTCTGTTGGTTTGTGGTTATGTCATTACCTTCTATTTAACTGGCTATTTTTTGTTGAGTGCCAGAAATTACATATGAAAAAGGGTCATTTAATGCATGGCTCTGGTTTAAGTTCTATTATTTGGGGTAGTAGTAGTAGAGGTGGTGACAGGCAGCTATGATATTCCCAGATCAACTTAAATGCCAATCACAGGTTAAACCATGTTAAGTCCTCCCTTAATGTTCTTGATAAGTTCTTGGAAACTGCAATTTTAAGCAAAACAATGTATAGCAAAATCACTTTTACCATCAGTGAATTGATATAAATAAGATTTAAGTTTCTATGGCATATTTTTGGTCACAAAAACATCACCAAACTTGTAAATAAAGATGCAAAACATTTATAATGTTAACCATTGAAATAAATGCAAGCTATACTTACATTTAAGGAAGATTAATAGAAACAAGTAAGATCATTAGTTTCTAACCTGCTTATTCTGGTTCAGGGTGGTGGATGACCAGAGTTTACCCTGGCAGCTCAGGGCTGAAAGCCAGAATCCACCCTGTAACTCACACTCTAACCCACACTCACTCAGACCGGGATAATTTAGATGTGCTAACTAACCTACTGTGTACATCTTTGGAATGTGAGAGGAAACCCATACAGACATGGGAGAACCTGTAAACTCTGCATAGATGCAGAGAGAACTGGTGGTTGTCAGAGGAGGGGTGGGGGTTGGGGACTAGGTGAAAGAGGAGAGGGGACTGAGAAGCATAAATTATTGGTTAAAAAATAACCATGGGGATGTAAGTAAAGCACAGGGTACGTAGTCAATAATATTACAATACTAGAGGCCTGGTACACAAAATTTGTGCACAAGGTGCAGGGCGGGGGGTGAGGGGGTTCCCTCAGCCCAGCCTGCACCGTCTCCAATCCGGGACCCCTTGGAGGATGTCCGACTACCAGTTTAGACCTAATCCCAGCCTAAACCGGCAGTAGGACATCCCCCTCACAATTCTGGACCACTGGCTCCTAATCGCTCACCTGCCTACTTGCCTGCCTACTCGTCCCTAACTGACGCCCTGCCAGCCTGATCACCCCTCACTGCCTCTGCATGCTGGCCTTATTGCCCCTAACTGCTCCCTTCCCTGCCAACCTGGTCACCCCTAACTGCCCCCACTGCCAGCCAGGTTGCCCCCAACTGCCCCCCTCCCTGCCAGCCTGGTTGCTCCTAACTGCCCCCCCCTCCGCTGGCCTGGTCACCCCTTGCTGTCCCCCCTGCCAGCCTGGTCACCCCCAACTGCCCCGCCTGCTGTCCTGGTCGCCCCACACAGCCTGCTGTTCAATCATTTGGTCATCCCTCACTAACCCTTCTGCCAGCCTGGGCATAGGCAGCCATCTTGTGAGGGCATGAGGGTCAATTTGCATATTATCTCTTTATTATATAGGATTATGTATAGTGCCAGTTGGGGTGTTGGAAATATCAAGGGGAACACTATATAAAGTGTATGACTATCTAACCACTAAGCCTTATACCCAAAGCTAATACAAAATCCAAAACAAACAAAAAAGAAAAACAGGCTAGTCACAATTTCTTTTACTTTGTAACAAAATACCCTGAATTCCAAATGGATATGGGGCCCATTAGTGCAGACTTTGCCCATGCCTCTCCCCAGTGGCTCCCAACAGCAAATCCATTTTCCTAGTGCTTGAGTCAAGTCACGTGTGGTCCGGCCCTCTCTGAACACAGCACACAATCCAGGGACAGGACTGCCCTGTGGGCTGGACAGGAGGAGCCCACCAGGCAGGACTAGAAAGCTTGATGATGGTGAACATGCCAAATGTTTTCTCAATTCCTTCTTCTCTCTTTCTTTGTAAACTGGAAGGACTTTAGTTAATGCTCCATAAAAACTGGCTTAATATACAATTATTACAAAGCTTCAGATTTTTGACAGATTAAGTGCTATTAAATCACCTTCTGTGAAGGCAGTAAAAGGTCACAAAATGAATTAGTTCAGGCCATCTTCCCTCAGTCTTCAGCAACTGGCTCCTCTCAGACCTGCCTTTTCCCACCCAGAAAAAGAAAGAAGAATAAAATGAAGAGGAACTAGAAATTATGACCCTCTAAATGTCCCCAGGATGGGAGCCAGTGAAGAATGGCATTGCCTTGTCATGGGAGGCAGATGGGTTTTTACCAGCTTGGAGGGCAATTTCCTACTTTACTTTCCCCCTTTGGTTGACTGTGATCCATAATGTTGCATTTTGCCCTTTAGGAGGAATTTTCCAGTTGACAGACTCGATAGCCCTTGCCTTTCCCATGCTTGGGAAGGGCAGGAGAAAGGACTTCAGCTGGATTCAGTGTTTTTAACAATACAGTCACAACTTTTTTAGAATTTCTTTTCTTTCCGTGGTTATTGCTAGGAGAAATAAACCTCAAATTTATAGAACAGATTGCTGCTCTCATAAATGCAGTTTTGAAGGTTCTGATAAAAAAAATACAGCAGTGTATCCCATACATTAAAGATTACTGGTAGGAAGGAAGTGCATGGAACACTGTTAGTGGAGCGTGGCAGGGCCGATCAAGGATTACTAACAGCCAGAGTAGTTGTTGTAATTTGAAAACAGTAGCAGTGTTTATTTTTCCGCCTTTTTACTTGCCTGAATAACCCATTTACAGAAAAACTTCAGACAGGAAAAAATAAAAGCCAGTTTGAGAAAATGGGAACATTATTTTTTGCAATGGGAAATCTGAAAGTTGTTGTTTTTTTCCACATAGGTAAAAGTTATACAGAATTCTAGATTGTATCTTTGTCCTTATGTAACCTAGCCCCAGCTTTCAGTCAGCCTGGGTAGCTCTGGGCAGGTCTCTGTGAATACCCAGGTCCTTGGCCTTGGTCTAATAGCTCAATTACAGTTGTACTGAAAGGATCCTGGGGTCGCTCAGCACATTCCAATCACACACACACACACACGCACACACACACAACACAGAGATATATCTATATCTATATCTATATCTATATCTATATCTATATCTATCTATATCTATATCTATATCTATATCTATACAGTTTCATGTTGATCTGCTCTCTTCCAGCTTATTTTTTAAAAATACATATCTCTCTAGAGAAATCACACACTCACACTCTTGTACACATTCAAACACACATACACATTAGCACTTACTTTTTGTGTCTCCTTGTTCTTTCTTTCATCTTAAAGCTTTCGAAGCTGTGGTTTGCTAACTCAGTGGAGTTTCAGCAGAAGACCCATTTGAAGTAGGGTGAACAATAATCCTTATATATGATTAGGATGCAGATTTCTGGAAACCTACATCAGAGAGAAAGTAGTAGGTCCTGGAGGATAGGTTGTTTTGAAGCAAAAAGAAAGGCAATAAACATTTTATTCCCTCCCTCTATCCTGTTGCTAGGCCTGTCCTAGGTTCTCTCATTTAATGAAATTCAGAAAAATTCCCTGGTCATCCATAGTCATACAATACCAGCACTAACCCAGTTTTTGAACCCAAATTTCTCTGACTGGAAGGCCACTCTCTTTGCACAGCACCACCCTGCATCTTCAGACTCTACTCACATGTTACATGATCAGTTTTACTTTTTTTTTTTAAAAAATAGGATTTTTAAAAATATATATTTTATTGATTTTTTTACAGAGAGGAAGGGAGAAAGATAGAGAGTTAGAAACATCGATCAGCTGCCTCCTGCACGCCCCCCACTGGGGATGTGCCTGCAGCCCAGGTACATGCCCTTGACCGGAATCGAACCTGGGACCCCTCAGTCCGCAGGCTGATGCTCTATCCAATGAGCCAAACCGGTTTCAGCCAGTTTTACTTTTTTACAATGCTCCAGGTGATCTCACTGAATCCTCACAAGTACACAATTCTTCCCCCTGCTCAGTGAGATGGACTGCAGACTGCAGGGTGCAGGTAGGTGGTGGTCAGGTCTACAATTTACAGGTGAAAGCTATGATCCTACGAGGGTCACAGTTAGGAAGTGGTGAATCTAGGCTCAGGATCACATCTTCTGATTGTTTAAAAAATATATTGTTGAAAGTATTACAGATGTCTTCTTACCCCCCTCCCCCCATTAACTCCCTCCACACTGCTCCCATCCCCTCCCCAGGCCTTCACCACACTATTATCTGTGTCCCTGGGTTATGCAAATGTGCACATAAGTTCTTTGGTTAATCTCTTCCTGTTCCTCTGAGAATCATCAGTCTATTCCATGCTTCCATGTCTTACATCTTCTGATTCTCAACACAGGACATCTTTACTTATCCTTGGCTGAACTGGTGGTTCAGACTTCCCTTAATTTAAATTTCTTGCTCTTACTATCCATGTGGTAACTCTGTTTCTCTAAGGGAAAATAAAATACCTGCTTTCTTTTTTATTCTGGGTATCTTATCAATGAAATAAGCAATGAGATTTTCGGAGGGTTTTTTGTTTGTTTGTTTTTTTGTTGTTGTTTGTTTGTTTTTCCAAAGTCAGTTCCAGTGAACAACTGTCCCTAATGGTTATCAAAGTATTATTGGGGCGGGGAAAGTCCAGCCCAGGGGACATATAAGGCCCTCGAAATCATTTGGTCTGGCCCTGCCAAGGCATTAGGGATGAGTTAATTAAGTGTTGGACCAAATATAGCAGGCTAATTTTAAGTTGATAATTTTGTATGGCCCACAAATGATGTTATAAATATCCAAATGGCCCTTGGCAGAAAAAAGGTTCCCCACCCCTGCTTTAGATGGTTCATTAAGAGAAGTTCAAGAGGCATGATTGTAATGAACTCTTTCACTTAATTTGAACGAAAATGATTAGATGAAACTTAATATACTCACCCTTAATAGTCCTTACTAAACCTTCAGATAATCAGGAGCCATCAAAGAAAAGTACAGAGAGGACTGACCTTGGGTGGAATCTGAGCAGAAGCATCTGCAAAATGAGCAAAGTCCTCAGGCTCACCCTGTGGCTGGGCTGAGAGAAGACCTGCGCTTGAACTTTCTCTGCTCATACTGACGCTTCTATCCCGACTTCTGAAGTGCTCACTCTTGGGGGGTATCCATCACTATTTTCCTCTCTTACCATCCCGCCAAGGCCCTCACTCAGGAAAAAAGAGATGAAGGCTCTGCTGGGTTCTGTGGACTGGCTAATACTTGCTACCAGCAAGAAGGTGGCCTGTCGTACACATGCAAGCCTTTCTTCACCCATTTCTTCTGTTTCTTAGATCAGAAATGCCCTTATTCCAGGTCTCCTCTTGCTAAACTCTTACCAATGCTTTAAATAAAATCAGATGCCTCCTCCAGGAACCTCATCTAGATATTTCCTGCTTTCTACATTTTTCTCTGGACTATCTTGTCTGCCCTCAGTCTTCTGGTTTCATCTCTAAAACTTGATCCCTATTTATTGGATGGGTGACAGATTGTGTTGGTATTTGTAGGCAGCATTTTGCAGTTGGGAAGGTTGTGATCACCTAGTCGGTTGGCTTTTGTAACCCTTGAGACTTTACATTATCCCCAGGTGAAGAATAAACCCTTATGTGAGAAAACACATTTATACATTCCCACATGCACAGGCTTACCTATGCTTTCTTTATATCATCTTTCCCTCAAATACTAGCTCACGTCCAAATTCTTTTACAAACTTTATGGTCTTCCTTCCTCCAAACTCTCATATTCTACGTCTCTCAGTGGGCATTTACATGTAATATTGTATTTATAGTAATTTTTAAATATGTTTTATCTTCTCATTTGTACTCTTAACAACTGTGGGGGGTTTAGTTCTAAGTCATAAGCCAAAACAAAACAAAACAAAACAAAAATGTTTCTTGATGATAAGAGCCACATGATAAGTAACTTTTTCTTTTTTTCTTTCTTATTGAAATTATTGGGGTGACACTGGCTATTAAAATTATATAGGTTTCAGGTGCACAATTCTACCACACATAATCTGTACACTGTATTGTGTGTTCACCACCCCAAGTCAAGTGTCCTTCCATCACCATTTATCTCCCCCAACTCCCATGAAAAAAACTCATGGACACGACCATGTGGTAATAAATAATTTTGCTTGTTGTTAACCTTTACTTTTATCTTTGATATCCACCCTATACTCCTTCCATTAAAGTTTCCCTTAAGGAGACAATAATATGTTCTGTTTCTCCAGCTGAGGGCTGGTCTCTATCTCTTACACAGTTTGGTGCCCTAGCCACAGTAAATGCTCAAAAAACACTTGCTGGTGAATTAATCCCCATGGGTATTTTGTTTTGTTTTGTTTTGAGCATCAAACAACATAATACTTGTGAAAGTGATTTTCAACCAAAAAAAAAAAAAAAAAGTACAATGTAAATGTAAGGGATTAATGCTGTGATCCAATGAACCCAGGCCCAGGCCTGCCTGTGATTTAATGGTGATGATTTAAATCCCATAGGTCAATATGCAACAAATCCTCCTCTGATTCACTTCCCTTTAAAAGGCACAATATTATCCTGCTTTATAATCTCAAGTTTCCCGGTTTTAAAAAAAAAAAGTGCATTTCTAGCTGAGTGTGTGTCACGCTCTGGGGCCCTACACATCTAAATATTTAACAGGATTGCTTTATATGCTCTTATGCCGATGCTGCCGATATGAGATTTGGCTTTTGCCCAGTGGGTCCCAGGGCTTTTCATCATCCAGAGCATATATTGGCTGCGGAGTGCCTGGGCAGCAAGAATAGTGGGGTTGCTGAGGCATCGAATGCAATCAGAATGTTATTTAGAAAAGCTGGCTTTGGCAGCCAAGCCTTGCACACATCTTTTATTACACTGTATCTTTGTGACATATTATTTCTGCTTCACAAGGTCACCTGACCCTGAATGGGACCTGCGGTCCATTGATAACACGGCTGGATGACGGCCGTAGCATGAGTTAGGACTGGACACAGAGAAGGATGAGACTCCAAAAGTCCCAGCCTGACTTGGCTGAGTTCTCACATCTCTCTGCTGCTTCTTTGCTCTCCCTTTTTCTCCGTTAGTGGTGTGGGAGGAGGGTTAGAATGGGCGGACAATGGTTTCATCAAGAGCTTTTTTCCATGACTGGGGATGTGGGAAGCATAAGAAGTAGGTAAAATTCAAACAAAAAAGAAAAATGTTATATGATGTCAGTGATGATACATGCTATGATGGAGACAATAAGGTGAACTGATCTAATTTAAATAGAAGATGTGTGTGTTGTGGGGGAGGACCACTCTGAGACAGGAGGTTAGACAGATCTAAGTGACAGTGCGTCAGCCAGCATTGCACAGGGCCTGAGCAAGAGCGTCACAGGGAAGGCCTGGAGACACCATAAGCCCACTGTGTTCTTCCAATCAGTATCTGTGGAAGGCAGAGGTCACGGGAGGTCAAGCCTGAGGCATGGGCACCCATCAGATCTGCACACACAAAGGTTAGATAAAAAAGAACTTATTTTATATACAATGATATGTTTTGATTTACATTATTTACATATCACTCTTTACCTGTTTTTCTTTTTTAAAAAAATACTTTTTATTGATTTTAGACGGAAAGGAGAGAGAGAGAGAGAGGAATATCAATGATGATAGAGAATCACTGATCAGCTGCCTCATGCACGCCCCTACTGGGGATTGAGCACACAACTGGTGTGCCCTGACTGAATTGAACTGTGAATTCCTGGTTCATAGGTTGATGCTCAACCGCTGAGCAACACTGGCCAGGCCTTGTTTTTCTTAATAGTTTTGCCATGCATGTATATATACGGATAATGGTTTTCTTTCTTGGGAAAGCAAAGGGTCACCTGGGAGCTTTTGAGATGCTAAAAGCCTTATTTCCTAACCTGTGCAGTGGTTGCACTGGTGTTCGTTTCAAATATAGGTATGAAATAGTACAGCTCAGTATATAAATATGTCTAAATGTGCATTTCAAATAAAAATTCTAAAAAGAACTATTGTTCAGCACCACATTTAGGAAGTTTTCCCATCAAAGTTGAAACATAAAGTTGAAAACAATTTTCTAGGAAAGACGAATCGTCCTTTTTTCGCAGTGGACTCCCAGAGAAGCAAAGAGGAAAGTCAGACACAGGAAGGTTTGTTCCTGCAGGGCAGATGTGCAGAAAGTCTAGGAGCTGTAGGAGAAAGAGCTTGTCACAGGGACGGGCATGCCTGAAAGTCAGAAAAACTTCCACTCAGCCCTAGCTCGCTCACCAGCTGGCCTTGTGCCTTTTACTGTCACATCTGCCCTCTAAACTTAGTTTCAGCATCTCTGAGTGCGGAGATGATCCAGCACATCTCTTGGCACGTGATAGCTACTTTGTACACACTTGTCTATTTGGATATCTTGAGTGTAGCAGACCCTAACACTAAGCATCTCTTGATACCCTCCAGATGCTTAGTTTGCAGCCTTGGCTGGAGTACCTCCCTGATAGAGCACAGCAGCTATCATAGTGTGACTTGACAGCCAATGGTGGACACGTGGCTGGAACCCTAAGAAACCAGCTCAGCGTGAGCTCATGCTCAGCAAGTGGTTTTTAATGCGAGGCCCCTCCTTTTTAAGAGGATCATTTTTATAGGGGCGTTCAAAGGAAATAAGGTCAATATCATTAATATTTGCTTATGCTAACATATAGATTCAACATGATTTAGAGTCACAGCTGAGTTCAAATCCTGGCTCTGGTGGGTAGCTGAGCCACCTGGGTCGAGTTCACCTCTCTGATGATCCAATGGTGATGGTTTAAATCCTGTAGGTCAACATGCAACAAATTCTTCTCAGATTCTTCCCTTTAAGAAGAGCAACATTGTACTGGTTGATAGTCTCACGTTATAATCAGAGCACTGGTAGCCACCTTGCAGCTTGGTGATGGTTAATGGGTGCAGCACAGTGCAGGGCACTTGGCAGGCCCTCAGCCCACCTTGGCCTCCTCCCTGATCTACCTCACGGGTCTCCCGAAATCAAATCAGGAGTCACAAGGTGAACAGGCCAAACATTTCGACTATCTGATCATTTTCCTCATCAATATCATGCGGTAAACAAGCGTGCCATCTGCACCTTGGGATGGGGTGCTCACAGAGGGTGCATGAAACAATAGTGTGCCTTTCCTCTCAGAAAGCAGTGTGTTGTTTCACAAGGAGACAATGCCCTGCTTCCCCTGTAGCACTGGGCTAATGTGTCATGGTATTTTTTTTTCCCCAAAAAATATTTTTTCCTGACCAAGTGGGTGCATTCTGTCAAGTTGGGCAGCTGCTGACAGCCAGGCAGGGAAAAGAGAGGAATTATGCAGACATTTGGCAGTGTAAATGTTAGAACAACTCAGCTGTGCGTGTGTGCAGGAGAGTTCAGTCGCTTAGGTGACTGCAACTCCAAGAAATAAAATGACAGCTTCCCTTAACCATTATGCTAATGGATGGGGTGGGAGGGGTGTTTCTGTGAGAGCAGGTGCTTGGTAGACAAGACTTCTGGGCTCAGATCCCACTCCCAACATCATCTCCCACTGTGATCTCGGGCAAGTTGCTGAACTTCACTGTACTTTAGTGCTGTTTCTCCATCTACAAACCCAAGCTAATAATAGTTACCTCCGCGGCAGGGATGGTACAAAGATTAATGAATTAATGAGCAGAACGTGCTGTGGAGAGAAGGCAGCCTGTAGAAATGTGATCATTTCCACAAATCTCTGATTTGCACAGGGCCTGCCACAGCAGCTTTTCTGAATGCTCTGCTCATTCTCCCCTTCCTCACTGATAATGAGCCCGTGAATCCCATTTCTGCTCCCGTCAGATATGGATGCTCTTGTCTGGGCAGGGGTGAACTCTTCTGTGGCCCCCAAGCCTGGGTGCATATGGAAGTGACAGGGAGACAGAGCCTGTGTTGCAGAATGATAGAAATTGGAGAAAGATATGAGAGATGAAAGAGCCTTAGCTTTAAAATAAAGACATAGCTTAACCACCTTCAAATTTTGCAGTCTATCCAAAAGAACAATAAGAAATGATGAGTGGGAATATTTTTAAAAATGAGTGTCACAATGCGGAGAATATGAACAAACTGAAATTGAATCTCATTTTCAAATTTATTCATGATGTGTTATACCAAGAAGCAGTATGTTGTGTATGTGTTAGAGTGTGGGATAAGACAGTTCCCCTACTATATAGTGCTTTATGTGGCTTCCTGCCCTCAGCAGAAGTCAGAGTTAAACACACACACACACACACACACACACACACACACACAAAACAAAAACAAAAAATAAGACAACTAATATCAGGTGTGGATAAAAGCATTCGGCATTCTGAAACAATCTTAGATCTGGGGAAATAAAATCAAAGACAAAGAACCAATAAATAAAAGTCCCGTTTTCAGACCAGGTATAGAAAAACTCTATCAAACAGTCTGCAAATGAAAAGTAAATTATATATATATATATATAAAAGCCTAAGTGACCAAGTGACCAAACAGCTGGCCGACCAGTTGCTATGATGCACACTGACAACCCGAGGGGGAGAAGGTGGGGGGATGGCCAGCCAACCTCCATGGCCGGTCAACCTCCTGCTGTCCCTCCCCCAAGCAGGCTGCCCGCCCCCCCCCCCCCATTGGCCCCGATCTTCGGCCAGGTCAAGGGTCCCCATCCGTGCACAAATTTGTGCATCAGGCCTCTAGTTATATTATAGACACTATCCTACACATTAGTCTTCATCTTGGGAAGTAAACTTATGATAAATTTTAAAGAATCTTTTTAAAGACAGAGAGACTAAGGTTCATAGATTAAATGATCTTGCTCAGAGTTACAAAGCTAGAGTGGTGAGCTGGGGTTCGAACCCAAATCTCTGTGATGTCAGCATTTATGTTTCAACTGCCTTTTCCCAGCTTGCTTCAGAGAACAGGGCTTGAGGCTTAGGGCAGAAGAATTATCTGACGGATATTATATGTATCTGTTGCAAAAGCATCCAAACATCATCCATTTATCTACCTGTCCTCCAAGTATTTGACAAGCACCAGTGATATGCTATGATCAGTGTTAGTTTATAGAATTGAAGGAAAGTAAAGAAGAATATACCCTTTTCCTGAGTCTAGCTGGGAAGACTCAGAATTACAAAGGCAAAAGTGTCAGCAGGTGCATCCCAACCCAGTGAAATCAGGCCCTTACCCTAGAGTTCAAATTTCTCAAACTTGTCTGGTGTAGTGTCTCTGGAACCTGAGGCTTTCTTTCTTTGATCCCTAGCAGAAGAGGATTCTGGGGTAGAGATGCTAGGATGATACTGGGGGAAAGGTATACAATATATACTCTAACTGAGTCTTTGTTACCATTTCCTCATCAAGAACATGAGCAGGAAAATAAATTGTAGTCTGAGGAAAGAAGGAAAACCAAGGAAACTTAGTTTACTTATACTCCACAAATTCCTTCTGCCTGAATCTTACCAGTTTGTAACACTCACTTTTTTCTTGAACTCATACCAATTTTTGATTGTTCTATTTACCTGACACAATCAGTTACTGTCTTTACGATTTGTGTCTTTCTTCATTACTATTTTATCTCCAGTTTTTCTAACAAAATACTATAAACTGGGTGACTTGAAAATGACAGAAATGTATTTCTCACAGTTATGGGAAATGAAACTTTGAGATCAAGGTGCTGACCTGGCCAGATTCTGGTGAGGACCCATTTCTGGGTCACTGACTCCTGACTTCTTGTCTCATCACATGTTGGATAGAGAGCTAGCTGGCTTTCTGACATTCTTATTATATGGGCACTAATTCCATTCATGAGGTCTCCACCCTATGACTAATCACTTCTCAAAGGCCCCCAATTCCAAATACCATCATATTGGGAATTTCATTTCAACATATAAACTTTGAGGGTATAAAAGCATTGAATCCATAACAATTGCTATTTAAATTTTGAATATTTATTCAACTCTTGCAGCATTATACAATTTTTTATACATTTATACCTTAGATCCCAAAGCAAACTATGTGGACTTTCTGTCAGAGACTGAATCTTATGTATCTTTGGCCCCCTTTACTTTATATGCTGTATACCTTGAGTATTTAAGGTTCTTAAAGCATTGACTTATTAATTCATAAAACTAAGGAAGGTACCTGATGCCGAGCCTGATTTCATGGGAAAGTCTGATGCCAGTGAAGTTTGTCTTTGGCATTATTTGATCTTGCCGTCAGGTGCTGATATTTCCTCCCATCATTCTTTCAGCACAGTCCTGGCTGCCAAGGCGCAACGAGCAGGTCAGAACTGCAAGATGTTATGATCACTATCTCAGCATCATTTTTAACACAAGTTATTAGTAGTCTAATCCTTCATTTATTCATCCATTCATCCATCCATCCATCCATCCAACCATCCATCCATCCATTAAATTGTTTATTTGTTCATAAACAATTTAATGGCTACTACTATGTGCTGGGCTAGTGCTAACTAGCTAGTCTCGATAGATACTGGGAGTTCAGTAGTTTGTAAAAAATGATAATAATTGCTGCCCTAATGGAGTTTATGTTCTAGTGGCAGAGGCTGGTACCAAGCATGCAAAATTCCCATAAGACCATTCCAGATGTGTGAGCAACATGAGCCAGATAGGGAGATAGAAAAGAGAGTGGGGGAGTCTCAGAAGGTACCTCCAGTGATCCAAGGGAAAAGCATCACCTAAATCTCAGATTTAGAAGAAAATAAATGAGGCAGGTGTTGCCAAAGTAAAATTGATGAAAAGGTGTTACAATAGAGAAGGGTTTGTCTAAGTCAACAGGAATCAGAGTGTTTATAAGATGGTCCAGAGAGGGCTGATAAAAAGGTTTAAGCAAAGGGATGAGATGATTGGTGTATAGCTTTAAAAAATGTCTCTACCTCCTGTTTCCACGGGATCATTTTTTCGTAAGCTGTGCTATAAGACTAATAGGTAAATACAAATTTTACTTTATAGAAATTGCTTTAAGGCCAGATTTGCAAAAAAGTCAGAGAACCTTGTCAAAGAAAATATTTAGCTGGCTCACAATAGCCTGAATTGCAGATGTATGCGCCTAGAGTATATGTTTGTATTCTGTGCATGTCCCTAACTTTTTGTTTGCTATTTGACTTTGAGCATCTCACAAACTCTGTGGGCCCTAAAAACAAGAAAGTCTGAATGAGATGATTTCTAAAATGTCTTTCAGCTCTAATATTTTATAACCATGAAATTAGTGCATTAGAAACTGATTAAAATCTAAGAAGCTGTAAAATATCCTTTCTCTTTAATCTTTTGAGTGAAATGAATCAGAGATATTACCACTTCATCATGAACCAACATGTGTGCAGTGTCATTTTATAGTCTGCTCAGGATACATCCGTCGTACCTTTGGAAATCACATAATACTGAGAAGTAGGTATTACTATTATTTCTATTTTACAAGTGAGAAAATTGATGTGCAGAAGAACTGTTTATTGTAAAGATAAACAACTAGCTGGTGGAAGAACAAAGCCAGAAACTCACGGAATAGACAAATCAAGAAAAATGTGTTTTATGTTCCCATTACAGATTTTGATGGCTTTATAGGCTTATCTAGAAATTAACTTTCAACTTGCTTAGTACATAATTATACCTGGCTTATTTCTTTGCTTACTTATCAACAGTGATTCAGAGGGACATTGAGGTTAGAAACTCTGCCTTTTTTTAGACTTCAAAACATAAGAAAGCATAAAATAAGGATTGTTTTATTAAACCCACACAGTTGTTTAAGGTCTAATGTACATGTTATGTCATTAAGTTCATTGATGAAATGAGACAATTGCCAAGTTTTTACTGTTTTGTTGTGTTTTTTTGTAGAAAGATAATTTTTGAATGTAGTAAACATGCATAAGTATCTTTTTTGAACTTTTGTTTTGCTTGGGGACCCTCCTGGCTCTGCCTCCCTCATGTACATTGATAGGTGCACACAGACTCACCCCTCCACCACCAGTGGGTCAGACACTATAAGCCCAAGCAATGATGGAGGCCTGCCATTCTCTTCTCTGTGACAGTCACTGCTAGTTGAGATGGGAGAGGGTTTTTTTTTTTTTTAAACATATTTTCCCTATCACCCCTTCTTCCTTCCAGGTATGCTTTTAAAAACATCTTGACTGCATTTCTTAGCTGCTTTTTTTTTTTTTTTACAAAAATGCATTTTTATTGATTTCAGAGGGAGAGATTGATAGAAACATCAATGATGAGCGAGAATCATTGATCAGCTGCCTCCTGCATGCCCCACACTGGGGATCGAGCCCACAACCTGGTTAGGAGTTCTGACCAGGAGTTGAACCATGACTTCCTGGTTCATAGGTTGATGCTTAACCAGTGAGCCATGCCAGCTGGGTTCTTAGCTTTTGACTACTAAAGTGTTATGTGTTAATTGCTTCCTATATACCCATGTTTTAGTCATATAGTTTGCATGTGTCATTGTATCTGATGGACCCATTCTATCAGAAATCATGCAATCAAGAAGCCACATATAAAACCATGCTGGATTGGGTCCAAAGTATATTAGATGCACTGAGAAGAGTTTGGCAGTAGAAACATTTCAAAGATAAACCTGTTGAAATGGCTTACTTTTGACAGGCCTTTTTGGAAGTTCAGCAGTTTCTTCCACACACACATCCTCTCTTTCCTTCCTTCATGTCAGACTGGGCCATGTTTGAAATTCCTGAGCCCACAGCGCTCCTGCGGTCTTAATATATACACTCATCTCTCCTGAGGAAAGATTTCAACTTCATGGCCAAACTGAAGAAAGCATGTCAGGAGGCTGTCGGAGAGAGAACCCGCTTTTCTACAACTGTTTTTGGATGCCAGCCAACACTTCCTTTTCTGGCTTTTACTCTTGACACTGCCTCCCCACAGAGTAGAAGGGATATTTTAGCAACTGGCAGGTTTTAACAGGGCCCCTCAATGCCAGCGTGGGCAGCTCAGAATTCAGAGCCCTGACTCTGTCTTCATGTCGCTATTAAATAAGCATGCCGTTTAAAGACAAGGCCGGGCAACTTTTCTTTTGAGGCTATCTGGGGAGATTTTTAAATTTTATTTTATAAAGGGTTTTATATAAGACATCAAATAGTTATGAGGAACGTGGCTGTTCTTTTTATAACACAAGAAAGGTTAAGAGCAGAAATTTTTATAGACCCTGTAAGAACTTTCAAGGGACTGAAAGGCTCAGTGGATTCAGAAGAAAGATTTCACCTTCAGGAAGAGCACTCAAGTTCATATGAGGAATCAGCAAGTTACAAGGGTGGGACCCCTGGCTACATCCCTGCTGTTGGTTGTGCTCTCCCTCTGCTGTGCTTTGTGATTAATGGAAAGAAGACTGTTTCACATGAAAAGGTTTTGGAACAACACAGCATCCAGGGTGCTGGTGCCTGGGGATGGTCAGATAGTACAATTTGGGCCCTGGAATTGCTATAAAGAAAAGCATGACCTTATTTGATGGTCCTCGGTGCCCCAAAGCGAAGACAACTGCTTTAGAAAAGACTTATCTTTTTATTTATTTATTTATTTTTTACTTCCTGTGGACTGAAGACTCCAGTGTCTCCCTGTGGGCCACATGTCAATGATGCATACTAGGTAGAGAAAATTCCCGGCTGTAGGCAAAAGAGCTAGGTGCAGAGAAGACAATCTCCAAAAGAAAGAAGGGTTGGGCATGAAGGAATAGACATGAAAGACAGAGAGGGAATGGAAACTAAGAAATGCCATATGAGAATAAAGATTGAGATCATTAATGACACACAGTTAACTGGAATGTCTACTTCAAAAAGACATTCTTAGAAGTTACAAGCTAATCATCTACTCAGACTCAGCCATCTGTGTAGCAAGAAGTCAATTATAACGGAATGGTTAGCCTGAGCCTTTGGTCAAATGAGTAACCTGTAACTTAGGCCAAGACACAAAGCAAAGAATGATTTAAATGAATTAAACTGAAAGTATTGCTTATTCTAACTTTGGAATTCTCATTCTAGAAGAGGACTCATTTAGTGAGAGCTACCAGCGCCTCTAAACTAGAAGCCCAGGAGGCTGATACAATTTCTCTTTCACCATCCTTCCTACATCCACAAGACACCCAGACTGGAAGCCAGATGGCTAGATTGTTTACTGGAAGAAAGAGAACTTGTGAAGAAGAGATATTTCCTGCACATGGATAAAAGATGGCTATCCTTTAACCCAAATTTTAAAAGTGTCTAGTCATATTTAGGATTTTTTAAAGTTAGTGATAACTTAGTGATAAAAAATAATATGTGATTATTTTAAAACACTTGAGAAATACAAAACGAAATACATAAAAATAACAATAATTCACCACTCTGTTTTCCAGAGGTAAATATGTTAAAACTTTAATATAGTAATTTCAAATTTATTTTCCTACAAATACGTTTCTCTAGCTATTTAGATAAAATAACATATATGTATATTCTTTATAAAATCTAGTATACATAATATATCTTATTCTTAAAATATAAACACATATATTTTAACAAAAATAAATGTGTGTGAATTTTTATTTAGAATTATATCAAATAAATATTTGTAGCCTACATTTACCTCCTGTTCAGTAAACATCAAAAGTATGTCATTAAGCACTAATCGGTTTGGCTCAGTGGATAGAGTGTCGGCCTGCGGACTGAAAGGTCCCAGGTTCGATTCCGGTCAAGGGCATGTGGGCACATCCCCAGTAGGGGGTGTGCAGGAGACAGCTGATCGATGTTTCTAACTCTCTATCCCTTTCCCTTCCTCTCTGTAAAAAAAAAAAAAAAAAAAAAATCAATTAAAAAAAAAGTATGTCATTAAATATTATTCTATAAGTGTGCATTTTTATTTTCCTCTCATTGGCACATAGGATCCTCCCACTTTAGTCATGAATGTTATGATAAACAATCCTATAGATAGATTTGACATGCATGGTGTGTTTGAATTAAGTTTCATTTCATTATTGCTGGTAAGGTTGAATATTGTAATCTAGTTTTCTATTTATTTGGATTCTGCAAGGTTATTGTCTGTTCTTGCCTTTTCTATAGTTTTCTTTTTTAAATGTCTGTACATGTCTCTAAATAATTATTTTTTATTTTTGCTATTGATTTGTAAAAACACATTTATATAAAACATTTTTCTTGGTT
Source organism: Corynorhinus townsendii (assembly GCA_026230045.1). Lineage (NCBI taxonomy): Eukaryota > Metazoa > Chordata > Mammalia > Chiroptera > Vespertilionidae > Corynorhinus > Corynorhinus townsendii. Next base: position 15,570,675 of record JAPDVU010000007.1, read on the forward strand.
ATCATTTGCTTTTAATCTGGCTTATAATGTTTGTTGAATTTCAGAACTGTCTTATTTTTTATACAAACACATTGATTGTTTCTCACCGCCCCCGTCCCCCACCACCACCAATGGCTTTCTTTCATAAATTTTATACTTAGAAAAAATCTTTCTTATCTTGGGAAAATATTGATACTTTCTTCTAGCTTTCTATTGTTTTATTAAAGAGAAAGGTTTAACACTTTCATATATCTAGATCTTCTTGTACACATTCTCAATGGCAGTTATAAAATAAAACAATCTGCCCTTTTGCCATTGATTTTTGATACTGTGTTTATTTTTCTTCAGCATTGCTATTATTGTTTCTGCGCTTTTTTTAAATTCTGGGAGAAATCTTTCTCCACCCAAATACTTGGCAACTAAAGGCATGAGTATATAGCCATCAGTCCCACTCTCTCACCTTGAGCAGTGGCAACTCTTAGAATCTATAGCTAGGCTTCAGGTGTTGGTCCCAGCTCCTGCTCTGGAGGGCAGATTGTCATCCAAAGCTCTTTGCCCTTCCCCACAGCCTGTCCCAAACTCTGAGGTATGTGAAAGCCTACACATTACAGGAAGTCTTGCTTCCAAGATTTCTCATTTTATTTGCTTAGCGCATCCACCCATTTCAGTGTTCTACTTGTAAATGGACAAGTCTGTCCCTTAGGATGCCAGTTGCCCCTGCCTATAATTATCCTTAACAACTTTCTCTAGCCTTTTCAGTCCTCCTTCACTCCCCAGTTTTCTGATTAGTCTGGATCCTTTATTTGTGAACCGGAAGGACCAATAAGGTGATGTAAAGACACACATCCATTTTAGCTCTTTTACAAGGGACCTGGTATAGAGCAGGTGCTCAGCACTGTGTATATGTTTGTGTGGGGTTTTTTTGTATATGCACATGCATGCATTCTTTCAGTATAATTTAGCAGTGAGATAGGGGCATCTTTTAAATCCTTTTCAATTGAATGCCATTGTGTAAAAATGTAGATTCCTTGACATGACATTTATTTGAAGTGTATTTTCTCCATCTGTATCATTAAGATATGGACATAATATGGTCTTTGAAGCCAGAGATTCCTGGTACCAAATATGACACATGGATCTTTGTGGTCATTGCATAAATTATTTGCTTTCTCTTAGCCTCATTTAACCCATCTGTAACAAAGGGTAATCGTGATTTTTATTGAAGGGTTTCATTACTCCCATTGCACCTGGCCAAGACCTCTCCCCTCTCTTTCTTTCTCTAATTTCATGCAGGTAAACTGATTTGGCACCAGATGAGTTGTCAGCAAACATCTCTTCAGTATGTGAAGCTGATGGTGGGGGTCTGAGTTGAGGAGAAGGAGTGCCCTACCAGCTATTAGATTAGGACCTAATTCCAAGTGCAACTGTTAGAATTTTACATATTTCCATGCAATGGATTACAGAAAACAACAATTCAGCATGCCAACCTTGGCATCTGAAATGCCCACAGCCCCAGGGTAATGCCAAGCCCTGTAGGAGATATGAGGAATGGATTTGCCTTAAGCTTCTTTCTTGAAAGAGGCCAAGAAATTTCAAGTCTTTTCATTTCCACCAAGTAGAGCAAATACGGTATGAGTCTCTTACATACCCTCATAAAAAATAGAATTTTAGCAAGGCAGTTGATAAATTATCATAAATGTGAGACTTGTAATTGCTTTAAACAAGACTGGCAGTCTCTCTGCCAAAGGTGCAATGTGTATGGGCATGATTGCAGGGCGGTGTGTGTCAGGCTGTCATGGCAACAGGCCATTTTGGAATGAGAAAATAAGTAATGACAGATGAGTGGTAAAATGTTCTGACTGGGTGGATAATACCCCAGAAGGTCTAATATTCTTCTTGCTCATCTGAAGCCCAGTACTTTGAGTTCTGCCAAGTTTGGCTGGAAATCTCTGGGTTGACCATTTTGGATTATTTTTTAACGTGCATCAAGTTATAGAATGTCAGCAAAATGAAAAGAGTGTGGCTTAGAATGAAGTCTGTTCTTTATCTTGGATTAAGAAGAAAATAAATTGTTGATTTTTGAGGTCTAAAATCTTCCTATTGATTAATTCTTTAAAAGAGACAGCTTCCAGTATTAAATGGTGCTAGTGCACCAGCCACTCTTGCTGCTTTCCAGTTTCAGTATATTTATGTGGGGTTATTTTTTAGTTATTATTGTTTATGGTAACTGCTCTCTGTTTCAGCTCTAAACTATCAGGATTAAATCTTGTACCAGATTCAAAGTCTAAGGTATTTATATGAGAAGATAACCAATCTAGGTAGCCCAAGGTGTGTGCATACACAAGGTTCTCACAGTGTGAAAACAATAGAATGTTAGGAAAAGGGAGGGTACTTTTTTGGGTAAGGGTAAAGGTTTAAATATGCTATGAAACAACCCAACATTATTTTGCATTAGGTAAATTCTGTTGTTCATATATGTCATACACTCAAGGATTTGCAATATTTACAAGCATCTACATGTACATACTAGTATGTATATACACTTGCTTCACCAGGGCTAGTCTTTCACATTACTAGCTGGCCAACCTTGGGACTCAGTCACCTCTCCTATAGAAAGGAAAAGTAATTGATCTGGCAAGGTTTGAGTTTACATAATTCATTGGATGTACCATATTTCAATAGCTAAAAAAAACTAGTTAATAGTATTATCTACACTAATAAACTGTAAACATCTCAGGACAGGGTCCCTTGAGCCCTGCCAGCCATGCAGCATCTGTGGACAGTGGGTAGATGTATTTAATGCCTTTAGTCTTCCATGTTCCTGAGCCTGTTTTTGGCCAGTAGCAAAGGGGGATAAAGAAAGGGTATCAGCACAAATGTCCTTCCTGGACCAAACCTAAGAAAGTCATCACAGAGTTGGACACAATCAGTATGCATGTCATCCAGTGACTTGATTTCTGCATGTGCTCCTACCCTTTGCAGAAATCATCTTCCCTTTACTTGTGGCTGCTCTGGGACCAGGCTGCAAAGAAGATGGTGGTCAGTGTCTTCAACCTTCTCTCATAGCTCCACCCTTACCCCTATCTACCTCACTCTAGTCACCTGAAACCTTCATATATTTATTTCCTTTCCACCAGTCACATCTGCTTGAGTAAAGTCTAGGACCTCTATTACTTCCTTATGAGACATAAAAACTTGCAGTTTATATAGAAGACAGTTTGTCAGGGTGTGGAATTTCAGACATGTTGGACATATAGACCTTGTTGGTTGCAGAGTCTTCTTAACATCTTCCTCCTCTGACATCTTCTAACCCAAGTAGTTTATGCATGACACTGCCTTTTTAGTGATAAACTTCCGACAGGTAATATTATTATCCAGATATTTCACAGACATTTTGAAGAACAGTTTTAAGCAGGGAAGAAGGATGTGAATAAATGCAGAAATGTGCCTCATTTTATAGGAAGACCAGGCATTATAAAGATAACTGCAACATGGGGAAATAGCACTTATTAGGGGTATATTTTATTGTAATAAAACAGGATGAAAGTATGAATTAAATAATATATATGGCAAGGGTATATTTTAAGAGTTTTTATGTGTAACCAAGAATATTTGAAGAAAAATGTTATATTATGTTTTGTGTTTCTATAGAATTAGAGGAACATGTTTAAGGTAACAAATTTCTTGTATATGAGTAGTATAAAAAGGATAAAGGGAAAGAGTTTTTGTTTTTCCATTCTTTTATTGTCTAAAGTTTTACATATGTCTCCTTTTTCCCAGCCATTCCCACCCTGGGCAAGCCCCCACCGCCCCAGTGTCTGTGTCCATTGGTTTTGCTAATACGTATGCATTCAAGTCATTTGGTTGCTCTCTAACCCCCCCTCCCCTACCATTTGTCTCTGGATCTATTCTTATTCATCAAATTATGTTGATCATTATATCCCACATATGAGTGAGATCACGTGATATTTATCTTTCTCCAATTGGCTTATTTTGCCTAGCATAATGATCTCCAGTTCCATCATGCTATTGCAAATGGTAAAAGTTCCTTCTTTTTTATAGTAGCATAGTATTCCATTGTATAGATGTACCATAGTTTTTTAATCCACTTATCTGCTGATGGGCACTAAGGCTGTTTCCAAATCTTAGCTATTGTAAATTGTGCTGCTATGAACACAGGGGTGCATATATACTTTCCTTTTTAAATTTCTTTATTGATTAACGTGTTACATGTGTGTCCTTATTCCTCCATTACCCACCCCAACCCCCACACATATATATATACTTTCTCATTGGTGTTTCTGGTTTCTTGGGATATAGTCCTAGAAGTGGGATTACTGGGTCAAATGGGAGTTTCATTTTTAACTTTTTGAGGAAACTCCTTACTGTCTTCCACAGTACCAGTCTGCATTCCCACAAGCAGTGCAGGAGGGTTCCTTTTTCTCCACATCCTCACCCACACATATTGTTTGTTGTTATATTGATAATAGCCATTCTGACAGGTGTGAGATGGTATCTCATTGTTGTATTGATTTGCATCTCTCAGATGATTAGTGACTTTGAGCATGTTTTCATATGTCTCTGGGCCTTCTGTATGTCCTCTTTCAAAAAGTGGCTATTTACATCCTTTGCCCATTTTTTGATCGTATCGTTTATCTTCCTTTTGTTTAGTTGTATGTGTTCTCTGTAAATTTTGGAGATTAAACCCTTATTGGAAATATCATTGGCAAATATGTTTTCCCATGCAGTGGGCTTTCTTGTTATTTTGTTGATAGTTTCTTTTGCTGTGCAGAAGCTTTTTATTTTGATGTAGTCCCATTTGTTTATTTTCTCCTTAGTCTCCATTGCCTTAGGAGTTGTGTCTGTAAAGATATTGCTACTACATATGTCTGCTAGTTTGCTGCCTATGGAGTCTTATAGGATATTTATAGTTTCCCGTCTTACATTCAAGTCCTTTAGCTATTTTGAGTTTGTTTTTGTGTATGGTGTAACTTGGTGATCTAGTTTCATTTTTTGCATGTATCTATCCAAGTTTTCCAGCACCATTTATTAAAGAGACTGTTTTGACTTCATTGTATGCTCTTGCCTTCTTTGTCAAATATTAATTGAACATAATGACTTGGGTCAATTTCTGGGTTCTCTGTTCTGTTCCACTGGTCTATATGTCTGTTCTTGTGCCAGTACCAGGCAGTTTTGAGAACTATGGCTTGGTAATATAGCTTGATATCTGGTATTGTGATCTCTCCAACTTTGTTCTTCTTTCTCAGGATTGCTGTGGCTACTCGCCATCTTTTTTTATTCCAGATGAATTTTTGGAGTGTTTGTTCTAGATCTTTGAAATATGCCATTAGTATTTTAATGGGGATTGCATTGAATCTGTAGATTGCATTGGGTAGTATGGACATTTAAGTTATGTTGATTCTACCAATCCATGAACATGGTATGTTCTTCCATTTGTTTATGTCTTCCTCTATCTCTTTTTTCAATGTCCTGTAGTTTTCTGAGTACAGGTCTTTTACGTCCTTAGTTAAGTTTATTCCTAGGTATCTTAATTTTGTTGGTGCAATGGTGAATGGGATTGTTTTTTTTCCTTTCTCTTTCTGTGAGTTCATTATTGGTATATAAAAAGGCCATAGATTTTTGGGTTTTAATTTTGTATCCTGCTACATTGCCAAATTCATTTATTAGTTCTAGTAGTTTTTTGATGGAGTCTTTGGGGTTTTCTATGTATAGTATCATGTCATCTGTGAACAAGGAGAGTTTTACTTCTTCTTTTCCAATTTGTATGCCTTTTATTTCTTCTTGTCTGATCATGATGGCTAGCACTTCTAATACTATATCAAATAGGAGTGGTGATAGTGGGCATCCCTGTCTTGTTCTTGTTCTTAGGGTAAATGAGTTTAGGGATCTACTGGGATCTCAGGGAAGCTTCAAAAGTGTAGTTTTTTTATTTTTAGGAGAAAGAATGAAATGAGAAATTTGTTTTATTAGCATCTGATAATCAATTAAAGTTATAGTTTCTATGTGTTAATGGGATTTTTAGTTATCTAGGAGCTTTTAATTATTATTTCCCTTTGCAAAAATTTTCAATTTGTAGACAAATATTATTCCCTCCCCCTGATTTCTTCTCTTATTCTTTTGCCCATTGAGTATGTTGGCTGTAGGTTTGACATGTAAGGCTTTTATTATGTTGATGTATGATCCCTCTATTCCCAATTTGCTTAGAGTTTTTTTCAAGAAAGGGTGTTGATTTCCTCAAATGCTTTTTCTGCATTGATTGATATGATTATGTGATTTTTGTCTCTCAGTTTCTTTATGTGATTGTATCACGTTTATTGACTTGGGATATTGTACCATCCTTGCATCCCTGGAATAAATCCCACTTGGTCATGGTGTATGATCTTTCTACTGTAATGCTGAATCCGATGCTAGAATTTTGTTGAGGATTTTAGCCTCTATGTTCACCAAGGATATTGGCCTGTAGTTCTCTTTTTTTGTGGTGTCTTTATCTGGTTTGGGGGTTAGAGTAATGCTGGCTTCATATAAAGAGCTCGGAATTGTGCCTTCCGCTTGAATTTTTTGTAATAGTCTTAGGATAATAGGTTTCAGTTCTTCTTTGAAGGCTTGGAGGCACTCCCCTGTAAAACCATCTGGACCAGGGCTTTTGTTTGCTGGAAGATTTTTGATTGCTGCTTCAATTTTTTCAGTAGTTATTGGCCTATTCAGGTTTTTTTATTCTTCTTGATTGAGTTTTGGGAGCTTGTATTTTTCTAAGAATATGTCCATTTCATCTAGGTTGTCCATTTTGTTGGAATAGAGTTAGCTGTTCATAGTATTTTTTTCATAATTTTTTGTATTTCTGTGAGATCGGTTATTATTTCACCTCTTTCATTTATGATTTTTTTTTTATTTGCATCCTCTCTCTTTGCTTCTTGGTGAGCCTGACTAGAGGTTCATCAATTTTGTTTATCCTTTCAAGGAATCAGCTCTTGGTTTTGTTGACCTTTTGTAGGTTTTTTGTTTTTTTTTTTTTTTTGTCTCTATGCCCTTTATCTCTGCTCTGATCTTTATTATTTCCTTTCTTCTGCTTATGCTGGGCTTCTCTTGTTGCTCTCTTTCTAACTCTTGAGTTATAGAGTTAGATAATTTATTACCATTTTTTCTTGTTTTTTGATGTAGGCCTGTAGATTGATGAACTTCTCTCCAATACTGCTTTCACTGTGTCCCATAGATTTTGTATTATTATGTTTTCATTGTCATTTGTTGCCATGATGCTTTTTATTTATTCTTTGATCTCTTTGGTAACCCATTTATTGTTTTGTTTTTTTAAATATATTTTATTGATTTTTTTACAGAGAGGAAGGAAGAGGGATAGAGAGCTAGAAACTTCGATGAGAGAGAAACATCGATCAGCTGCCTCCTGCACACCCCCTACTGGGGATGTGCCCACAACCAGAGTACATGCCCTTGACCAGAATTGAATCCAGGCCCTTCAGTCTGCAGGTCGATGCTCTATCCACTGAGCCAAACCAGTTTTGGCCCCACTTATTGTTTAATAGCATACTGTTTGGCCTCCAGGTGTTTGATTTTTTAAATCATTTTTACTATAGTTGATTTCTAACTTTATGCCATTGTGATCTGAGAAGATGCTTGATATGATTTCTATCTTCTCGAATTTGAAGAGACTTTCCCTGTGCCCCAACATGTAGTCTATCTTTGAAAATGATCCATGTGCACTTGAGAAGAATGTATATTCTGTGGCCTTGGGGTGGAATGTTCTCAAGATGTCAATTAATTCCTTCTGATCTAGTGAGTCATTTAGGATTGCTGTTTCTTTGCTGATTTTTTGTTTAGAGGATTTGTCCAGTGGTGTTAGTGGGGTATTAAAATTCCTTACTATGACTGTATTGCTGTCAACCTCTTCCTTGATATCCTCCAGAAGTTTTATTTTTTTATGTATTTGGGTGTTCCTGTATACAGTGCATATATGTTTACCAGAGTTATATCTTATTGTTGAATTGCTCCCTTTAGTATTATGAAGTAGCCTTCCTTATCTCTTGTTATGGCCTTCACTTTGAGGTCTAATTTGTCAGATATAAATATTGCTATCCCAGCTTTTTTTTTTTTTTTTTTTCATTTCCATTCGTCTGAAAAACCTTTTTCCATCCCTTCACCATAAGTCTGTCTGAGTCCCTTTTTTCTGAGGTGGGTTTCCCTTAGACAGCAGATATATGGGTCATGATTTCTTATCAACTCAGTTACCCTATGTTTTTTGATTGGGACATTTAATCCATTCACATTTAAAGTTATTATTGATAGGTACTTGTTTGTTGCCATTTTTATTCCTTATGTCTGTTTTCCTTCTTCCTTTCCTATTTCTCCTTTTTACAGAAGACCCTTTAGCATTTATTGCATTGCTGGTTTAGTGGTAATAAACTCCCTTTGTCTTTTTTTGTCTGTGAAGCTCCTGATTTCACCCTCAATTTTGATTGATAGCTTTGCTTGGTACAGTATTCTTGGGTTCAAACCCTTCCTTTGCATGACTTTGTATATTTCATTCCATTCCCTTCTGGCCTGATGTGTTTCTGTTGAAAAATCAGCCAATAGTCTGATAGGAGATCCTTTATAGTAACTTTTTGTCTCTCTCTGGCAGTCTTTAAGATTCTTACTTTGTCATTGGTGTTTTCCAATTTAATTAAAATGCGTCTTGGTGTCAGTTTTTGGGGTTCATCTTGTTTGGGACTTTCTGAGCTTCTAGGAGTTGTGTGAGTCTTTTCTTCCCTATATTAGGGAAGTTTTCTGTCATTATTTCTTCAAACAGGATTTCTATTTCTTGCTCAGTTTCCTCTCCTTCTGGAATCCCTATTACGTGAGTGTTTTTTCATTTCATGTTGTTCCAAAGTTCCCTTAGGCTTTCTTCTTAAAAAACTTTTTTAAGTTTTTTTCTAGATACTGCTCTGCTTGGGTATTTTTTTCTACCTTGTCTTCTAGCTCACTGATGCGATCCTCTACATCTTCTAGTCTACTGTTAATGCTTTCTATTGAGTTCTTTATAGCAGTGATGCCATTTTTCATTTTTTCTTGGTTCTTCCTACTTTCCTCTTGATTCTTACACATTGTGTTGAATTTGTCTTCCATCCTTTTCAGCAACCTTATGACCATTGCTCTGAATTATTTCTCTGACATATGGCTTGCCTTCATTTCATTTACTTCCCTTCTGGCAATTCCTCCTTTTCTTTTGTATGCACACTGGTTCTTTGTCTCCCCATGATCGCTCTTCTCAGGGTGTCTGGTTATGTAGCCCTCTCTCTCCTGCATTGACTTAAAGGCACAAAATACAACACTAGACATAATGCATAAGCCACCAAACACAAATGTGTTCATGATACTAATAACCCCAAATAAAGGTGACTACCATAGAAAAGAGAATTAGGGGATAGAAAAGAGTGCAAAAATGATATTGAGAAAAGAAAAAAATCTAAGAGAGAAAAGAAAGGGAAGAAAAAAGAAAGGGCAAATGTATATGTATATGGGGATAAAACTCCAATAAAACAACAACTAATCCAAAAAATGCAAACAACCAATACCCAAAGATGAATGCAAACTACCAATAACAACTAATCCAAAAATGCAAACAACTTACACCCAAACAACAAACACCCAGATGAATTTGAGGACGCAGGGCTTTCTCTAGGCCAGTGGTTGGTAAACTGTGGCTCATGAGCCACATGCAACTTGCGAGCCGTGGTTTGCCGCTCTGTTGACTAATGAGTTTGCTGACCACTGAACTAGACTAAATGTTACCATGGAGTTGGAAGCTGTGAGGATTAGGCAATTGTGGCATACTGCGTGCAAAAAGGTAAAGGGTAGTATATGACAGTGGTTGGCACACTCATTAGTCAACAGAGCAGCAAACTGCAGCTCTAGGTGATATCTGACCTTTCTGTCCATGGATTGCCTCACCAGCTGTGTTTAATTCATCAATTCTGGGTGGGTGTTGTTCGATTCAGCTGTTCCTCCCCTGCAGGCCTGGTCCCTCCCAACTGCCCTTCCCTGCTGGCCATCTTGTGGCAGCCATCTTGTGTCCACATGGGGGTGGCCATATTTGCTACATGGGGGCAGTCATCTTGTGTGTTGGAATGATGGTCAATTTGCATATTATCTCTTTATTATATAGGATTATTATTATTTATTTTTAAAGAGAGAGGAAGGGAGAAACATCAATGTGAGAGCAAAACATCTATCCACTGCCTTCTGCAGGCCTTCTAACGAGGATCAGGGTGGGGATCAAACCAGCAACCTTTCTGTGCAGGGGATGACACCCAACTAACTGAGCGCATTGACTAGGACTTAGCAGGCTTTCTTAAGTGCTTCTAGAAACCTCTATTCTTTATTTCTGGGACATTTTTATTTTTTATTTTTTACATTTTAGTATAATTATTTAGTGTAATTATATATCTTTGAGTGATTTTAAAAAGATATTTGTGCTCTTAGAATGACATTCTGAACTTTTCTGTGTTAGGATCATTTTATTTTTTTAGATCTCTTTTATGACCACTACTGCTGATCCTTTCTAATAATCCTTCCTTTGTGTCTTATGATATACACTATATATTCAATCAACACTCACTTTTTTTGCATTCCATGCAGTCAGGGAACTATTCATGGTGAAGTTGAATTTTTAAGCAAAACCTTGATAAAATTGAGGGAATAAGCAAATGCCTGGGGGAAAAAATAGATTTAGCAAAGCTCCTGAGATGAGTTTGTGTGAATGATAAGTGAGGCTATTTGGACTAACTCTCCTTTTACAAATAACCAAATATTCTGAATAAATATATTTTAAATCTTTTTGAAAAGCATCTGTGATCTCAAAATGCCATTTTCTGCTAGAAAGAACCAGAAGACTTTGGAGAACTAAAAGAATCCCGACCTGTGGCTGGAAATGTACAAGATGGGCCTAGAACATCTTGTTAAATCAAAATGCAAAGACGCTGCCAAAGACTTCCAGGGATAAGGTGCCAACTTGAACAGGTTGTGAACATCAATAAGAACAGAATTTTGTAAAAGAGGATAGCAGATCAATGATATTAAATGTATGAAATTTATAATGATATTTAAGAAAAAAAATTAATCTTTGGAGGATGTTAGAGAACTAAATTATTCTGAAAAATTAAAAAGGTAAAAGTGAAGTATTTATGCTTTATCTATCTGTACAAATTTATCACAGGGAAATCAAATATTTGATGAGAGGAAGTTTCACCTTATAGGAGTATTCCATTTAATAAAACTAAGAAATTATAGAATTAGGATATGTGGTAAACTGTAATGAAATAAAACACTTAGTTCTAGACAGTGATTTTCAAAGATTTAAAATGTTACAAAAAGAGAGACAAGACACTATGTCTCTCCTGATGGAAATACATATCAAGTACATATGGAGAAGTCTTGCCCAAATATTGAATCTAAGTTTGGCCAAGTCTCTACATCTAATTAGCCATATAAGGATTATCGGGGATAGAGAAACATATTTAGTAATACCAAAGGGATGCAATTAGCAAAATCCAGACTGTAATATACTCTAGGAAAATGAACCAACTTTTCAAAAATAAATCTCAAAAGGGATAAAAAGGGAGAGAGTGAGAAAGGAAGGGAACCCTATAGATCAAAGGAGGATTAAGCAACCTGATGACAATCACAATGTCACAATTTGGATCCTGATTTTGAAAGAACCATGAATAAAGTAAAATACAGAATAAAATAAAATAGTGAGATACCAGAAATTTGAAATCTATGGTGATATAAAAAGTTATTTTGGGGGTGTGTGAGATAATGGTTTTGTAGGAATATTTTTAAAAGGAGTAATTATCTTTTGGAGGTAGGTCCTGAAATACTTATTGATAACATGTTATTTGTCCAGAATGTTCTTCAAAATAATTTTGAAGGGGGCATGGGTAATGTTTTAGAGGTAAACTATTAACCATAAGTTAATAATAGTTAGGAGCAGCTCATAGGTATGCAGAGTTCGTTATACTATTTCTCTCTACCTTGATATAAGTCTCATTTTTTTCATAATTATCGCTTTTATTTATTATTGTTTTTAAAGGGGGTTAGACAATATTTTGTACCACTGAGAACATGAATTATAGTTTTTTTTTTTAAAGATTTATTCTCCTGACAAGATTTTTTTTCTTCTATTTTCTTTGTTTCTGTTTGAGTGTTTCTTTGGGGTCTCATCTTTTCTTTTGGAGACTGTCATATGCTGTTTGGAGGCTTCAGTCTACCTGCTGATATGACAGAGCTGCAGAGACTCTGTGTATATAGATGGGACTTACTAGTGATGAGTTTCATTACAGGGTTGGAGCAGACCCAGAGCCCTGCCTGCTAGAATCTACATATAGTTCCTATTGGAGTTGTGGATTTCCCCCAAAGAGCATCTGTCAACCTCTTCCACTGGAAGAAGGGAATGAGGTGGATTAGAGAGAATATGATTGGGTTGCCATATTTCTGGAAGCTGGATGTAGGGCCTCAGGATATAGACTTTCCCCTACTATTTTTCTTAAGATTTTCTTTTCAGCATGAATCCATACTCTCAGTGGGGTCCAGTATTCCTGAATGCAAAGAAACAGCTTCTACCTTTCTCAAGTTTTTCTGCTTTCTCTTTTTCTGCTGGGAGGAAGAAGTCTCTGAATATTATTTCTAGCAAAGAAAATGCTCTTAGAATTTTTTAGTCACAAGACCAGAAATGCTTTTAAATATCATGGAACAAATCCTCTCATTGTCTCTCTAACTAACTATAATCCTAATATATAAAAAGCCAGGGGCCATCATGACCTAAATGACCAGATGGATGACTGAACAGCAGGCTGTGTGGGGCAACCAGGCCAGCATGGGGGTTAGTGAGGGATGACCAAACGACTGAACAGCAGGCTGTGTAGGATGACCAGGCTGGCGGGCTGGGAGGGGAGCAGTTGGGGGCAATCAGGCTGGCAGGGGGCAGTAAAGGGTGACCAGGCTGGTGAGGGGGGCAGTTAGGGGCAATCAGGCTGGCAGGCAGGTGAGCAGTTAGGAGCCAGCAGTCCCGGATTGTGAGAGGGATGTCCAACTGCCAGTTTAGGCCTGATCCCTGGGACATCCCCCGAGGGATCCTGGATTGGAGATGGTATAGGCTGGGCTGAGGGGGACTACCTGCCCCGTGCACAAATTTCATGCACCAGGCCTCAGTATTAACCATAATATAGTTACAAGCTAACAAATATATAACCAATATAATAACCAAGTAACCAATTATAATACTTACAGTCAGTGGTCTACAGTGAGCATTTAAGCACCATTATCTATATTTTCATTGTTTTCTTGCTGGCTAGCCTATAAGTGCAGAGTTTCCTAGCTTTGTCTTATCTTGTCTCCTCCACAATTTAATAAATAAGTCTGAATACCTACTATGTATACTTTAAGGACTTATTAATGGATAAGTTTTGCTAAGACTGCACTAGCTATTCTCTGAAATTATTGTTCATATCACTGGCAGATGGGCCTCAGCAAAGGTCTGGTCCTTCATTACTGTTTCATGGCTCCCTATTTTGGACAGGAAGGAGTGTTTGTTTATCATTTTCTTTTTAAGCTCATCTTGTAGCTTTGAATTTGCCCTGAACCTCTATCTTCTCTTATATTTTTGTAATGTTAGGTATTTTTTATGCTTGCTAATTTGTGGTGCTCATTATGTAAGTCACTAGTTTTATTTTGTCAGTACATCACTGCAATTTACCTGGGTACACGGTTCATGTCCTGTACCCCATCAGCTATTTCTCATCTCACATCTGCGTCTTGGCATGAGGATTGGTTGGTGTCTAAAAAGTAGAATGTCAGCTTTTAGAATATCTTTTGAAAGCAGCCCTCCCAATTTGCCTCTTTTCTTTTCAAATATGTAATTTAATGATATGTTACTTGTTTTTAAAAATATTTTTTAAAGAAATGATACTTTAGAACATAATTAATACCTTGTATTTGTAGGGTTCTTGTGTTCATTAAAGCACTAATTCATCTATTACCACATTGCATTTTTTTAATAACACCCCAGTGAGTAGGTGGAACAGGCTATTGTTATTCTCATTCAGAGATGCAAATGTGAAAGTAAAGCAATTACCTTTCACATGATTTCCCGATGGCTATGCAGAGGATGAGTGGCGGACCTGGGAACCAAAATTCCACTTATCTGACTCCCTGTGTCACCCTCTTTTATTCATCGGCCGACAGTGTTCACCCTCTGCATGTGGATCTCATTCTGAGGCCGAATAGTATGACCATGGCCACCCTGGGGCCCACTATCTTGTTGCTTTCCCATTGAGTTATTCCTTCATTTATCATCCTGTTGTGGCACCTCCTGTGACTCTAGACTCACCTGTGGGAAGAAGACCTTTTAAACCTGCCATAAATCAGATAAATTTTACCATGCTGTTGTCTGTGGTCTTTGAAAAATATATTTTTTAGTTAAGACATTTTTCTTAGGCAAGTAAAAGTCTCTTCTCACTTTAATGAAAACATGAAGCTCTGTTCGATGTCATCTGAGTTTTCCTATGAGGTCCCTCTGCAGAGTGAGTGTTTCTGCCCAATGACCAATAAGGTACATCAGCTTCCATTACTGCTACACCTCCCTCCATTCTGACTCCACTCTCCTTCCTCCTAAAGTGTTGCATTTCTAGACATTTTATGGAATCAGTCTGCATCAGCGATAAAACAGTGCATAAATTCATCAAAGCTCCCTTTGCATTTTTCTTCATCTATCTCTTTTCCATTTACCTGGAAGGAAAATAAGAGTCAACACACTGATTATGCCACCTCAATGAGAGAAAAATAACCATATTTTTCAAGAGAAGGTCAATTTGGCAATAAGTCAAAGGCCCAGGATTTTGAGAGAATGTAATTTCATCAGATACTCATGTCCATCCTTGGACAGGGCACACCACACTCTCAAATGCTGCTCAGATTGGGTACTAGTAACATGTAAAAGTTCCCATGGAGTTTTGGAAGTTGTATCTAGATTTTGCAGAGCAGCCAGGGTGTCAGCAAAAGCTTTCAGAGAATGCAAAGTTAATTAAGTCATGTAGACAGTGGTCCAGGTAATTCAGGTCCAAATGTTGCTTTGGTGTGAAATGTTCATATAATCAAACAGGAAATACTCTCTCCATTCTTGGGTTACTTCCCTTAACTGCTTATTAAAAAAAAAATAACAGCCATGTTCTATACCCTTAAAAGCACCCAGGACATTCAAATTTTGCTTGTTGAAGACAACAGGGAATAAAGGCAGAACCATTGTGTGCTAAAATACCTCTTGTCTAACTAACGTTGTGCTAAGCAATGTGAGTGCTTTGGTAACAGTGAGTTTCTGCCTTGAAGAGCCTACACACATGTTTCTAGACAAGAGACCTAAGTATAGAGCAGTCAGGGCCTGTCTAACTTGGGACTAGTCGGTGCAAGGTCCCAGTGTAGTCAGGTGGCAGAGAATGGAAAGATTGTGTACGGCTGAGGAGATGGGACTGCTTCATAGAGAAAGTATGGTGATGTTTTCTGTGAAGGATAGTCATATTTGGATAGACAGAGGGCGAGGAGAGGCCATGTGAATGGCATGATCAAAGGCATGGAAACCAAAAGGACTGTGACATTGCAGGAGGCCAAGGAGAAATGGCTTATGTGGGGAAGCAGTCAGCTCCTCTGAGACCTTAAAACCTCTGGAAATGACGCCTCTCAGGACCTTTTCAAAGATCTTTCTTTTAACTCCCAGTGGATGACAACCGATTTTTAGAGAGCCCTATTTGAGTGTCAAACTTGGAAAATGACATTCAGCTGACATTTTACAATTTGCACACATTTTGCAAGGGCTTTTTTTAAATGCGTGAAACCAAACTGCGAGAAGACAAATAAGGTTGTATGGCAACACCCGATATGAGAGTAAATCCGAACATTGATTCAGCTAAAACAGTCTTCCATTTCAGGTTGTATGGGTGAGGATTATCTGAGACTGCTAGGTATAATTAAAAAAAATTAAAATGTCTAGTGTTAGGTAATTACTCAAATGGTATGAATTTACATAGAATCCAAGGGTTTAAGAACCAAAAAGGAATTTAGATATTGCCCATTTCAGGACCCCGATTATATAGATAAAGAAGGGTCCCATCACTGAAAGTATGTGCTTTTCCAATGTCATGGGTTAGAGCTGGGATCAAGGTTAGGTTGGCATTCTAACTTATTATTCAGGGTTATTTCTAGTGTTTTGTGAGTGTGTCTATGTGTGTGTGTGTGTGTACCTACACATGTGTGTGCATGTATGTGTATGTGTGCATGTACCCATACCTACAAATAGACATACCAAATAACTAAAAATAAATTACATCAAAAGAATTCAAAAGAGCAGAACTTTCAAGCTTCTCACTTGTCATGTGCCTTTAGGGGCCCACAGGGAATAGCTGCTGAGTAAGTTTGATGAAATGTTTCAAACAGTAAAGAGATAGCCAATTTAAATACATTCAGAATGAAAAGATTTCCTTCTGACTTTTAATTACATTATATTGATGTTCCTTTGGAGACATCATTTGTTGACTGTGATTATTTCTTTTCCACTCTGTCTTATTTTCTTCTTCTTTTATTTAACCTGAAAAAATCATTATGTGCCTCCAAATCCATAATAAATACTGATTTGACCACACGAAGGTAGCAGATTGTAACTTCCAGGCAGTTCTGATCCAGTTTACTGGTAATTGTTAAATAGTGTTTCTCCAATGTAGCTAACTGGCTTGGAGACACCATCGAGATTATATTTTTCCAAAGTGTTAAATTATTTTACCTAAATGACATTTATTTCATTTAACACAATGACTTTTTCCATCATTTTCAGAGACTACACAATGTAAGGTAAGGATAGTCCATTCATGGCATAAACATTGCTTAGACCCAAACTTCTTGCAAGGCACTTACTAGATCCAGTTGAAGATCAAGATAAGTGAATTGCAATCCCTTTTCTCATGGAATTCACAACCTGGTGGGAGAGACAGACATGTCCTCAAAGAGCTTTACTAACAATATCTTCAAGCCTCTTTTGAATGAGATTTTTAAAAATCATATCCCATAAATCTGTAACTCAGGGCACAGTCGTGTGGGCACCACAGGAAGGGAATTTGGATATACTGGGCTCTGGGTTCAGCTTCAAAAAATAGATGTTCTTTTTAATTTTTAAAAAAATATGTTGTTACTGATTTCAGAGAGGAAGGGAGAGGGAGAGAGAGATAAACAGGTCAAGGATGAGAGAGAATCATTGATTGGCTGCCTTCTGCATGCCCCACACTGGGGATCGAGCCCGCAACCCAGCCATGTGCCTTAACTGGGAATCAAACTATTACCTCCTGCTTCATAGGTGGAAGCTCAACCACTGAGACACATTAGCCGGGCAGAAGAGATGTTCTTTAAGGCAGGATGTTAATAGTTGGAAATGTGGCAGAAGGACATTCCAAGCGGAGGTGTCTGGAGCAATGATGTGGTAGTGTGCAGGCCATGCTCTGAACATGACAAGAAGTTCAGCGAGCTGCATAGGTGTGGCTTGTACTGGATGGTGAGGTAAGCAGTTGGAGCCATGGAGGGCCTTGAATGAAAGTATGTTGACTATGGTTCTTAAATTACGGGGAGTAGGGAAGAAGCATTGGATGATGAGTGGCTTAGAATGATGGAACACTGGCATTGAAGTCCAACAAAATCAGACACTCTCTGAGAGGCATGTGGCAATTTCCCTCTCTTTATATCCCCCATGTCTATACTCTTGCTTAGATTCCGGTAAAGTAGCAGGACTTTTGCTTCTGGGCCAGATGTGTTCCTTTTGTGTCTGTGTATCCCAGATTGAGCCTTGCTTCTTATTTCTCTTGTCACTGTTTGTCCATGTTACACTAGGAGAGATAGCATTTTCTAAAGCTTTGCTCTTTGTCCAAAGACTGCAGAATACGTTATCTGTTTTCTTCTCTTGCTCACTCAATCCTCCTTCTCTTCTTTGTTTCCCTTAATATTTATGGAATTCCTTTAATTTATAAAACACTAATTCATCATATAAACTTGGCTAATTCTCTTGACTTTTCTGGGCTAAATTTGCATATATAAAAATGAAGTATTTCAGTCATATGAATTTAGGACCCTTTTAATGTTAACAATCTTTGAAAAGAAAATTTAAGAATAGTAGTTATACAACCTAAAATCATTTATTTCCACTGGCAAGATTCACTGCCTGGAGAAGTGCCCTTGTCCCCATCAATGTAATATCTTTTCTAACATTTTGTAGATTGTTTCTCTATTGGTCTGACAAAGTCTCCTTTTGCTGGCTTCCAGGAATACCCTTCTGAGGGTACTAATAGATAAAACAATGGTGGGTAAGTGGGAATATAGGTGGTGGTTGCTCAGACCCAGAAGTAGGAGGACTCAAAGGATAAACATGATTTTCACAGATCTCTGAAGGCCAAAACTAGCTGCTAAATGGTGATGGAGAAAGATTGCAAGGATGATCCTATAAATAGGTAGGTGTAGATAGGTGAGCAAAAGGGATACAGGTGAGACCATTGGACATAATTTCTGTGAATTGGTCTATGAGCTCAACACATCTTTTGTTGTTGTTGATTTATTGAGTAGCTATTTGTATAGGCATTTCTCAAGAAGACAGTAGCCAAGCTGATAGTACCCCGAAATAAAAGCAAAGTATGGTAAAATAATTTTAAAACATTTTGGTCATGCTGTAGGGTATTTCTTGACCCTAACTGATTTCCCAGATCCCTCCTACATGCTGTGGAAGAAAGTTCAATTGGAGTATTTCAAGTTTCCGTTTGTTTTTCTCTCCTAACTGACATGGCTAGCAAGCTTTAGTTTACAATCCGCTACACTTGCCTTTGTTTTGTATGCATGTTTGTGACACAATTTGAAAAAAAGTTCCACTTAAGACTGGGATGGGCAACTGTGTTTTTCCAATCGACCTTCATGGGTTCTGAGTTTTGAGCTAAACCAGAGCCTGTGTATTCCAGTTCAATTATGCCAGTGACACGTGATTTCATTGTTCAAAATGAAATGGCTTCTTTTTTTGAAAGGCTCTTAGACATCAAATAATTCCTTTAAAAAATAAACTGCAAATGAGTCAGACCAATGCAAAATTAACTCCATGAAATATACTTGAGTTCCACAGTTAAAAAGGAAAATAATCCTCAACAAATTATGCAAAGAACTTAAAGAAGTCAGTAGTATTTATTGACTTCTTAGTGTATACTATATCTTGTTATAGAATTATTGGCAGGGGTAGGAGTGGGTGAGGGGAATAGAAGGCTACAGTCTTTCCCTGACCATCTAATGACCTTCATAGTTAGATTTTTCTTTTAAAAAAACCTCAAGATATCACTGTACCTACCCCCAAGATTCTTTATCTTGAGGATTCTATGAGCATAATTCTGAATTAGAAAAAGGAAACTTTGATATGGGTTGTCCAATTCCAGATATAAGGCATATTCTGGGTTTGGAATATTCTGATTATCTCTGCAATAATCATTGGTATGATAGGAAAACTGGCTTCCAAGGAGGTGAATGGCAGGTAGCTGAAGCTCAGGGAGGAAACCAGACAGTGAATGGAAGGTGGGGATTGAATTTACTCTCCAGTCCAATGGGACACAAGGTGCTGGAAATAAAATAGACACTGCATTTGTCTAAGGTAATGACAGAACATAATATGGTCCAAATGTTCCATCTAGAAAACTGTATCTATGGAAGATGTTCTAGTCCATATGGACTGCTATTAAAAAAATATCATACATGAGTGATTTATAAGAGAAGAATTTTATTTCTCACATTCTGGAGGTTGGGAATTCCAAGATCAGGATGCTAGTAGATTCAATATCTGGTGAGGGCCTGCTTCCTGGTTCTTAGATGGCCATCTTTTCACTATATCCTCACATGATGGAATGGGTGAGGGATCTCTCTGAGTCTCTTTTATAAGGACACTAATTCCATTCATGAGGTCTCCGCCCTTATGACCTAATCACCTTCCAAAGGCCCCCTCCTCCAAATATCATCACATTGGGGGTTAGATTTCAACATATAAATTTTGAAAACAGTATGAATCAAAAGGGCAAGGGAAAGAAAAGGGAAACAGAGAACCCACTAAAGATCATCTTTCTCTTCCAATTTACCTTCCAGGTGAATCTAGACTCAGTCTCATAGACAATGCCAGACTTCTAACTCTCTGAGTTACACTTAAAATAATGGAGAGGCAGAATAAAGTAGAAGTTAACTGAATGAACTGTGGAGCCAGACTGTCTACATTTGAACCCTAGATTTTACATCATTCTAATTGCATGTTGTTGGGCCATTTACTTAACTGATCTCCAAATGGAGGAAATAATGTCTGACATGATATG
Source organism: Corynorhinus townsendii (assembly GCA_026230045.1). Taxonomy (NCBI): domain Eukaryota; kingdom Metazoa; phylum Chordata; class Mammalia; order Chiroptera; family Vespertilionidae; genus Corynorhinus; species Corynorhinus townsendii. Next base: position 15,591,077 of record JAPDVU010000007.1, read on the forward strand.
GTAGAATTGAACTGGTTAGTTCCTGGGAAGTGCACTGAAGAGTGCTGGAAACAGAGTAGGCACTCAATAATAATATTAGGATTATTATTACTGTGGTGTCCACTGGTTCATGTAGTGTGAGAAAATTACAGTTGCTGACATGTTGGATGACTTTAGAGATAAGAAACAAGTTTTCCCAACCAAGTTTCATCTCTACCAGATCATCATCAACTTAGATCATTAAAATGGAGACAGAACCCATCAAGTCATTACTCATGAATGATTCAAATTTCAAACTGTCTATCATTATAATAGAGTAGAAGCCTGGTGCACGGGATTTGTGCATTGGTGGGGGCATGGCCTGCAGGGATCGCCCGCTGTGGGAGTGCTGCTCATCCAGGTCAGCTGAGCAGATGTGGACCTGCCCTCAGAGTGGCTACTCCCTGGTCAGGCATCTTCCATGGAGCTGGAGCACTCACCTTTCCATGGGACCTGGTCGGGGCTGGGCACAGGGACAGTAGCACTGAGAGGCGATGGAGTAGGCCTCAGTCCCGTAGTGGCCATGAACCTGCCTCACAACCTCTGAGGTCAGCTCTGTGAGCCCAGTGGTGGCACTGTATGGCCTGCAGGCATCCAGAGGAGGTGGCAGGGAGTGAGGAGGAGGAGCCTGGGGTGAAGAGGCCACAATCACAGCTCGGGTTCTTGCCCATCAGCCCGGGGTTCACAGCGGGAGCAGCCATTCATCCCTGTCAAGTAAGAGTTGTTCCCACTGTGGTAGTGCACTGACCACCAGGGGGCAGCTCCTGTGTTGAATGTCTGCCCCCTGGTGGTCAGTGTGCATCATAGTGACTGGTCAACCAGTCGTTCTGGTCATTCTGCCATTCGGTCACTAGGCTTTTATTATATAGGAGAGTAAGCCACAGGTAATATCTTCGACTCTGGGTCAGATTTTGATCAAGTAAGAGAAGAGACACTAGAAGAATGGGGGATTGGGAATGAGGGCTACAGATTGGAGAAAGCAGTTCCATGGAAATGGAGAAGCACTGCCAAGGCTTCAGGCAGTAACACAGACCTTGTTGATCTCGAGATTTCGCCAGTGGGTGCTCTGAACCCAGACATGACTATTAATAACGCTTACAGTAACACATACAAAGAACTTGGTTTTATGGAATTGAAGGCTGAAAGTGTTGAAATATAAATTGTTTTCCCCATTTTTGTTCTTCCTTAAGTCTTGAGTTTCTAAATGTGTTTGGTAATTTTTCTTTTCATGTGGCTGTTACTTTACATCTTGCCAGTGGTTTGTGCATGTGCTGAATATTTATAGAGAAACTCAATACACTATAGATCTTGTAAGTGCCTCGAGGGCAGGATCTGGGTTAATAAAGTCATAAAATTATTCATAACCATTCTGGGTGAGAGCCATATAGTATTACAAAACTATATGAATGTTAATAAAAGAAATAAAAAAACCTACATCACAGGTCATCAGAGCCAAAATGGTGGCCAGAGGAGGGTTTAGTGTTTGAATCAACCTGAAATCTTGTTTCAGAAAGGAAGTTGGTTTGGAAGTATTTGACATCTTGCTCCCTGGCATATGTCATCAGTGTGGCTCAAATAAACTCATAAAAATAATCTAAAAAAAAAAAAAGAAAATAATATGGTTTTATATATTATTCAGGCTAGGTTATTCTGTGGGTAGCAAAAATCCTAGTGGCTTAAAACAAGATTAACTTTTTGCTCACATTAAATTTGCACCTGAGATCAGCCAAGAGTTCTGCCCCATACCATCTCTGTTCTGGGACACAGGCTGCCAACAGTCCCTATCTGAAGCATGGCCAGTTGCCACGACAGAGCAAAATAAATTTTCATGAGTCCTGCACTGTTCTTTTGTTGTTAAATCTCACCTGAAGACATTTTTTCGTTGATTATTTTAGAGATAAAGGAAGCAAGGAAGGGAGGGAGAGGGGGAGAGGGAGAGAGAAAGAAACATTGATTGGTTGCCTTCTGCACTAGGCCAGACCAGGACCAGGGATCAGAGCCAAGGATCAAGCTTGCAACTGAGGTACGTGCCCTTAACCAGAATGGGACAAGAGTCCCTTCAGTCTGAGGGCCAATTCTCTAACCACTGATCAAAACCACTGAGCCAAATCACTGAGCCAAAGCAGTAGGGCTGCACTTGTCTTTAAAGTTTCAACCAGAAAGTGACACTCACCACTTCCATTCATATTTCCTGAAGCAAGTCCTATAGTCTTGCTTAACTTGAAATAGGGTTGAAAAGAACTATTCTTTTCTTGTGCACAAATGATGGAGCTTGGAAATACTTGGAGAATTTTATTATTGGCTGCTACAGGGAGCTCATAAATAAATATAGCATTGCCAGATTATATGTGTTTACTCAGGGTACGTAAACCTACATAGGTCAGATGTTAACAGCTTCCTAAAGAACATACCATAAAATAAAGAACAGTAACATTTATCTACTGAGTGTCTACTACATACAACAAGAAAAAAAAATCCTAACTACAATTGGTAAGCCAGATCCATAAAATGCTTTATATAATGAACTCTGAGCATATTGTCAGTTGGGTATATTCTCACTTAAGTGGCTGAAACCAGTAAAACAAGTTTCTTCACATAATAAGATGTCTGGAAATCAGCATTTGCTGTTAGTCATGCCATCAAGGACTCATGCACTTACAGTGTTTATTCTCTGTCATTGTTAGCATGTTAGCCATTGGTTATCACATTTGATACTTCTGGGTCATAAGGTAGCCATTGCAAGCCAAGTTGTCCTCTACTAAAAGCTGGGGGAAGAGAGAAGGTGCTAGTGTTAGCTATGGTTGAGGATTGTGTGGAAAAGCAGTTATTTGCACCATTCCTAGCTTCTAGTGATTTGCCAACAGTCGTTGGAATTCCTTGATTCACAGAAGCATCATCCATCTCTGCCTTCTTGTCACATGGCTTCTTGCTCAGTGTATATTTGTCTCCAACTTTTCCCTTTTTATAAGCACACCACTTATACTGAATTAGGGTCCACATTAATGACCTCATTTTAATTTTCTTACCTTTGCAAAGACCCTTGATCTCCAAACATAGTTACATTCTGAGGTACTGGGAGCTAGAACTTAAGCATATGAATTTGGGGAAAAGACATTTCAACCCATAACAAGAGGGAACAACATAAATAAAGACTTTTTAAAAAACAAAAACAAAAGACACAAATTTCTGTAAAACTACCATCTCTGTGATATTAAAATATATAAGATGAATAAGAAAGGCAAGGATAGCCCGGCTGGTGTGGCTCAGTGATTTTGCATCAACCTATGAACCAGGAAGTCAAGGTACTATTCCCAGACATGGCACATGTCCAGGTTTTTAGCTCAATCCCTAGTAGGAGGTATGCAGGAGGCAGCCAATCAATGGTTTTCTCTCATCATTGATGTTTCTATCTCTCCCTCCCTTCCTCTCGGAAATCAATAAAAAATATAGCAAAACAAAAACAGAAAGGAAGAAAAGCATGGATAGATATTAAAGAATCTTTAAAACCAAATAGATTGATTTACCTACAGGATGCAGTAGGCAATAGAAACATACACAGAGGAATATGGGGGTTAAAGGGGGAAGGGAGAGGGATCAGGTATTAGGCAGGTGTTTAGGTTGATGTGGGACCAAGAGCATTCATAATAGAAGGAAAATTAAGGTCCAGCAACAGACATGAGAGGCATTTGCAAAGCACAAAAGCTAGGATTGTGTGATAAGTACTATACATTGGAAAAATGAAAGAGAAGAGTCAACAGTGTCATTGAGGAACCATATCTGGCTGTAACATGCTTACCATGGGAATTTTGGAAAGAAGTGGGAGAAGAGTTTCACTTTAAATTTCACATCTTCTTTATCATTGCTTAAAAAAATGAGTATCAAAGTCTGTTTTACTTTTAGGATAGCTGAAGATTACTTTTTTAAAGCTGATGGTGTTTTGGACTGCATAAAGTGAGCTGAGATAATTCTGAGGCATCTGAGCAGAGGAGTCTGATTGGAGAGAAAAAGACTTGAGGTCACGTAGGAATTATTCACAAATAAGTGATTGATACAGTAAAAAAATTAACAGCAGGGTAATGATAATTATTTAGATGCTTGAATAATAATAGTAATTATTTCTTCCCTACCAGATGCCAGAAGCTTTATATATATTGTCTCATCTAATCCTGGCAATTACTCTATAAGATAGCTATATTATTTCTGCTTTACAGATGAGAAACCTGGAGCTTTGAGACATTAAGCAATTTGCTAGGGATCATATAGCATGTAAGGGTTGGGGGAGCCAGCCTTTGAACCCACCCCTGTCAAACTTAAAAGTTTATGTGCTTCAAATCTACTCTACTTGAGGATAATTACTTCATCAGATGATAATGAATTTCTTTCACAGGGCAGTGTGGTAGGAATCAGATAGAAAATAAAACTTCACAGTTTTCTACAGGTGGCTGGAAATTACATTCCCTCCTCTTTATGTGACACAGGCCAGATGAGGGGCATGCAGAATATGAGATGTCTGACAGGGGGAAATTATAACCCATTAAGCTACAAAAGTTCTGTTCAAGCCTAAAATGAAATTGCTCTGGAATAGTGAAGGGGACTTCCCTCACAGACAGAGTCAAGTTCCTGGACACAACCTTAAATTCTCCACACTGGATCTGTAGATTCAGCATTTCCTTTCAGGGAGAAATCTCACATAATCCTATGCCAAAACAATTTTGAGCAATAATTAGCACTTTGAAATGGGCATGTAAGTTGCTCATGTCAATAAAAATATCATTGTTCTATAGACAGAAATGGAGAGCTAGGTTAAATTTGCTCCTCTTCTGGAAGGGACACAGTAGAAAGAAACTAAAGAATTATTCTGTTTTGTAGTCTCTACAGAATGAATGAAGTAGAAATTAGACATTGTATTAAAAAAAAGTAGCAGTGTTGACAGTAAAATTGGAAAAGAAAACGAGCTTCAAATGTTCTGTAACCATAAGCTTGAGTTTCTCTAATTATGAGCTAAAAACCCTTAAACAGTAATTATTTTGAAAAAAATAATTGTAGTCCATTCTTGTCTACATTGATCAAATCATCTGACACTTCTTTGTGGTGTACATTCATATCCATTGTGAACTGAAGGAAAAGAGCTTGTCTATGTAACAGTTGCAGGTCTGGAGAAAGAACACAAAAGAAGGACTTCATACACCTGACTAAATATTCAAAAACTATAAGTCAGTGAAAAAATATTGTTAAAGACCGGGGGCATCAAGGTTGAATGTAGAATTCTCAAACTTCTTGGATCCATGCAGACTGTGATGGCATAGGGAGACCTGGCCTTGGCCCCTCAATATTTCTCTGACCTAGGTCCTATTCTTCCCATTCCCAGCTCTATTCTGCATTGTAAAGAGCCTCACGGACACCTCATCCTGCATATCTAAACTCCGTGGTTGTCCTTGGGAGGAGAGACCTGAGAAAGAGGCATTTTCAGATTTTGGAAATGGATTTGGGGTAAATTGGGCAAAACATTTCTGGGTCCTGGTTACCTGCAGGTAACGTTAGAAGGGAATTTACTACAATGAGAATTAGGAGCCAACTACCTAGTTTTCCCTGATTTAAATGGTCCTTGACTTATTACCTTAAATCATTTGTGGAGGAGACCCAAACAGAATTGTTGGTTCCACCAAACTATTGATGCAAACAAAGTAGAAAAAAAATATTATAGAAATTCACTTGAACATCCATAGAAAACAATACTTTGCAAATACGTATGGGAAAGTGGGATTTGTTCTAGGGCCTTTATAGTAGAAAACTGTCTCAGTTCTCAAACTTGAGTGTAAGGAGACAGTAGAAATGACTTTTCTGTAGTTAGATCTTTCACAAAAAAGAGGTGATACAATCGCAATGCTATTCTTTTCAATCTATATATTTTAATCATGACTTTGTAGAAGAATGTGAATGAAATAACTTACTTATGTTCAGATATGATTGTTTCTAGCCACATTTCTGTCTGAGGTGGGCAACACATTCCTGCTCTGCTTTTGCAAACATATACTGTGCTGCTGCTGATATCTAGGGAAGTTCTTAGAAGCTCAGGGTGTGTTGAGTCAAATATTCCTCATTTCATCTTTGTTCTGTCTTTCATTTACTACATGGCTTTTGGAAGATTATTTGCTTCATTGTATCAGTCTTTTCATTTAAAAATGAGCTATTCAGTTTATTTTTAAGTAAGTGGTAGAATGCCAAGTAGGCATTAAACATAGGGGAAAACCTTGGGCTACGTATATGCTACAAAGGTTTGCAGAAGAGGAATGAACCCAGGGGAAGGTGAAATATGGCCATACCCACAGGGATTTTTCATATTTCCTGGGGGGGTGTCGTATTTACTATATTGGTCCCTTTGCTTTTCTTGATAGGTATGGGCAGAGGCAGAAGATCTTTTATTTTTTTAATATATTTTTATTGATTTCAGAGAGGAAGGGAGAAGGAAAGAGAGACAGAAACACCAATGATGAGAGAATCATTGATTGGCTGCCTCATGCATGCCCCACACTGGGGATCGAGCCTGCAACCCAGGCATGTGCCCCAACCAGGAATTGAATTGTGATCTCCTGGTTCATAGGTTAATGCTCAACCACTGAGCCATGCCAGCCAGGCTGTTTTATAACAAATTATGCTGTGAAGCATGAAGGAATGATATTATCAGAAATCTGCTACATGAAACTGAGGGGAATAAAGGATAGATGTTAGGAATCTGGGAAGAAATTTGAAATGACTAAGATGAGAAATCCTCTTGGGTGTATGTGTATAGATTAATGATTAAAATGTATTTTAGTGATTATGAGTACTAATAATTTACTATTTCTTATAATATTTAATGTTTATGAGCCAAATAGGAGTCAGTACAGATGAACATTAAACACATATTTTAGAAATGTGTTGGGTGGAGGGAAGTATTGAAAATTTTAGGGTTGTGTAGAAGACAGTATACTATGTAGTTCTTGACTCTCACAACTGAGAACAAATACTTGATGCTTCCAAAAATAATGTGGAATTGCTTTTAGAAGTCCTGTGATTTTGTTCAGTCTTGATTTGGGTCCTGTTGAATGCAGGCCAGATGGGACAAACTGATAAAAACTAAATAGCAGATGTTGGTAGATATCCTGGCAGCTGCTTGATATCCAGCCACATGAATTATCAAAATAAAGTCTTATCTTTAGGGATTCTGACAAGAATGGAAATATTTTGGAATAGGGCTATAACAGTGGGTTCTTTTGTGAAGAAGGGTTGAAGTTAATGTTTCCTAGAGCAGAGCATAGATTTATTTGGTGGGTAATAAAAAACAAAACAAAACACAAAAGATGAATCTTCAACATTCCAATATAGTACTTAATATAACTACTACAAGAAGTTAACCTGGATTCACTGAAGAAAGAGATAACCTTTCTTTCTAAGAATAATTTTGTATTTCTGGAATTTACTGAAATTTGGAAGCTATCTATGAGAATATTCTTGGTAATTTATACCTCCAAAAATTCTTCTTTTTTTAAATCCTTAACTGAGGGTATATATTTTTTTCGTTGATTTTTAGATAGAATGGAAGAGAGAGGGAAAGACAGAGAGAAATCACATCGATTGGTTGCCTCCTGCTTGTGCCCTGACCAGGGACCGGGCCAGGGAGGAGCCTGCAACCAAGGTATGTGTCCTTGACCAGAACCAAACCTGGACCCTTTGGTCTGCAGGCTGACGCTCTATTCACTGAGACAGACTGACTAGGGCCAAAAAATTCTTAATAGCACTGTTATGATCATCAAATTGATTTTTTAAATGAATTTTGTATTTGTTTCTATGTTTAATTGTTCTTTATAGCCACAGTTTTATTATGCATATATTTAGAAAGGCAAACCTATAAGAAACAATTCAAATCACTCAATAATTCTTCCCCACTTTCCCCCCTCCTTTCTAAGTTTCTTTCAAATAAATATTCTATGCCAGCAAAATGTATTTTTATTCTTCAAGCCTAACTTAGTCATTGGGCCCCTGGAATATTCTTATATCATCTCTTCTATCAGGATAGTTATCACATTTATTATCCCCCATTCATCTCATTGTCCTTCAGAGACATGAAATATATTTCTCCATAGAACATACTTGACCAATTTGGCTCCGGAGACCTTTGGTTGATCTGAACATCTACAGGAGTACTGGTGTGTTGAAGTCAACAACAACTGGCTCGCCAGAACCTATTTTGTGCATCCTTCCAACCCCAGTGTTCAGTGACCTCATGTTGATAGGTGAAAATAGACAGTGTGGAAATATTTACACCATTGAAATTGGCAAATGGTACAAATGTGGTTATCTCCACCCCACATCCCCAGAAAGTCAGTCATTAAATATTTGCCAGAAAACCATAAGACAGTGAAAGCACCAGGAATTTGGTGTTTATTATGCATTAACCTTGAGTTGTCAGCTAACAGTTCATCGATATATGCTTTTCTTCCAAGCAAGATTGTTGGCCTTTTCCTACACTTTTTACATTTTTCAAAATGCCTTATATGGGGAGGTGGCGGGGAGGGGGAGTAGGTTTATAGTTGTGAGAATAGAAAACACAGAGTTTATTCCTGTATTATTATTTATTAACTAGAAGCCCAGTGTGCACAAAATTGTTCGTGGTTAAGGGTACCTAGGCCATCTTCTGTCCATTCACCGGTCCCTGTAGCCACCCCTCGGTTCTCCATGGTTCCCTGGAGCCTGTGGGCCAGGAGGAGGGACCAAGAGGTCGCTGTTCTGCCCTCTCCCGACCCTGCTGCCACTCACCTGGGTTCACCATGGTTCCCCCTTCACCAAGCTGCAATTGGAGCCTGAGGGCCAGGGGAGGGACTAAGAGGTCGATGGTTCCACCTGGCTCGCCAATCCCACCCTGCTGCCACTCACCTCAGTTCCCTGTGGTTTCCTGATCACAGCATGGCTCCTGTTCCCCTGAGCCTATGGCTGGGGGAAGGGACCAAGAGGTCGCAGTTATGCCCACTCACCAGTCCTGCACCGCTGCTTTGTTTGCTGTGGTTCCGATTTGCCGTGCTGCGATCGGAGACTGCAGGCTGGGGGGGGAAGGGACCGAGAGGTGCTCAATGTACCTCATGGTGACCAGTTAAACAGTCGTTTTGGACGTCACAGTCACCTTTTTATATATAGGATTATTGTATTATTTTTCATATAAACAACTGTAATCCTACTTTTCCCCACCCTGTATGTGTGCTTAATAAATACTAGCTGATCAAGAAACTCTCAAACTTTAAGAAGAAATAGGGACTTTTTCTCAGTAGAACTAGGTTAATCTTGCCATATGTCCAGGAATCATATTTTGATTTCTTAAACAAGCAGTATTTTTACCAGTTAACTCTTTAAATATGTATAAATAATGGGCCAAATAATTAAACAAAAAAACAGGTAAACTAAACCAAGAACTGATAAATACTGCTCTTAATTCAAAAATTTTCTTCAAATAATAACATTATTCCAAGGACCAAATAATAATGCAGGCACACATAATAGACTTGAACAATAGATCATTTATTCTTAATTATGAATGCTAGAGAGAGGTCAATCGTATTTGGCTGGAAGAGATGCTTGAAATCAACGCCTTCGTTTTCTTGAGACTATAGATGCCCAAAGCATAGATGTGTAAAATTGAGAGACTAATTTTCTTACTTCCATTAACTGAGTTTTCTTTCACTAGTTCTACTTTAACTCTTGTATGGTCCTTTACTTTGCTAACTTTGTGAATATGAGGGTAGTAATATTTTGGTCTACCAAGCTCACTGGAGCCTCTTCTTTTCCGTTGCATTTCAGTAACACTGGCTTAATGATATCATGAGCTGGAAGAACCATAACTTTGTTTTCCCTAAATAAAGAACAAATCATGCTAGTGTGAATTCGAATGGAGCATCTCAGGTAGGAATTATGTCTTAAGTTCTAGACTCTTCCACTCATAGGTATGAGCACATATATGCCCACATATAGGTATATATCAGTCCTGCTTATCTTTGAGGGTGATTTTGAGGATTAGTCATATTAGATATAAAATTACTTTGAAAAGTAAAAATATACAGTTCTATTAGACATTTCTCTGACTTCATAGGAAAAAGTAATAATATTTATATTTTAATTTTTATCTGTATGCATTTAAACCCAACATGTAGATAAGTAATAAACCAAATAATTTTCTTATTTAGAGTATGGCACATGCCATGTCATGTACTTGGTAGGAAGGAATGTAGTTGCTCATCATAATTTGCTTGACCTCTAGTTAAGAAGAGAACCAATGAGGCACAATCAAGGAAAATATAGTTAAATGATAAATTGTATACTACACAGTAAAAGAACACTAGGAATTTAAGAAAGAGGGGTGAGAGTGGAGAGCAGTGGAGTGGGAACAGTCTCTGTGGGTTAGTGTTCTGATTGGATTCTTAGAGATAGTTCACAGTGTTGACGTGTGAGTGAATGGCCATTGCAAAAGGAAGAAATAAAACTTTTTTTAACCTATGGAGATGAATCCTTTCTCAAAAGACTTCCACTTAAAACCAAACAGTTTTTTGGAAACATTACAATTGCTTTAATGAAAGCACTTTGGTCCTTGAATGATCCTAAATCAGCATCTGAGCCATTTATGGTTTATGCCTTTTATAGCAGGTCTTGGCTCCCAGCTGTGTCAGAGAGAAGTAAATAAATAGTGGAAGAAGTAGTCTTCACCTTTAGTTAATTCCTTGGCTAAAGTGATGCCATTTGGAAAGTTGGTAAAACAACCTTGCTCATCCTGAAACTGCAGAGGCCGCCAAAGCAAACCAAGATAGACAAAACAAAGGGCACATCTACATAATGTACATATTGTGGGGATTCTTGAAGGTCAGAGCATGATCTTTTACTTTTTAGTGACATATAATGCCAATATTTGTCAGATCTTTCTGAAGACTAAAGCTCAGGAAAAGAAAAAAATGCATTGCATGACATTTGTTTTCTGTCATATAGCATTAAATATTCTATTGTTATAAACAACCAGCTTTGATGATTAAATGGTCTGGCTTTTTGTTTTTTCATGAAGTTCTATTCAGACACATTTATAATGAGTTACAAGGACACAGCCCAATATTCCAAACTACAATGAATCTTCTTTTAAACTCTACCATTAAACAATTAGATAAACATGTATGTTACAGCGTTAGCATAGCAACAACTCTGCTGCTGATCTGCTGAAGGGGTGGGGCTGGAGGGTATACAACACAAAAGTAAAATTTTCAAATTGCCCCCTGAACAGAGAAGCACATTGCCCTCTGAAACTGTACAAAAGTAAGAGGTCAACCTAAATATTTTAAGACTACAATGACAGAAATCTTAGTGTAAACCGCACAATCCAGGAAGATAGTTTCTGTTTATCATTTGATTTTTTTGTACTCACCTCACTGCTTATATATGACTCACTGGACACCCCATCTTGTAAAAACTGCCTTGATCAGTTGGACTTGATTTTGGTGTAAGGGATTCTCTAGATGCCAAATCTAACTATATATTTCTTCTACATGGAAACCTCTTTTCCTAGAGGCTGAATTTCAATCAGCTACCACCAGTTCCCAATGATAAAACTGTCTATATGTGGAAAAATGCACACTCTGTGATATGACAATGCTTCCATATTCCTGGTGGGGTGATTAGACAGTGTGTTTATGTTAATATTGCTTCAATTTATTTATTTATTTATTTATTTGTTTGTTTGTTTGTTTGTTATTTATTTATTTTGCTTAAGATCTATTTCATGACCCCCATCACGGCCCATATCTTCTTTAAATGTTAGAAGAACCTCTTCTTAAAAAATACATATTTTTATTAATTTCAGAGAGGAAGGGAGAGGGAGAGCTAGAAACATCAATGATGAGAGTGAATCATTGTTTGGCTTCCTCCTGCATACCCCCCACTGGGGATCAAACCTGAAACCTAGACATGTGCCCTGATGGGGAATCAGACCATGGCTTCCTGGTTCATAGGTTGATGCTCAACCACTGAGCAACACCAGCTGGGCAGTAGAACCTCTTTTAAATGCTAGGCAGTTTTCAATATGTCTTAAAACAACTATACCATATGAGAGAAGATAGAGTAAAGACAAGTCAAAAAGGATCCTCAAGGAGACAATGAATCACAAAGAAAAATATGTTTTATTTCCTAACTTATTCTATCACGCATTCTATCAATTAGTCTAATTGTGTAATCTTGACCAGTATCAGAGTTCTTTCTACCAGAAAGTGTATTTGATATAAGTGACCATCACACTTTCTAGAGGGAAGAATTTGTGATGGACACATTTTCAACCTGGTTAACAGTTGAAAGACATTCAAGTACACATCAACAATCTTTTGCCATAATTTAATAGATGGTTTAAAACAATATTTAGGAAACTTAGAGTCTACTTCCTCAGCACAATTCTCCTTTCCTCCTGAGAACAGGCTGCTGGGTGTCACTTCCAAATTCTTATGCGTGAGTAATCTCACTGTACTCAGTAATATATTCCTCTCATGAGAAAGTAATCAAGTACAATATAACTGATGACTTTCCTGATTCAGTAATCAGTAATTTGTGATCAATTTTACCTGATGGTGACAGCCTGCTGTATAAGTTAGTGCTAATGTATATTACTGCATTTCATTTCTGGGGAGTCTGGCAGAGGAGTAAAGGGGAGGGGGGCTGCGATGGAGAACTCCTCCCCCTCCATCCATAAGTGGCACACCACTGGCCTCCTGGTGTTATTAAAGGAAAATTGGAAAAGTTTCCAGAAGATTAAGCAGAAAGCTTACAACTTGCACAAGACTCTCAATTTTCCAGTGGCTCTGACAGAAGAATAAATCTTGAGCTGTTTTAACTAGAATGTAAGCAAACCCAATGTCTAACTACAGTAAACAAAATTTATTATGATTCGGACGTGGCAGTGGTGTTTACATCTAGGTTGACAAAATTGCCAATGTGTGAGACCCTTAGTTAAGAAAAATGTAGCAGGCTGTTTCATATCTGTCAGGCAAAGAAAATGGGAATTTTTGAGAGCTGTGGGCATACAAAGTGACTTTGAACTATACACTTTGATTATTTGTGCATATGAAACCTGGTCCAGCTTTAAATAAAAGAGAAGTAAATATCTGATTATATAGCAGTGTTGCATCCACCTCTGCTCTAAAATAAAATATCACCTAAGATACAACTAATGCATCATTGTTCTCCTTTTTCCTCTTATTGGTCCTGAAATTATTATCAAGGTGTGGCTTATTAAGCCATTATTGCCCATAATACCAGGCTTGAAAATAGTTAATCATACGTCCTCTCTCACCAGAAGGAAGGCCTTGAGAGGATGAGTCATAGGACAGGTTGAAAATGGAGGTTTTTTAAAAAAAGCACCCAGATGACAAAGTTGTCTGGACTACGCTGCTCTACAGTGGGAGGCCTCTGAAAACTCAGAGAGCTCAGCATGGAGAATGATTGAAGTTGATAGGAAGGTTTCCAATCTACTTCACATTTTGACTGACCCTACCAGTAGTATTTGATTAAATCCAAAAACAAGAACAAAACAACACAAAACATGCCAAGCACACCAAGCTAGCATCAAGCCAGGGGTTCGATAACATTCACTGAACTTTGCTCTGAACCATGGCAGCATGAATCTTCTAGCCATGCAGCCGTTTCTGTGGTGCGGCTGTGCCTAGGTGAGCGAGGGGTTGAGTGGAGGGTCTGATAGGTCTCCAAGCAGCACAAATATGAAGATTTCATAGACAAGGTAAAGCCTACTGTCGCCCCTTTGAAGTCTCAGCTTTCTCCTGCTTCATGAAATCTTTTCATAAGGAAAATTTTATTCTATAATGAGAAGAAAATGATTAAGGTTCCACTTGAGAGCTATATCACAGTAATTTCAAATAATAAGTATATTTTTGTAACATTAGAAACTTTGCTAAGAAGCATTGGAGGGCAGAACTTTAGGAGTTTGGAAAGAAAATGAAGAGAAGTGGGTAGAAGAAAGAAAATAGGAATAGATATTTCATTTTTCTCCTCAGACTTTGGACTGACGCTCTTGGGAAATGGTATATAACTTTTTTTAGATTTACTTTTGTTTGGGTTGCAACCAGGACTCTCACAAATAAAAGTTTGGTTCCCGATGGAACTCTACCCAGGCCTGCCTTCAAGCTGTGTTCAACTTGTACAATGCAGATAGCACACTCCAAACATGTTTCCTAGTTCTAAGAACTCAGCCACAGATTAGAACAGTATTTTCCATTCATTTTATTTTTTCCTGTTAGTTATTTCAGTGTTTATGTTACCATAATTTAATTTGCATATAGTACATCCTGCATTACCATATATCTATATCCAAGGGTTAGGTAACTTATGACATGCACATGCTTGCCCTAAAGGCTAATAATGTGTCAGTCAGGAGCATAATTTCACCAGAATTTATTTAATTCTTAGTAATTTTCATGAGTATCCTATTTTTATTTGGAATAAATTTCTTTCATCCTGTTCTAGGTTTATTTTTATAAAATAAATCCTACTCCAAATACATATATACATTTCTCCCACTTTTGCAATAGAGTCATGAATTCAAAAAAATGAATTATCAAAGCAACCATCGTGTGCTGTGTAGATTTATGGGTGTGTTTTTTTGTTTGTTTGTTTTGGTCTTTTTTTTTTGGTGGCTTTTATTGCATTAATTTATACTTGATGTTTTTCTTGTTCTATTTCCTTCCTTCCTTCCTTTTTTCTTTCTTTCTATCCCCTCTTCCCCCTGCGTTTTTTTTTAATTATTTATTTTTTTTTAGTATATGGAAGTTCTATTTTGGTTGTTCTTTCTATCTAGGCTTGGAATTCATATTCCTTTACTTTTTTCCATAGGCTATAGACTGAGTGTTCTGACTTCTGCAATTTCTCCTCAGTATTTTATGTTCTAGTTGTTCCAGAGTGGCAATTTTATTTTATTATGGAAATAAAATTTGCCCATTCAAATACCTTTAAAAAATTAATGATTTTATCTTACTCCCATTGACTCCTCCTGTCTTTTTCTTCCTCTCAACAACACAGGTTATTTTTCTACTTTTATATCCATTATTTATGGTGCTTACTTACTGACATTTTAGTTAACTTAAATTTTCTGAAATTTTAGACTTTACTTTCTAAACTAAAGCATATCTTTTTTACAATCTTGACCTGCTTTCAATTACCTATATTGCTCATTTTCTTTAACTCTTTACCTAGTCTATTTTACACATCTGGAGTCTTTGTTTAAATTTGTAAGATTTAAAATTGACAATAGCTTAAATACATGTTCCGATTTCCCTCCATTCTAAGTTACCATTAATCATAAAACACACATTGAAATAATGAACAACATAAACTGATGAACAAAAACAGATCCGGAGACAGGGAAGCATCGATCAGACTGTCAAACCTCAGAGGGAAGGTAGGGGAGGGTGGGGATAAGGGGGAGAGATCAACTAAAGGACTTGTATGCATGCATATAAGCCTAACCAGTGGTCATGGACAAGAAGGGGGTCGGGGCATGAGTGGGGAGGGGTTTGGGATAGGAATGGGGGGGTGAGGACAAATATGTGATACCTTAATCAACAAAGAAATTAATTTTAAAAATATGTACATAAAATGGGAGGAATTTGCTGATAAAAAACACACCACACACATTGATTTGATAACAGCTTTTTTGGTAAATATAAACACACACGCCATACATATTTTCTATGTAAACATACATATATACAGAACATATATATTCATATTCACATATAAAATAATATATATTTATCTATATAAAGAATTTATTCTTCATTATCCCAATCAAAGTATAAGCCTCCTTCACATTCCAATTCTAAACATTTTCTGAAGTATTTTTGCCTAACGCTGGTTATATATCAATATGACATGTTCATTTTCAAAACCCAAACTTAAAATCTTAACCTTATTATCACCTTTCAAGACATATCAACAATGTAATCCACATTTACTATTTACCATATTTAAATTACTTTCAATTTTCCCTAATTAGAATAATATTGCTTAAAGTTAAATAGCTGCTCTTAAACATTACTGGAAAATTATTGGTTGATAGATAGTTGGTGCCTCAGGGATCGTTCATTAAAGTACATTGTCAGCCATACTAACCTTTCCTTAGTCTGAAAAATCTCAGATGTAAGTAAAGTGATTTGGTAAATTCTATTGCCTAGAGTTGAATTGACTGTCATGTAATATGCAGTACTTTATATTTTCAGTATTAAATAGCACTGCATATAGCATGACAGTCAATTCAACTTTTACAATTTAATAAAGTATATTGTAAATAACTTTTTATGTAACACAACTATTATACAATAGTATGTAACCATATTTTCAACATTAAAATATTTTTTACATGTTATACATGTTATAAGAGATGTTAAGTACTTGGGATGTATAATTAGGCTCAGCTAAAACTCTAGGGTAGTTATCTAACTGACCTTAGTTCTAACTTATTTTCTCATATGCATAATAGGATGAATAAGGAATATTCTACAGGGGGAAAAAATGAGAAAATGAAATGTGCTCTCAGTATGGTGCTTGGTATAAAATAATTGCTCACTAAATGATAGATTTGAAAAAATAATAATACATAAAAATAATACTTCACACTTGTAAGTAATAGACATTCCTATAGACATTTCTATATATAGACATGTATATATACACTAGAGGCCCCATGCATGACATTCCTACACTGGGGGAGGGGGGTGAGGAGTGGTGTCCCTCAGCCTGGCCTGCGCCTTTTCACAGCCTGGGAGCCCTTTGGGGATGTCCAACTGACGGCTTAGGCCTGCTCTCTTGTGCCTGAGTGTGATCCCCCTGTGGGAGTGCACTGACCACCAGGAGGCAGCTCCTGCATTGAGAGTCTGCCCCCTGATGATCAGTGTGCATCATAGCAACCAGTCATTCTGCCATTCGGTCAATTTGCATATTACCCTTTTATTATATAGGATATATATACATAAGTATGTATATTTAAAGCTGTGTTTGTTTTCAGTGTAAGAGGTCATCTCTGTAGAGGCTCTGTAGGTTATACAGAAAGATTTGACATCATTGAACAAAGCAAAAACTGACACTCACACTGATTTTCCTAGGCCTGATATGTTGAGCACTGGGACTAGATGCCATGTCTCTGGCTGAGCTTTACTCTGCTCTGTTGTCTCTCTGGTTGGAAAGTAATATGTGGAAGGAGAACCCTCAGGACCCCAATCACATTCATAAGAATCTAGACAATTTCCCTAGGATCTCCTTACTAAAGGGGAAATGTAAGTTGTTTAGAAAGATTTTACGCAACTTGAGCTGGAACCTACAAGGATGGACTAAAACTCATGTCAATTTTTTGCTGCTTTTGGCTTGAAGGGGCAGGTGAATTTGGTGTTCATATGGAGCTAAACACACCTGGTCAGGAGTCAGAGAAACTAAAGGCAGATCCAGGGGGAAGAGGGAGAAGTTTCAAGGCCCCTCTGCTACCTACATGAGGATGGGAGCCAAAAAATAAGTGATAACGTGTATGAGTCACAAAGCAGCTCCTGCTTTACTTTTGTCCTGCAAAACCAGGGGGAAAAGGTCTCTTTGGTTCAGCCTAACCAAGTTGACAGATTACAAAGCTACAACTGGGGTTATAGAAAAAGGTGGATATTCATAAATGCTCATATGGCTACAAATGCAATAACAAGGCAGGAAGTTATATACTCAGAGCTAAGAATGTTGTACATGCTGAGCTTAAAATATGCTTCTCTGATTCATTCTTTTATTCATTCCACAATACTTCCTTATGCAACTACCTGGTACTTCATGTAAGGTGCTATACTAGGTAAAAATCTCTCTATATAAAACCCTAATATGCAAATAGACCAAACAGTGGAACAACTGAACAACAGGTTGCTATGACGTGTGCTGACCACTAGGGGGCGCGCACAGAACATGGCGGGCATTGGCTGCGGTTGGATGGTGGAGCAGGTGAGCAGGGGCACCAGACCAAGGAGGGCGCAGGTTGCTGATGGTGCCAGCCCCGCTCGCACCCACTGCCTACGCCAGCCCCAATCTCTCCGTGCTGTCAGTAGGTGCAAGCGGGGCTGGTGCCATCAGCACATGGGAGTGGAGGCGGGAACGGGGCTGCTGGCAGACAGGACACCAGGGTCCACGGTGGGAGGGGCCGGGTGGGGTTGCAGAGGATGGGCCGAGACCCACCCCTTTGCCCACTGCAGCCTGGTGGCCCACAGTTCCTTTCAAGGTGCAAACATTTGTGCACTGGGCCCCTAGTTATAAATATATAATGAAGTCATCATTAATTCACTAACAAATATTTGAGTGGTGACTGTGTTCCAGCATTGCTCAGTTAATGGGAATAGTGCGAAAAGATACAGTTCCTTCCCTTTGCATATATTACATCAGATAATGTTCACATAAGATATAAGACATCATTACCTCTGTATTCCAGGTTACAAGACTAAAACCTTGAAATGGTTAAATGATTTGCCTTAGACCATCCAGCTAGTGGTAGTAATGTCAAAACTTGTACCAAGTTCTGTCTGAGTCCAAAGCTAGTTCTACCAATGTTTATGTGATATGGCCTCCCTTTCATCATTTATGAACATTTATGTCTTATCCACTAATTTTTAAACTTCTCTGAGTCCAATAAATATGAAATATTTATCACGTTATTCTCTTTCTCCAGTGCATGGCACAGTACAATATATACCCATCAAATCAGCTTCTTCTGTAGGACGACTATGAGACATTAATCTACTTACACAATACTCTAAAAACAAATATTTCTTCCTTAAGTCCTGCTTATATGTTGGGCCCTGTTCTAGGTGCTATGGTAGACATCATACAAGAATGAACCTCTCTTCTCAAGGAATCTCAGAAATGCTGGAGAGAACAGTTATACCAAGGATATCTTAGAGTCTTTAATATACAAGTAAACATTTGGGATTCTTTAAAAGGGACATAGTGTACCAGATTGTCTCAAATTATCCGATCAAAGGCCACTTTCCCTTCTTTGATTACACTCTGGATTGCCAATGCCACTCTAAAGATGTGATATCCAGAACGTTGCACACAATCCATATCTAAAACAATCTGGCAGAGAACATGGTGGGACTTCTATAAATAGAATAGGTGCCTAAATTGTTTATTAACATTTCCAGTGCTGGTCCTCAGGGTTGACTCTGGGAATAGTGTTTGTTCATAAAATGATACTTCATCTTTCCATCCTAACACCCCAATGATACCTCAGATACTTAGTTTTTCAGTTAGTTATCAAATCAATCTTTTAGCTAATAAAGGTAGAGAGGTGTAACCCTTCCCACCATCAAAATAAAATGTGTTCTGAGATGCAAAACCTGAATAAATATTGTTGAAACAATTTACAGGTAAGTTCAGTTTCAAATATCACATAGGTAGCTACTTACCAGTTTCCTACAACACAACCCATTGGATCATAGAATAGGAGATAGCAGGATATAGATGGCCCAGTACGATCCAAGTACAATGGTTGAAAAAACACTGGAATAATATTTTCTGTTGCTGATGAACCAGAAACTTTATAATCAGGAAGAGTATCAAAGCTCATGGTTAAGAGAAGACTTTGAAGCCATACCAATAAAACCCTAGCCTCTTACTTAGCAAGATTTATGATGTCTCTAAACTACATTAAATAAGATAATGTGTATGAGGCATGCATTTGTAAGGGGTGGAACTTTTCCAAAATGAAATACTGGTGATCACCGAGACAAAAGAATAAAAATAGAATCAGCTTGAGTATCTATAACCAGTATTTTTGTGAGTGTGTACTTAATGCAAATTGAGCAACTCAACATATTTTTATTGGCAAACACTGAGATAGAATCCTAGTTGTCTCAGTGGTTTGCTCCATTAATCCTCCTGTACATTAGATAGGTAATATATAGATAGGTAAATAGGTAGATAGGTAGATAGATAGATTTAGATAGATATTGATGTATGTGATATACGTATATGTGACCTGATTTGGCCGGTGAAGAGACAGAGGCTAAGAGAGCTGTCCACGATGATACAACTAGTAAATAGAAAAACCAAAATTGAAAACCAGGTTTCTTTCCTTCCAAAGAACTTACTTTATACTGTACTCCCATTCTCTCCTCATTAACTAACATTAGTAACTCACTTCTCTTCCTTTATCTCACTTTCTTTTTCTATTAGAGAATGGGCATCAACTTGATTATTTCTACAGTCTCCCTTTCAGTTCTAATTCTCTTGGAAGAGAAATGCAATTCCCATTAGTCACAGCATTTCTAGTGAGGCTGAAAAATATATTTATATCTTCTATCAACTTACTCTTCTCATTTTTATTATTATTTTTTTTCTATATGCCTAGGTCTCCTGGGTCCAGCATCCACATCCCTGTCTAACCTGTCAACTTTTCAAATAAAGTAATGCCTTTCATTACATTTTGGATGCCACACCAGTTTAATCCCATTGATAGAGGGCTATGCAATCAAGTTGACAGTTGGATGATGATTTGAATGGTCCCTGACTCATTACTTTGTGAAGGATTTGGCATGCCAATCAATGGGGAATGAGGTGCTGTGCCTTGAAGAATGACAGTAATCCATTTTCCACCAATTGACGTGATGAGTCCTTGACAGAATCACAAGTTATGGGGCCAAAGCCAAACATGATTTGGCACATGCCTCGTAGCACTGCCATTTTGCAGACCCGTAGGGTATTTATCAAAGCAGTAGCCTTCTTGTCTTCTGCTGTCATCGGCCACACACTCTCAGGAGGCAGTCCAACTTTAATAGGCTTTTGCAGGTGAGTAATGGACAATTTCCTTGACCTTACCTGGTATACTTATCCAAAATGTTTCTGTAAAGAAATAAATTGGACCTCCTAATTAGTCCCACCCATGCTGACACACCTAAATTTATTCATCTGAGTGAGAGCTGTCTTTCAAAGTTGTCGTCATTTTCATAGGGAAGGCTGTCAGCATTCTGAATGCATTTGGAATTTCTTTAGAAATTTTCTTCAGAACTGGCATTTGAGTCCCACTTTCAAATGACATTGTTGTGGGGTCAGAATTGTATCCCCGACTTGATCATTTTCCATGTTAATCTAATTTGCCTTTTGTCTATTTCCCCAAACAGTTCATCTTAGAGTATTGAGCATATTCATAAGTAGTACTTTTAGGTCCAAATAAACAAAAGAAGCTTCAGAAATTTTTCTAATGATATCTGACCATTGGATTAAGAATCCATGTTCTGAAAGTGGTTAGTTTGAAAGCTCTGATAAGACATATTTTAATGTATACATTCCCATATATTTTTAAAGCATCAATAACTCATTTCTGATATAGCATGATAAGTAACATCAAAATACTCAAATGATTGTATAAGCTGCACCCTTTCTCTATGCATTGCCTTATTTGCAGAATGCTTCTTAGACATATTACCCTGTCATGAACTATCAAATCCATAAACACTTTCCCTATATTTTCTAAAAAATAAAAAGATGATAGTGAATCCCATACAACTACAGAAATATTCTAGTGCTGCCTTCTGGATATATTTACTGGCCCAAGAGAAAAGGATTCCCCATAAGAGAAAGCATATATTTACTACCAAAAAAAAATTTAAAAAAATGCAGCATCTATGACCAAATAGTCTAAAGAGAAACTTAAATAGAAGCTCACTCTTTCTCCAGCTGTGTCCATGTGCACTGGGCTTTCAGTTAGTATTTTAGTTATATACTCTTAAATATGAACACATGATCAGAGACCACTTGACATTTGAGGAAAATGAATTTTATTAACTAAAATTGTGTTTAGCAATATCTCTGCAATCCTACTATCCTTATTAGTCTGTAGTATTCTTTTCATGTCATGGCTTTGTTGGACTTTGATATATTTAGTAATTCCTGTGAAGTCACTTCTTTCATTCCTTATATGTGTAATGTTTTGTTTTCTGTCATCCCCACCTCTCCCTCCCTCCCCCTCCCCCCGCCCCGATTATTCTGGCAAGAAGTTAAGTGATTTTATTCATTAAAAATCATGTTGGTTTAATTTATTTCTCTGTTTTCTATTGCATTGCTTTTCACTTTGATCTTTCTTAATTATGCTTAATATGCATTTAATTTGTTCTTTTTTTCTGGTTTCTTAAAGTAAAAGCTGAAGTCATTGAGGTGAGACCTTTCTTTTTTTCTCATATAGGTATTTAGTGCTATAAATTTCCCCCTAAGTACTGCTTTAGTGGCATCCCACAAGTTCTAATGTCTTTTCATTTTCATTCAATTCAAAATACTTTCTAATTTCCCTTTTAATGTCTTCTTTCACACATGGACTATTTAGTGTATGCTATTTCGTTTTCAAATATTTCAAAAAATTGTCTAGACATCTTTTTGTTATATAATCTTAACTTAATTCCATTTTAGCAAAGAACATACTTTTTAGGATTTATGGCCTTTTAAATATATTAACTTATTTTATGACCTAGCTGGAGCAATTGGTCAGGTGGATTCATTGGTCAAGTTTTCTATATGCTTACTCATTTTCTGTTCACTTGTTCTACCAATTACAATAGAAGTGTTTGAAAGTTTTGACTACATGTATGGATTTTCATATTTCTCCTTGCAATTGTACCTGGTTTTTTAAAATCCTCACCCATCACCCTACTCCACCTCTACTTGTCCCCCAACCTGGGATCAAACCCTCAACCCAGGCATGTGTCCCGACAGGGAATGAACCAGCAACCCTTCAATGCAAAGGATAATGCCCAACCAATCTTGACACCCAGGCCAGGCTGAATCCCCTTTATCATTATAAAATGGCCTTTGATATCTCTGGTAATATTCTCTACTTTGAAATCCTCTTTGATAATAATACAGTCATACCAGTTTTCTTTGGATTAGTGTAAGCATGTTATCTTTCCCCCCATCTCTTTACTTTTAACCTATGTGTATCCTTTATTTAGAATGAACTTCTATTTGTCTTCCACAGTGGGAATTCAACAAATAACAACAAGAACTGGAAAAAAAGCAAGTTATTTAGATGCATGGGGCAGGGGCTCATAAAAAAATATGAAAGAATACAAAGTAATTACTTCCAGAAGTGGAAATTTATGGTACAGATGGGTGAGGCTAAATTTGTTCATTATTCTCATGAATTTTGAGGAAATGTTGCCTGTTAAACTGTATACATATGGAAATAAAATTTAAAAACTAAACTTACATGGAAGAAAATAACATGAAAGTCTTAGTAGATAATTGCTTATAAAAGGTGAATATCTAAAAATTGTTATTCATTTAGCCAATAAAAATAATGAAAACCAAAAATAATGAAAACCAAAATGATAATGACTAACATTTAAATTTTTAAAAAATTTCAATTACAGTTGACTTTTAATATTATTTTATATTAGTTTCATGTGTATAGCATAGTTAGTAGTTAGACATTTATATAATTAACTAAGTGATGCCTCCGATAAGTCTAGTACCCACCTGTGCATACATTGTTACTACAATATTACTGGTTATTTTATCTATGCTATACTTTATGTCCTTGTGATTATTTTGACTAAGTTTTTGAGCATGTACTTAGTGCTGAAGACTGTGCTAAGCACCTTGTTTAAATACCATGCTGTTTATGTCATTGTTGTTGATGAGTAAACAGAGTCTTAGAGAGGATAAATTAAAAAGCTTTATTGAGGACAATTGGCCATAAAGAGCAAAGAAAGCATTCCAGCCAGGCCTCTCTGATTCCATACTGGGCACTTCAACCTGTGAGCTAATTGACTTTTTTTAGAAGCATTTATTTCAGTCATTCATCAAAACTGTGCCAGCTTATTAAAAACCAGTTTTTTTTATGTCCTTTCCCTATGCTGATAATAATTCTTTAAAATAATTTCAGTAACTTGACTACATATTTTCTGTTTAATTTGTGCCACTTTATCGTAACTGTATTTCAACTTTCCCCTCCAGTTTGGTTTGAATGTCTTGTTTTTACTTGGAGTTTTCTGAAAGTACATTGAAAGGAAATACAGCTAAGTCGTTAAGCAGACATTCATTTTCCTTTTCCAGGATAAGAAAAGCTCCTGAAGAAGTGCCTATTGGGTGGGCATGTGGAGTGGGGCATGAATAAAAGTGAGAACCCAATATGAAGACACAGAAAAGGGAGAAGGAGACAAAAATAACAGACAGAAAGACAAAGGATAGGAGAATGGAATCCAAGATGGCGGCATAGGTAAACACCTAAACTGCTGCCTCCCACAACAATTTAAACTGCAACTAAAAGACAAAACGTCTATCACCCAGAACCACGGGAAAGCTGGCTGAGTGGAAGTTCTACAACTAGAAGGAAAGAGAAAAGAGCATTGAGACGTGCACAAGCGCTGAAAAGCTGAGGTACGGAGGCGCGTGATCTGGGCTGGCTGCGGGCGACTGGGTGCGTTGCTTTTTTCAACCCGAACGGAGACAAGCCCCCGATTACTCTGAAATCCAGGCTCTGGGGAGACACAGGGGACCCAAACTCCCACGGGGAGAAGCTGGACTGTCTGCCAGTGAGGGTGGCTTGCTTGCAGAGCTGCGTGCAGGAATAATTGTTTACTGCACTGGAGAACGGGACTCTCAGAAGCCCTTGGGGACCTTGGGGACGCAGAGCCCGCTAACTAGCAGCCATTGCTGTTTGCCATGCCCTAACCTAGTGACACCCTGAGGCCCCGCCCTGCACAACCTACAAACCCACCCAAGCTTCAAGCAGAGGAGTTAGCATAAGAAAGGCCTTCCCTATCGCAGCTTAACCTAGCAAACTTGCAGCCCGGGTCAGATAGCTCCAAAACCTCCAAACCCCAAGCAAAGAGGAGAAAACTGCAGCTCTCACTGTAGCTCCTGCTGAGTGGCCTCAGACAGTAGTTGACCTGCACCCCATTGGGGATCCAGAAGCCAGTGTACCTAGTGGCTCAGTGTGAGACACCAGATTTCAACTCCTCACATCCATAAGTGACACATTCAAGAGGCAGACTCAGTGAACACCAAAGCCCCACTGAAACAAGTCCTGCCCCATAAGCGTGTCTTCAGTGCAGCAGTTCTTCCATTATAGACACAGGGAGTGCTCACAGCTAATTGGCCTGGAGGTCAATTCCTCCCAGTGTACCAACAGCAATTAAGGCTTAACTGCACCAAGACTTTGCACTCAGCCCACAAAGGGGTGTACCAAGAGTGTCCACATCAGGTGATTGGGGAGGCTGAGCTACTGCCCCCTATAGGTCACCTACCACACAAAGCCACTCCATCAACACAGGGAAGCAGCCAAAATGCAGAAACAAAGAAACATGTCACAAATGAAAGAAATGGACTTACAAGTTCAGGAAGCGCACAGAACCCCATACAAGAGGAATCCAAAGAGGACCACACCAAGACACATCATAATTAAAATGCCAAGGGCAAAAGACAAAGAGAGAATATTAAAAGCAGCAAGAGAAAAACAGTTAATTACCTACAAGGGAGTACCCATACGACTGTCAGCTGATTTCTCAACAGAAACTATGCAGGCCAGAAGGGAGTGGCAAGAAATATTCAAAGTGATGAACAGCAAGAACCTACAACCAAGATTACTCTACCCAGCAAAGCTATCATTCAGAGTTGAAGGTCAGGTAAAGAGCTTCACAAACAAGAAAAAGCTAAAGGAGTTCATCACCACCAAACTAGGATTACACGAAATGCTGAAGGGTATCCTTTAAGAAGAGGGAGAAGAAAAAGGTAAAGATAAAAATTATGAACAACAAAATGACATCAAATACATACCTACCAACAAGTGAATCTAAAAATCAAGTGAATGAAAAATCTGAAGAACAGAATGGACTGGTGAATATAATAGAATCAGGGACATAAAAAGGGAGTGGACTGACGATTCTCAGGGGAAGCAGGTGTGAGGGGTGTGGGAAGAGATTGGACAAAAATCTTACTCCTGTGGTTGAAGACAGTGGCGGGGGGTAAGGGCATGGGGTGGGGTGGGGAATCAGGTGGAGGGGAGCTATGGGGAAAAATAAAAGAGGAACACCTGTAATAATCTGAACAATAAAGATTTATTTAAAAAAAAAAGAAAAGAAACATAAAAAAAAAGGACAAAGGATAGAGATAGAAGAAGGCAGGTGTCAGAAACAGAGGCAGATAGAAAGAGGGGCCAAGCAGTCACAGAAATTCAATGTCTGATGCCCTTTAGATATGTTAACTGAAAACAGCTCTAAGTATATGCACCATTATTTTAGCAATGTTACTATTTTCTAAAACAATGGGAAATTTTGTGGGTTTTTTTTTTGCTTTTCTGATTTGGAGTTAATTTACCACTTTGTATTTGCAGAGTGGTAGACACAGGACTGCACAGTACGCTGTGCCTACACATCCTGAACTGTTCTGCAAGGCAAATATCGGATTGCCCTCCCTTGTGTCATTTAAATATCATAAAATTCTTATGAGTATGAAGAACTAGGAATGACAGAAGAATATACTAAAATCTTTGCATAGTCAGTTAGCAGGCAAAGATCTGTCACTTGTCAAATTTTAGAGATTTATTAGGGTTTTTTTTCCCATATTTCCCCACCCTCCTTCCCAAAGTCTGAATTGTAAAGGCTCATCTGGCACTAGAATCTTCAAGGACAGGAGCCACAAACTTCTATCCCTTTATTAAAAAATTCCGGTGTTATATTTCAACTGAATTTCATAGAGTAGGAGTAGGACAGTCAAACCCTTTTATTGCTTTGCTCATCTCTTGCATTATAACCCCTGTGCAAAAGGCTCCTGTGGTCTAAACTACTGTTCTTTCAAGTCCTTAGATCCAACATCAGAGACAACTCAAGATGTTTGATTTTATATAAAAAATAGTAAATGGGTACAAATACATTGCAAGGTTATAAACCAATCAGGATTTTAAGATATATTGGGCATGGGTATCTTACCAAGGTTGCATGTAATCAGCATGTGGATGAAATCATGAAAGATTTAGCCCATTGAGGATTCACGTATTATGTTATTGTTACCACGGAGGTTTCAGGAGACCACATAATTTTATAGATATACTAGCTGCAGGCTACATAAATATGCCCAGTGTCATCATCCTCATACACGTAATCTGTCCAGGTCTCCAGTTTTGATTCTGTAAACCCACTTTCATCGCATGATTCATTTGCTAAAACTTTCCTTGAATCCCCTTTTGTTTAAAGAAGTAAATAAAACTTCCAGGCTTCCGTCATGTCTTCTGTTACCCACTTTATTCTTCTCTTCTATTAATCTTCCCCTCCAGGTGAACCAGAATGTTTACCACCCTCCCTCTAAATCTAAAAATTTAAAACAGTACCAACAATAACTACCACCAAAAAATGGAAACAAAGCCCCTCTAAGCTCCTTTATAGTGTGTTCAAATTAACCATGTCATTTCATCTGGTCTGCTGCCCTTGTAATCAAGGGGTTAATGGCTTGGGGTGCTCTATTCAAGAGGAGAGGAGACATGATTGTTGCAAGCCTGTTTTATTTACAAGTAAAGGAGAAGGGAGCTTCAGCCATTGTTTATAAGCACTATTTGGTCAATTACTGTTGATTTCGTCTTTGCAGTTGGCTATACTTATTAACGTGGGTTCCTGTTGAGCTCATCCTGTTTACAGCTGGTCTGCAAAATATTTTACTACATTTTAACATTTAGCAAGAATAGCGTTTAGTAAGAATGGCCCAGATCTGGAGACCCTTGTCCTGTCTAACACCCTGACCCTCCTTTCATCTCCCAGGTCAGTTACTTTCAGATCCACTTATTTGATATTAGTCATATATCAGCCTTCAGCTTGTAACAACTTTTCCACTCCAATATTTGTTGAATTTTTAGTATTTATATTTACCCTGGGCTTAATTTCAATTTCCCTAGACCCTCAAGGAGTTCAATATTTTAAACTCCTTGAGGGTCTAGGTTATATTGATTAGAGGGCATGGTGAAGCATCTGTTTGATTTCAGGTTCTTTTCCATGCACTTAAAAGCAATGGTTAAGTTACGGAGAAGAGGGGTTGATAGTAGAAGGTAGCCTAGGATTGAGATGAGGGATAGTCAATTTTAGAGATATGAGTGATGGTGGGTGGCAGGGCTTAGGAATTGGATGTGATTCATATATGAAATAGGGATCGTAAGCACATGTCAGTTGCATGGTTAAATAGGTATTAGCATGTTTTACTTTATTTATTTGGATGGACGGCATAGAAATGGTACCAGTCACAATGTCCAGCTTTGTTACATGTGTGAAGCCTTTTGAACTCCTACAAAGAGTAACTAGTTTCTCTAAAACCATGTGGCACATAGAGTATTAACTGACTGACTATAGGGCCTTCTGGAAGAGGCAATTCTCCTATCGTACCCATAGTTAAGGATTCATTATCTTGAATTACATTTGTATTCTGGTTGAATGGTGCAATTTCTCAGCTGCAGTTAATGCATTTCGGAATCATTCACACATTGCTCTTACACTGCTCTGTGGCTGGGTGTAAAGGTGACAGTGAATGTGGGGATAATCAAGAGAACCCTAATGGAAAAAGACCTAGGGAGCCAGGACCTTAAGACGTCTTCTGAGAATGGGGCAGCTTTGTGTACGTGATGAGAATGCTGTGTATCTCCCCTGCACATGCAGGTTGGAGGGCACATTCCTGGCTCCCTCTTGTTCTCCTGACTCATTGTTTCAGAGCATTTCTGTGTGGGTCTGTTTCGATCCTGACCCCTACTGCAGGTCAGCCCAAGAAAACGTTGTCTTACTGGCGGATTGAGCCCTAGCTTTATTTGACTTGGTGGCAGTGGGGTCTAAGGTCTGGAGAATTTTCCTTTAGAAGATATGAAATTTGTCAGGTTATAGCTGCTGTTGTTTATAGAAACTAACTGAATTAGAGATCATTTGAGATTTAGCATGCAGGGGGCTCTTAGTGGATTTTTAAAATCACTTGCTTTATTGTGGTGCCTTGTAGACTTATGGCCTCTTTGTGTGACTTAGAAAAACATGTCTTCCCTCTGTGACATGGGCAGTGCCTTCCTGAATGTAGAAAAACTGTGCCTTCCTTGTGATAGCTGCCTCCTTACATCTGATGCACAGACTGGTGAGCCCCCATCCGCACTCTTGACTGTCCTTTGTGAGACACACATCCTGCTACAACCACATGAAGGCACAACTGTCCAGTTAGTCCAATGTTGCAGTCACTAGTCACAGAACATGAGTAATCTGTTACTGTATTTCAGTGTGACTTGATTTATAGAAACATTGCTATTGTTCAGCCACACAGATGTGTGCCTTTTGTTAATGCACACACCCAATCTTCTAGGAATACTTGTACCAGCGTTATAATTATTAGCTCTAACAAATAAGATAGGACACATGGAACAAAGCAGACTTCAGTGTTTCTAGGGGGAAATATAACAGTTAGACTAAAGAAAAGCAAAAAAATGCAAATTATATTTAAACTGGATTTATAGTGATAGTCAAATGGGAATAGAAATTAGACTCATGTTACAAACACGTGTCTGCTTAGTATCTAATGTTCATTCCCTCCTTTTGAAGAAGGTGCTGCCTTTAGCAAACACAGTTTGCATGGTATGCTCCATAATTTAAGTCAACCAATGGTTTCCCCACATTCTAGCAACCACTTACCATTAACCTGTGAGTCCCAGAGGATCATCTGAGTGACGGCTTGGTGTTGAACAGCAAGAGTATCCAGAAGAAGTAGAAAATGGGCCCCTCTCTTTGAAGAATTTGATCTACGACTGGACAACACAAGTCTTATTGTAATCAAGAGTTAAAATGCACTTTATTTTTTATCTAGTTGTTAGAAATGAATGAGGTAACATTCATGTACTAGGCATCCAGAATGGACTAAGTTTCTGGATACCGAGAGAGAATTTGAATGAGTATTTGATTCATTTGTACTATTTCTAGATTCTGAAGAAAATGTAATCCCAGGGTTTCCTTCCTGGAACAGAGCATCAGGAAAGACCAGCTTCGTCAATTCCAACAATGCGTCTTCTCAGATACCAGTCCAGGTGAGAAGTGGCTGACAGATGCAAAGGTAAGAAGGGAAGTTAACTTTTCCGGGCGGGGCCAGGGGGGTGGTGTATATGTGTGTGTGTGTGTGTGTGTGTGTGTGTGTGTGTGTGTGCGCGCGCGCGCACACTCATGGGTGTATTTGTAGTAGAGTGGGAATATTGGACTCTAAGAGCTGGAAGGTGCAGTAAAAACTGTCACACCTTATACCATCATTTTAGAGATAAGGACACAAAGACCTTGGAACGGCTAAATGATTTGCCCAAGGTCACACATTCTTAGCCTTCAATTCATGGAAATTATTGTTACTTTTGGTAAAGCACAACTCAGCCAAAGGGGCCGGAACTCTGTACCAAACTTTTCTTCTTTTCCAGCATCATCAGAATCTGCCACACATTACTGTGGTGCCTCAGGAGGAAGCGAGGGAGTCTTAAAAACCATCCAGCTCTCTAGCTTCAATTGGCAGGTTAATCAAAAACAATTTTTTTATAGCACAATAAAGGACCTGAGAACAGTGGAACATTAATATTTGTTTCCCAAAGAGTGGACCCTGAGAGAATAAAGCTGCATGCAGTTGAATTACAGTGCCCATAGTGTGGGCGATGCATTTTGCGTTGCTTCATTTTACACTGCCATTAATCAGGCAGCAGAGAGCAAAGGCTGCCTCGCCAACTGCCGCCAGGGCACCCCGAGAGAGTTGTCACCCCCAATCCGGGGGACAGCAGGCAGCTTTCCTAAGTATCTTATGTGATTACAATATACTTTTCATGAGGCATTCTTAATAAAACAAAAGGTGGCCCTCTGACAAAAATGTCATCTGTTTTTTATAATGTAAAATACAGCAATTTTATCAGCATTAACACTGATTGGCTGCCATTAGCCCCTTGCCTTCTAATAAAATTTATGATACCTTTCAGGAGCCCAATTTGATAGAAAGTGAAGTGATTGCACCCTGCTTAGATATCTCTCTGGCATCTATTCCAACAATAATGCGGTAATTTTATGCATGAAATAGCACAATTGGCATAAATAGTTATAATACTGAGTGCTGTCTAAGGAAACTGGCTGGTGGAAAATTAGAAAGCGCTTCACACTTTTGAAACAGGTAATTAGGATTTCTCTTCGTGCTCATACAAGGCAGACTGGAGTTTCATTTTATATTTCATGTTTCATTAAAATAAAGGTGTTAAAAATAAATGTTGAGTTTAAAACTGCATATATTATGAAATTAAAGGCATAGTACTCGGTAAGGGGTACAAAGTGCAATGGGATATCGGAATATTATATTTAGTTGCAGCAAGAATTTTTTAAATATAGTTTGGACAGGTAATGTAGTCTTATTTCAAGTATGTTACTTGGGAAGGAATTGATTTAGAAATAAATTGCATTCCATCTTTAGATCTTTAGCCCAAGAAGCAGTGTGCTGCCTTGATTCAAACTCTAATTGAGGATGATCTCTTCCGTTTAACTGGCAGGTGAAGGTAGGCGTTGTGTCACGGGGGACTCACTGAGCAGTTGTGAACTTTGCATTGGGCTCAACAGTCCCCTGTCTGTTCCACATTTCCATCCTGACCTTGGCTGCTCCTTCAGACCTGAGCCAACCCCCAATGGCAACTTTTTTATTCTCCTAGACTGTGTTATGGTTGGGGGAGGCGGACAAAGAACTGTAATGACACCATTGTATTAACCTTTACTGATGACCCAGCTGAGTGCAGGCTTTTAAGTTTTCCCACATGTGTCATTCAATTTGTCGCTCTGGCCCCACTGACATGACACCATCACCATCCCAGCCACAGACTAATGACCATGGTTGTGAAGCCAGCATGTTATAGAAGGGAGTACCCAGGGCTAAGAGTCCACTAACCTGGAATTCTGTCCTGTTTATCCTAATTACCCATGTGGAATTAGGAAAGACATTAAACTTTTGTATGCCTCAGTTTCCTCATCTGTAAAATGGTAATTGGGTCCTCATGCCCTTTCTTAGAAGTTTGTTCTGAGGACACAGATAGCAAAACAAGTTGAAAAGAGATAAGGCAAAACACAGCATTACACAGATGCACAGTGTATTGCTATGTTCTAATGAAGAAGTTCATGCAAAATGAAAAGAATAGTATTTTTCTATTATACAAATGTTTTTCCTGCAATGTTTGGAGATAGGAGAGCAAGCTGTGTCACTGATTTAGAAAGATATTACAAAATGCTGTCATAATTTAAGATGTACAAGCCATAGAAAGAGCAGCAGCATTTATTGTGACTAAGTAAAATTGCAAGGTCCCTGGCAGTTATTCTAGTTTTCAATGGAAAAACATAAAGTAGGGAAGAAAAGAAGCATTGCTAATAATTTCACTGTAAATTCTGTTTATTATTTCTATCATATTTTCTAGTGATTGCGATGTAAAGCTGTGGCCTGTTACTGTAATAATATATTCACATTCTCAAGCAATTCTGGAAAAGCATCTAGCCCATCAGAGAGGTAATCATGCAAAAGAAATTTGGGGACAAATGCTATTTTCATTAACCTTTATTAATGACACTAAGTTCTACACTAAGTTACTTTATGTTATAGTTATTGTGCATCTATAATTAAGACAACTTGCCCAAAGATTTTTAAGAGGATCTTTTACAACAGCCATTGAGACTAACATGTTACTCTTCACTTTATCCTCCATCTGCCAGTAGGATAATCTTTCTAATTCATAAGCTGATCATATTATTTTTTTCCATGTTGTAAGAACTTATGCTCCCAAGAGAGGCTGTCATGGGAGACATGTCAGCCTTTTCTTCCATATTCTCTCATTTATGCCTCCAATGGAGGAAGAATAGCTCAATGATAGATTAGACTTAGAGGAGAGTCCATTCTCTTTCCCATTTTCAGATCTGACTGGCTGAAGGATAGACATAGCCTTATTAGCTTTTCTTTCCCAGTAGTGAGAAACTTTGAGTAGACTTATTTTTTTTGTTTACTACAGTAATTGTGGAATTAAGAACCTGACTCACAGTAGGCACACAATCAATATTTATTGGATAAATGAATGAGTAAACACACTGGTGTGTGGGACAGTAAGTGCATCAAACCAGAAGACACAAATTCTCCTTGGGGTGGGTTGTCTTTTTTTAAATATATTTTATTGATTTTTTTTTTTTTTTACAGAGAGGAAGAGAAAGAGATAGAGTCAGAAACATCGATGAGAGAGAAACATCGATCAGCTGCCTCCTGCACACCCCACACTGGGGATGTGCCCGCAATCCAAGTACATGCCCTTGACCGGAATCGAACCTGGGACCCTTCAGTCCGCAGGCCGACACTCTATCCACTGAACCAAATCAGTTTTGTCAGGGGTGGGTTGTCTTGAGATCTAGACCAAGAAAGAAAGTATAGGAAGCCTAATCATGGCCATCCCTCTGGACCACATCCTCAGATACAATGTTGTGGGATATGAAGTGGATACTTGCCCATCTGCTTGACTAGTGTATTTTTTTTTTCATTTTTCAATTTGATTCTAATTTGTAGAAGCTGACAACTGTGATATACTTTCACTTCCAGATACCAACATTCATTCCCTCCTTGAAATGAAGAATTCCAATTTGATTATCACGTAAATTCCAATTGTATTATCCTATAGGAAGCCGTGTGTTATCCTATAGGGTGGATAACTGAGAATCTCAATCAGGGATAACTGAATGAAGAGAAGCTTATGAGGAAGACTAATGATATATAGAGGGAGTAAAAATAATATATATTGCAACAAAGCACATCATAAAAATGTGTTGATCCAAAGTATTGTGTTACATAGAAAAATATTGACATGATATGCTAATAATAGATGCTAATCTTACATACTTTTGTAGGTTCTGCACTTTTTAAAGTCCATTTTAAACATCATTATATCTGACCTATTTCTGTTTCAAGATGGTTCCATTTAAGTTTAGATATCCAAAGCACTTGTTCATATCTCTAATGTGAACTTTGGCTTTCATCACAAAGAAACATATTCTTATAATTCCAATAAAATAGTGCAGAGTATGCCTTTTAAAGAAACAGACTTTTAGCATTGGAAATTGCCTTTTATATAGTATCTAATCCAGAAAAGAAGTTATGGCAATATCTCTGAAGTATCAGTTAAGGAACATAGTAGTTTACAAAATGGAGCCTATTTTATTCCATCTAAGTATAGTCACCACACAGATTTGCTTTGAAAATTAGCCATATACTTTATGCTCCAAAGAAAGAGAAATTGATCAGTAGGCAAAGAATTTCCATAGACAAGAATCAGTAATTCTTGTTACATAGAGAACTGGTAACATAGGATTTTGCTTTAGGTTTACTTTTTGCCAAAGAGTAAAGTTTGCTCTGAGTAGTCTCCTTCACCACATCCCAAATAGGGTATTACTGTTGGCATTAATTGGCACCAATGACAATCAGTTGACATAGGTAATTAAAAAACAGAATCACTCATCAATGTGGTAAGTGCTATGTCTAGGATTCTGTTTGAAAATCTAACTCTGCCTGAAGCTTCCAGAGAAAGTTTCATGTAGGAGTTGTCGCTGAGGCAATGGCATTTAGGAAATCACGGGGTACGTAGAGCATGCTGAAGCCAAGAATCTACAACTGGATAATAATAATCTATTAACTGGGCTAATAACTAGAGAGTATGATATTCATGGAAGAGTGGTTGGAGATGGAGCTGAGCAGATATATTGGAACCAAGCCATGTGATGGCCTAGAGTGCCAGGCTAGAAGCTGGAGAATTTTCCTCTCTGGGTCATAGGGGCTCATAAAAGCCTTTAAGCAGAGAGGGGCTGGGTCAATAACATTTTAAAAAGGTCACTCTTGAGACCATGAGAAGTAGAGTCAAAATTGATTGGGAATCAATGGAATTTGTTTGGGAATTTTTTTCCACAAAAGAAATGCTGATAAGGAAAAACAGATTGATATTTAAAAGGTATATGGGAAAGTTATATGGATTTGGAAATGTTATGAGAGGATACCCAAACTATACTCTTCCCCAAATAAAAATATAAGGAATTTTGAGGACTGGATCAAGCTGGTAGAATCCATTGACACTATATTTTCGTCTCCACCTTCCAAGAATTACCAAAGCCACAGGGAGAACAGGCATACTTCTGTGATGGTTACCTCTATTGCTAAGTGGGAAGCTTTGATGTTATTTTTCACAGCTTTATAGGTGACTTCTCTGGGAAATGACATAACACAAACCATGATATCTTAAATGAGGAATACAGAGAGACAGTTTGTATGACTGCTTCTTAGCAATATAAGGTGACAACAGATGCAAACATTTGTGTGTTAGAGAAAGAGTTTGTACATGCTTTGCTTTCTTCTGCTGATGTTCTTTACTGGCATCTGACTTTACTCAGGTCTTCCTTGATAATATCCGGAGGAGTTAGCTGCTTGACACATACACACTTACATAGACAGTGGGCCTGCATGAGTGGGCCTCCTTCCCCCAACCTGTTCCTCCCTTTCTTGATCTTTCACCCTAGGTTATCAGACCTCCCTTCCTCCACAGCCCACTCACTTGGAGATTGGTTGGAAAGATGCCCTTAGCAGATCAAGGAGTAGATCAATATTAGCTATCCAAAACAGACTTTTTATCCCCTTTGAACAAGTTTCAGTTGTTATTTTCTATAATCTCCAATGTTAAATCCATAATATTTTTAACATTGGAATTCAATATCCTGGAAGTACTAATGAATCATGCAAATACTGTTATTTAATGTTACACTTCACTTAATCTTCTTTTCTTATCAGAATAATTTTTGTAGCATTGCCTCTTTAGTGCTTTTTATGGCCTCCAGGTGCATAAGCTTTGCCCCAGAACAGAGTAAATGGAAAGCTATTTCAGATAATATTAGTGTGTTTCTGACTCTGGGATCAAAAATAAATTGCAAGACATCTTTAATGCTTTAGAAGCACTGTCTTCCTTTAGTTTTAAAGTTCTGAATACGATATAAGGAACTAAGAGATATAGGAGATTAGATATGGTCTTTGTACTCAAAAGACTTTACTCTTTAAATGGGATGATAAAAAAAAGCCATATGTATGTATATGTGAACATATAAATAACAACACACACCATTGTATGATCGAGTGCCAGATTACATGTATATATGCTAAATAAATTTTTGTAGCATGAAAATGAATACCTCTCAAACAAATATATAATTGGATGATGTTAAACTGAACCTTGCAAAAACAAAACTATTTAGAGATGAAAGGATATCATTAAGTTGTTCATTGTGAAAACTAATATTTGCTACCACTTCTATGTACTGGTAGTGGTGAGTAAGCTAGGAATAGCTTCTGACCTAATGGGATTTGTAGGCTACAAAGAAGAAAATAAACAAGGAATTATGTAATATTTGGGGGGAAAGTGATGTGAAATAAAGAAGCAAATCAAGAATAATCCTTAGATTTGGCACTGACTGAATTGTGGGTCCATTAGTGAAGATGGGGAATGACCAGATTTGGATAGGAGAATGAAATGATAAAAGCAGGAAAGAGAAAGGAGTAAAACTGCAGGAACAAAGACCTTTGAGTATTTTAGGGAGGATAGGATCCAGGGTGCAAGGGAAATATTTGGCTTTCAAGTTAAACAAGTAAAGTTCATTCACTATAACAGAAGAAAAACATTGTAAAATGAGAATTACAGGTATATTGGTGACTTTGGTGATGGGAAATATCCTCTTATAATTTCTGTTTCCGCATTGAAATGAAAAGTGAAATCATCAGCAGGGTGAGGAAAAGGAGAAAAGGCTAAAAGTTTTCAGAAAAAGGACAAGTGGTGACAGTGTTCTAGAGGAAATTCCTAAGGGTGAAGGAACCAGGGAAATATGGCAAGACTGAAAGGACATTCTGAGAACCCACAGGAAATGGATCATTATAAACTTAAAGTGAAATCAATTTGCATTATCATGTTTTCCCCCAATCCACATTCCATACCTTGAGTGCACATGTGGGATAGGTAAGGAAATCTGGTTCACCAAAGGGAGAGAGGAAGGCAAATAAAATGAGGGTATGCAAGGCAATGAGTGATTGATCCTGAAGTCTAAGCTGGGGAAGGAGTGAAGAGAAGAAGATACAGAATGGTTGTTGAACAGTGAAAAGAGGATGGTCTATGGATTGGAGAAGAGTGTTGATGAGTTGTTGGCTTAGAGATAGTGGCATAAATGTATTGGGGATTTATGAAGTGGGCTTATAGCTGAAATTTTGGAGGGAATGAAATTACTGGTAGGACAAAGTCTAGGGTGTGATTTGAGAGTGGAAAGCTTTGCTGAGATGGGGAACTCTTATGGCCAGTATAATCATGTGTAGTTTAAGAAAGGTATTATTTGGAAAGGCAGATGTGAATAAACACAGGAACTTGATTAAGACTAGCTATTCATTTGAAGAGGAAATATAAATAGAAATAATTGAATGTGACCTTGATATCCGAGTAATAACATTGGCAAACAAATAATGGTCATTTATATTCTTGGTCTCTTATTAAAATGAACAAAAGCTTCTCATCTCATGAAAAAATACAAGCCACATGAAATATATCCTAAAGAATTTCTCTGTTTCCTCCTGTGATTTGCTAGTCTCATACCATTTTGTAAGAATTAGAAAGCATTTGGTTTGCTATAATTGTTATAAGTGAATCCATGCTGATTTCTAGTAATTCTACCTTATCTTTGAAGTCCTATGACCACTTAAAAATTATAAATTACAATAATTATGTGGAATTTAAGAACATAGAGCTAAGCCCTTCCTGAATTTAAAAGAAAAATGTATACAAAGCCATAGTGACTGAAAAGGCTTCAGAAAATAGCAAGAAAGATATCACTTGCTATACCCAATTTCTTATTTCTTAAAACTATTTGGTTGACATATTTAGGTATAGTTTTGAGTATTTCTTACTCAAGAGAGAATTTTCATATAAAATCAAGTATCTTTCCCTCTTCTATTTATCCCATTTTAAAACCTGAGATTCCAACCATAGATTCTCCCCTCCTTCACATGCTGGCATGGTCATGGAACTCCCAAATTTCAGGCTTGGGTTTATGAATTACAAAGTGAGGACAGGTAAAGTCACCCAGGTGTGGAACCTCTACGTGCCAGAAGTTCCCAATCACTGTTTTTACCAAGACCAGTCCTAAGCACATCGTCATCTAAACAGGAACATGTGCCTGAGATAAAAGGATATTTATTCATGAGTAAAAGAAAAATATAGCCGACACAATAAGACAAATGCCATATTCAAATAAGGTTTTTTTAAATATCATTTTTCTAACTTACAAACATTAACTTTAGTTGTTTGAGAAACCCTAATGAGCCTGATGAGCTGGTTTGGCCAATGGGGTAAGTACTCAATGAGCCCGTCCTGCCAGTTGTCTTCCGAGCAGACTTAATACAGCAAATTGCATTGAGACAGGATCCACTGATCTCAGAGGTGAGGGTGGTCCAAGAGAGGACAGTGGATTAACTTTGTCTCTATTCCAGAAACTTCTTGAATTTGCACAATTAGACTAGCCTACTCATGTAATTAACTCCCCAGGATCATTTCTACTTAAATAAAGAGGCATCTACTTAAAAAAAAAGGTGATGGCTAAGCACTGGAGACCAGTCTGGTCAGTTTCTGGTTATAAACAGGATTGTAAGGCAAACACCATTCTTTTTTTTTTTATATTTTATTGATTTTTTTACAGAGAGGAAGGGAGAGGAATAGAGAGTTAGAAACATCAATGAGAGGGAAACATCGATCAGCTGCCTCCTGCACACTCCCCACTGGGGATGTGCCCGCAACCAAGGTACATGCCCTTTACCGGAATCGAACCTGGGACCTTTCAGTCCACAGGCCAACAGTCTATCCACTGAGCCAAACTAGTCAGGGCCAAACACCATTCTTAATTGCACTAAATTCATACATTTGAGTTTATCAA
Source organism: Corynorhinus townsendii (assembly GCA_026230045.1). Lineage (NCBI taxonomy): Eukaryota > Metazoa > Chordata > Mammalia > Chiroptera > Vespertilionidae > Corynorhinus > Corynorhinus townsendii. Next base: position 15,630,136 of record JAPDVU010000007.1, read on the forward strand.
AAGACTAGGTTTTTGTTCATTTATAGAAAAGTGCTATTTAAGGACAAAGAAAGGAGAGGTAAATGATTTTCTCAACATGTGGTGTGTGCTATTCACTCATAGGCGGTTGATACATTATCTCATTTAAGACTCTTGCTTCATATTTACTTTGTCCTGAGTTAAACCTGCTTCTCTTCTGTTCACTGCAGAACTTGTTGTTCAGACGGGATACAAGACAAACAAATAAACTCGAGAACAGTGCAATAGAATTAATCAAGTCTAAGATTCCAATATAGGCTAAGGGTTAGATATGTATGGTGGATATGAACACTTTGGCTAACTATAGCTTTCCAATAGGCTGCCCTGAAGAGTAACTCAGAAAAGAGTTTCGTGAATGGGTCACAAGATTTCCTACCAATATACTCTTTTACCAAATAGCAGCCATAATGCCCTAAACCTGTGGTATTCTGGAATGCCTCCTGTCCATCTGGCTCTCTGAGGATCTTTGCGGAGTTGTGTGTCTGGTGCTTATTCTTTCAGACCTGAAGCCATCACTGCCACACAGTCCAGGCTCACACACTGCCCTGGGCCTGGGTACTGAGTGGTAGCAGTTTGCTGACCGTCTGAGTGGTGCTTGTTTAGTTATTTCCCTACATTGAATCATCAGGCACAGGCTGCAGGTGACCAGCTCTGCCAGGAGCAGTCATCAATTCCTGCATTAGCAGCAGGAATGAAGCTAGAACAAAGCTGATGGTATGGGCATTGTTCAGTTTTGCCAGGAATTTCAGTGTATTGTGGTTGGGGCAATATGGGCAGAGCAGGTTTATGAGGCCAGCTCTGTTCTTGGTCCCACCAGATAAGTTTCTAATGAACTTGAGACTCCAAAGCATTCTTGCTGTTTTCCCTGGATGCTCTGGTCCAGGCAGCAGGATGCTGTTTCCCATTGTGGGCATGTTGGAAATGCAGGAGGTATTCAATGAGAAGCTCAAACCAGTCTGAAATATTTATTAAAAAACACACACACACACACACAATAGTATTTCATTTTAAGATCATTGTTTCAGTATGTTTGCATGCATTTAAAAAAACAACATTGTAAATCTCATAATAATGCTACTAGGGATAGCTCATTTTTTGAGCATAAAACAATATTAAAAATTTAACTCGTTTTAGGGCTATCATTTTGGATATGAAATTGTAGATGAGTTATTTGATCTCTTGTGAGTTTGTTCACCTTAAAAAAAGCTCAAGCCATATTAATCTGTCCAAATTTCAAGTTAAGTAGGTTCTAGGAAGTCTCCTGGTTTTGATGGGTTGGCAAACAGGTTGGAGAGAGAATAACAACAACAACAAAAGAGACAATTAGAGTACTGAAGAGGAAAATTGTAATGTAGTGCCAATTTGTGTAGCACTGAGGGTAATTAGGCTGGGAGGATTCAGGTGGGAGGGATTAATGTCAATTGAGTAGCCAGGTATGGTTTCACAGAGGATGAGAAATTAAACAAGGCTTTGCCAGATGGATTGAATATGGATTTGATATGGAGAACATAAGATGGCGATAAATTTAGAGATAACAGCATAAGCAAAGATGCAGGGTTGGGAAGGATTCTGGTAATATTAATAATGTTATTCACACATGCCGTTAAGCAATGTGGCCGAGACAACATTCAGAGCAGGGAACATTTCATTGATTATAGTTTTCAGTATTCACTATGTGCTTTACAAAATATTTAAAACATATAAGGAGTTGGTACTGGCCAAAGCAGATGTAAAACTGGAGTCAAACAATATAGGGCTGTAATTTTAGCTCTGCCACTTATTAGCTGAGTGATCTTGGCCAAAGTATTTAAATCTCTCTCTATTAGTAGACTGATTTCTAGGATGGCAACAATAATGCGACTACCTCATAGAAATTTTGTGGAGAGTGGAAAAAAAAAGAATGTAAGTGAGACATAGTGCTTGCTGTGAAGGAAATCAGTGAGTGGTTGCTAGCATTCTGATTGCCATCACAGTTATAATTTTTGGAAGTACCAGTAGTGTTCTGACCTTTACAATATGATTAGATTGATTTTAAGTAGCATGGGATAATGGTTACATGCATACAGAATCAAAGCCAAGTAGGGAATTTATATATAAGGTGATCATATATCCCTGTTTACCCAAAGCAATCTCTATTTACACCTGTGGTCCTGACATAAATATTAAAAGTGCGTTTTTTTCCCACTCTCAAATATATCCTGGTTTGGCCAACAAATTATGTGGCCATTCGTATCTCTTATAATCAACACAGAACAATAAAGAGCAATGTAGCTTTTTAGGCAGGAGGAATGATGGGATGGGATGGGAGCAGTGTTTTAGGAAGATTTCTGTGGTCATGGCATCCCAGAAGCTTAGAGAGAGTGTAAGTCAGGAATTGAAAATCAAGTAACCTGCTCTCACTCATAGCACCCTAGATTCAAACAACAATGAGAGTGACAAGAGAGAATTCAAGATATATCCCAGGGATAAAAGCAGGATCAGGAGAAATAGGACCCTTTCTTCTTCCTGAATGGACCCCTGACCCCTCACATTCCTCACTTAGTTCTCATACCCTTCTTAGTACAACTCCTGTATAGATTCACAGTCCTGAATTGGTGTAAACCCTATGATCAGGGAGCCAACTCAAGCCTACCCTGAAAAGGAGCGCTGACGCTCCTACTCACTCTGACTTCATCTATGACAAGTGCATCAACTCAGAACTATGTAAGAAATGATTCTTCTGCCCAGCCAGTTTGATTCAGTGGTTGAGCATCGACCTATGAACCAGGAGGTCAGGGCTTGATCCCTGGTCAGGGCACATGCCTGGGTTGTGGGCTTGATCCCCAGTAGGGGGAGTGCAGGAGGCAACTGTTTAATGATTCTCATTGTTGATATTTCTATCCCTCTCTCTCTCTCCCATCCTTTCTGAAATCAATAATATATATATTTTTAAAGAAATGATTCTTCTGCAATGATTCCTCGACTTGCAGGGCATATGTTAATTGTCCCCTCTCTGAAGTGCTCTGAACATTTATGTAGAATGACCCAGTGCCATGCTCCAAAGTGGGACCTGTTCTAGTTGATATTTCAGAGCATGCCAGTCTCAAAGGGAGCATACTTCCCTAGTGAAGATAGGGCAGTTTGATTGAGATGCTGAATTCCTTTTATTATGTAAAAGAAAAAAAGGCAGAATGTAGGATGAGGGACTCTAGTGGCTAGAGAGACCTTTCTTAGCTGAGCACAGGGATGCATGATCGTGAGGAGGTAGAAGCTGATATGGGTTGAGTTTGTTCAGATCAGCACCACAGACTTGAAGCAGCACTTGTATGCACCAAACTGACATGAAACCTGGATCAGGAGAAAATTGGAAGCATAAAGTCTGGTTTGGGGATGTTACACTTCAAATGTTTTCTGCACAGACTTTTAACCAATCCAGTTGGAAGGAGGACCATCCTGTCTGAATAAGGAACAGGATAGAGTTACCTGTATGATTTAGGTGGAGGCAATAGAGACAGACTCCAGGAGGGTGGAGCCTAGAGCCCAGAGCCTTGGCACTGTAATTTGGAGGACAGACAGGAGAGGACCTGTGATGTTTGGAGAGGGACTTTAGGGAAGATATATATCTGTCCTGGGTAACTATGTGGTTGTGTGCTATGGGGTATGTACTGCAAAACCTTCCATCATCTCCCAAAGGTAACAATTAAAACAGAATATTCTACCCTATCTAGGTTTGGCTCAAGATTAGAGCCTCAGCCCTCAGAGTAAAGGGTTTCAAGTTCAGTTCGAGTCAAGAACACATACCTTGGTTGCAGGCTCAATCTCTGGCCCTGGTCTGGTCAGAGCATGTGTGGGAGGTAACCAATTGATGTATCTGTCTCACATTGATGTTTCTCTCTGTCTCTAACACTTTCTCTAAAAAAAAAAAAAAAAAACAATGGAAAAATATTATCCTGGGAAGATTAACAAAAACATAACACACACACACACACACACACACACACACACACACACACCACACACACACACACACACACACACACACACACACACACACCACAAAAAAACACAGAGCAGTTGGCACTGATTTCTGATGCTTTTGGTGCCCGGGACACTATTTCTGGGCACTGTAGGGGAGCTTTGTCTTGTGGCTAAGAGAAGACAGTGAGGACATGGGTTGAGTTTGTTCAGATCAGCACCACAGACTTGGAGCAGCACTTGTATGCACCAAACTGACATGAAACCTGGATCAGGAGAAAGTTGGAAGCACAAATGCTGGTTTGGGGATGTTACACTTCAAATGTTTTCTGCACAGACTTTTAACCAATCCTGTTGGAAGGAGGACCATCCTATCTGAATAAGGTGTTTCTTTGGGAGTGTTTTCCTGAAAGATTCAAACTAATTAAGCTTATAAACTTTTAATTGCTGAGGAAGAGCTCTTAATTTAAAGAAAAGCGAAAGGGAACTCTCTGGTAAAGCACAGAATCCTTTTGTAATGCAAATAACCCCTCCCTGGTGCCATCATATTGTCTTGTAAGTTTCTGAGTTGGGAGAAAACGCTGGGCCCACCTGTACTCCATTCACTGCACACTGAGAAAGAGGAGCATAATAGATGGGGAGCCCTAGGAATATTTCAACCCTAGCAGCGTGGTTCACTGTTGTCTATGACATGTTGTTAAATTATTGATACCCAGCCAGGCGTTGGGACACAGGCTTTGTTGTTCTGAGCTAACAAAGCCACCTGAGAGAAAGCCGTAATGAGAGAGCAGAGACTTATCTGTGGTGGGGTGAGGCTGCTGGGCAGTGAGTTTTGCCCACAACAGAAGAGGCTACAAATTATTTGGATTGACCACTCTTGCAAAAAGGAAGAGAAAATAGGTGCATTAATGAAATTCTTACAACAGATGGCAAACTGTCCTTCGATACTCTGGTGAGGGAAAAGAAAAAAAGAACCACAAAACTTTCAAAGATTATTTTATATGAGTGTATCACACAGACTCCATTTACTCCGAGGACTCACAGAGAACTATCTAAGAGACATTCAGATAAATTATTTAACGGAAAATGACAGAAAAGAATTAGAGAAAGAAATTTTCCCCATCTCAACTTAAAACAACAATCCACTCTGTATCCATGGGTAAATCTCTGGGTCCAGATGGTTGCCCAACAGAATTTTAGCAAACATTTGGAGAGATAATAAGGCCTGTAACAGTAGATAATTACTCACTTATATATGGCTCAGTGCCCCCTCATCTACATTAGTTTCTATAGCAGGTTCTTTGCCAAAAGGAAGGCAGCAGACCCCTGTTTCATTTTCTCCCTTGTAATATTCTCCCGTTTCACTCTTCACAGATGCCAGCAACCATCCTTTTTATTTCGGTGTCCTTATAAAGACCTTTAAGCACAATGGGAAGGTGAGGAGACATTAAATATTACTGAAATGGGATATGGAAACAGCCACTAGGAAGTCCTCCAGGAAAATGGGCAAAGGTCCAGTTGAGTTGTTAGGAAACATCATCCGATTACCGTGTTTTGGGAAGGGAGCGCCCATTTCCCCTTGCCCCCCATATCCCCCACTCATGTTCCCAAGAGAAGGAGTAAACATTGGCATTTTAGGAGCATGTAGGATTGAATGTCCATCCCAGAGTATCAAGAGCAGAGGTCACAGCCATTTTTGACAGTAAGTAGTTCATAGCTTTTTTTTGCCAGGGGCTTAATGGAGGCTGATGAGTTTAGCTGCAATCTGTGCTCTAAGGCTGAGAAGCAAGGGTGAGGCTCCACACTGCCGGCTTCACTGACCAGGATGAAAAAGGTCTCCATACATTATAGAAGCTTATGGACGATCATAATCCTAATCTCCTGTAGATATTTGTTCTGTCTGCAGAGAATTTTACAGAGATGAACTAATTAATCCTCTCACCAACCCAATGATTTCAGGCAGAGTGATTTTCCCCATTTTATAGATGGGAAAACTGAGTGCCAAGAGTCTTGCCTTTCAGTCTTGCCAAGAGTCACCACTTTGACAAAGAAACACATTTGAAATGGGCACGAATTACTGAGTCAGTTCAACCACGGTCAGGCCAGGCTTTTTCTCAGTTTTCTAACTAGGTTGTGACATACACACACAGAAAACTCACTACTGTTTATTGATCAATGCAATGATGATAGTAGTATGATAGTAATCATTGATAGAGTGATTAATGTGGACTATACTGTACATATGTTGGATCGTTCAGTCTTCGCCATCCTTTAAGACAGCAGCTCTCATCCTTGACTGTGTAGTATACCTGGGGAGGGGAGACTTTAGAAATCCTGATGCCCACTTCCCATAACAATAAAATAATAATCCCTAGAGGGTGAGGACTAGACACCAGACACAAGTGATTTAATGTGCAACCAAAGTTAAGGACATTTTGATTAAGAAAGCTAGATGCTAAATAGAGAAATGGAAAGCTATCCAGAGTTAATAATATGGTGATATTTTCTTTTTTTTTGTGTGGTTTTTTTTTTTTTGGTGAAAGAGACTGGAGTTATAAGATGAGTAGAAAGACTAGTGGAGGAGATACAAAAGAAAAGGGATCAGTAATAGAACATGTTCCCAGAAGAAAATAAGAAAATGAAGATTATATCTCTTTTGTGTACTTACAGATTCCTATGGTAGCATCTATTACCCTAATTTTTTTTGTTTGTTTATATGTCTGTCTTATTTCCAGACTATAAATTGTTTGAGGTGTGGAACACTGGCCTAGTGATTTCTTATATCTAGCACCTTGAGTAATGTCTGGGATATAATAGGTTCTCAGATGCAGGGTACATGAAAGAATTAATTTGAGAAATTTAAAAATCTTTACTTCATGTGACTCTCCAACTCTCACAGTGCTTCAAGCTCATATCATTAATCAGTCTTTTAGAGTAAAGCTCTTATAACCTGAGTTAAGAATTGGTTGTAAGGACATTACAATGCACTGTGCTACCTTCTGTCATTTATGCTTCTGCATAATTTGTTTTGACTGATTAGTCTATCAGTCACCAAACAGGAATCACAGGAAATAAGAATCTAGACAGGTTGTCAACATTTGGTGGTGGTAGAGCCCAGAGCATTGAAGTTTGCTTTTAAGCTTTTGGGAGTCAACAAGGGGAAGGTCTGAAAAGCCTACAATCAGGGTGACCAACCCATATGTATGTGTGAGGGGATGTGGGGGTAGTCATGGAAGTCAACTGCACCCAAACACTGGTGTCTCAAAGGCTATCTCTGGAACCAGAATCATACATCATACGATCATGCTATTGCTTAGCATTGTTTATGCTCACCAGTTTTCTATGCAGACTCCTCAGGAAATTGGTGAATAATAGAAGATGCCACTTTTCTTTCAGATGGGTTGATTCATCCCAGAAGGCGCTTTTTTTTTTTTTTTTGTAAACTATGGGATATTCTTTGTGTGTACAGAAAAATATCCCTACAATGTTCTAGTTCAGGATTGAAGCCAGCAGGACCCTCACCCAATGCTCAATTCTGCCATTGGCCAATTCCCAAGGCATAAATCCATCTTGTTCTAGTCCCACATTGAAAACTGAACAATCCTGCCAAATATTCTGTCTTGCCTTGCTTTGGCTATAACCCAAACCTGTTCTTTTCTCTCCGGAAAGTCTGCTCTATGATCAGCATATTATTTTTCTCAGCTTCAATTCTTTCCTAAATATTCTTTTCAGTTTCTTACCTTAATCGTGAAACAATTTCACTTTGAAAATCACTATTCAAAGTTATTGATCTCTAGCCTCAACTTTCCTTCTTTTTAGTTAGTTGCTTGTACAAGTAGCCCTCCCATGAATCCATAAATATTCACTTTTACTTTGACCCCTATTTGTATGTATGTATGTTTGTATGTATTTATTTACTTACTTACTTATTTATCTATTTATTTTTGCAATCCATGAGCTTTTAATCTGGTTTCATCCCCCTTTCTATTTAGCTTAATTTGTTTAACCCATTATTACAATTAAACCTTACACAGATAATAAAGTCTATTGCTCCTCTGTCCTTTGTTATTCTTATTGGGACAAACTCAAGCCTTAGATGAAATTATTATGGGAATATGTAATGTTTTATTTGAAAAATACATCATATAACAGAACATTGTGATTCCACTGTGAATTTATGATCATCAACCCCAACTGAGCCCCTATAATAGTACTAACTCATAATTCTGTTATCAAGTTAATTTTCTTTTCAATTTTTAAATTGCCTATTTCAAACCTCTTCCATTGTTGTTAATCTTCTGACTCTTCTCATCTGTTCCTATCTATTCTCAGCGAATGATTTGATTCTTTTTTTGAATTCCAAGTATTTTTTATTAATTTCTTTATTGATTAAGGTATCACATATTTGTCTCATCCCCCCATTCCCATACAAACCCCTCCCCACGCATTCCCCCACCCCCCTGTTGTCCATGACCACTGGTTAGGCTTATATGCATCCATACAAGTCCTTTGGTTGATCTCTCCCCCTTACCCTCACCCTCCCCTACTTTCCCTCTAAGGTTGACAGTCTGATCGATGTTTTCCTGTCTCCAGGTTTGTTTTTGTTCATCAGTTTATGTTGTTCATTATCTCCCCTAGACGAGTGAGATCATGTGATACTAGAAATACCCTTATAAGAACCGAAAATGAGACAAGCAATAATGGTTATGCTGGGAGGCAAATGAATCAGTCTGTAGTGAGTTTCTTTCTGGGCCAACAGTTCTTTTGAGTCCCAATTTCAATGTCAAACAGTTCCTTATGTGTACATGTCAGCAATGATATTTCAGTTCTGGATGGTAGTCAAATGGTGGTAATGCAGGTCTGACCCTCTCTGGTTTGGTCCTGGGCAACCTGCAGTGACGCACAGCTGCTGACTGCTAGTATGGCAAGGCATTGTCAGAGTCTTGGACTGTTTCTCTTCTGTCTTCATGGCTGGAGCAGTCCTGTCAATTCCTCTGTGTTGCAGGAATCCACATGGTCTTGGAGGTATTTTCTGAAAATATACAAACTATTCTTGACCAAAGTTAGTAAAGGAATCTTTTCTATAAATTTGAGTTGGGATCCTTTCTCATTTTTTGCCCAAACGATTTTCCTTTGGCTGGTTTTGACACCATGTGTGTTTTTCATGAATGCCTTGCTGTTAGCATTACAAATGAAAGTTAATTTTCTAAAGTAATAATTTTCTAGATGTAATTTACTTACAGGATATTTTTCCTTACATGATATTCTTCTACTGTCCCCCCTTTTTTGATTTAAATATTAGGAGACTTTTGGAAATTTTATAATGTAGTCTTGATAGCTTTTAAATTTTAATTTTTTGCACTAATATATGAGTGCTTTAGGTCCATTACATGTTACGCAATTTTACCATGAGAAAATTGAAGCCATGAGATAGGAGTGCCTTTGTCTTTCCAGCTCCATGACCATCTATACCCGTTCTATTTTCTTTCTGTCAACTCTTTCCTACATTATTTAGAGACAGTATATTCTTGGTTAGATGTTCCCTCCTTTGGAACCTCTACCAAATCCTTTTATAGAATTATTCCAATTAGCAGTTAAACAAGCACCAGTCTCTCATAAATAAAATTTTACTTTCAACTCTACTCTCACCTTCCAATACTATACCATATCTCTCCTTAACTTAAAAGTAAAATTTTCAAGAGATTTTTATGTGTTTTTTTTTTTATTTCCAATGTACTGTTGAGCTCATTTTGATTAGACTTCCATCAAAACCTCCACTACTCCATCAAATGCACTGGCCACCAATGTCTATCACACCCTAAAATCAGTTTAACACTTTTTGTGTTATTTTGTTCTTGACGTCTCAATAAAATCAAACATTTCTAGCTTATTTCCTTGGAAAATCTCTTTCTGTTGTTGGCATTAACATCATACTTTTTGTATTTACTTCTTTGAAAATTTCTCCTCAATTTTGCCTTTAAATATCCTAACTCTTTAATGTTTAGTCTTAAGAATGCCCCCCTTTTTTAAACTTTACTCTCTATTTTTCTCCCAGGCAATTCCCTTCATAGAGCTTTCAGATGTTCACTGATGATGCAAATTTAAATCACTACCCTAGGTCAGTGGTCGGCAAACGGTGGCTCGCGAGCCGCATGCAGCTCATGAGCCACCGTTTGCCGCTCTGTTGACTAATGAGTTTGCCGAGCACTGCCTTAGTTTTATGTTGCTTTTTTAAAACTTTATGCCCATATAACATTCAACTAAGTGACATTTCCAATTGTATATTTAATAGATGCCTCAAAATCTTGTACAAAACTGAATCTATGATGTCTTACTCCAATGTGGTCATCTTTTATGACTTTCTCTTTCCTCTTTCCCTTTACCTGCTATTTTTCTTGTTATTGCATTGACTGGAACCTCCAATAGAATGAGTAGAAGCTGTGATCCTGGACATTCCTGACCTCTCCTGACTTTAATTGAAGAGCTTCTAAAATATCATATTAAATATGATGATAGTAATCCAGTAGCTGACACTGCTAGTTACCTGTGCAATATTCATTACCCTCCTCCGTCTTAATTGCTTTTTAAAAGGGCAGCAATATGTTCAGAATTTTTAAAAATGCTTTTCAAATTCCATTGCAGATAAAAACACAGTTTGTGATAATAACATGTAAATTGAGGGTTTTGAGAAAAGCTTTTTGCATTCTTGACATAGGTACTGTCCTTTACCCTTTCCATTTCCTGGTTAGAATGCAGATGTGATGCATGACTAGCAGCCTTTTGCCATCTAAGATTCTGTGGCAGAAAAGTAGAAATATTCTTATATTTCCATACTGTCCTGGACTTCTATTTTTGGACTTTGTACATTATATAACAAATGACAATTTTTTCATAGGATTCTGGTTATTGTCAGCTAAAAGCAAACCTAATTTATCTGGACTTGTGGTAGACAGAATAATGGCCTCTCAAAGTTGTTCACACCCTAATCTTCTGTGTATATGTTAAAATGCATGGCTCTGGGTAGTGTGACTCATTGAGCATCATTCCATGTACTGAGAAATCACTGGTCCACCCAGGTTGCAGGCTTGATCCCCAGTAGGGGGCATGCAGGATATAGCCAATCAATGTTTCTCTCTCTCCTTCCCTTTCTCTATCTCTAAAAAATCAGTTAAATCATATATTTTTTAAAAAGTTGCATATGAATTAAGATTTCTAACTTTGAACAAAGTCAAATAAAGAAAGATTCTCTCAGATTAAGCAGATGGGCCCTTTAAAATTGCAAGGATCCTTAAAAATTGAAGAGGGACATAAAAGAGAAGGTCAGAAAATGAGAAAGGATCCCAACTCAAATTTATAGAAAAGATTCCTTTATTAACTTTTGGTCGAGAATATGTTTGTATATTTTCAGAAAATACCTCCAAGACCATGTGAATTCCTGCAACACAGAGGAATTGACAGGACTGCTCCAGCCATGAAGACAGAAGAGAAACAGTCCAAGACTCTGACAACGCCTTGCCATACTAGCAGTCAGCAGCTGTGCGTCACTGCAGGTTGCCCAGGACCAAACCAGAGAGGGTCAGACCTGCATTGCCACCATTTGACCACCATCCAGAACTGAAATATCATTGCTGACATGTACACATAAGGAACTGTTTGACATTGAAATTGGGACTCAAAAGAACTGTTGGCCCAGAAAGAAACTCACTACAGACTGATTCATTTGCCTCCCAGTATAACCATTATTGCTTGTCTCATTTTCGGTTCTTATAAGGGTATTTCTAGTATCACATGATCTCACTCATCTAGGGGAAATAATGGACAACATAAACTGATGAACAAAAACAGACCCAGAGACAGGGAAGCATCGATCAGACTGTCAAACCTCAGAGGGAAGTTAGGGGAGGGTGGGGGTAAGGGGAAGAGATCAACCAAAGGACTTGTATGCATGCATATAAGCCTCACCAGTGGTCATGGACAACAGGGGGGTGGGGGCATGCATGGTGAGGGGTTTGTATGGGAATGGGGGGATGAGACAAATATGTGATACCTTAATCAATGAAGAAATTAATTATAAAAAAAGAAAAAAAAGAGAAGGTCAGAGAGAAAAAGTGTGAGAAGGACTTCACCATTCATTACTGTCTTTAAAGATGGTAAAAAGGACCACAAGCTCAAGAATGTGGGCAGCTCTAGAACCTGGAAAAGGCAAGGAAATAAGTTATTCTCTAGAGCTCCCAGAAGAAAGCAGCCCTGTTGACATCTTGATTTTAGCCCAGTGAGACCTGGGTCAAGTCTCTAACATACAGAAATGTAAGATAATAAAGGTATATGGTTTCAAGCCATTCTAATCATAGTACTTTATTACAGCTGCTCTAGAAAACTAAGATAGTACTTTTTATGAAGTTTAGGAAGTTTCTTGCTATTTTTGTTGGCTAAAAGTTTTAAGAAGAAATCTAAAATTTAATCAATTGCTTTTCTGACTCTGCAGAGAAAAAATTATAATATTATCCTATTTATTTTTAAACATTATTAATATGCAGGATAACGTTTGGATTATGTTAATAATGTTTTAATTCAAATGATCACTGTATTTCTAAGATAAACAATACATGAGCATGATGCTGAAATTGGTTTGTTGACATTTTATTTAGGAACTTATCATTATGCTAATTATAGTATGATTGGCCTACAGTTATCTTTTTTTATTTAAGATAAATAAGGATTTAGCATTAAGGTTATAATAGCCTTGAAATATGGCTTAATGACATTTAAACTGAGTCATACTTCTTTTTTAATGTCTCTGACAAATTCTGAATATCAGATTTTTATTTTTTTTTCAGAGTTTGGCAAAACTTGGTTGTATGTTCATCTGAGATTAGTTTCTTTTTGAAACAGTTTTATTACGATTTATATATCTACTTGTTATTGAGTTTTTATTGAATTACTTTGGTAATTTATATATTATTTTAGAAAAATTATTTTATCTAAATTGTGCATTAACATGTTTTTTTCATATTACTCTGTGATTATTAAAATCCTTATTTTATCTATATTTTATTCCCTTTTAAAATTTTTATAAATATATGCCTTCACCCTGGCTGGTGTTGGCTCATTTGGTTGGAGTGTTATCCCATACACCTGAAGGTGGCAGGTTTGTTTCCCAATCAGGGCTCATACCCACATTGCAGTTGGATCCCTTGTAGGGGTGCACGTGGGAGGTAGCCAGTCAAAATTTCTCTCTCTCTTCCCCTTTCTCTCTTTATAAATCAATCAAAAATAATCTTTTTAAGCATATGCCTTCTCTCTCTCTTTCTTTATGTTTCTTTCTTTTTTTCCATCAGTCTTGATAGAGATTTAGCCAAAAATAGATTTTAATAATCAATTTTAATTGTATTGATTTTTTATCTTACTTTGTTTTTGAATTGTCACCTGAGGATTCTCTCAGATTAAGCACATCTTTCTCTAAATACATACTTAGAGAAAGAGAAGTGGGAGGAGAGAAAAGGAAACATGGATGTGAGAGAGAACCATCGATTGGTTGCCTCCTGTCTGTCCCTGAGGGGAATTGAACCCAAAACCCAGATATATGATCTGACCAGAAATCAAACCTGTAGACTTTTGGTGGACAGGAGGATGCTCCAACTCACTGTGCCACCTGGCTGAGGCTTTTCTCTTCTTTTTAAATTTGTTGCTCTTATCTTTATTATTTTCTTCCTTTTTTTCTAAATTATCTGATGCTAAATGTACCACTAGTCCTATATTAGTTATAACTCCCAAATTGGAGATTGCATCATGGTTTATTATTATTTTGTTCTAAATATTTTACAGTTCCCACTGTAACAATCTTTTCTTTGACACAAATTATTTTGTAGTGCACCTTTAAACACACACATGCACACACACACATATACACATACATACAACACATAGACACATACACACATAGATGCATATGAAGTTGGTTATATGGTGTAAGGTGGGAAATTCAAAAGCATTTTCCCCTCAACTTTTATAGTCAATTCTTTTAAAATACATTTTTATTGATTTCAGATAGAAAGGGAGAGGAAGAGAGGAATAGAAGCATCAACGATGAGAGAGAATCATTGATCGACTACCTCCTGCAGGGCCCTCACTGGGGAATGAGCGCAAACCCAGGCATGTGCCCTTTACTGGAATCAAGTCTGAGACTCTTCAGTCTGCAGGCTGACACTCTATCCACTGAGCCAAACCAGCTAGAGCTATAGTCAATTTTTAAATTCCAGTTAATATATATTGCCACATATGTCCACTGGTATAAGGCCAACTTTGTGATATATACATGAGTTTATTTTGAGTTGTTTTTCTATTCCTTTTGTCATTCTAATTCTATTCATGTTGTAACATGTATCCATATTTTATTCTTTTTTATTGCTGAGTAGTATTCCACTGTGTAAATGGACCAGTTTGCTTAATGATTTTTCAGCTGAGGGTCATTTGGATTGTTTCTGCTTTGGCGAACTTACCTATAAAGCTTCTCTAAATATATATAGTGGTAATATGCAAATTAGGCTGGGATACCATAATGGTCATGACCAGCTCAGGAGGAGGGGCCTGGCACGGACCCAGAGCCTGAGAGAACAACAGACAGGGTGGCCCGTGCCCAGCCCCTGAGCCAGAGAAAACACAGGGGGGCCAGCCTCCAGCCCCAGCCCCGCTGCTCTGGCACTGGGCTTCTGGAGCCGGAGCAGAGACACAAACCCACAGAGAGGCCAGGTTTGATTATGATCAAGGGCATGTACCTAAGTTGTAGGCTCCTCCCTGGCCAAGGCCCAGGTCAGGGCTCATGCAGGAGGCAACCAATCAAAGTGTGCCTGCCTCTCATGTTGATGTTTCTCTGTCTTTCCCTGTTTCTAAAAATCAATGGAAAAATATCCTCATGTGAGGATAAAAAAAAAAGGAAAGAAAGAAATGTCATATCCTATGAAAGACACATCTTGAAAATGCCTAAAGAAAATTGCCATTTTTTCGTAGTGAGGGGACTGGAGTCCATGTTGATGGAAACATCTTGGTGGCTGCGGCAGCCGGAAATGGCAGCAGCAGAGGGGTGATGGGGGTGGCGCCTTCCCTTGATCAGCCTGGTTGCCTCCCCCAGAGGGAAGCCAGACAGCAGCTGAGGCCCGCTCCCCATGGGGAGTGGCCCTAAACCATCAATAGGACATCCCCTGAGGGCTCCCAGTATGTGAGAGGGGGCAGGGCCTCTAGTTTGTGAGAGGCTAGGCTGTGAGAGGGGGCAGTGCAGTGGGCCTGGGCACTGGGCTTCTAGTTTGATATAAATGGACATGTAGGTTTCTATTTCACTTGATAGAAACTGGGTGTTAATAGTCCACAGTGCTTTGTTGTTGTTCTTTTTATAGCTTATTTATACAAATGATGGTGGTGAGGAGTCCTCTCCCGTGCAAACAAAAGCCTGGATTCCGTCACCTTTCTAAAATGATGAGCAATTTGTCTCCTTTGCCCCGAGAAGCAAAAGTCCTGGCCACCACTATTTGTTTTTAAATCTCAGGTATGAAGACCTATAACTTTAGCATCTTTATTTTGTGTGGTCCATGGAAATATTTACTTTATTTTTAGCTAAGTTACATGCTTTTTGGTTCTCTCACTGTATGGGTTGTCCATAATTACTGTGTGGCAAGGCAGAGGGGGTGATCAGAGAAAAAACTCACAGAACCATCTGGAACCCGAAGCCCCTGGGATTCCCAGAAAGTCCTGCCTGTGTAAAGGACACCATCACCCATCCAGCTGAGCAAATCAGACAACTGAGTGTTATTCTTGATATCTCCATTGTCCTCAACTTCTGTTTACAATTAAGCACACAATTTTATCAGTTCTAACCTCATAATGGCCTCTCAAATCTTTCCACTCCTTTCTATACCCTGCATCTTCTCTGGTCCAGGATCCTGTCATCTCTCAGCAGGCTCTGCTGCAGCTCCTAAATGCCCTCCCCCATTTACCTTCTCCTCTTCCACTTATCCCTTCCTCACAGTGAGATATCCTTTTACAGGTGTACACATATCATCAAATTGCTCTTTGTGTTACGTATTCTGTGGCTTCCATTGGCCTTAGTTTTTAAAGAAATAGATCCTAAGGGGACTGGGTATGTTGCCTACCTGGTAAGCTTTGTTGCTCCCCTTCCCTCACAGTGTGTTCTAATCAAACCAATCACCTCTCAGTCAGTGTCTCATAGATGGCACACATCTCACATAGGGCCTTCATGTGTTACTCTTTTTGCTTCAGTGTTTTTTCAAACTTACTTTCATATATAATTTCTTCTACAACTTAGTAAGAAATCTTCAAGGAAACCTTCCCTGACTCCCCAAACTTCTTCAGGTCCCAATGACCTGTTCTCATTACACTTTGTACTCACAGCAATTCTTTCTTCTATTGTGGAATGCCTACCTTGCTTTCTTTGCTTATCACCATAGCTTTACAACTTGACAATACTAGGTTCTCATAAATACTTCTTGTAAATGAATAAGTAGCTACAAAGATGCTTTATCTTTTAGAGGAGTCATTTAAGTGATATGAGTTGATGAATGCCAAGTGCTTTCCTATCTTTAAATATCTCACCTACAGATCTCTGCAAGTATATCAATCTTCACTGGTTTTGATTAACCACAGAGCTGTCCAGACTTCTCTTTTAAAAGGCAACGCCTTCTAATAAAGCTAATACACAATGTTCTTAACACTGTAATGTGATGCGATTATTAGATTGCTTTCATTCCTGAGGGACAGGCTGTCAGGTAGCATAGATAGCATGACAGAGAATTTTCCAGGTTAAGCTCTTACAAAATTGGGGTAGTCAGGTGAGAGTGAAACTATACTGGCTAGTTCTTTCCCTAATGCATGAGGTACTTTTAATTGTGGTGGCTTCATTCACATATTATAATAGTCAGCACAATCTAGCCCTGGCAGGGAGGCTCAGCCCTGGAGCATTGTTCGGTATACCAAGTGGTTGTTGGTTTGATTCCCAGTCAGCACACATACCTAGGTTGTAGGTTCGATCCCCAGTTGGAGTGTGTATGACAGGCAACCAATCAATGTTTTTCTCTTCCTCTCTCCCTCCCTTTTTCTTTCTCTAAAAATAAAAATACAAACATATCTACAGGTTAGGATAAGCCTGCTGGTTCAGAGTGAGTGAATCTCATTGGTGAAAATGTCCTTATAGTGCCTAGAATTGTTTATTTGTCTTATACTTGGAGCTGTGTCAGATATTTGGCATCTGTGACCCTGATAATTTGGCTTATACCTTGAAAGGTAATTCTATCCTGCTGGCCAAAGGCCTTCTGAATACAATGATGGAACATGTACAATGACTTTTAATTTTTATTTAGTTTTACAGTAAGCAAATATTGGGACAAAGGACTTCTGAAAATGTTCTTCTCAATGCTGTAATAAAAGGGATCTTCTTGTTGAGGGACTTTCTGAATCTTGTGATAGGAAAAATGCTAAGTTAAGAAGTATGGATTTTATTAATACCTAACATTAATTAAGTGTACAGTATGTGCTAGGTGCTATAAATAGCTCTTTTTATTGTATTACTACTCTATTTAATCCTCAACTCCATGGGCTAGCTGCTATTATTATTTTTACTTCTTTGAGAAAAATAATGATTTATTTCATTGGATCTATTTTAAAGAATGGAAAATTACAATAATCTTTGTGAAGAAGAAAGCAGTATAATTATTCTTGAAAAAAAAATAAATTTCATTAAGAATAAACTCCAGAATTATTTGTATCCCCATAGGGTATTCTTTATTATATCAAAGATTTCATAATATATATCCCAAGTTACTCTATATGTCAAGACAAAACTTAATTGGTTGTACAAAGGTAGTGCCTTGAGGTGAATGAAATTCAGCATTGGGGAGAATAGAATTTTTACATCCTTGTGGTCAGTCAAGTTGTCATCTGGACCAGGCCATGCCCCCCTGGGGTGCTCACTTTCACAGTCTTCACACTCTGCTGGGAAGAAATGAGATGGTTATAGTGTTTAGTGTTCTGAGCAAGACTTACAAAGTCATAATCTTCAATTACTTGGTTAGTTTGTTGAGATGCTGGTCTTTAATGCAATTTTTTTTTCAAGAGAGATTTCTGCTGGATTATATAACAATGCACATCAGTACAAGTCATGTTTAGAATTTTTGGGTCAAATCCAGAGAAAGGTTGGTTTTAGCATCCATCATATAAATGTTGCACAACTTTGTACCTGCAGCTTGATTAAAAATGGTCTGTGAGAGGCTTTTTGGTTCATAAAAAAGCCATATAATATCATGAGATGGTGAAGGGATGCTTTTGTTATACTTCTTATGTGTCCAAAGTACAAGGCTGAGGCTAACACAAAAAAAGTTTTATTTGGTGAGCCACCTGGGGAAAGTTAGAAAATTCTATCCGCAGGGACATATGTGATGTGGCATGTTCTCAAGGCACTATTCTCCTATCTTAGAGATGAGGAAATTAAATCCCAGAAAGGTTAAATAATTTGTCCAATGTCAAATTGCCAAATCATGATTGAAGCTCCAGAGTGATCTTCCCCTAGGTGCAGATCAGAGCCCCAAGGGGCTTGGTATGTGCCAGTCACAGACAATCTTAATGTGGCTTGCTGCCAGAATCATGCTCGCTGGGAAATAAATTATTGAAGAAAAAAATATTCAACACCACTACAGATATGGGTCAAGTGCATGATTGAGAACAAAGTAAGGGAAGTGGCATGAAAATTTGGGATTAAACATTTGCTGCGACTCTTCCAAACACAACTGCCTGAGCTAGAGAGTGGAGGCCGTGGTCAGGGTTCTGGGGTTGGGCTCCACGTGGAGGAGGAAATGAAGACCTGTCTTTTGCTCTTTAGGAAACAATGTCTAGAGGCCTTGAACATAAGTCTAATTTCCTATGATCCAAGAAAATATAAATTTAAAAATTCGCATTAAACCTAAGCACTAACCTCATCCCTTTGTAGCATGATCTCAGGGATCTTGAATGCCAACGTGACCCCTTCCCTTTTCCAATGACATGTGCCTGAAAACTTGCTTCTTAAGCTTTACTCCTTTTGTTTTATGTTAGAATCCCTTTCAAAATACAAAATTTTCTTTAGAGGCTTCTCCTATTAAACAAGTGATTCTCAGTCTTTTTTAAAAATCCAGGACATTTGAAAAATATGTCACACTCTTATCAGAAACTGTCATTCACTATGGCAGTGATTGCCAAATGTCCCCACAGCTTCTGAGTCCAGAGGATATCTGAAATTTAGGGGGAAGTTGATGGGAAGGAATAGAAAACCACACCATTGAGAAGGGAATTAGATGTGGACTTACAAGAAGGAAAGAAGTGTGACTGTGGCACCAGAAATAGAAGGAAAAGCAAAAAGGTGGAAACCTTATCAACAAGCTGTTCTGGCTTCACAATTTACCAACGATGGGTTGGCTAGATACAATGAGGGAACAATAATGTAAAAGTTTACTCAACAGCATTTCTTGTCATCTAATAGATGTCGAGTCCACTTGAAATATCACTCTAATAGGAGCTAAGCATTGCTCCTATTAGGAAGGCTGGCTAATAGATGAGAAAGAGGATGGAGTTTGGAGAAAAACAGTTTCTAATTAGTATCTGTATCACCATGCATTGGTTCAGCAATATGGGGTATATTACTGAACCTTTCTGAGAATGTCTTCTATAATATATTGTGTATGGATAACAATACGTGGCTGAATTTTTGTGATGATCAAGGTAGGGACACTCCAGAGCAGTGGTCACCAACCAGTGGTCCACAGACCACTTGTGGTTCTTGAGGTCCAAAAGGTTGGTGACTGCTGCTCCAGAGAATGCTTAGCACAGTATCTACTCAGAGTTCACATTCCTTAGCTTCCTCCTAGCCCCATAACCTGCTTCTCTTCTCCTCACATTTCCCTCTGCTACACCCTGGTTTCCTGAGGACATCCCATTAAGAGAACCACACATCTGAGATCACGCTTTACACATTGGCTGAGCTGTCTGTCACCATACTCTCTTATCTTAAGGAAGGTCCTGCGTACATAAATTCACACCAATGTACTGATAACTGAAACCCAGTTTATGTTATTTTCTGAAATATAGCTGAATTTTCGTAAAAGGTAGCACATTAAGAATTGGAGTTTTAAGAGCAAGAGAGAAAAAATATGAGCCAATGGCTGACTGATGGGAAGTATAGGCTGTATATCTCCCAAATTTTGACCTCCATGATTTTAGACCAGAAGACTGATTTCAGCTTGGACTGCAGGATGCTTAGGGAGAAATTTTACAAACAGTGAACTGCAGATTAAGTGCAGAATGCTAGACAGTCAGACATTGAAAATTCAGGAGATGGGAGAAGGTGCCTGAGAAGGAGCACCCAGCAAGGCAGAAGGAAAAGCAAGATATTGATCCACAGGGTCACTCCACATACATGGTCCTATCGCTCAGCCAGAAACTGCTTGCTCAAAGTTATTATATGTTCTTACTCTTCTTCTGTCTTCATCACAATGAAAATATCTCTACCCTGGCCAATGTGGCTCGGCTGGTTAGAGTGTCGTCTTGTGCACTGAAGGATTATCAGTCAGGGAACATGCCCAGGTTATGGGTTTGATCCCCAGTCAGGGCACATATGAGAGGCGAGCTTTCAATGTTTCTCTCTCTCTCTCTCTCTCTCTCATGAAAAACATATCTCCGGATGAGGATTAAATTAAAATGTGTGTGCATGCACGTGCACATACACACACACTGGTTCATCTCTTTACTATGAATCACCTGCTTAATCCTTCCTTAGTCTTTCAATTTGAACTGGAATGATTTTATTTACTTAGTTTAAGCTGGAGTCAGAGATATTGCTATACTACTTTCAAATTTATTTTCGTGTTCCATTATGAACCCCTCTTCCTTCTTCAATAGTTTAATGGTTAAAGGTTGGGGTTTGGAGTCAGACAGGTATGAGGTTTAATTCCACTTTCATCATTGACTAGCTATTTATGATTTCACTCAAAGATGAGATTACCATTTTTACAAATTCCCAGAGATACCTCCTTATATAGCTCTTTTTTTCTAAGCTGTCAGCAGAGATGCCAAGAGGTTGGTCTCCTATACAGTCCTACTCAAAGAGTCTGGGACAAGCATGTGGATTGGGGAGAAACAGAGGTCTCAGGAATTCAGAGATTCCATAGCATTGATTGATGTCAGTTCTTAGTACTTCTAATCTCATCAGGAAAAAATACAATTCTCTGGCAGGAAAAATAATGTTACATAAAAAGCAAAGCAGTCCATAGGTTGTAATTATGCTTTCTGTAAAGAAGGTCCAGCCCCAAAGCCATAAGTATATTTTAATGGCTATATCAAAGCTATTCAAGATGCAAATACAAAGTGTTAAGACCAAGTCATGTACACTTCTGAGAAAAATAATTAGCTTGGGGAAAAGGTAATTTCAGGGAAAGTGGAAACTACCCCCAAGCACTTGAGGAACTGCTGTGTGAGGAGGGAGAAGAGAGAGCAGCATAGTTGGTATCAATTGGTAGAAGTGAGTGAACTTTGGCTCAATGAAAAAAACACTTTCTCTTATACTATGAGTTATTCAGCAATGGAAGAGACTACCTTCTGAAGTAAAATTGTAGAATTTTATTGCCAGAAGAAATTCTGAAATCATGTTAGTTTCTCTTTAATTGACCCATGAGACATCCAAGGCCAGGTTGGGGTTAGTGACTTTCACAGAGTCACAGGGATAGGAAACCCTGCCTGGAGCCCATGCTCCACTCTTCTCCAGTGATAAAAATCTCATTTCCTTTGTTCTGTGAAGGATTTCAAGAGATGAGATCTGACCCTTCTCCCGATCATCAAAGGTGTAGCTGGGAAAACCTGGAGATGCACCAGAGCAGGTGATGCTTTTACATCATAACAATATTAACTTTACTGTTTCACCCGTGATTAAAGCAAAGCATGTAAGTAGAAAAAATATTAATTTCTCACACATATCACTTCTCAAGTAACTCCTCATTAATAGTGAAAATTAAGTTTTATCCTCCTCTTGTCAGAAACTTAGTGAAGAATAACTTTGACATCTATCACAGAGAAAGTGATCAGGTGAGTAAATAGATTTAGGCCTTGAACATTTCTGTGCTATGCCTCGGGAAGTGGGGAAAGAACCTAAGGAGAGGATGGCCATAGAAAAGGGCTGTGTAATGTGGAGATGAGAGGGTGACGTTTGGGCTTGGAGGCAATAAACATCGAAGCAAAACTGGGAGGCCTGAGCAGCCATTCAACCCCCTTGAGATTAGGCAGTAAAGTTGCCCCCTTGTTAATGTTACAGAAAAATAAAGTCACTGCAGCAAGCATACAATTCTATCACTTGCTTAAGCTTGTGTGGCTTTAGACATAAAAGTTCTGACACCTTCTTTGGCGCAGACATCCAAAAAACATGGACAGTCCCTTCCATTTGATTAACAAAGGCCAGAAGATTCAATGTGGACAGCAAGGACTATTTACCCATGTGCTGGAGGTAGTAGAGAAGGAGAGGAGCAGAGTCAAGATGTTTTAATTTTGGACCCTCTTATCCTACCCTTCATTCCAAAGGATAGAATGAGAGAAACCATGAGGGACAGAAAAGTGGCCATCTCATGAGGAACAGTTGAGAAAGTCACAAAATTAAGGAGCTTAATTTTCCTATTTATGAATTAATGTCACGTCCATGGGTAATTTTTGGTTGTTATTTTCAGACTTACATTAGACAATGTACAGTACTGCCATGATAACTTAGACCCATCTCGTGGGTTGTCCACATTGGAAGCAGCCAGAAAATGGACTGGCCATCTGGCACAAACAGGAATTCTTGCATTGGGTGGGACATGGCAGCCAATTGAAATTGTACTAAAAATGGAATATATCACATTTAAAACAGTATCTTAAGGATGTGAGAAGGAAGAATAAAGCTTCATATAAGAATAAGAACCTAGGATTTGGAATTTGATGATCTTTTTGTTTTAATCTTTTTCATTGTTATTTGGATGACTGTGGACAAGTTATCCTAAATCCCAGATGATGTTAACACTTTCACCTGATAGAGGAATAAATAAGCTGGTGTTTTGCCAACTATAAAGTGATAACATTACTGTTCTTTAGAGCAAGCAAGGAGACTTAGAAAGCATCTATTAACTTACAATGTTATTATTGTATGAAGTTTTTCCAGGGGATGTCAAAGATAGATGAATGAAAAGTAGCTCATCAATTATCTCAACCTAGACAGACTCAGCCAGGGCTGGATAAAATATGAGATTCATGTTTTAGCTATACAGCTAATGGGTCAGGGAGAGGGTTTTATTTTATTGCTTTTCTTCCTATAACGGTGGGACTCAGACCTAAATACTTGTCATAATAACTGACCCAAAAAAGTTTGCTAGGCTAGGATCTAGGAGAAGAGATTCAAACAAACTTTAGCTTGGATTTGAAATTGGGGAGGAAAGCTGTGTTAGGGTGAGGTGCCCTTTAGACACTTCACATTTCCAGGGCAGCCCACTGATCCCTCACTCTTGATTCAGTGCACGGCTTTCTGAGATGTTGGCTGTATCGGCTGCTCTTAGCCATGAACCAGTGAATCTCCGAGAGGATCTGCTAAGTGCCTGCTGGGTCTGTAGCACAGAAAACATGTCTGCAAAGTTAATAGCGGGCTTGTGCTCTGGGGACTGAGAGATTTTAATCGCTGGTATTGTCAGTGAGTGAGGATGATTGGGGCTGCAGTGTATCCTTTCTGGGAAAAAGAGCAGAAGCTTAAAAACAACAACAAAGAACAACCTTGCTGAGTGGTGGCAGGTCCAGTTGTGAGAGGGTGTAGGTGTGTGAGGTGAGGAGCAGGACTGCTTTCCTCCCACCGAGTGTGGGAGCCCTCCTGCAGGGCCCTGGCTCACCCCTGTTCCACTGCTCAGAAACAGGAGGCTAATTAGCCCAGTGCTTAATGAGAGTGTCTGGAAGAACTGTTGAGAAAATACTAAAAAATAAATGAGATGGAGGAATGGTGGAGAAAGGACAGGGGCTGCAATGTGCTCTGAGATGGCTGGTGAGAGAAATAATACAGCTGAGATAAATCGAGAAAGACCTTGCGGGCAAGGCCATGCCTAAGTACCACTGGAAGGGCACTCTTCTAATAAAACAGAACAACAAAAAAAGTAGTGCAGATTTGGATGGACGTGTGAAATAACTCGCCTGATTGAGAAAGACATAAGATGTAGTAACTCAACTTAAGTCACATTGTTAGGAAATGGTACAGTGCGGATTCACTGGCATCTATGGAAGGTGATGTGAGTGTGTGTCTGTGTGTGCTTAGGGGCGGTGTGGAGAGGGCAAAAATCTTTGTTTCATTTTGAGGACTTTAGAATCATAAGACTTCTAAGGCAAATAAATAATTATCTTTAATTCCTAGGATCATTGTTATTGATTTCCTATCAAGCTTGGCACTTATTCATTGACAGTAAATATTCGTGGAATAAGTGAATGGATAGAAATATAAATGAATTTCATTAAGTCAATGCCATGGTTTTAGGGCAGTGGTTTTTAAACACTGCTCTGAGAAGTCTAAAACTTTCATAGAGATATGTCAGGAAACACCATAAAATTCTTGGCCAAATTGCTTGGATGAGTGCATGGCTCTTTGGAGAAGTGCTTCAAAGACCAGACGCCCAGCAGGGTTTAATTTAGTATTAAAGGTCTAACTGAGCCAAACTGGAGCATGGCTGTCATAGCCCAAGGTCATAGGGAGAGCTAGTAGCTGAGTGAAGGATTAAGTTAAGAACTTCTGACTTAAACACCAATGCTCTTTCCAATTCACCATGCTTGAGGCTGCATAAATATCAGAAGAATGAACCCAAAGTACATTTGATGTTCATAAAACATTGTCAGTGTCTTGGAAATGCAGCGAGACTTGAGAGGGCAAAATGAGAATTTAGCCAAATTCTCAGGCAAATTAGTGTCTAGAAATGAGGACTTAGACAAACCTCAAAGGCATAAGGACAGAAAGCATAGTAAAAATGCACATATAAAGTATTGACACAAAGAGATCTTAAGACTGTGAAATCCTGTTCTCTTAATTTGGGCTACTATTCTTTGAGGCAAGTATTCCATTTTGAAGATAAACAAACTGAGGCTCAGAGAGATGAAGTAACTTAACTTAAGTCACATTGTTAGGAATAGGTACAGTGTGGATTCAAACTCAGCCCTGCCAAGTGCCAATGTCCTCATTGTCACTAAGTGGAATAAATGAGCATGATCTAGAGGTAATTAATAAAGTTCCAAAGCAAACGTATAAAGTCATCAGAAAACGGAAGAGTTACCTTAATACTGACAGATACTATAGTGACAAATGAGAACTGAATCTCCACACATAGCCTGGGCACTGAGAATGAAACCCACACATTATCTTCTATGCTAACATGACTGTGCCATTTCTCTGTCTTTGTTAACCTGTCTTTGCTATTACTCGATCTTCATTAGCATGACCTAATTCTTCCCAAAGTGTCCTGCCTAGGCAAGTGTTTTTATTGTTTATTACAAGATTTCCCTGAAAGATTCAGCTTTTCAATGGAAATAATCAACAGTCTATGTTCTAAAATTAATTTAAACTCTTGGCTCAGAATACTCACTTTGCTGTTTCCATCAATTCTTGACTATTGTTTTATAATCCTTACCCAATCCCAATCCAACCCCAACTTTAGAAGACATGCCTGAAGTCAATAAATGTTTACATTATCTTCTCCCTCAAGGCACTGCCAAAACTCTTGTAGGTGATGTTCCTAATAGTAAGCAATTGATTCAGGTTTGTCTTATCAAGAGGTTATGTTTGTAATATTTGTGTATCCAGCTTTTGACATATAATTAGCTTTGAAAAGCATTCAAATACCAAAACTACTTTGCCCTAACTTTTTTGATAAAAAATGAAGTGAGGAACCTAAAACCCAGAGAACAAAGCTTTCCAAAAAAATACCACTGTTCTACCAAGAAATTTAAGCTAGAATAAAGGAAAGGCCAAGTGTTATGTCTTCTTTACTACCTCTTGTCTTAAATATGATATATCCCAAAGTTGAAACTAGTGCTATTAGGGGACTGATTAAAAATTTTTTTTTCTTAGTAAATGCCTTATCAAAGTACCATGAATACCTTGAGGTCTCCGTGTTGGCATTGTCAGGATTCAGCACATAGTAGATACTCAATAAATCATTAATAAAAGGAAGATTAAACTCCTGACACAAATCAAAAAAGAGTTTTGAGCAAAACTTTTACTCCTACACCTTTATGTCTATTCACATAAATTCATATATAAACATTAAACCAATGGTATTAAAAAATAAATCTGAGGTTGAACAAAACTTTTTCTCTTCTTGATGCTAGAGAGAAAGAAAAAAAGTAAAATTCTTCTAGTTGTAAAATGAAGGGCATTTTTGTTTGTTTGTTTGTTTTGTTTTGTTTTTTCTTTTAGTTGTTAAACAATGTCATTAGCTTTACCAGAAATGCTACTTTCTTTAGCTGGTCTTATAAGGCCAAGGAGAAATCCAGGTATGGTAGAGAAAAAGAAACGCCCAAGCCATTGTCTCAGTGCCTAGCACCACACTCCTTTTACTGAGATGCCTGCAGGGTGGCCGGTCCTGGCCTCATGATGGTTACTGTGTGCACTCAGGTGGGGGAAACAGAGCCCCCGCCCATTTTTTACTCCATCCTCCCAGCAGTGCTCATCACTAGCATATGTTCTGGCTGAATGACCTGGCTTCATTCACAACTGAATCGGTACTAAAGCAGTTTGAATGATAGATAGCAGCTTATCAATAATTGAAAAGAACGGCTCAGAGATGTCCCATTATCTGAATAATTAATGCTCCACTTGGGCTTTGTAATTCCTTAATAAAACTGACTGATTGATTTGCTTAATTAATTCCTCCTTTGACAGGCTTATTGCTTTCTTTGGAGACAGGGATGGGCAAAAAGGAAAAGAAAAAAAAAGATAATTCAAGCCAAGAGAAAAGATTTAAAATCTTCATAAACTTGAATCCCCTTGGAGTATTATGAAAACAGTTTTTCCATCAAACTTTCCTCCCCAATCTCTGCTTTGCCATAAAAGACCCCCATATCCCTGTCAACAGACACCAAGAGTGTATTTGGTATTGCAACTGATGAAACATTATGCTCAATTGTAAGGGCCCCACCACATCTGTGGTAATAAACTCAGCTCAACATTAAACACTTTTGAATAAATCGATCTGAATGAATGTTTTAAGCTGACTTCCATGTAAAGCAATGAGTTCTGAGCAAGGCCATGACAGCTATCTCGATGCTTTGCCTGCACAAAGCATCCCTCTGGCTCCAGTGCACCTGCTCTGACTGGAGAACAGTGCTGGTCACTGGAATTTGGTCTAATCCCCACCCTGCTTCCATCCTTCCTGTGATGACTGGAGTGGACCAGAGAAGGATCAAATCACCCCAGAAAATTAAATGAAGAAATAGAAAGAAACAGGTTATATGGGGTGAGGGTTGGAGGATGGAGGCTGAGAAAAAGAAAACTGTGAGTTAAGTAAGTGGATGTGAAGTAAAACTTGGCAGAGGAAAGATAATTAAGACCTATTTCTTTTAATTCTGGAACTCGGACAATTTGCAGTTAGAAAAATGAGAGAATCATTCTTGGAAAAGGTTACAAAGAATAAAAAAAAAATAGATGATAAATTATTCAATTGGAAGAAGAAACCAAGGCTTATTAGCAGACATTCCAATGAGTGTGTCAAGTTAAATAACCAGGATACACAATAGAAGATTTAGTGCTGCGTTCCATTTCAGTCATCTGTAGTCCCTTGGCATTGATGCCTGTGGTTTTCTTAAAAACTTTGTCTTAGCTCGGCTAGCTATTACAAAATACGGGAGACTGGGTGGATTTAGTAATAGGTATTTATTTCTCACAGTTCTGGAGGCTGGGAAGTCCAAGATTAAGGTTCTGGCCTATTCAGTTTTGTGAAGATCCTGATCCTGGTCTTCAGATGGCCCATTTCCTTCTTGCTATATTCTCTTTTGGAAGTAGGCTATAAGAAAAGAAAGTTTTGTGCTTTCTTCTTATAAAGGTACTAATCCCACCATTTACTCTAAACCCAATGATCTTCCAAAGACTCTACCTCCTGATACCATCACACTGAAGTGGGGAGGGGGTCAGGGCTTCAGCATTTGAGTTTTGGGAGGAATGCAAACATTCAATTGATAGCAAACTTAGTTAAGGAAACTTAGTGGTAAAGGTAGGTCAGCTGTCCTGACTGGGGGATTCTGTGCAAGGACTCTGGGTAACGGCAGTGTCTGTGGAATAGTGAGAACAGGTTTCTTTTGATCAAATTTCATGAAAAGAGTAGTCACATAAATAAATGAAATAGATTTTATGGAATGGCATCACCCAATCTCACAGTGGGGGAACTCATTAACAAAGGGTGTAAATGGTTCACCTCACATGGCAAGATATAAATGACATCTGACACAAAATGTAACTCTTGATAAATGATGGATATGAGCACTGTAGCAAATATTAAGGTGCTAGGGAATGTGCTTGTGAGGAAAATAAGAATGCCCACTAAGAGTTAAATGGCAAAATCTATACATGTGGACTAGATCAGGGAGATTAAGTGATCCTGAAGGAGACAGACTCTTTCCTAGGTTTGCAACCATTGCCCGGGACCTGAAAGAACATAGAAATTGTGAGGAATTAGGTCAGCCATGGAGTAATACAGTACTAAAATAAGAATCACATGGACATATGTTGGCAGTGCTCTTCAAGACACTGCTCAGAGGAAAAAGGACTTTAGATAAAGGGTTTTGGGTTTTCTGGTCCTTTTGGCGAGTTGGTCCTGTGGAAATGGATCCCAAAGGTGATACTCAATAGACTCCATGAGCTCTTGTCCTATTGACAAGACTATTCTGATCTCAGTCTGCCATTAATTCCATTTTTCTGAATTGAATATTCACCAATTCTGATTATTGTCTGGTTTTTCACATATGCCTTCCTCCAATGAAGAAAGGAATTGGTCCTATAAACTTTGCATGTTTCATTTCCTGTGAGATAGGATTTATTCTCCCAATAGAAATATATTGTTTACAGTAAACAAATAAGCTGGAATCCTAGGTTTATTCCTCAGTGGCAAGTTTGATTAAAGTGAATATGTTTGAGAAAGATGGGTGCAGTCACAATGTGCTGACCAAGCCAGGTTACTGAGGCTACATGGATAAGGGCCACAAGCTGAGCCATTGCGGAAAACTTACCAAGGAAATAAATGCTGCCCTGGGAGGTGTCTTGGAAGAGACACCCTCCTAAAGGCCACCTGCATGCATCCTCAATATCCTCTGGGGATATCTTTTTGAATTACTATAAATACTAATTCCACACAGTTCACTTGAGTCTCTACCATCTTCCTAACATTTTGTTAGAGAGAATAGATGATGTCTTAGGTCTGCCTCCAAAGACTTGTAGACTACTTGTCAGTGAAGACATTCTGGAGACAAATGGTTACTGTAGCGAACTATACATATTCAGAACCATAAAACAAAACAAAACTGTTTTGAGGCAGAAAGTGGCATTCTCTGGAAGGCTCAACTTCCCATGAGTTGTTCAAGTTCAGTTATAAAGTAGTGGAATTTTTCTCCTTTTGCTTCCCCCAGGTTAATATCTACCATATGTCTTAAATGTGCAGAACAATTATGATTTCAAATGTCTTAAAATTTCTGTATCTTGATTTGAAATAACCAGGTTCCTTATTCCAACAAATTATTAAAGTGCCCCAGAAATCATTATATTTCAAAAGAATTGTGTCAAATACCTAG
This sequence comes from Corynorhinus townsendii, assembly GCA_026230045.1. Classification (NCBI taxonomy): domain Eukaryota; kingdom Metazoa; phylum Chordata; class Mammalia; order Chiroptera; family Vespertilionidae; genus Corynorhinus; species Corynorhinus townsendii. Next base: position 15,659,959 of record JAPDVU010000007.1, read on the forward strand.
GCAGAACTAAAAAAAAATCAGACCATGATTTGATTTTGTGCTTACCACAATGTCAGCTACTTGATAGATTTTCAACCTGAAAATGAGTAGGTTGATTTTTAATATAGCATTATACTTTAAGAGAATGTCTCTCTTGAAGACATGGAAGAGTATTGAACTCTATCATATTCATTCTGTGCCTCATAGCAAGAGCTATGTTATGATCAGTTGGGCGTTACCATCACAAACCTTACATTTCATCTGCATTGATAGGGTAAAGCCAGCAACTACATTTCTCAGAATAACCTTTTCTGTTTAGCTCCAGATTTAGAAAGTAAGAGAGAAGAGAACATTATTTTTGGAAAGTCATAAAACCAAATGTAATGGCATCTCAAACTCATCCGTGAGCCCACTCTGATGAAGTAGATTGGGACCGTGGTGGTAGAATCTTTCTGCAAACTTGGGTATTGAAGCAGTTTCTCAGCCTGAAGTCACCATTGTCAGCTTTTCCATTGTTGGGACTATAGCCATCCTGACCTTCTCTTCCTGCTCTTCTTACATGTTGTGTCATCCCTAATTCCTATATTAATTTTTAAAATATATTTTATTGATTTTTTACAGAGAGGAAGGGAGAGGGATAGAGAGTTAGAAACATCAATCAGCTGCCTCCTGCACACCCCCCACTGGGGATGTGCCCACAACCAAGGTACGTGCCCTTGACTGGAATTGAACCTGGGACCTTTCAGTCCTCAGGCCGATGCTCCATCCACTGAGCCAAACCGGTTTTGGCCCTATATTAATTTTTAATCCCTGTAATTCTTAGAGAGGTTCTGATTTCATGGCCAAACCTAGACTCATTTACAGGGAATAACCAATATGGCTCACATGCCTTTTCAGCTACTAAAGTGAAGACAGCATGGGGATTTAATTTCATTCCCACAGCCAGGCAACTTCCTCTAATGAAATCTCTTTGGAAATCTTAGGAAAAGCTAATACACAAACATCTTTTAAACAGGCCTTTCATTGGAGAGGCTCAGGTCTAAGAAAGCGTAGGCAGGTTGGCTGAGAAATACCTATTTCATGGATAACTTACAATGCTCCAAATATCATTTTTTCCAGTACTTCTGAAAGAATTAAACCGCACAGGGAAGAACTTTTTGCAGAATTAAAAATTAACTTAGATGTCAAAATAAAACCCTAGAATTTAATTTATCATAAAAGCTATATTCTCGAATAGAAGCTAATGGACCAAAACAGATAAAGCAATTAAATGAAAAATGCTATGAATTAATCTTATTTAAAGAGGCAGTTGAGATGGAATTCATGTTTTTAAAGATACAATAACCATGAAAAAAACTTTTCAGCTCAGCTAGTGGTGCTATAATTTAAAATAATAAAGCATTAAAAGTACCCAATTTATTAATTTTCTGCAGGTGCTATTTGTTAGTTTTGACATTCCCCTCAGTTCTGATTGCTGGTGACTTTCCTTTCTTTGGGGACATTTTACTTTTTTTTTCTGTTACAAGCTAAATTTTAGTGATAATTGTGTGTGTGCTATGTAAAGTAGAAGAGTATCAGCACCCTGAAAAATGCACAAGCTTAAATCCAGCACTTCTAGAATATTCTCTCAAATAACCTCTCTGTGCCTTAGTTTCTCCTGTAAAATGATGAGAACTATCTATCTATATATATAAAAGGCTAATATGCAAAGTGTCCCCTTGGGAGTTCAGACTGGGAGACCAGGAGTTCGATCGCTTGCTATGACATGCACCAGGGGATGGTGTGGAATGAAGGAAGGTCCCAGCTGGCAGCTGGAAGGTCCCAATCGGCCCTGATCACTGGCCAGACCTAGGGACCCTACCCGCGCATGAATTTCGTGCACCAGACCTCTAGTGTAAAATAATATAGTGGTAAAAGCAGTCCTTAAAGACTCCATAGTATCCTGATTATCACGATTATTGTTATTGATTGATAGAGTGACTATGTTTTCTTAACTTCCCTTTTATAGAAATTGTATATAATTAAGGTGTTTAACTTGATGTTTTGATGTAAGTATACATTGTGAAATAATAAGTACACCCAGATTAATGAACATATCCATCACCCCATTCCCTCACATAGTGACATAGTGACTTTTTTTTTTATGGTGAGAACATTTAAAATCTACCCTCTCAGCCCTCCTGGTTTTGCTCAGTGTTTAGGGTGCCAGTCCACAGACTAAAGGGTCAGTTTAATTCCTGGTCAAGGGCATGTACCTGGTTGCATGTACCTAACCCCAGCCTGAGTCAGAGCATGTGCAGGAGGCAACCTATAGATGTGTTTCTGTCTCTTTCACATCTCTCTTTCTCTTTCTCTCTCTCTCTCTCTCTCTCTCTCTCTCTCTCTCTCTCTCTCTCTCTCTCTCTCCCCACCCCCCTTTCACTCTTTCTAAAAATAAGTGGGAAAAAAATATATCCTCAGGTGAGGATTAACTAAAAGCTACCCTCTCAGCAAATTTAAAGTACACAACACAGCATTGTTAACTAGTATTAGAGTCTGATATATGTGCAGCAGAGTAACTATGTTTTGAGGTTTAGTGTTTGATTTCTTTGATTATTGCTTTTTTTGGCCACATTCCCTGGTGGTTACCAGCATGGGCTCAGAGGCAGACTGCCCAGATTCTCATCCTGATTCTATCAGGTTCTAGCTCTGAGATTTTCTATAAAGTTATTCTCTCTGTTACTTTTTTTATTCCATCCATAGTACTGGTCTTATGGAGATTTTTGTGTTGATTAAAAAGATTTCACAGAGAAGAACTTAGAACATTAGCTAGTATATAATAAACATTCAATAGAGGTTAATTATTAAGTTATTGTTGTTTTTACATAATGTTTCTTTGACTTAATCATAAATATGCATTATAATTTCAAAGAATTATTTGTAATGTTTGTTACATTCTTTCATGCTTATAAAGAGCAAACTAACAAAAATAAACAAGAAAAACTCAAAGCATTACCTTATCAGTGGGTCTTAACATATATATATATATATATATATATATATATATATATATATATATATATTCTTATTGATTTCAGAGATGAAGGGAGAGGGATAGAGAGATAGAAACATCAGTGATGAGAGAGAACCATTGATCGGCTGCCTCCTGCATGCCCCCCACTGGAGATCGAGCTTGCAACCCAGGCATGTGCCCTTGGCCAGAATCTACCCTGGGACCCTTCAGTCCACAGCCTGATGCTCTATCCTTTGGGAGGATCTTAACCTTTAAAAAAAATCCCCCATATGCCTGGATGGTGTGGCTCAGCAGTTGAAGGGTTGACCCAGGAAACAGATCACTGGTTCAATTCCTGGTCAGGGCACATAGAAGTATGTTGTAAAATGGAAAATTTAGAATTAAAAATTAACTTAGATGTCAAAATAAAACCCTAGAATTTAATTTGTCATAAAAGCTATATTCTTGAATAGAAGCTAATGGACCAAAACAGATAAAGCAATTAAATGAGAAATTTAAGCAATAAAGTAGAAAATTTACATCTTCATGCTGACTCTATCTCCAGTGGCTGGGGTGCAGGAGGCAACCAATCGATGATGTTTCTCTCTCATTGATGTTTCTATCTCTCTATCCCTCTCTCTCTAAAAATCAATGAAATGCTTATGAAACCTCACATCCCCACAGCAGGAAGTTGATATGTCCTCCTTAACCTATCTTACCCCACTGGAAAGTCATGGTCATGAGGACACAACCTGTCTTCATTATTAGTTTTACTCTTTCTTCCTTTTCTTCCCTCTCATTCCAGAACATTTTGCATGTCATTACCAGATTTGTCTTCTTAAAATGATCCTTCCACAGCGCAGCCTCCACTGTTTACATACAGACTGGTCTTCAAAGCTATCCAGGGCTGCCTGCACTGCCAATTGACTATATCCAAGTTACTCTATTCAGTATCAATTCAGTACTTCCTAATAGCTCAGTGTTCTTCTAGTCATTTTCAGTCCATATGCCACTGGTCCTACAGAGTTGTAGCTTTCCCTACTTCTTGGACTTCCTATCCCCCACACATATCCAATCTTAGTCACCTTCCATGATGGCGCCCAAATACTTAACACCTCGACAAAGCCTCTCCTATTCCTCGACTCACAGGTTGCTTTTGGGAACCCCATAGCAATTATGAAGGGTGGACCTCTGGTTCACATTATTTTATCTTCCCACTACGATTCAAGAGCCTTTGGGGTCAGTTCTATGAATCATAGACTTAATAACACAAACTTACTGATTCTTTTACTGCATTGTTTAATTCATTAGGGCTGATTTTTTTTTTTTACTTGAACTTTTTCTCCTTCCTTCCTCTCCATGTCCCCTCTTACTTTATGTATCTTTGGCTGATGATAACGGGGTCTCCTGTCACAATAAAACATTTTGTTTATTGAAATTAGCTCTAACATATTTTTACTAGCAGCATATATTTTCTTAATAGTTGTTCCTTAGGGTCATATTAAGTTAATGGGATTTCAAAATTAACACTATGGATAAATAAATAGCAATATAGCTAAAGTCAAATTTATTTATGTAACAAGTTTGGCCTTATAATCAGTTTTGCTAATGCTATAATATTTAAAATAGTATTTAACAATGGAAAATAAAGTAAGTACATTTAATATGATAAGAAAGCATTGACTCCATTTCCCCCCTCCACCAGAAAATGGACAGAAGTCTAAAAGATTCTATGAAGAAGAAAGAACCATTAGCCAGCCATTGAAGAGACATATCTGAGGTAAGGAGAAAATATTAGCGCTATCTAGAATGATGAATGCTACCTGAGAATGACTGTGGATGTTTACTTGAGAAACAAAGAAATAGGTAACGTGAAGTTGTTGGTCAGATTGTTAGGCACTGTAATCTGAAGAGACTTGTCTGTGTGGAGTCATGGAAGACCCAACTCTGGATTAATTAGACAATTACAGAAAAGAAGGCTTGTTGGAATAAAAATAATTGATTACAAAAAACTCACAGCTGACTATAAACAGTGAGATCAGATTAAAATGAGAAAGTATAGTAAAATCTATAAAAGGTTGATCAAATGAAGCAGAAGCATCTATTTTATGAAGTAACAGCAGTCCAGAAAGGGTCTAATTTCATTTGTAACATACTCAGATTCCTAATTTTGATAAAAGTCTGATTGGTTTATGTGTGTATCACGTAGCCACTCTGTTAAAACTGGACATTTGGAGTGTGTGGTTAGGAGGCAGTAGAGTTTTAAGCAGTAGCATAGAGGAGACAGTATAATAGAGGTTGCCTAGTGAGCACATTTAAAGGAGGAGATTTAAAGACTGAGCACATTTAAAGACTGAGATTTTACTGTGTGGAAACCTAAAAGACTCAAATACAAATGGATGTTTCCTATAAAATAGTTCTGAACAAAACCAACAAGAAATAAACAAAAAGGTATATCAAATTTAGACCTATGGAATCTCTAAAACAAAAGTGTTTTGAAAAGGAAGTATTTTCTTTTATATTGTGGTCAAATATACATAGCATAAAATTAACTGTTTTAACCACTTTAAGTGTACAAGTCCATGGCATTTAGTATGTTTATAATGTTGTGCAATAATCACAACTATCCATTTCCAGAAAGTTTTAGCATACCAAACTTAAACCCATTAAATAATAATTCCTCATTCCCTCATTCTCCAACCTGTACTAACCTTTATTCTGCTTTCTGTCTATAGAAGTTTGACTATGCTAGCTACTTCACATAAGGGAAATCATAAAATAGTAGCCCCTTTGTGCCTGGCTTGTTTTTTTATTGTGTTTTTAAGATTCAACCATTCTATAGCATATATTAGAATTTTATTAATTTTTAATGCTCATTATTATTATTCCATTGCACATATATACCACACTTTTTTTTTTATTTGCTAGTCTGTTGTTGGATTCTTGGGCTGCTTCCACCTTCTGGCTATTATGAATAATCTGATGTACCTGTCTATACCAATGTAGTCACTGCTATAGCCACACTTGAGGAGGAGTCATCATTTCCTGTAATGAATTAAGTAATCAGTTAATTTCCCTGCTATTTATCAATAAGTGTTTGCCATATGCCCCTTTTTGTAGGTAATTCAAAAGAAGTGTATTATCTGTGCATGGGTATAACTCACAGTCTTAAAAGCAAAGTTGATATAGCATAATGTGACAACATATAATTAGGTGTTGGGATAATATGGTACAAAAATATGAGTGTTGCAGAAATTATCATGAAGGAAGATAAATAAAGATGTGAGGAATGCTTCAAAACAGAGATAAGAACGGAGCAGAACGTTGAATGATAGGAGGGGTTTCTTTAAGTGAAGGAGGAAAAGACAAGCTTTCTGGTTGTGATGAAAGATGTGAACAAAGACATAGAAATGGTGATATGTGAAGGGGGTGCTTGCAGAACTTAGAAGATAAGTTTAACAGAATGGAAATAGATACACTAGGAACCTATTAACAATACATAATAGGAAGTAAGTTATGAAGATCCTTGACATAGTAGCAAATAGGACATTTTAGCTGGTGGGACATTGGGGTATAATACATCTCCTGTTTGCCTAGAATAAAACTATTCAAAGATCAGACACCTGTCTACTTGGTTCATTGTAGGTTGAGTCAATAAAACCAATTGTCATTTACCTGCAAGTAAAAAATATCTGATGAGAAAAATGGATGGGGTACTTATGACACTGTGCTGTTTTCTGAATAGAGGGAACTGGCCCAAGCGTGGAGGTGGGAGTTGCCCATTCCGAGAGGCTGACAGTTCACATTCTGAGCATAAAGCTTTGTTTCGTTCTCATCCAGTCACTTAAGAATGTTTTGAATGTACATTGCCATTAAGCAGTAAATGAAATCAATCTTACTCCACAACCCAAAAGGGAATCACAAATGTATACACTAATGTTCTGCTTTTTCTCTTCATGAAAGAACAACCACTTTAAACACAGATTTAGAGAAAGATGAGTTTTCCAGAATTTCAGAAATACATCTTATTCACTCAAGAGGGGAATGATGAAATCTGGTAATGGGGGTGAGTGGTAGTCATAAAACTCTAAGATGTGGGCTGTTTTGCTTTTATCCTAAAGTCATTTTATTTGACGATAATAATGTACTTTGAGGAGTGCTCTAATGAAACTCAGTTACAGTAAAACCGATTCTTGGGAGAAGAAAGAGCATAGTGCATGCAGACTTTCCACATACTAACATGCCTTCCTTCCCCCACACCTCAGGTTGGTGGGAGGTGAACCGACAAGGAGAAATGCACATGGGTCAGCCCTTCACTTCAGAACCTGAGAGGCGAATTCTGATAGCAGGCAGTACCCAGACATGGAGATAATAGCAATAACCCCCAGATATGAAAGAGAAAACTTAGAAGTGTATTTATGATAGCACATGGTGATGTTAGATTCCCAGGTGCCCCTGCCCATAAATTCAGGAAATTAAATAAATAAATAAAATTTATTTTTATTTTATACATTAATATGCAGCATTGCATGTGCATTTATGTATAAGAAAAATAAGTTATATTTTAAATAACAATTGATTATACTATGCTCTTTCTGTAATTTTTCCCACTTAAAATTACATTGTATACAATTATTTTAAATAAAGCAAGCAAAGCAACAACAATGACAAATGTATTGTGGGAAGATTTCCAGGTCAGTAAATTAGAAGATCTCTGATTATTGTAACAGCTGCCTTGTATTTTGTCATGTGGTTTGTATTATGACATGTTTGTCTCCATCATTTGCTATTACAAACGCTGCAGCCAATATACTCTTGCTTATTTGTGTGAATTTTTCTGTCAGATAAATGTTAGAAGAGGAACTACTGGGTACAAAGATACATTTCCATAATTTGATGGATACAGCTATCACTCTCCAAATAGATTTTTATCAACCTACAGTCTAGATAAGAATACATATCAGTGATTACTTCCCCATACACTTGCAAAGCTAGATAGCTATTAAATAAAATTTGCCAATTTGTCTTAAAAATAATTGCTCTTGTTTTAATCTGATTTTAACATTTTTTTTCTCTAAGCTATAGTGATACTAGCCTGCTGTGCCCATTTCTACCCCAGGGCCTTTACGGTTGCTAAGCCCTTGACCTAAAATGAGCTTCCCTAAATTTTACATGTCTTATTCCTAGATATTTCTCCTTGAAAAGTTTTTTGCACCATCCTTTTAAAGTTCACCACCATTTCTACCCTGCAAAACACTCTCCACCCTGTTAGTTTCCTTTATTTTCTTAGAAAGACCTGAAATGACCTTATTTGTCAGTTTGTCTTTACCCATTAAGATATATGTTGCTAGAATAGGGCCTAGACTTAACTTTACATTTTCCAAATATATAATTATCCTCCTCCACATCATTCATTGAATAATCCATCATTTCTCCTCCTACTTGAGATGCTAACTTTTTCATCTACTGAGTTTTCTTGAATTCCTAAGGCAGTTTCTTAATTTATTCCCCTTTCCCACTGGTCAGATTTATATTCTGCAACAGAACTGCATTTTTCAATTTATTGCACTTTTTAATAACCTTTGATATCTAATGGGGAAAGCCTTCCTTCATGTTTTTTCTTTTTCAAAAAAATAGTTGGCAAACCTCAGGCATCTATGTTTAAATAAATTTTAATAACCATTATCAAAAAGACAAATTGGTAATAGAGAAAACCACTGATTATTTTTTAAAACCTAAAAATAGCTATAAGTAAGATTTAAAATTAAATATTTACTTTTCAAATATGAAAGCGAATCGGGGTATGGAAGGTAAGAACTAATTCATTTCGCCAAAGATAGAAAATCAAGACCGTCTCAAAGATGTATATATAACAAGCACAAAGAATAACAGTAGCATACTGATATAAATTAAACATAACTGTTTAGCCAAAACAATTAATAAGACTTTTATCTGATTTATTAGATTATAACTTTCAGATTAGGTAAAAATAAAAAAATAAAACTTTGACAAGATACATACCTAACTAAGGAGATTCAGAAGTACCATATGATAAGCATAGAGTAAATAATAAAAAGAAAGAAAGGAGGAAGGAAGAACAGAGGGAGGAAATAAGAAAAAAAGTAGTAAATATCAGATTCTTAGAAATCTGGGAGAGTCATCTTATGTGATAAAGAAGTTAATCCTTATTAAATAAAGTATACAATTAATTTACCTTGCTGAGAGTTTTTATCAAATCTTGCAATTATCTATTATAAAAATAAATAAAGTATATAACATAAAAAATATTGTAGTGGGAAATTTTAATACAACTCCCCCAGTCTTTAACAGATCAAGGAGATAAACTTATAAAATGATTTAGTAAGTATTTGCAAAACTCTCTAATTTGGGGTAGGATAGAAAAAGCAAGAAATTATCTGGATCTTAACTAACATCCAAGAAAACACACAACTCAAAATAAAAAAGATATTAAAACAAAAAACATGTAACCACATGGACATTTATAAAATATTTATCTACATAATCATTGAGTCAAATGATGCACATTTGAGTTTTTGAAGAAGAAAATAATGAAGCTGAAAAAGGTTAATAACCAGGAAAGCAGAAAAGGAGTGGACATAATGTGTTAGTTCAGTTTCTTTGAAAAACAAATAACAAAGAAAGGTAAAATGCTTAACAAGCAATAAAAAAGAACATAAATATTAAATTACCTAAAGACACAAAATATATGTACACACAAGTAAAACAGCAATAATACTGAGAAAATTATATACAATTATATTTGATATATAAAAATTTAATTTTTGAGAAAATATTATTAAAATGGACTCAGAAATAAAAAATCTTAGTAGTTGAAATTTATTTCAAAATTTAAAAACCATTTAAATTATTTTAAAAATGTTACCTGACCAATACATGTTTCATATTAGCCAAAAAATGCTTAGTGAAATAAAAATACAGAATATTTACTTCAAACAAAAATATTATTTAAAGTAAGGGTCCAATAAAAGTGTAAAGATAAAAGAAAAGGAAAATAATGAAAAATTAGAAAGATGATGTGTTTGTCCATTTAGAAAACCCAAGAAAACAAATTTGAGAACTATTAAAAATAGTAAACATACAAAAGTATATACCTTTCTTTTATATCATACTAGAGGCTCAGTGCACAAATTCATGCACCAGTGGGGTCCCTCAGCCTGGCCTGCAGGATCAGGCATGAAACTGGGTCTCTGACATCCCCTGAGGGGTTCTGGATTGTGAGAGGGCACAGGCTAAGCCGAGGGACCCCACTGGTGCACGATCAGGGCCGGGGAGGATTGCAGGGAGGTTGGCCAGCCGGGGAGGGACCACAGGAGGACTCCAGGGCTTGTCCTGCCCATCTGGCTCAGTCCTGATCAGCTGGACCCCAGAAGCAAGCTAACCTACCAGTTGGAGCGTCTGCCCCCATGGTGGTCAGTGCACATCATAGCAAGTGGTTGAGCAGCCTTAGCATATCATTAGCATATTACACTTTAATTGGTTGAATGGATGACCGGATGACTGGACACTTAGCATATTAGGCTTTTGTTATATAGGATTGTGTTAGCAGAAAATATAATAGCCCTGGCCAGTGTTTGCTAAGTGGTTAGAGTGCCAGCCCCCCTCACACCCTACTCCCATGCACCAGAGGGTCTCAGGTTCGACTCCCATTCAAGAGCACATACCTCAGTTGCAGGTTTGATCCCTGGACCAGGTCAGGGTGCATGTAGGGGGAAACCAATTGCTATGTCTCTCTCACATGGAGGTTTCTCTCACTTTCCCCAGCTCCCTCCCAATCTTCCACTCTCTCTAAAAATCAATGGAAAAAGGTATCCTCCAGTGAAGATTAACAACAACAGAAAAAGGAAAAATATACCAAATAGGATGGCTTGCTCAGTGTCCCACACTCACCTGCCCTCTGTCAAATGCTGAACTGCTTCCTGCCTTCCTAACATTTGGTGCCCATCAGTTACCTGGAGTGCTACTGCTCACCCCATTCATTTCTGTTCACCCAGGAGACTTCAGCCTAAGCATCACATCCTTCAAGAGTTTCTCCCTGTCTACTCTGTATAAAGTAGGCATCCTCATTACTTTCTCTCATGCTGTATTATTTTTCATTTACTTCTTATCACATTCCATAATTTTTTTCTTGTTTATTTGTCTCATCTGTTTCATCTACATGAGATATAGATACTGAGAAGGAACCAGCAAAGTCTTATGGCAAAGGCAGGCTTTACTCTTGATCACTTCTGCTGGAGATGCTGCTGGATGTGGGTAGACAGCCATGGAGGGACATCCCACCTCAACTGGGCAGGCTGCCAGAGATAACCCAGTTCCTCCTTTGCTCCAGGGGGGCTCCCAAGGGACCTCCCTCATATTAGAAGTGATGAGGGTCAGACCCATTTTCTGTGGGAAACTCTGTTCCACAACTCCCTTCTTCCACCATTCCCTGACCATTGTCTTTTAGGGAAATCCTTTCTTCTCACAGTGTTGAATTTTACTTTAGTTGTGTGCTCCTAGAAAAAGAAATGGTTAAGGAATCCCCACCCCACCCCAGTCTTTTATATTCTGGAAAGAGCTTACTGCAAAGAACCAGTTTTCCCAATATGACAATGATTATATGACTCTCAGATGCCCCCCTCATTTAGTTATGACAAGGCCCGACACAGACCTTCCAAATTCCCATCCTTTGCCTCATAACTGATTATCTAAACTGTTTTGTCCATGCAGATCAATTGCAATAAAGTGTTTGTCAACCAAATTTCTGTTAAGAGTCTCTTCATCTCCCCAAATTCCTGAACTTTAACCCAACTGAGGATAGACTGGTCTGGAGACAAAATATCTTGCGATTCTCTGACCCATCACATCGCATTCTTTCATCCCAGTTTCCCTCACATGGCTCATTTTAGCCTTATTTACTCCTCCCTATAAAATAAAGACTCTCCTGGCCTTACCCTAGAGATTCTTGCAGATTTTAAGGTGAGTGAATTCTCCCGTTGCAGAGTCCCACTCTCCTTGCCAGGATAGCACCCTTCCTGACCTCGTGATAACTCTTCAAATAAAGTCTCTTTACCAGGTCTGGATTTCTGTTCTATGGACACCGCCCTCTTCCTCCCTCAGGGAAATGGCTTCCTTTGGCCCTTTCTCTTTAAAGCCTTTTCTTTTCTTATTCGTTCACCATAGATTTCACTGTTCCTTAGAACCTAGATCCCAAATCATTAGCAATTGCTATAGTGGAGAAACAATGGCATCATCTTCTATCCCTGCATGTGAAGGAAAATATCTAGTCCATTCTTCGGGAATAACAATAAGAGAGAAAAAAAGTGCTGTTTTTACATTTTGTTTTCATTTTCATTAAAATATGAGTCTGTATATTTCCACTAGCTCACATGCATGTATCAAAAACTTTCAAAATATACATTCCCTTCAATCCAATGATTCTGTTTATGGAAATTGTTCTAAGGAAATAATATGATATACCCAAAATTGGTTTAAAATATGCATAAATTTGTAATGTTATTTACATCAAGAAATACACTGAGGAAAAGAAACAAACAAAACTAAAACCCAACCAAAAAAAAAGGCACATTCATAGAATGAAACAATCTTTAATGATTTATTTGAAAAGAAAATTTCATTATATGAAAAAATGTCTGTGATAGACCAATAATATATAAATACATTTGAAAGACAAATAGTAAAATCTTAGTTTTAGAAAAATCATCACATATACAATTTTTATTTTTAATATTTACCCATATTTTTCACATTTAAAAAATAAACATGTATTTTTTCTATATTTAAAAACTCTTTTGTTTGTTTAACAAAAGTCCTTATATCATCTACTCACAAAATATATCCATCTGCCTGTCGTTCACATAGAGCTTTTAGCCTTGTCTCACATAGAGGAAAAGTCATTTTCTCTCTCCTTGCCTCCACTCTGAGTTATCTCCAGGAAGCCCTAGGAGCTACGAGAGCACAGTTAGAAACAAGGTAGTGGGTAATAAGGAGCCATTAAAGATTCTTGAAATGATGTGAGGAAGGTTTTATGTTGTTTGTCACATGGATAGAAAAGGTAGAGGCACAAAAGACCTAATTGGTCACATTTGGATTTATACAAATTTAAATCAATTTGGCTGATCCTGGAGTTGTTAAATCGCTTTCTCCGAAGAAGAGAAGGTGAGCCTCTGATACCTTTACTTTTCAGACAAAGCTACGTAAGTAGTTTTGATCCAGAGTAGGTAGAAATCTGTTCTTATCTACTAGAAACACAGCACAACATTTAATATATTAAAAAGGTGGCATTGCAGTACTAGACAAGTGAACAAATAAAAACCCAACAAAACAAAACAAACCGAAAAGATGACTTACTCCTTTCCCTACTGAGGTTTGTAATCTACTGGGGAGGCTGACACACTAATTGGAAGATCAGAGTAAGAAAATCCAATATAAAATATCAGTTGTTCTGTAGTAACACTGCCTAATAGAAACTTAATGTAAGTCACATGTATAATTTTAATTTTTCTAGTAGTCACATTAAAAAGTAAAAATAAAAAGTGAGCTTAATTCTAATAATATATTTTATTTAACACAATATTTTTAAAAAGTTGTCCAAAATGTTATTTTGATGTAATCTTCCATATATAAACATTATTGAGGTATTTCACACTTTTAATAAAAAGTGTTAAGTGTATTTTACACTTGTAGCACATCCTTGCCTTAGATTTGTCATAAGAAAAGTGCTCCCTGTCAACATGTAACTAGAAAGAAACCAAGATGGTGGCATAGGTAAGCACCTGAACTGTTGCCTCACACAACAATTTCAAAACTACAACTAAAAGATAAAACGGACATTATCTAGAACCACAGGAAGACTGGCTGAGTGGAAATTCTACAACTAGAAGGAAAGAGAAAAGCACACTGAGACTCAGAGGAGCTGTGGAAGGCAGAGATATGGAGGTGTGTGCATGTGGAGGGCTGGCAACTAAGTATGCAGCTGGCTTTCTAAATCGGGAGGGAGATGAAAGCTCTCCACTGCTCTGAACTCCAGTTCCGGGCAAGACTCGGGACTCAGACTCATACGGGGAGAAACTGGACTGTCTGGCAGTGGGCGAAACTCGAGGGCGGATTTCTCTCAGAGGTGCTTGCAGCAATTACCCTGAGACACTGAGACCCAGGGGCCTCTTAGGGCAGGGCTGACAGAAAGCCAATGCTGTTTGCTCCACCCTGAGACTCTACCCCATTCAAGCTGAGAACAGAGGCTTTTGCATATGAATGGTCTGGTCCTTTGAATTCTAAACTTACCTAACAAACTTCAGCTGAGTCAGTGAGACCCAGAACATCCCAAAGAAGGCCCAAGGCCCTGCAGCAGCTTGCATTGCTTCACAGCTGGGCTTCATCTGGGCACCTCCAACAACCAAACAAAGAAGAGGAATCTGCAGATCTCTCAATAGCTCCTGCTGGGTGGCCTCAGGCAGAGGCTAAATTAGCACCTCCTTAGAGATCCAAGAGCCAGTGTACCCAGGGGTCAGAGTTGGACCATCCAGATTACAACTCCTCAGATCCATAAGGGACACACTCAGGGGGCAGACTCAGTGAGCACCAGAGCCCTACTGAAGCAAGTCTTGTCTCATAAGGGTGTCTCCAGCACAGAAGTTCTCCTAGCATAGACACAGCTGATCCTCACAGCCAATTGGCCTGGAGGTCAATTGCTCCCTGTGATACCAACAACAATCAAGGCTTAACTACAACAAGACTGTGCACACAGTCCACAAAGGGGTGCACCAAGAGTGTACACCTCAGGTAACTGGGGAGGTGGAGCCACTGGGCCCTATAGGACACCTAGGACACTAAGTCATTCTATCAACTCAGGGAAGCAGCCAAAATGCGGAAACAAAGAACCAATGAAAGGAATGGAGGAAAGCAAGTGACTGGATATAGAGTTTAAAACCACTTTTAAGGCTTTTCAAGAATTTTCTAGAAAAGGCCGATAAATTTAGTGAGACCCTCAAGGATATGAAAAAGGACTAACTAGAAATTAAGCATACACTGACTGAAATAAAAAATAATATACAGAGATCCAACAGCAGACTAGAGGATCACAAGAATCAAGTCAAAGATGTGAAATACAAAGAAGCAAAAAATACTCAACAAGAAAAGCAAAAAGAAAAAAGAATCCAAAAATATGAAGATAGTGTAAGGAACCTCTGGGACAACTTCAAGCATACCAACATCAGAATTATGGGGGTGCCAGAAGAAGAGAGAGAGCAAGATATTGAAAACCTATTTGAAGAAATAATGACTGAAAACTTCCCCCACCTGTTGAAAGAAATAGACTTACAAGTCCAGGAAGTGCAGAGAACCCCAAACAAAAGGAATCCAAAGAGGACCACACCAAGACACATCATAATTAAAATGCCAAGAACAAAAGACAAAGAAAGAATATTAAAAGCCGCAAGAGAAAAACAGTTACCTACCTACAAGGGAGCATCCATACGATTGTCAGATGATTTCTCAACAGAAACTATGCAGGCCAGACAGGAGTGGCAAGAAATATTCAAAGTGATGAATAGCAAGAACCTACAACCAAGATTACTCTACCCAGAAAAGCTATCATTCAGAATTGAAGGTCAGATAAAGAGCTTCACAAATAAGAAAAAGCTAAAGGAGTTCATCACCACCAAACCAATATTATATGAAATGCTGAAAAGTATTCTTTAAGAAGAGGAATAAGAAGAAAATGGTGAAGATAAAAATTATGAACAACAAATACATATCTATCAACAAGTGAATCTAAAAATCAAGTGAGTAAAAAATCTGATGAACAGAATAAACTGGTGAATATAATAGAATCAGGGGCATAGAAAGGGAGTGGACTGACAATTTTTGGGGGGAAAGGGGTCTGGGGGGTGCGGGAAGAGACTGGACAAAAATCATACCCTATGGATGAGGACAGTTGGGGGGATGTAAGACCAGAGGGTGGGGTGGGAACTGGGTGGAGGGGTGCTATGGGGAGGAAAAAAGAGGAACAATTGTAATAATCTGAACAATAAAGATTTATTTAAAAAAAAACACATGTGACTAGTGGCTATTGTACTAGACAGAGCAGGCTTATAGCCTTGTTACAACTAAAGCATCCTATCTAATAAAGAGGTAATATGCAAATTGACTGTCAGACCAACACACAAGATGGCCACCCCCATGTGGTCAAAGATGGCTATCCACCTATGGACACAAGATGGCCACCACAAGATGGCTAGCAGGGGAGGGCAATTGTGGGCAATCTGTCCAGTAGGGGAGGACAGTTGGGAGAGACCAGGCGTGCAGGGGAGGGCAGTTGAGGGCAATCAGGCGAGCATGGGAGGGCAGTTAGGGGCAACTGGGCTGGCAAAGAAGGGCAGTTAGGGGTGACCAGGCCTGCAGGGAAGGGCAGTTGTGGGGACCAGGACTGCAGGGGAGGGCAGTTAGGGGCAAACAGTCTGGCAGGGGAGCAGTTTGGCACCAATCAGGCTGGCAGGGGAGTGGTTAGGGGGTGATCAGGCTGGTAGGTAGAAGCAGTTAGGGGCAATCAGGCAGGCAATCAGGTGAACAGTTAGGAGCCAGCAATCCTGGATTGTGAGAGGGATGTCCAAGATTGGAGATGGTGCAGGCTGGGCTGAGGGACCGTCCCCCCCCTACCCCCCAGTGCATCAATTCCGTGCACCTGGCCTCTAGTAATAGAATAAAAGGGGTGGAAAGGGTTTTTTGTTTTGTTTTTTAACTTGGGGACCTAGAAAATTCTCTTGGAGGCCATGGTATTTCAACAGTGCCTGATGGGTGGAGTAAGATATTAGGAAAGGCATTAAAAGGAGTGGGGAGAGCATAAAAAAACACACCAGAAAATGGATAGAAATGCAGGATGTCCACTGTGGCTGAAGTGGGCAATTTGTGGGGCCTAGGGAGGAATGTAGATAGAGAAAAGATTGTAGAACTTCAATGATAAACTGATGGTTCATGATTGTATCCATATGCATTTTTAATTTGCTGAGAATATTTTTGAATTAGACCTTTGACTGAAGTGCATAATGAATGACATTCTCATCAGTGCCTGCCACTGGAAATGAGGGCCTTGGCACAGACATTCCCATGAGAATGGAAGCAGGTGTAGGAACATCACAGACATGGACTTGGCAGGATGTGCTTCATAACTGGGTAGACTGCGAAAAAGTCCCAGGTGTCCCTAGGTCACGAACTGTGCCACAGAGCTGAAGGCAAGTCTCTTCCCACAGTCAGAGAAACAGGGTGAGGGAGAAGCTGAGACATTAGCTTTTAAACATACTGAGTTTGAAGTATATACTGGTATCTAAAGAAATGTAGGGTTTGATTTAGGAAGGGCACTAGAAAAAAATTAGTCCACACTCTTACCTGAGATGAGAAAACTTTGACCAATAAATCATTTTGGTGGTTTAGAAAAGAAATTGAATTCATAGTAAGAGGTCCTGTGTTTGAGTTTAAGTCCATCACAATAAGAGGAGATAATCCATGAGATGCTTCTTGTAAATTTATATCTAGATTATTGAGGAATAAGCCCTTATATGAAATTAGGTCCCAATACACCAAGTCTCCAAAACATCTGTTTATTTTGGGAAGTGGGCAACAGCTAAGGTATAGAATTTTCCTTCCTCTCTCCCTTCCTTCCTTCCTTCCTTCCTTCCTTCCTTCCTTCCTTCCTTCCTTCCTTCCTTCCTTCCTTCCTTCCTTCCTTCTTTCTTCCTTCCTTCCTTCCTTCTTCTCTGCCTCCATCCTCCTTTCTTCCTCTCTCCCCTCTTCCCTTTCTTCTCTTTCTTAGCCTTGTTAGCCTTTATTCTAGCTTCTTCCAATCCTTCCTCCTTATCTAAAGAACAAACTTTTTCTCTAAAGAGAGCCAGTCCCTGGTAGACTCATTCCCTTTAGTGTTTTCACCAGCTGACCAATTAAGGGCTGATTTCCCAGGGAGGGTTTGGTGAAAGTCTCGAGGGTCCTCAGAGGGAAGCTCGCCATCAGTTTGTGATATCTGAGGAGCTGTTAGGAGGCCCCCAGGGTCTCAGTGCCCATCTGCCTCAGCAAGGGTAAGTCATGAGTCCCAGGGAGTCAGCCACAAGTGGATAGACCCCCCTGACAGGGGACCCTGAAAATGGGCCCTTTCAGTTCCTGGCAGGCACCACTGGTGAGAAGGTCCCTGGGCTCAGACTTCTTATGTTCTTTTCTTTTTAAATTTTTATTGCTGAAAGTATTACATATGTCCCCTTCCCACCCCCCCCCACCCCCCCGCAATTGAATTCTCCCAGCCTTCCCCTGCCCCCACCCCAGGCTTTCACCTGCCTATTGTCTGTGTTCCTGTGTTATGCATATATTCATATAAGGTTATTGGTTGATCTCTTCCCACCCTCCCCTCCCATCCTGCCTTCCCTCTGAGGTTTCTGAGGTTTGACAGTCTGTTTAGAGCTTCTATGTCTTTGTTTATCGGTTTATGTTGTTCATTAGATTCCACATGTGAGTGAGATCATGTGATACTTGTCTTTCTCTGCCTGGCTTATTTCGCTTATGTCCTTTTCAAAAGGCTAAGGGGGACAAACTAAGAAAGAGAATAAGTGGAAAGAGTCCACTCTAGGGAGAGACCGTCTTTGGCTTCACCCAGCTACATGACCATCTCCTGACTACAAGGGAGCCCTGCAGCTGATCCAGGCCTTTGTTTTGTGCAAGCTGAAAGAGTGAACACATTTTCCGCTGTAGAAAGGGGAGTCAGACCAATTGATTTAGATTCAGGTGTATCTGGTTCCTGAGTTCAGCTGCTATTTAGAGCTCACGTGCAGCATGGGGCAGCCCAGAAGGGTCACAGTTCAACTCCATCTGCAACAGAGGGTCCCTTTGAGGAGTCATAGCTAAGAATACTCATGTCACCATAGGGAACTTCATGAGGAGGTGGCAGAAATTGAAAGAGGACTAAACACATTGTAGCTGTTTGCCCTGCCCTGCCTACACCAGCATCTTGTGGTAAGACAATGAAAACCGTCTTTACCTTAACTGCAGGGCTGACTGCCATTTTCATGCCCACCTTATAGCAACACCCCATAATCTTCTCATGAGGTTTATCTGACCCAATTTTACCCATAGGAAAACGATGCCAACTGGGGCAGGTGAAGTGTGAGTGAATGTTTTTTCTGGAATGATTCATGCAGTTTGCTCCTTGGAAGTGGCCTTTGGATCAGGGAACCACTGAAGGAGTTGTTTGTTTTGGTAGAAACCACAGGCTTACTGTACTAGCACCCTCTCCCAGTGTTTGAAACAGAGAATTCAAAGAGAGATACAATCATGGTTATGACACGAGGTGAACTTCCTTCAAAGGCTTTTAGCCTGCATTGGCTAGTGAGGAAGAGAAAAGATATTGGAGATCTATATTTATTGGAGTTATGAGACATACTTAGATTAAAAATTGGTTTGGGCCAGAAGGTAAGTCCCTTTACAGAAGGGATCAATTATTTTCTTTCTGATGGTATCGTGATAAAACAAGGCTGGATGCAGTGCTGCTGCTGAGTCAGGAGCTATTTTATGTGAACATAATTCTGAACTTATCTCTTAACTTTGCCTGACATTATTATTATCATATATTGTGTTTTAAACCTTTTTTGTTTCTCAATTAAAGTCTTTACAACAAAGTTGAAAATAATACTAATAACTATAATACCTAACATTAATTGTGTAACTATAGTGTGCTGAGCACAGTGCAAACAAATTAATATTCACCTTTTACCCATAAAAACCCTAAGACCAATAGGTATTTAATTTTGGCATGCCTTCTGAAAGAAAGTTTATAAATGTGTGTGAAAAGCCTTGCATTCTTGGCTCAAGTCTTAACTAACTTAAGCAGCTGTGTGACTCTGGGCTGGCCACTTAGTATTTCTAGGCCTCAGTTTCCTCCACATACACAATAACTCATGTTTTCATGACCCATTCAGAGAATACAAGAAGCTTTCACAGGTGCTATGGCATTCTCTCACCCCAGTGATGTAAGGGTAAGTGCTCATTTTATAGATGAGGACATTGAAGCCCAGAGAGGCTAAGAAAGATTTTCAAAATCACAGGGCCAGTAAATCTGTATACCTAATGAATTCCAGGTTTCTGCTGCCAGATGGTATGGGATTTCCCTTCTCCTCATCTAGCCCCTTTCGGTCTCATCTCAAAGGCTACCAAATTAAGATTTCACCCATGTGATGTTTGATGACATGAGGAATAATTTGCAATTTGGGCAGGACCACAAATAGTGAGGCAGTTTGCTTTCAAGAGCATGGGCCTCAGAGTTGAAAACTCGAGCTTCCATCTTTCTGGTTTAGGCCAATCACCTAAATCCTCTAAGCCTTGAGTCTTTATCTACACGTGGTAGTTATAGCAGTGTCTCCTACTTGGGATTGTGGGGAGTATTCAATCTGAGGCCTTACCTCAGTGTCCCACATTATTAGATCACTTAATCATTAGTTACTATTCTTATGATACAGAGAAAGGCCCTAGCTACCTAGCCACATGGAGCCTACATGCTTTGGGAATGTGACTCAACACTCAAAGCCGCAGAAAAGATGCTACAAGGGCCACAGCTCCAGAGGAGGAAACATCCATCCTTCCCTCTGGAATCTATTTCTTTCTCTCCCCTAACTAAACACCCTTGCTTTGGAATGCATACTTTATAGCCCAGCTGATGGGTTACCAGCAGAAGATTAAGATGTTAGTCATATTAAATTAAATTATTTTGTTGCAGTAGTAAGGACAATAAAAAAAAGAAAGAAAGAAAATTCCTCTAATTGCATCACTTCATGCCATTAGAGAAACTGCCAAAATGTCCATAAGGTAGTCTGGCTGTGGGCTTATGTAGCATTCATGTATTGATTGTTTTCTCCTAAATTATTGACCGGGTGTCTCCAGCACATTGTAAAATGTCTGCTGATGTGCAGTGACACAGTGGAGGTCATTCTTTAAATCACTGGTCACATTCTGCCTGTCTTTGTGTATCCAGAGCTGTAATTTTAATAACTGTAAGAAGGAAGAAGGAGCAACAATAAAAAAATTAAAAAATTTTTAAAAAGCCAGACACAGCCCAAGATCAAGATTTTCTACTCTTGCAATCTCCTTTGGAATTCCTCAAAGTCCAAAATGCAATTAATCACTCCTGTGAGAAAATTTGGAATCAATAAATACATTTTATCATTGCTTTAATTATCCTTAAAGTTGTTTGAGGAACAAAGTTTTATGCTTTTGAACATAAATGAATAAACAATCTTCATTAAGACCCCACTGAACAAAGACACAATATAGATGGGGAATTATTTTTCTTATTTTTTCCTCTCGCTCTTCTCCAACCCCCCTCCTTCCCTTCTCTCTCTCTCTCTTTTGCCTTCTTTCCTTTTGAGGAAATTAGGTTTTTTTTTTAAAGGCTCCTTATGCAGCAAGTGACAGGGAACTGAGCATATAGAATAATTCTTGAATTCATGGATGAGTAGAAAGTGAAGCAGAGGGGAATGTGATGGAGGTGATGAGGCAGTGGGATGAAATTCCATAATTTGCCAAATTCATAATTCACTATGTTCATGGGGAGTTTCAAGACAAACACACAAGGCAGATGACACTGAGCAGATGATGCAGGAGTGTGACCTGACATTTTTAAGTATGGATGCTCTACTTGGGAGCCAAGCTTTTGTTTCCTCATTTTATGGTAAAATAAAACAGAAACCCATACATTCACAAAATGCATGACTTGATTACTTACTATAAGGCAATAATCTGATTCACTACCCCTGTTAAGAAATGGAGCTTTGTGCCTAGCTAGCATGGCTCAGTGTTTGAGCATCAACCTATGAATCAGGAGGTCATGGTTAGATTCCAGGTTAAGTGTACATGCCCAGGTTACAGACTCTATTCCCAGTGTGGGGCTTGGAGGAGGTAGCTGATCAATGGTTCATTCTCATCATTGATATTTCTCTCTCTCTCTCCCTCTTCCTTCCTCTCTGAAATTTATCTATCTATCTATCTATCTATCTATCTATCTATCTATCTATCTATCTATCTATCTATCTATATCTATCCATCTATCGATAAATATATAGATTTTTTTTTAATGGAACGTTTTGTCATCTATCCAGAACCCCTTCTGTGGGTTGTGTCCCAGTTCAGCCCTTCCCTTCCTCCAAAAGTGACAGCTTTCATGACATTTTTTTAGTAATTACTTTTATGCATTGCTTTATGGTTTTATTATCCAAATGTGTATCTTCAGGTTACTTTAGTTAAGTTAGTCTTGCCTATTTTTTAATTAAATGTGTCTCTTTTGATCTAGAAGTTCTCTCTCCATGCCTTTTTGTCTTTATAATTTGTCTGTTGAAAATCTGGCTCATTTGATGTGTAGTTTCCCACAGCCTTCATGTTGGTGCTGCTGAGGGCACACACATGGGTGTAATTCAACCTATTCTTTTGTCCTTAGAATCTCTACTAATTGGCAGCTGGATCCAATGGATTAAAATCTGATTTTTGTTTTTTGTTGTTGTTTTTTTGCATGTACTAAGACTGAGGTAAACACATCTACACTATAATATACGGCTTTGCTTTATAGTTTGTATTTTAAGTTACCTTGATTTTGATATAATGATGTTTTCTGTGTTCCCTTCAATTTACATCCTGCCAAAACCAAAATTAACCACTGAATAATTGACTCCTTTATTCAATCAATAGATATTTATTAAGATTCTATTAGAGGCTGTCCAAACCTCCAAGAATAACACAGATTCCATGTTCACACAGATTTTATTTTTAGTTGGGGAGAGGCAGACAGTAAACAAGTAAATGAATGAATAAAATGTTAGGTGATGATAAGTAGCTAAAAAGCAACAAAGCAGGATCAGAACTGTTGAGAGGGACAGTGGGAAGGGACCACTATTTTATATAAGACTAGTGGCCCAGTGCATGAATTTGTGCACATTGAAAGGAACTTAATTAAAATAAATACTTTAATATCACTATCTGCCCTTTCTCTATAATAGAAGTGTCAACCAAATTCATGATTGGCAATGACATATGGAAACACACACATGTAATTGGCACCAGTGAGAGCTTTTATATGTGTCACACATGTGCGAGTCAACTTAGCCTTTTATAGATATAGAATAAACTTGCTTAATTAGACCTACTTTCTGATTTAGCTAAACTTTTTATAGCCTGGTGAAGCACCCCAACTTCTCTTTCAGGTAATTGTCAGCAATACAGCAGTAAATACCAACACAAAGCAGATTATTATTATAGATCATGCAGGGAGAACAAAGGATAAAATATTTAACTGCAGCAGTGTTTGACTATATTCTGTGCAGCAAGGTCCACCATTTCTTTTCAGTCAGGTTAAGTTTCTAAGCTTTCTAAATCTCTCTTTTCTGGCTAATGAAAATAAAATGGGATTCCACTGAGTCTCCTATCTACCTACTCCAGGACTTCTGGGAGGATCAAATGAGATGAGGCACAGGAAAACGCTTCACAGACATTTGGTTAAAGTGTAAAATGTTTCCACCTGTGCTCCTGGAATTCCAAGGAGGCTAGTTGCTAGGTAGAGGAAGCCAAGCATTGCTATGTGATGTCATTACCTGGCACCCACAGCGACCATTTCTGGGCTGGGCTGGGCTGGGTTATGGGCTGCATTTTGCATTATGGGGTCTTGGCAGCATTGGCTGTAGCTCCAAGGGGTGGCAGGGCCTGTGTCCCATTTGGGGGAAGCTGAGTATTTCTTTCTGGGCTCCAGGTCCATGGTGCCGTTTCTCTATGTGTGTCATGGCAGCTCCTGCATTGAGCATCTGCCCCCTGGTGGTCAGTGAGCATCATAGCGACTGGTCAGAAGGTGGGAAGGACACTTAGCATATTAGCCTTTTATATAAATAGACTAGTGGCCAGTGCACAAAATTTGTGTGAGGAGGGAAGAGGTTCCCTCAGCCCAGCCTGCACCCTCTCCAATTGGGGACCCCTTGGGGATGTCTGACTGCTGGTTTAGGCCCGATCCCCTGTGGGTCGGACCTAAACCGGCAGTAAGACATTCCTCTTGCAATCTGGGACTGCTGGCTCCTAACTGCTCACCTGCCTGCCTGCCTGATCATACCTAACTGCCTCTGTCTACCAGCCTGATCACCCCTAACTGCCCTCCCCTGCCAGCCTGGTTGCCCCTAACTGCCTCTGCCTGCCTACCTGATCGCCCCTAACTTCACTCCCCTGCTGGCCTGGTTGCTCCCAATTGCCCTCCCCTGCCGGCCTGATCTCACCCCCAATGGCCCTCCCATGACAGCCTGATATTGCCCCCAACTGCCCTCCTCTGCTGGCCAATTTGGTTCTGATTGGTCGGTTTCTATGCCAGCATCAAAAGCTCTGCCTCCTAGGCAGCCATTGGCTCCCACAGCACCCATATTTGGTTCTGATTGGTCAGTTCCTATGCCAGTCAGTGTCAAATGCTCCGCCTCCTAGGCAGCCATTGGTTCTTCACAGCTCCCACATTTAGTTCTGATTGGTCGGTTCCTATACCAATCAACATCAAAAGTTTTGCCTTCTAGGCAGTCATTGGTTCTTCACAGCACCCACATTTGGTTCTGATTGGTCAGTTTCTATGCCAGTCAGCATCTCTGGGCCTATCTCTGGGCCTATCTCTGGGCCTAATCAGAGAGGCGGGGCTGAACAGCAGCCCCCACAGAGGAGGAGGGGAGAGAAAGAAAAGCCCTGCTGCTGGTGAAGCTCAGAAAGAAAGAGGGAGAAAAAGAGAGAGGCAAGTGTTGATCAACAGCTGCTACTGAGGCTGTGGATCAGATTCTGCCTCCCTCTCTGGGAAGTCAATGCTGGGTCACCAGGCTGCAGCGGGGCAGTCAGTGCTGGGTCACCACAGCAATCCAGCACTGACTGAAGTACTTCTGGGTTGGTCAGCCTTAGGTCATCATTACAACCCTGGCCTTTTATATATTAGGATTGTTAGGGGAGACTTTTCTGATCAGATGACATTTGAGTGGAACCTGCTTCCAGTGAAGAAGTGAGTCAGGCTTATGTTTGTGGGAAGAGCATTTCAACAGAATAAAGCCCTAAGGGAGACTGTTCTTGAAGGTCTGAGGAATGGCAAAGGGGTTCCATGGTAACTAAAGGTAAATATGGGAATGACTAGAAAGAGATAAAGTCAGAAAGCTAATAAGGGGACAGATGATGAAACACTTATCATCTGTTCATTTAATAAAACTTCCTTTAGAGCTTCTGGGTATCTGGAGAGTAATTACAGGCAGAGTTCTAGGGAGAGGGTTGGAGTTGGGGGGCTGTGATTTGTGCTTAAAAATAACAGGTTCAGCAATCATTGGGATTGAAAACAGTGATTGAGTCACTGTTGCATATTCTTGCATTCCATATAAATTCCTACATTCCAAATAATTATAGTGAAGAGAGCATCCAGTTGGTGTCACATCATTAAAGGTCCTTTAGAATAGACCAAATTGTTACAATTTTAAAAAGAATCCAAGAAGGGGATAAAAAACAGTTAAACTGGGCCTTGGGAAGAGGTAGGGCTTTGAAGTTGAGGATAAAAGAGGGGACTCTACATGGAAGAAATGCCACGAGAGCAAAGGTTCAAAAGCAGGAAGACAGAGCATATTCTAAGAAAATGGCCAGTGGATCCATTTGACAGGACTTGTCAAAGGAGTCATGGACTGAAGAGGCAGGTTGAGGTTAGACTGTGGATGGACTTAAATGCTAAGATAAATAAGTTTATGCTTTAAGAAGGGTAAACCTAAGGAAGATATTTGGGCTAATAAATGGCTTGAATACAATAGAATAAGAGGGATTTGAGAAAAAAAGAGGTGGTGTTGAAAAGAGGAATTCATAGTATATTATTCAACCTAATGAAGAACCTCTGTAAGGCTCAAGGAAATTTAATTTAAAGAACAGACTGGAGAGATATCAATGCTGACATGTACACATAAGGAACTGTTGGACATTGAAATTGGGACTCAAACATTTTTTTGTTTTGTCTTGTTTTGTTATTATATGTTTATTTCCAGTCTGCAAAGGCAAAACTTTTTAAAGGAAAGAAATGGTGGGAAAAAGATACAGAGGCAAAGAAGCATTGAACAGACTGTCAAACTACATCAGGAAGACAGGGGAGGTTTGGCGAGGAGGGCTGTAAGAGACCAACCGAAGGACTTGTATGCTTGCATATAAGCACAACCAACGGATATAAGACACTGGGGCGGGGGGGGGGGGGCAGGGGGGACAGGTGAAGGCATGTCCTGGGGGGTAGGGAAGGTCGGGGGGAGATCAAGGGGGGAAAAAATGGAGACATATGTACTACTATTTGTAATACTTAAAACAATAAAAATAAAATAAAATTAAAAAAAAAAAAAAGAACAGACTGGAGAGACAATGAATTTCAACTGGGACTTAAGTCAATGAAGAATAGGAGGTATGAGCCTGTGCTATAATCTCAGTTCTAAAAATTAAACAATTGTACGTGGGAGACTAAATCATGATGTAGGTTATATATGCATATATATTATGAGGTAGATTATTTACCTATGCAATGTACCTATGTATGTGTGTGTGTGTGCATAGTATATATTTGCAAATTCCTTGCTTTTTCTTTCATCTTTCTGGCTTTCTTCTCTTCAGAATTCCAGTGCCTTCTTTTTGTCCCTAAATTCCTGAAGCTTCTTAATACTATGATTTAATCTTACACTGGCCTTCTAGATAAGTCTTTGTAGGGTCTGAATTTGTCTAGTGCTGCCCCCGGACACATTTCAAAACTTACCTGCCCTGATTTCCTTTCTTTTAGAGCTCTGTTTTCCAAAGTGGCAATTACTTATATTGATGTACATAGTGGTAATACATTTAAATGGTACTTTTTTATGTAACATCTTTGAAATACATATATTCCTGCTGAGAACACTGCCTAGCATCACTAGAAGTTTCAGGAGCTAATGAAGATAAAAAAAGACATTCTAGAGCCTTTCTCTCTTTTCAAATTACACAGCATGGGTGCCCATCCATGGTACACGGATTCTGCAGGGAAGCAAAATAGCTTGGCAGTCCAGAGGGCAGTGCCTGGAGCCACACTGCTTAGACTGTGATTCTACCTCTGTCCTTACTAACTGTGATATCGGGCACATATCCTGAGTCTTGATTTCCTCAGTCTGTAAAGTGTAATAATTATGTTAATTGCATCATTTTTCTGTATTGAGGACTACTTAAGGTTATTATATGAAAACATTTAAAACTGAGATTGGCAGAGCAAGCATTCAATCAATGTGAGCAGTTTTGTTTATATAAGTTATCCTTTTATTAAGTCTCACTCTTCATAAAAAACAAACAAAAAAACTAGTGTGCTTTATACCAGAAGCACACTGGGATCCTATGAAAAGCAGCTTTCTACGTGTGGTCCTCAGTCTCCTAAAACTTGTAATTCACTATGATAGATGCACAGAATTAACTTCAATAGCGATCTTTGATTAAACCACCAATCTACTCCAGCCACTGGGAAGGCCATCAGTGGTTCGCCTACGGGCAGTTATGGGCAAAAGATCAGTGGACTGCTGCCAGGTTCTGGTTCTGTTATTAACAAAGTGGGCAACAGTGGACCGGATATTTCACCAGCCCTATACTTCAGGCTTTCCATCAGTGAAATGAGAAAGTTGGGTAAAACACTTGCTAGAAATCCTTTCAGATCTGCCTCTCTGTGTTTTTATCGTTTTCTTCTTTAGATTAAATGCGGGGGATACAGGGAAAAAATCTAGCAAAGTGAGCTGTTTGTCGAATGCCTTCCTTCAATGGAAGTAGAAGCACACACACATGCATGCCGTGGACTATGTTCTCTTTATCACATTCCTTGTTGCAGGAAATTGAAGTTGTTTCCTGTTCTTTCTGTGTTACTGTCAGGTGGCACTGATTGTACACATTTTGGTACATAGACTTTCTGATCTCTTTGGCTTTTCACTTTAAATTAATGCAAGTTGGCATGAGAGCGGATTACATTTGTCATATTTCTTCTTGTATATATTCTTGGTTTGGAGGAACAACTGTAAGGCAAGAAAAATGCAGAATATTTTTCTGTCCCTCAGGAACAGTGCTGAGAGAGCTGTGAGGTAGGACATACACAACGCTTTTATAAATAGGATAAGCGTACATGAAACCTAAAACCAATAAAAGATAAAAACCAAACTGAGAATTTATCCCGAACATTATCTAAATAACTGCAGGAGGGAACAAATACCACCCCTTCTGTCTCTGATATCACAAAGACTTATGTGCTGCAGGTAATTGAGTCCTCCTAGCATTTATTCCCACCTGAGACATTCATTCAGACCTAGAATTCAACAAATGCTATCTCTACCTAACAGTAGGATGCGTTACATCAGGTGGTGGGGCCGGGAGGGGGGAGCTCCTCGTTTGGAGCTGTTTCTTTAAGAATCTTGATATTAAACTGAAATCATGATGTAGTCATTGACCTTCAGATAAAGAGGGAGTGATTGCCCCCAGCAACTTTTTAAACCACTCCATTCCTATGTGTTCTATGTCCTTGCTGGTCTTTTAAGCTCTACTTCAGACTTTAAAGTATCTCATCTTATATAACCCAGAGCTGCTTTTTAGAAAGTTTTTCTTCATCCTTGGCTCAACTAAAACCCCATGTCACTTTCACTGATCATAATTTCATACACCAGAACTCAACAAAGCTAGTCAGTTTTTATTCCATATGATAGGCTCTCATATGTTTGAAGCTGATGAACCTGGAGTTCTTGACTTTTCTTGATGCCAACTTTGAGGAATCCTGGTGGGCAGGGTTAAAGAGAGCTTTTGCCATGTGGAGGCAGTGTAGGAGTTGCCAGGACTGACTGGCAGACCCTGAAGGACGGATGAATGATTACTCTGACACACGTTTCTGTAAAAGAGAGAGCTAAGGAACCACTTGGCTATCGCCACCAAGTAGCCTCTTACACCTGCCTCCTTAGGCTTTTACTGTAACAACAGCTTGGACTAAAATTAACTATTAGATATTATCAGCACGGTAAGCATCCTTGAGAAGACACATGCGTCCATTAAGCAAGGACATTTTGAAGTGTAAACATAAAAATTCCAGTAAAACACTCAGACTTGTTTGGAAAAGTCAAGGGGACCTTCGGCAAGGTCCCCTAGAGGCCTCTGACCTTTCAGAGAATCCTTACAGACTTGTCAACCAAGTCCTATGCTTCCCCACAAGGAGTTAGCGAGGTGACCAGATCCAGAATGGACTGGACACAACAATGAATAGGCCATATCATAAAATGGACAACTCAATTCATGAAAATATCTGTTTGCTTGCTATTTCTTATTACAGATTCTTTATCTATGTTAATTCAGTAATTTTGCCTTCTCCCACTTTTGGTACAGAGTACTAAAGAAGGGTGATATATCATTTTAGGGGTTAGAACATTACAGAGAGAACAAATGTTAGATGACGTTGATTTTGCCATAATTCCCTGGGCACCCCAAGAGGAAAGGGAATATCAGTGGCCACATTGTGGGAGGTTCAGGTCATGTGCCTCTCACCACTTTGAAGTGCTGCTTCTTGTGCCAGTATCTTAGGTTATGAGTTTTCTTTCTTTATACTTAGTATTTTTTCCACAAGGGAGTCTGGGGGAGGTGTACAATATTTGGAGCTAAAATCTCCATCTGCCCAATGAATTAGCCAAATAAAACACTTCTGGGCACTCACTATGGCAAGATTTTCAAGCAGGCATGTTAAAGATACACACACACAGCGGAGAAATGAGAGAATTCTTTACATCATTCAGCATCCAAGTTACCCATTAGAAGGCTAAGTTCATATATATTATCTTTCTCCTTTAAGTGAAAATCTTCCTCACAATTTATTGCCTAGTATTATACTCACAATCAGGGATAACCCAAAAGAGATAGAACAGATGAGTTTGATGGGAGCTTGACAAGATAAATGCTGAATTATAATTCTTTTTCTTTCTTATTTTTAAATATATTTTTATTGATTTTTTACAGAGAAGAGGGGAGAGAGATAGAGAGTTAGAAACATCGATGGGAGAGAAACATCCATCAGCTGCCCCTTGCACACCTCCCACTGGGGATGTGCCCGCAACTAAGGTACATGCCCTTGACCGGAGTCGAACCTGGGACCCTTCAGTCTGAAGGCCGATGCTCTATCCACTGAGCCAAACCAGTCAGGGCTTTCTTTTTTTTATATTTGATTTTTTTCTTTATCTTTATTGTTGAAAGTTACAGATGTCCTTCCTTTTCCCCCCCACTGGCCCCAGGCCTTCACTAGCACTGTTGTCTGTGTTCATGGGTTATTCACATATGCATATACATTTTTTTGGTTATCCATTCCCATCCTCCCCCCATCCCTCTGAGATTCGCCATCATGTATTATCTTTTGAAGGATCCAGAACCAGTCCTGTCTATTGCAAAAAATAAAGTGCCTCCTATGCTTTGGGTTTTTGAAATTGTCTACATTTTCTTCTCTCTCACTACATTTATTCACTGCCCAATTAAAAACTGATTTATAATGAGGTCATATTTTCAATGTATAGAATTCTGGGATATGCAAATTGACATAAATTGTTTCTTTTTCTCCTATCATTTCAATGAAATAAAAGGAACAGAGGGTAAAAGAGAAAGTGAGATGCTTCTTGGAAGAAATGCTATAATGCCACAAGGAGAGGATCATGGCGGCTGATGGAAGGCTCTAGGAATGTGGGCAAGAGGGGGTCTCAGGTGTGCTGGGGTGAAAGCCTGGCTCTGGCCCTTGCAGAGCGCCTCTTAGTCCAAGGGAAGAGGCAGAAGCAGATCCCTGCCATGTTTCCTGTTGTACTGCCTCCTACCAGCCACAGAGCACAAAGAATCCAGGGCTCCTACAGGTGATTGAAAGGAAGAGACAATTTTTTGAGCTTTTTACTTTAAAACATACACTTCCTTCTGTTTACATCTGCATATATCTTCCCACTGATGTGGCAGCTTAAATGCTTTATTTGCTTTTTAACGCTCTACAATTGGCTTTTAAGTTGTGGTTACAGCTCCTGTCCTTTTCCAGATGCGATCCAATCGTACACAAGCGCATAAACAATTAAAATGGCGAGATGAGGTGGGGAAAAGGGCAATAAAAATGGTCAGAGTCAATTAAACCAGTGAAATGAAAAAAAATTAAAGCACAGAATGGTGTACACAGTAACCCATATTTTATTATTTCCCCCTTACAACATTGTAAAAAATACATAAGCCCTTGATGTATGTATGTTTCCTTGAGAAAGGTGCTCTGTGGCTCAGAGGCAGATCGGCGGCATGTGATGTGGGCAGCTGTAAGGTAACAACATGTTTTCCCATAAAAAGCAGAGGAAATAGGCACATAAATTCCATATAAACTGTCAGTGTGTCAGCTATGCTAACACTAGGGAAGCCGGTGCCCTGGAGCTACGCTAACTTATGCACCTTCATTTTTCAAACATACACTTCTTGAATTCACAAAGCTAAGCTGCATTCAGACTAGTATTCTTTTCTTCTTCTTCTCCCATCTAGCAGTTGCCCCTACCCCCACTCCTTCAGTTATCTCTGACTTTAAGAAAGCAAAGGCAGAGAACAGCAATAAAAAAGGGAAGGGGGTATCAAGATGAGATCCTTACACGCGGTTGCCATCTTAAGGGTCCTTTGTGCTAACTGCCAAACCCCGCTGAACTGAATCTAAAGAGCATCATGGTGCCAAGTCTGTGCTGAAAGACAGCTACAGAGGGCACAATGGGAGGTGTTCTTCCTCCTTCCCTTCCTCCTCCTCCTCCTCTTTTGTGTTTCTGTTTGTTGGTTTTGGGGGGATGACTTCTAGGATATAACATAAACATAGTTTACTTGAAAATAGCACCCAGGAAATAAAAACACTTTTCTCTTGCTAGTAACTCTATGTATAAAGGTATTAACAGTTAACATCACAAATCTGTATTCAGGTTCATAGGTCAAAGTGAAGCCAATGCTCTGCTTCCTCCCTGGTGTGGCCCAGGTTTGCTGATGTGTGTGTGTGTGTGTGTGTGTGTGTGTGTGTGTGTGTGTGTGTGTGTGTTGGGGGGGTGCTGTAGGAGATCTAGGGGTCCACATTTTTAAATCCTATTTTCATATTTCTCTATGTTAAATATTTGGTAGCTGTGTTGTGATAACATAACACAGACTAATTACCCAAACTCAAAATTTCCCTTATGTCATGACAGCTGACTGTGTTTAATTCAACCATGCTGGGCCTCAGTGTTCAAGACCGGTACTTTCTCTGTAAATAAGTTTCCTGAGTAACCCAGGCTTTAATTTTTTTGTCAGCTCACAGGGACTCAGCATCTGTAGCCTACAGAATCATAAGGCTATTGTGATTACTAAGTGAAGCACTAAATGTGAATAGTGCAGAAGGAACAGTTTCATGTGATTTCCAGGTGTGAGGAATTATTGAGTCTGACAGATTTTGAACTCAGAATTTTGAGGGCATATGTAGACTAACTTGAATAAAAATATACTTGTTCTTAAACAGAAACAGACTCATAGATACAGAGAATAGACTGATGGTTGCCAGAGAGGAGAGGGTTCAGGGGATTGTATGAAAAGGTGAAGGGATTGATAAATATAGATTAACAGTTACCAAATAGTCATGGGGATATAAAATACAGCATAGGGAATATAGTCAATAATATTGTAATAACCGTATTCAGTCAGGTGGGTACTGAAATATTGGGGGGAACACTTTGCAAAGTCTAATCACTATGCTGTACACCTGAAACTGATGCAAATAATATTGAATGTAATCTATAATTGAAAATTAAAAATGTTTTAGAAATGAAGTGCAATAGCCCCTTCTGATTTTCATTACCTTTATACCTTAAAGGAGAAGCTAGTTCTTAAATAATTACTAATTTTTCCTTGAGGAATAAAGGGTATTTATCTATTCGTTTTTATTTCCTTAACTATGGAGTTCTAGGTTTCCACAATGTGAAATGTGTCTAGCATAGTCTGTCTCTCATCTAGGATTAGGCAAAGTTAAAATGAAAGAAAGAAAAAAATAAATAAAACCCCAAAAAAAACAAAGCCAAAAAATAAAGATGAATAAAAATCACTTCAAAAGAACAAATAGAATAAAATAAACAGGATGATCCCAAAGTCATTATTTTGCACATTAGCAATGCAGTGGTTTTCAACTGTTTTTACATTAATATCTAAACATCTGTGATCATATTCTGAGTATTGAGTTAGTCCATATTTATTCCCGTTTTGGTTTGGTCATTAAAACTCTATAACTCTTTTCTTCTTCTTTTATAGTAGTTGTCAGAACCAATCTCAAACATCAGTGGACTTCGAAGAAACATATATCTAAGACTGCCAGCAAAATCATTTAGATATGATAAGACCTAATCACTTGTTAGTTAATCACTCTGCATCACAAGATCATGACTAACATTTGCTTCATTATCATGCAGACTACCAAACTAAGACACAAAGCTGTTATTGGGCTCTTCATGGATATGTGGAAGAAATAACTGCACCAGTATTTAAACTTTAATTTCAAACTATGGATAATTCTATCGATAGCTCATTCTCCAAAGTCTTTTATACATTTAAGTTGTTTGTTCATAATTCTAAAACAGATTAAATTAAGAGGGAGGTAATGCATTCCCCATCATAACTTAGAATCAAAATGATAATATCATCTTTGGAGTTAAAAAAAAATAAAGGAGAAAGGATGATTAGTGATTGGCTCCCCTTCTCTATTGTTGCTCAACTTTCTATTTCAATCTACTGATGTTAACTGGGAAGCCAACTGCTTACTCGCAGTGTCAGCTTTGCATATGGGGCCTCTCCTGTTCCCAGCAGGCGTATCTTGCACTGCTGTTGGACCAAAATGGCTTAAGTTTAATTATCTAGATACATTGCTCTCTGCAGTAACCTCACTATTGTTCTCACTGTAATCTACCACATTATTAATGCCAGATTTTTCCTATTAGCTTTTAAACTGTTCTTTTACACTGAGCATTTTGCCACCAAATGGTTACCAATAAAAAATCCCCAAATGCCTAAAGGTTATTTTAAACCCAGTGTGAGCACTGCTGGTTTCATTTCACCATTTATTTTGTTGAGTCATTATCAGTATGCATTGTGTGAACTTATTGTATGCATTTTTTATGCTGCTGGAATGGCAGTATATTTTTTAACGACCGCATTTTAATACGACCATCCTAAAAGAAAATCATTAAACCCAGGGTTTAACAAGGGCTGTGCATACTTTACCTATGGTCTCTCCTTGTGCCAAATATTGTTGAGTGATAACTTTGGAAAACTAATATATTTGGAAATCTGGGCTTCCATTTCTTTTAGAGCTATAATGCATACTAAAGGATGCTCTAAAAGAATATTTTCCTTGCTGTAACTGTTCTCTGCATCATATTCTCTAGTAGTCAGATAACCAAAGAGCTCAGGCATAGAATAACCTTCTTTATAAATATCAAGAAAATTTAGGCGCATGGTAAACATTTTAAGAAACTTTTAAGTCATTGAAATTCTGATTCAAAACCCATCGTAAAAACCAAAGTAATATTCTTAATAATAGTTTCTTATGGATATACACTCCGGCCTCTAAGCATGCCACTTTTAGCTAAAACCTCATCCGGTTTTTAAAACTAAAACTGAACTGGAATGATATGGATGAGGACTTTTAATAGAAAAGCAAATGCAAAACAATTAGAACTGGGATAAAAACACACACAAAACTTGTAGTTGAATGTCACCTAGCTAAATATAGGCAGTCTTTGGGTTATGTCAGACTCATTGTACATTGTTTCATGGTTATGTTGCCATCTCTCATTTATTAAAAATAAAAAAGTTCCGTCATTTCAATGTATGTGCATATGTGCTCTATGTTTTTTATTGTTTATTTACCACAAGTAAAGGTCATGAATTGTTATCTTTCTTTTCTTTTATGTATTTATTTATTTTTACTGTTTCACTTCATTACTGCTGTGTCTGTGATCCATGTGAGTGATGTAGGTGCTTATGTAGGTGGGTTCCGACTTACAGTGAAAATCGCATTACCTCGCACTGTAGGAATGGATCTCCAATGTAACCCGAGGACCTACTGTATGTTATGTTGCACATAAACTCACTTTCCAAGAAGATATTGGTGAGCTGTAGAAGGACTTGATATTTCACCCCAGTTGACTAAACCACTCCTAGTTCATAGATCTACCTATAAGTTTATGGTCCAGGGGTCCTGGGAAATAGACTGGTTTGATGTGATTTAACAAAACCCTAATTCTAAAGGGCAGTTTAGATTTGTTATCCTTATCTTTGTGGAGAAAAGAACAGGGTAATCCAGCCAACAAGCATGTCACTCATTCATTCATTTATTCATTCATCCATTCAGCCTTCTAATCATTGATTCAAATCAATCAAATATTTATTAAGCACTTACTATGTGCCATGCTCCATAAGTAGCTTTGAACTTATACCGGTAAATAATACAGATGGGCTCTATCCACAGAAAACATGGTTTTGCAAAATAAATTTTTCTACTTGATGGGTAATATAATCAGACATAAACATGTCAAGGTTATATGAATTCTTTCAGTCCTGACATGATATCTTAATTTCATTGCTGGAGGGATGAGAACTAGAATCTCTTAGGATTAAGTTCTCAAATTTTAAAAGGTCATCATAAAATTGCAACCCAACCAGTCAGAATGGGAAGGGTAAGGGGTAGGCAGGATGCAGCAATTTTCCCTGATAGTTTTGATGGGCTGTGTGAGAAGAACTGCTCTATTTGGAGGAGCCAGTGAGTGCTAGGAAGACATGTTTATCCTAGAAATACTGGCTAAAGTTTCTGTCATGACCCCAATAAGAGAAGAAGAGTGATAAAATGGGATTTGAGACACTCGTGTCATGGGTACTAGTTTTACTAGGGTAAGGTACTGGGGATGGAGAGTGTTATAAAGGTTTCATAGTGAAGGGAAGACTACAGCTGAAGCTCCTTCAAAGAAATTCAGATGCTATGTCTATTTGTAGGAAGAAGCTATTAAATCTCACTTTTTGGCTGTACTTGCTGGCAAATTCCTCTTTCCCAATAGCTTGGAAAACTGGGTGGGTTGGGTCTGCCTAAGGTGCTCATGTCTTGATATAGGTGATATAGGTCATGCATAAAACCAAGACAGGAAGGATGAGGCTTCAGCAGACCTCTTATCACATTATCTTCACCATTTCAGAGACGGCTGTGGAGTCTGTTTAGAGAGTTTGAACTATTGCAGCGGTAAGAGCACTAATTAGAGGGCAACTATAAAGGAGTGTCCAGTGCTGCCTTTAGGGCCACAGACCTGATTTGAATTCCAGTTCCAATGCTATGTACCATGTGACTTTGGTGAAAGTTACTTAATCTCACTAAGATCCAGTCCTCTTATTTAAAAAAGAAATAAACCTGGGATAATTTTCATTTTATATGGTTGCTGAGATTCTTAAGATAATTTTTCTAAAGTGCTTGGAACAAAGTAAATGGTGACTATTATCAGCCTCTCTCCCTTCCATTAACAATGAAGTGCATTCTGTAGGTCAGTGCTGTGCAAAAATTAGTGCAATAAATTACTGGTGAATTAAATGATTATGCAAACCTCTTTGCTTTTACATACTTTTCCCAGCATACACATATATAGTCACACTTCTTGTTGGCTGACAGGTAATAGAGACATGTAATTCAGCCACCTTGAAAGTAGCTGTATTTTGATGATATCTAGAAAAGTGCCCTCTGGCAAAGTAGGTGTCATCAGTTTGTAAATAAATCATCAAAGGATGAAACAGGATAAAATTTTTGATGGGATTTTCATGGCATTATCAAAAAGATTGCAACATAAAAAAGAGTTTGAGTGTATCTGAAGAAGTGTTTCAGGATTTACATAATGAATTAAAATAAAAAGGCTGACTTAGATCTGAATCCTTTAACCAACATTCATCCATAACAAAATCAATGGTCTTCATTGAGTTCTGTCTTCACTGAAGAGATCTGCTGTATCTTGTTAATGGTGTCAATGGTGGCAGAATATCTAAAATCCAGAAATCTAAAAAATATATATATCTTAACTTTTAGAAGGGTAGGAAAAAGTAAGGGGCTCAGCTACTTAACTATCTCCAAGTGCCATAAAACATCTCAGACATCTCAAGTAAACTGTATAGGCAGGTGGTTGGCCAGATTGTGGAATTAAACAAACAAAACAGTTGAGTCATTACAGTCCTAAACACGTTCTTTTCTAAAATGTCTCACTTTGGAAATACCCCTATGCTGGTCATAGAAACTTTCTTCACTGTAGATCTCCCAAGTAAGCTTTTTCCTAATCCTTAATCTTGTTAAAATTTCTCTAATTTATAGAATAAATCTAACTATAGGTTTTATGTCACCAATAATTGAAGTTGCTGATGCACATAGATATCATTCCAAGGTAGAGCATTTGAACTTGAATGTGTGCCTTATGCAGGGGTGACTAATGCAGGCACTTCTGATTGAGAGAACTACATTTTTGCAGATCATTTCAGGATGTGGGTACGCTTTTCATTCCCCACATAGTACACAGCCACCTTCTTCTCATCCAATATGTAGAGATATTTGAGATAGGGCATGAGTTGGTAGGACAATCTATCATCTATCTATCTATCTATCTATCTATCTATCTATCTATCTATCTATATGAAAGAGGTGGCCAGGCCTATTCATCTCTACACTGGTGAGATGCTTTCTTTGGTAAAGTAATTTCTTCAACATGAGAACAGAAATGACTTTTCTGCCTGGATACAGAATAAGCTGGTTTACATAGGCACATGTAATGGATACACTTGTTGACATAAGAAATGTCAAAATCTGGAGATAATTCATATATATTTTAGGGGGGGAGAGGGAGAGAGAAACATTGATGTGAAAGAAAAACACTGATTGGCTACCTCCTGCAGGACCCTTACTGGGTATTGAGCCTGAAACCTGGGCATGTGCCCTGACTAGGAATCGAACTTTTGGTGCAAAGGATGATACCCAACCAACTGGTAACAATGTATTTGAGCAAAACTGACCACATACACTGGGGATCAAGAACCCAAATGCTCCAGAGAATAATAGTTTTGCGGTTTCTTTTATGCATTTGAAATTAAAAAAGGAACATAAGGAAGATTATATGGAGACGGGAGAAGGCACCGTGGGGATTGGATTGCAAGATAGCTAACTAGATTATGTGTTTTTTTGATGGTGGTGAGGGCTTATTTCAAAGGTGTGTTAACCTAGATGCTCAGTAACAATGGACAAGGCTTATTTGTGGCAAAGATAAAACTTTTACTACAATATTATATGGTTGGGACATGACTATTAATTTATAATCAAATCACCCTTTGATATTACTTTCCAAAGAACTCCTTTTTTTTTTTTCACCCACACACCTGAGATCCAGGAAGGCTAGTTTCAATTAAAATGGTTACACTGAACCCAAAAGGGAAATCAGAAGCAGAAACTAGTACTGTTCTATCCATTTGTAGCTATCTAATAGTTCCAAATATCAGTAGGAGGTCTCTCAATAAATGAAAAAATATGGGCCTTGAAAAAAGGTGAAGTTAGGGAGGGAAAAGAACAATAAGAAGCCTTCTAGATGAGGCCACAGGGTTGGCTATATTCAATTTGATTGTTCTTGGCTTAGGGCGTGGTTCCTAAGTCACAGAGGTGTAACTAGGTCATCTCTTTTACTTCCATTAATTGTTTCCTTTGTGATCTGATGGTTATAGTCAGCGTCTAAATGAAAATTTAATATTCTCTTCACTTGGAGCTCACCAAACAGATGTATAATTTTTCAGATTTGGTTTTGTACAATTGGAATATATTGGTAAGAAACACTCTAAGGACCCCATTCACAAGTAAATTTGCATAGCTTATACATTTAACATTTTGACATTACTAACAGGTGTATAGAAATTTGCCTTTACACTTGGGAGGTAATTTGTTAAAGGGGTTGAATTATTTAATATTATCTGAGCCATTACTTGCTGCATACTCATGTATTTCCTATATTCTTACTAGTGAACTGTTATTGCTCTTTTATTATTAATACAGCTTTCAAATGATTAAGTCTAATCTCTGTAGAAAGATTTTAAGTGTTTTGAATGGAAGTTTTATTGCAAACTTCTTGTATCTACAAAGCACCACATTGGTTCATTTTATAGCATGTGTTCAATATATATTTTCTGTGAATAGCCAGTGTTCAATAGATATTTGTTGCAAATAACCATTACTTAACACATGTAATTGTTCAGTGAGTGTTCAGAAAGATAGGAACTTGGGTTCAAATTTTTCCTCTAGCATAAAAAGTGATCAATGAAGTCTAATCCATAAATAAAACTGATTGTGGCTCCTGATTTAATTTTTAATTAGTTCAGTGAATTGATTCAAACTGAATTCTATTTGGTTTTTCATAAAAACTTTATTGAACAGTACCCATTATATTACTGGTTCTATGTAGGAGACTATATACAAAAAAAAAAAGTTACAATGAAAATACTTATATTCTTTATGATGTCAGGAGCTTTCGTACCCTTTCCCTTCTTCAATTATTCTCTGTGGCTCTCAAAATACAGTTTAGTCTTCACTTCCATTGTTTTGGGCCGGGCCCTTCCTTAACTAACCCAAATAAATCTATTCAAATTTAACTTAAGTGCCTAACAAATATACTCAAACTAGCCATGATGGAGTCCTTAGCATTCTTTAAACAGTGTTTTCTTCCATTGCCATATTACTGATCACATAGAAGCAGTGTGCTACATTGAAATAGTACTGATTTTAAGCAAGATGAATCAATTCCTTGCTTAATTCTTAAGCAAGATTTTAAGCAAGATGAATCAATGTCACATGTTTGGTAACCTAGGTTGATGAATATTGACTCTCAGGATTGTGATGAAGATGAGAGATAAGATACAATATGTAGAGCATAGCATCTGAACAAAACTTAGCCTGATAAGTACAAATCTATTTATGAGGACAGCAGGTAAGAAGTAAGGTCATAATTTAGGTGTGTGGCTACCTAAGTTAAAAGAAAGGACTGTACACACAGACTACCCTTCCTTTGTTTCTCACACAGGTTCTTTCCAGTTCAGCTCAAATCTCAAGTCTTCTCAACCCAATGGCTTGCATTGTAAATGCTTATATTATTGATTTACATTGTCCTAACTACTAAAGTTAAATAAGATCTCAAAAACAGTAATAGGTAGCACATAAATATTTTTATTTGAATATTGGCAAGAAAGATGATCTTGGAACACTTTGGCTGTTCCAAGAATCTAACTCACATATCCTATCTAATAAAAGAGTAATATGCAAATTGACTGTACCACCACTACACCCACAAGCCATGCCCACCAGCCAATCAGGAGTGAGCATGCAAATTAACCCAACCAAGATGGCTGCGGCCACAGAGAGAGCAGGAGGCTTGGATTGCTCCTGGCAATGGAGGAAGCCAAGCTTGCCACACACCCTGTCCAGCCTAGGCCTCCACTCAAGGCTAAAAAGTTTCAATTATAGAAGATAAATAAGTCCCAACAAAAATGGCTGCAGTCACAGAGCAAGCAGGAGACGTGGCTCCACTCAAGGCTACAAAGTTTCAATTACAGAAGATAAATAAATCCCAGATAACATGGACTCCACTTAGGTAGCTGGGGGGCATGGCTGCCCTGCAAACCATCACAGGCCCTTCACCCAGGCCACCCTATGCCCCAAGGGAACCCCCACCCTTACCTAGGACACCCTTCAGGGCAAACCAGCTGGCCCCCACCCATGCACCAGGCCTCTACCCTATCTAATAAAAGGGTAATATGCAAATTGACCATCACTCCAACACACAAGATTGCTGCCCCCATATGATCAAAGATGGCTGCCACAAGATGGCCAGCAGGGGAGGGCAGTTGGGAGGGACCAGGCCTGCAAGGGAGGGCAGTTAGGGGTAACCAGGCTGGCAGAGGAAGGAAGTTGGGGGCGACCTGGCCTGCAGGGAAGGGCAGTTTGGGGGCAAACAGACTGTCAGAGGAGAGTAGTTGTGGGGATCAGGCCTGCAGGGGAGGGCAGTTAGGGGCAAACAGGCTGGCAGGGGAGCAGTTAGACATCAATCAGGCTGGCAGAGGAGTGGTTAGGGGGTAATCAGGCTGGCAGGCAGAAGCGGTTAAGGGCAATCAGGAAGGCAGGCAGGCGAGCAGTTGGGAGCTAGCAGTCCTGGATTGTGAGATCCTGGTAGGATCGGGCCTAAATTGGCAGTTGGACATCCCTCGAGGGGTCTCAGATTGGAGAGGGTGCAGGCTGGACTGAGGGCCCCCTCCCCCGCCCCGTGCATGAATTTCGTGCACCGGGCCTCTAGTTTACTAATAAAAATTGAATTTGTTAAATGGTATATATCAGGGAAACAAAAGGAAAAAGGGGAACAAAAGGGCTCATTTTGAGACATTGGTAATCTTAATTCTGCTTATCTAGCATCTGGTATTTGTCAGATTTTCCTTCATTTCCTCCTGCTTAGTTTCAGACCTTTTTTTTTTTTTTTTTTTTTTTAATGAAGTAGGAAGATTGTGATCTCATCAATTATAGCAAAGCAGAATGGAGCCCTAAGGTAATTCCAGGTAAGTTTCAGCAAGAAATAAAAAGCAAAACTCTCTCAAGTATATAGAACCCTCTAAATAAATCATTTTTAGGGATCTAAAATCTCTAGGTGATGTCCCCAATTCCCAACTAGACTGTGTGCAGAGACCCATCCTGAGCACAATTCTAAAGAAGAAAATGATACTGCGTAACTCCTGACCTCCATCCCCTTCCCTTTCCTTTTAGAGATGGTGCTGAGACTCCTCAAATAGACTCTGGCCCAGATGAGAAAGAACAATCAATGTCCCAGCTACAAGAGCTTTCTCTGAGGTTAATCTTACTAGTTATTGAAAGCCACCCAGGACAATTGCCATTCACTCTTTTCATAAGGGACAGAGAAATCCCCTTCTTGCCATCGCTTTGGAAAACAAACTTGCCATTTCCCTACCATCTCACTTTTGGGAGTTGGTGGGGTACAGAAAGAAGCAAGCAGGCAAACAAAACATGAAAGGCCATCAAGGTCTCATGTTGGAACACTTTGTGGCAAAAATGATGATAGATCCTGTTACCCAGATCTCTCATTTGCCTTACTGTCATCCTATTCATTTCTGCCTTTTAGATGTATCTTTCAATGTTTAAATAAATACTGAAAACCTGTAAACTCATAAACTGCTTTAGTCATTCATCTGCAATCTAGATTTTTATATAGACTCCAATTAACAGCCAAGACAGGACTACAAATGTCAACATAATGTACATTATAGATTTAAAAAAAATTTTTTTTATAGCAAAGGTGGAAATTTATTGAAGAACAAGTATAGATTCCCACATGGGGAGAGGGAAAGAGTCCCACAGAATGGACTCCCACGTGGGGAGGGGGAAAGGGTCGCCTATTGTTTTGATTTTAATAGTGTCTTGCATTTTGTAAAGGAAAAGAGAACCCAGGCAGACATATGTCTGTGATCAGAGGCATTGAAGATGAGCATCATTCCAACCCCATGCTTTAAGGGTAACATATACTGTCCTACTCATCAGCCAGGGCATTTGGCTGTGAAGTCAAAGGCAGAAATATTTAATTACTATCAGCAAACAGAAATCCAGTGAAGAGCATTTGTGTCAGTTAGATGCCAATGAAACTAAGCCTTTCTGAGATGGAGGGAATCGATTTAATTTTTTTTCACTTCTCCAGTTTTTTGCTATGACAGAATGACACACTCTTCATTCAGTCACTCAAGCAAAAGAATGACTGATGATCCAATGAAGGTCAAATACTTTTCCAGCCACTGATGCTGTTTCAGACAGGCTTAACCTTCTTCAACAAAATGGCTGGACCAAAGGTGGACTCTGAAGACCCTATGGGTTACCTTTCCAGGGACAACCTCCCCTTACGTCCTCTGTCCCCAAAATACATAAAGAGAACTTGGCTGTGGGTGGTTTTACTTCTTCACTTCTTTACTTCTTCACCCTTTCCTTTGTGTGTAGTCGAAACATCTTGTGACTTTCGTTCTACATTGCTGGGTTTTCCTGGTCTCCCAGCATTGTTGGACTCTGGCTTTATTTCTCATCAATGTCAGTGTGCCCCAGGGAATTCATTTTTCTCTTTCCCTGAATCAACAAATGCTTTCCCCAAACGAAATCTGGAAATATATGGCCTTTCTAACAAAGTCATAAGGGAGGACTCTCCAGGAGGTGGGAACATTTACATAAGACAAAATCTCAAAGGGACCAGCCAGACCTTTAGTTCAGTGCTCTATTAGCGGGACAGAAGAGATTTTTGCCTCTGACCTCTGATTCTTTAGATTGCACTTTTTTTTTTCAAGGTAGCTTCATATTCTAGAGAGCTACACTGATGGAAGAAAGTCAGGGAGGATTTTACCAAAGATTATCTAATGTGCAAAACTGTGACAAAGGCCAACAGACAGATGAGTACAGTGGATTTTCGTATTTTGGGTTATATAATCCCAGGCATAAATATTTGAAGTTAGTGGGTTCCCGAAGCTTTATTTTTGTTGTTTTAGAAAGTCAGTGCCTGCCACAGCCAGTGGCCTCGGTACAAATCCCACTTCATTATTTGGCCCCTAGGCCTCTCTCTAGTCTCTAATCCCTCTACCAGCCTCTTGGAAGATATGTCTTCTATTTTCACCCTCCTGTTTCCTGATTTTCCCACTTTAAAAATGTGAGGAATGAGTGGATTCTTTTAAAATGTCTGTCCAGGTAAAGCATAGCAATGTGCTTTGTATTTAGTGAAAGCCCTTGCAGGGGCATTACCTCATTTAAGCCTTTGCTCTGTACTTCAGGGATTAGAACCTGTGTTATAATTGATAGATGAGGAAAGAGAAGCCCTGAGTGATTGTCTTGTTTGCAGAGTTTCAGCTTATAACTCAC
Organism: Corynorhinus townsendii; assembly: GCA_026230045.1. Taxonomy (NCBI): domain Eukaryota; kingdom Metazoa; phylum Chordata; class Mammalia; order Chiroptera; family Vespertilionidae; genus Corynorhinus; species Corynorhinus townsendii. The sequence goes on from JAPDVU010000007.1 coordinate 15,703,971, forward strand.
TGATCAGCCAACAATGTGGGTAGAGCTTCTTAACTTCTTGGATGGGATTTATTTTCTTTGGAGGTTTTGCCTCTCTGTTTTCAAGTCTAGTTAAGTATTACTGATTGAAGAAGTCACTCTTTATGCGAGTGGTTATTAAGTCCAGTTATACCTGCACTTAAGGAGAAAAAGACTCAGGAAGGTAAAAACGGGTCTACCGGACAAAAGCTACCAAGGGCAGAAATTCTATAATTAGCAAATTATGATTCTACTTTTAAAAACAATGTCGCATTTAGTAATTGAGCCTCCCAAATAACCTCAATTTTCCTACTAAGTTGGAATTTGATTGAACATCAATAATACAGTATATCCTTAAAGTGAAGGAAATGTTGAGCTTGAAAGGAGGTAATGATGTTGGTTGATTTGGGTTTTGGCGAACGTGCTACACATGTCAATAAACTGGAGTGTCCTACTGCTTCGGGTTGCAGCTACTAATCTGGGTCAGTAACCTCATGCTTTTACAGATAGACCTGATGGAGAGGTGCAGGTGGAGAGTTTACTTTCATCTGTGCCATTTTCTACCACGGTAATTCTAGGTACATTTCTTAACTGTTCTCAGCTTGTTTTCACATTTCTAAAGTAAAGGGATAAAAAACCTGTGTCAGTGAAAAGATGAAGTGAAATAATATACAGTACTTAGTTTTCATAAATACGTGGTAGTATAATATTATTTTATTTTCTCTGGGCATTTTCTCGTTTTCCACAAAGACATAGCAGATGAAGTAGCTAAAACATTGACACCATTAATATGAGAGAATAGCCTTTATCTAGACTCACCTTTGGATACAGTGCTCCTTTCTTAAATTTGATTCCAATCATAGGCTATTCAATTTATTAGTTATATACCCATCATACCATGATGCAAAATAGCTGAAAATGTGAGGGTTACTACAATTCCAAGTAATATGTTGAGTTACGGGAAAAATGTACTGTAATCCAGGTGAAATCATTCTAAACTAATTTTTACTCAAAAAAAAAAAAAACCATGAAATCTCAAAAGAAAAAAAATGAAACCTTGTTTGTCAGAAATGCCACAGTGCATAGGATTTAAGCAGGGAGTAAGAATAAAAACATGGCCTAATTTTTGATGCTGTAAAAAGCCTAAGACTCATTTATATACAAAAATTCTGAATTTTGTCTCTCTCCCAAATCTCTGCAATATATATTCATTATATTGTTTTGCATTGTTTGTATTCAAATCTTCCTTTTCTTTTGGAAATTGCCATATCCTACGAGTCACATGACTACCATTGGAACTGCCATATGAGTGTAAATATTGTGCAACTCCAAGTGACATTTCTATATTTCCTTTATATGGTTTATAATGTGAATGGCACACCCTTATAATCATTCAAGTGGTGACCCTGGTACAATATGACCCTACCCTTGACCACAAATGATCCAGGATTTTACACATGATCCAAAATTTAAAAGATAAAGAGAAGAGCTAATAAGACCCATTATCGGACAGCTTTTTCCTTCTTGAGCTTTGGATATTCAATACCTGTTTGGATATTCTGAGAAATCCTCTTATCTTTCTGATAGATTCTCCATTGTTGAATAAGGTAGCAAGATTTAGTAATTCAACTTGAAGGAAGCAATGCTGCAGGCTCAGTCCCTAGTAGGGAGTGTGCAGGAGGCAGCTAATTGATGTTCTGCTCTCACAGTGATATTTCTGTTTGTCCCTCTCCCTTCCACTCTCTCTAAAAATCAATAACAATATATATATATTTTAAAAAAAAAAACCTTGATTGATAAAACTACTCTAACCTCATAATGAACATCCTTATGCATACCAGACAAAAGGAGCAGATACAATGCCTACTTATTTTTCAACACCTAAATTGCTCTAATTGAGGATGTAGGCTCAGGGTTCAAATTTTCTGTACCTGAATTCTGATCTTATCATTAACTGTAATGGCCTTGTGCAAAATACTTAATATTAGCAACTCAGTTTCTTAATATGTAGAATAGGAATAACAATAGTACCTTTAGGGTTGTTGAGAGTATTAAAGATTTGAACATAGCCTAATTTGCTCTTTATAGAGTCAGTTATCATTACTACTCTGTGAAGGTATCTGAAATTCCTCCCAGAAATTTTCCAGACCTCCATTTGATATGATTGCTTTTTTCTTTTTGTTATCACTCTCTCCTGAACTCTCCTCCATTAGATTGCTTAATACATTGCTTTACAATTATTTATGTATGTAAATAGTATGTACTTATATAAATATTCTATTTCCCTTTCCTATTTATAATTAATTTTAGGGCAAGATCTGTGCCTAATTCCATGTTTACCTATAAGGCTCAGCTAGAACAATGTCTGTCAAATGATGGTGCTCCATAATTACATTTTTTTAAAAAATTAGCGTGATTACTGAAAAAACTACCATACAAAAATACATTCTACTCTTTGTCATTATGAGGGTTTTTTTTTCCTCTCATCAATCCAAACATGTCTCCATTACTCCATTTATTCATGGACTTATTTGGCAAATATGTGGGTAGAAAACTATAGTGTGGTGTGTTCTGTGGGAATATAGAATGAATAACAATCTCTGTCCTCTAAAGCAGTTTGCAATCTAAGAGGGGATAAAACAGGTACCCAAATTGCTGTAATATAAAGTGGAAGGTGATGGGTTTTATAATAGAGGCACTAGGAAGGAAATTGCCATAAGATCTAAAAGATGTAGAGATCATTTCAGGCTGCAAAGCTTGAAAAAGACTTCAAGAAGGAAGTGCATGTGAGGTTGTTTTTAGAGAAATGAATATGCTTTCAATAGACTGATAAAATATTTCCTCACATGGAAAAGGTCTGCAGATTAATGAATTTCTGCTAAGTATGACTATTATTGACAGTTTCTGTCCGCCAAATAGACTTTGAGGGATGCATCCACAGTCTTTGTCTTGGGTTTGATCAAGGTAGAGGTCAGGCTGAGAGATCTGTGTTTGCTTAGCTTTTACTTTGCCAATGAGCCACTTTAATACTACCTAAAACTCTCACAGTTTGAACAAATCAGCCTGTTTTAGTTTCTCTAGAAACAGGAATCAATATTGTAAAAATAATTTTGATATCCATTATGAACAAAGATGATGCAACTAACATTCTCTTTGTGTGTGTTTCCTCAATATTGGTTGTACTTCTTTTTTAAAAAAATATATTTTATTGATTTTTTTACAGAGAAGAAGGGAGAGGGATAGTTAGAAACATCAGGAGAGAGAAACATCCATTCTGCCTCCTGCACGCCCCCCACTGGGGATGTGCCCATAACCAAGGTACATGCCCTTGACTGGAATCGAACCTGGGACCCTTCAGTTTGCAGGCTGATGCTCTATCCACTGAATCAAATTGGTTAGGGCTGGTTGTACTTCTTTACAGGAAAAAATAACTATCTGGAATTCTTCCTGGAAATAGTATTATCCAGTACATATTTATTGAGTCCTATTATGTACCAGACATCATGCTCTCCACTGGCTTGTTTTGGTCAAGAATATTTGGTTGAGGTATGATTTATGTACAAGGAAATGCAGAGATTTAAAGAGTGAAGTTTCATAAGTTTGACACATGCATGCACCTGCATATCCAATGCCTCTATCAGGTTATAGACCATTTTTATCACCCCAGAAAATTTTCCCTCCCTGTAAACCCCCATCCCACTTCAGATACAACTACTCATCTGATTTCTTTTACCAGAGTCATCTTACCTGTTTTAATATTTCTTGGAAATGGAATCACACTGTACTCTTTTGTGTCTTATTTCTTTCAATCAATATGCTTTCTTTGAGATTCATTCATATTGCCTCATATATTAGCAGTTTTATTGCTACATAATAGTGCCTTGTGTGAAAAAAATAATATACTTTTAATCTGTTTTTCTACTGATGGGAATTTGGATTGTTTGTTTCACTTTTAGCTGTTGTACTAAAGTTCCTATGCACATTCTTGCACAAGGTTTTGGTGGACGAATCATTTCTTCTGGGTAAATATGTAAGAGTGGAACTTTGTATCATAGTACATATGCATGTTTAGCTTTATGAGACATTTCCAGGCCTGTTTTCAAAGTGTTTGAACAATTTTACATTTTCACCAGCAATGTTTGAGAGACCTGGTTGCTCAACATTTTTACTGATACCTGATGTTGTAGTATTTTTAATTTTAGGCATTTTGATGGGTATGTAGTCTCATTTTACATTTTACATATCCCTGATAAATAATCTTGAGTGATTTTCCATGCTGGGGGGGGGGGGGTTTGTCCCTCAGCTCAGCCTGCACCCTCTCCAATCTGGGACCTTTCGAGGGATGTCCGACTGCCCATTTAGGCCCAGACACGGGATCAGGCCTAACCAGGCAGTCAGACATCCCTCTCAAATCCAAGACTGCTGGCTCCCAACTGCTCACTGGCCTGCCTTTGAGATCAGATGCACGTTGGTCTTGACATTTTCTGTTGATAATGCCAGCTTCTTTCGGCTGCAGAGCTACCTTGTATCAATAGTAGATGTTTAGACATAGTCCCACCTCCCTGCTGTCAGGTGAATGAGTGTCCTGGCTGTCAGATGGCAGAGAGCTGTCTGACCAACCAGTGATTCTCTAGAGGTGGGACTTCCTCCTCCCTGCTGTCAGAGTCTGGGCCAGCACAAACTGGAACACAGCATCAAGTCCCCCTGTGCCAAAAGACCCAGAGTCAACTCCCCGCCCACTTGCGTGTGCACCCTGGATGCAGCATCCACCCTCATGGAGGGGCTGACAGGCCCAGACACTTCCAGAGGCTGGGGAGCAGTGAGGCAGGACCCACCGCTGGAGTGGGCGGATCCTGCCTCTCCCCTTGGTCCCCGTGACCCCTGCCTGGGCCAACAGGCCCAAACAATCCAGCCTCCCAGCTCAGCCCCAGACATTCCAGAGGTGGCAGAGCAGCAAGGCGTGATCCCCTACCAGAGTGGATGGATCCCGCACAACCCCTGGCCTGGCTGACAGGCCCAATCACTCCAGCAGCAGCAGCTGAGGGGTGAGGCTGGATCTGCCTCCTCTGGGGGTGGATCCAGCCTCACTGCTCAGCCTCAGACACTCCAGAGGCTGCGGAGCAGTGAGGCTTGATCTGCTACCAGAATGGGCAGATCCCACCTCTCTACTTGGTCTCCAGGACCCCTGGCTGGGCCGACAGGCCCAAACACTCCAGCGGTGGGGCTGAGGGGACTGGGCACCGCCATCTTGTGGCTATGGGGGCTGCCATTTTTGTCATATATGGTGGTTAATTTGCATATTACTATTTTATTAGATAGGATTTCTGTATCTTCATTTGTGAAGTGCCTGTTAAGGTTTTTTACACATTTAAAAATAGAATATTTTGTCTTTTTATTGACTTTTCTAAGTTATTTATTGTGGACAAATCCTATGTTACTTATATGTAAGACAGATATATTTCCCAATATGTGGTTACCTGTCATTTTCTTAACACTATTTCTTAATGAACAGTTTTTACTTTTGATAGATTAGATTTACCTGTTTTCTTTTATTATGATTAATGCTTACTAGGTTCTAAGAAATTATTGCCTACCCTATAATCTCCTATGTTTTCTTCTAGAACTTCATAGATTTAACTTTAAAATTAGGACTTTAAGCCATCTAGAATTTAATGTTTATACAGTGTGCAGTAGAGGATGAGGTTCTATCTGTCTCTTTCTGTTTCTCTCTCTCCCTCTCTCTTTTTCTCTCTCCCATATTGCTAAACATTTGTTTCTGAGTATGTTTGGAATGTTTCTTTTTCTCCATTTGAACAAATACTAGAAGGCTTATTTTTAAAATCACCATCCTCTTCCATTAAACTATTTGTGTTTCTTTATGCAATACCACATTGACTAGATGGATGAAGATTTATAATTAATCTGAAACATCAGAACAAATCCTCCAAATTTGTTCTGTCACAAGATTACTTTGTTCACATTAGGTCCCTTGCACTTTCATATATATGTTTTTGATACAGCTTATCAATTTCTACAAAATGCCTGGTGTGATTTTTGAGATTGTATTGATTCCATAGAATAATTTGTGGAGAAAGGCATCTTAACAATATTGTGACTTGTGGTCTATGAATATTTGTTTAGAAGTTCTCTAATTTCTCTTAGCAAAGTTTTATAGTTTTCAGTGTGCAGATATTGCCCATATTTTGTTAAATTTATCCATTTGCATTTCATGGATTTGGGTTCTAACATAAATAGAAGTCTGTAAGTTTTAATTCTAATTTTTAAAGCACTCAGAATTGCAATTTAATTTACATATTAATCTTATGTCCTAGAACTCTGTTAAATTTACTTATTAGTTTTAGTAGTGTATGTATAGATTATTAAGTTTTCTACACACATTATCGGTTGTGAATAAAACACTATTTCATCTTTCCTTCAAATCTATATGCCTTTTAGTTATGTTCCTATCTTACTGAATATGATTAAGCCTCTGGTACAATGTTGAATAAAAGTGATGAGAAGTGAACTTCTTTTTTTCAATCTTGAGCCTAAATGGAAAACATTCTGCCTTTCACCATTAAACATGAAGTTAGCTGCAGGTTTTATCCCAATTCCTCTTATCAGGTTGAAGAAGTTCCTTATTATATTTGCTGATAATTTATATAGATTTTAAATAAAATGTGGATGTTGAATTTTTCCAATGTTCTTCTGAATCTATTGAGATGGTGTATAACATTGGTCTGTTTATGAATGTTAATCAAACTGCATTTCTAGAATAACTCCATTTGGTCATTATGTGTTACTCTTTATAATATTCTGGATTTAACTTGGTAATTTATTGTTAGAAAAATTTTATACAAATTCATGAGGAATAATTGTCTGTACTTTTGTTTTCTTGTAATGATCTTGTCTGGATTTAGTATCAGGGTTATGTTGACCACATAAAATGAGCTAGAAAATGTTTCCTTTTTCCTTTAGTTTCTGAATTTCAAATAGTTTCGATTACCCAGTCTTCAAGTTCACTGACCTTTTCCTTCTATAGTTTCTATTAACTTTTAAGTTTATGTATATATACACTGTTTTATTGCAGATATCATAATTTATTTATGTTAATTTTTCAATTCTAGAATTTCCATTTAGATATTTGTGTATTATGTCTATTTCTATATTGAGATATTACATTTGTTTCTCTATCATATTCATTTTTTCCTTTACATTCTTGAGCATAATTGTAATAGCTCTTTCTACAGCCCTACTCTGTCAGTTCCATCATTCTATGGTCTATTTCTCCTAATTTTTCATTTTTTGCTTCTTCTGGTTATAAGTTATTTTGTCTTGGTTTTTAATATGTCTAATAAGATTTGTTTGTGTGTCAGGTATTAGGGTTCTATGTTGTTGAGTTTTGGGGTATTATTTTTCTTTAAAGAATGCTGCATTATACAGGATGGAAGTTAGTTTACTTGTAGAACAGCCTCCTTTAAAGGCTTGTTTTACAATCGAATGGTTTATTTAATATTAGTCTTTACTCTAGGATCAAAAAAGCTCTGCTCTCAAGGTGTGGTCTTTCTAGGATCTACGAAATGCCTCAGCTGTTCAGTAATTTCTCTTTACTCCTACCGGCAGAGCTCAACATCTCCCAGTCCCCTGTGAGCCTCAGGAATGTTTTGGTCACAGCCCTCCCTCCTCCCCCTAATAATTATTATTTTTATGGTAGTGCTTTTGCTTGACTTTATAGTGTTTCATCCTGCACATGATCTGATTAACATTTATTCAAAGACTCAATGACTCCTACCCTCTCTGGAGGTCTTTTATCTTTGGAATCAAGTCCTACAAATTTCACCCACCTTCATGGCCCAAGTTCTGATCTTCGTCTTGTGCCTCATTCTGTAAGATCATCATGTTCTGGTGTGGAAAGTGTTCCCAGGCATAAATACTGGACAATTAATGGAGCTCTGTCATTGTTTCACTTCTTTTAGGACTGTAGTCATATACTCCCTCTTGTTCTTTATCTGACAACAGTATGTTTCATATGTTTTGCCCAAATTTATAATTGGGCTAGTCTGGTATCAATTATTCCATTATAGCTATAAGCAAAAATATCCATTGGGTTTTATAAAATGTATTGTCAATGGTAGTGATGTAGATTTAGGGCTAGAGAATTATGGTAAATAATCACGCATGAATACTCTTGTGGGTTCAAAAGTGAGCTAGTAATAGATGGCTTAATGGAAAATATGATGTCTGGAATCATTATAACATATGGATGATAATGTGCAGTTGGATTTCTTTTTTAACTCTAACATGGAAGAGCAATATGTAAATTTGGAAAACAACATAAACTTAGGTGTGTCATGCATGCTTTTTAGGTGGCTTGTCCCTCTAAAATTTGAAAAGTAGCTAGGTGTGTTATATAGTTTGTCATATCAACATTAACATCACAATAATTTTATCATAGCATATCTCTTTAATTGTGCTTTCCATAGGAAGACCAGAGAAGCTTGACTCAGAAGTCATTTAGGGAAATGAAATTTAAACACTCTGGTATCAGGAATATGTATTTCTCCCAGAGAAAAGCAATGGTCTGGTGTTCATGATTTTAATTCAGCCTGCTCTTTTCTGAGCTTTACACCTCAGAATTGTCCCCTTCTCATTGCTATTCCTCTACATGTACAAAAGGTTAAGAAAAGTTATCTCTAATGATATTTTCTTGCAAATTGACTTCTAAGGCAGAAAGAGTATTCCTAAACAGGAATAATATATTTAAATATTCAGATTTTGTATAAATTCAGATTTTGAGAGTATCTTGATTTTCAGGTATGTTGTAGAAAATAGAATAAACAATGCAGAGCTTTGGTGTCAAATAGATATAGAATCCAGTCTTGGCATGTAACTTAACATGTTTTGTGACTTGGGAACATTTATTTTACCTTGCTCAGCCTTAGTTTCTACATCTGTAAATTTGGAGTCATAAGAATACCTAGTCATTCATATATATATATATATATATATATATATATATATATATATAATAAAGAGGTAATATGCAAATTGACCCCCCTCACACAAGATGGCCACCCCCATGTGGTCAAAGATGGCCACCCCCATGTGGTCAATGATGGCTGCCACAAGATGGCCAGCAGAGGAAGGAAGCTGTGGGCGATCAGGCCAGCAAAGGAGGGAAATTAGGGGTGACTAGGCTAGCAGGGGAGGGCAGTTGTGGGCAACCAGGCCTGCAGGGGAGGGCAGTTGGGGGTTACCCAGCCAGCAGGGGAGGGCAGTTGGGGGCGATAGGATTGGCAGGAGAGGGCAGTTAGGGGCAATTGGTCCAGCAGGAGAGCTGTTAGGTGTCAATCAGACTGGCAAGGGAATGGTTAGGGGGTGATCAGGCTGGCAGGCAGGCAAGTGGTTGGGAGCCAGCAGTAGGGCATACTCCAAGGGGTCCCAGATTGGAGAGGGTGCAGGCTGGGCTGAGGGACACTCCCCCTTGCCCCCCAGTGCACAAATTTCATGCACTGGGTCTCTAGTATGTATGTGTGTTTGTGTGTGTGTGTGTGTGTGTGTGTGTGTGTGTGTGTGTGTGTGTATTAGAGGCCCAGTGCACGAAATTCGTGCACTGGGGGGGAGTCTCCCTCAGCCAGCCTATAACCTCTCCAATTTGGGACCCCTTGAGGGATGTACGACTGCCTTATCCCACCAGGATCAGGCCTAAATGGGCAGTCGTACATCCCTCTCACAATTCAGGACTGCTGGCTCCCAACTGCTAGCCTTCCTGCCTTCCTGATTGCCCCTAACTGCTTCTGCCTACCAGCCTGATCACCCCCTAACCACTCCCCTGACAGCTTGGTTGATGCCTAACTGCTCCCCTGCCAGCCTGTTTTCCCCTAACTGCCCTCCCCTGCAGGGCTGGTCACCCCAACTGCTCTCCCCTGCAGGCCTGGGCCCCCCCCCCCCTCAACTTCCCTCCCTTCAGGCCTGGTCACCCATAAATGCCTTCCCCTGCAGGCCTGGTCCCCCCCCAACTGCTCTCCCCTGCAGGCCTGGTACCCCCCAACTGCTCTCCCCTGCAGGCCTGGTTCCCCCTCAACTGTACTCCCTTGCAGGCCTGGTCGCCCCCAACTGCCATCCTCTGCCAGCCTGGTCTCCCCTACCTGCCCTCCCTTGCCGGTCTGGTCCCTCCCAATTGCCCTCACCTGCTTGCCTAATCACCCTCAACTGCCCTCCCCTACTGTCCATCTTATGGTAGCCATCTTGTGTCCACTTGGCGTTGGCCATCTTTGATCATATGGGGCGGCCATCTTGTGTGTTGGAATGATGGTCAATTTGCATATTACCTCTTTCTTATATAGGATGATATATAAATTGTATAAGTGTATATATATATGTATTTGTACATATATATCAAGAGTCAATCACCGTCTTAAGCAATACCAAGTGAGTTGGTTAAGTTTATGTATCAACCTGATTTGGTCACAGGGTCAAACATTATTCTGGGTGTGTCTGTGAGGGTTTTGCGACTAACATTAGAATCCATAGACAAAATAAAGCTGATCATCCTTCCTAATGTTGGTAGGCCTCATCCAGTCATTGAAGACCTGAGTAGAACAAAAAGGCCAAAAAAGAGGGAACTCCTCTTGCTTGACTGACTAAGCTGGGGTATCAGTCATTTTCTGCCTTCAGACTTGAACTGAAAAATGTATTCTTGGGTCTGGAGCTGCTGGCTTTCAAAGTAGAACTACACATATACTCTCCTGAGTGTCCAGCTACCTGACTGCAGGCATTAGGAGTTCTCAGCCTCCTAACTGCATTAGTCAATTCCTGATAATCTCTCTCTCTCTCTCTGTCCTTCTCTGTCTCTCTCTCTCTCTTTCTCTCTCTCTCATTTCTGGACAATCCTGACTAATATGCCAAGCCTCTGTAACTTTGGCCAGATTCTCATAGATCACAGGGCAAAACAGATTTTCTGCATTTCCAGTTACCAAAGATCCCCAATATCTAGGCCCATATCCTGATGTTTGCTGCAATTCTTACCTTACTGATGTTACTCTGAAATTATAAAGGAAAATGACATTTATTTACATGTACTGAACAGTCATAAAGTAAATAGCTCGGGGGGCGGGGGGGAAGGGGGATAAAAGTGTACCAAGAAATAATTGTGTTTCTATTCCAAATACCCACAAGATGAACTTATCATGTCAACAGTAGGGGGCCAGCCCATCTCTGTCTTGAAATGTATTTGCCTTGGATATTTATTCAGCCCTTTATGATATCAAACTGTCTCAGTCACCTTTAAAAACCAAGCAGGTATCACTTTAAAAACATTGAGGTTAAAGGCCAGGTACAATTATTCCTCAGACACATGTAAACTGCCCCATCAACATGCAGTTAGCACTTACTAGAGTGGCACAAGTTACCAGAGAAACTGTGCCTACTGAATATGATGCTGAAAAATAGAACTTGAAAGCAAACATGAAATGCCATGATAATAAATGATAACTTCTCCTTTTAAAAGATATTTTAGTGGGGGGATACACTATTCCGATGAAGGATAAGATAAATGTAGTTGTCTGGTATATTTTTCATATCAACTAATAGCCTGGGTTCTGTATCTGAGCCCCAAACCTGAAAATAAGGTATACTCTTCCCTAACTTAGCATTCATCTTTTAGAATTTAGCTCGTGTATTTTCTGCTTACTTTAAAGAAACAAATAGTCATTGAGTTCCATCTGTTTACAAAGTATTGTTTTAAGTATTCTAAGGATGTAAATGTGATCAAGATATAATCCTTTCTCAAAGCACCTTACAATTCACTGGAACATTTTAACAAACATTTATTGATCACTCTTACGCGCCAGGCTGTGTTCTAGGTAAACTGGATACACGGATATATAGGACACATTTTTTGCTCTTGATAAATACTTACTGAGGAAGAGGCATGCACAATAAATAATTTGTGTAAAGTAGAGACAGGTACAAGGAGTCAGAGTAAGGAGTGACGTGACTTATTCAGTCTGGAAGAGGAGATATACTTGGTTACAAATAAAATATGAAGATGAGAAAGTGTGATGATGTGTTTGCATTTCTCTTTAATTTCACATTAAAAAAACAAAAACCACCAAAAACAACCACATGCAATATGCAAGCAAAGAGCCATGTTGATTAAATCCAATCCAAGCATGGAGAATATTGGCACTCCCCATGGGTTTGGCATGCCCTTTCTCATTACAGATATGGAAGGTGTTCTCCTTTGAGCTCCTTAAGCAATGATGGTCTTTTGCATACAATTTACCTCTAACAAACCACTTTTCTCCATAGCTGCTTAGTCTAAAGGTTCTATAGCCTTGCTCAGAATTTGTGGGCAGTGTCTCTGATTGATATTTCTTCTGCAATAACCAGATGTTTTGAACGAAACGAGCAGGTAGGTACCAGTTGGCTGATGGAGACAGCTTTTCCTCCATGACACAAATATTCAAAGCTGCTCTCCTCAGAGAAGATGAAAAGACCCCTTGAAACAACAAAGGAAGCACCATCCATGCAATGAAATGCCCTCAGAGCATTATCCATCTTGATCCAAAGGTCCTACAGACCATTGTGATCATGTGTGTAACCAATAGAAACATAAAAACCTACTTATGAAATAATTCACTGTTCAGTAGCTTAGGAAAGAACATTGTCTTAGAACATAAGGAAACACAGAATGCCTTCTAAATAGATAATATATAAACAGTGTTTTTTGAGTACCCATTAATCTTTAGCTAAATTAAAAAATAATAACACCTGGATATGCCTAACAGGGAGACACAGGCATCTACTGCATGCATTCCTGGCCTGAGTGATTGTTTGGAGTGATAAGAGTTATTGGGGCTTAGTTTGCTTCCAGTAAAATAGAGTATATGAAAAATTATGTATAAAGAAAGATTTCTATTTCCTGGTTTCAGCTTATGTAAGATTTATACATACTTAAAATAAATACAAAATGCATATAAATATAGCTGGAAGGTGTTAAAATAAGAAATAATATAAAGATTCTACCTACTTCTGCAATAGGGACTGGCTAAATATTAAATAGTATAGATTTAAAAGGAAAAATACCTGCTTTTCTGCAGATCAGACTTATTCCGTTACTGTCTCCTTAAACTATCAAAATAGATGCTAGTCAGATATATTTGAGTGGAAAAAAAATTCATTTTACTATCAATGCAACCAAATGATAATTTTTTAAATTCAGCACCCCATATATACAAAGCACTATTTTGTCACAAGGAGATTCAAAGAAGCATAAAATATACCCTCAAAAAGCTTATAACCCAATTGTGATGAAAATATGAGGTAAGTTGTTATCCCCTATAAAGTATGCACCCTTATTATCTACACAATCACTACAGATTTACAAGGTAGTAGATGCTTTAATGAATGGGCATGTCAGGGATCACTCTGCAAGGTGTAAGACTGCAGGTGGATCTTAGGGGAGAATGCTGTGGAAATAAAACTCAGAGTGGTCTTGGGGATGAGGCATCAGATGCCTGCTCTGACTGGAAAGGATGTCCCTAGAGGGGGTTACTGGGAGAGGGCTTAGGAGAAAATCTGCAGAAATCTTGGTACAAGGGCTGAGACATATGGATTTTAACCTGTGAGCAGTGTGACAAGCTTGAAGGATTCTGAGTGGCGAGTATTTATTAAAGGAGACACTTTTAGATTTGGGATCTGAGTGAACTATGCATGTTGATTCTCTGAGAAGAGATAGTAACTAGTCAAGATGATGAGAACTAACCAACATTGGAAGGTCTGAAGGTCAGAATGAAAGGCTGTAAAGCAAAGTGCACAGACTTGCCTGAATCCTGGAGTTAATCCGAGGCGTTAGGGTATCTTTTCCATTCGACTTGCAACACTTTTCTTTCTTATAACCTCATCAATTTTATTATAAAAATCTATAATTTTACAGGATACAGAATTTTGGGCATACTTTTTTTTTCCTGTTTGTTTCACACTAAAAGACCCAAACCAACTTCCCTAGACAAACATTTGCTTGGATCTACTATCTTGTGGACTGAGCTATGGATGGTATATTCCCAGGACACTTCCCTAACTAAATCTCACACATCTAGAGATTTAGTGGACAGTGGAATTCAAGAAGTCTCTCTGTGTCCATCCCCCCACCCTGGTTGGCCAAGGTCATCCTTACTGGAAGTGAGGCTACATCTGTCTGGAAAGAATCCAAGACTGTTGAGCATCCAGAAAGAAATAGTAAGAACCTACTAACGTACACACATTGTATTTAATTCTCATTTTAAAAAGAATGGGTTTGCCCAGGGAAGAATGGGCTTGCTCAATTGTTGAAGGATGAGTTATAAACCAGGAGGTCATGGTTCGATTCCCGGTCAGGGTACATGCGTGTGTTGTAGGCTCAATCCTGAGTGGGGGGCATGAGGGTGTCGGCAGGTCAATGATTCTCTTTCATCATTGATATTTCTATCTCCCTCTCTCCTTTTCACTCTGAAATAAATGAAAATATTTAAAAGAATAAGGTGAACAGAAATCCAAATCATCTCTTAGCCTCTCATTCATGAATCTGGTGCTATAGTTTATAAACAAGCTGTAGGAAAATAGCTGGCTGAGGAAGTCTGGAACAGGATGTGGGACCCAGGTCTACCAGAGACTTTCAGAAGGCTGTCATCCAGGCAGGAAAGCACCCAAGAATGAACAATTCCATCAGTGGCTGCATCTTCCTCTGCTCAAAACAGCCTTTCCCTCGTCCTGCCTGCTGTTTCTCTTTTCTCTGTCCCTCTGTACTCCCTCCCATTGTCCTGCTTTTCTCCTTCCATTCTTCTCTTTTTGTCTTTGTGTCTCTTTTCGAGGAAATTAATTTTATTTTTTCATTTCACTGAACAAAAGGTTTAGGGGATGGAGGGCATATTTCTAGTTGTTGCTGGTTTTCATATTCTTCAGCAGAAAAAGCCATTTCCCTGTGGCAGCCCAAAGGTGGAGCTGTTGCAAAAGGAGAAAGCCTCGCAGCCAGCCGCCCTGGCGGGGCCCCCAGCACACACAACGTGAACACATACATGCTGGCTTTGCACCGAGACACAGATCCTGGAGGCTTTGCTTCCAAAACATAAACATTTCCTTTTTTTTTTTTTTTTTTTTTTTGTTGTTCCAAATAGAAATAAAAATCCTGATTACAGCAGATGCATTACTGCCAAATTGTGTAAAATAGAACAAGTATTAAGTGTCTGCTTAACCCCTTTTAATTGTTAATTCCATGCACTTTAGTAGATTCCAGCATTATCAAAATAACCGCAGGGAGAAGGGATTGAAATTCACTTGGGTTCATTAATACCGCCACTTATCAGCCGAATGTCCCATAGATAACGATGGGAGGGTCATTCTGTTTTCCTCATTTCTGCCCTCAGTTACAGCGCGTGCTGAAACGCTATCAGGATGGTTGCCTTTCTGTGGGAAAGACCTAGCCAGATGCTTTTTTCGGCCGCTGAAAAGTGGCTTCTGCCTCTGCATTTGGTGACTTCTCACAACATCTTCCACAGAGGCAGCATTTATCTTTCAGGATCTTAACATATTTTGCTTTCATCATCCTGAGAAGCAACAGATTAAAAAAACACAAAACACACCCATTGTTACAGAGAGAAGCAAGCACAGTGCTTGCTGAATTGTTCCAGTTCCTCCCCGAGATGGGCTGAATTCTTACTATAGGAGCACACAGTCTTAGCTCCTGGATTTGTCTAAGAGTTTTGACACTTCTGCTAAAAAAAACAAACAAACAAAAACCACAAAAGAACAGAAAGCCCTCCCCCGTGACTTGTTTACCTCTTCCTTTGTCTCTATCCCTTCTTCAGAATGATGTCTGGAAAGCTATTGAAGCAAACATTTCAGCTAATTTCAAAATGCCCTCACTTCATCTCAAAAGATGATTTCACCCTCATCACTTTCATGTTTACTTTCAACCCTAGTTGCTGAAATAAACAGGGACAAAGTAACCTGAGATGTTTTATGCCACAGAGACAAAAAGGTATTGATCCTTTTTGCCTCTGGAAAAAGGGTTTCTAATAATTTCCAGATATATTGCAGATTGCATTGCTGTCTTTAATTAAAACATGACACCAAGACAGAAACCAATTATTTACTTTTTAAAAAAACAACAACACAGGACCACCTTTGTTCTATTGAATGCTGATGTCCCATTTGCAAATTGGCAAGTTTGTTTTCAGTGCCACTGTGTGTGTGTGTGTGTGTGTGTGTGTGTGTGTGTGTGTGTGTTTTGTGTGTGTGTGTGTGTGTGTGTGTGTGTCTGAAAGCATGCACACTTATGCTACGGTGCTCCAATGCAGGCATGCCCGTGAATTTATTCTTGGCTTAGATACTGGTGACATTTAAATGTGGGTTTATGTCAAGTAGTTAAAAATATATAAAAGGCTGAGTTAAACCAACACTGCCTATCATATGTGCCCCCAAGACTTCTGAGGACTGGCTTCATTGATGCGGTTTTGGTGCACTATGAAACAGGACTTAGGAATCAAAGTGGAGTAAAAAGAAACTTGCTGAAAGGGAACTGATTTAAGATCTAGAAATAAAGCAACCTCATCCTCTGACACGAATACTTGAACTGGCTCAGTCCCTTCCTAATTTCTTATTCTCCCCCAGTTGTTTCAAAAGGCACATCTCATCACCAGTCTCTGGGGCTTTTCCTGTGATCCCAACGAGGCCCCTGTTCTGTTCTTGCCTTTCAGACACTGCTGGTCGCCAAGACATCTCCTTGGCCGCTTCTGCCATCTGGAGCTGTCTGCCTTCAGCTCTGCTGTGCAGACCCAGGCTCCTTGAAACTGTCATCTCCAAACATATTTATTACTTCCCTCTGCCTGGACTCTGTGGTACCAGGCTCCTTCTGCTCTTTGACGATGCAGGGCAGAGGCAGTGTTATTTTACCATCTGAATTCGTGCTAAGGGTGCTGTTAGTGTGAAGAGCATGGCCCCTGAAGTAGAGCAAGGTGTACCCCGAGGCTGCCTCCTGGCAGCCCAGGCAGCCCCTGTTAGGTGGGACCCCATGCAGCTCAGAGGCTGCAAGCACAGCCACCTTTTCTTCACATTGCTGCTGGTGTCCATGCTGTGAACTACAACAGATGTGGAATGAATTGAATGTGACTGCTTTTCCCTCTGGCTAGTCTGATACTATACCCAGATACCTCCTCAGGTGACTGTGCTTTTTAGGTCATTGCCCGCATCGGCGCCTTCATGTGCAAGAAGAGACTCACAGAGCAGAAGGGGCAGTTGTTATAGAGACCAGAGAACTTGGATGTTCTACAAAGCCCTTGCCCAACACAATGGCAGACTTGCTCAAGTCTTACAGAAGAGGCTGATCGAATCCACTACAAATAGGGAAACCCATTTGTGTGTTTGTATTTGCAACATTATCCTTGGGGTGCACACTTTTTGACCTAGTTACAGTGTATCCCATGGTATTGCAAGTTCTCTCAGTACTTACTTCTAGTAATAAAATCACATTCCAGGGACTCATGATAAATACACTGGACCATACATTTGCATGCATCCTCTAATGCTGAATCTTTCTCACAGACATTGAATAGTGATCAAAATAGATTTTACTTAAAAAAAATTTTAAACTTCACTTGGCTCAATATCTTTAATTATACCACTGCTTCTTTGATTATGATTGCCGCTTATTGATAACATTCAATGAATGCTGGGGAAAGTGACTGCTAAATGTGTCCCACTGCCATTTTTGACAGATGCTCTGATATTAGCTGCTGAAATAATGGAAAAGGAAGGAGACAGCTCCAGAAGGATTTTAGAGTTCAGCTTTGGCTCAAGAGGTATCATTAGTCACTTGTGAAGAATATTAACAGTTTCTTTTAATTCCAATGAATTTCCCAAATTTACATGGATTTTCATGGCTACTTTTATGTGGGAAATGCAATGGGGCCTGATGAAGGGAAGAGACTGACGTTTTTGATGGTTTAATAGATGTCAGAATCAATGATAGGTTTTGTTTCTACCAAGCTCATGAGATCCTCAGAACAGCCATGTGGGGCAGGTATTATCACATTTTACACATGAAGAAACTGAGACTCAGAGGACCAAGGTCAAGGTGGCCTCCTTACAAAAACGGACTCTTAGGGGGTTAATTTATCAGTAGAGCAGCTTTGCTGGTCTACCTGTCAGAGACCCTGGCCAAAACACAATGACCACATCATTAAAATCCCAAGGGAGCCCAGCTTGCTTGGCTCAGTGGTTGAGCTCGGCCTATGAATCAGAAGGTCATGGTTCAATTCCTAGTCAGGACACGTGCCTGGGTTGTGAGATCAATCCCTAGTGTGGGGCATGCAGGAGGCACTGATCAATGATTCTTTCCCATCATTGATGTTTCCATCTCTCTCTCCCTCTCCCTTCCTCTCTGAAATCAATAAAAATATACATATTTTTAAAATTCCAAGGGATCAAAGGATAAGAGGTAGGAAAAGTGAAAGACAATGAGGCAAAAATAGGATATACTTGGTGAATTCTCAGCCTTCAGGGTTGCAAGAAGAGAGAAAAGTATTGCAAACCTTTGGATCTACCTACTTGCTCATATCTTCCTACCAAGGACCAGGCAGAGGACCAGGGTAGTCTGGAGGAGAGTTCTCCCAGAGCACTCTCCAGGGCCCATTTCTGAAATGAATAAAATTGTTTTGCCTGATTCTTGGCTAATATTTCCTTAGTAAAGAAAGAATTTGTATTGGATGGGGAAATGAAAGGGTAAGTTACTAACACTTTCCTGACATGAAGGACAGAATCAGGTTTCACATGTTATTAAAATTTCACCAAAAACAGAGAAAGTGAGGGGCCTAATGTTGAGTTATTATTATCTTTAAATCTCTTTTCTCATTCTTTATGCTCTTAAAAAAGAGATGGGTCAAAGCCCTAAAAGTAAAGGAAATAGAAAAGAGTGCGATGGGACACTCAGACAAATAAATAAAACATAGGGGAGATATAAATGGTGCTTTCTGAGTAATGGGAAACCCAAATGACCCTTATTGTCTTGAGATTTATAAACCCGCATATCACTGATACCCTGTTCTTTATTCATACTGTTAGGAGAAAGGCAGCCCCTAACCATCAGAATCCATCATTAAATCATCACAAAAGCACTAGTGTTAAAGAGACAGGGCTTTTTAAAAGGCACACACACAACATTGAGCAGTTTTATTTTATGAGAATTCGGGATATTTAGATACTCTTTGTATTGCCTGAGCAACACATAGAGCCTTCCAAACCACTGTTGTAGAGAAATAAATATGTTCAAATCAAGTTCTTTCTTTGTTTCTTTTTCCAGTCAGATCATTGGATCAAAGACAGGTTTAAAATGGGTTGAAGAGAGACAGACAGACAGATTGAAATAAGGTGCATTTATTTCAATGCTACATTTAAGAATGTTAAACTGACCACTGCATCTGTTCCTCTTGACTATACCACTGCCATCTTCCTTGAGTGCTGACACCATTTCTGAGGTTTCTTTTCTGCTAATTATATTATTTACTTATTTATTAGTATGTTTTTATTTATTTTTAGAGAGAGGAAGGGAGAGGGATAGAGAGATAGAAACACCGATGAGAAAGGAACATCATCAATCTGCTGCCTGCTGCACATTCCCTACTGGAGATTGAGCCTGCAACCTAGGCATGTGCCCAGACCAGGAATTGAATCAGCAACCTCTTGGTTCCTGGGTCTATGCTCAACCACTGAGCACCACTGGCCAAGCTATATTACAGATTTAAAGTTTCCTGGAAAGGCCGTTGTAATCAGCACCAATTTCCCCCAAACTTTCCAACATTTCTCATAAATCAAGGCAAAGATAGGTGGTAAAAGTATAATCTGCTTTCAGTGTTGTCTTATATCTTAGCTTTAGAAAGCAAATACTGTACTCTTGTTGGTAAACATTATGGTCACATATAAAATTCCTGGGTCTCTTAACCCTTGTATTAAGGAACATACTTTAGCTGTTATACTTTTCTATTTTTAATAATGGGTATGTATAAATTACTTTGGTTTACAGCAAATTATACACATTCATCAAAGGGTAACTCAAACTTCACTTCCGGAGGAAACTGCTTGACCAATCATAATCCCCAGAACTCTTAATACTTCCACCTTGGATTCTATAGCATCATTACTTCTACTGTCTGTTATCTATCTGGAACTTGGCATAGGCTTAGATCTTAATTGAACTGTACATAGTTTTGAAACCTCAATTAAATGTTCAACTCCTCAATGATTGAGACTAGGTCTTAAATTTTCCTTCAGTAAACCGCTGCTCCTACAAATTCCTAGTACAGCATTTCACAGCCACATTTACTCTTTTGTTCATTCACTTAATTGGCCATCAAACATACATTGAGTGACCAGATTAGTATGATCTCTGAATGCATAACAATCTGGCCACTCAGTGTATAGCCTATATAATAAAAGGCTAATATGCAAATTGCCCCCTCAACCAGGAGTACGATCAGCAGGCAGACTGGCCAACCACTCATGTCCCCTCCCCCTGGCCAGGCTGGCTGGACCCCATCCATGCACGAATTCATACTCCAGGCCTCTAATACACACACACACACACACACACATACATACATATATACACATACACACACACACACACACACACACACACACACACACAGGCATATACATACACAGTGAGTGACCAGATTATTATGCGTTCAGAGATCATAATAATCTGGCCACTCATTGTAAGTGAGTACCTATTCTCATTGTTTATTGAAAGTGCAGTAAGTGACTACATTCACATTAATGAGATATAAATCATTACAACTATTATCAAACCAAAGGAATATTAACAGAATGAATCCTAGACCCTCCCCTCCCCAGTTAGGGTAGAACAAGGATAAACTTTGATAAATAGTTTTGTTATCATCCTGGCAGATAGTAGCAGAGTCCTCCAAACACTACAAGAAGTTCCACATGAAATTTATAACTGTTTGCAAATATATGCCATTGGTTGAGATTTGTAGAAAGCCCAGGAGGTTTGCATTGTTTACCAGATGAAATCTTTTTTTATTTGCTGGTTATTCCACTATTTTATTGGATTTCAAACACAAATTTAAAAAGAAAGTTTTTCAGTGTTACTTTTGTTTTCTTTTTTGGGAGGCGGGGGATGTACTAGAGGAGAGACAATTTAGTTAAAAATTGAAGTACATTTTAGGTATCTTTGACCAAGAGAAGAAATGGATGAAAGATTATAATATGACATTTTGTATCATTTCACCCAGGTTAGAGCTACTTTTGGTGAGGATGGGAGGGTGGTAGGAGGAGGAATGTCGAGCTGAGGTGCTAATGATTTTTTGATGAACGATGGGACTTGCTGAGAAGGGACCTCAGGTGCCAGGTGGCCATGCTGCACAACCTGGAGGTGTCATTCATATCAGAGTCCATGTGAATGTGCTTCCTGGAGCTGTGCAGTGGAGCTGTGTCACACACAAACTGCAAGGTCACCCTGCTTAATAGCCTGGGTCTGATCTCAGGGTTGATACCTCGGTGTCAGCATGTAGGACTATTTTTGAGGTCCCATGAGTGAAAGTTTCTATCCTGGGCAGTGATGTCATTAATGCTTAGAGAGAATATCTGTAGAAAAATCCATTCACCTATCATTGCTCTGGAAAACTATGTTTCTTCTTTGAAAAATGTCACTGTTCATGTGCATGTTCTTTGCTTTTCTATCCCTTGGGTACCACATACTTAATGTGAGGCTTTTTTCCCTTCCTTTTTGGCAATTAGAGTACAAAGGTGCCCAAGAGGACTGAGGGTTTGGCAGAATTTTACTAATGAACACAGGGGTGCCTAGTGCTGGCAGACAGAACCACAACTTATTTTGAAAACATTCATTTGGGCTAAAAATGATAAATCTGTATTTATCTTCTTAAAATGCTCCCAAAGGGAAAGAAAATGGAAAAGAGAGCCTGGATTTGTAAAGCTTAGAGACCAGAGAAAAAGAAGAAGGCAAAATCTGTTCTTTCCAATAATTTATCTTCTTTGATACTTCCCATTGGGCATTGGGTACATTTCCAGTCTGTATTTTGAAAGATAAAATACATATTTGATTTAACCAGCTGTATTCTAGAATCTGTAACTATCCAAAGCCTCATTATGAAGGGCTAGAGGAGGCTTCTTTACTTATCAGATATAAGCCAGAATAAAAGGGTTCTTTAAGTAAGAAATGATAGAGAACATTGCTGGGCATTGTGATAGCTCACACTTTTGATAGCAATAGTTTCCAAAAATTCTTCCTGATGAAGTTAATCATGGTTTCCAAGATGTTATACATATTACCTAGGGCCATTTCTCCCCAATGTTTATATGTTTTGTAAGCAAGAACTAATTAAATATGTTGAAAGGTAAATTAGAATGAAGGAAGGAATCTTGGATATTCATAAGAGAACCAACAGCCCAATTGTCCCCAAATGGAAAATACATAGTTGAGAATTAGTTCAATTATAATACAATCATATTATAACATGGTACTAAGTATATAAATGATTTTTTATAAAACCTAAATAAAATAGTTCAGTTTGTGCTTATCCAACATTAACGTGCATATGAATCAGCTGGATATATTGTGTAAAATGCATTCTGAGGTGGGAGTCCCTCACAGGGGCCAGTGATGTTTGGCCACAGATCACAGTTGCATGAAGGCTTCCATTCTACAACTATGGATATAGTTTGGCACCCTCCTCTTCTCAGAAACTCTATACTGTTTTCCACAGTGGCAGCACCCATCTGCATTCCCACCAACAGTACACCAGGGTTCCCTTTTCTCCACATCCTCCCCAGCACTTGTTATTTGTTGACGTATTGATGGTAGCCATTTTAGCTGGTGTGAGATGATATCTCATTGTGGTGTTAAATTGCATCTCTCTGATGATTAGTGATCCTGATCATTTTTTCATATCTCTGTTGGCCATCTGTATGTTCTTTTTGGAGAAGTATCTGTTCAGGTTCTTTGCCCATTTTTGTAATGCAATCTATGTGTTGTTGTTTTTTTTGTTTTTTGCTATTTTTTTAAAAAAACTCTGACCCCACTACTTTCTAGTTCTGGAACCTGGATGGTGTAAACAAATCAGTATATTCTATCCTCCTGGCTAAACTCACTAAATATTTGTTTTAATCAATCTAAACAGAGTCCATTTCAGGACTTGGATAAAAAAGTTCTCTTTCTTTCCTTAAAATTGGTGATTGTGTGTAAATGAGGCCTGGGACTGCATGAACAGATAGATGTGTCCTCACTGAGGAACCCAGTAGGATGAGGATGGCTCTATGAAAGCAGGTGGGGAAGTAGAACTGAGTCAGGTCTGAATCAGTCCAGTCCTACAGATTGATCTCTTGATCCCACATACATGAAGCCGGTTGAAGTATGTTTTCTGACATATTTATTTATAATTCCACTCTTTTGTTTTACTATTTATTTCCAACCATCTTGGACCTAAAGATACACAAGGGAAAAATCTCCTAAGCAGATTACCTTTCCATATACCTCTAAAAGAATGTGGTTCCCCGAAGAGTTTCTCTTTGGTTGTTACCTCCCATCTTCCACTGAGTTTAGTTTTCGATGAAAAATGCTTATTAAGTGCTCAGAGATGGAGGATCCAATGCCAAATCTCATTTTAATTTCATGTTCCTTTATCCCCTTTAGAGGAGAGGCACCCCCTCTCTCATTGTTGGCACTTACACATCACAGCTTCGTCACAGTCAGGCTTGTGACTCAAGTTTGAGCCCAAGCCAAAGGGAAAACTTCCTTTGTGTCCAAGTGATTCAGATGCTGTTGCTAATAAAATAAAATTTAGAAAGTCTGCAAACAGAGCTTGGCTTCTGAGTCATGATAGAGCCAGCCCATATCTCCCTGGGTTTGTCTAATAAATGTTAAGGGAAGAATTATTAACATCCAGGGAACAAGATGACACTTCAGATGCAAAACAAATAAAAAAGCCCTGTTAGAAAATAGCATCTAGATTCTTGACATGGGTGTGGTTCAGGCCCGTCACTGCTCAGGCAAGACCAATGCATCCCATAAGCACCAATGATTGCCCAGCATAGGCACAGGTGTTGGTGGATGAAACTTGGCCCAGGAGGTAGAATCTGAAGGCCAGGAAGTATTCATCTGTTGTGGCACCACATAGCAGTGGTTTGTCCCTGGCTGCTCTGCAGGGCGCACTCCTGTGTAGGGCTGAATTTAGTGTGCCTGTCATTTTTCTCTTCCTCTTGCTGCAATCTTTTCCCATCCAAAGTGTGTTTTAAGCCACAATCCAGGGGCACCATGAATCCAGCGATATATTATAGCTAAACTTAAGAACATAATGTGGCGCAGACTTTGCAATATAAAGCATCTGTACTTGTTTTCAAGCCAGGAGATTATTTTCAGGTGCCTAGAAGACAATCTCCTTAGATATTTTTTGAAATCTATCAACCTCTCTCAATATATGGTTTTAGCTTGTTAGCTATGGCAGCCAGACTCTGAAGTGGCCCCAATCATCCTCATCTCCTAGTATTGGCACACTGGTGTAGTGCCCTTCCACACTGTATGTGGGTGGGTGGGGGACATGACTGTTGACAATTGATTTTTGGTTTTTCTAGAGGTAGGAATCCATAAGAGCACAGATTCATAACCAAGAAAGGAAGTCTTGAGCCTCTAAAGATGAGATGATGGAGGAGAGAGGTGATCCTTTTACTAAGGCCATGCCTAAAGAAAATGTCTAGTTCCTTGCAAGGTTCAGGACATGCAGTAGAAGCCTAGAAAGCTGGGAGATGGACACAAAATGAATTACATCCCAAGGTCTTATTTTTAGCTCAACAAAAGGAATATAGTCAGAAAGAAAGTAGAATGGCTTTTGTGATTGAGGTCTGTTGGTTTTTCTGTTTGTAAATGCATGCAATCTATTCATACAATAAGTGTTAACTATGTGGCATATCCCTTATGTAGATGTAACATCTTCAAAGAGATTTACAGAAGAAATACATGCATCTTTATTATTTTCTTAAAATATGTTTTTAATGATTTTAGAGAAAGGAAAGGAGAAGAATAGAGAGAAACATTGATGAGAAACATTGATTGGCTGCCTCCTGCACGCCCCCAGTGGGGATCCAATCTGAAACCCAGGCATGTGTCCTGACCAGGAATTGAACCCATGACCTATTGATTCATGGTCAATGCTCAACCTCTGACCCACACCAGCCGGGCTTCATTATTTCTTGACATTTCCAGTAGGACAGGGAAAGGTGATGTATGCCATATAGCAAGATTCAATGGCTTAAATTACTTGTAGGAATTTATAAAAATTTTCAGAGATGGAGATGCTACTCATATTATTGGTTGAAGGGTTGTCTCTTGTACTGTAGAAAGGATACTTTAACCAGACATTGGCTTTAGTGCTTATTTTGACAATCATGGAAGGGTGACTTTTGGTATACTCTTGAATTGATTTGAGACGGCTTTTACATAAGTAAAATAGGACTCTTAAAATAAATGCTTTGACATTTCTCAACTAGTTTTAATATCCTGAGGTTCCGTTTCTGTTCTGCCATAGATTTTTCAGCCATAGAGCCTCTGTACACAGTCACAAGAGAAATACCCCCTCATCCCTTACCCATTACACCTTCAGCACATGGGGTCTAACAGAGTGAAAACAGCCTGGTGCAAGGAAGGTTCCAGGGTGATCAAAGGGTCAGGAAATAGAATATTTTCCTCCTTAAGTCCATACTACAAGTTTGTGTCAAGAGTTCCTGTGTTACTAAGGACAGTCAAAAATTTTAAGTGACTTGCACTAAAAGCATGCATAGCTGTTTCATCCAAGTAAGTGAAATGGATCCAAAGATGAAAGTGCCATTTTTTTTAATAGTCACAAATCTAAATTAAGGAGAGGTGTCTGCAAAAGCCTTTGATTGTAGATCATAAAATCTCCAGCTTATATCAGACACTGTAAAATTGCGCAGTGACAAATGAAATGCGGAGGCACTAAATATATCTCTTAAGCACCTTGCAGTTCGGGTACGTTTATCTCTGAGATACAATAGTACTTCTGCAGGTCACAGGTACAAGGTCAGAAATGCTGGCTCTGCTGGTTTTGAATGTATCACGTAATGGCCCATTATTTGAGGACCTAGGCAGAGGCTTCAAGCAAATACACAGGCTATATTTCATGTGGAAACTTCAGAAGCCAATAGACCAGCCATATTTAGAAATAATGATAGACCAGACCCAGCATGGGCATGTATGGCTCAAAAACCACAGGGACCCAACGGGATTCAGCTTTGTAACAATAGCTTGCATCTGTGTGGTGTTTTGTAGTGTTTCAAAGAACTTTCACATATAGTACCTCATTTGATCCTCACAGCAACATTGTGAAGTTGGCAAGGCAGAAATTATTATCCTCATTTTATAGAATAGGAAACTAAACTCATATAGGTTAAGTGACTTGGCCAAGGTCACCCAGATGGCATGCACCAGAATCACAGGATTTGAATATAAACCTTCTGACTTCAAGTTCCATATTTGTTCCATAACAGCAAGCAAACAGAAGTTGGTAATGTCTGTTCAGGTACATTGTTGACAATCCTGGTTCTAAAAATGTATACTATGGAGTCAGACAAGAAAATGTAGTAGGCATTTGACAAAATTGTTTTTCTCTTCCTTTGCCATTCCCGAGTGCCTAGAGGTGAAACTGGCATATTTTGACAATGACAGTAGTAAAATATCTCAGTTGTGAACAAGGATTATCATATAATGGCCAATATGAGAGATTTCCACAAGAACATATTTAGATATACAAAAAGGAGAGAAAGCAGAGAACCACTGGACACTGAAATATGAGGATGACAGCAAGTGAAAAAAGAGAGCAAGTTAATAGTAAATGGAAACTGAAATATTGAAAACACACTTCTCCGGCATATTCTAAATCAGTGAATACCTGCCTCAGCCTCCTCCAATTCTTTCTCCAACCATTTGTCATTGAGTTATGTTTTTATGTGCCTTCTTGCTGTTACTTGGCTGTCCAGGAGCCCCAAGAGCTATTTCTCTTAATGAGTTAAATTTTGTCCCAGCTCGCTCCCCTTTGAAGTGGCCAATCGTATCTCTTACTCCCTCAAAAAGCCCTCTGCACTCTGCTTGACAAATGAGCCAATTCACGCTAAATGTGATATATGAAGCATAGTCCTCCAGGTCATGTGCTGACATCCTAAGGAAAAATGCCAAGTCTGAACTAACTTGTCTAAACTAACTATAGCTGATCACCATCATGGATATTGATCTTCCTTGTTCTCATTCCTATGGCACGCACCATCGATGCATCCAATAACTTTTTCTCTTACGGGGCTCAGTCGGGGTATCAGATTACTTCTCTACTAGGTGTCTTAGACAGCTGCAATAATCAAAAGAAGAAAGAGAGCTGGGACCCATTTAACATCCTTGTTCACACAAAATATCTTATGTGTGGGGCAGGTAGGGCGTTTTCCATAATACCTTTCCCACCCTGATCCCAAACCACATATTTGACCTAGAAGGCAGCCCTGTTGTGGGCTTTGTTTTTCTTAGTCTCTTTCTAGTCCTTCTTGGATTAGTATACTCAGAAGCACTAAAAGACTACATTGCAATCCAGGAGTGAGAACTCCAAATCTTCCATGTAAACAATAAGAATATATCACTCAAATGAACATTTTGTTAGTAGTGCCTTTTTTTTTCCCTGTCCAGTGACTCTAACTCATGCTGCCTAAATCAACATGCTAAGCTGCTAAGCCGGGGGGTAAGAGGGATAACTTGCTGTGTTGATTAGTGACTCCAGGCCTAATATCTACCATTTTCTCGGAATTTTTCAGAAATCGAGGGTAAAGCTCTTCCTTTAAATTTTGTTTGTTGGAGACTAATGAGAGTTCATGGATGTGAGTGTCTGGTAATGTCCTGCCTTCTGTGTACAGTGAAAGGCATGCAGCCCCTGCTCTGACTTTGCACAATGAATCTCTGGCATCCATTCTTCTCATTGGGAATGCACAGAGGCCCGGATGGTAAGGAAGCTCGTTGAGATGATCAATAAAGGACTCCTGATTTCACCTTGCATCCAGGATGGCGGTCCACGCAGGCATTCTCAGAGGGTATTGGAAATAGAATTAGGCCTCTTTACAGGAAGGAGAGATGCCGATTCTGCTGCCAGGACTGCTTGCATTACATCTCCAAAGGGACTTTGCTAGTGGGAGGCTTGCTCCTTCGAGGTGTTTTGTATTAAGACATGAACAGGTACTCAGGGAGGCAAGGAACAGAAATATGGAAGGAAACACATTTAAGAAAAAAAAGAAGTGAATACATTCAATTGGAAAAGCGCCTTATAAGAATTCTGCATTGTGATTTATGATGACTTGCTTGCTGGGAGCAGAGGGAAGGAAGAGCGGCTGGTTTGTCAGGCTGTGCCCTGAAATCAAGGTTTCAATGTAGTCGTGAACAAGCAAGAGGGGGCAGTGTTGGCACATCTAAAGCAAACTGAGGAGGCTTGCAGGCTGAACCAGGAGAGGCATTTTTTTTTGTTCAAAATTTATGAATTCTTATTGTTGTTTGTCTCATCCCCAAAACTATACCCCCCATGCACATATTTCTCTTGGAAGTTTTGCCTGTCCCTTCTCAAATAAGAAACCCTAAAGTAACATCTAGCCAGAACTGTAGCGGAGACTTAACGGTGATGACATAGTTGAGAATGGAAAACAAACCAAACCCGGAAAGGAAACGAAAAACATGACAAATTACTTATAACTAAATGGAATCATTTCAATCAAAAGCATATTTTTAAAAAATAAATGAACTTGCTTCTTTGCTTAATTCTAGCTTTAGCAAGAAGATCAAAGAGATTTATGACCTGTGTCTCTTCAAGCCTGATGCCAGGAATGAACATGTTCTCATTAATAGTCATTTTCTCGTCAAAAGGAGGCTTTTATTCAGATAATGTGCGTGGCTTTCACAGCTCACATAGTGGCAACATTTTTTATTAGAAGGTGGATGGCTTGTCTTAGGGGTTGTGTGTGTGTTGGGGGGGTGTTTAATTGCTTTTATGTTTCCAATGTTCCAAATGTACAGGGCCCGGAACTTCCAGAATCCTGCCTGTTTCGTCGAAGGCGGAGATTCACTGACACAGTGCGCGGGTGAACTGACAAAGGCAAATCTTTCGTCTGATGATGTGAGGGGGTGAGCATTCCTCGGGAGTTCAAATTTTGCACATTTTAGTATGTTCAGCTTTACACTGAGACTGCATGGGGTGGCTCTTGTGGAGACTTTCACAATTATCTGCTGACTTGGAGCAATGCTGTTCAAAAAGCTGAAGAATGAAAAATTAAAATAAAGGAAGACGAGTCTTTCTTCCCCTTTTAGGACCAGGATGTTCTGTTCCCCTTCACTGAGTGGTTTCTGTTTGCTTGTTTGTTGAGTACATCTGCCCCACTTCGTGTTTTGACTGTATATTTAGACACACAAAGAAATGATCACGTAGGAATGACTGCAAAGTTCAATTAAACAACCAGCTTGAATTTCTGTCACAAAATTAACCAACAGACCAATTGTATGGGACATTTTATAGCCACAGGCAAACTAATGATCTATATTTGGGACCCTTTTCAGTTTGATTTTAAAGCTAAGAGGATGCCAGTGAATAACATCACATATGGGCCTCAAGTCACTGCAGACTGGCTTAGGCCCCCACTGCACATTAAGGCGGCCTATGCCCATTGTAATTTTTTTTAAAAATTGATTTTAGAGAGAGAAGGAGAGGGAGAGAGAGAAAGGGACAGATGTGAGGGAGAAATGTCAATTGGTTGCTTCCCACATGCACCAACCGAGGATCAAACCTGAGACCTATATATGTGCCCTGACAGGTAATCGAACAGGAAACTTTCCTGTGTATGGGACGATACTCTACCCAACTGAGCCACACCGGCCAGGACTCATAACTTTTTAAGCTTACGTTACTGGACATAACATTCCCCCAAAATGACTGTTCTCTTTTTTCAAAGCATTCTACTTTTTTACTTGTATGGTACTACACACTCCCAGTTTCCTTCCCCTGTTCTGACAATTTTTGCTCAGCCTCTTTCTGTTCCCGCTTCTTTCTCCAGCATCTAGAAATTATAGTTCCATCAGTATTCATCTTGGCTGCTTCTATTCTATAATTCTCCCTAGGGGATCTCATTCATCAACAAATTATTAAATGGTTCAGGATATGCTACCCCAAAATATGGTACCTTGGCATACTGACTATTTTAAGTTGAAGGAATTTGAGAAATGGCAGGTGCAAATAGGACCTCTGACTTCTCTCATCACCCCTGAAGCCAGTGAAAGGTATCCTCCTTTACCTGGAGAAAAGGAAGATCAATATATAAGAAGATGGGGCCCTAGCTGGTTTGGCTCAGTGGATAGAGCATTGGCCTAAGGACTGAAGGGTCCCGGTCAAGGGCACATGCCCAGGTTGTGGGCTCAATTCCCAGTAGGGGGCCTGCAGGAGGCGGCTGATCAATGATTCTCTCTCATCATTAATTTTTCTATCTCTCCCTCTCCTTTCCTCTCTGAAATCAATCTATATTAATAAAAGGCCCATGGCCGTAACTCTGTCATGACCAAACAATCAGCAGCTCTCAGGGCAGGTGGGGTGGGGCGCAGGCTACTAGTGGCAGAGAGCTACGAGTGGTGGAGGGTAGGGTGGCCAGCGGAGACAAGCGGAAGTAAACTACTCGTGCACAATTTCGTGCATGCTGGGCCTCTAGTAAAAATATATTTAAAATCAAAAGATGGAGGGATGCCCAGAGGAATCTGAACAAATAGGTTTTGCTAAGTCTCCTCCAGTTTACTACCTTCAGCTCATACTCTTTTCCCCTTTCACATTTGCCCACAACTTTCCATTCTTCATCAAACCTAGTTTTATGCTAGTGTCTAGCAATGCTTACCTAATGTCATAACTTGGATGGCTTACAGGCATCTCAAAATTAAGAGGACCCAAATGACATTCTCAGTGTTTCTTTTCTTCATACTATTTCCCTGTAAACTTTACCCAGAAAGGTTGCCCTCATTCAGCTGTCTGCTTAATTTGATTTCTCTCTCTCTCACAACCCAACTCTATTCATCTTTATGTTCTTGTGTGTCTGCATATGTGAATTTCAAATTAATATAATGAATATATTTCACCACCATCATCTCTCACCCAGACTATTTGCAAGTTTTCTAACTATGCTTCCTGTTTACATTCTTTGTGCCTCTAATCCATTCAATGTCTAACAATCAGAGTCACCTTTTTAAATAGTCGCCTGGTCATTTTGCCTGCTTTAAATTGTTAGGCATTTTCCCTTTCAATTTGAATTGTATTTTACCTATATACCATAGTCCACAAGGCCCTTGCCTTCCTTTCCAACTCCATCTCAGGCCTCTCTGCTCTGTGTTCACACTGCTACTTGGACTTCCTTTGAACACACTTGCTAAATCCTTTTCTGACTCAGGGTTTCTGCAGATACTGTTCCTCTTCGCTCTTTCCAGGAAAGGTTCCTTCTCTGCCTTCATGTGAAAGGTCAATGTCAACTCCTCACCACCTCTGACCACCAGACATCACTGTTTCCCTCCTGATCTTCTCTGTATCATTGTACCCTATTTTGCTTTCATAACCCAGTACAGGAGAACAGAGACAGGTTTGCTTAATCCACCAAGTATTCACTCAGTATCTAACAGTGCCTGCTACATATTAGTCCCTCAATAAACATGAAGGAAGAGATTTTAAAAAGAAGGAGGGAGGGAATGGGTAAAACTTTCATAATTAGTGAAATGGTTCCTTTTGAAGGTGGGCTTAAAAAGGGTAAAAATTATTAATAAACTAAAAATACTTCTCTTCCAGCCACATACATAGCTTTATGTAAAGAATATAGTGACTTATATGCATGCATATAAGCCTAATCAATGGACACAGACAACAGAGGGGTGGGTGCATGAATGGGAGGTGGGGGGTAATGGGGAAATAAGGACACATATGTAATACCTTAATCAATAAAGAAATTTAAAAAAGAAAAAAAGAATATAGTGACTTTTGTGGTTTGTAGGTGCTTTAACATAGACTGGTCTCTCTTTGTCAGGTCTGAGACTAATTGCATGTGTTACAGGGAAACCAAAAGTCACTCGAGGATATTACCCATCCCCAAGATCATGGCAGTTTTTCCTTTAATGCATCGAAAATCGCTGCCTGAAAACATTTAATGTTTTAGTGCAAATAGTATTTTTAGTTAATTCTGAAATGAAGATAGTGATTTAAAACCAGCTGTCTAATGCTACAGGAATGATCATTTTAAAATATATATATTTTGGGAGTTGACAAATGCTCCCTTGAGACTAAGACTGTGTCTGCAATTTGCTGTAGCTGCCTCCTAATGGGATGGTCCTGCTCACGTATATAGCCAAACATTTTTAAATGCATCACTGATAGCGAGAAATTATCAGAGCTGGATAAATCTAAAATGAAACCTAGGATTGGTCCACACAGTGAAGACTTCAGAATGAATAAGAAACTTTCAAAAAACAAACAAACAAAAACAAAAAAAAAAAACCAAGGTGGGGAGATATTCTACTTTATGATTTGCATGTTACCACCCTGGATGCTAATGTTTCCATCATTGTCTGGGTTGTATTGTAGATTTTTTACAACCTGAAATATGTGGCTTTTCTATTTTCCTCTAATGGAAAACATGAGCTTATATTAGGGATAGAATATTAACTACAATTTAACTAGAAATAAGAGAGTACAAATCAAAAGAAATTATGATGCTGAAGTTCCTAATGAAGTCAAGTAAAAAAAAAACTTTGTTATTAATTTCAGTATTATACATGCATTAACTAGATAATACATTGAGTGAACTTTTTTAAATTATAAAATAACACCAAACTATATGGGACACTGGAACAAACAGATACAACACAACCTCTTTCATTCTGAAGAAATTATATCAATCTGTGACACCAGAATACATTGAAAATCAAAGTGTTAACATATGATTAATTGGCGAGTCTTGACTGAAATCTTGACCAGGTCTTGATCTCTGGAAGGAGGTGGGTGGGTGACAATGCATAGCGTCAAAGATGGGAGGAGGCAGAGAGCAAGTGTGCCCTGCTCACTCAGAACATTTCAGATGCACAGATACAAGTGAGTTTAAGAGCAAATGTCTGCCTGTCTTCTTCCATGTTAAATGCACAATCCATAGATTGACATTCGAGGGCCGGCTTTCTAATTGGAACCCTCAGAGCTTTCCATTCTTATTCCCCACCATGCCTTTCTACACATCATGTTTTTCCTCCAGCCCTGCAGTCCTGCAGACAGCTGCCCCGCCCTTCTGCCTTCGCTCATACCTTTCCTCCAGGTTTGGACACCTGCCTCCTCTTCCCATTGTTTATCCATATCAAACCTGGCCCAGGGGAGAGCTCTTTAATGCAACTATTTTCTTGGCCATTTTCTTTAGAGGTAAAATCCTTCTCTTTTAAATTTCTATAAAATAATTTTATGTACAGTTCAATTCACATTGCAACACGCTGCCTTTTGACATGTCTTCTCCTGTTATCTTGAGCTCATATTTACATTCTACACTCTTATTTTCATGTATTTTTCACAAGTTTATGTTTTGATATTAAAGTTGGATTGCAGATCTTGATGCCAAAGTGCATGATTGATATTTATTTTGTAATTTTCACAAAATTCAGTATTGTGCAAACATTCAATTACAACTGAAAGTTTTCTTTTCTTTTCTTTCTTTATGTATGTATTTGTTTATTTTGCACCTCCTGGACCTGCTAAATTTCCTGCACAGAAATGCTATAGAAAGAGGATTTTGCTTCAAACTCTCTGAACTCTTTTGCCTCAGATAAAAATACATCAGATTGTTGTTGTTGTTTTTAATTTTGGACTTGGCTTTTAAATTTAATTTTGGTACCCCTGCATCACCCCTCAAATTCTAACAGTGTAGATTTTGTTTCTGGGTGCAAACCAGTGGTGGTGATATAAGAAAGGTCGGTGACTGTGGAGGTGAGAATGTGCTGAGATTCCTTGGCCTGCCATGGAGATGGTTCAGCCGTCGTCCACTTCCCTTTTCCCAAGTTTGTTTACTTTCTACCTTTTCTGGTTATCTTGATTTACTTGTGTTGCAAAGTGTGTCCAATTGGCAGGAGCAGATTTTAGCTTTGCTCCTCTCGTGCACTAGTTACAGTAGTTCATGCCATGCTCACCCTCTCCTCGGCGAGGTGTCTTATTCTCTCACTTAGCAGATGAGAACATGAGACTTACAGAGGGTGTTCCCTAGGATGTCAAAACAAAAACTGCAGGATTGGTGTTGTGTTGTTTTATTTTAAAAACAACAAACGTAATTTGTTATATGCTGCACACAAAAATAAACCCCTCTTTTTAAAAAAAGCACAACGAAGAAATAAATCCTCTAAATAGGGACCAAGAGGCTCCTTTTACCCACCGCATTTGTCCCCAAGTCTTCCCTCCTGACTCCAGGAAAAACACCTTTTCAACTATCCTTTGGATAGTTTTAGGAATGTAAGCATAAAAAGAACAAAAGGTGGCATTTGGTGCGGCTTTATCAACATAAGTATTCTGTGGGATGAGTTGGGGCTATGGTCATTTTGAAGTTTGGTGTCCTGGCCATCGTTTCTATCTATTTTTGTGTTTTGTTTGCAAGCCCTCCTCCCACTGTTAGGCTCCTCCGGTTAGCATTTGTGCTAGCATTTGTGCGAGCAGTCGGGTTTGACAGGTGCTGATCATCTGGGTTACAGAGAACAGGAAAGGGTTTCTCTAATGACAAGAAATTACAGAGCAGCAGTATTCAGTGTGATGCAGCACAAAATCCTCTCGGTGAGAGCTGGCACTTGTGCATGGAGCCAAAGCAGTACCAGTCTGTGTGAGGGTCACCGGCTACCTTTAGTGATAACGTTGCTAGGATATGAAGCTCCAAACGCACTGTTAGTGTGAAAGTAGGGTTTCGTGTTTGGAAGGAAAAAAAGAAAGTAAGAGAAGGGAAGAAAGAAAAGTCAGGAAAATAGTCCCTGGTGCTTTTCCCAGGCATTCCAGGCACAGGGATGACATCACCGGCAGCCTATCAGAGCGCTCCTGCTTTGTTCAGGTTCCGAAGCCATGTCATCATCGCCCATGTAGCCCAGAAATGAAAATAGAACCATCTCTAAATATACAACAATGCGAGTCAAGCTCTGCTTTAAAGGGATGAAAGAACGAAGAGAAACTCCTTAAATCACAGAGTTTTTTCCTTTCAGAAAGTATGCATAAATCTGGATTTTGGCTCCTGGAGCCACAACCCTTGACAGTTAACTTAGCCTGCTTGAGACTTTACAAACTGGCAGTGAAAGCTCATTAATACATAACAGGGACCACGGCCCACTCATCCCACTTTGCCCCCCTGTGCCAAGGGGACGGTCTGCAGGGTTTGGGGCTGGCATGGGTTCCCCAGCCAGGTGGGTTCGTGGCTGTCACTGTGAAACGTTTCACTTAACTATAAGCACAGTTTATAGTTGTTGAAGTTTGATTGATCTGTTGATAAACACTAATGTTTTCCAGTTGACAATTTCTCCATGTTAATTTCTATAATGCTGACAGACCTGCCTGGCAAGGCCCTATAAATAGCATCAGTGTCATCATCCTTTCTAAGTTATTAATGAGCCATCGTGTTTCAAGGGGCTGGGATTTGGGGACAGGTTGTGCTTGACTGCAGTTTCTGACATTGATACGTTAGCATTTGGAACTTGGTGGAGATGAGAACATATTTCTTTAAAAAATCGCAGCACTGGCCAAATGCATCCATAATAAAAGAGAGTTGTTTATAATTAGTGACTAATTAAACTTTGAATAGAGGAATAAGCTGCCAAGCCCCACCACACAGCGTGTCCTTGATGCCAGGGCCTTGGTACTGTCCCCACCTCAACTGCAGCTGCCCTCTGCTTTTCTTTGCTCACTCTCTCTGCACACACCCTGTTATCACTGAGATAAATGAATGCCTGACTCTGGAAATCAGCTTTGGCCCAGACTGTTCTGTCTGCCAACTGGTGACAGGGGACCAGAGCAGACTTCTCCAATTAGCAGAGTCCCCACTCAGGCAGCTGGACGCACTGTGTTTATGTTTGTGGGCAGCATACTGCAGCAGCTGAGCCTCTGGCTGAGGTCTCCTGCACTGATAAATGTGAGTCTAAAAGCAAGACAGACAAACAGACAAGGTGGCACGATACTGTTGATGGCATTCTCTCAGTCCAGCTCTCCTTACCCCTTTGAGGTGGTTCGGATGAGCATCCAAGACATTAATCAGTAATGATGGTAGCTGGTAGTGATGCCTTGCGTCCTGGTGGCAGGATGCTGGTCAGGTGCTCTGCTTCCTGGTGGATATCGGTAGGGATGGGACAAGTGACCAAGCTGGGTTGTTACTGTGATAACTCAGATATTTCTCTGGTCTTGAGTTCTTGCATTGCATAGATGTGACCCTTTGCAGGACCAGGACTTTGTATTTAAATGCTTGCCCCCCCCCCCCGGCCCGTCCCCCAATTTTCCTTCTAATCATCCTATTTTCTTCACTTAGAACAACTGCTTTCTAATTGCATTCATCTATTTTCTTCAGAGTCAATTCTGAATTCCTGACTTATGAGTAAATACATTCATAGTCTGGTGACAAAAGTTTCTATATGTATTTTCAAAATAATTTAATAAATTTGTTCCCACCCAATATATTATACTCAGAAGATCCTTCTCATATACCTAAATTCAGTAAATGCAGGGGTTGATGCTCTGGTGTTTCAATCCTGATATGTGTGGCCTAACAGCCTAGAAGCATGGAAATACAGAAAATCATTTACACATTTGGTGTCCACTAAGGAGATCTGGCTCAGCTGAATAGAAATGAAATAAGCTCCCAGTTTCTCTATTGGGTCTACTTACTTCTCATTTCTTCATAAGAAACGCAGAAAAAATAACTCAGGCAAAAGGCAAAGTTGGTAAAACAAATTTCTTTGCAATAATCAAATTAAGCTAGGTACCATCCAAAGGCTATTATGGAAAATTTGGGTTGGTGCCTTTCTGTTACTAACAACTTTCAGTATATAATTATTAGCCATAAACTGGCACCAAAGAAACAAATAATCTGAGTTCAATGATCTTAATTATTTTTAGGAGCATTGAAACACATTTTTGAAAATAAAGGTTATTAATTTGTTCATAGTTGTAATGAGAAAAGGTTTCATAACACTGATATTTGCTTTCTTATATAGAGAGATAATTTGAGATATTTAAGGAATAAATTCAAATTAATTAAAGTTAGTAGATCCAAACATTATATAACAGGAGGTTTGATTAAACTTGAGATGTGATTATAAAACAATAGCAGTTAGAAGGAGGAGGATAAGTGAAGAAACAATTGTATTCATTTTTTCTTGGGTGGATTCCAAAGTGGCTTCAACAATGAGAATTACCAGAAGACCTGAGAGATGACAACCTTACTGGGGCAGCTACATGCTCTCACCAGGAAACATACACTTCACTAAGCTTATTTAAAGGAAAAATAGAAATATTCTCAGGTAGCCACTGTCCATTCCTTAGGAGCACTACCAGAAAATTGTCCGATATAATCATTGGCAGAAAAATTGTGGAAAAATAAAGAGGAGTTAAGTAGTTGTATTTACACTTTATTATTCAGAAATTCAGTACATCTCTTTAATCCAAATTTTATAGTAGTTGCTATTTAATTCCCATCTGAATTAATCTGTCTGTATTATCATCATTACACATAAATATTAAGTATCTACCAGATAAGTGTCTTGGAAGCTATAAATGTTTACAAGTCCCTCCATGTTTATAAGCCTAGGTGATATTCTATTGTGTAATAAAGAGCCTGTCTCCAGAAATTTTGCCTAAGTCTAGAAAAAGATTCATGGTCAATTCAATTCTAAAATGACTGGCTAATTCCTATTGCTTGTAGTAGCTATTAAGGTCTCTACACACACTGTGGAGATGTTCTAATGAACACCCTGCCAGGATTTCAGTGTAATGAGATTTTTATTAAAACCTTATAAGGGGAGTTCTGCAAAGGAAGGTCACGGCCATTTGTTCTTATCACGTGTATTGAAGGGCACAAAGAAGAAAGAGGTCTTCTGATTTATCATCCAGTAATTTTTCTGTGATTGTGGTGTATTAGCTCACATGGATGCCAGTTGTGAATCTTGCCAAGTTTCAACAGTGTGAACATTGTGTATTAGAGGAAATGGATGGCTAGTAGACACTGTTGTGTGTTATTGCCTCTTCCATCCTGTGAGTAGCATATATTTAGAGAGACACTGCCAATGCCCCAGGATAAACACAGCCTTAAAACCTTCCACTCCAAAATATAAACTGCATGCTCCCTCAAGCTAAAGCCTTCCTGGAATACTCTATGTTTTATTGATTTTCCTCTTCTCTGAGCTCCCAAAGCTCTTAGTGTCTGTATCACCCCATTAAGAATGCGTTCATATACCATCGTGTACTATTAGCTAATTGTTTCATGTGCATTGGCCTTGCTCAGTTTGATTATTAGCAACTCTTGGGTAGAAATCCTTCTTCCTCTTCTTACTACCAATCACCAAGAATAACCTAGGAATGTAATGGACACAAATAATCTATTAAATTACTGGTTGGATTGATTAAAATATCTAAATTAACAAATTATATCTTAAATTTGGGTTATGCTTCTGGTTTTGGCTGGATTTTGGTAGGAAGTTGATATAAGGAAGGGTCAGGAGTCAGAAATTAATATCTCAAATGTCAGCCAGGTAGTCTATTCCTAAAGAACACTAAATTGTTATTTAAAAAAATTGCTTTGTCTTCCCAGGGAAAATTTTGAGAACATGAACATAATTAAAGAAATAATTTAAAGCTCAGAAAATTGTTTTTGAAGAAAATTAAGGATTTCAACCCAAATTACTAGGTTCAGTGTTTACCTCGATGGAAAAAATCCATGTAAGTGTTCAGCTCTTCAATGCCAGTTAAGATCGAGTCTCTATCTTTAGCTAGACACACAAATGAGTGCTGTGGTTCGGCATTAGAAGCATAATATTACATACACGGGGTTATGCAAGCACAGGGTGCCAGAAGTGGGTGGAATGTTAATGATAAAACTCAAAGAGATTTGAATAAAGTGGGTGCTTACAGAAGTATAGCTGGGGTTAAAGGGGTCAACAAGGCATGGTAAAGTGTGCAGAGGCTAACAACTGTTGAAAACTGATACCATTTCCAGGCCTGAAGATCAGGAGCAGGAAATAGTGTCACTAGAACCCAGTGAGAGCTGGAATCATGGAGAAGGGGCCACCCAGATGGGATTGCAGTCATGGATGGAGGCAGCC
Source organism: Corynorhinus townsendii (assembly GCA_026230045.1). NCBI lineage: Eukaryota > Metazoa > Chordata > Mammalia > Chiroptera > Vespertilionidae > Corynorhinus > Corynorhinus townsendii. The sequence goes on from JAPDVU010000007.1 coordinate 15,743,395, forward strand.
TCTGCCACAGATATGGTTTTGTAGCAGGAAAGAAGAGGAAAGGAAGTTGTCCCTCTCCTTTAAAAAATATATTTTTACTGATTTCAGAGAGGAAGAAAGAGATAGAAACATCAGTGATGAGAGAGAATCATTGATTGGCTGCCTCTTGCACATTCCACACTGGGGATCAAGCCTGCAACCTGGGCATATGCCCCAATTAGGAATCGAATGGTGACCTCCTGGTCCATGGGTCAACACTTAACCACTGAGCAACACTGGCTGGGCTCCTCCTACCTTTTGATGTCCGATTTGTGCCCCCATTAGCCTAACTGAAAACCAGTTCTGATCACATTTACTTGGCCAAAGTCAGTCATGTGAATAAACTTGATATGAAAAGGGCAGGAAAGCATAGTCCTCACTCACGGCAGGACAGCCAATATTTGTAATTGATGATACAATCCTCCAAGCTCACTGAGTCCAGAGTTGCTGGAATTGGAAGCAAGTTCTTGCATTATCTTGGTTACTGGAGATAATGATATAGTGTATTGGTTATTTGTTTAAGGACAGATTCTCAGCCTGTAGGATAGCATCTTGACCTTGCAGGGTCCTGTGTCCCAGATGACTTCTCTGACCTGCCTGAATATCCAGGTACCTAAGAGATAAGTTACTGCCTCCTCCGGCAATGTCATCTCCCTATATAACCTTCCACATCCGTTTTCTGCACGTCTTTCCCTTGTTCCGTAGCCCAGGAGACTGCTTCTATGGCTTGCTTTGTCTGGCCCCTTTCTGGTTGGAATTAGTCAACGGGAAACACTAGCAGGAAGCCAGAGGGCAAGAACAGAGAGATAATTGACACTGTTTTTTCCAAACTTTCTACCCCCCTTTGACATCTGGCAGTGGCTACATGCTCCCCAAACAGATGGAAAGTCCTTTCTGTGCCATGTCTGTGTCATCTTATACCTTCTACATCTTCTTAATGACTGTCTGCATCCTGATGGGAGTGTTTCTAGTCAGGCCAAAGCGGTGACGTTTATAGATCACTGCTGAAAAATTGCTTGTAGAAACTTGTTTGCCTGTGGAAGATGGTAAAAATGTTTTATGTACTTTGTTGAAGTATCACTTTTGCATATTTATAATGTGCATGGTATTATTTTTATATCATAAGCTGTCTATTGATATATTTGAACTTTTCTTCCTTGAACATTCTTATCCATAAGTGATGGAATTCCCAGGAATAGATTTCTTTGAAAAAACACATACTTGCTCATACCAACAAATAAATAAATCTGATCATGGCACTATGTAAATTATTGCTCAAGATTCAAGACATCTTGTTCTTAGGTAGATTCATCCTATTTCCTTTATTTTTGTCTTATTCTCTAAGTGAAAAAGTAATCTTTTTCCTTATTTTATCATATAATATATAATCAACTTCTTGCAAAATATTTCTTATGAAGTATGTTTGTTTTAGAGTCTCCTTAAAAATCAGTCTCAAAAAAACACACACAAAAAACAGGGCTTCAATAGGAAATCTAAGAATCTTTTTAGAGTTTGGAGAGATCAAACCTTTTTGCTCTTACTAGTTACCACCAAAACTGATTGTCATATGAAACAAAGATTCTTTAAGGGAATAGGACTAGAATAGTTGATAGGGAAGGGGATATATTGGAACAGGTATTTACAGAGAGAAAAACAAAGTAATACAGGAGCAGTAGGAGGAGTTAAGGACCTGCTAGTTGCCATGCTACTTCGGTGACACGGTCCTAATTAGAAATACCTGATGTCTTCGTAGCATTAGTTATCTACATAGGAGAACCTTCAAAAGGCCTCAAGATCTATTAAGTTATTCTTAGGAAAGGACAGGTCTGATGCAGCATTTCTAACAGCTTCCTTTATAAACAAGTCTGCATCCTCTCCACATGTATTGTTTTTTTCCCTCTTCCCTCCTAGAATACTTCCTTCTGCCTCTATCTTTAGCAATTTGCTCCATTTTTCAAGACTTAGTCATGTATTATCCTTTCCAATGAGCCTCTCCAATTCACCCCTGTCCAGATTAACTTCTCCTCTAAACTCTAAGATTTATTGCTTGTAGGGTTGCTGACTAAGTAATCATATACTACTTGCATTGCTTGTACTATTGCCTTGTATTATTTCACTTTTCGTGCACACATATTATCTTTCTACCTAATAAAGGTGTTGAAAAAGTAATATTGCTAGGCTTATTCAATTTAGTGCACTGAAGACTGTACAATGTTGTATGGCAAGATACTATTTGGTTGAACAAATGTGACTACTGTACCTGTAAATAGAATTGCTCGTAGCTCTTCGTGACTTGGAGTATCTTAAATGATACTAAGATAGCCTTATAATTTGATTTGTAAATGTGGAAATGCTTCTGATTTGCCCTATTTACTCAGATTGATAAAGAGCAAGATAATTTTTTGACCTAACAAAAATATAAAAAGTATGGGTGGTGATTTGGTGATGTTATGTAAAGGAGGAGATCCAGACAGGATCCAGTATTTTGAAGAAAAGCTGGAGTCAGTAAAGGGTGGGACCTAGCCAATGGGTGATGCTCAAGAGGACTCTGTAGGGTTTCCTTATCTACTGTGGCCTGTTATTAAAGGAGCTTGCCAGGCTTTTGATGCAAAAACCATTCAGGAAATAAAATGGCTATGGACTAGGAAAAAGCTAAGGTTTCTGAGCCAAAGACAACAATTAATTGGCATCCTAAATTATAGAGGCTAGAGCATATAGGAATTGGTATGAGAGGTAAAATACAGAGTGAGAAGATAATCTACATTGCAGAGAAGTATGAGGCAGTTTGGGACAAATCCCCAGAACCTGATTGGCATGTAGATTTTAATGGGAAAATTACTACAGTATTGTATGCAAATAAACCAAGGTTCTTGAACTGTTTAATTATTGTCAAAATATTTTTTCTGCATAGGGCATACATAAGAATCTATTGGTGAATTAAGAAAAATACAATAATGTGCCTTTACTGTTTATAATGATTATTTGCCTTAGAATACTGTATGTTTTCAAAGCACATATTATAAATGTGTTTTGCTTTAACCCTTAATTGTTGCTGTATGCCTCCATCCTCACACAAGGGCACATTCTGGGCACCACATAAAAGTAACGCCTGGGCTCTCTCTTGCTGTTCACAGCCTTAGTTCTGAAAGGTTGGTCTTGACCCATTTTTGTGTCTGTGTGTGCCACATTCAGCCTGCCTTTGATCATCTCAGCCTCAGCCTCATTGCTAATTCTGTTCTTTCTAGCATCACCTTGCCTCACACTTTATTCCTGATGTGTTTCACTGTCATTCTGAGTTCTTCCCCAAGTGGCACTAACCCAACTGCCATGAGTAAATGCTCCTCCTCTTCTGATCACGTCCCGGAACCCCATGAATAGGTGCTGTTCCCTTCAGTCTTCTGTAACTTCTGGTCCCTCCCTCCAGGAAGCACACCCTGACAGTTCATCTCAGCTTCAAAAACGGCGCCAGCCTAGCAGGTGTGGCCCAGTCATTGAGCATAACCGAGGAACCGAGAGGTACTGGTTTGATTCCTGGTCAGGGCACAGGCCCTGGTTGGTAGTTGATTGATGATGTTTGTCTCTCATCTATGTTTCTATCACTCTACCCCTTTCCCTTCCTTCCTTTCTAAAATATCAGTTTAAAAAAATACAAAATGGGCACCAGCAATATTGTTAAGGAGTATACATCTCTCCTTTGCCCTGTGAGGAAGGACCACGCCCTATTGTTACTTGTATCCACCATAGCACATATGAAAAGGTTGAACAGGGGTTAAGAGCCTGAGACATGTTTCACAACTTATTCATAGACTAAACAAACCTTAAGAATACAGGGGCAGATGGAGTTGAAGAAAATAAAGGTGGGTAAAAAAGCAAATTTCAGATTTTGCAGTTTTAGGTCTGTGTAGGCTTTTTATTAATTGTTAGCAAACTGCTTTAAGATAGAAGAATGAATCAGTGACAGTACATAATGAAGAGGAGAAGATGTAGCAGGTCACCCTTGGACCAACATGTTCTGATATTGGGCAATGGTCCTTCTCTGACCCTGACAATGGAACCGCATTCAAATATCAAACTTTCTGTGCTCAGTTTAGCTCAATTCTCCAACACCAGTTTGTTGTCTTAAATCTAGTTTTATTCAGCAGCTAGGTTGAATGAGAAATTACCAGTTACTCTTTAATTTTGTTACTAATTTTTTCTCACCGGAGATAGGATGGCAACTGGAGCAGCATTCTTCATAGTCAACCTCTTCCTCTCATTGGCTGAATATACAGCAATGTTGAAGAGGGAAAGTCTCAAAACTTTCTTTATATCATGGAAATTAGGGCAGAAGGAATTAAAGGCCCAGGCACACTAAGACATGAATACTTTGTTGTCAAGAGCAGCATTCAATTTTACCACCTGTAAAGATTTGGGAAACACTCAGGTAAGTGGTATGATGCTAGTCCACAAACTTCACAGTGTGAAAATAGTACATTTTTTTCTTGTCAAAATTAAACTGAGTAAGAATCCCAAGTCACCATTTTGTCATGCTGGTGGGAAATTTAACTTCACTCATTCTGGGAGCTTCTTGCCCTAGGAGCCCATTACATGTTGCACATTAGAAAGATGACTTCTGGTCTTTGATCACCTGTCCATTCAAGTTCTTACTTCAGTCTCAATGCCACATTAAAGGGAAAAAACATCTTATATAATAAAGAGGTAATATGCAAATTGACCATCACACCCTCACACAAGATGGCTGCCCCCATGTGGTCACAAGATGGCCGCCACAAGGGAGGGCAGTTGTCAGAGATCAGGCCAGCAGGAGAGGGCAGTTAGGGGTGACCAGGCCAGCAGGGGAGGGCAGTTGGGGGTGACCAGGCCTGCAGGGGAGGGCAGTTGGGGGTGACCAGGTCTGCAGGGAGGGTATTTGGGGGTGACCAGGCTGGCAGGGGAGTGCAGTTAGGGGCAACCAGGCTGGCAGGAGTGGGCAATTGGGGGCAACCAGGCCAGCAAGGGAGGGCAGGTGGGGGTGACCAGGCCAGCAGGGAAAGGCAGTTGGGGGCAATTGGGCCAGTAGTAGAGCAGTTAGGCATCAATCAGGCTGGCAGGGGAGTGGTTAGGGGGTGTTCAGGCTGGCAGGCTGGCGAGCAATTGGGAGCTTGCAGTCCCGGATTGTAAGAGGGGTGTCTGACTGCCAGTTTAGGCCTGATCAGTTGATTGAGCAATGTCCTGTGCAGCAAAGGGTTACCTGTTGGATTTCCGGTCAGGACACATGCCCAGGTTGTCAGTTCAACACCCTGTCAAGTTGTATGCAGGAGAAAACCAATCGATGTTTCTCTCTTACATCAGTGTTTCTCTTTCTTTCTCTTTTCCTCTCACTAAAATCAATAAAAAACATATTTAAAAAGACAACAAAGAAGCTTTAGCCATTGAGGGTATGGCTGCAAATCAGCTTAATATGTGTGTTTATACATAGTTAAGGAATTTGCTGAAATTAAATTTAGGACACCCATATCCTTGGAAATACTTCTGACTGTTCTAAGAAATACACACCTTGGTCATTATTTATATAGTTTCTTTTCTCCAAGAAGAAAGATAACTTTTTTGAGGAGAAGCCTCACCAGGTATGCAGATTTGGACATTCCTTCAACAACCCAGAGCTGAGCCATAGTAAGGGTTCGGTAACAATGTAAGAAGTTAGTTGAGTTAAAGACATTGTTTGTATGGAATGTTTTAGTCAATTTTATTATTTTGTCACAACTCGTATTCAACTTGCATCTTTACCCTCAAACAAATCCAATGAGAAAACATTTGTAAACCCAATAGTATTATTTTACCATAGACATTTTACTTTATTTTCTCCCTAAGTGTAAACTTGCTCATACTTTAAATTACTTCATATCTCTTGATAAGGAAAAATGCCTTTAAGGGGAAACAGGACTGAAAATACCACAAACCATAGTATTAAGGTGCCCAAATGAGTCCTGGAGCCCATTCGAGTCATCAGCTGAGGACAGGTGCATAGGGCTAAGAGATGCAAATAGGGTTAGTGCTTGGTTCAAAGTTTAACTGACCAATAACTGTCATAGATTAAAGCAAATACTCAGAGGTCATTCTTTTCTCTAAAACGTATCATTCTTACCCACTTTAAATATATATATATCTGAATCATGGTTCTATGTCACACCAGAGAGCAGCTAGAGAATTTAGAATGCTCAGACTTAGGGATTTGGGGAGTCATCAACCTATTTATCCCATACGGAAACTGAGCATTGGCCCAGAACAGCATGCTCCTCTATTGGAACGTTCTCCCAGGTCCTTGCTAGTAGAAGAGTGTGAAAGCATGTCAGCTATGAGAAAGCCTAAAACCAGACCTAAAACGCTCAGACCTGGAAGCAGTCCTGATCAAATAATTGCATTTGTACCCCCTCCCCTGGGAACTGACCTGGGAACTGACTCCCCTGGGAATGGCGCCATCACCCTGGGAACTGACCACATTCTACTTGCTAAGACCATTATCTCTCCCCTATCTCTCACCTCCAGACTTTCCCAGCATCTGGATCTGCCCAGAGAGTTCTCCACTGGAAAAGCCCACCTAGAGTCCTTTAAAACTTCTAACTCACCATCCCTGGGTGATGGCGCCATTCTGGGACTCAGCCCATCTGGTTTTCCAAGTGACCTAATACATTTATAATTCTTTAAATTGGCCTCGTGCATACCTCCTTTGGTGACCCTAACAGTGAGTTTTTGAGAACTAGAGGTAAAATTAGGACTAGGTGTGAATAAAGATGAACACACCTCCAATCTAAGTTTAAACAGAACACATTTTGCAAACTTTACTTTGTCTCTCCTTCCATGTTTTATAGTCTAAGGCTGTGTTCCACATACACTGATCCTCAAAGGAGCAGTTCAGGTGTTTAAAAGCCTTTCGGAAGAGCCTTTTTGGGAACTGGGATTTGCCACTCTAAAAGAAAAAAGGGATAGAACTATATTAACATCATGCATTCACTCCCTCCCCCACCCTAGACCCTCAGAAAGTCAGTGTTAACCTAGAGGGAAGCCAAGTAAAGGATGAACATCAAAAGTGTGAGGAAAAAAAGCAATTTTGGACTGCATTAGCCCAGGCAGATAGGAACCGAATGAGAGCTATAGTCCAGGGGAGAATCAGAAATGAGGTTTTCTTTTCCTAAAATGGGAAGGGAAGACAATTATTGTGGACCTGGTTGCAGGCCTGCTTTGAGATACTAATTCACGCTGAGCCAACCCTGACTCCTCACCCTGCAGGGATGGTGAGGAAACAGGATTGTTGCTAGCGGGGAAATCGGAGCCTTGTTTCCTTAATCCCCCCAGGGCCACTCCCTGTGGAGCTCCTTAATTCTGGGTTTGCTTTAGGCATTTTACCCCACCAGTACACAGCCTGGGGCACTCGACTGATCTGCTGTGGGCATCAGGCTGAAGTGGGAGGAAGATTCCCTATAGGAAGGATGGGGGCCAGCAAATCTCTGCCTAGACCACTATAGAAACCTGTTTTAAGAGATCTGGACAGGCATTTCCTGATATAACAGTCGAAATTCACTAAGAAATAAAGGTAGAATTTGGAAACAAACCTGGATACTTCTCTCCAATTTATTTTGCTGCCTGTCAACCTCCTTACCTACTTAAGTGATGATTGGCTTCCATCATATCTTCCTGGTCTTAGTGTGGGGGCTCCTCATTTCCTAGGAAGGAAGTCATGGACTCCATTGAGAGTATATTTGAAGCTGTGAATTCTTGTAAGTGGGGAAGACAAAGGATAAGGGACAGACTCAAATATACAGGAAATTTTGCATTCAATGTTTTAGTATTTATTTATTTTTTTAAATCTTTATTGTTTAAAGTATTACATATGTTCCCTTTTTTCTCCAATTGACCTCTTCTAACCCACCCTCCTTACCCTCCCCAGGCCTTCACCACCTTATTGTCTGTGTCCTTGGGTTATGCATGTATGCATACAAGTTCTTTGGTTGATCTCTTCCCACCCACCCTCCCACACACCCATGCTTTTCCTCTGAGGTCCCACAGTCTGTTCCATGCTTCTATGTCTCTGGATCTATTTTGTTCATCAGTTTATGTTGTTCATTAGAGTCCACATAGAGTGAAATCATGTGACACTTACCTTTCTCTGATTAGCTTATTTTGCTTAGCATAATACTCTCCAGGTCCATCCATGCTATTGCAAATGGTAAGAGTTCTTTCTTTTTAACAGCTGTACAGTATTCCTTCATGTAAATGTACCACAACTTTTTTATCCACTGGTATATTGATGGGCACTTGGGCTGTTTCCAAATCTTACTTATTGCAAATTGCACTGCTATGAATATAGGGGTACATATATTCTTTCTGATTGGTGTTCTAATTTCTTAGGATATATTCCTAGAGGTGGGATCACGGGGTCATATGGGAGTTCCATTTTTAATTTTTTTTTTGAGGAAACTCCATACTGTTTTCCACAGTGGCTGCACCAGTCTGCATTCCCACCAGCAGTGCATGAGGGTTCCCTTTTCTCCACATCCTTGCCAACACTTGTTTGTTGTTTTGTTGATGATAGCCATTCTGACAGGTGTGAGATGACACCTAATTATCATTTTAATTTGCATCTCTCTGATGATTAGTGACTTCAAGCATTTTTTCTTGGCTTTCTGTATGTTCACTTTGTTTCAATGCATCAATAAAACCTTTGAAACCCATCCTTCAATACTCTAAAATTCCTGGATGTGAGATTATTACCCTTGTTCTCAACATACACAAGCCAGTTGATTGTGTGCAAATGTTTAATGCAGACTCAGTCAATCAATATGGAGCAAAACAGTCTAATGGTTAAGGGTATAGAACCAGCCTGTAAACTCAGTGCTTTGCAAGGTTTGGTGGTCACACTTGATTGCACACTGGTAAGTCTATAGCATCCTTGTGCCTATTATTGGCTCATCTCTGTGACACTTTATTCCAATACATGGTTTTTGACCTCAAAGTATTTCCAGGGTAAGGTGAGGGAGGCAATACCAATGGACAAATTAGATAATGTAAAAAGACAACAATGATTAGGTATTTGGATGTAGTACAACAAATATGTGCAGAGAGAGGACACCTCAACTAAGCAGGAAAAAATGGAGAACTTAGAAGTGCTCTGGCTGAAAGAGAAGAGAAAAGAACATGAAAATTAGAAAAAGGCACGTGAAAAGATGCTAAGGTGGGAATAAGGCAGCCTGAAGAAGAATCCTAAATTAATGAGTGGGTACTGTAAGATAGGGACAAGTAAATCTGACAAAGTATAGAGATTCCTATTGTTTTGTTGAACCGATTGTATAGAACCCTGAAAGCTAGCATGAAAGCCTTAAACTATAAGGATCTGGGAGAACTATTTCAGGTTTCCAAAAAGGACCAATCTACCTTTTAATCTACTATGAAACTCATTACCAATGGATGATCAAAAATCTAGGAAGGCATGGCCAAAGGAAAGAAAAGAGAAGTCTTTACCAATCGGGAGTTAAACTGTCCCATTTAAGTCAGGAGCCATAGATACTTGAAAAGTTAAATAAGAGTTTCAGCATATTCCTTGTGCTTAAAATGATTAGTTGGTAATGCTATTAACAAATCAGGTTGTCAGCTTCCATTGAGAACTCCCACTGGAGTGGAAGCTACCTCCTGTAGCCTCCCAATTGATATAAAAATTGGACTCAATAAGGAGAGGAAAGGAGAAATTAAATGTTATAAGCCTGATAGAAATGAGAGGACATAGGCAATGAGAGTTGAAGAGCAAAAGGAAATTCAATAAGGGTAATGTAATAAGCCCTCTTGTCTAGCAGACATTGAAGGAGAGGACTCCCCACTCAAAGGATACAGGGTGACAGAGTGGTCTAGAGATACTGATTATTAAGGGGGAGTTCAGAATATGTCCTGGATGAGCTAGCTACAATGCCAAAAATGCCAATGCTAGGATACCAACGACACTCGCTGATACAACTATTCAAGTATCCACTCTACCTGGGCTGCATCTTTATCTCTTGCTACATATTTTTGCTATTAACTCTGATGAGTAGCTTGGTCCTTACCCTTGTGCCATCCATGTCAATGCTCAATAAAAACAAACAAACAAACCTTAGATTCTTGCACATATCTATCACAGCATACTTTGGTGGAGGGGACACTTTTATTCAATGCTTGATCTTTACAATAACTCTAGGAAGTCATTAAATCAGGAATTATTATCTACATTTTACAGATGAGGAAATTGAAGTAAGTGAGTTTCCCAAGAGTAATTGTGAAGCTGGGACTTGAGGCTTCTGGTTCGAAGTTCTGCTAGTACACCTTCCTGTTTTCTCCAAGAATAACAAGGGGAGCAATGAGTATTCTTTTCCCTCATGTTCACAGTACAGGTCAGAGAGCAGGACTCTGTGCTGCTAGCTATGTAGAATAAAGTGCTGCATAGTAAAATCTGATTCTGGCATAAAGCTTGACACAGAGACATTTTTGCATAACAAAGTCATTCTTCTATCCTGGGGGAATTGTCTATAGTAATAACATTTTGTTGATCTGGTCACAACAAATAATCTACAATTAATCACTATATAATAAATGCTTTCTCTCTTGGCTGTTCATAAAATATAGTTTCTAGAATAAATACATGTTGGTTTATTGTTTAATTATAGCTTTTTTTAAATAAAGCAATCAGTGGAAGAATATATTTTGTTTTAACTGTAACTAAGAAGGCAAAATCTTCAGCTCTTTAGCAGGCCAACACTTCCAAAGTTAGCTTTTCTCTTAAACATTACTGGTCAACTCCCCAAATCTTATTCAGCTGGTGTCTGTCACCATCCAACTAACACTCAATCAAAATAATAATAATAATAATAATAACATAAAATAAAATTCTATGCAAAGCCTAGTTAGAATATATAATTTTGGAGGTGAGAAGGAAATGTAAAATTAACTATATCAGATGACATCTTTTAATTTCTGAAGTCACTTCAGACCATGAGTATTCTATAAAAAATGGTTTTTGTTTTATGTTGTTTGATAGCTCTAATTCATAACAAGAAGGAATATGGTTTACAGAAAAGAAGGTCATTATAAGGCTAAATAATTTGTATTTTTGCTTTGTTTGCTATAATGAAGTATAATTGGTAAATCTTTCCATAGTATACTTACATTTAGAATTAGAAAATAAGCAGTTAATCCTATTTTTTGCATACCTAGAAATTTTTTTGAACAATGCTTATTAATTTTTCTTTTCAATAATCTTTCTCCAAAGTGCTCTACTTCTTTGTGTATGTGTATACATGTATTTATATTTATCTGTATATGTACATATACATATATATGTATGTATGATTTTTAGTAATGTATTTGGCTTGAAATAACAAGAAAAACAATTGGATGAGGGAGTGGCAGATTATAAAATGCAGTCACCTTTCATTCAGTGAGAAGGTTCTCATTGGTTTTAATTGGGTTTCAAAAGTAGGCTTGTTACAGCCTCCATGTGGAGATGGTAATCATGAACTCAAGCTTAGAAAAATCACAGTACTTAAGACAACACTGACCCAGAGTGTGCAACCTGTGTCAAACACTGAATGTTGGGAAGGGATGGTGGAGTTGGGGAATCCCAATAGATGACAACCAGACATGAATTTGAGATGACAATCTTGAGTCTATACTTTTAACCATTAAACCACGCATGCTAGATGTCTCCTAAAGTTGCTCCAAATGGAACTACTTTCTGGTTCTGTGATTTTTTTTTATTACTTTATGCAGGTTAGGTTCAGTACTATTGAACACCTTCTTGCATTTAATGATGGTAAAAGGGAATGCTTTTCTTTAGTAAGTACATGGAATATAAGGGCAATAGGACAGGACCTCAAGACCACAAGGGAGTCACACAATGGCTACTTTTTCAAAGTCCTTTTTAACTCCTTCTACTTCCATAGGCATGTTTCTCATTATTAATCCAACAATGATTGGCTATTAACCGTCAACAAAAATTGGGGAGAAAGCGAAAGAGGATGTGGGTAGAGAAAGAGAGAGAAAGAAATAGCCACCAAGAAAGCAGAAAAATCACAGAGAGATTAAAAAAAGATGTAGAAAAGAACCAGCTAAAAAATAAAACAGCCATATATTTCTATGTATAAAAATTTAAGAGTATGTTAATTCTGGACATGTGCTAAAAGTCTTAGTGGAATTGGTTACTTATAATCATGTAAGTTTCTCATCATATCTAACTAATGGCTAAAAAGTTCAGCTCATGATTTGAAAAGCTCCAATGGCTGAAGTTTGCCCTTACTGGCTTCCAACATTTCACATAAATGGATTTGCTGCCTTTTTCTGAATTAACTAAATCAAGTACTTGATTTAACAGCAAGAAGACTCCAGGGTCTCTGTTTTCTCAGACATTCTGGTCTAAAATATATCCCATTGATATAGGAGAATCATATGTAGGCAAAAACATCATTGCTGACTCAATAAAAAGCAGCTCAAATTAATAAAAATAGGTTATTGAGTGGCTATTGTATGCCTTGCTCTATGCAGAATGAGATATCAAGAGTCTTTAGGGGGATGCTGTGAAGCAATCTTTGCTCTCGAAGAGAAATCCTACTTTTTTTGGGGGGAGGGGCAATTCTTTGCATAATGCATGCGATCCCAAGGTGTGGGCTCTGCCTTCTGTACTAACTTGAGACAAAGCCAGAATGAAATTCATTTTGGGTTTTGTAAATTTCTTGGCTCCTGCTTCTTCATTGAGGGGTGAGAGCCTCAGCTGGAATGAGCTACCCTAATTCCCAGCCCTTCAAACTAACCACCAGATGATAACCACTCACAACAGATATTGACTTTTCATGCATAAGGACACATTTTGTGTGCAAAACATTTCACAGCGTTCCAGGCACGGCTCACTGGTTGTTATTCCAGAAAGCATCTGTCTGAACCACTAATCGGGGTTTCTTAAACAAACTGCGTTAGGCATCCTTTACTTGGTTTTGCAAATTTCTTAGAGAAAAGGTACAAGACTTGAAAAGCTTCCATATCATTATCAACAATATTTCAAATATACACAGTATATAAAGGCCTATGGGTAACGGTCTGTTTTCTTCTAAGACTTATAGAGGAAAGTTTCTCAAAATGTGTTTTTTTCATACACCTACAAAAGACTCTTTGCTTACATAATTCTGGGGAATAATACATAAGGCATATCTCTCTCAGAAATTTACAGGCATGCCAGCACACAACTAAAGAAACTAAGAAACTAGCGCTATGACCTTGGGCTCACTTTTAGCTTTTAGACTTGGTCTACTTATCTGTCAAATTTAGGTAAAAGTACTTAGTACATCAAACAAGATACAAAATTTGCAGAACAAGTGATTGTTGAATGCTGTGAAAGCATATTAAAGTTTAGGAATGATGTAGACAAATGTGGGAAGTACTTTTATATTTCTGAATCTGGGCTTCAGACTAATTTTAAACGTACCACTGAAGTTTCTTCTGTTGCCTGTAACCCTCACCTTTATAACAAAACATTTTGTTATACTAAAGCAGCAGTTACAGCTGGGAAGGCCCTTTAGACTGTGGTTAAGTTAGCCAGATTTTTTCTGCTTTTGCAAAACTGAGACTGCTATTGATGTAAATCCAGGAGTTTAAATTGAATGTACATTCAGTCAAACATTGGATAAGATTACCCCCAAGTAGTGGAGATTAAATATAGTGTAGCTACTTTAGGAGGCTGATCTCAGGGAAAAAATTTACTCCATTTAATTAGGTAACAGCCTTATATCTGACTTTTATGGTATACACCTCTGATGTTTAGAAGAAGAGAACAAGTTCTTGGCAAATCAAAATTCATGACATAACAGGCAGCTATATTGTATCGATTGACATATAGGGCTGCAGAAAGAAAAATATTGGCGCATTCCATAGTTTTCTTAAGATTTTTCCTTAAACATGTGTAATGATTGATGTTACTTGATAGATTCGGGTTGTAAGACCTACATTCCAAATTATTGTGCCTGTTATTGGGTGAGTTGTCAACAGGTCTACAGAAGGGCCTGATTATGGTCCAAATATCTTGGATTTCCACTGTTCAACTCACAGTTAATAAGCATTTCTAGTTAGTTGATCTTTGCTGAAATCTAATCAATAACAATAAAAAATCTAGCTATAGCCATACAGCATAAACACTTGTTAGATAATAGGTTAATGCAAGTAATATACAACTATAATAATTTCTCACCAATCATGAATAATTCTCAAATATTACTTAATCTTACCAACTTATTCCAAGATTTGTGAAATTTTCTCCCTCTGAATTTGTGAAATTTCTGATTCTTCTATGGTTTTATGATGCCCTGGGCTCTGGAGAGCCCAATTTAGAAACATCTTTTTCTCTTTTTTTCAGATAAAGGTAGCAATGTCTAGAAAAGTGACAAAGTCAATGTGTCAATGACTTTAAGAGGTGAGAGATCATGCATGTTGGGTGACTCAGGAGGGACTATGAAGAGGGTAGCATCTAATATGTGTCTTGTGATGGACATCTGTTGTTTAATTGTGGAACTTCTGCACCACTCTGCTTTTTCCTTAGAGAAAATATTTCTCCTCAAGCTTAATTGTATGACTGTGTTGGGATATTCAATCCCATGGCCCCTGCATTCATTTTACCTTATGATCTATGCCCAACCGTTTATAGTGCCCTACTCAGCTGATCTGGCTGGACTTTTCAGTGTCTTTCTTTGGACATTTGCAAAATTTAGAACTAGAAAATCAGAGGCCTTACCTCAGGGGTCAAGGAGTTGAAAGGAGATGAAGCTAAAGCTGTTTGGAGCCCTAAACCCTCTGCCTCCTTCTAATGCTTTCTTCTAATAACAGATGGTTATGCTAAGTAGATATAAGCCAGACAGCGAGATATGCAAGGGGGTAAGTCAGAAAGAGTGTGACAGTGGACATGGGGCATGATGACATCATCTGAATTGGTGGACCCAGTGAGCCTGAGACTCATACAAACTGTATTTCTAGTTATGTAATTTACTAAATACCCTTTGGCTTCATTGGAGCTAGTTTCAGTAGTGTTTATTTTAGTTAGATGATAGTTATAGGCAGAGTAGAGGAAGCAAAGATACTGAAGTGAAACAAAACAAAAACATCAAGTGTACAGGAAATAGAATCAAGGCCAAGATCACAATACCCAAGGGGCCGTTCTACTTCTCTGATCATCTAATTGTAATTAATATCTTCCAGGTCTGTGTCCTCCACCTGTGTTGGAACAATGCCTTGAGTGTGTGAGGAACTTAATATAAGACTGCTAAATGGATATGCTCTGGAAATAAATAAATAGTTAGATAAAGGTTGGTTTGTTAAGACTATTTTCAGATTCTGAGAGCTAGGATGGAAGGATTTACAACAATCCTATATAATAAAAGCCTAATATGCAAATTGTCCCCTCGACTGGGAGTTCCACCAGGGGCAGGGCCGGCCGGCCAACCGCTTGCGGCCCCTCCCTCTGGCTGGCCCCGCCCCTCGTTGGTCCCCTCCCCCAGTACGTACCCCTCACCCCAGTTGGCGGGCTGGCCAGCCAACCTCCCACATCCCCTCCCCCTGGCTGGCCCATGCACGAATTTGTGCACTGGGCCTCTAATAAAAAAATACAAAGGCTTTAGAATTAAACAGATATGGATTTATATTCTGCCCCCTTAGTTCACTAGTTTTATGAACTTGGGTGGTTTCATTTGCCTTTTCTATGAAGTGAGCACAATAAAATGCAGACTCAAAGGGTTGAGTATAGTGTGGGTTATATGACAATCTATATAAAGTGCTTCTAGAAATCTCTGGCTTATAATAAGTATTCAAAGAAAAGTCTATTGAAATTCTATTTTTCTTGAGAAGTGGTCTTCCAATCCATTTGGCAAAACAGAATTTCTTCTCATGAAATCATTGTTAGATGGTCACCATGTCTTTGCTTAAATATATTTAGTACTAGCTAGACCCTGCTTTTCCCGCATTTTAATCACTCGAGACCCTCATTATTTGCACTTCAGCTGTGGAGCCATACAACTATCAGTCATGACAAATATTGTAGACATTTAAGCTGAACTGTGACAGGGTCAGGCATGGGTTTGAGTACTATCAGTCCTTCTCTTGGATGTTGTTAAACAGATGAAGGAATGGACATTATTGAGGATAGTTCTAGGGTTATATTTTACCTAAATTGAAAAAAAATTAGAAATATGTTTAAATATATAATTTTAACTTGTATGCAGTATGTAGATCACTGAAATTATACTTTGTCATAAGTGAGAATGAAAAAATACCACATATTTTCATTTTGTTCAGTCAGTTCTCTACAAATTAGTAGGGTTTTCTTGAAGATTTTATGAAAGAAAAATTCAAAATTTTTATAATGACTTACAAGTTTCTATGTGATCTATTACCTCTCTCCGACCTCCTCTTTCACCATACTTTCTCACCTTACTCCAGCACTGGCCTCTTGCTGCTTCTCATTTCTTAAATATCACCTTTTCAATGAGGCCTCTTCTGACAACCATTTTTAACATGCAACCTGTAGCCCTTTCTCCTTCTTCCTTCTCTTCTATTTCTCTTTGGTTTCCATTGAATGGCTCAACTCTACATGTTATATAGATCCTTTAATATGTTTCTTATTTAACATTCAGTTTCCCTTTGCTAGAATGTCAACTGTACAAGGCTGCAGCTCTTCATCTTATTATTCATTGATGTGTTCTAGGAATCTAGAATAGTACCTGTTTATAGCAGGTCTTAAGTGCTTATTAAATGAATGAATGAATACATGCACACATGAAAGGAGGGAGAAGGAAGAGAAAACAACATTTTACTATGGGAGCACTTCACTCCCCTATGATAAGGGGTAAATTCTGCCTTGCAGAGATGTCACTGAAGGGGTTAGAAACAGGCCTCCCCAAGATGAGCCACTTTGGTATGTGGATTATTTTGAGTGAATACAAGACCCTGAAGGCTTATGAGAAACTTCTACCCTTCTCTTAACTACCTAGAACAGTGGTCAAGCAAACTGTGGCTCGCGAGCCACATGCGTCTCTTTGGCCCCTAGAGTGTGGCTCTTCCACAAAATACCACAGTCTGGGCGAGTTTATTTTGAAGAAGTGGCGTTAGAAGAAGTTTAAGTTTAAAAAATTTGGCTCTCAAAAGAAATTTCAATCATTGTACTGTTGATATTTGTCTCTGTTGACTAATGAGTTTGCTGACCACTGACCTAGAAGAATCTAAATTGGAGGTCCTGCCTATATTACCAGAAATAATTTTTTATGACCAATGTATATGGCTGGGAAAACTTCTAATTACTGAATATCTGCTCTTTTATTCTCCTTTGAATGACCTGTCTCCCCTCTGAAGCCTCAGGGTTCTTACATAAGTTTTTTGGCTTAGTATGTTATGTAATCCATTTTAACCTTTCTGTCTGTGAACTTCTCATGTATGTGGGGTCTCCGACTCTCTCAGACATGTGTGTATAATTAAATTTGGCCACTTTCTCCTATTACTGTGTCTCATGTTGACTTAATTATTATACCAGTTGAAAGAACCTAGAACAGTAGAAAAAAATTTTCCTACCCCACTATAGAACCATGAAAAAGAAAGAACAGAAGGGGATTTCTCAGAAAATGTGCTCAGAAGGCTTGAGATTAGGATCAGACTTGATGGGAAGGAGGAGCAGAATGGTCAGCAAAAAAGGAATGCCTGATTTTCCTCATGAGAGTGTCAATATATTCCTCCACTCTCAAACCAAACCCCCCCACTCCCAAACCAATAAACACAAAAGTCAGCTTGTGTACCTCACTTACTTCCTCTAAACAAAAACATTTAGACTAGATCGTTGGGTTGGTACTATCAGAGGCCTCCCAGGAAAATGACTTGGAAACATTTATTGGAAACACTAGTCATACTTTGTACTCTTTGTATTCCAGACTACTCCACTTGCTTGTCCAAAATTCCTTACTACTATATAACCTTCACTTTTGTCTCCCGTGTGCTATTGAGAGTTTAATCTAGAAGTTGCTTCCGACTAGATTGCATGCTTCTCTTTTATTCACTGGAGCTTCTAACATGCCGTTGAGGATACAGAAGCTGCTTCAAGCATAGAGCTGACAGATTAACAATAATCAATATTTTATAAGAGTATAATTGATTTATTGTATTCATTTTGCTATATGTCACAGAGTGTTCCTTTAGAAAGAAATAAATACTTTCAGGGCACAAGTGGGGGAAAAAAAATCCAATGATTATTTCCCAAAGGAGGACTTTATATTTTGCCTTTTTATGTAAAAAAAAAAAGTCATATGTTATAGGATGGGTTTCCCCTGACTATACACTAACAGCCTTCCCATTCTCTGACATCAGTGAATCTCTAATGGACGTTGAGGCCAATCCCTCCCAGTTGTTCCTTCTGTGCTCTTTATCGCTTTGTTTTTTTAACTACAAGAAAAAAAAACACGAGACCTTTAAGAATTCTACACTTTGTGTTTGATACTCAGTGTATTTTAGGAAGTCAATGCATCAGTCAAATTAATTGGCCAGTGCTTAGCCAAAAACTGTTTTAGAAGAATCTCTGTCACTCTTTTCAGTTTTGCCTTCAACCAACTTCCAAGTCTCAAACCATCTACGGGGGAAAAAAGAATTTTGGGTACCTTAAAAAAACCAGAAATGCAGTAGGTGAATATCCCACTTACTATTTCTCATGCGTAATTATCCAGAAATCTATAGTAGTGTCATGTGTATTTGCTTCAGAAGCTATTTGCTCTTTCAGATTTCCCAATTCAAAAGCTGACTGTGTATTAGCCTGCCCTTGTTCTCTGCTGCTTCTTTTCTCAGGTTGTATTTCTTCTTTTTAAGTTTCATTTCCTCTTTTAGGTATTATGTCTTTTTACCATTTGGTCTTCATTCTCTGCCCCCCCCCCCCGCCCCCAAATGTGTGTGTATGTGTGTGTGTGTGTGTGTGTGTGTGTGTGTGTGTGTGTGTGTGAGAGAGAGAGAGAGAGAGAGAGAGAGAGAGAGAAAGAGAGAGAGACAGTGTGCCTGTCTGGATCCTGCAGTAACTGAGCAATTTAAGTTTAATAGAATTTCAAACTTGCCTTTGGAGATAGGAGCAGTTTTCTTGGGCAAAGAGGAAGAAATATAGCTTTAATGAAGCAGAGAGATAGCGCCAGTAAGAAATAAGATGCTTCAATTTACAAGTTTTCTAATATATATGTCCAAAATCTGTTCCCAAAATTATTTTCATCAATGCTACATATGCCATCATTGACAAAACAAAAACAAAATGGAAATGTTTTTTCAAAATAATAAAGTGATTGGAATATACCTCAGGTTGCACTTTTATTTTACTCATATGGAGCACTAATATGGCTCTCCAAAAGAGGAAAATGGGCTGATGTTAATACATCTTTATAGGATTTCAAACAATTTAATAGCTGTTGAGAGAAATCAGTGTTTTGATGAAATAACAAATATAAGATTATTGAGAGAAGAAAGAGAGGAAATCCATGAGAAATTACAAAGGCCTTCATAAAAAAAATGACCTATAGTGCTTAGAACATTATAGTAGATGTTTTGGTCCCAGCATATGGCAGATATTTAGTGAAAATTTGGAACAAAGGGATGTGAGAATGAAAGGAAGGAATGAACGAGGAAGGAAGGAGGAAAGAAAGGAGAGGAGAGGAAGAAAAGAAGGGGAAAAGAGGAAGGGAATGGAAAGAAGGGGGCATTTTGTTTTTAATTCCTGTGCGCTGTTTCAGTTTGTAAAGTGAAGCATTCTGTTGCTTCCTGGCGGAAACCCTTCAAGAATAATTTGTCAGTCAGAGAATCCTGCAACTGCAGTTCACTGTAGTCCTTCTGAGCCCTTCTTTATCATGTTCCAAACATCTCAGTGTCTGACCCACTAGTTGTAAAATTGGGCCCCCAGGCCTGGAGACTACTCAAGGAATCAAAGGTGAGGTGCGTTGTGTTCCAGAAGGATCTGGAATAAGAACTGTGCACACCCTTTCTTTCCCATCGGAGGACCCCACAGTCCTGTGGTAAGGAAGCTGTGCAATGAAAGAACATTGACTCTGAAGTTCACTGAGTTTGAATACAAAATGTTAGAGGCATATTTATACTTTGTGGACCCCCAATTTCCATGGGACATCTGTGAGAACAACTTTCCTGTCCTCTTTCTCAGCCATTACCCAATCTTTTCCAAAAACTGTCACATCTCTGTCTGGGGAAAACAAAACTCCTGTGGGTACACTCCTCTCACAGAGTTCTCTGCTGCTCTGGGACCACTTGCTCTCAGGGATGCTCTGGTCTGCTCTCTAGCATGCTGTGGGGACGGAAGATTGTGGTCATCCACTGTGCCAGAGACCAGGTGGGGCAAAGCAACGTCTCATTCGCTGAGTCCATTATGACTGCACATCCAAGCCATGCTCTCTGATCTTACTTTTAGGGTTTCCACTGAGATCTGCTATAAAGGAGTTGGGTGAATCACTTATCTGAAAAAAAATAGAAAAGGAATTTTTGACTATAAAATATTGTGAGGGAAAAAATAAGACAATGGCTATATAATCCCTAATAATACATCATACATCCTTTATAAGTGACAGCTGAGCCTTCTTTGTAGTGCTAATCATAACTCTTTTACAGTCAGTAGTCAGTAAATAAGTGTGAATTCACTGCTATCAAATATGGTGCCCATGATTAAATCAGGTAGAAAAGCAAGATTCAAAAAAAAAAGTCCTTCTAATCTTAATTACTTTTTTTCATAACTTACTCTTCACTAACTCCACAGACCTGAAGCAATATAAGAAAAGCTAAGTGTTAATTTAGGCACTTTTTGGTGACGTTGATTAATGTAGGGAGATATTACTCACTAATTACAAACAAAACCCCCTCATTTGAACTCAATAACAGTTTTAATTAAAATTCTTAGTATCCCAAAGCATGGCTTCCTTAACCTGGTTTAATTATTTTGTGGGTCTTGCCCATGACCTTGCATTAATTTGCATGGTGCTAAACATGTTTCTCTATTTGTCTGGTTATGTGCTATTATGGGAGAATTTCACATTTCAGCTGAAATCAACATTAACCAAAGGTGCCAGCTGATTAATTGGGCTTAAAGATGTGTCACACATGCACTTAAAATGCAAATAAATGGTGAACTTTAATTGTGAATATTTAATGATAATGTGGACTATTTCAGCATGTTCATAATTTTTAGCAAAATAATGTGAATTTGTTAGCTATATTCACTTAAATGTTGCAATATCAGAAGGCAGTCTTCTTTTAAGGATTTTGCAAACTGTTATTTCAAGATTATGTACAAATCAAATATCGGTTTTATAGCAAAATTTAAAATGAGCACACCTCATTTGAAAATTTAAAATAGAGTTGCAAACTTATAAGCAATTTTACTTTAGGGATTTACTCTGCAGATATATAAAACACATACAAGAAAGTTTGACACAGAATTATTCATAATAAAGAAAACCTAAAATTACCTGAATGTCTGTCAATAGTGGCATCTCTATAAAAAGGCAAACGTAAGTACATTCATGAAATCATGTTTACGGTACACTGTGCAGCAGTGAAGATGGGTTGCAGGGCTGAGAAAACAGCTGATGCTTGTTATAAAGAGATAATTTATTTACCCAAGGATGCAGAACTCAAGGAGAGTTAAACAATAGCAGAGGGAAGAAAAAGGCACAGGCCACCTTAGTGTGCCTACCCCTTGTTTTAGCTCCCCTATAAGAAAAGCCATTCTGATCATGATCAAGAAGCTGAATTCTCACTTTGCTGACTTTGTATACCCTGGGTTCTATTGCCATTCTAGAAGAACTTAGACTAATAAACCACACCTTCTTTTTGGGTAATGTTTAGAGCATTGGTTCTACTGGTCTTTATGTTAGCACCAGCAAGACCACCTTCCTCTAAAGGAAAAAAAAAAATATTTGTTGCCCAGATGTCTTTATCCAATTTTTCTGCATCTAGCACTATGGTCCCAGAAATCATGTGTCTCTTAGAATTATTTAAAAAATAAAATCAGAAAGAAAAAAGGCATAAGTAAATGATAAAACAGTACTGATAATATGAGCTCCTTAGTCTTATATTCATTGCAGGAAGAATAGAAGAAAATACATGAAATCACTAGCAAAGTTGGACTTCTGGATGGTGAGTTCATACTAATTATATGTTCTTTCTTTAGTTTTTCTGTATATTCCAAGTGTTATTTTTTTTTTAAGTTACACATACATGCCTTATTAATGGAGTCTTGAATTAAAGTTAGCACAAGCAATCAAATCATTCTAGTCCTTCACAAGAGTTCATGAAATAGAGTCAAAAATATTAAAACCACTATTCCTTGTGAAAATGATTAAAAAAAAAGGTCTTCATCCATAAAATTTCACAATTGACCTAAATCAATGTAGTGGACACTATAATTTTCCTGACTCAACACTATTCCCAATTCCCTTCTCCCTTGCTCCTCTTTTTTAGAAAGTGTTTAATATTTGCTTTCCTGGCCTCCTCTTAATTAAGTAGTGGCTCCATGACCCAGTACTGAGCAAGGTGACCTAGTGAAACTCTGCTGGGGAAGATGTTGGAGAAACTTTAGCTTTCCTGAGAAAAGCAAGCAGACTCCATTTCTTGCTCTTTGCCTTCTTTCCTGCCTTGAGTGAGGATTCCATGTCTGGATTGTGGTAGCTATTTTGTAATAGTTTGTAAATCAAAGTGTTGAGGGCAAAAAGTCATTAGCGTAGGATGAGGGAGTAGGAAGGTTACAGGTGCCTGTATACCTCATGGCATTTCTAGTCTATGGGACCAATGTCAGGGGCCAACTTCCAGACTCCTTGGGTCAGAAAATTAAATGCATTTGAATTGAACTTTTGTCAGGTAGCTACTCTATTGCTTACAGTCACTGTTTTTCAAATTCGCTGCTTAGAAGAATCACAGGGTTATTGTTCAAAATACAATTTTCTAGGTCTCTCCTTTAGAAATTCCATTACAGTAGGTTTGGGATGAGAGCCAGCATCTGTGTTTTGAACAAATATTCCAGGTGATCCTTAGGGCAGTGGCTCTCAGACATACATTTGATAAACAAAACATTGTCAATTATCTAGGAACTTGGCTTTATTCTTCACTTGGTATTTGTCAAGGCAGCCCAAAGATAAACCAGTAAAAATATAGCATTGAGAATTTTTCACAGGTGCTTCTAATTACCTTCCCTCCTCTGGTGCCTGGGTCCCTGCCACCTTGACTTGCTCTCTCCCACCACCATCCATCACCTTTCCCATTTTTTCTCCCTGTGGTCTTTCCTCTTGCCTGCTGGAATGATCACTTTCCCTGAAATATCCACCTCTCATGTGTCACTTTCTCACTTTGCGACTCCCCTTCAATCCTTCTGTTTCTCTTTATGCTGTGACTGACTCTCCCCGAGAAGCCATTTGTGGTCCCCTATTATGAAGAATTCCCTATAAAAATAAATTTATATTGTGCTGTGTTTGGGAGATAAACTTGATGGGGTAAACAGCTGTACAAAGCAGCTCTGTGCAAACAAGTTTAAAGCAGAATCCAACCAGCTGCTCAGCATGAACCCTCTGAGAGCTGAGATCAGCTGTTGTAGTAACCAACAGTTGCCCTACAGAAAGCCAGGCTCACTGGGAAAGAGATGAGAAAACAGTATCGCCAGGTAATCAAAGCAGGGGTAGTGAATAAAATGTGTCCTGTCCAAAATAGGATGCTATGATGGTAATTTTTCTTACTCACATTGGCCTATTTCATCAGGAGCAAACCAAAATTACTTTAAGAACTGTTTTGTTGAAAGGAGGCTGTGATGCCGGTTTGGTACTGTTGAGGCATTTTGATGCATACATATTCTACCTTTGGAATTAAACATGAGGTTGATGGTAGAAGTGAAAATCACCTCTACTTTAGGAGGTCATAGGCATGTATGTTTCTGATAAAATATCTTCAAATTCAACTTGGAGATTTCTGAAGTTTCATGTTCTTCCTATAAAGGGTGTGTGTGTGTGTGTGTGTGTGTGTGTGTGTGTGTGTGTGTGTGTGTGTTTAAGATGAAAATGAATATGTATTTGATGGAAAAATAATTATAAATATCAAGAATTGGCACCTGGCTGGTGTGGTTCAGTGATTGAGCATTGACCTATGAACCAGGAGGTCACGGTTTGATTCTTGGTCAGGACACATGCCCAAGTCGTGGGCTCAACCCCAATAGGGGGCATGCAAGAGGCAGCCAACCAATGAATCTCTCTCATCATTGATGTTTCTGTCTCTCTTTCCCTCTCCCTTCCTCTCTCTGAAATCAACAAAATTTTAAAAAATAAAAGAATTGGTTTGGACCTTAATGGTTTCTAATCCAGCCACTGGAATGTTCAGTTGACCTTAGGGAAAGAGAAACCAGATTTCCAAAATCAAGAAAGCACACTAGATAGTCTGTCTTTCCTGAGTTTCCTTATGCAGAGCTAAAATTAGCCTCTTTTTATCTTCCACCCATCAGGCTTCTTCTGGTCAAACAGAATAAGCCAACCTTTGTCCATGAAGCTTTTAAACCTTCCTTTGAAGCAACTAATCTTTATACCACAATACACCAGTCTTCCTTATTCCAAGCTAAACCTTGCTGATGGCTTTAATCAAATTTCTTAAGTCATGAATTCAGATCCTTCCAGCATCCATCATTTGAACAAGTTCCAGTTTATTTCACTTAAAATTTAGGGTTCAGAATTATGTGAAATATGCAAATTGAAGTTTGATAAGTAAAGAATAAAATGTGATTATTATTATCCTATATTTAATATTATATGGATGTTAATTCCAACCTTTGTTGATTTGTGATTTCAAAGATGATTTGTTATACTGTTGATTCACATTTAGCATTTTAACTATTCTTAATAACTAGTTTTCCTCCAATATTGCATATTACTCTACCACATCTCTAACTTTTCCTAGATTTGTGGAACTGAATATTGGCTCAAACTTTTAGGGATTAACATTAGCCCTGTTAAGTTTTACCTCATTATATTCAGCACATATACTCAGATTTCTATGAATCCCAGTTTTGGCATTTGACATACATTCTACTCTCCCATATTCAGGCCATCAGAAAATTGTAAAATTATTATTTCTATCATTTTCTCCATTAAATTTCCAGCCCTCTGTTAAACTAAGTTATCACCTTAAAAGATACATTTTGAAAAGTACTTCATCCCCCCTTACCCCACTCCCTACACCTTACATGAGGACTTCCTAAGTTGCTTTATAAAAATATAATTTAACCACATCTCTGACTTTCATTGGTAAAGGGATAGCTATGTAGAGCACACATGTTTTGGTAAGACAAGACAAGGTAACATAAGACAGAACAAAAGCATTGCTTGTTATGTTGTACAAAGTCTCCATATAAAGTTTTTTTTTTCTTTTCAATTGAATTGAGCAAAAGGAAAAACTGAAGAAAAGGAAATCTATTTTTCTTACCCACAAAATGAGAGGTATATGCTCCATGAAATGTCACCCTTTCCTCACTGCTAGAAGGCTCAGAACAAAAGTTTGTAGTAACTACTTATAGTTGTTATTTGCATGAATGTTTTGATAGTTCCCTTGATATCACCCTTTATCATTTTGCTTTTTCCTTTTTGTGGTATTAGTTGTTTGTCATATTTTAAACCATGTAAATATACCAATAAAATGAATGCATTAGCATATTGTTATAGTTGTTAAATGAGAAAGGATTAAGGCATAACTCACTTCTGTCTCCATAACCTTTCTGGTAGTTAATCTTAGTCCATTAGCATCCTTTAGATCTCCATAGTCAGCTTCTCCATAGCCCATACTTCTTCTTTTGTTGAATATGTCTATATTCACAATCTCCATTTCCTTGTCTCACACTAACTCTTGAAGTAGCTCCAAGCCAGCTTTCTTCCTAATAATTTCACTAATGTTTATAAAGATCAAAAATGGCCCTGTATGATTAAATCCAATAGTTACTTCTCAAGTGACATCCTACTTGACTCCTCTTTGAACACACAAGCATTTTACTTTCTTAGTCAGTGCACAAAGCTGATTCCTTTTGCCAGGATTGTGTTTCTTTGTTGTTGTTGTTGTTAATATTTTTATTGATTTCAAAGAGGAAGAAAGAGGTAGAGAGAGATAGAAACATCAACGATGAGAGAGAATTATTTTTTTAAATTGTTTGAAGTATTATAAATAGTAGTACATATGTCTCCTTTTTTTCCCCCCCATTGACCTCTCCCTGGCCTCTCCTACCCCCCAGTACATGCCTTCACCTGCCCTCCCCCACAGTGTCTTGTATCCATTAGTTATGCTTATATGCATGCATACAAGTCCTTCAGTTGATCTCTTACAGCCCCCCCCCCCCCCGCCCCAACCTCCTCTGCCTTCCTGCTGTAGTTTGACAGTCTGTTCAATGCTTCTTTGCCTCTGCATCTATTTTTCCCCCATTTCTTTCCTTTAAAAAATCTTGCCTCTGCAGACTAGAAATAAACATATAATAACCAAAAATGTTTGAGTCCCAATTTCAATGTCCAACAGTTCTGAGTCCCCGTTTCAATGTCAAACAGTTCCTTACGTGTACATGTCAACAATGATATCTGGATGGTGGGCACATGGTGGCAATGCAGGTCCGACCCTCTCTGGTTTGGTCCTAGGCAACTTGCAGCGGTGCACAGCTGCTGACTGCTAGGGTGGTAAGGCATCGTCAGCGTCTTCCATCTCTGGACTGTTTCTCCTCTTGTCTTCCTGGTTGGAGCAGACCTGTCAATTCCTCTCTGTTGCAGGAATCCACATGGTCTTGGAATTTT
The DNA here is from genome assembly GCA_026230045.1 of Corynorhinus townsendii. NCBI lineage: Eukaryota > Metazoa > Chordata > Mammalia > Chiroptera > Vespertilionidae > Corynorhinus > Corynorhinus townsendii. The sequence continues at coordinate 15,770,256 of JAPDVU010000007.1, forward strand.
TTTCTGAAAATATACAAACGTATTCTCTACCAAAAGTTAATAAAGGAATCTTTTCTATATAATTGATTTGGGATCCTTTTTATCTTTGCCCAAACTATTTTTCCTTTGTCTTATTTAGACACCATGTGTGTTTTTCATGGCTGTCTTGCTGTTAGCATTACAAATTAAAATTAATTTTGTAAAGTAAAATTTTTCTAGATGTAATTTACTTATAGGATATTTTTTCTTACATGATATTACCCTACTATTCCCCTCCTCTTTTTTTTTTTTTTTTGACTAATGGAGGCTTTTGTAAATTTTATAATGCAGTCTTGATAACTTTAAATTTTATTTTTTTTTTGCCCAAAAATATGACTGCTTTAGGTCATTGCATGTTTAGGAATTTTACCATGAGATGAACTACCAATAGAAATTTTAGTTATTACTTTAGGAACAGCTTTTTGTCCAGTACAATTAAATTTTCTTGAATATTCACTTATAAGTAAAGGTGAAGGACTACTACTATGTGTTTTAACAAACACATGAGAACAATTAAACCTACATGGTCTGGAGAGGAAAAAATGATGGAAAATAAAGATTTGAAATTTATTATTTGAGAGTTGGACTGTTGGTCATATCTTTTAAGCCAATTGCTGCTTTGAGTTTTAGTTTTAACACACCAAGAAAATATCTATTCCTAAATATATGTATTTCAAACCAAATATTTTATTTTCTTCTGTTACACACACATATACATACACACACACACACACACACACTGTGATGATTATCTGGAACTTACTATTCTCATAATATTATTTACTAAAGACCCAGTACAGGAAATTCGTGCATGGGGGTGTGTGCCCCTCAGCCCAGCCTGCACCCTCTCCAATCTGGGACCCCTTGAGAGATGTCCGACTGCTCGTTTAGGCCCTATCGCGGTGGGATCAGGCCTAACTGGGCAGTCAGACATCCCTCTCACAATCCAGTACTGCTGGCTCCCAACTGCTCGCCTGTCTGATTGCGCCTAACTGCTTCTGCCTGTCAGCCTGATCACCCCCTAACCAATCCTCTGCCGGCCTGGTCACCCTTAACTGCCCTCCTCTGCTGGCTTGGTTGGCCCCAACTGCTTTCCCCTGCAGGCCTGGTCTCCCCCAACTGCCCTCCCCCACTGGCCTAGTCTCCCCCAACTGCCCTCCCCTGCTGGCCTGGTCACCCCCAACTGCCCTCCCCTGCAGGCCATCTTGTGTCCACATGGGGACAGCCATCTTTGACCACATGGGGGCAGCCATTTGTGTGTTGGAGTGATGGTCAATTTGCATATTACTCTTTTACTGGATAGGATTTTTTCAAGATATGCAAATTTACTTTCCCATAGTTAGCTTGGCAGTACCATTTGCTTGATGTAGATTATTTTATGAATTTTTGCTTGTATTTCATTTTTTAAAACAAAATTCATAGACTATGATACAAGCTCAAATTCTAGGAAAACCAACTTATTCATATAATTCTGTCATATGTTCCTCTTACTAATGTGCCAAAACACTTTTTTAGAATGATCATCTTCAAGTGGAGGCCCAGGTGGCTTCTGGGAATTGGATGCATTGAGAGACTTTGGGTATTGAGTCATGTTTAATGTTGGAAAAAACTTGCAGTTCATATTTTGGGAAAGGTACCTAAAGGGAAATACTTGCATTTACTTCCTCTCTACCTTGAATAAGATGCTCCAAAATCAGAAATTAAAATAGCTCAGGGACTGTTTCATGCTGCCTTGTCACATGGATAAAGAAAGGTACTTCCTGCACAACTAGGCTTTGACTAGTGCATAGTGAGGCAGGAGTACTGGTGAGAACAACACTGCCTAGTTTTATTTACATCTAGACTGGAGGGAACCAATAGCTCAGAGCCAGCATGGGGACAGTCATAATAAAAGTAAGACCTAAGAGCCATTTGGCTTCTCTGGACATATTACTATAACAATGTAGCTATAACAATGTAACTAACAATGACTGGTGGGAATATGCTTACATTTCACAAGCAGTAATTAGGCTGAATAGTAATGAATCATGAACAAATGAGGTACTATTTTTACTTCTCACAACTCAACACTTCCCACCTGTCTGAAGCACTTACTGATAAAATATACCTAATGCCTCTTATTACCTTAGAGCTATCATATTTATATTGTAGTATGGACTAATTTTACACATTACTTTATTTAGGAGTCCAAATTCTGTCACATGCACCCATGCATGCATGCGTGCGCACGCGCACAAACACACACACACACACACACACACACACACACAAACATGAAAAACGGAAGTCCTTCATAAAGGGAGCATGTCTTCTAGCTCCTTGGATGGATTTACTTACTTATTCATTCATCCATCTATTCACTCATTCAGTAGATAATTTGAATACCTGTTATATGTTAAACACTATACCTAGATGTTTTATATATATATATAAAAGATAAATACCAGTCTTAACAGAGCCTGAAGTTTTAGAGACAAATAAATAAGTAAAACATGGGTACATACGTCAATGAGGACTCTCTTAGATGCAATGAGACTGCATTGCAGAGGCACCAAACTTTGTTCCAGATACTCAAAGAAGGCTTCCTGAGGAAAAGGATATGGGGAACTGAAGCATGAGTAGAAGTTATTCAAACAAATATTTAAGAACTATTTCAGAAAGAGGAAACATTGTGTGTGATGGCTTGTCAACCAGGGGGAATAAGGTCTACTATAGAATCTTAGAGAAATGCATTGTGGCTGCAGTGTAGAGAGCAGGTGGGGAGAAGAGGAAGAGGAGATGGGATAGGAGAGGAAAGTTAGGGGAAGGGTAATCTAGGTCATAAAAGTCTGTGTAGGACAACATAAACCTCTTGCAATTCATGAGGCCTTGAACAAGTTATTTAACCATTACTATCTTTATATTCTCAACTTGGCAATGGATCAAAAAGTTTAAATGGCATGCTTTCACATGACTGTCAGGATTTGCTCCCTGGACCTCTGACATCAAATGTACCAAAGCTCTGTGTATCATATTTTAGCTCTTTGTACTTATGAATAAATTAAATTATAGATTATTTTTCCTCAATGTAAAATGTGGGCCTATCTGTATTTTTACTTTTGTCCAAAGAATAATTATTAGAATATTTAGTTTAGAGAGGAAAGGCTTAAGGGAAATATAACTTTTTTGAATATGTGAAATCCTGTCATTTTAAGATATAATGAGATTTTACTGCCCTTGAGGGTATAAGTAGGATATATAGATCAAATTTACAAGTAAGTAGATTTCAGTTCAACTTAAGTTTTGAATAATTTGTAATATTCTCAAGTGCAGTAGGATACTTCAAAGATAATGAACTTTTCATCATGAGAAGTGTCCAAATAGAGGCTAGACCATCTAGTAAATATATAATAGGTAGATATCAATTTGAAATAGATGACCCTACAGTAGATAAATAGTGGAGTTACTTCCTTGACTAAGTTTTCCTCTGAGAATTGCTTTTACCCACAATCCCAGCTGAGTGGTCAAAAGACAACATTACTGCCTCCATTCCTCATCACCCAACGACATATTTACATTACAGATGATTGAAATAAAGGTACCCAAAAGATACCAATCATATTCTACCTTAAGAAAGCAAACTAATAGGCTATTATCACATGGTCCATGCTCTGAAAAAATTTTCTATGATATTAGAACCAGAAAGTAAAATTGTACCAAATGTTACAAAAGTGGAGGAAGTGAGAGGAAGAAAGAAAGAACATGCATCAATGGAAAAAAAATTAACTTAAGAGGTAAGTAGGGAATGGCACAGCCATATAACAGAATTCTAAGCAGCCCCATGAGAGCCTGTGACCACCATGATGTCCTCATCCCTTTGATTTTACTCAAGTACAATGTTTATTTCCCTCCTCATCTCCCCCACAATTGTAAAGAGTTTGAGACTTTCTGCCATGACTTATTTTTAACATTAAAGAGTCCATAAAGTGCACAAAATGGGTATAATAGAGAAGATGCAGGCAGGAAAACCTACCAGTGCTACCATAATTATCACTCACTTTGTTGTGCTCCGATGATATGTCTTACTTCCAAAATATAAATTTCATCTGTGTTAAATGGTTTTAAACTAGCAGTGGCTTCACGTTGATCCTGAAATACGTTAACTATCTGGAAGAAATATTTTACCTCTCCTCTGAACTGGAAAATGACCATACTGCACCATGAAGTGTTCTAGTCAGTCACAGGGTACAATAACCATTACATATACCTACTTTTTGTCCTCTTCATGATTCCTGCTGGATTTTCAATAAGGCTTTTTAGGTCAGGTTCAAAGTTATCTGACTGGTTGTCAATGTGACTTGACTTGTTTAGGTTTCTGGACCACTTTAACACCTCTGAAAAGAAAAAAAATGTAATTAAAAAGAAGGGAGGGTTAGAGGGGAATGTAGCGCTAAGGAAGGACAAAAGCTTGAGAGAGAGAGAGAGAGAGAGAGAGAGAGGCAGTAGCTGAGGGGTAAGGACAAAGGTATATCCTCCTATCATGAAAAATCTAAGGGCAAGTTAGTAGGAGGATTGTGATGAGAAAGATGAGTATAAATCCATTAAGAAAGAACATTGGTTTTTATATTTATACTAGAGGCCCGTTGCACGAAGATTTGTGCAATAGGCCTTCCTTCCCCTGGCTGCTGGCACTGGTTTTCCTCTGGCACCCGGGACTCAGGCCTTCACTCTGGCCAGAGTCTTCAGTCTTTGCTCCAGCTGGAGCCTTCAGTCTTTGCTCCAGCCGGAGCGCTGCTCCTATAGCTCCCTCTGCCCCCACCCTCCACCTCATAGCAGGCATCCCACCCCATCCGGCTGCTCCGCGCCTGCATGCATGCTGCCCAGAGGCCTCGAGTGGCTGGGGGATGGGACTGTCACCATCTTTGCTGGGTTAATTTGCATACTCACTCCTGTTTGGCTGGTGGGTGTTGAGAAGTGGTGGTCAATTTGCATGTTTCTCTTTTATTAGTGTAGACTAGAGGCCCAGCACACGAAATTCGTGTGCGGGTATGGTCCGTAGGACTGGTCTGCTATCAGGGCCATCTTCCCCAGCTTCCTGCAGTCGGCCTCGTCCCCCACCGCCACCCACTCCCAGTTCACTGTTCTCCATCTAGTGATTGGAGCCTGATGGCTGGGGGAAGGGAGGATGGCCATTCCTGCCCACTTGCCAGCCCTGCCCCTGCCACAGGTCACCCTCTGTGTGTGGGGCGACCAGCAGGGCAGGGGCCTTGGCCTGGCACCACCTGTATCCCCTGCCACCCACCCTCAGTTCCCCACTCACCACCAGGTGATTGGAGCCTGCCAGCAGGGGAAAGGGAAAGGGAGATGTGGTCAGTGTGCCTCAGAGTGACTGGTCGAGCAGTCGTTCTGCATTTTCTGTAATTAGGGTCAATTTGCATATTATCCTTTTATTATATAGGATTATTATTTGATAGATTTAAGATGTTTTTATCAGTTGGCTATTAGTAAAGTTTATCAACTATAATCACTTTTTCTTCCCAGTGTTTGAGTGTTAACCTAATATATTTTCAGTGTCTTGGATTTCAAGATTTCATTGGGTTACCAAAAGGCTGCTCAAATTGAGAAAAGTAAACCCAGAATAAAATACAATACTTGTATTGCAGGTAAACACATTTTACCTTCCTGCAGCATTTTCTAAGCCAAAAGGAAATATTTCAGATCATGTTTATAACTTATTTGACTATTTTAAAAATTCTATTTCAATTTGTTCCTCGAAGGCAATGCAAATCTAGAATTATTCAGATTTTCCTTCAATTTAGATGAGTGGTAATTAGGTCTTTTTCTCTTCAGTGCCCCCAGAACTTAGCTAACTAAATTGTATTTGGAAATATACATGAATACATAAGAGCTAAGGATTTCTGTTAAATATTCATAGATTTTTTTATATGAAACATTCAGTTTTGATCTTTGGGTAAGTATTTCAGTTTAGAAAGTTTATTTTTATAACAGTTGATTAAGATTTTCTTATTGTTGTTTGTGTTATTGTTGTTATAGGTGATTTGAAGTTCAAGCAAATGCCAGACAGAGGAATAAAGAGGGGGAGCTTAGCCTTTACTGAGCTGCCTCATGTAAATATTTATACTTATTCTTCTCTGGTCAGTTTCACTGACCAAGATGAACTGGAATTCATTCCAAAGATGGTGGATCAGTAGAGGGGCAGAGCACAAGAACCATGTAACCCAAAGAGACCTACAGAACTAGAGCAGACAAGATGATAGTCCCAATTTTCCCTCTAGTCTGTCTGGTTTTGGAAGAAGCAATCAGTTTAACTCAAGCTTCCTGTGATCCACCCCCATATTTTAGTACATATACTGCCTTGATGTATGGTTCAATGTTCTCTCTCACCAAGCCAGAGCTCACTCTGACTTTCCCCTTATAGTTTCTATTCAGTAGAATTGGAAAGTTAGCTGTATGTAGATTTGCTTAGAGCATCTTTTGTGTTCTTAAAGATTATTGTAATCATTGCATTAAGCTCACGTAAATTTAACAGTGTTGACAGCAATACACTTAGCACTTTTGTGTCAAAATAAAAGCACCATTCAAACTATGTATGTATTTGGAAAGGATAGAGTAAGAATTAGTATCATATTGATGCCAGTGGATGAAACTCCCCTGCTGTTTGGTAGAGCGAGGTTCTTGGGGCATAGATGAAATAAAAATTTCCAGAAGCCCCCACGGAGGTTGGTATATGGAGGAAGGTTTTATTTGCATGGAGTTACATTCCTCAGCTTCCTAAGAGCTTTGTCTCTTAAACCAGTCCTAAAATAGGTGCAGTTGGGGTTTCAGCAGAGCCAGAAATAGGGCCAATGTCCAGAGTTTCTGTTCCACGTTGCAACTGGGTGTGGTTCACCATTTAGACCACATTAAAGCCCATCATTCCACATGTGGAGTCCAACAGGGCCATGTGCCATGTGGGCAAAGGGGAGAGCAAGCTCTGCAGCAGGAGTCCCAAGAGGTTTGGTATTTGAGAGGCAACGAAGGGTAGCCTCCTTTGTCTAGAAGTTTATATGTTTAGATTTTGTACTCTTGCTGTAGCTGCGCCCATCCTGACCAATTATCTGCTTCCAGGTGTGATTGATGGGCAAGCAACTTCCCTGTCACTCAGACCTTATTCGGCATGCCTTCTAAGCCACCTTTCTCCAGTCCCTTCCCCCATCAATGAGCAGAGAACAGACTTAGATGTGTTAAATGTAGCTTTTTGTCAAAGCTGTGTAAATGGCATGCCTATATTTAGTCTTCCTTTTTACTCCTTTCTTGTTAAATAATAACCAGGTTATTACAAGGGTATCAACATAAAGAAGATGAAGTTGTATGAAAAATAAATTATTTTGCTTTGCACAGCATCCTACTTTGTTCACAAAAGATTCATGCTTACATGTTGGAAATGTTAGTAATAAATTTTCTTGTTACTCACTATATACCCTTTTGTTGTAGTAAATTTTCACTCAAAGAAAATGAATTGTCAAAAGAAATTTAACAACTTATTAAATAGTATACATAGAGTACCAAATTCATATGATCCTCTCTATTTGTTTCCTTGAGTCATTGTCTAGTAAAAGATGTTCACGTTATACATGGAATGGTCTCTACCTTCTAATATCATGAGAGTTAGCAAAATGAAATTTTAAGAACTTAGCTCTGTGGCCAGAGTGACTGGTTCCAAATCCCAGCTCTGTTATCTGCCAGGTATGTGACCTTGGGCAAGTTACTTAACCTTCCTGAGTATTTACTTTTTTGATTAAATGAGTTAATGTCCATAAAATGCTTAGAACAGAGCCTGGCTTATTATAAACAAGAAATGCTGACTATAATAATTATGTGGGTGTTTTTTTTAAAGCCATTGCTGAATACATAATGAATGTGGCTTCTAATAATCTTTATTATGAAATTTTATGGAAGGAACAAAGTAAACTTCACTCTAATCTTCCAAGTTCTCTCCTGGAAACCCATAACAACATATAGATTAACAAGAGAAAAATGCATAAGATTATTAACATGTATACCTCTTGTGTCCATGTGAGATACCCAGGGAAAAAGGAGTAACTCCAAGAGGTGGCATAGGATTCAGGCTTAAATACATTGTTCAGCTAAATGCAAAAGAGAGGAGTAATGAGTAAGGCATTTATGGGGAAGGAATAATGTCACGGGTCCAAATGTTATGCATCTGAAGCTTTAAAAGGCAAAACTCAAAATATTAGAGTTTGGAGTAAGGAAGGGTTTTGGTTATGGAGAAGGTGCCTACTGAGTAGATGGGAGCCCTAGTGGAACCTCAGATGTATCTTCCCCAAGTACAGAGCTCAGGCTTCTTTTTTGTCAAGGGACAAGTACAAGGGAGGGGCTGTTGTTGTAAAATTCAAGCCTTTCTTCTAACGATTAACATGTCTGTATGCAAAACTAAGCTGACACTATTAGCCTGAAGGCCATGGGAACAAAGCAGGTTTAAACAAGATGGAGTCAGAAAGACCCAGCGTTACAATCAGGACAATTACTGTAAACAAAAGTAAGGTTTGTAACACAGATTTAGATCAGTGCCTTTGAAAAGAGTTTCTTGTGATTTAGTCATCCTTCTCTTAGTATAGAGAGGGAGATACCCTTACAAATGAAGATCCCTTTATAAATATAAATTTCTCTTAGAACAGCATAACTCTTCCCTTTTTCTAGAGCTCCTTGGGTGTTTGCTGTTTCCCAAAATATTTATATGCAAAAGAGGCATGTTCTGGGATGGCATATTCTGTCACCCTAGAAAATGATGGAATTTAAGAAATGGTGTGTAACCCAAAGACAGTCTTTACTTAAACAGAACTGAAACTATACTCTAGGGGTCAGGATGTGTAACATATTATTTAAATGTGAATATATTTCTTAATCTTCCAACTGGACACTGAGTAAATCATTATTTGTTTATCTCATTCTACCTTGACTTAATTGAGGTTTTTCTTTATCTTTTTCTTTTTCTTTTTCTTTTTTCTTTCTTTCCTTCTTTCTATCTTTGGCCCATTTTGACCAATTTACACCCAAGGATAGTTTTGACCTGATCCCTAAAGTGGTATGGAAGAGTTGATAGATCCTCCCTTCCCCCAACGGATGGGCAGAGAATGACGTAAACTCCACCTGCAGCCCCAACATTCCTGAACACCTTACCAGGCACCTTATATGGACTGTACATTGAACCACCAATCAGCACCTGACAAATACCCTAAGCCCTGATTCCTAAGTCCCTAATTATGTGCCTTATATGAAACCACCAATCAGCGTGTGCCGAGTATCCTAAGCCCCATCCTTTCCCTTTCCTCCCCTCAAAAGGCACCTTCACCCCTGCACATGTGCTCTTTCTCCATTTGGAAGGTAGCCTGGCAGGGGTCTTCTCCTCTAACAAAGCCTGTGTCCTGGTCTCCGGCCTTCTGTCTCATCTTTCAAGAGTCATGTAGGCTGGAAATTGATATTGATATCTGACCAAATGATTACTGTAAATCCAAAAGAATAACTAATTTTCAATTTCTCCAACCTCCAAAAATTAGGTGGTGGTGCTTTACCATACACAAGAAAGAAGAATTAGAGAGGAAAAATCTTGATTAGCTAGCAGGGAAATAGAGAGCACTTTAGGGTCTAAAAATAGAATTTGATGAAACCTCCCCTTTTGTTAGTTAAACTTACCGGATATACTAAAAATGGGAAAACTGCATAAGACTGAAACATAAAACATAAAGGATGACCATAGGGACTGGGGGTGACATGTTTCCATATTTGTATACAAACCAAAAGTGTGAACTTTTGGTATATATTAGAAAGATAAGAAATTTTCAAGTTAGAAATAAACACAGATGTCACATGAAAAAAAAAAACCCTCTTTATTTTAAACAGGAGAAAATTGGGGCCTTTGAAAAAGAATTTGCTATTGCTAATTTGGGCGAATCTCGGTCTCTACAATCCAGCTCACTTTTCAGAATCCCTCTCTGTTAGGCTAGCAAATTATATGCACATTCCTCCCTATTTGAGTTTTGCAAGTGGGTACTCCTTAACTCTTTGTCAGCTCTATTAAGCTGGTCTAACTTCCTATGGCTAAACATACAACCATTTTTCATTTCTTGGCAATCTGTTCCATTAAATTTGCATATTCAAATATGCAGCATTTATGTCAAATCTCTAAAAGAAAATTCATTAAATTCCTGGTAGGATTAGTCTCTCTCTTTCTCTTTGGCTAGGGACAAAGATTTGAATAACAACTGAGAGAGAAAAAGCAGAAGTTAGGCAGTGCTTTCATAAATGAAATTAGCAAGTTTCTACAATTTAAAGGTTTTATTTGTAATTCTAAAGACCCTTTCCCTTTCTCCTTGCTTAGCTTCAGGCATGAATAAAAGTGTTGGGAGGGGGAATGTTTGCTTTTCTTCCTCTTAATGGGTAACAGATAACTAAATGCTGAATTTACAGAATACTTTGCTGGTTCTGGATTTTTTGCATAAGCACAAGATGAATATCATGCCTGAGATCTTAACTGAGTAGTATCTGCAAAGTTGCTTTGCTGTGAATATGAAAAATCTACATTGTTTAACTTGACAATCTTCTCAAATGATATCCACAAGTATTTAGCATTAAAAAGCTCAGTTTAGAATTTGAATTGCTAATGTTGAGTTTCCAATTCAAGGTTCTACAATCCAAAACAGGCTTGAAAAGAAAAAAACAAAAAAGAACAAGCATAATTGAAAGGAAACAGTAACATTGACTCCCACTTGGTTAAGTTGCTTGCAGGCAACCTAAGGGGTCTTCACTCTGTATGACTTCCAATTGCCTTATATTGTACTATGCTCTGGGGCAGAACATCCTAAAAGAATATTGATGTTATTGTTATCCAACCTGAAACAGAAAATGCACACACACATATGAAACTAAACAAAATTCGAACATGAATTTTAAGAGGGAAGAAAACAGCCAGCTTCTCGCACAAATTCATTGTTCTCATCAACTTTGGTTCTCTTGTCTTTCCCTTGCACCCTATATTAGGGACAAAACCTCTGGGCTTGTACAGAGTTGTATGTAAAAAAGGCAAAGTTCAAAATTTTTCTCTATGGTCTACATTTTCCTCCTCCTATAATGATCTTCTTTCTGTGGACATAGTTCCTTCCTAGCTTCTAGAATTTGCCTCAAAAAGAGGATCTTAAGTTTATTGTTCATCTCTCTGAGGGTCATCATATCACTTTAAGGTATTTAGTTATCATCACCAAGTTTTTATTGAAAATTGCCAGGGCAGACCCTGAGCCACAGATGGATGGATTACTCTGACACAAAACTTGCTGTGAAAGAGAGGGCTAAGGGATGGCCTGGACAAAGGGATCAGGCAGCCCCCAATTGCCTGACTCATTATGAGAAGGCTAAAAAGGGCTAATTCCAATGTAAACCTGATATATGGGGCTAGTGATCTGAATCCAAGCCAGCAAGCTCAGTATACATTCCTGATAACCTATAATTAAGTCCGTCTCTCCTTCCCAGATACTGGTCTTGCAGAACCTGTTACTGTGAACAGTGCACTGCCCCAGAGGAAGGGTTATTAAGGCTAGCACCAGGCCAGACCATCAGATATGTGGGGGCCTTCTTGCAAGGCCCAGGAAAAGGACTGGAAGCATAATCCATGTTGGTGGGACAAAGACCACAGAGAGGGAGATATAAAGGAAAGCCCCATGCATGTTCCCACACTCAGATTTGGAAGGCTGTTCGCTGAGTCCGCTGGTGTATTAAACAGTGTCCCTCCTTTTTCTTAGAAGTGTCTTTGGTTTTCTTTGGTCTTCTGCAACAGTTAGGCTTTTATTGCCGTTTTTATCTTTAGATGCAATCAGTAGGGTGAGTAATCTTGGGAGGACACACATGTTTGCATTGTCCTTTAGGCAAGGGCACCCAAAGATTAGGCATAAGGATTCTAGTAAGCACCCGGGGGTCTGCATGTGCACAGACTTGTTTGGAAAGGTCAAGGAATAATTAGGGGTGCTTCCTAAGACACTTCCCTAAGTCTCCTCTAAATTGGAATTCTGATAAACAGGGCAGGCAGCCTTCCACACACTTCCCTTTTCTCAGAGTGTCCTCCTTACAAACTTTGCAATCAAGTCTCGTATGCTCCCCAACAGAAAATTACTCAAGAAACTCTGTAGCTAATTGTAACAAAACCCAAATATGTTCATCAATGATTAGACAATTTATGGAATGAATCGGTCCTAAATTGAAAGCCAGTTGAAGAATTGTGACCTGCAGCCTTATACAACTACATAGCAACCTTACCTTTTATTTCTTTATCTGTATTAAAGGGCAATTTTCAAAAAAAGTAAAATCATGAATGTCATAATAATATGAATGTGTGTATCAAAGGTTTTATTCAGCTTATTAATTAATGAAGGTGTTACTGGAGAATCAAATTTATCTGTTGCTCGTGGGAATGGGGTTCTTATGGCACCAAGGATATGAGCACTTTTCGAAGCCACCATGGAAGAATGAGATGTGGTAAAGAATGAGACTATTATTTGTGTGGAGTTATATTCCCCAGGTTGTAGAGTCCCCTGTCCCTTAATCCATCCCTGGAAAAAGTGCAGCTGGGGTTACAGTAGAGCCAAAAGCAAAGCCAGTGTCCAAACTGTATGTTCCATGCTGGAGCTGAGTCCAATACATTCAGTTCAGATTCAGTCCATGAATCCATTGTGTGGTCCCACATGGCCATGAGCCACATCGGCTCAGGGGAGTGCAGTCCCTGCAACAGGAGAGTCAGGAGCCCAGTGCACAAGGGCCAAGAGAGAACTTTCTTTGTCCAAAAGCTTAAATATCCTGTTTTATCACCCTTGCAGTGGCAATGCCTATTCTGGCCAATCTGTTCCTCAGTGTAATTGACAGACAGGTAGGCACCTTCCAAGGTTACCCAGACCTTACTGGGCAGGTGTCCAAACTGCCTTTGTCCAGTCTCTTCCCTACTGATCATTGGGACCAGACTTGGAAAATGTTACATTACAGATTTCTAGCAGAGCTGTATAAATACCATGCCTATATTTTATAGTCTTCCTTTTTACTCCCTTTCTGTTATACTAGTAGCCCTGTGCATGAATCCATGCGCCAGTATCTCTGTGGGGCCTGGCTGCTCCATGCCCGCTGCCCAGAGGCTCTCCATGGCTCAGAGGCCCATACGTGGCCTGGGACGGAACACTTGCCTCATCGCCAGGTGATGATGCAAGCGTCCCCCCGCATCCCCTACCACTGGCCGCTCTATGCCCACTGGCCAGAGGCCCTCCGCAGCCAGGGTAGAACACTTGCCTTGTCTCCGCGGCAACGAAGCAAGCATTCTGCCAGGCAGCTCATGCTGCCCGCTCTCAGCAGCCGCCCGCGCCCCCCAGGACTGGGGGACCCTGTGGGGCTGAGAGGACTGGGTGCCACCATCTTGTGGTTATGGGCAGCTCCATCTTTGTGACGGAGTGATGGTTAATTTGCACATTACCCTTTTATTAGATAGGATAATAACCAGATTATTATAATGGTATCAAAGGTACCAGTTAGGTGTCAAAACTAGTTCAAAAGAACATCTGAAGAAACACTATATGTAATCACGAGTAATCAAAGCATTTCCTAATAAATGTTAAGACAGCTTAAAGTATTCTTTAAGGGAAGTGACCAAGATTCTCTCCTTGACCAAACTATAATCAGCTTCCTCAAAGCCTTCTCCTCAACTAGGCTTAAACATTGGGCTTCTGGGTCTGTTCTTGTTGATCATGTATCACCCGATCTTTAGCAAGAATTCTGAGCCTGTTTAGAGAAGATTCCCTACCTTTGATATCTGATCACCTTCACTATTTGGTCAAGTTTGTCCCTCACCTGTTATCTGATCCTCAGGTCTGGTCTTCAATAAGGATCCTATCAAGTAGTTTTAGCTAGTATCCCTCCTCACCCCTGATGTGTCCTCTTAGTCTTTCATGTCCACTGGCATCTGCCACCTTAACCCCTGCTCCTTGGCTATAAATTCTCATTTATCTTATATGAGGAATTGGGCAAGTTTTCTATTTTGCTATTGCAATATTTTCTTAATAAAATCTATTTTTACTGCTTTAAATACTGTTTTGTATAATTTTCATAATTACTAGTATAAGATTAGTAAAAGATGATGAAAGCAATAGACTTGCTACAGATTCAGATAATCCTGAAAGAGCTGCTAGACTATGCTCAACATTCCATTAAAAGCCATCTAGTAATCATTATTCCCATTTCAAAACCCATTTTTCCTTACTTTAGATATTGAAACAAGTGATGCTTCTCCTCTCTGAAGCCTCAGGAGTCTAACCTCATCCTTAGCTCAGAAGGTCATATATACTTCATTTTATGTTTCTCTTTTAGAATCTCTCATGTGTGTGGGGTTCTCATCTGTATGTATCTATGTATGTAGATAACTTTGCTTATTTTCTCTTGTTAATCTGTCTCATGTGATTATTAGACCAGCTTGAAGAACCTACCAGGTAGAGGAAACATTCTTTCTCCTGCCAGTAGGTTCATAAATAAAGTTGAATAATGAATATTTAGCAAGAAACTTATACAGATACAAGAGGGTAATTATCCCTCTGGTCAGGGAGAAATGACTATACTAGTATATTGGTGAAAATAAGATAGGCTAGTGATTAAGAGCTTTGATTCTAAAATCAGTTAGACTTGTGTTTGTATTTCAGTTGACACTTACTTGGTACCTATAGGTACCTATAGTTGTTTTGGAAATTACTGTGGTCTCTAAGTCTCTATTTCATAATCTATACACTGAGAATAATAATGATATCACCCTCACAGACTTTTGTGAGGATTATATTTTCAAAATGCTTTTAAACTATTTAGTAAAGCATGTAGTGAAAAATATATTACTCAATAAGTAAGTGAAAACTTGTCTTCAGTCTCATAGTATTGCATTGTCATGATTGCATCCATATTTTGCTGTCTACATATTCCTATCGCTTACCTTACCCTTGCAGCTTTCGACATGAAAAGGGCGTTTTAAGACTGCTGTTAGAATTCCAACTGATTCTTATTATTTCTGGAATATAAGACCACCAAACCAGGAAGCTCCATTTGCAATGCAGATTTCTAGAGCGCACACACCAGAGCTCTTGGTCCAAGTGGCATCAGGACAACAGCATTCCCCTTTACAGTAATTAGGAAACAAAGCATGGATATCTTATATTTAAGTTTCTGCCAGTTTCAAAGAGCAAAGCCAAATGATGAGCAACTTGGCAGGTATCTGTCCTAAACCAGAAGGATGACAAGAAAGGAGCCAAAATGCACTGTGATTATGCCGATTGGTTCCTTGATACTAGGAGGGGCATGAGGACGGGTGCCAGGGCACATGAGACATTGTTCATTGAGTGGATGTGGAAAAAAAAAGAGAGATTGAAGCCTCCAAACACCTGTGCTATCACAGCTTGAAGTCAAAGATGGTGCTGGATGAAAATGTAATTGCGCTTTTGGTCTGAGGTATCAGTAGACTCATTGAGCCAAGGTTTCAGGCCCTTGCATCCAATAAATTGGTGGGCCTTCCTTCACTTTTGTAAAGAGTGCTAAAGTATGGAACAAATATTTTCAAAATGAATCCTCAAAATTATTTAAAATATACAATAACTGTCACTGGAAGTCAGGGAGCAGAGAATTTGGAGAGAAAAATGTCTTCCAAATTTGTGTAAAGGGGGTATGGATCAAATGCTGCATGATTTCCTGGGAAGCAATTTGCTCTCAGCAAAACCAAATAACAGCATTCTGTTTTGCCTTGGCACAAGGATCAGCAGTGGAACATATGACCTCTTCACTGTACATAGAATGATGCCATGTTAATGTGTATTTTAAAGACAAGTGCCATAGAAGCTCAGATCAGGGAAAGGTAGATAGAGATTCTGAGCTGTGTTCATGGAACAAGACCTTGGGGGATGCAGAAAGTCAAGTTGAAAGATCAAAACTCTATAAGCACAGGAAGGGGAGAGAAAACACAGAGAATGGAACAGATAGAATATTTGTAGGCAGGGCTGTCTAAAAGCTGGGCAAAGCTACTAAAAGTCTTGGGAATTCTGATTGGTGTCCCTGGATACTTGCCTAGCATATCTATTCCCTGAAATTGCATCTCCTTATAGTGACCAACAATTCCACTTGGGAATCACAACTTTTTCCCCATCATATGTGCTTTGGATTTGGCGTTCTTAATGGATTCTCTGACCCTATTTCCTATTTCTTTAGTCAATAGGGTGTAGTGAGAAATCAGAAGCGTGGAACCTGAGAATCCTGGTTTGAGTTCTGACTGCCACTTGTGTGCTGATTTCTCTGAACTTTACTTTCTTCATCTATAAAATAAAAATGAGTATAAAAATAATACATCAAAGTGTGTGTCTTTTACTGTATTCCATTCTGCCATTTAAAACACAAACCTAAATTTTGTCCATATTTAAGTTTCCTAATCTATAATTTGGAAATGATAATATTATCCAGTTTATCTCCAAAATTGTTTATGATGATTGAGATAATACAAATCAAAATACTTCATCCACTTGGTACATTGTAGAATTGCCTTTTGCTTCCATATCATCAATTGATTTATTCCTTTTGTTATTGTTGTTAATCCTCACCAGAGGATATTTTTTTTTCCATTGATTTTTAGAGGTTTGAAGGCAGGGAGGAGAAAGAGAGAGAAAGAGATGAGAGAGACACATTGATTCCTGACCAGGAACTGAACCCTCAACCCTTCTGTGTGCAGGCCAACAATCTAACCATTGAGCCACACTTACCAGGGCTGATTTGTTCCTCTTTTAAAAGTTAGGCTGTTCCTATTACCAGCCCCTCTCTTATCCACATGTCAAACCTCAGCTCAGTGAGCACCCCTTCTTTGAAGCCTTCCTGAGTAGCTCAGAGTCCAGTGCTGTCTCTCAGCCTTGGCTCGTCTGTTTCTTAGAAGAGCTGGCCTTTGTCCTTATACTGCCCTACTGACCAAAGAAGTCTGTGTAGCTGCCATGGGGATGTCTTTAATCTGAAAGGAGATTTTCTGAAGCCAGTAAGGAGAACTTCAGATGTTGCAGGTACTCTTTCTGCTGGTAACACGCAATCATGCTTTCTGCCCCTCCTTTGCTTAGCTAGACTGGTCTCTACTGACTTGAGATGGAGTCTCTAGAGATTCAGGCCATTTTAAAATACCTACCTCCATTACACATTTTAAACTCTGTCTTGCCTATGGATACCTTGATGTGAGTGAAATTTCATCTCAGTTTGCCAACTATTTTGGTATCATTGTGGGTTTTTTTTTTCTAGAAAACAGACTGTATGCCAAAAATTTTTTTTAAAATATATTTTATTGATTTTTTACAGAGAGGAAGGGAGAGAGATAGAGAGTTAGAAACATCGATGAGAGAGAAACATTGATCAGCTGCCTCCTGCACGCCCCCTACTAGGGATGTGGCTGCAACCCAGGTACATGCCCTTGACCGGAATCAAACCTAGGACCCTTCAGTCCGCAGGCCGACACTCTATCCACTGAGCCAAACCAGTTTCGGCTGTATGCCAAAATTTTTTTGATACTAACGGAAAGAGTGACCCAGTCACTCTTTCCGTTAGTATCAAACAATAATACTAGGGCAGACAATGAACAAGAAGAAATGGTCATTTTGAATTGCAGAGTTACAATCAGATGGAAAAATAAAATTAAATTTGTAAAAACATTTTCTTATGTCAGGTTTAGAGGGAAAAAAACTATGGTGGCCCTGGCCCATGAGGCTCAGTTACGTGGATATAGTCCTGGCCACCGAAAGGTTGCCATTTCAATTTCTGGTCAGGGGACATGGCTGGGTTGTGGACTTGATCTCTGGTAGGGAGCAGCCAGCAGGCAGCCAATCATTGTTTTGCTTTTGCATAGATGTTTCTCTTTCTCTCTCCCTCTCTCTTCCTTTCTTTCTAAAAATCAATTTAAAAAATAAATAAAAACTATTGTGCTGCTCAGCAATCAGATACCTGACCTTTGATCCTTTTTTCAAGCTACTGTCTAAAGAACTCATGACAAATTATTTGAAGACCTGACATCAGTGTTGAGGTTTGAGTGTTCAACAAGTTCAGCTTATTGACTAGCTGACCCTTATTTCAGTGGATGTATATTGTATCCTATTGGCATTGGATTCATTTCTGTTAAATAAATTCTTTTTTTTTTAAAGACCAAAACGTTATCTTTTTATTTGCAGAGTTTATCATACAGACCCAGACTGAGAATTGTGCCCCAGATTTATGAGCGGGTGGAGGAGCCTGTGGTCCTCCAGGATTGTGCCTGTTAGAGGTGAGTTAAGGAACAAGTTAGTGCTAAAGTTACTCCACAGCACCTGCACCTACAGTGCACACTCAAGGTAGAATGATCACAATCCCGGTATTCCTCACAGTCACATTTATACCTGCCATCTTGGATTAATTATTAACAGTATCTTCTCTCACCATCAGAGGTGTCCTGGTTTAGGAAATAAATTATGTGGTCCTCCCTATTCTGGGATCTCATCTGAAGAGCAAAGATTGAGTAGGAGACTCTATACTGCCCTGAGAACAGTTCTTTATGTGGATTTCTTAAGGTGTGACCATACATAATCAGCCTGTACAAAGCCTGAACTTTGTTCATTTGTTGTTGTTTTTTTTTTTGGGGGGGTGGTGGCAATGAAATATGGTACCAATGGCTAAAAGTAACTTCTCTTGTTCAGAACATGTAAGAAACCATAGAACTATGTATCACTTATCCTATATAATAAAAGTGCAGCGACCAAATGGCAGAATGACCAGAACAATTGGTTGACCAGTCACTGTGATGCACACTGACCACCAGGAGGCAAATGCGCAATGCAGGAGTTGCCCCTGGTGGTCAGTGCACTCTCACAGTGCAAGCACCACTCAGCTGACCAGGATGAGTGGTGCTGCCACAGCAGGCCACACCCTCCACCAGTGCATGAATCCTGTGCACCAGGCCTCTAGTTTTCAAATAATTCTATAAATGTGAGGGGAAAGAGAGAGCAAGAGAGTGCATGCACATGTTGTAGGATGTTAACAGTTACTGGGTTCTGGAAATGGTTATATAAGTATTAATTATATCAGTCTTTCAACTATCCTATAGAACTGGAAGTATTCAACATTAAAAAAAAAGGGGGGGGGTTGAAAGTAGAGGAAGTAGATTTGGGAGTAGAATGGTACCAGGACTTTCTTAAGTGGTTGGCAAATGAGACAGAACCTCTGATAATACATAGAGAGATATGTGTGCTAACATTTGTATGTATTGATAGCAAGGACCACACCTCCTTCCTTTTATTTCTGGATAATATTTCAGATAACTACAATTTGGTTATCTATTCACCTGTAGTTGGACATTTGGGTTGATTTAGTTTTGGCTATCACAAATAAACCACTATGGGCATTTACCTATTTACTACAGGAAAGCTACTATAAACCTAAAGTCTTTCTACAAATATGTTTTAATTTCTCTGAAGTGAATACCTAGGAGTGGCATAGCTAAGTTCCATGGTAGGTGTACATTTAACTTTTTTAAGAAATTTCAGAACTGTTTTCCAATTATTTATGTTTTCCAACAGTTTATGAGTGTTCCAGTTGATTCATGTATTTGCAATACTTGACATAGTCAGTCTTTTCCATTTTAGCTTTCTAATATGTAAAATAATTCCTAATTGTGTTTTCAATTTACATTTCCCTAATGAATAAAAATGTGGAGCATATTTTATGTGGTTATTTGTGTATTTTTAATGAGTGTTAAAATGTATTGCTGATGTTTTCAGTGGGTTATCTGTTTTCTTATTAAATTGTGAAAGTTCTTTATATATTTTGGAAGCAAGTCATTTATCAGATATTTGATTTGCAAATATTTTCTCTAGTCTTGTTTTTTTTTTAAACACTGCTTTACGAAGAACAGAAAGTCTTAGTATTATTATTGTTATTATTTTTATTATTGTTATTATTTTATGAGTCATATACATTGATGTTGTGTCTACGAACTATGCCTAAACTAAGATCACAAAGATCTTTCTCCTATGTGTTTCTAAATTTCATAGCTTTAGATTTTAGCTTTTACACTTAGATCTATTAGGGGTTTTTTTTTTTTAATGGAGCATGGTATGAATAAAAGTTTATATTTTTATGTATGGATAACCAATTGATCCAGCACCATTTTATATGCTTGAATAGCTTTATAGTCAATCTTAAAGTCAGATAATTTTAGTCCTCCAATTTTTGGTCTTCTTTTTCAAAGTTGTTTCTATTATTCTAGATTATTTGTATTTTCATATGAATTTTATAATCAACTTATCAATTTCTAAAATAAAGCTTGCTACGTTTTTGTTTGGGCTTGCATTGTATTTATAGATCAATTTAGAAAAAAATCAACATCTTAACAACATAGAATCTTCCATGAAAATGGTATATTTATCTATTTATTTGGATCTTCTTTATTTCAGCAATATATTGTAGTTATTAGCTTATAGGCCTTTCACATATATCTGATTCTGTTATAAGGATACATATTTCTGATGCTATTTTAAATAGCATTATTTTAAAATTTTAATTCCCAGTTGTTTAATGCTATCATATTAAAAATAAAGTTGCTTTGGTTACTAGTCTTTTATCCTGCAACATTGAGAAAGTAATTTATTAGTGACAGCAATATTTTTATTTACTTACTAGAGGCCCAGTGCACAAAATTTGTGCACTGGGGGGTGTCCCTCAGCCCAGCCTGCACCCTTTCCAATCTGAGACCCCTCAGGTGATGTCCGACTGCCAGTGGGATTGGGCCTAAACCAGCAGTCGGACATCCCTCTCACAATCTGGGACTGCAGGCTCCCAACTGCTCATCTGCATGCCTGCCTGATTGCCCCTAACTGCTTCTGCCTGACAGCTTGATAACCCCCTAACCATTCCCCTGCCAGAACAGGGAAAACAATAAGTCATTTGGGTGCTACAGGTAGATTCAGTGCCAGAAGAGGTGAAATCATCCCATGTGCACAGAGCAGTTACAACCTTAAAGACAGTTATCAACCAAAGTGTAAAATCTACATTTCTTCCCTTTAGAGAACCTCACAATTTTTTTCAGAATAGTGCATTGCACTTCTCACTCTGGAGTCTAGGATCCTTTGACTGTATATCTTTGTGTGTGTGTGGTGTGTGTGTGTGTGTGTGTGTGTGTGTGTGTGTGTGAGAGAGAGAGAGAGAGAGAGAGAGAGAAAGAGAGAGAAAGAGAGTCAGTCTAAATGTGAATAAGTAAATGTATGTTCATAGCATTTTTAAAGAAAAATTAAGATCATAGTTTATCTACAGCTTTCTAATTTGCTTTTGCCACTTGGCCACACACGTATGACATTTTTCCATATCACAATAAATATCTGCCTTTATATATTTTGTTTGTTTGTTAATCCTCACTGGAGGATATTTTTCCTCTTGATTTTTAGAGAGAGTGGAAGAGAGGGAGGGAGGTGGGTGGGGAGGAAAAGAGAGAAAACGAGAGAGAGAAACATCAATGTGAGAGAGACACGTCCATTTGGTTGCCTCCAGCACATGCCCCCAATAGGGGCCTGCAATTGAACCTGCAACCCAGGTATTTGCCCTTGATTGGGTATCGAAACGAGACCCTTCGATGCAGGCTGATGCGCTAACCACTGTCCCACACCAGCCAAAGGCTCTACCTTAATATTTTTAATGGTGATATAAAATTATATATTTCTGCCATTTATTTAACTAATACCATGTATATAGGTATTTATGTCATTTTGAGTTTCCCACAGCTATATGAATTGTAGCCA
Organism: Corynorhinus townsendii; assembly: GCA_026230045.1. NCBI lineage: Eukaryota > Metazoa > Chordata > Mammalia > Chiroptera > Vespertilionidae > Corynorhinus > Corynorhinus townsendii. Next base: position 15,792,110 of record JAPDVU010000007.1, read on the forward strand.
TACAGAATATATTCTTTAAAAAATCCTCATTAAAAAAAAGACTTGTCATTTAAGTTTCTATTCCACATGGACAAATTGCCTTCCAGACTCAAAAAAAGTTTATACCCTACCTGCATAGCATCACATTTTCTTTTCCCTGCTCTGTATTTGTACCATGGATTATCAATCTATAAGCAGTTTTGCCAATCTGAGCAAAAATAGTACTATTTTTTACTGTTTCTTAGGATAAACAAGTCTTTTTACATTTGTATTGCAAGTTGATGTTCTTTTACTAAAAATTTGTCAGGTTTATACTTAATTGCTTTTTTAATTATTTCAAAATATTTAATGGATATTAATACTTTGTGTTATACATTTTAAAAACATTTTATCCTAGATTGTCATTTGTGTTTTATTTTGCTATGATATGTTTTATTGTAAGATCTTAAAAATCTTATAAATTAAAGTACTAGTACATCAATTTTTTATGGCCCCAGGACTTTGAACCCTGAGATTCAACAAAAATATTTTCTAATAATTAGTCTAACACTTACAGATTTCCATATTTAGATCTTCATTTGATTGAGAATTTATTTTTAAATATAATGTTGGGACCTAACTTTATTTTTTTTCTATTGTACATCCAATTATCCTAACACCTTTTAAGCTGTTTTGTATTTTTAAATTATGTATTATATAATCTGAGACATTCAACATTTTGATTCCTCGGTGAGTTTTATGCATTTCCTAGATGTTACATTTTTCCATGTTCTCCATAGCTCAAATGGAACTTGGCTCATAGAAAATATTAAATATTTGCTCACTGACAGAATAACCAGGTTGATTAAATTCTGAATATTAATAATAATAACATCTCACATTTACATAGCCCTTTGTCATACACAAAGCATTTACACATATATATTAATTCTCCTAACAACCCTGTGAGTTAAATGGGGCAGGTATTACATTCTTCACTTTACAAAGGAGGAAACCAAGGTTGAGGAAATGAAGTAATTTGTTCAAGGTCACATTGCTTCTGTGGGATGAGTAATGATCCCCCAAACAATTCCATGTCCAGTGCTTTATTCCCTTTCCCAATCAAACTGCTCAGAGACCATTCACATTTAGTCATTTGCTTTCTTCAGCAGTCATTAATTGAGGACTGGCGCAGAGAGTCTTCATTGCCAATCAGCATCAATCTTTTTCCTCATCTCTAAAAGAATCTTCATTATGTTCAGGTATCTACCCTTTTCAAGACATAGCTCAGAGGAAGAGTGGATTCTGATAGGATCATTCATCATGATAACTCCATTCCCCTTCATGGCAACTGGTTTGGAACTCATATATGATTATTTTTGGTCAATGAGTTGTATGGGAAAGTGTTCCTGGGTTAAAGGGTTTCTGAGTCACTTTCTTTGCTTCTATGAAAGAGACACAAGATGTGGCAGCCCTTTGTTCCCAAAACAGATGACTATGGGATGTAACTCCTGGTGCTGCGATGGCCATCCTACTGCTGGGCTGAAGAGGAGGCCACTGGGGAGCAGAGCAGAGTGAGAACTTGTGTGTGTGTGTTGGAGGGGGGGGGGAGGGGGGAGGGCACACTTGCTCTTGCTCCGCATCTGAGTTTCTGGAGATGCCAAATAAATATGCTAAGTTTGGCCATCTGGATCCGGGCTGCCTGTGAATTGCAGGTGAAAGGGTCCTAACTGACAGAAAGGCTCAGTGAGTGTGCAGAGCTGAGAGACTAGTGACGCGGAGATCACTGATGCAATGTGTTTTTAGAGTCTGCTTTTCACATTGAGCTACTGAAGACAGTTTCTGGTGATTCCCCTAACACAAAGGCTTCTGGAAGTTGAGGATATGTGAGCTTCATGTATCATTAGTAGGGATCTATACATTATTCATATCAGATAAACTTTGTTCTGTAATGTGTCTTCTGAAAAAAAAAAATTGTGTTCAACAGAAACCCAGGCATTAGTCTGTAAGAATGAAGACATACCTTCGTCAAAGTTGGGCTTTCCAAGGTTGAGACCTACCATGCTATCAAAGATGAATTCTGAGTTCAGTGTGGCTCAACTTACACCCTCAGCTCCCACTTACCAGCTGTATGACCTTGGGCTAGTTCCCTATTGTCTTTGAACCTCAATTTTCTCTACTTAAAAACACAGACAATAATAGTAATAGGCAAGTGCTGCCATAGAATTGGTTAAGATTATCATAGGAAAAGTCTCTGACAGAGACTGACCCTTGGAAAACACTGAGGAAATGGAATTTCTCTCCCTTTGTTCCTTTCCTTGAAATTTTAGGCAGTGGCCTGCCCTGCAATTGACCTCCACTTTCTCTGTCACTGCTACCAGACAGCACTTTGTTGAGGTCCCTTTGGAACAGAAGCCATGCATGCAGGGCAGATATTTTCTGAAGTGATGATGTAACAGGTGCCCAGACTCAGAAACCACATATGTGTGAGGTACCACCTCTTGGTTGCTTAGAGCCCCACTCACTTGTAGATCCTTCTGCAAAGTAGTGAGTAAGGTTCTTTGCTCCAGGCTTTTTCCCACGTATAGCGTGCCCAGTTTTTGCACTGCTGTTGCATGTCACCTGCCTGATGTCCTCTGGCCCCTTAAAACTGCCTCCTATTGTTACCCTCCTACTACCCTTTCCCCTGATAATTGTCGGTGGATGCCCTCCATCCGCCCTCTCCCCCTGGCTAATTGCCTTCTGTTTCTCTCCCCTCATTGGTCACATGCCTGGTTTGCCCTCCTGTCACCCTTCTTACCTGCTAACCCCTGCTTGAATTGCTGCGTGGATGCAGGCAGCATGGGACTTTCTGCCCTTCAGACTGCCTGCTGCCTGCTGATTGCATGTGCTGCTCATCCCACCTGCTGCACGCCTGGGGTCACCTTCCTGCTGCCTGCTCCACCTGTCCCAGGGCTGTTTGATTTCACCCCCTGAAACGCACAGATGGGATCTCTCCAGCTTCCCTGTGATTGTCTAATGGAGAAGTGGGATGCAAATGACTGTGCAGAATAAATGGAAAGGAAGAAAAAACAAACCAAACAAAAACACCTACAGACATCCAGAGAGTTATTAAGAATCCAAAGTGATTTAGCTAAAAAAAATGTCATGCCGGTATAAGATTCTAAGATACAGATACAAGATGGAAAGAGAAAAAGCAGTCTTAGAGACTGGTTAAAATAGACTGCTCAGTGTATGGGAAGCAGCCAAATGTTGCAGTTAAAGATTCCTCTTCCAGGTCTAACCCTAAAAGTAAGAATCAAGCCTTGGTGATACACAGGTCTGGTCATGGACAGTGATTGCATTGCACTGCCTGGCATGATTTAACATCTGAGGCTCTTAGAGCTGACTTGAGTATTTGCAACCTGTATCTGACATTTAGCCTTTCATATCTATTTAAGATGCTCTACTGGCACTGTGAGTAGGAATCTACTTTTTGGGGTGAATATTTCTTTAATATTCTCTGATTATTTAAATTGGCACTAAACACTCACAACTGGGTGCAGTTGCAAGTTAATAGAATCTTTTGTTGAGAACTTTAGTTCCCCAAACAGAGAAATTGCTCTTAGGCCCAAAATTAATTTTGTCATCCAGAGTAGAGATATATTTTTATATTTTGGTGGGAATGTGCCACAGAGATCAGATGTCAGGACTCCAAACGACAAAAAACACTGGGCGCTTGTGAGAAGGGGTAGGCAGGAACACTGGCTGGGGACGTGGTATCTAAGATTTGTTTTCACTCATGCTTTCCAAGTCTGATGGCTAGTTCTTCCCTTAGGTCCACATTCCCAGGGGTTACATTCCTAGGTATTCTCTATTTGTCCAAAAAGTTCTATTCTGAAATAAAATACGTGTGTTGCCTTCAACCAGAAATCTTGTTACTTTCCTCCTCAAACAGACCAACCAAGTGATGATCACGTTATTTAGTTCTTTTTTTTTAAATTTGTTTCTGTATTTTTAATTGTGATTTACATTATTTAGTTCTTAAAGTCAGTTATTCCTCCTAAAAAAAGTTCTTTGCATGGTAGTAACATTGATAATGATAACTGGGCTCAGGGGGTCTTGTCTTGGCTTCAGTTTCCTCACCTGTAAAGTGCAGCGGAAGGCAGAGAAAACCAGACATTCTCTTGCGATTCTACTTAGCTTGAAGATATAAGAATGATTTTGTGTTCCCAATCTCATGAGATCTAAAATTATCCAGTTACTTCTTAAATATGCCTATTGACCCCACTGATAATGATTGGTTATCAACACCTATATTGGACAGATTTTCTAGTTTTAGTGAAGTATGTGGGGAAACAAGATTGTAATAGGCCTAGAAATATTCCCTGACTATATAGATGCATGAAAACCAATCTCCAAGGATAAATGATAAAGATAGAGTCTGTCAGTATGAATCAAAGAAAGTTTGAGGTAAAGAAAATCTATGACAGCTGATCCCATTTCTTTATGGTGTGGATTTGGTAACCAAAGTTTCAAGAATGCAAGTGACTTGCCTTGTTGTTGCTAGAATAAGTTTGGAGCCTTTGCTATCAGGTTTTGGCCCATATTCTCATCATAATTTCTTTATATATAATTTTTAGATAACTCCTTTGACTTGACCCTTGGCATTTGGTGATAGTAATAACTATTGCAATAAGTCAAAAAGTCTTGCTGATTTAGCAGATGTAAAAAGAAAAAAAAAGTGAAATTTTATGCCTTAGCTTAATTGAATAGATGTGATATCAGGTCACAGTCCATATCATGTGAGAAATATGAGTGCTGATGTCTTCAAATTGACACAAGAATCATTTACCATCTATCAACCATCTCACAGTAATTAAGCACACTGCCTCCATTGCTCAGCACTATTTTAATTTTCCACCACAGGTATTTTTAATTGTCTCGATCCTTACGCCAAAGGAGAAATAATTCAATAAGGAAGCCAATAGTTTGTTCCAGTGAATGACTGTTCAGCAAGAGAGAGAATGAGAGAGAGATACCCTTAAATGTCATAGTTTTCATTCAAATTAGGTTTAAATAAATTTAAAGGTTCTATTACAGTTTCCTAGTTCCACCTATTTTGAAAAAGATTGTTATAACCACATATTCTTGGAACTCTTGTGCTGAAAAGCATGCTAACTATAAGCTCACCAAATAAATAGTTCATCAAGTAAAGCTAAGTTTCTTAGACTTACTTCAGTTAGGGAAAATACCAACTTACTAGTGTCTGAAATAGAAAAATTAGGGATAATTAAAGGGCTTTGTGTCATTTTGAAGGTGGACTGCCCAGGAATAGGCAGAAAGCAAATACAATAGCTTTGAATGGGTGGGCCCAGTGAGGTGAGTGTCCTTAAGTGATCCTGGAGGGGAAACTGCTTTAGTGAGTTTGCAGTTTTATCTTCCAGGGTTAAGTACAGTCAGTCCTCATTGTCTGCAAATCTCTCTCTTTCTCTTTGTCCCTCTCCCTTTCTCTTCCTCTAAAAATAGAAGGAAGGAAGAAAGGAAGGAAGGAAGGAAGGAAGGAAGGAAGGAAGGAAGGAAGGAAGGAAGGAAGGAAGAAAGAAAGAAAGAAAGAAAGAAAGAAAGAAAGAAAGAAAGAAAGAAAGAAAGAAAGAAAGAAAGGAAAGAAAGAAAGAAAGAGAGAGAAAGAGAGAGAGAAAAGGAGAAAGAAAAGAAAAGGAAGGAAGAAATGTTAGGTATCATTGATTAAAGTATAGCCCAGGCCAGTTTAGCTCAGTGGATAGAGCATTGGCCTGCAGACTGGGAGTCAGTGGATTAGATTCTGGTCAAAGGCACATACCTCGGATGCAGGCTCTATCCCGGGCCCCAGTCAGGGTGCATGGCAGGAGGCAACCAATCCATGTGTCTCTCTCACATCGGTGTTTCTTTCTCTCTCTCCCTCCCCTTCCCTTCCACTCTGTCTAAAAAAAAAAAAAAAAATGTGGAATCCATTCATATTAAAAAGATAATAACTTCCCTTTGCCTTAGGTCCAGCCTCACACAGTGACCTATGCTTTCCTGCACATCTGGTGCCTGCCTGCCTCTACCACTCTCTTCTTTTTTCCTGCCAATTTTCCCATGTTTTTCTTTCTGTTTGATGGGTTCTACCCAACAGCCTGCACATTCACATTCAGTATATGATTCACTTTTTATAATCTCAAAGCTTCATTTTCATTCAGCATAAATGCCATTTGTTCTATGATCTTTCTCAATCATCAACTCTGGAAGTATTATTATTTTTTCTCTATTTCAGCCCACTTTACTGTTTCCTTTATACACATCATCATAATTTATAATGATCTCTTTTATTCATTTGTTTATTGTCTCTCTGCTCTATTGTGATACTAGTTTCATGAGGGAGGAGCTTTATCTGATTTATTTACTGCCATATGTCTAGTGCCCAGCATAAGCATTGGCACAGAGTTGGAATTCAATATAGTTTGGGTTAATGAATGATTAATGAAGTGAAGAATACAACTTATACTAATATTAATAGACCTTCACCTAACTGGCCTGATTTTAAAAAGTACAAGACACTCTCAAACCTTATAAATTATATTTCTTCTATAAAGTTACACTAATTTGATACCTTCTTTTAGCAAGAGGTAAAAAAAAAAGCATAAAAAAAAACCTTTAGAGAAAAATATGTTTCAAAATACAGAACTTAACTTAATAGCACTTCTGAGGAATCAACTGAGCATGATGTTTTCTCATCATTTAAATCTTGGTTGGGATTTTAACTTCAGAGAAGAAATTCAGTAAATAGCAGATATCAGTCAAGCAAATAAAAAAATATATATATATAACAGAATATTAAGTAAAAGTGGACTGATGAAGTACAGCTATAATTTCAAGTCAACTGTGTCTTTTGACTATGATCAGCAAATCAGCTATCCAAGTACAGTCATTAATTGATAAACATTTTCTATGATTCACTGCTACTTGAAAGTCATGGAATAAGTTATTGGAAATATCAACATTAAATGCAAAAGGTCCCACTCTCTGGGAATTCCTAGAAGCTACTCATAGTTACCCTTAAATTTCATCGGGGAAATTTAGAAGATTTTTAATTTGATCCACATAATATGTCTAACTCAATATTAATCAGGATTACATCTTTACACATACCAGACACTGTATTCAAGAGGTTTCATTCTCACCTGGACCCGATTTAGATGATGATATTCTGGACTATGAACTGATGCTGTAATGGTATGAGACTCTTGGAGGCTTTGGAAAATGTCAATATATTTGGTAAATGGGTGGGGGGGGGGCATGGTTCACTGGGAGTCAGACAAACTCCAGGATGACCCCTCATGATCCTCCTGGTGTTCAAGCCCTTATGTGACTCCTTCCCTTTAGAGTGGGTAGTACCTGTTACCCTCTTTTAACAAATGGGATATGCCAAAGGTGGTGGTGTGTACACCTTTATATGTGTGTGATTACATGGTAATGTTACATAAAATTAGAGTCCTTATTTCTGTGGTCTCTCCTCTCCCACAGCCTCCCCCTTAATACCTTGATGAAGCAAGAAACTATGTTGGTGGGTGCAAGGCAAGGAACTAAGGACACGATCCAGGGGTTAGGGAAGCCTTTGGTTGACAGTATGAAAATGAAACACTCAGTTCTCAGCCCTGCCACTAGAAACTGAATTCTTCCCTTAATCATGTGAGATACTTCCACAGTCAAGCATGAGATGAGGATGCAGATCTAGTCAAAACTTTGATTGCATCTTTGTGAGTTTCTGAAACAAAGAAATCAGGTAAATCATTTCAAGACTCTAGAACCACAGAAATAATAGTATAATACATGAGAGTTGTTTTAAGCCATCTAATTTGTGATAATATTGTTCTGTAGCAATAGACAGTAACACAAAATTGCTCTCTATTCGTCTTGGATCTTTATTTCCTCTGACTTCTGGGCCAGCTATATTTGTGTTCAGATCCATGACTAAAAGCCTTGATTTCCACAGGATACTCTCATCACCAAGGTCATAGTCAACAAGAGTAGAGACAGATTTCAGTCCATCCTTGTGAGCTCCGGCTTATCCTCATCGCATTCCAGATTTCTTATAATATTCCATTCCCAACTGTCTGCCCTTTGGATTTTGGGTTCTACTAAAACAAGTAAGATCCTAAATTCAATAGAAAACTTTTGCTAAGATATATGCTTTACATTTTTATCAGTGTATCTTAATCATAGCAAGGTAGAAATAGTTTCACTTGACAACATCAAGACAAATTGTGCAAAAAGGAAACAACAACAGAAACGGTTTGGGAATTGAGCTGAGAGGAACCCAGTTCTCTCTTCTCATCTTCTAGGAAGCAAAAGCCTGGTTCAAAAACACTATTGATGGGGAATTCTTAAATTGCCTCTTCACCAAGTTGAGTACACCAGCTTGCCTTATTTTTTGTATTTCCACACTGAAAGGTTGCACAGATCCATCATGACTTGAGTTCTCGCCCTCTTTTATATTTGTTTTTGGCCCAAATCACCTGGCACCTGCCCACTTGCCCTTTCCAAAAAGCATAGATAAGGAGCCCAACAACCACATCAACAGGCCAGGATTTTGCCTAGTCCTAGATTTTCATATCCTCTGTTTTTCTTGGGTTAGAATTATTACAGTTATAATTATGTCTATAATATTTATACTCTCAGCTACCAAGTAATATATATATATATATATATATATATATATATATATATATATATATAGAGAGAGAGAGAGAGAGAGAGAGAGAGAGAGAGAGAGAGAGAGAGAGAGAAAGAGAGAGAGCCAGAGACCATAATGCCATCACAACCATAACAACCTAAGGACCCGTCACTATGACAACCATTGTGGCCAGCAAACTGGCCTGATCAGGGCGGGATCACCCCCAACACCCCGATCAGGGTGGAGCCAGCCAGCCAACTGCCTTGGCTGGCAGAAATTTGGGATCTGGGAACCCTGGAGTTGCTTGGTTCAGTCTCGGGCAGCTGCGCAGGCAAAGCTCTCCTTTGGCGGAAGTGGACCCAGGATCAGGGTGCTAGAGTCGGGGATGGGGTGGGGAGGCTTTCCTGGGTGGCCACAGCAGTCTCTGTGGGCCGTGCACACCACCTGGGCACTTGGCCCCAGTCGGAACAGTGGCAGGAATAGCTGCAGGGAGCAGGGGGCAGGGGGACACAGGAGCCAGGAGGTGTGAGGCCTGACATGGGCTCTTATCCCACCCGCTGGGTCCAGCAGCACTAGCAGGTGGGCGGTGATGTGCAGCGAGGCACTGGGCCACAGATGGGAGGGGAAGTGAGCCAAGAGGGCAAGGCTCTGTGCTAGACAGAGCCCAGAGCAGTGTGGGCAGGGCTGGAGCTAGAAACCCTGGTGGGATGGGCGGGGCTGCAGCCCTGAGCCTTTTCAGCCTTGGCCTTGGAATTGAGAGGTCAACCCCACTTCAAGAGAGAGGACATGGCAGAAAGTGGCAAGGCCACAGGCGGGATAAGAAATGTTGTGGCCATCTTCCAGAAACACAGCTGCCACGGTCTTCAGTAACTATGAACAGATAATCTTTGGTCTCAGCTCTGCAGAAGAGGAAGCTGAGACTCAAAGAAGGGAGTCTTCAGCAACACCTCACCTGCTTCTCAGACCTGACCCTGTGCAGCATTGTTTTCATTGAAAGGAGAGGATCCAAAATGTTTTTAGATCCTTGCTATTTTAGGCAGGAAAGAATTTGGCGCAGGGAATTGGTGCTTGGGGAATCATCGGAAAGCTGGAGGAGTGGGTATTAGGCTGGGCCCCCAGGAAAGACTCACAGCCCAGAGGGAGGAGCTGCCCCCTCAGCCACAACTGAATTCTAGGACACTCTGGCACAGCTGTGACCTGCGGATCGGGAAACTGCTGCCCTCACAAGTGCCCTCCAGCTCTCACAAAACAGGTCACTGGGCACTGCCTCTGCCACAACTGCCTGTGCACAGCCTGGATTCTGCTGCAGGAAACCTCCACATCTCTGCAAACATGATCACCAGCAGCAAACAGCCCAAACTGCGGGAAGATGCCTCTGCCCCACTTCTGCCTTCAAAATATTGTGCAAGCGCATCCAGTGACAGAAACTAATTCATATCCAGAAACCTAGCTGCAAAGGAGTTTGGGCAATTTCAGACTTTCATCTAGGAGTGAGATCTTGCCAATGTACCTCATGTGCCTGGTATTGATAAAAATGGGGTCCAGCTGATAGGGCTCAGTGGTTAAGCATCGATCTATTAACCAGGAGGTCACAATATGATTCCTGGTCAAATTTCGGGCTTGATCCCAATAGGGGCCTGCAGGAGGCAGCTGATCAATGATTCTCATCATTGATGTTTCTATCTTTCTCCTTCTACCTTCCTCTGAAATCATAAATATTTTTTAAATGGGTCATACTCTATATATGTGTTATAAAGAGTTTTCCACTTCATAGATCATTAATGTCTTTCCTGTTAAAACCATACTTAGAGAACATTATTTATTTACCATTCATTTTAATTGATCTTAGAGAGAAGAAGGGAGAGAGAGAGAAACATGTTCCATTGTTTCTTGCACTAACTGGACTGGGTATTAAATCTACAACCTGGGCATGTACCCTGACTAACAATCGATCCACCACTTTCTGGTATATGGGACGATGCTATGCTGGTAGCCTGACCCCAATTCCAGACTCCAGAATGGTGAGAAAAATACATTTCTCTTGTTTAAGCCACACAAATTTATGATATTTGGTTATGGCTGTCTGAGCTGACTAATCTATACTAATAAAAAGGTAATATGCTAATTAGACCAGGTTGACCAGACATCTTCCGGTCATCCTTCCGGACAAAGCCACAGTGGCATGTGCCGAGCCAGAGGTGGTTAGGGGCAATCAGGCCAGCAGGGGAGCTGTTAGAGGCAATCAGGCCAGCAGGGTAGAGCAGTTAGGGGAGATCAGGCTGGCAGGGGAGGGCAGTTAGGACCCAGTGGTCCTGGATTGTGAGAGGGATGTTTGATTGGTTTAGGCCCAATCCCAGCAGTTGAACATCCCCTGAAGGGTCCTAGATTAGAGAAGGTGCAGGCTGGACTGAGCCCCGCCCCCCCCCGCCCATGCACTAATTTTGTGCAGCAGGCCTCTAGTCATATATATATATTGACATGGACCACAAGAGCAAACTGATTAACTATTGTCCAGCCGTACCATATTCTCAAGTTCATGGCTGATTTGCACTGCCATAACTCCAGGATGTCCTCATCCAGACCTGCTAAGGATTGGGAAATTCTATCAGATAATGCAATCAGACATCCAAACCCTAAAGATGGGTGGTAACAAATACACCATGTTGGAAAAGAATCCTAATTCCTACTTTATAAGAGACTTAGACTCCATCCTCTCCACAGATTTCTTTATATTTTCTATACTAGAGGCCTGGTTCACGAAATTTGTGAACTCAGCGGGGGAGTCCCTCAGCCCAGCCTGTGCCCAGTTGCAGTTTGGGAGCCCTCGGGGGATGTCTGACTGATGGCTTAGGCTCCCACCACTGCTGCTGAGCTTGTCAGCCATGAGCCTGGCTTCTGCTGAACAGCACTCCTGCTGTGGGAGTGCACTTACCACCAGGGGGCAGCTCCTGCATTGAGCGCCTTCCCCCTGATGGTCAGTGCATGTCATAGGGATCAGTTGTTCCACCATTCAGTCGATTTGCATATTAGCCTTTTATTATATAGGATTTCTCTTAATGATTTTGGTCTACACCTGATTTGGGATTTTTTTCTAAATGCTTCTATGACATCAGGGTCCAACTGAGAGTTCATAAAGAGGCAGGCAGCAAAGGTGAATTTAACATCTCTAGTGGCTTCTGTTGGTAACCATACCCCAACTTCGATTTTGCTTAAGTGAACAAAGTTCTCATGAAGAGTCACTGTTCTATGGAAACTTGGCTTCATTTTTTTGGTCTTCTGTATACAGATCTTATCTATCCAAGCTTGATATGCAACCAAAATAGGACAATAGACCGAATTTTATAGACTTATTTTTTGTCTTTTAAAGGGTGTTTGGATTTAACAGCATTATAACTTTCAGAACAGTTTTCTTTCCTACTTTAAAATAATTTATCCTTAGAATTAAAAATCCTGCTGCATTTCAGCCCTTCTTATAGTTGCATTGATTGGTCTTCTAAGAAGCACAGCTGTGCCAATAATCCAGGCTCTGCATCTTTGCAAGCAGGAGGGAAGGCAGGAGATAAGAGTTGCCACAGGGAGTCTATATTTAATCTACAACTGGCTTATCCAAGTGTCTCACTGCTCCCTGAGGGTCTTACCACATGCACTATTGTGAGAAAAAAATGATAGGGAAGGAAGGAAAGAAAAGTTTACCCAAGATTGGCCTTCGACTAATTAATTCATTTCAGAATTGGCACAGGAGAAGTTTTTGCTTTGCTAGTAATTCAGACTCTGAGAAAACTAGGCCTTCTCTGTACTAGCACTGCTTACCTTTCTGACTTTGCCCTGTGGCTGCTATTTGGGGATGGCTGAGCTTTTTCTTGGCAACAATTGTTAAGGCTGCTGGGAGGCATCTGTAAATGGTAACTTCAGTAGCTCCATCAAGGAATCCCCACCGATCTACACTGCAGATTTTTATGGGCATTCACACAGAGGGATAAAGTGGGTATCTGAGACAATTATAAAATTACTTATGAAATAAGTAAATATACAAATAATCAAAACACAAAACAAAGTAAATAAACCTTCAGCTTCAATGGTGAAAATAGAAGAATGCTACTCTTCTATAAACACAACTTTAAATAGCACATTTGTACCTACCTAAGAATCTTTGTGCTGTTAACTTCTCCTAGAATGACCTTCTTTATGTTGTGTGTCTATTTTAATTTCTTAAGAGTGAACTTAAATACACTTCTTTCCTAAAACTTACATTGACTTATTACCCCTTCTTTCTCTAAACACCTTTAGCATATATTATTGTTATTATTGTTATATCACAGAATTGGAGTGCAAGGGGTGGGGAGGTTGGAGACCAGTTAGGGAATGACTAAGGTCAGTTAGGATTGTGCAATTTATATGTTTGTCCTGATTCACCAGATGCTCTCTACCCTACTTGTGAACAGCAAAGGATTAAATGAGATGACAAATTCTTTTCTTTTATAAGACGGTCACCAACAATTATGACCTACCTATTTTGTTATGCTATGTTTATATTTTATTCCTCTAGAGAAAAAGGTAAGACATCTTCAAAATCACTACATACAGCTTATCTTGGAAACTAAAATTCACCACCATCTCCACTCAGTTCTAGGAGAGGCTACAGAGCTCAATTTTGGAGCCAGCAGAAGCTACACAAAATAAACAGCTGATACCTGAAGTTATAGGATTCACAAAATATAGGAAGAGCCTAAGACAATGTATCCTGTCATGTCATTGAAGTCATAATAGCTTCTCTATTGATTATTTTGTAAGAATGGATGATGCATATCTGAAAATACTGCTAAAAAAGAGAGATGGAAGAGTGGAATACTTTCCTTCTTGGTATAGTGCAAAAGGTTCATGAGGTTTAGGCCCAGAGCTCAACATACTCTTTACCTCCCTTTAAATGCAGTTTTAGGACAATTGTTTGCAACTAAGTTAGGAAGTCTACCTACAGAAGACCACAGTAAAACATCAGTGAAACTGAGCCTCTATCTTCTTTGAGCATAGGATGAAAGTCTTGTCTTTGAGAACACAAAGATCCAGTATCTCCAGATCTTTGAAAACTAAACTAAAAACACCAATATGTTTGGTCAAACTTGTTTTTTTGATCAACCCAATGGTATGAAGGAAGCTGTGCATTCTTAAAAAAATCAGATGTCCCTCCACCAAATTAAATAGGAGCAGGTTTTGTTAGTTTCCAGAAGCAAATAAGTTAATAGACAGCATTTTCTTATTTTAATTTTTTCCATAAATCTTACTTAAATGTTTGGTAGCCATTGTAATTTGTCCAACTACAAAAAAGCAATATTGAAAATAGCTAATCATACTTAGATTGATGTAACACATATAATATCATCAATTTCTGATTGGTGACTTATAAAATAAAATAGTATTGACCAAAAAGAGAACCACAGATTTTGCAAAAGAACCAAAGCTGAAAATTAAGGCCCAGGATTTTTATGGTCCCATTAGCTAAGCATTATTTAGAAGCAGAGACCAGAATAGTTTGTGAATATGCTTGTGCATAGATCTGGGCCAATATCAGTTTCTTTCCCTTATCTACTATACTCCCCAAATGTTTCAATGTCATAGTCATCATTATGAGCCAAAATAAAAATTAATTTGGCCACATACCATGTCTATCCCATAGAACAGCTAGTCTTGTTCTAAGATGGGTGTCCTCAAACTTCTATTTTACTTCCTTTTCATATAACTCACTTGAATCATGTTTCTTCGTCTCTTTGAGGTGCCTGGTCTGTAATTTGTTTTGTTTTGCTTGAAAATAATATAAAGACAATACTCACCAAAGTGGTGTCTTCGTATTTACCCTAAAATCTTATATTTTTGGATGACGACAATATAGACCTAAATAAAAAGAAAGTGCACACCTGCATGCATAAGTGATACTGTTGAGTGTTTCTATGATCATCTTTCCATACCCTCATTTTCACTCGCACAATTGGTTCCAGCCTCACGGAACTACTCTTCCTTTTGTTTTCCATGGGCTTATATTCATTTGTTTATATACCTTTGACTGTGTCTTTATTATTCTTTTCTATACTGGAATTTCTTCTTTTCCTAACTCCCCCCCTTCTCATTATATACTTTCTTATTAGATGATCAGTTGTATTCTCATGGCTGATATTACCACTTATCATGTTAATGATAATCACCTTTATACATCTAGCCTCAGATCTTAACCCAATCATATGCTCAACATTTAAACTTTTCCTTTTTTCTTCATCTAACATCACTTACTACAATAAGTATTTTCTGACCATGGGACTAAATTAGGGTCTGCCTGTAATTTATTTACAAATATTATCTAATTTTCTTTTGTATACTCAAGAGACTGAGGAATATTTAAGTATTTAAAAATCGAGAAAAAAATAATTAATTAATGTATGGTTTCCTTTTATACACCAAAGCAAAGTCCATTTTTGCTTGCTCATCAGCTTCTAAACTTACGTTCTGCTGATTGTAAAATTTGGTGAAGTGAAGAATTGGGGAAGCAGGGGAAGCAAGCTTGGTTTATATTGCAGAGGACTGACTTACTCTAGGGAAAGGAAATAAAATTTATTGCCACTGAGAGCGAGGGAGGCATATTTCAAAGCAGGCTACTGGGCTGGTTATTGTTCTAGGGGTAGTTGGAAATGGGAAGTAGGAGTGTTTGCCATTTTGGGGAGTTATTGAGAAGGAGACAAAGTGACTCAGCTTTCTTTGAGTCCCAATTTACTCACTTGTTTAATGTCTCTTTTCCACTCAACTATAAAGTTACATAAATGGAGAAACAATGCTTATCCTCTCCAATGCTATATTATCAGCACCTACCAAGTTCTTCCCTAACAGAAGGGCTTTATCAGCATTTCTTGATTGATAGTTAACTATTTGTTTGTATGTTTCTAAGTTACTTCATATGCTATAACTGTGAACTTCAGTACATGTTACGAGGACAATGATGAAGGAGAGAGAGTGTTGCCACTTAATGTGAGGTTATGTACATATAACCTAACTAGATTTTGATTAGAGGCTAGATTGAATTACATTATTTTTGAAACTTTAAGACGATGGGGTCATCTAAGAAGGCTTCTCAGAAATAATAAAAAGTAAGTCCAGAAAGACCAAAATATGTAGAATAGCAAAAAAAAAAAATTAACGTTCTTTGTGGAGGAGAATGCATTTTATGCATTATTTCGACATTTTTCACTTCTGTGAGCTCAACATTTTCACAATAGTGTCAGCTGAACCAAAGTCTAAACATAATTATTTTGTTTTAAACCATGAAGTACAAGAGTTAATAATAGGACTTTTAGTGTATTTGTGTTCAGTGTATTTGAATCTGTGATTTGTGTTTAATTTTATTTTGTTCAAATTAAATAATCTTTTTAGGCTTCAATTTCTTTTCATGAAAGTGTGTACAACAGGGTTTGTCAATATTTTTTTTTGTAAATGGCCAGATAGTAAATAGGCTGTTTATTTTTTAGTAAATCGTATAAAGACTTTCCAGACCATATGGTCTCTGTTGTAGCTACTCCCCTCTGCCACTGTAGTATGAAAGCAGTTGAAGACAATATGTAAATAACTGGGTGTGGCTGGTTCTAATAAAACTTTAATTACAAATAGAAATTCGTCAGATTTGCCTTTTGGCCATAATTTTCTGACCTCTGGCATCTATATAATAAAAACCTAAGCGACCTTTGTGGCAGAATGACCAGAATGGCTGGTAGCTATGATGCACACTAAATGTAGGAGCTGCTCCCTAGTGATCAGTGTGTTCCCACAAAGGGAGCACAGCTCAGTCAGAATAGGCTCATGGCTGGCGAGCACAGTGGCTGTGGTGGGAGCCTCTCCTGCCTCCTCGGCAGCGCTAAGGAGCAGCAAGCCTAGAGGTAAGGAGCAGCAAGCAGGCAGGCAGATATCCCCTGAGGGATCCTGGACTGTGAGAGGGTGCAGGTCAGGCTGAGGGACCCGCCACCTGCAGGTGAATTTCATGCACTAGGCCTCTAGTATAGCAGTAAGTAGCTAATGGATAGATCACAGCAAATAAATAGGATGATAACTGAAACATGCTTAGCACAATACCTGGCACATGGTATAACCACTGAATAAATTATAGCCATTATGGTCATTAGGCAAAGTGTGTTTTATTAGATATATATTTTAATTTATATTAATATTTACTTAGTTTTTATTTTATGACCAGTTCTATGTAATTAGATATAGGTATGAAAGATGATAATATAAAAGAAAATGAAGTATATTAAATAAATCATGAAGATAAAAACAGTAAAAGAAAATTCCCTGCCATAAAAGAAAAACTGGTACCTTATTTGTTTTACCACTGTAAGCAAATTGAGAGCTGAGTAAAATATATAAAGCAATTACTGGAGACCATGCAAGACAGACCTCTAATTTTTTTTGGAGAAGTAAAGCAAATAAAGTAAACCCTGTGATAACCCTGACTTTCTTCTTTGGGGCACTTTTAAGACTTTTGTGGAAGGAGGGGAATCCCAAGAATATAACGACTGTCTCATTGAGTTGAATATTAAAAGGTCGGAGGTCAGAGAAGTGAAGATGATTTGAATGAATGGACAGCATACTGACAAGCAGGAAAGTATGCAAAGAATGCCTCAGCAATCTGATCCTGATAAGGGTTCCCTTGAGATATTGGCTTAAAAAAGAAAAAAAAAATCTAAAATAACAACCATTGAAGATCTGTAAGCTACAATTTCAACAGCTCATAGAAAGCTATAAGATTAGAGCTAAATATCCCCCAAAGTACAATCTTGGCCTCAGTCTAACAAATCTTAAAAACAAGCCTCAAAAAGAACAAACTCATCCCCTAACTTAACTGTGCCACAACATCAACACCGTCTTTAAAAATATGGCAAAGTTGAGGCATTCAAAAACATGATATTTGCAATTTGCAACAACCCAGTGAAAAATTACTGCATATGCAAAGAAGCATAAACTGTGAACCATAGCCAGAAGAAAAATCAGTCAATAGAAACATTAAAAATTACAGAGATTATAGAATTAGCAGGAAATAACAGCTATTATGAAAATACTGAAAGTTTTTATAAATAAAGAAAAGCACAAACATAACAGGAGAAATGGAAGATGAGTTTGGAGTTGCTATATTAATGTCAAATAAAATGGGCATCTAAACAAAGAGTATTAGTAAAGAGGGATTTTTCATGGTTAATCAATGAAATAAGATGACATGACAATCATAAGCATCAATATTTGTATATTCAATAATAGGACTTCAGTATACATGAAACCAAACCTAAGAGAATTTGCAAGAGGAATAGGCAATTCTATAATCATCACTAGATATTTAAATATCTCTCAACACTTGATAGAATGGGGGAAAATCAGTAAAGACATACATGAGTTATTTGAACAACGCTATTAAATAAATTTCTTAAATAATATTTGTGGAAGAATACACCAACGAAGTGCAGAATGCATATTCTTTCCAAGTGTTGAAGCAATATTTATTAAGATAGATCTCATGCTAGACCTCCAAACCTATCTTAATAGGTTTAAAAGAAATAAAATTAGCCCATTGCTCAGTGGATAGAGTGTTGGCCTGCAGACTGAAGGATCCAGGTTGAGGGCTTGATCCCCAGTAGGGGGCATGCAGGACGCAGCCAATGAATGATTATTTCTTATCATTGATGTTTCTATTTCTCCCCTCTTCCTTCCTCTCTGAAATCAATAAAAATATATTTTAAAAAAGAAATGAAATTATACATTGTAGGTTTCCTGACCACAACAGAATTAAACTAAAAGCAATAACAATAAGATATGTGGAAACTCTCCACTTATTTGAAAACTAACAAATAGTAAATAGGCTGTTTAAATTAAATTTGATAAAAAAAATGCATCACAAGGGAAATTACAAAATATTTGTACTGAGGACTAAATTTGTGAGATGAACTAAAGTAGTTCTTAAAGGCATATTTATAGTTTTAAATTCTTCTTTTATTTGAAAGGGGGGTGGGTGGGGAATCCAAAGTCAACTATATAAGCTTCCACTTTAGGAAGGTAGAAAAAAGAACAATAGAATAAATCCAAATTAGAAGAAAATAAACATAAGAAAGGAAATCAACACAATAGGGAACTAACAAACAATGAAGATGACAAAATCAAAGTTGGTTCTTTCAAAAAGATTCACAAAATTTATAAAACCATAGCTAAACTAATTGAGAGAAAACACAAATGACAAATATTAATAACAAAAGAGAAGCCATCACAATAGATCCTAAAAACTTGAAGAGGATGACAAGAGAGTATTAGACACAGCTTTATGTCGACAAATTTACCACTTAGAATTAATATTGTTCTTCCAAAGTATTTTCTGTTAAACTAATTTCCCCTTTCATTTATGTCTAATCATAGGGGGTGTGGTGTAAGGAAACTCCTTACTTTGGGTAGGCTTTGAGCTTCATCTTGTGTTCCTCATGCCCTTCATAGAATGCATGGGCTTTGAAGTAAGATTGATTGACTTCAAATCTCAGTTTTGCCCAACCAAGAACACATTAACCATGTATTCTTGACTGGGCAAGTTAACTTTCTGAGCCTTAGTTGTCTCAACTGTAAGATTGAGAAAACAGTATATCAATTAGATATAGTTGTTGCATTAAATGGGCTAACAAATGTAGAGTTTATAGAAAATACATATGAATGAGTATTTAATTAATGATAGATGGTTCTAGCCTTTCACCCAAAGTAACTCATGGGGTAGCAGGAGATTTGTAAGATATATGTAAATAATTCTAATGAACCTAATCTGCCATAAGTGAGACAATGAAGCTGTTATGAGAGTTTAAAAGAAGGAAAGGATATTTCACCAAAAATACCACAAATACATGTGGGAAAAAATCCATCAGTACAGAAAAATAGTTATATTTTTTGTATTAAAATATTATAGAGACAAAAACAGATTAATTGCTTTTCCTTTCTCCACCAGATATAAGCCACGTAGACAAATAGACAAAATACAGATTTACTGGCAAACAGACCCTCACTCACATATATGCTCTAAATGGTTGCTGTGGATATCTTGTAATGATCTGCAGTTTGTTTATCTTTGTATCTGAAATATATGTACTGGTGTCTTTCCCCAATGTGGAGAATATTTGGACTTTCAGCTCTCAAGAAAGTCATGGACATCTCCCCTTCAATATGGGAAAGAAGGAAAATTTTGTCTTATTTTATTGTGATTATTATTATTACTTTTGGCCACAGCCTTAAAATTGCCAAGGGATAGTTCTAACACAGCTCTGGCCACAATGCCCTGGATGCCCTCCTCTGGCATCTGCCTTTAATCACAGACAATATGGTTTGTGTTTAGAATCGAATGACTGTCATCATCTAGCACTAATGTTCTCTGTCACAGGGACTTAACAACCCATTAGGGGAATACTCTTAGAGACTTTCAAATTCAATATTCTCTCCAAACTCCTGCTTTTTATTAACCATGCCATGTGGGTTTCCAAGGCGTGGTGCCCAATGGTATTATTTTTTCCAAAGAGGTCATGGACGAGAAGTGTGTGTGTTTTTTTTCTTTCAAGTGTATATTTCAGCACATTTAATATGCAGACCCACCATAGTGCCTATGTTGAAGTCTGCGTTCACAGATAGCCTACATTTAAGACTCAATCTGATTTTACAATAGAAAGTGCACATGCTTTTGGATTGCATAATATGCAATTACCCAGCACATGATTGAAATGAATTACAAACTGTTGTTGATTTTCTGCATGGAGCTTACTTGGCTCTTTGATATATATTTTCTCATTAGCTTCCCCTTGATTTATTTATGATATTGTTATGCATATAAAGGACAGATTGCTGAAGTTCACATTGCAATGACCGAATTAGCAGTTGAAAAATTCACTGTTATGATGTGCACATGATTCCCTGAGCTTCTGAAAGGTGTGCTCTAGTCTCTCCTATGACTGTGAAGCTGCCAATTCCATTTTTACAACGCTTCTCACATCTGTCCTCTCTTTACCTTTCCCAGGACCACCATTTCAGACCTCGTCCTCTCTTGCCTGGAAAATCGCAGTATTTTTCTGATCATTTCCATGCATACAGACTAATCCCCTTAAAATTCTTGCTTCTTAGTGCTGCAAGATGGATAGTCCCAAATCACTGTCCTGGTTATGTTATTCCCAAATCCAAGAGGAAAGATAAAGAAAAGAAGATAAGATGAGAGAAGAGCAAGAAAGTCTCTCTAGGGGAAATAGTGATGCAGACAGGTAGAGGGAAGGAAGGGAAGGGGAAAGGAGAGAAGGCTGAGAGGAAGGTAACTGTGCATAGGATAATGGGAAGGCAGTGACGTTCTGTCCAGGTAATTTCTGTCTGGTATCACCTTTCTTTAATAGGACTCGTTTTTATCCATTTGGAATATAGGCCAGTGATGGTTTCTGCAGTTACACACTTCAGCAGAACATTTCTATTTTGATTTGCCTAACCAGCCACTTCTCCACCTGTGCACCTATCTGCTTGTGGAAGACTATTGTCACCGCATCCAAGTACAGGACATTATAATTAGGCAAATTTCAAATATTTATGGGAAAAAGAAAGGCATCCTTTTCTGGCCCCCTCTCAACAGGGGCCATTATTGATCGGTTGGTGATGAATTAGGAAGATGTGTTGAGAGGATTGGTAGAGGGTACAGAGGACAGAATGGTTAGCGGCTATTATGCCACATGTATTTAAAGTCTTAGGCATACGATGAGAGAAGAAATTTCTTTAGCAGCTTTAATTTTCTCCCAGTCTGAGAAATTGTCTGCATTAGAATATGGGAGAAAATAAGGAGGTCACTACACAGTAGAGCTGGAAGTGTTATATCTTTCTTTTTATGATTCTAAAGGCCAACTTACAAAGAAAAGCCATATAAGCAGCTTTAAAATTCAGAATTATAACATACAGATTTAGTGCCTCACAAAATCAAATTGGAAGTGTAGAAATATTAATAATTACTTCTGTTAAAAAAATAAAAGGAGCCCTGACCAGTTTGGCTCAGTGGATAGAGCATCAGCCTGTGGACTGAAAGGTCCCAAGTTCGATTCCAGTCAAGTGCATGTACCTTGGTTGCTAGCACATTCTTGGTAGGAGGTGTGCAGGAGGCAGCTGATCGATGTTTCTCTCACATCGATGTTTCTAACTCTTTCCCTCTCCCCTCCTCTCTGTAAAAAAATCAATAAAATATATTTTAAAAAATAAAAATAAAATAAAAGGAAATAAGAAACTAAACATGTAATACCCTACCTAATAAAAGAGTAATATGCAAATCAACCGTCACTCTGCCACACCCACAAGCCATGCCCACCAGCCAATCAAGAGTGAGTATGCAAATTAACTCAACCAAGATGGCTGCGGCCACAGAGAGAGCAGGAATCTTGGGTTTTCCCAGCAATGGAGGAAGCCAAGCTTTCCACACACCCTGGCCAGCCCAGGCCTCCACTCAAGGTTACAAAGTTTCAATTATAGAAGATAATTAAATCTCAACAAAAATGGCAGCAGCTACTGAGCTGGAGTGAGCAGGAGGCTTGAGTTGCCCCCAGCGATGGAGGAAGCTAAGCTTTCACAGCCCTGGCTTGCACTGAAAGCTACAAAGTTTTGATTATAAAAGATAAATAAATCCCAGATACCAGGGCATCCGCTTGGGTCACCA
Source organism: Corynorhinus townsendii (assembly GCA_026230045.1). NCBI lineage: Eukaryota > Metazoa > Chordata > Mammalia > Chiroptera > Vespertilionidae > Corynorhinus > Corynorhinus townsendii. Next base: position 15,814,456 of record JAPDVU010000007.1, read on the forward strand.
GGGGGTGTGGCTGGCCTGCAAACCACCACAGGCCCCTCACCCAGGCCACCCCACACTGCAAGGGAACCCCCACCCTGATCCAGGACACCCTTCAGGGCAAACCAGCTGGCCCCCACCCATGCACCTCTATCCTATCTAATAAAAGAGTAATATGCAAATTGACCATCACTCCAACACACAAGATGGCTGCCCCCATGTGGTGAAAGATGGCTGCCCCCAAGTGGACACAAGATGGCCGCCACAAGATGGCCAGCAGAGGAGGGCAGTTAGGGGCAAATAGGCTGGCAGGGGAACAGTTAGGCATCAAACAGTCTTGCAGGGGAGTGGTTAAGGGGTGATCAGGCTGGCAGGCAGAAGCAGTTAGTGGCAATCAGGAAGGCAGGCAGGTGAGCAGTTGGGAGACAGCAGTCCTGGATTGTGAGAGGGATCCCAGATTGGAGAGGGTGCAGGCTGGGCTGAGGGACACGCCCCCCACTCCATGCACAAATTTCTTGCACCGAGCCTCTAGTGAATTTAATAATATTCTTTTTATGAAACGTAAAAAACAATGACATGTCTGGAAGGAAATATGAAAACTGTTAGCTTCCTTTATTAGCTAAAGTGATAGGTAAACAAGTTCAATCATGTGGTTATACATAACTCTCCATAAAATTTTATTCAAATCATATAAACTCAAATGAAAAATAAGAATTTAAAAAAGGGCATACTTTACTAATTAAAATAAATGCTGCTACCTTTATCAGCTCTATTCTAATGATACAAATTCCTGAACATTTGGATTGAAATTATATATCTCTATTAGCTCAGAGACAAGAATGAACCAATATATCTCTCACCAATATATCTCTATTAGCTCAGAGACAAGAATGAACCAATTAATTAATTATTACTATTTGCAAGAATATATAATTTAATTATATTTGTGCCATGCATTGTCCTCACCATTCCTAGAAACAGATGCAGAATGTGATCAAGCATTATTGTTATTTATTTTTATTTCTTAAATTTTTAAATATATTTTTTATTGATTTCAGAGAGGAAGGGAGAGGGATAAAGAGATAGAAACATCAATGATGTGAGAGAATCATTGATAGGCTGCTTCCTGTATGATCCCCACTGGGGATTGAGCGCCACAACCTGGGCATGTGCCCTTGGCCGGAATCGAACCTGGGACCCTTCAGTCCACAGGCAGATGCTCTATCCACTGAGCCAAACCAGCTAAGGCACATTAGTGTTATTTATAATTGTGAGTAGCTTAAAACCCTGTTGCATTATTTTAAAATATCTAAAATATATTTGAAAGTTAAAGAAGGGATAATTCATGATTCTTATATAGATTTTTTTTTTTTTTTAGAGAACATATTTTGGTATTAATGCTGGATACCAGTAGAACTTAAAATGTAAATCTATCCATATATATTAAAAACCTAATATGCTAAGTGTTCATTCAACCGATCAAAGCATAATATGCTAATTATATGCTAATAATGCTCAACCACTCTCTATGATGTGCACTGATCACCAGGGGGCAGATGTTCTGACTGGTAGGTTAGCTTGCTGCTAGGGTCCAGCCGATTGGGACTGAGCAGGATAGGTGAGACATGCCCTGGAGCCCTCCCATGATCCCTCTCCCATTGGCCAACCTTCCGCGCCCCTCCCTGGCCCCGATTGTGCACCAGTGGGGTCCCTCATCCTGGCCTGCATCCTCTCACAATCCAGGACCCCTTGGGGGATGTCGGAGAGCTGGTTTTGGCCAGATGGCAGAATGACCGCTCGCTATGATGCGCAATGACCACCAGAGGGCAGATGCTCATTGCAGGAGTTGCCCCCTGGTAGTCAGTGTGCTCCTGCAGGGGGAGCGCCGCTCACCCAGAAGCTGGGCTCAAGGCTGGCGAGTACAGCAGCGGTGGTGGTAGCCTCTCCCACCTCCATGGTAGCACTAAGGATGTCCGACTTTTGTGCACCGGGCCTCTAGTTAATTTTAATTTAAGATTAAAAGTGCGGACACAGAAACCAAGATGTCCTTCAATAGGTGCACGAATAAACAAACTGTGGTACATTTTAAACAATGAAATATTATTCAATGATAAGAATAAAGAGGCTATCAAGTCATGAAAAAAAAATGGAGAAAATTTAAATTCACATTGTTAAGTGAAAGAAGTCAATAAGAACATGCTACATACTGTATTGTTCCAACTATATGATATCCTGGAAAGGCAAAGTCATGGGAGACAGTAAAACATCAGTGGTTGCCTGGGGTTGAGAGAGCACTTGTGCTCATGGTTAGTTGGTGTCAAAACATATTTTTTTTTCCCCTGGGTGAGCAACATATTGCTAACGCACAGTCAGCTGAGTCTGTGGTAAGTCCTAGTTGTATAAGTTGTACACAACTTTGCAAGGCATAAGAAAGTATTGTCCAACTAATTGTGGGATGAGGTGCTGTATAAGAAACAGAAAGAATTTAGGCACATATAAGTTTTCTCTTCATTTTAAATAAATTAGCAGTGGTAATTGTCAGCAATGAATAAGGAGTGTGTTCTATGTAAAAAGAAAAAGATATACAGTCAGAAAACTCAAAATCTAAGAAAAGTCTTTGTTTCTACATTGAGAAAGTGGCAAATGAATACCAATGTATATGCTTAAATTTAAAATGCAGAAACATACAAATATTTTTTCCATGATTCCCAGATTATCTCAACTTCTTCCATTATTTTACAAAATATAGGCTTCAAATATATTGAATAAGAAAATTTCTACTATATGTTTGTTTTATAGAACAAAATCAAACAAAATGCCTACAATATGTGTGTAGGGAGTGAGGGGAATCTGGGTAGAGTGTTTCTTAATTTTCTATCTTCTGGGGAAAATGAAAATGCCAAAGATAGTGCCACTTGCTCAATGATACATACTAAAATTCAAAGCAAATGAATAATAGGAAATAGTATCTAGAATAGTGATTTTCAAGTGGTGTTCAGCAAAGTTTTAGGAAATCTTAGAAACTCTCGTAAAATCAGCACTGGAGGCAAAAAGAGCAGAGATGTAATCACCTGACCTCTATTATAACAAAACACCTCTGTTTACTTGTTTTATATTTCATATGTAAGCATATAATTTTGTTCAAATAAATGCTTTTTTGGCTATAAAGTATAATTAGAAAACTGATGGTCTAGAGATTATGCTTTGAAAATTCAACCTATTAAGTTAGTGGCATATGTCACAAAATCAAATGTAGGAATAACCATGTAGAAAAATGAGAAGGGCTGTGTGAGATAATGCTAATAAAAGGGGGATAAAAGTGAAAAATGTTAAATGGATTTTGCAAATGTATGCTGAAGAAAATATATTGCAGAAAAATAGGTCCTCTAACAAATGAGAACAGTCACTGAAAAGCCATCATTTAAAAATTGTTGATATATTAGACTCATTTAAATCAATTTAATAATAACATGAGGGAAAAATAAATTTCATTCATTGGAAGGATCTTTTAAAATATATTTTAAAATATACTTAATTACATACTTGTGGACATTTATATCTGGATAATTCCATATGATATCATTTTTATATAAACAAATAAATTTGGTTGCATTTTCAATAAATCATTTAAAGTTTAATTTATAGAGTTTTTTTTTTAAATTTATTTAAGGTAGACCAAAAGACACAATCCAAAATAAAGAAAAAAATAGAAGTGTGTTGAAAGTGGCATTACTGTAGTAGGCATTTAATGTAATAGGTAAGAAATATAAGATGTATCCCTAAACTTTTAGATTCAAAGATATTTAAGGTTAGGGTGAAGCAATATTGTATACATTACTCATTTTTTTTTTATCAAGTTCAAATTTCTTAGCCTCACATTTGGTGTTTCCATTAATTGACCCAACATTCATTCTTTGCTCTTACTGAGCAACAGTTATTAAATACTCACTATGTGGAGGGCAGTGCATGGAATGATAAAAATGTTATTTTAAAACTTTCTTTTATATTATTTTATTTAGTATCTTTGTCTTTTTTCAATTTAAATTCTATTAATTCTTTAAAATCTAACTCATGGAGCTCTGTTAGAAAGCTCAGGCTCACAAAGATTGTCCCTTCTTTGGAATTCCTAAAAACAATTAAAATGTGACTGTTAAAATATATGCTTGACTATGGTATTTCATGTGTCTACCATTTCCAACTGAATTTGAACTACTTGCTGAATCTTTAATGAATACATATTTGTTGAGTGTTGAATGATTATAATTCCTGAGATTAAGGTCTTTGTCTATTCTATTTATTCCAAAAATGACAATATAATTTGGCAGTCACATGATGAAAATAATTATGTATTTATTTTTAATAAAATAATTAGTGGGATGAATGGCCTTTTCAAGTCACAAAATTACACGTTTAAAAATACATTCTCACCTGTTATTTTTAGTGGTATTATTATAAGAATTCTACTATTTGGTGGGTGGATAAAAAGAAGGGCTAAGTTCCCTCAACCTGTCAATGTCAAGTAGTACCTGACCCATACCTACAGATTCTGATTCCTGTACCAGTTTTAAGATTATGAAGAAAAGCCATTAAGGGTTAAACTCTGGGAAATGGATCAACTTTTAAAAATATATAGCAAATATGTTCTTTTACATTTTATTTTCTAATCCTTTCTCTTCTTTGTTTTCACCCCTAAGTTAGCATTCATTGTCAGAAAAAAATGACTCTAAGAATGCACATCAGTAATTAAGCAAAGAATTCCAGACATAAAAAGTTTTCTTAAGTTCCACTATTACCCATCACTTCTCAACCTCAGTGCTTCTGTAATGATCCACATTTCTTTAGATTTTAATATAGTCCTTTCTGTATATTTGTACTTCCACCATTTTGGTTATAACCCTTTCACGACTGACAGGAACTGAATGATACTGACTCCTGTGCCTATCACTGCCTGCAGTATAATGTCTTCAACAGGGTAGGCTCTCTGTACATGTCTTCTGAAAACAAAAGGTGTGTGCGGCATGCGCGCAGAGAAACAGAAGGATGGCCAATGAGGGTCTAAAAGAAAAGGGGATTTTTCACTAAGTGTCTGGACAGGTCATCCAGATTTCCTGTTTCCAATGTATCATGCTCCAACCCTCATAGAAACTCATTGCAATCCATTTTAAGTTTCCTTTACTCCACTGAAGCTCTTGTGGCAAATTTTAGCAATGACTTTATGTAACTAAATGCTGTTGAAATTTCTAGGTTTTTTCTTTTTGTATTTTCTTCTGAACTTTTATAATTTTATAATAATATTTAGAATTATTCCCTTATTAATAAAATTATCTAAATTTTTTTCAGTGATCCACTTCATTTGTCTAACCCAGCTATATAAGGCTACAACCAAGTCCTGTACATTGTGCTAAGTAATGGGAATACTAAGATCAAAAAGAAAGACAAGGTTCATTCTTTTCAATGATACAATATAAATGAATAGAAGAATGGCTAACGATATGCTATTTGTAGTAAATTCTATGTAAGGGGCAAACAAGGTATTGAAGGAGTGATTGACAGGAGTGGACCAGCTTAGATCCAACAGTTGTAGAAGTCCTCTCCAAGAGGGCAGTGGTGATATAAACATATACTGCCACAATGATCCCACCTGATGAATAATAAGGAGCTCATTTGGCAAAGGGTATAGTGTGAGTAGAAGTGCTGAGGATGAAAAACCTAGTACTGTGTGTGGGAAAGAACACAAAGTTTGGTGAAAGATGAGGCTGGTGCCCGGCTGACATGGCTCAGTGGTTGAACATCGACCTATGAACCAGGAGGTCATGGTTTGATTCCCAGTCAGGACACAGGCCTAGGTGTCAGGCTTGATCCCCAGTGTAGGGCATGCAGGGGGCATCCGATCAATGATTCTTTCCATCATTGATGTTTCTATCTTTCTCCCTCTCCCTGTCTCTCAGAAATCACTAAAAAAAATACATACATATATACTTAAAGAAAAAGCTGAGGATGGAGAATGAAACAGGGCCAGATTATGCAGGGCTTGGGCTTGGGGAAGTGAGTAGGTATTATCTTATAGGTCATGGAAAGCCTTGGAAGGTGTTAGGCAGGGAATAAGCTGATCCAGTGCCTGTTTTTAAAAGATTACTCTGACTGCTGTGGGAAGTACTGCTTGGAAGAAGAAAAGCAAGGCTGTCTCATGCCTCCCTCTCTAGTCTTGGATAACATCTCTAGCTATTTTGTTTATTCCTTCTACCTGACTCTTATACAAGGGTTTCTCTAAATTTTTTTCTCCAGTTAATGTTGTTTTTTCCTCTTCATGTAATATCCCTTGAAAATCCCACCTAGTGTTATGTTTTTAACACACACTGATAGCATAATGCTTCTAAATCTAAATCTAGATAGAAAGCCTCCTAGCTCTGTCCTGTACATTTGATTTCTACCTGAACACATTCATTTGAATATCCATGGACAGCTAAGATTCAAAATTACAGAATAGAATTATTTAATTTTCCTAAACGGACTCTTTTTCATTTATTTTCTGTTCCAATTTTAGGTAGCTGAAATGGGTATTGTCAGCCAAAACCCAAATATCCTGGGCATGTGCCCTGACCGGGAACTGAACCGTGACCTTCTGGTTCATAGGTAGATGCTCAACCACTGAGCCACAACAGCTGGGCTTACTAGAAAATATTTATAAAATCACAACTACAGGAAAGTTTGAGTTATAAATAAAAAATATTGATTTTCTTAAATCTATTGATAGTAAGTTGCTAACCTGATACCTCATTCCCCTCAAATATTTTATGCATTGCCTATAGAAAAAGGGCATCTCCTATAAAGCCATGATATATTTCCAATAAAAAATGAGCATTTATACATTTTTACCACCTATTCCTCAGACCCACTCAAAATTTGCCAATTGCCTTGGTAATGTTTTGTCCATTAAAAGGATGTATTAGTTGTTATGTCTCTTTAGTCTACTTCAGTCTGGATGAGTTCTTTAGTCATTTATTTATTTACTTTCAGGACCCTGAGGTTTTCAAAGATTATTTTTGAAATTGGTTTGTAAAATTTAGGTTGCATGATGTTTTGTGATTGGATTCAGGTTATGCTTCTTTAGCAGGGAAATTATAGTAGTGTCGCCAACTTCTCACTGCAGCCCCGCAAATGTGCACAGTTTTTATTTGCCTCATATCTGATGATGTTCAATGTGGTTACTTGATTGAGCTGGTTGTCATCTATGTTTCTCCAAGTAAAGTACCTCTATTCCCTTTTGTAATTAATATGTATTTTGTGAGATGGTACTTTGTGACAATATAAATACACTTTCCTCATCAAACTTTCACATTATTTTTTATTTATATCTTTATGCACTCAGGGTTTATTATTCCATTTAATGGGACCTTCAGCATTTGCCTGAGAACTTGTTAGAGATGCAAATTCCCAGGTCCTATTTCAGAGAATTACAATCTCTGGTGGTGGGTCCCAGACATCCCTTTTAACTGTCCCTCCAGGTGAGTGTGAGGGGTGCAGAAGTTTTTGCACCATTTGAGCACTGAATCTCAATCCTGACTTTATATTAAAAATCACCTGAAGCAACCTTTAATACTACCAAATCTTGGGTCTCATCCTTAGAGACTAGACATAAATTGCTCTTGGATGGAGCCTCATCACCAATATGTTTTTGTTCCCTAAAGTGATTCTAATGTAAAGCCAGGGTTTCAAACCACGGGAGGATTTTATTTGAGGCCGTGGTTCTCCAACTTGGCTCTGTATTGTAATTAGAAAGGAGAGATTCAAAAAACACTAATACCTGGGTCTCACCCATAGAGACTCTAATTTAATTAATTTGGAATGCAGCATGAGCATCATACTTTAAAATATAATCACTAGAGAATTTGCAAACCTACTGATGCTCACAGTTCAGGCTACTCCCTTTGCTGATTCCATCAGAAATTCTAGGAGTAGGGTCCAGCATCTGCAGTTGAAGAGGTCTCCAGGTGGTTACAATGCACAGTAAGTTTGAGAACTAGCATCTAGGTCCTTCTACACCTCACGGTGAATTCCATCACAAGGCTACTCCCTTTTAATAATAAAACTATTCCTTGTGAATCTGTACTACATGCTAGCACGGTGCTAAGACCTTTGATTTAAATATCATTATCACAATAACTCCCTGCAATTTATGGTATTTCCACATTATGCATGTGAAGAAATTGAGCAAATAATTGCCCAGATTCACACAACCAATATGTGGAAAAGCAAGCGTTCAAACTTGGCCTCTGTGACTCCAGAAAATTTGCTCTTAACAATTACATTCCTGCTCTTTCACTCCTTTTGTGTAAAGCTTGCCTTGTGGGGGCTCGTTTATTTCATTTTAACAAACATGGCTTGATTATAATAGGTATTACACTAGGTTTCAGACATGCACAGATTCAAAGAAGAAAATAACAGGCACACGGATTTCAGAGGTCCAAGGAGCTTCTCCCCAAATGGGAAGCATCCTTGGTTGGGTGGCGTATTAAAGGTCCAATACCATATTGTGACTTAACAAGGGAGAATGGAGTAAATAGCTCAGGGTTCAGAGTCAGGCAGAAGTTGGCTGAATTCTGCCTTTGCCAACATCTCTCTGATTTATTTTTTCCCCACCTATGGAATGGGGAAATAATATCATTGTCCAGGATTTCTGTGAAATTTAAATAATGAAAAATTATTAATGCATCATTCCCGGCTTGTAGAAGATGCTTATTAAATTATGATCATGACTTCAAGATTTCTTTTGTGAAATGTCTTTCTTCAAGGTAGAAGGCAGATTGGGGGAGGGGAGCAGGTGCAAAAGACATGTGACTTAAACATCCTTTTCAGCAGCACTGATATTATTATCTATGAGATGTTAGAAATGCAGACTCTTGAGCCCCGCCCTCAATTTTGTATTTAAACAAGAACCCCAGGAGCTTTGATGTGCAATAAAGTTTAAGCAGGTGTTCTACTAAAGGCCTGGAAGAAAGAACACAGTTTGGCTAAACTGAATGGGACATGTGTGAAGATTGGTGGTTGGGAGGAGAGTGGAGTTTAGGAGGGCATTTAGAAAGATTTCAGAATATGAAATTTAAGTCTCACTTATGTACAATTCTCCTCCAAGCCAGCCCTAAGCCACCATCTTCTCTTTCACAGAATCTGGCTACAGGTTTGAAATTCCTTTTCTCATGACTATGAAATTCTATCAGTGGTTATCCACTGAACCTTGTTGACTAGTTGCTGAGGGTTTTCCTTTAAACTTTTGAGTGAAGTCATTATTTATTTTCAGGCTATGACTTTGTTCTTTTCTCCCAAGAGGAAGTGTTTGAGGTGGAAATGAACTAGTTAGGTATGTATTATAGAAGGAGTTGTATACCATCGTCCATGTCCTTGTGATAGAAAAGAAAATGTCATTCAATCTCATGAAAACAACTGTCATAAACAAAGGAAATGAAATGGCAGGCACAGTTAGCCCACATTCTCTTCATAATATTAAGTGATTACAATTGCTTTATGTCTGGTGTCTATTTTGTACACTTTCAAGGTACAATGTGCCGTGATTGTAATTATGAAATTCCTACTATTGTGTTCGCAGTGACTTAAATTTTTGATTGCTCTTGTTCCAATTACATTCATGGCATTACTGTGTGCTTTTTTTTCTTCTTTTCTTCAAATGGCATTAAAGGTTGCTTTTCGTAGAACATTTGTTGGGGGGAAAATAAAAAGGTTGTGGGGTAGAAATGTCATCAGAGGAGACCCGCAAAATAACACCATGAAAAGTCTAGCATATTGCAAGAGGTGCTGATATGGTAGATGGTCCTTATTCAATGAAGAGTGCATCTAGGCCTAACGACCAGATGGCAGAGCTGAACACAGAAACTCCATATGTGTAATGGCAGCGAGGGACGGCCATTGACATACTTGCTTTTCCTGCCAAATGCATCGGCAGATGCAGAATTTTACACTTTAACATTGCAATATGGCACTAAAACCCAGGAGAAGAGTTAGGTGCAAGATTGAAAGCTGATTTAAAGTGGCAGAGTTTAAATCAGATCCTGTCCTATCAGGATGAAAGCTATGAACAGAATGTGAGCAGAGATTAGCTCTCTCTAGGATTGTATTTTGGGTCTGTTGGTCTTGTCACAATTTTCTAAAGAGGAGCTAAACCTGGTCATATTAGTTATAGGCTTCTTCCTGTCCTCAAGCCTTCCTAAAAAAAATAAAATAAAAATCAAGTTTCAGAAATGGATTATTAAAGGAAAGCAGCATTAATGTGCTCTGCCTGGAGTCTGAAAGCTCACAATGTGAGTTATTTTCCATGTTGAATAAACTGCGAGATGTACTTGAAAATTAGATTTTAATTTAATTGCATTTTTCTGTGCGAGGTGCTAGAGGCAGCCATCTTTGTGGAAAGGAGATCATGTCCATGCTGCTTGGAAAGCCCTAAGAAAAAATTAAAGAAAAAAACACAAAGACACCCAAAGACTTCTGTTTTAATACATATATTTTTGGAATATTGACAAACATCAAAGTTTGAAATTATTAAGCTGTGGGCATGAAAGTCATTTGCAGTCTCTTTTCTTAGGTCTCAGTTGTCTTCCGTAGGAAGATGATTGCCGAAGGCAGCAGTAGCAACTCATTTTCCCAAATGCATCCTACATTGAGCAGTAAAAGACATTCTTTTACACTTTCACTTGGTCCATGCTCTTGGTGTGAAGTGCAATTGAAAGCAATAGTGAGTCAGCTTTGGTTCTGCCTCCACTTGCTTCTGCAGTGAGACCTACTGGCATACTGAGCATAGAAAATGTCTTCCGTGACTGCTGATTTCCCTTTTCATCTTCTGTTTTCCTATTTGCATCTTGAGATGCAGGTATACAAAACTTCTATCCATTCAATAACATACCTTATATTTTTAGTGCATTTCTCATCATGGTGTTCCACTGAATGTTATCCCCAATCTTCTGTGTTTTATTGGTTTCCAGTGTTTTCTTTTTTGAACATGAATAAATGTGATCACAGTTCCTTGGAGGACAGGAATAAAGACTTTAATTCTTATTTCCCCTTGGAGCCAGGGGCACTGGTATTTAATTAGTACTTGTGAAATTGAATTAGTGATCATGAGACTGACTGTGTCCATATGTTGCACTGAGAAAACCTGGGAGAGGGAAGGGGAATGGCTTAAAAGAACATGCTATTAGTGTGGCTCATAGGGTAGCGGATAGTGGGGTAGAGTCAAAGGAATAGGTCTACTGTCGTCTGCTACAGGTTTGATACCTATTAGAGTAGCAACACCCACCATGCTCATCACACTATGCCCAGTTCAAACTCCACCTCCTGCTAAAACCATCTCTGATGACACTAATGAGCCATTATTTCTGCTTTTCATGAACTTCCAAAGTAAATGGTTTAAGATAACAAGCAACTGCAGTAAGTGTGCTCATAGTTACAATAGTAATAATTAACATTTATGAACATGCATTACATGCCAGATACTGCATTAAGTATGCATTAACTTATTTAATTTTGCCAACTATTCTATGCAGTAAGCATTATTATTTTCTTTACTTTTAAAGATTAAAAAAGGTTAGATTTAAGGATCCTATCTAATAAAAGAGAGAAACATGCAAATTGACCATACCTCTGCTACACCCACAAACCACACCCACCAGTCACACACACACCAGCCAATCAGGAGCAACTATGCAAATTAACCCACCAAGATGACAGTTAATTTGCATATCCTGGTGCAGAGCTAAGACTGAAGAAAGCGTAGAAGGAAGCCAAGCATTGCAGAAGGGAGCAAAGCTGCGGAGAAGCAAGCAAGCGTGGTGGCAGAGAAGGGAGGGAAACAGGAAGGGCGGGGGAGAAGGGAGGGAAGCGACCGCTGCAGGAAGGCCTATTGCAGGAATCTTCCTGCAACGGGCCTCTAGAGTGTGTGTGTGTGTGTGTGTGTGTGTGTGTGTGTGTGTATCTTTGTTTATGCTTATGTACTCTCTGAGGTTGAAATTTGGTAAATGATAGAGCTAGGAATTAAAGCTTATTCTATTTAATCCTAGAACCCAAATTTTAATTTCTATGATGTTATTTAATGATATTAAAATATATGATCATTACACAATCTTAACCAAATTTGTGTTGGGATCTTTTTAGGCTAATATTCAAGCCTGTCATAGTGTATTTAGGCTAATATTCAAGGATTTTCAAGCTATATGAACATAAGCAAACACTTTTCTTTATTAACCCCAGAACATGGCCTTAGCACGTTCCAATGTGCATTTGTTTTCATAAGCTGCTTTCCTTACTTGAGATTATTTTACATGCCTCCCATACACTTGATTTTTATCTGTTCCTCACATTTAACTTAATTTCCATATCCATAGAGAAACTTCCTCTGACTTCCTAAGCCCAGAGTGATCAATTTATCTGAAATGGCTTCAAATCTGTCTATGTCCCTTAACCTCCCACAACTGTCCTCATCCATGTTGTCATTATGTCTCACCCAGACTACCATAACCACCACTAATTGGGCACACTGTTTCCACACTGTCTCTTCTCACTCTGATCTGTTACCTCCTATTATTCCTAAATGATCTTTTCAAGCTATGATATCACCCACTCTGCACCCATATTCTAGTGGCTTTAGAATAAAGACCTATATCATTAACCTAGGCTATATTCCCTGGTTCTTGGATGACTTTCTGGGGTCAGCTGCACTGGGCATAACCTTCTTTCCCTGACTCTTCTATGCTCTTCTGTCTATCTCTTACCCCAATATCCTTTTCAGGCTGTTCCTTTTCCTTGGATTTGTTCCACCTTTGCCTAGTTTACCCTTGAGCATTCTTCAAATTCAGAACACTTTGAGTATGAAAAAGAACCAACAATCTCTAAGTCAATTGTTAACTTATGGCCAAAGAGGGAAGCCAATGCTAACACTGAAAAAGTTTTTTAGCTTGAGTTAAGTTAATCATCACTTTTATTAAGTTTCCCAATATTTAAAAGGGAGAATGAGAATTAGCAGCATTCCCCATCCTTGGAGGGGTAGGTAGATACAAGGACTCATAACATTGAGTGGATTGTCTTATTTCTTATTCTCCATACCTATATAACTGTAGCATATTGCCTACAAAATATCTGATATAGGAAATGCTGTTCTTACCCTGTAACCTTGATATTCCTCCCATTCAGTGATAGGTGTCTATATCCCGATTCATTGATCCTAGACTGAGTTTCATGACTGCTTTAACCAATAGTGTACAGTGGAAGTGAATGATATGACATAAAAGTTAATCAACACTTCTATTTATTAGCTTCAAAACATTTCCATAGCACATGAGTAAATGAAGCACTCTTCTTCCTTGCTCTTTGGGATTCTTACTCTTAAAACCCAGCTGTCATTGCTGTAAATAGGTCCAGAGAGAAGTTATGTGGAGAGGCCACAGTAGAAGTTATAGTTTTCAGCCCAGCTGAGGTTCCTGCTAACAATGAACATCAACAATTAGGTATATGAGTAAGGATACTGTTGAGTGGGTTCAGCCCCTAGCCACTGAGTGCTGGGCATAAGGATGCTTCATATATTGGGCGGGGCAATGTGGGATGGCATGAGATTTCATGGCACTACTCAAATTGGTATGCAAGTTAAAACTTATAAGTTGTTTGTTTATGGAATTTTCCACTTAATATATTCTTTTCTTTATTCTTTTTTTAAATACCTGAATATAATACATTTGACAAAGAACTTTGTTTTTCTGTAACATCACATTTTAAGATAACAAGAATTACAAATGAGTATTGTATCAGGACTTTGTAGACTCCTGGAGATATTTATATAATGTCCAATATATAATATCAACTTAATAAGAAGAATTTATGCACACAATACAACACAACTTAGTTGACAAAGCATATCATATAGGCCTAATTAGTTCAAAGTATCTCCTTTGCAAGGAGAGAAAACAAATCTTATTATGTTCCAGGTGCCCATTGGAACAGTTTGTCAAACACTTGAGTGTAGAGGGCTGTCTGGGAAGGCACTTGGGCATTTCTTTAAATTGTTGTCAGCTGAGCCCGAGGCGATTCTCAGAGCAGCATCTCGGTTACACCCTCCCCAAGAAGGTGGGGGGTGTTATCAGTACTGACTTTTTACCTTTGTCCAGGTGTTGGGAAGCAGGCTTTTGATATGTAAATCCAGGCAAGCACCAGGAATGCTAGGGCCTACTCAAGAATGCAAATAAGCTCCTTTGATCCTAAGTTTTGGTGATACTTCCTGATATTTGGGGGTATAAAATAAACTTGCTGCGTGGGCTCCAGGTCCCTGCCTCTCCTTCAGAGAGGATGGCATCCCACCTGGCTCCCAGCTTTGTTTCTAGTTTTCTATTTGGTCTCTTTCTTTTATTTCTTAATCCCCAGCTCCTCTACTCAGGAACTGGACCCACTCTCTTTCTGCACTGGATGTGGAAAAGAGAGAAACACCCACACTTGAGCAAAATGATTATATAGCATTATGAAACTATATTAAATTACTCATTTACCTAAAGTGACATAAAACAGAATCAAATAAAAATGCAGCTTAGCAAAAATTAAGTTCTTGAATTCAGAATATTATTTTCGTAGGTAATTAAGGATCTGATAAAAAAAAAACAGAAAACTATCTAATGAAACAGAATTTTTGCTTTCTGTGCATCCATTTGATATTTTCAGACTGTGGTTAACTGTGAGTAACTGAACCCATGAAAAGAGAAACCATGGATAAAGTGGGGACTACTGTATTTTGAAAAATGCCTGCAGGTAGGATTATACTTTCTTTGTTGCATCTTCCAAAATTTTAAATTTTGTAAACCCTTGTGTCAAGAGAAGTCAAGCAAAACTTGGATATAAAGCAAAAAAGAAAGGAGCTGGTGCTTAAAATGTTATTTTGGAGACATAATTTAACATGCTTACATAAGGATTATTTAATTCTCTAAGTAAATACACCTGTTTTGACTTTGCTTTTTACCATTTAATTAAAAATCAAACAATTGGAAGTTATATATTAATTTACAGTTTCTTTCTGATAGGAAAGAGAACTTTAAAGAATGTCAACATGTAGAACATTAAACAATTTTGTAGTTAGTGTAGCAATTGTATTTCTAATAATTCATTTTAAAAATTATAATATTTAGTTCATCAAATGCTCTTGGAACCAGCCTTATGAGATTGTTGTATCCTCATTAGTTATTTAAAAAATTCTTTCACATATATTTATTTTATATTTGTATCAGAGTCATATTTTTAACTTACGTTCTGACTCTCGTTAGCTTCATGTGAACCAAGAGTTAAAAAGACAATATAGATTATTAATTATACCCATATATTTATGGCCATACATTTATGGTCGCAGGTTCAATTCCCAGTCAAAGGCACATACCTGGGTTGCAGGTTCAAACCCTGTCCTATTCAGGGCATGTGCTGGAAGCAAACAATCAATCTTTCTTTCTCTCTCTCTCTCTGTCTCTCTCTCTCTCTCTCTCTCTCCCCTTCTCTCCCCCTCCCCCCTTCCATCCTCTCTACTAATCAATGGAAAAATTTGGGAGAGGATTAAAAAAATAGTTATTTTGCTAGAGATAAGCATACTAACTGCAGGTTGTCAAGGAAGAGTTAGTCAGAATTCAAAATAATAGCCCAGGCTAGTGTGGCTCAGTTGGTTGGGCATCATCCCTTGTACCAAAAGGCTGCCAGTTTGATTCCTGGTTAGAGCACATGCCCAAGTTGCAGAATCAAACTCCAGTAGGGGGTGTGCAGGAGGCAGCTGGTTGATGTCTCTTGAGTCAATGTTTCTCTCTCCCTCTATCTCTAAAAATCAATTAAAATATTTTAAAAAATTAAAAGTAATAGTCAAAATTTAAAATAATATAGCAATGGTAGGAAAAACAGTTCATCCAACCTCAATACCATCTAGGAGTATTAATGTGCAGTAGTGAGTATTTATAATAATGTTTCCATGCCCTGAAAAAGAAATATCAAATGTTGCTTAGAGAGCTCTACCTTAAAATTTAGTGAAGTTTGTGATGAATTTATTATGAATTTCATCATTAATTTCTAAGCTTAGACTGGCAAATTTCTATTGTATTCACCCGTATGATCAACTCCTTGTATAATTGGCACTGAAAAAAAAAGCGTTTTCGGGAGAAATCAACCAAAGGTCTTGTATGCATGCATATAAGTCTAACCAGTGGTCACAGACAACAGGGGGGTGGGGGCATTCATTGGGAGGGTTTTGGGATGGGAATGGGAGGATGAGGACAAATATGTGATACCTTAATCAATAAAGAAATTTTAAAAAATGAAGAAATAAAAAATAAAGAAATAAAGGGAAAAAAGTTTCCTTTTCTTCCCCCAATTACCTTTTTACATTGCCATGTTTCTTTATTGGTTGTGATAAAACAACTTATTTTCTATTTACCATACGGCTGTATTTAAATCTTTAACTATTCCTGAAGTTGAGATACATTTTTCAAGGCCATTTTTTACTTTATATCAACAAGCATGAGCTGTTTTCAGTGTAGAGGAAATGAAATAATGCTGATACAGCAAGTCTTTTTCTGCTGAGTCTTTTATCCATTTTGGCCAGTGGTATACATATTGGAGTCTTTAAATGATTACTTTTCTGTTCATATAGCCATGATGTATAACAAATTGGACATCAAGCTGAATGGATGTGCTTACTTACTAAATTTATTTATTTATTTTGATCTCTAAACTAAACCAATCTAGTACCTTATCTGACCTCAACTAAACTCCTGGGAACCAAATGTATTTCTAAACAGATGGGAATTTGGCCAAGAAGCACTCTTTGGTCTGCTTTACCAAGCACAATATATACATTTATAAATGGAAATGTAGAAGAAAAAAAGAAAGGCAAAAAATAATATTTGCAAGCCCAGCATGTTTTGCTAGCATAGACCACTAGTCATTCATGCTTCAAGAAGTTGGCCTTAGCAGTGGTGTGTCACCTTTTATTCCCATTAAGGAAGGCCATTTCATTCTTCAGATTGTCTAAAAACAGTTGCACAAGTGCTTGAAATAATAGTGTATCATATAACTGTAGTACTTTGAAAAAGACTTTTGAGATTTTTGTTTTTCTCCTTCCACTTTATTGAATTTAGAAACACTATTTTTTTTTAGAAACCTAAGCAAACCTACAACCAAAGTTAAAAGTCTATGCATTATAAAAAATCTAACTAAATGTCTCCAATCCCCATGTTCAACTCCTAAACACTACACCATTTAAAAACATGCCTGCATCTTAAGTTGGAAGGATAGATAGTTCCAAATACCTACTATGAGGAATGACTGATGTTTGCTACTACATCTAGTGCTCAGGTGTCAAGGATGCTAGTGAGCCTGCAATGTGTACCAACAGTCACTCATTAAAAAAAAAAAAAAGAAAATCCCAAAATGCTAGTTGACAGAACAAGGTTTTTGAAAGAAATGAAAAAACTTTTAAAATTCCAGAACATGGAATCGATGGGGAGAAGAAGTAGGCATTAAAATATCTTGGGCACTCAGGAGACACAACCAATGTGTCTGGGATTATAAAGATTGAACAAAAGGTATGGAAATAGAACCCTGAGCGGTAAGGGCATTAAAGACTAAACATTTTCCCCAGTCTGCTTTTGCTTCCAGAAATTTGGAGGGGGTTTAAGAGTTTGGATTTCAAAAAGCTTTCCTGCCCAAAACAGAATTTAAGTTAGAGTGTGTGAGATCTAAGTGGAATTACTACTTACTGACATAGGCTGTGAACATTAAGTTCTAATTCTGGATAAATTCTTAGGGAAGTTTCTGTCTGTAGGTAATTAGTTTTTTTGTTAGTGTCCAAAGGTAGGAGACTCATCCTGAGGCATTAAATCTGGTCCCTGGAATTCTCGGCACCAGAATTTTATAAAAATCAAAGGCTTAAAAACATCAACCAAAAGTACCTCTTTGGGCAATAGCAGTCTGGATGTTTTGGATTATGATTGCCACTGAGAACAATTGGACATGTTGAAGAAAATATTAAATCTGTAGGAAAATGTTGGGGAACATTCAAAGTAGTGACAGTTTGGGGATCCAATATCTTGGAGAAAAGTAAAATCCACAATAGTGAGCCCAGTTTTTGACATTCTCATTTCTCTCCAATCACTTTCTTATTCCTAAACTACCGCTGATTGGTGAAGGAAGCTCAACGGTATTTGCTTTAGACTCATTGGGACAAAAGTTAGAGTTCTGAAACTTCCAAAAAAGATATTTTTGAAATCTGCCACACTTTCTGATAATTGTTTGAACTTTTTCTTTCAGTCAGATTGAAAGTATGTACAATTATTGAATTTCAAATAGTTTCACTTGTTTAATGCTTTATTGAAAAACTATTCTCATATAAATTCTCAAAAGTACAACCTTTTTCACAAGATGAGCAGCCCTATTTCTCTTAGTGTTTTCACACTTTGGTTGTTCGCTAATTTTTTTCACTTAGTTTCCACTATAATTTATGATAACTAACATCTGTCCCAATTACCTCACAATATCCCTAAATTACTTTATTAATTTTTACTAAATGGTAAGCTAATGGAGGCCTCTGATGTTGTGTTGTTTCTTAGTGGGACTGATGACTTGTACAAGACTCAATAAAACATACATCATCATTACATTTTCCTTTAATTTTTCATTGGTTAATCTTTTGGTCCTCTTTTATACCTCTTGTTATCTCTGCTATTTATTCCAGAATGAGATCACATAGTTTCTTAAATTCTCTTACTCAACACATACTTATTTAATTCCTACTATATTTCATGCACTTCACAATTATATGGATTTAAAAACATAAAAGAAACATAAAGACTTCAATAATCTCATAGCTTTGTGAAGCAACAAAATATATAAATATCACCTTGAAACACAATGTTGAATTACCTTGAGACAAATGAATATAAAAATACCCATTAAAAAGGTGGTAGAGATCAATGTAATGTGGTCTCTTATGAATAGAAAATAAAATCTTGAAAATAGATTACATAATTAGCAAAGACATGGTATCCATACTGGACCCTAAACAGAATATATTATCAAATCATCAAAATCATGGTGTTTTGAATATGTGATTATTTAAATTGTTGAAAGAATTGAAAATTGTGGAACCTCCAAATAATCCATGTTTTTCTACTCAAAATTGGCAGTTAGTGTTTAATAAGAAATGTTTTGTGGGCAGGCAAATATTAGGCTTGAAACACAGCCCAAAATAAATACGACATACTTTCTGTGTGTTTCTTATTCTTTGAATAAGTACAGATAGTAATCATTTGAAAATGATTTGTGATATACTAAGCCCTTCAAAATCTTGTTCTAGCCTAGCCATCATATTCACTTAATACTCATTTACTTATTGAGTCTCTAGAAGTTACTCTCTTATATCCCATGATTTTGCCTATATTTCTTCTTTTATATAGAACCCTTTCTCCTCATCTTCATCCCACTCCCAACCCCTTTTATCAGCTCATTGCACATATTAGTCAAAACTCATGCAGTACCTCTCTGATTTTTTCCTTTACCATCAACAGTTTCCTATATTATGATAGAGAGTGGTAAGAAAGAGATTAGCCTAGAATTATAGGAAGGAGCCTTTTAATTCAATTTAAGAAATTTGAACTTTATCTTGTAATTAAAAGACACTGAATAGTTTTAAGCAAGGGAGGTGCATTCCAGCCAATTGTACTTCACCCTCCTCTTACATTGTCATGATTGAGTTTATATTTTCCTAAAATGCCAGTCAGAGTGTTTTGATGGTTGGACTGGAAAGCCAATTTAAATTAAGATCAATTACATGTCCTAATTACTAATCTGTCTTCTGAATTTTAATCTCTCATTTCTATCTGCTTGTGGGCAATTCCCATTTAAATATTATTTTACATCAAAATAGTCCTGTGTTATGTAAACTTGTTAACGATGTCCTTGTGTGACCCTATTTCAGTTCAGAGTGGTTCTCTGTTCCTAGTATTTCAAGATTGAATTTTTGTTTTTGTTGAAGTGTAAAAAAATCATAAAGTGAAAAGCAGAAAATCTACCTCAAATAGTTGTGCTGCTACTCAGTAAAATTGTTTAGGCTTTCTGAACTTCACTATTATCATTTACATAATGAAAAATTGAGGTAGGAAACTTACACCTGACTACTTAGATTTCTAAATTTTTTATTCTATAACTATTTTTTTCATAACTTTCACTCAACCCTCTCAATTTTTTTTTCAGTTCAATTTATAACAAATCAAGTTTCTTTTCTATTCTCATTGCTACTACCCCCTGCCTACATCCCTGACTCCACATGCATAATCCCACCCCCTATTAAAACTGAAGGAAAATTTATTCTATCCTTGGGCAATCACACTAGCTTCCATACTGAATCCCCTGGTTCTTTTTAGCCTCTGTATATTTCTAACCAGTTGGTGGACCTGATGTTCTTACTCTTGTGAAGATGATCCCCTTGCTTTTCAGATAAAATTAAACTCTATAAATTGGATTCAAATTCTTCTATAGTACATTGTCCCTCTCCATATTTTTCACAATGATTTTCATAAATATTTCTCTTTCAACTCCAAGAAACCCAGATGCTCTTAGTTTTTATGAACATATTCCCAATTCTCTCTGAAAATTGAAGTCTTTTTTTCTTATGTTCAGACACATATAGTTCCTAAATCTCCAGGGAAGTCCTCACTTATGAAGAATCCCACCAAGGAAGACTATTTCAATACCTAGGACTCTTACTGTAGTGATTTTATCTCCCATATCTTTACATTAATTAACCTACCGGAAACAATTGGTATCCAATATCATCTCTGGATGGTGGGTTTTGGGGGTTGATACATTGTTACCAGAGAATCAAACTTCTCTGTTACTAGTGGGAGTGAAGTTCTTGGAGCACCATTGGAATGAGTACTTCTGGAGGCCCCCACAGGAGGATGAGATTTGGTAAAAGGTTTTATTTTCATGGAGTTGCATTCCTTGGGTTGTATCACTTAATCCAGTCCTGAAAAATGTGCAGCTGGGGCTTTAGTAGAGCTAGAAGCAAAGCCAGTGTCCAGAGCTTCCGTTCCACGGTGAAGTTGAGTTGGCAGAGCATCAGGCTAGATTCAGTCCATCAGTCCATTGGGTGGGTCCCACATGGCCATGAGCCATGCGGGTGAATGCAGAGCATGGGAGTCCCACAAGCAGCAAGAGGGAGAGCTAAGAGAGAGAACTCCCTTTGTTCTGGAGTTCAGTGTTTCAGATTTTGTGCCCTTGTAGTGACCACAGCCTACTCTGGCCACTGACTCACAAGCATCTTCCCAGGTCACTCAGACCTTACTAGGCATACCTCTAAACTGACTTTGTCCAGTCCCTTTCCCCATTGATCTGTGAGGGAGGTTGTTAAACTATAGCTTTCTGGAAAATCTGTATAAATGGCATGCCTACCATATATTATCTAGTCTTCCTTTACTCTTTTCCTGTTAATAATAATCAGCTTATTAAAGGTATCAGCATAACCAAACAGTCAATGTTCATTTTATGTCACAACAGTACTCAATGACATACTGCTTTAGAGATGACAAAAATATAGATTTCACTTAAACAATATACTTTATCTAGCATTAGATGAAGTAGTGGAGCTCCAGAGAAGTTACATGGTTTGTCCAGGGATTCACAGCCGGTAAAACAGAGTCAGCCTTGAGCCCAGATCTCCTGGCATGGCTTTAGGTTTTTATGACAACCAGTCCATATATATCTCAAAAGACGTGCCATTTTGTATAAAAAACAACCTTTGAGGCTGATGATCTTGCATCAATTCATTATGTGCTTAGACACTATCATGCTGTCAGCAGACATTTCCAGTCGCTCTCTGTCAGAATCCTTAGTTTTGGTGCCACTTCATCCCTGAGTAACAGTGTCTTTCTTTAAACACCCAGGACTGTAAAAATAAACCCAGGATGCCACTTGTCTGAAACCTCTAACTGTCCTCCCCTTTCCAGCCACATCTCACCTGTGCATTTTATTTTGAGAAAGCTGATAGTAGCTAGTTACATTGAAAAGAGACTGAACCCCTGTCACAGAAAGTCTGAATTCCTGTTATGTTTATTGTGTTTCACTTTTCAGGGAAGTTTGTAATTTAACTATAAACAGTCTTGTAAACTAAGAAAACAATCTCTAATGGAGTGATACTAAATAATTTGATAAATAGATGGGAAGATGTTTTTGAGTTGAAATTCCTTTAATCACATTCATATCGAATGGTTTCACTGTTATTTTTTTTCCTTATCTGTTTTCAAATAATTGTCTCCATATTGTATCTAAAAATAAAATAGTTGGAATTCTAAAAGTTTGAAGAAAGGAGCAAGGCTGGTTATATTCTTAGATCGTTTAAGATATTGTTGCATAATTTCAACAGCAGCAGTCAGTAAATCTTCGCTAATTCTACATCTGCAGAGAAAGAAGGGTACTTTTCTCCCTGTTTAACTTTGCCTATTATCTGAACATCCTTCCACTTTCTTTATTGTCCTCTAACAAAATACTGAGTTGCTTGGGGATGGTTGCATGTGTATTTGCAGATGAATTAGGTGTAGGCAGAGAATGTCTACTCTTCAAGTACAGTGTACCAGCTATTTACACCTTAATACAAATGAGCTTATTCCATCTTTCTATTTTAAATAAATTTTTATTGATTTCAGGAAGGAAGGGAGAGGGAGAGAGAGATAGAAACATCAATGATGAGAGAGAATCATTGATCAGCTGCCTCCTGCATGCCCCCTTCTGGGGATCGAGCCCACAACCTGGGCATATGCCCTTGACTAGAAATGAACCTAGGACCCTTCAGTCCACAGTCCAATGCTATATCCACTGAGCCAAACCAACTAGGGTTCCATCTTTTTATTATAGCAAATTTTGAGGAAGAAGTCACAGTGCACTGGAAGAGGCAGAAAGATGTGGTTTGACAGACTAAAATAAAGAATTTAAGATGGAAGCGAAAAATGGCAGATGCTGGAAGAGAATCTTTGTATTAGCCTTGAGCTGGCAAAATTTTACCACCAATAATACAAAATGGTGCCATGAAATCAAGAGGGTGACCAAAATAAATCTTGTCAACTAGTATGTTTTTCCTGTTCAATACATCATCTCTGGTTCTTTGTTTTCTCTCAAATAAATTCTCTCAGAGAAAACAAACATTCTAGAAAATAAAATGTTCCAGCTATAAAATGACATCTCAATTACTTGCACATTCAATCATTCTTACAAGTAAAACCAAATTGATCAATAATGTTTGCTGTAGTGTGCCCCATTAAGCAGCTTTTCTTCCTACTACATCTCCATAAAGCTTACTATTCCCAGAGGACAGGTTTTGAAAGAATAACACTTATTTATTAAGGAGAGGAGAATATATGGTATATTAGATCTCTGTATGCTAATCCTAATTTATTCCCCTCAAAGTGAAAAAAAAAAAAATTCTGAGAACATCAACTTATCTTTCATGGCCTTAGTTCCCACTCTGTAAGTTATCTTTCCTGAGATGCATTTGGAGTAAAACCCAGTTATTGACGTGATATACCAGATGTTCAATTTGTTCTTGGTTTCTATTGTCTCTATGTTAGTTTTGAGTAGCCATTTTGACTGATTCTTAACCAATATAATTTACAGTTCCCTCTGGACCCCCCCCTCCTCCCCCCCACACACACACCCAGTACCTTTTGCTGTAATTTTAGTTATGGTTTCACATATTTATCAAGAAGTAAATCTAAACTTGTTTGGTAGGTGGTCCAAAAATAGTCTGTTTCATCCTTTCCCTTTCCTTTGACATTCTGTTCACACAGTGTGTATTCTTTAGTACAATTGTAAAAAGAAGACAATGATAGCAAAGATGATCTTTATAAAATATATGTTTTTATTTTACTTTTTAGAGAGAGAGAGGAAGGGAGAGGGACAGAGAGATAGAAACATTGATGAGAGAGAAACATTGATCAGCTGTCTCCTAATCGCCCCCCACCAGGGATCCAGCTGCAAAGCGGGCATGTGCCCTGATGGGGAATCGATCCCGTGATCTCTTGGTTCCTGGAGTGATGCTCAACCACTGAGCCACAGTGGCTAGGCCAAAGATTATCTTTAAGTTGACTTTTGTAACTCTAGTAAAGGAGAAGAGATAATAAAATGCTCTATCATACATTTAGTCTCATATTATTACTTTTCTGTTCTTTCTCTTTTCACTCTTTTTCTCTCTCCTTTGTGATGCTGAACTTCTAAAGGTCACTAATCTCAGTGTCAGGCATATAGAATGAGCCTAAGAACTGATTGTTGAATTAGGAAATGGATTATATATGTAACACCTCATCTGCCCCTTTGCCATTGATTTCTAACCCTTATTAACTGCTTATCCCTTCTGAATTTTATAAGGTCTATGATAACATTATATGCTACACGGTTTATATTTATTGGGTACTTATACTGTGTCAGGTACTGAGAATGTAGCATTAACAAAAAAGTTCTTTGTTATCTTATACTTTTATACCACTGAGGAGAGACAAAATCAACTAAATTAAGTAAAATATAGAGTTTGTAAATTGGATATAAGTATAAAGGAGAAAAGCAGAGAAAATGGGTAGAAAGTATTGAAAGGGCTTGTGATTGAAGATGGTTAGTGAGGTCTTCTAAGAAGATGCCATTTACAAAATAGCTTAAAGACAAAGAGGGAATGGGCTGTGCTGGTTATGGGGGACACAGCAAACCAACGGCCTGTGGCAGAGGCTGAATGGTATAAGGAGAAAAACCAAAGTTAATATGGCTGGAGTTGGGTAGCAAAATTGGTCTTGTTCTTATGGTCTCCTCAGTGGTAAAGCCTGTTTTAGTTGACTAAGGCTGACATAACAAAATACCATAGACTTAGTGGCTTAAATAGCAAAGATTCTTCTCAGAGTGTTGGAGGCTGGCAAGTTCAAATCAAGGTGCTGGTTGTTTCCCATACTGATGAACACCCTCTTCCTGATTGGTAGGAGGCTGCCTTTTCTCAGCGAATGAGAGAGAGAGAGAGAGAGAGAGAGAGAGAGAGAGAGAGAGAGAGAGCTCTCTGGTATATTTCCTTATAAGGCTACCAGTCCTATCATATTAGGGGCCCGCCTTTATGATTGTACCAGTGAACTGGTGCATGGATTTGTGCACATTGAAAGGCAATTAATTAGAAGGTGGCCAGTGGGGTGGGACTGGGTGAGACCGGCCGGACACGCCCTGGAGCCAGCCTCCCATGGTCCCTTCCCATCATCTGTGGAGTGAGTAGGGTCCCTCCAGCAGGTGGGGTCCCTCGGTGTGGCCTGCAGGGATCAGGCCAAAATCGGCTCTTTGACATCCCCCGAGGGGTCCCAGAATGAGAGAAGGCACTCTGCAAAGTTGCTGTGGTACAGGGTGTGGAACGCAAATGCAAATGTTCAGTAAACCAAATTCAGGGCTGACAGTGCCCCAGTAACAACATAACCCATGGCCAAAGGTGGAATCGTGCAGCCCCATGAGGAATTGGCCTTCCTCCTCTCTGGTTTTGGGGTGCGTCACCTGAGAACATTGACTGTCAAGTCACTGCAGCTCGGCAGCTCCTGCCTTGAGTGTCTGCCTCCTGGTGGTCAGTGTGCATTATGGTGACCAGTCAGATGGTCGGGCACTTAGCAAATTAGCCTTTTATATACACAGATGATTTTATTTCACTTTACCAACTTCTAGGCCCTGTCTCCAAATATAGTCAAATTAGGGGTTAGAGCTTCAACATATGGATTTTGGGGAGACAGAAAGGAGGCCACCCTGAGAGATCCTGTGGCACTATTTCCTTGGACTTTTCTGTGCTGCACAAATAGCTACTGAATGTCTCCTCTAATGCCAAAGGCTAGGGAGACAGAGGGCAATGTGTGTCTGGCCTCAGTGGTTTGTCAGGAGCATATTAGTCAGTTGCTTGTGCATGTGCATATTCACCAACACACCTGCTTATTCACTAATGAGTCTGCTACTCTCTTATTTATTAAAACACCTATAAGGCCCTATTAACCATGTATCTATGTTTTGTGTTCCTTATAAGTATGCCTTGAGGCTACCACTGAAGTGCACCATCCTATAGAGCATCTTTGATTTTTTTTCCTAACAACCACAGTGCCTAGGCCAGGGCTGAGTTCACAGTGAAATGTCAATAAATGCCGTTAGTACAGATATACTTTATGTGTTCTTTCTTCATTAGGAAAGTTTTCATAGCCAGGATATAATGAAAGATTCACAAAATACAACTAGAGCTCTAAATGTGTATTTAATCTCACATATGCATATTCACATGTGTATTTGTGTGTACACATAATAGAACAACAGCTATGACAGAAGTAAACATTTATGCATAGCACAATTCTGCTGCCCAAGATATAATGATCATTCCAAAACTGTGTTTTCCAAGGATAAGTCTGGATAAATAAAAATGCTCCATGAATATTCAGCTGTGCTTTTGGATTGAGATTTCAGTTTTGAGTAAGTTCCAAGAGTATTTTTACATTTAGGGTACTATTATATCTTGAAAACTAGCTCAATGTAGAAAAGAGAGTTTGATTTTTTGATTCTTTTAAAGCAGGCATGTGAGCTAAGTCAAAGATATCAGCTAGAAAAATAGTTGTCTTATAGGCATGCTTTATGCCTTTGAAAATCTCTACAGTTAATATTTTTTAAACTTTTGATATGTGGAAGAATCATTCTTATTTTAGCAATAAAGCAGATATGGTATGCATCTATAAATTTATTTTATAATTTATACAAAGCATTAGATTCCCAATTCTAACAATAATGGAAATACCAAACCAGTTTCCAGAAGAAAATTGTAAGTGGTAACTCATTAACATAGCCAAAATTGCTTGAGATCATTTGACTTGAAAACAGATTTGGGTTCTATCCCTATTCAAAGCCAGCTGAATTACTTTGAACAAGTCATTCCTCTGTTTCCTTAAGTTGCTTTATTTAGAAATAAAATGGAAAATTATATTTGCCTAATGATGTTCTTGGGAAAATTCAATAAAATAACATAATGTGTGAAATAACATTTAGTAAGCTAAATTAATACTATTCAAACTAAGGTATTTTAAGAATCATCTAAAGTAGAAGTCTCACCCTCAATAACTTTGAAAAAGTTCCCCCTCTTACTGTTGGGAAAGGTGATAGTTCAATCTGTGATTGAAATACAGTTTCTGAAAATGAAAGTTTGTACATACTAAAATTTAAATCCTCAAGTCTTTATCACTTTCAAATTGATTACTGGTGTTGAAAGTCATCACAGATTGAAAAATTCTGTATAAACTTTCCTTTTTAAATTTTTGAGCTTCCTTGTAATATAGGTTGATAGCAGGTAGCCTGATTTCTCCAACTTTGTCCTTCTTTCTCAAGTACGTTGAGGCTATTTGGGGTCTTTTGTAGTTCCATATAAATTTTTGAAATATTTGTTCTAGTTCCATGAGGTACACCATTGGTATCTTGACAGGAATTGCATTGAATCTATAGATTATTTTGGGTAGTATGAACATTTTAATAATGTTAATTCTTCCTACCCATGAACATGTTATGTTTCTACTTATTTATATCTTCTTCAATTTCTTCAATGTCTTATAATTTTTTGAGCACAGGGTTTTTACATGATTGGTTAAATTTATTCCTAGGTATTTTTGATGCAATTATAAATGGAATTGTGTTTTAGTTTCCCTTTCTGATAGTTCATTATTGCTGTATATCAATGCAATTGATTTATGGATATTTATTTTATATCCTGATAATTACTAAATTTATCAATTCTGATGGCTTTTTGGTGGAATTTTAGGATTCTCTATATAAAATATTATGTCATCTGCAAATAATGACAGTTTTACTTCTTCCTTTACAATTTGGAGCCTTTTATTTCTTCTTCTTATCTTATTGTTGTGGCTAGGACTTTTAGTACCAAGTTGAATACAAGTAGTGAAAGCAGACATCATTGTCCCAAACACCAAAAGGTTGCATGGTTTCAGGCTTGTTTTCTGGTAGAGGATGTGCAAGAGGCTGCCAGTCGATGTTCTGCAGTCACATCTATCTTTTTCTTTCTCTCTCCCTCTCCCTCTCTCTCTAAAAGTCAAGAAAAAAATATATAAAGAAAAAAAATGGGCAAAGGACCTGAATAGGTACTTCTCCAAAGAGGACCTACCGATGGCCAATAGGCATATGAAAAGATGTTTAACCTCACTAATCATCAGAGAAATGTAAATTAAAACCACAATGAGATATCACTTCACATCAGTCAAAATGGTTGTCATCAATAAATCAACAAACAGCAAGTGCCAGGGAGGATGTGGAGAAAAGGGAACCCTTATGCATGTTGGTGGGAATGCAAATGGTGCAGCCACTGTGCAAAGAATTATGGAGTTACCTCAAAAATTAAAAATGGAACTGCTTTATCACTCAATAATTTCATTTCTGGGAATATATCCAAAGAAACCCAAATACTAATTCCAAATAATATAGTCACCCCTATGTTAATGGCAGAGTTATTTACAATAACCAACATTTGGAAGCTGCCCAAGTGTCCATCCTATCTAATAAAAGACTAATATGCAAATTGACCATCACTCCAACACACAAGATGGCCGCCCCCATGTGGTCAAAGATGGCTTCCCCCATGTGGACACAAGATGGCCACCACAAGATGGCCAGCAGGGGAGGGCAGTTGGGGGAACCAGGCCTGCATGGGAGGGCAGTTGGGGGGACCAGGCCTGCAGGGGAGGGCAGTTGGGGGCAACCAAGTCTGCAGGGGAGGGCAGTTGGGATGAACTAGACCAGCAGAAGAGAGCAGTTAGGGGTGACCAGGCCTGCAGGGGAGGGCAGTTGGGGGTGACCAGGCTGGCAAGGGAGGGCAATTAGGGATTACTGGGCCAGCAGGGGAGGGTCAGTTGGGGGCGACCAGGTCTTCAGGGGAGGACAGTTAGGGGCAATCAGGCTGGCAGGGGAGGGCAGTTAGGGGTGACCAGGCCAGCAGGGGAGGGCAGTTATGGACAATCAGGCTGGCAGGGGAGCATTTAGGCATCGATCAGGCTGGCAGGGGAGTGGTTAGAGGGTGATCAGGCTGGCAGGTAGAAGCAGTTAGGGGCAATCAGGCAGGCCAGTGGTTGGGAGCCAGCAGTCCTGAATTATGAGAGGGATGTTCGAGATTGGAGAGGGTGCAGGCTAGGCTGAGGGACACCCCCCCCACCCCTCCGTGCATGAATTTCGTGCACTGGGCCTCTAGTCATTACATAAGTAGATAAAAAGGCCATGGAACATTTACACTAGGTAATACTATCAAACTGTAAAAAAAAAAAAAAAAAGGAAATCTTACCTTTTGTGACAATGTGGATGGGCCTGAAGAGTGTTATGCTGAGTGAAATAAACAAGTCAGTGAAAGAAAGAAACATATGATTTCCTTTATATGTGGAAGCTAAGGAACAAAATAAACTCACAAAATAGAAGCAGACAGCTGTCAGAGGGGAGGGGTCTGAGGGGGCTGGATGGGAAAAATGAAGGGATTAAGCAAAACAAACAAAAAACCAAAACAACTCATAGACACAGACAATGGTACAGTGATTATTAGAGGGAAAGAGGGGTGGGGTGGGGGGGTAAAAGAGATTAAGGGGGAATAAATGGTAATAGAAGGAAATTTGAATTGGGGGTGGTGAACACAATACAATATACAGATGGACTTGTATGCATGCATATAAGCCTAACCAGTGGTCACAGACAACAGGGGTGTGGGGGCATGAGTGGGGGTGGGGTTGGAAAGGTAATGGGGGATGAAGACAACTATGTAATACCTTAATAAAGAAATTAATAAAAAACATTATACAGATGATGTACATACACCTGAAACCTATATCATTTTATGAATTAAGGTCACCCCAATAAATTCAATAAAAATAAAAATTTTGAAATGTTTTGAACTTCCCTTGGTCAGTAGGAATTGTATTAGACAGCTACCTGGAATCACCCATTGTCTTGGTTAGGACTTGGCATCTCCCAGGATGATGCATATTAACAAATCCCTGGACAACAGAAGTTATCATATGCCTTCATAGCATAACTTGCGTATTTTGGAAGGCATTTCTGCGAACAGATTTTTTCAACAATGAACATGCCAAAGGCTTGACATGAAAAGTACTTATGCCTAATGTCTGTCATTCTTTCTCTGCCAGTTCATCTTTCCTAGGCTGGCCCTCTGCCACACTGGCACCTGAAACACAGCAAACAATGTCGTTGGATGCTGAAGGTGTGACCGTAAGTTGTGGTTATCTTCCAAGCAATTACCATATGGTGTGTAATTTAGCTCTTCATCTCCTTGTTGATGGGAGAATAATAACAATGACAATAATGTCCTTTAATAATGTATTTTATCTTTCTGGCTTATTTCTTCTATTTTTGTGTCTTTGAATAAATTTGATGGGGGGAGGACATTAGGCAACCATTAAAGTGTAGTTATCTCTCCAGAGTGGGAGGCTATTGTATATAAAATAATTCTAAAGCAGGCTTGATGAAGAAACAAGGAGGATTAGCATATTGAAACAGGATTAGGGAGACATTTAAGAAAAACAAATTACCAAATGAAGCTTGCCTTTGTACAGAGCAGGTCCTATGTCCAAGATTATTTTCTCACTATCATTCCTGCAAAATATTTTTGAGAAGTGTTTGTAGAACATAACAGAAAAAGAAAAATCTTCTGGAGATAAGATGCCCTCATAAATATACATCGGGCTTTCGACTAGACCTCAGATTCAAAGTCTACTACCATTAATTTTATAAGCTGGAACGCAATTTTCACAAAATTGCAGACTAGAAGACTATTGCACCCAAACTCATAGGAGATTGAGTCAAGTCTGTGATGCTGTTCAAAGTTTATTCAGCCAATAAACATTTACTGAACAGCAATGTGTTGAAGATTTAATGGTTATATAGGTTTTAGTTCCTGCAATCAAGGATTTGGCATCATCCTGATGGAGACTGGAAATTACATCAGGGGATGGTCTAGCACAGGAAGGGCTATGGTCGAGCACATAGCAAGTGTGGGCATCTATGAAATCTTCCTGGAAGTGATCACTGTGCTGCATGTTATAAGGAAAAATAGAACTGAACATGTAAGAGAGGAGAATGGATTTTTACTCACAGAAAAAAAAATGCATATAGTTATGGAGGCTTAATCTCCACTGCCTACTTGGAAAATGAAAATAATTGGATGGAATAAAATCTGTGATTTGTTTTTAAATATTTCATCTCTTGATTTTAAAAGAGCCCTATAAAATGGAAAGCACAAGCATTATTTTTCCCTTTTTATGAAAGAGGACATGGTAATTCCAGAGGCTAAGTTATATGCCCAAGTTAAACTATAGTGGAAAGACCTGTCTTAAAGAGTGGTGTTCAGATTTCCCATTTAGCTCTCTGTATGTGCACCACCTGGCACTAATTCATATTTCATGGAAAAGATGGACTATGATAAAAAAGGTAAGGTGATTAGTTCATAAAATGGGAATAGAACTCTCCAGAGAAAAATATACACTCACTCTCCCTGTTACAATCTGCTGAGAATGTCTTTCTTCCTCCATAGTTATTGTTTATTTATGCTTTTCTATTTATGGCATGAAAATTAATTTAGTGAAGCCCTGAATAACTGTCCCTTTCTGTAGTAGCTGGTAATCTATTAAGAATATTAATTCAAAAGGAGCTTTAAGTGTAGACAGAATAGGTACAAACAACATAAATATACTCTGGGGATTTGATGAAAGACAAGTCTAAATTTATCTTGAGGATACATGAAACATATCTGGAATGAGAGAGAGTTTATGCAGGAATCTGAGGAAGAATGATGGCTTTAATGGATGTTTTGGGGTCAGTATAGTTGCATAAAGAGGGCACAAAGTCAGGAAAAGTGAAAGATCAAGAAAGTCTGGGCCACATCCTACAAATAGAGTCAGTGGGACTGTATGAAGATAGATCTACCTGGTCCTTCTTCTGGGAAGCGCTTCTTGTGCATGGATATTACATACACTCACCCAGATTTGTGAAGAAAGAGAGCTGTGGTGTAAAGACAGCTCTAATAACTGTGTGGGATGGGATGGGGAAGGAGCAGGCAAACTGGATATCTGGATGCCACCACGAGACTTATTTATTTATGTAGCTATAATTTATAACCTGCTTACTTCCAAAAATGATTCAAGTCAGCTAGCTAAAAGTCAAAATACTGGCAGAAATCCTATTTGGAAGTTCTTTGATGTGAAAATTACACTGCACAAGGTGGTGCACCCAGAGTTCCTTGCCTGGTTTCTGCCTCCACGTCTGATTCATTTCAGCAGGGCAATTGCTTGATGATTTTTTTTTTTTAAGCAAATTTAACTGAACAACTCACACGCTCAGAAATGCTTTGATTTTACTTTGGTTTGTGCTCAGGGCAAAGATTTTGGCTCTGGTGTTCCCATCCACATTGTGAATTTACTTGAAATAAAGTGCAAGAGGAAATCTATGTCCAGTGCTCATGGCTGAAAATGAAATAAAAACAAACACTCAGGATGCACTAAGCATCCAAGTTTTTCTAACTAAACTTAATCAAAGGACCGAATGTGAGAAACCTAGGGGAGGCTATTTTTTTCCAATAGGAAAGGCCCAAGGACTGGTAATCAGGGAGCTGAAATACTTTCCCTCTCTGGCTCTGTTGCTCTGTGTATGAGGTGAGGATCTTTTACCTGAATGTGTTTCTTGGCTTATTGGTTGTTTTAGGATGGCTTAAAGCTCTCATCATGCTTCTGCCTCCTTCCTCTCTCTTGAATTCGGGTTAAGATTACTGACAGGTGCTTCTGATATATTGTTTCAGGGAAAGCACCTGTAATGCCTTATAATAAAGACAATTAAAACTCAGATTAATTTTTGGACCAAATTCTGGAACAATTTAGCTGTTTAACATAAAAGAGGCTTTCTGTGGTGTCTTAAGTAAGGAACATGGTTTGCAGGTGTATCTAAAAGCTGCAATAATAAGTAAGCCGTGGCTATTGTATTTAAAAAGAAAAGCATCCCATGAAGAGAGTTTTAGAATGATTCTTTCACAGTAATACACCCAAAAGGGAAACAGACACAGACCAATCACAGTTGAAGAGTTAAAGAGCAATTGGGGATTTTTGAGCTTATCCAAGGGAAAGCTGAAAACTCAGTAAGATATCTGCGAGAAACAGACGAGAGACTAAGAGAAACAAGGCCAGAAGACTGGCTCTGGAATTCAGATTTTTTGCAATATGAAATAATCTGAGTTCCTGCCTAATTTGTTTAGGCATTCTGTCCTTCTCCAGGACAGGCACTGGGGTTTAATTCGCTTCCAAACATCCAGGCCAAACTACTCAAATATTGTCATCGCTAAATGGAATTTATGCTTCTAAATTTTTGTGTATTCCACATTTTATTCTACGTAGGTCTATGTTTTTACAGTGTTTACTCTTTCAATCACCTAAAGAGAATTCTGGAAGAAGAAGTGTACAATGCTGAGAAAAACAATGTTTATTTCGATTAGGAAGACGAGGGAGGAGAAAAATGCCGACTCAGACTGGGGTTGAAGAAAGGAAGAGATTTAGAGAAAGTACATGGTGAGAAGGTATAAGGAGAAGGGGAAAAGGGTCTTTGGGCATTTGTTCTGTGTCAGAGAATTAAAATCCCTCTTTGATGTGCCTTTAAGAGATTTCCACAAATATTTCTCTATTTTTTGGAAATCTTATTTGTTTTTCTGTTACTGCATCACCATATAGGTCTAAGAACACAGTTCCTAACCTTATGGAATTAGAGGTACAATTTTTTATTTTATTTTATTTTATTTTTGGTTTGTTTGTTTGTTTGTTTGTTTGTTTATTTATTTTTTATTGTTTGAAGTATTACAAATAGTAGTATATATGTCTCCTTTTTTTCCCCCCCATTGACCTCCCCCTGGCCTCCCCTACGCCCCAGTGCATGCTTTCACCTGCTCCCCCCCAGTGTCTTGTATCCATTAATTATGCTTATATGCATGCATACAAGTCCTTCAGTTGATCTCTTACAGCCCCCCCCCAACCTCCCCTGCCTTCCCACTGTAGTTTGACAGTCTGTTCAATGCTTCTTTGCCTCTGTATCTATTTTCCCCCCCATTTATTTCCTTTAAAAAATCTTGCCTCTGCAGATTAGAAATAAACATCTAATAACAAAAAATGTTTGAGTCCCAATTTCAATGTCCAACAGTTCTGAGTCCCTGTTTAGAGGTACAAATTTTAATGACCACCCCCACAGCTGTAATGACTAAGTATCATTAAAGTTCTCGGCACTTTATAGTCATTATCTCAATACGTTCCCTACTGTCTTGATCTGTTTTGTCTTTAAGGTTCTGTTAATCAGAGGAATATGTTCACAGAACAGAGTTAGGAAGACTGTGTCCTCATTATTCCCAGTATGCTGGGCTCTATGTCATATCTATTGTCCATGGAGATACAAAGATTTTAAAATTTAAAGACAGACCATCCTGGTTCAACTCTAAATTTTTATCCTTACTCCCAGTTTAAAACATCTACTTGAATGCACAATATTAATTATCACAATTATTATTTGTTTTATCCACAACTATTAAGTAAATTATTCACAGCATTGGAAAATGAATAATGAATAAAAATACCAAAAACTATTCTTTCCTGCCACATATACAAACCCTATATTTGACTATCCCACTAGCTGTGGCCTGATTCTTCACAATCCAGGTCTCAGCCAGATGGCATATGTTCCATCACATATGCTAACTGATAATAATAACTGTGACCAGTACTGAGAACCTATTATATGTCAAGCCCTAGTTTAGTATTTCAATATATTAACTCTTTCAATTCTTCCAGGGACCTTCTAAAGTAGTTTTCTTGCCACCATTTACAAATGGGGAAAATGAGGCAGAGAGCCTAATTAGCTTGCATATAGCTGCACAGCTAATAAGCTCAGCTTTCAAAACCAGTCTTTGTGACGCTGGCTTGGTTGTTATGATGAAAGGCATTTTCCCCTTTTAATGCAGTGGTTGAACTTGGGATCATCTTCATTCCTATTCTGAGAGGACAGGCAGTCAGTCGGACTGATAAGTGCTAATGGGTTTAATGGAGAATCTTGTTTATGGCCAGTCCCTTTCTCCTGAACAACCATTTCTTTCCTCTTTATATTTTAATGGCCTCTAGGAGACCATTTATATATTAGGTTTAGAGTTGGTAAGAGAACCATAATGTAATTTCTTTATTTGAATACTTCTCATAACCAGCTAGTGAAGTCGGTACCAGCATCCCTTTTGGTCAGCATCGGTGCCTAAATATCAGAACATTTATATGATACCTTTGGTCAAAGAGCTGGACTATACTATAGCCCAGAATCATACCACATTTTTTCTTTTTTTAAAAAAAATTTTGGGCTCTGCTATGGTCTGCATGTTTATATCCCTCTCAATTCGTATGTTGAGATTTTGACTCCTCCAGCTGATGGAATTTGGAGTGGGGCCTTTGGGAAGTGATTATATCATGAGGGTGGAGCCTGGTGACTGGGATTATTGCCCTTATGAAGGGACTCAAGAGAGCTCTGTAGCCCTTTCCACCTTGTGAAGTTACAGCAAAAAGTTGGTCATCTAGGAAGTGGGCTCTGGCCAGGCACCACCAGATCTGCTGGCACCTTGACCTTGGACTTCCTAATCTCCAGTATTTTAAGCAATACATTTCTGTTGTTTAAAGCCACCTAATCTGTGGTATTTTGTTAAAGTAGCCAAAATGGATGTACACAGGTTCTTTCTGCCATATTATATCAAGAACGTAAAATCTGGGAAATATCCTAATTAAAATCCTACCAGAAAACAAAAATAATAATAAAATGTCAGCAAATGTTTAGGTAAAATTTAACTGTTTTTACTTGGCTCAGTCCCAAATGTTTATCCATAAATGGGGATAAGTTTCAACATGACATTGTGTTTTTCTTCACAAAGGAAGTTTGATACAACAATGAACTGAAGTATGAATTATTTCAAATTGACAGACTGAACCAAATATAGTAATATGGTAGTAATGAGTAGATAACACTGAACAGAAAAAAGTTTTACTAAGAATATAACCTGTCAAATCTGTACTCCTGATTAACAATTATAAGCAGGAAACAACTCTATGAATATGTGGTAAACAAACAAGAGAAAACTTTTTTTTATACCTTTTCAGCTGAAAATACAAATTAGCATTTATCATATGATAGCATCTTCATCTGTGACCATACTTCTTAAAGAACCCAAAAGAATTTCAACTAAGAACATAATCTCAGTCTTAATCAAAGTGTTGTGAGATTTTTTCATTAATTTGTTATTTGATAAACTCTTAAATAAATATTTTATCTATAGAGTGATTTTGAGAAACCAAGTTCATATTAAATTCTATAACATTTGCCAAAGCCCCCAACATTTGTATTTTAGTTCTGGTGATAAAGAAATAGAACTGATTCCTTTACTGTCAAAATTGAATAATTTAGCAGAACTTGAGATGGGAAAGATATGTTACATTTCATGCTCAGATTTAACTGAAGCAAACATAAGATTGAATTAATTCTCCATTTTGTTTTGAGGGTGTATATTTATATATGCATGACTACAGAAGTAATGATGTAATTAGATTTGTGGTTTAGCATTTTCAAAGGATTTTATTTGATAGATACACAATAAATATATACAAAAGATATTTTTGTATAAATAAGGGTAAAAGAAATTCCCAATAACTGAGTCAAGCAAATCTATTTAAGCAACTATGATAGAAGATAAAATTAAATAAATGATTTACTTGTAAGGAATTGGTCTGCACACTAATAGCTTTCCTAACTCTCATGAATTATTAATGACTGATTTATCTTAAAGTCAGAATGATGTTGTGACCTTTTTTTTTTTTTGAAAAAAGGAGGAATAAACATAGATTACAAGTGAGCAGAAGAGTAGTGGAGCAGAAAGATAATTCCATAGGCTGATTTTTCCTTAGTTTTTTTAGTGATTATTTTGGAAGGTTTAGTAGTTTGAAAAAGAAGAAATTTTAGTTATGGACCACAGAGATTGACTTTTGTGCTTGAAGGACAGAATGGCTCAGAGATAGGGCTAAGTTAACAAAACTTTTAAAAAAGGGAAAACAGACAACTATAATCATTTAGAACTAGTAT
Organism: Corynorhinus townsendii; assembly: GCA_026230045.1. Lineage (NCBI taxonomy): Eukaryota > Metazoa > Chordata > Mammalia > Chiroptera > Vespertilionidae > Corynorhinus > Corynorhinus townsendii. Next base: position 15,851,662 of record JAPDVU010000007.1, read on the forward strand.
AATCAGTAGAAGCTGCTGAATAATTTTAATTAAAAAAAAGAAGGCTCTCTTACTCTTTGAGACAGCATGGAGGGACCTGGAGAGTATTATGATAAGCAAAATAAGCCAGTCAGAGAAAGATAAATATCACATGAACCCACTCATATGTGGTATCTAATGAACAAAATAAACTGATGAACAAAATAATGCCAGAGATACAGAAGCATGGAACAGACTGAGGAACCTCAGAGAGAAGAGTGGAAGTGGGTTGGTGTGGGGGAGAGATTAACCAGAGAATTTATATGCATATATGCATAGCCCATGATACAGACAATAGAGTGGTGAAGGTCTGGGATGGGTGGGTTTGGGGTTGAGGGGATCAATGGGGGGAAAAGGGGATATCTGTGATACTTTCAACAATACTGATACATTTAAAAAAATGTATTATCAATGATACTCAAAGACACTAAGTAACTTACAAATCTCTACTTCATCTCACGTTGAATAAGCTTGGCTTCAAAGCCAGTATTACATTGGTTAAATGAGGCTTGCTATAGGAAAACAACAGTGGTAAAGCTCCTATTTTGGGGTTTCAACAATAAAGAAGCATAAAGATAATTCCATAGGCTGATTTCTTTTCTGCTGTATCTCATGCTGAATAAAAGCTATGCACACTTGCTATCCTTTGTGGCTATTTGAAAATTATATTTGAATTTCATCATCAGTCCTTGCTTCTTCACCAGTCAGATAGTTAATTTCAGTTAGACTGAAAAAGTTACTGCAGGACTGGGGTGTGTGTGTGTGTGTGTGTGTGTGTGTGTGTGTGTGTGTACCTGTACACAACCTAAGAGGGGTGAAGGGGTAGTATAGGTGGATGGAGAGGTTTGACTGCTAAGAACAAAAATATAGAGGGTAAAGAGGCTCTATAGTCTTGGATATAGAGAAAGCAGAGCTCTGTAGGTCTCCTGTGAAATCACAAGCAGTCCAGAGGTACAAGAGAAGCAGAAACTCAAACTGGTAGAAAGGGCAGAGAGAGGATCTGGTGCCTTCACCAGGCACCTTCCTGAGTTCTGAGCAACTACAGCAGCCAATGACTTCACCAGCTCTGGTATAACAAAGGACTGATAGATTGTATTGATCAGCAAATTCAATACAGCACTAGCTTATCTGACTTTTAACACCTACCCACCCCTTAATCAAGCAATGTTTTAGCTGAAGTGACTAATCATGCCCATTAAAATTGCTAAACCAGCAGCAATGGTCAAATTTTTCCAATGATTTGAAAGAAGAAGTGGATTTTCAGTATGGCAAATTAAAGAGTTGAGAGCTTTGTTAAAAAGATGACAATATTTTTACATGACTCAATGCATAAGAACCTATTAAAGTTTGCTTTTATAGAGACAAAGAAGTGCCCACATTTCTGATCAACCACATGAGATCAGACTGGGATCCCAGGGACACAGCCTGCCTGGCTGGAGAAGCCAGGTTACAGGATGAACTATCTAAATTGAAAGGAAAATTCTCCTGAACTGTCAGTCATTTACAAATAATGATCAAAGTCAGGAGTTCCTTTTATTTTTTGTTCAACCAGTGAAGCAGGACTGGTTTTGTGGGCTCTCACAGAAACCATGCGTAGAAGAGCCTTACACTTGGGTTTAATGTTCTGCTCTTGCCATTTTGAAACTCTCAATATTTAAACAAGAAAATCCACATGTTCATTTTGCTCTGGGCTCCACAAATTTCGTGGTCAGTTTTGCATGGGGGGAGCCATTGGAAGTGCAGGAAAAGAAGATTGAAATGATGCTAAAATGATGGAATTGGCTTCAAAACCTACACCACTCCCTCCCAGGCCTAACCACTTACTGTACTAGTAAAGCTCTTCTGATCCACGTGTGGGGGAAAACAAAGCAGGAATTATAAATGTAAAATTTAATTGAAGCCGTCCCCTTAAACTATATGTAGTAGCAATTCTTTGTTTGGCAGAATTCCAGAGATAAAGTTACACAACCTGGGCAGTTCACATTCACTTTCCTTGTACCCAAGAAAGGAAACTGGTTATTGCATTTTCCAGGAGATTGAATTGTCATAATTACATTGCATGATATAATAATATTTAAATAGCTCCCAGTGTTTGACAGGCATTTATCTGCTATTTTCTCAAGGGTTTGTGAATGTTGTTCTGCCTGTGAACACTTTAGGTAGCAAGATGTGGGAATGTTGAGGAGACCTTGGGAAGGGTAGTTCCTTGATCCACTCAATGTTCACTAATTTAAAAGAATAAATGAAAGGTTAACATGGTGTTATGTGGGCAGGCTAAATAGCAAACTCAGGCAGTGGATAAAGAAAAATCCAATTTATTTAAGGAAAGAGGATGGGGGTTGGGGTACCCAAAGGGAAGGGCTGCATAGCACCGAGCCAAGGGGACATTGGGTTGAAGATGGCAGCACCCAGGAGCTGGAGTTTCATCCTTATGCAGTCACTGGCGGGAAGCTCTCATCTGCAGTGGGTCTGGGGGCTGAGCTGGTGGGCTTGGCCTGAAGATGGAATGCAGGTGTGCTATCAGGTGTCTTTGGGACAGTTTCACTTCCTTGTAAGGTCTGACTCCTGGTGTCCAGCAAGTTCTTCCTGGTCTTTGTCCTCCTGTGGTAGGAAGCTTACAAGTGGCTGTTAAGGATTGTATTGCCCTAAAGTCCTAACAATAAATAGAATGACTGTCTTCATTTTCATAACTCTAAAAAAAAAATACCCAAAACACTTTCATTGTCAACCTATAGACTATATTTTTATTAAACTTAAAGAGACTAATTATTAGCCTTTTTCTCCCTGATTAAGGGCAAAAACTAGAAATAGATATAAGCAGGGGACTTGGGATTTATCTTTTCTTTATCTGAAGATCACTGGAATATTTTCTCCTTCTGCACATTCAGAAACAACAACTATATTCTGTCGATTTTATTTCTGAAACATCTCTAGATCTTCTTGTTCCTCTTTATTCCAACTGCCATCATCTTGGTTCAAGCCATAGTCACATCTGACCTAGGCTGCTTATTAATATTGGTGCCATTTTCCTCCACTCTCCTTTCTTTCTAAATTATTCTTCACAGTGCACCAGGCATAATCCTCTTAAGCCACAAATCTGATCAGCTGACTTCCCTACTGATGTTAAACAATTAATGGATTCCTGCTTTGCTTGTAATAAAATCCACATTCCCCAGCACTGTATCTGACTCCTACTCCATGGTTTTCAATTTTTATCATTAGTGGTTTCACATTCTTTATTCTTGCATTTCTGAAATGCTTACAGTTTCTGAGCAGTGCCATACATCGTCTCCTTGTTTATAAAAGATTCAAAGTTTTTGTCAATGCTGTTTCTTTTTTTCCACCTCACATCTACCCTCACAATCTGATTGATGCTTTCTCTTCAATTCTAACACTCATGCATTCATTCAACTAATATTAATTATGCCTTTCATTTCCTAGAACTGTTAAAGGCACTGGTTTAATAGTGGAGAAACAGAAAATCATCCTTGTTTCATGGAGCTTATATTCTAGTTTTTAAGAGATTAGGATAATGATATGATTAATATAATAATGCCCACTAGTGATTAGTAATATGACAACATTTAAATAAATCAAAATAGATGATATGTTAGATTGATATCTAAATTAGATTTTCTTAGATGGTTACTCTTAAATTTGAATGTAGAAAATGTGCCAATTAAAATAGAGAAATGAGCATTTCTGGAACACTAGACAGCAAGAAAAGTGATCTGGAGAATCCGGAGAAATGGCAAGAATTCCTGCATAATCAGAGTGGAGTGAACAAAGGCAACAGGGTTGGGGAATGCATCTGGGGATCAAACTCTGTGGAAACAGGTAGGCTCTGGAAAGGACTTCACATTTTAGTCTTGTGTGGGGTAAGAAACCACTGATGGAATGAGAGTGGGGTTATCACATGACCTTTTTAGTTTTAGATGATGCTCTGGCTTCTCTGAGGAGAATATCCTGTAGGAAAAAGAGTGACAGCAGAGAGACTAGCTAGGAATTAGGAGGTCATTGCAATGGTCCAGGACGGAGATTTATAAGGCTTAGATAAGAGGAAGGTAGTTAGTTTTGCATCAGAAATCACTGATAGATGTGACATGTAAGAGAGTCAAGCATTGTAGATGACACCAGGGTTTTTTCCTTGGTAAATAGGTGAGTGATTATGACATTTAATGTGGAAGAGATGAAAGATGGGGAAGATTTGTGGATCATGGAGAGGGATGTTATATAATTTAGTTTGAAAAATAAGTTTCATAAGTTGATGCAGACTGGCTAGATGCTCACCAAGCCCATCCCTTTTTCCAGGAAATATAGGAATACTATATAATTTAGCCTATTTGGCATCTAGGTTGGGCCATAAAATGTGGGAAGAAGTGATGGAAGTCACTCTTCTGAACAATCTTTGTCTCTCTTCTGAACACGTGAAGGTAGAAGACGCAGTGTGGAAGAGACAACTGTGGAAGGGGCATTCATGGAAGAGAACCACTCAGGGGGGGCATCTGATTCTATGTATCAGTCAGGATATAAAATGACAGACACCACACAGTAATGGGAACAGGCACATTTGAATATAAAGAATTATTAACTTGGATGTAGAGGAAGCAGAGTTTAGCTAGAAAGAATTAAGAATTATAAAGAATATAGGAATAGCAAATACAAGAAGTAGCCTGAATCGCTTGGGCTGAGGTAGAGCACACAAAGAAAAACCTTCCTTCTAGGACTAAGATCCAAAAGTATTGGAGAGGTCATGCCTTTGTCTCCCTGAATATCAGAGAGGTTACATTTTTCCCCCCAGCTACGAGTAAGATATGTCAATGAGGTTTTATTGGAGGCTGGGTAGTATTTATCTTATTCTGTTTGATGGTCTTTGAACTTCCAGGATCTGTGGTTTGGTGTTTATCATTAACTTTAAAAAAAATCTTTTTCACATTATGTCTTCAAATATTTTCTTCTAACCTATTTTTTTCTCTTTTTCTTCTGAGAATATAATCACATGTATATTAGAGTATTTGATATTGGCATACAACACTTGGATGCTCTTTTTTTCCTTTCTGAATTTTTTTCCACTTTACATTTCAATTTGTATAATTTTTATTACTCTGTCTTCAAGCTCTTTGATTCTTCCCTCTGTTTGAGTCTACTGTTGATCTCACATAAGACATTCTTTACATTTGATCATGTATTTTTCAGTTCTAACACTTCCATTAGTCTCTTTCTCACAGTTCCTAACTTTTATACTGCAATAACCCTGTCAATTTGCATGTTGCCCAGCATTTCCATTAGCATTGAATCTCTTGTCAGATAGTTCTAATTTTTCTCGTATCTGAGTTTAATTCTGATAATACTTTTTGTCTTTCCTGAGTATGTTTTTTTTTTTTTTTTTTTGCTCTTTTTATGCCTTGTAACTTTTTGTTGAAAGTTAGACATGTTATATAAAGCAGCAGGGACAGAGGGAGATGGTATTCATTCCTGGAAAGGAGCAGAAGTTCTGCTAATCTTTGATGTAGACTGGTAGTCTAGTAGGAATTAGGCTGGGTATGAGTTTGTTGTTGCTATGGTTCACCTTCGTGGACAGCTGCAGGCTTCATTCAGTGTGGGCATTGGTTTATCAGAACAATGTCTATTCAGTTTTAAAGTTTAGGTGTCCGTTCTGTGCTGGGAATCCTGGGTCATTCCTTTTCTCTCTCCCAGCAATATTCCGCTGATCTGAAAGCTGTTAACTTGGTGGTAGAGGCTATGAAGACAATGTGCTCTGTTATTCTGATTCAGCCTCTAACAGGGACACATTGTTCCCTTGGGTCTTAGGCGTGTGACCTCAGTTCTCCTGCTCCTCCCACCGCTGTAGTTGTGGGTCCAGCTCACAATCCTGCTTCTTCCCCCTCGCCCCCAACCCCTATTCTTTTCTCCAAGCTACAATGATTAATATCCTTATGTCCTGATGGCCACACTACTTGCTATCTTTTCACTTGCAGTATAAAGATTTGCTCTATGGAAACAGGGGAGAAGGCTCTAGGGAGGCTATGTCCTGCCCCTCCTGTATGGCTGCTATTTATATTTTCTAGCTCTGTACCACAATGGGTACTTTTGGGGATCTTTATTAATATTATGTTTGGTGTTGTTTGTGGTAGAAGAACCTATAGGAGGGTGTGGACTTCCAGTTTCTGCTACAATCAGGTTTCATGCTGTCCTGTCAACTCACACTTGGTCTTCACGAAATTATCAGCTCTTTCAGCTTAACTCTGTACACACTCTTTGCTTCTGCAGAGCATGACAACATGCTTGTATCACTTCTGTCCCCATAAGCAACAACTCATTTTAGATGTTGGAATAGATGTTTGTTCTTCAACTTTGGCTTTCTAATGGGTTCAAAAATACATGAATTTGATATTAGTCCAGCTCTTTTTCCTTGCAATGATTAGAGTGACTCTTCTTCCATTTCAGCAAACAAGGCCCAGAAGTCCAAAATTCTGTATGGCTGGTTTTAAAAGAAACACTAAATATACCTATACTGGATATACCTATCCAGATGGATGGGATAGATTTCTAAATACTAAGTGAATATTAAATTTGCTAAATAATATGTATAGTGTTATAGATATTATATATTTTTAAAAGCATAGAGAACAATATAAGGTAGGGTTAGGTATATATTCATATATGAACAGTATAAAAACAGACTGAGAGTCCATAGCAAATTTATTACAGTGATTATTCCTCTAAGAAGAAGGTAATAAAGGAATTTCAACTTTATCTGCAATGTTCTATTTCTTTCATTTAAAAAAAAAATCACTTTAATGTCCAACTAGCACAAGAAATGAAGCATCCCCAGGGCCAAAAGCATCATCTATTCCTTATGATGTGCCACTATGAGCTTAATTAGTAGCTCAGCTATGGCAACACTTCTGCAGGCAGATGATAGACAGTTGTCTTTAATACTCCATAGTGTGGAAGCGATTCCAACGTAATACAGCCTAGACCACATGTGAATTGCACATTTTTTGTTTTATATATAACCTCAAGCTCATAATTACCCCAGTGAATCTCATACTTTCTCAGGTTGTAGAAAGGGCAGTAGGGGAACATTTTTTTTCTTTTAAGTGCATGCCATAAGGATATAATATTGTGTTAAATACAGAAACCCCTCCCCCCCTTATCTGTGGTTTTCCTTTGCACAGTTGTTATTCATTATCCATCATGGTCTGAATTTTTTAAAGGGAAAATTCCATAAATAAACTATCAGTAAGTTTTAAGTTGCACGCTACTCTGAGTGTCATGATGAAATGTCGTGTTATTTCTGCTTCCTCCTGCCTGGAACGTGAATCATCCCTTTGTGGGTGGCATATCCATGCTGTAGAGGTGCCCCCACTCAGTCACATAGTAGCCCTCATGGTCAGGTCAGCTGTCATGGTATCACAGTGCTTGTGTTCAAATAACCCTTAGTTTACTTAATAGTGGCCCCAAAGAGTAAGAGTAGTGATCCTGGCAATTGGGATATGCCCAAGAGAAGCTGAAAGTACTTCCTTTAATGAAATGGTGAATACAGTTTAATAAGATAATTTGACAAATAGAGAGACTACATTTACAAAACTTTAATTATCATATATTTTTATAATTGTTCTATTTTATTAATTATTATTATTAATCTTTTCTCATGCCTAATTTATAATTAAACTTTATCACAGGTCTGTGTGGATAGGAAAAAAAAAATAGTATACATAGAGTTCGATACCATCTGTGGTTTTGTTACCAGAAAGGGGATCTGGTCCTTGGCAGGTCTGGCTAGGGCCAGCCAGTGGTGTGTGGATTCTTGACTTCATGCAGGAAAAATGTCACAACACAAATCCAGATGGCTATATGAGAACATTTATTAAAGCTGGGGACAGTAAAAGAAGAAAGGGCTTAGAAGAGAAGAAGCAACAGGAGACTCTAGGCTGGGCTGCCCTAGCTCTCTGGGAAGCCAGAGAAAAGGAGGCATTGGGATCAGGTTCAGTGGTTTAGCTTGTGATGAGCTGCTACAGCCCAATGCTCCCATGGTTGCAAGTCTACTGGGTTCCCTTAGAATTTAGGAGATGCATGTCTGTGTGGCAAGAAGTGGGGGAAAGGGAGTGGTGGGGGCTACTCCTTAGAGGGAGAGCAGAGAGCGAGCACTGGGTCCTGTGTCTTGAGGCTTTTATCTCTCTTGCAGGTGGAAATCATAGGGGAAGTCTCAGGGGAGGGTTTCAACAGAATATTCATCTGTTTTCTAGGTGTGCTCCTTCAGGGTCCTGGTCTCCATTGATTGGTCAGTGTCAGGTCAGGGGGTCATTAGACATTGCAGCTGGTCCTAGTATCACTCACCTGTTTTTTTTGTTTGTTTGTTTTCTGAGTCACAAAATGAAATACAACTGAACCCTAGGTGTTATCTCTAGAGAGGCGACCTTCTGTATCTGCTGTAAATTGTTCAGCCACTTTGTTCAGCTATCTGACTCATTTTACCTATTCCACTGGGCCTGGCTTACGGGACTGTCTCAGGTTCAGTGGGGGTCCACTGGGGGTCTTGGAACATATCTCTTGTGGATAAGGGGTGGAAATACTACTTTACTAAGAAAGTAATCTTGTTTAATCTTCACAACAATCTTATAAACATATATTATTATTCTCATTTTCATGACAAGGTGAATGAGATACAGAGACGATAATTAACTTGTCCCAAGTTGAGCTATGAGAAAAGGTAGAACATAGAGTTTATAAGACCCATAAGAGCCTGGGAAGCTAACTAATCTTGAGGTCTCCTTGGAATTTTAGGAACAAACAAACAACAAAAAAAACAAAAAGAGGTAAAGAAGAACATTGATTAGCAAATATTTTGCCTCCATTTCTCCTGTTCTCTCTCATCCAGCAGCCTGTGGGCCCCCATCGGACTGAGATGTCATTTTTTATACTCTTGAACTAAATTGTTCCACAACTTAATTTTTATTACCAATCTTCTCAAAACAATAGCGATACTTAAAAACAAAAACAAAAAAGAAAAGAAAATGGAAAGTGCCATAAAAATCCATGTTTTTCCTCTCTTTCTGGAGCTCCTGCTGGGACATTTGTATTCAGGTCATCCAGGCTCCCTGTCCTCTCTCTTCCCCGCAGGAATGACCGCCATGCCATGCCCCATGCAGAAGCAGAAGCACGCTAAGTGGTGAGATGAGGGACACCTCACATCACCCATGAATATTGTGTCATCATTACTAGGAAACACAGGCAATACAAATCAAATATGGATGATCTCACCTCTTTCCCACATGCCCGCCTTGCACTCTGGAGAAATGCCCTTCAGGTGGCGGCCTGCAGTTCTCCTTCACACAGGCCAGTGTGGAGGGTGACACATCACTGTGCCTGGCCCTGATGGGAGGTGTGAGCTCCTATCTACCGTCAAGACCATTAACTTGTCTTAAGAGTTTTATTTTTGTGGAAAGCAAAGAATAAAATGTAATTAGGGAGTCATTTTATAGTCAATTTGAAACACACTCTACACTCTGGCAGAAATTCACAAGTAGGTGGAAGACAAAACGAAGCAACGGAGAAAATGCATCATTCTTTAAATGTGGAAAATTAACAACAACAACAAAAAATGTGTTTAGTCAACACAATTAAGTGTCTATAATGCCATGGAATATTTCTAACTGTTCATAATAAAATGAATCTACTTTCTCTAGTGAGCAAAGAACTCAGAGGGAAGGATAGTCCATAATCAACATAAGGTTATTATTGTTGAACTAGAGGCCTGATGCAAGAATCGGCCTTCCTTCCCCTGGTTGCTGGCACTGACTTTGCTCCAGCCTGGAGCCGCCTTTCTGCCTTTGCTCTGGCCTGAAGCTGCCTGTCCGCCTTCCCACATTGCCCAGAGGCCTGGAGCGGCTGGGGCAGTGCAGGAGGCAGGTGTCCTGCCCGGCTCCCAGCTGCTCAGCGCCTGTGTATGCAAATTAACCTGCCATTTTTGTTGGGTTAATTTGCATACTCACTCCTGATTGGCTGGTGGGCATCGAGAAGGTACGGTCAATTTGTGTAGATAGTATAGATTTTAAAAAATAATAACTTAAGTCCAATTAATGTATAAAATCCTCATCCTTGTCTCAATTAGTCAGGTAAGAGTAATGAGATCATCTTGATTTGCATAGCTATGTTGGTAGGTGACATAATATAGATAATATTCTTCATGACCTCAATAAATCTATTATGTACTTGAATTTTTGAACATCAGTAATTAAAATATTTTATGTCAATATCCAACTCAGAACTTTTCCTTCCAAACAAAATGGGGACTTGATATACATTCCCACCTGAAATAAGGAGATATAAAGAAGAAAAATACCATAGTTTTCAAGATATTATACATCAGGCAATGAAAGACAGTGATCTTTAAGAGATGGCTTTTAGTTATGACAAATGTACAATAATTAAGATCTTAAAGTTAGAGGAATATCTGGGAACTCTTTGTGCTATTTTCTGTAAAGCTAAAATTACTCCAGATAAAACTTTATTTAAAAAGAAAAAAAATCTTTAAGCTGTGCTCTTGTGATTTTGTCCATAATTTCTTCTAAAGGTATGTTATCTTTCAGCTAAATGTTTACTTAAAATATTCAACATCCATTTATGATTTAAAAAGGAAAAAATATTATTTGTAAAAAAAGAATAGAAACAAGTTCCTCAATTTGATAAGGCATTTTTTTTTTTACAAACTTATAGCAAAATATTGAAAGGCAAAATATTAGATGCTCTCTAAGTTTTGGAAAAATGCACAGATGATGCTAAAATAACTGTTTAGCATAACATTGGAGGTAGTAGCTTCTGTTATAATGCTGGAATAACCAGAAAACAGTGTAAAAATATATTGTTCAGCCTGGATGGTGTGCTTAGTGGTTGAAAATCAATCTATGAATCAGGAGGTTCGGTTTCTGATCAGGGCACATGCCAGGATTTTGGGCTCAATTCCCAGTAGGGGCTGTGCAGGAGGCAGTTGATCAAGGATTCTCTCTATCATTGATGTTTCTATCTCTCTCTCTCTCTCCCTTCCTCTCTGAAATCAATAAAAATATAATAAAAAGTATTATTCATAAAATAGCATAAACTATCAGTTACATACAATTTATCTTTATCAACAATATATCATAACTAGAGGCCTGATGCACGAAATTCGTGCAAGGAACTCAGCCTTCACAGCCCCAGCTGCCTCGGCTTCATCTGGGAGGTCATCCAGAAGGTCTTCCAGACAGTCCTTCTGCCGTCTGGTCTAATTAATATATTAGCTCTTTATTATATAGGAGTCCTATGTAGAAAAATGTAATATCACAATAAAAGACATTAAGAAGATCAAAATTAATTACATGCTCCTGGATAGTTGATTTAACTTTTTGAGATGCTGGTTCTAACAAATTATGTATATATTAAATATAATCTTAATCAAATTTTCAATTGGATTTTTTTAGGAGCTTGATGAACTCATTCTGAAGTTTAAATGGAAGAATAAAATCAACTTTGAAAAAGTTTAAATTTGTGTAGGGAAAGTGACTATCAGAAATCATGACATAGCACTACAGATTAGTGTGGTATTAGCACAAAAATGTACAAATAGATCAAGGGAGCAGAGGAGAGTTTAGACAGACCACTTATGTATGGCAACTTAATCCTATCATATATAATAAAAGGCCAGCCACCATAAGCATAATAGCCAGAACGACCAGAGACCAGAACTACCTGGCCCCTCACCGGGTTGGCCCCGCCCCCAAGCAAGTGGTTACAGGTGATCAGGCAGGCAGGCAGAGTGGTTAGGGATGAACAGGTAGGCAGACCAGTGGTTAGGGGTGATCAGGTAGGCAGGCAAGTGGTTAGGAGTGATCAGGTAGGCAGGCAGAGTGGTTAGGGGTGAACAGGTAGGCAGACCAGTGGTTAGGGGTGATCAGATAGGCAGATGGCCCCTCGTGGGGCTGGCCCTGCCCCCCAGCAAGCAGTTAGGGATGATCAGGCAGGCAGGCAGAGTGGTTAGGGGCAATCAGGCAGGCATACCAGTGGTTTGGGGCAATCAGGTAGGCAGACGGCCTCTTGCAGGGCTGGCCCTGCCCCCAAGCAAAGAAAGAGGGAAGCCCAGGCTAGCCAAGTCATTGCACCCCACGCCTGTCACCTGCAAAGGAAAGCCACTGGTGGTAGGGGAGGGAGGGCAGCGCTGCACAGATGGCAAGCAGTGGCAGTGGCAGGGGTGGGGCCAGCTGCCTGCAGCCAGGGGAAGGAATGCCCTGATCTCAGGCCAGGCCTGAGGGGTCCCAGATTATGAGAGGGTGCAAGCCTGGCTGAGGGATACCCCCCCCCCCCCAGTGCACAATTTTTCATGCACTGGGCCTCTAAGGCTAATATGCAAATTGACTGAACAGCAGAACGATCAGTCGCAATGATGTTCACTGACCACCAGGGGACAGATGCTCAATGCAGGAGCTGCCCCCTGGTGGTCAGTGTGCTCCCACAGGGGGAGTGCCTCTCAGTCAGAAGCCAGGCTCATGGCTGGTGAGCACAGCGGTAAGGATGTCTGACTGACAGTTTAGGCCCGCTCCCCATGGAGGGAGCTATGTGCCTAATGTGACAGTTTAGGCCCCCCGCCGTGTGCTCAAATTTCGTGTACTGGGCCTCTACTACATAATAAAATTGTTACTTAAATCAATAGCAAACATAATGAATGTTTGTATGCCTCACTATATGGAGACAAATTTAGCTATCTAATAAAGCCCATTTACAAGTGGACTCTAGATGGATTAAAGACTTATGCATGATAGATAAAACTTTTAAATTAATGAGAGAAAATATATAAGAACATGTTTGTGGTCTTGTTGTGTGGAAAAACTTCTTAAAGGGAACACACAATACAATGTATAGATGATGTGTTGTAGAATTGTGCACCTGAAATCAGTATAATTTTGTTAGCCAATGTCATGCCAATAAATTCAACAAAAAGGAAAAAAAAAAAAGCCCCAAATCATAAACTACAAAATTTTAAATATTGGTTTTTTTACTCAATGGAATACATCGTGGATGAAGTTTACAAATGAATAACAAGTTAGAAAAGATATTTTCTATTTTTAAAAAATAACAGGAAACGAATATGTAGAATATAAAGGGTTTCCTGAAAATGAACAAGAAAAAGTCAATAACACAAAAGGAAAATGGCCGGTCTGGGAAGAAGAAATCCTAAAGGCTAGCAGCATATGATGATATGCTCTGATTCATTATCAACCAGAGAAGCACAATCAAAATGACCAAAAAATGTCACTCTGTACCTGTGTATAGATATTAAGATTTTTTATTTATTTATTTTTTTAGTGTTTCCAGGTATAATTGAGGGTATGGAGGTGCTGCACTGCTGCTCATTTGCCTGGGTCTCAAGGGGAACAGTTGCTTTTTGTAATTGAACAGAGAAACTTGGCAAAACCAGAAACAACTTTGGGCCCTTCTGGCCTCATCCTGGACCTAGAGGAAAGACAGGGTGTGGTTCAGCTTATTTGACCTTTTCTTTGGGATAGGTCACCCCTGCTCCCAGGTTCTAGGAGACCTGGGAGCCACCCCCACCCTCACTGCCTTCTGCAGTCAATACCTAAAGGGCGGGAAGATTCTGGAAGAGGCAGCCCCAGTCCCAACTGGTGTAAGACAGGGAGCTGGAACTCCAGAGCCCCAGGCCAGGGGAGGTAAATTAGAGTGGAATTGTGCAAGTACAGCATTCTTGCAGAAATTTCCCAATGCGTTAGCTACACACGTTATTCGGTAGCAGTTTGCCTCCTAGACATATATTTTGAAGGAATTTTCAGTCATTCCAAAAGGGGGTATGCAAGTGGATGCTGACCACAATATTATTGTACATAAAAGTGGGAGGTTGGAGAACATCTACAACCTGGGGAATGACTAGAGTAAACCTGATGGAGGACTTTGTGTTTAGATGACACCAACCAGATATTCACAAAGCAACATGGATGCCTGGTGACATTAGTAAGAGATTGCAATCTACAGCAGAGTGTAATATGCAGTCATGTTCATATATAAACAGTACACATTATACAATTTACCAACATAATGGTGTACTGTAGCTATTAGAGTCATTGACCATAGAGAAAGGAATGGAGGAGGGGATGATCGTAACAAGAAAAAGTAAGTTTTAAAAATATGTGTCTGAGGGAAGAAAACATCATTAAAAAGATCCGCTTCCTGCCCAGCCGGCATGGCTCAGTGGTTGAGTGTCGACCTATGAACCAGAAGGTCACGGTTCAATTCGTTCAATTCTCAGTCAGGGCAAATGCCTGGGTTGTGGGTGGGCTCGATTCCCGGTTGTGAGTGTGCAGTAGGCAGCTGATCTATGACTCTCTCTCATCATTGATGTTTCTATCTCGCTCTCTCCTCCTTTCCTCACTGCAATCAATAAAAATATATATTTTTAAAAAAGAGCAGCTTCTAAAGAGATCAGTAATGATAGTAGCCGATGCTTCTACACTTTATTGCAACAAATCACAGTGTTTCTGTTATTTTGCCCCCATGGACCTGCGTGATGGTTAAGGATTTATCATGCTGTGCATTTGCTCACTTCATTCCCAAGTCCTTGCAAACCCCTGACTCACTCCAGGAGCCATGATGCAGCTCCTTAGTAAGCAGTTTAAGGAAGGAAGAACTTTTAATTAGGTGGTTAGATAAAATTTCTGACTCACAATGGCTTATGTAAGCTTTCTGCTCTGCAGTAATTTCTACTACTAAGGGAATCCACTGGGATTAATTCTCTCTGATAGCCTAATAAATAAATGCATGTATCAGAGAAGCATTTTTCCTTTTATCCACTCTTCTAATTCATTTACCCAAATGTAACAACTCTGCAAACAATTTTGCAAAAGCTTGTCACATGCTTATTTTTCTCCCTCTAATACTATTTTATGAATATAATAGTTATTTCCTCATCTTCCTGGTTGTGAAAATTTAAAATTTTTAATTAGATTTGCTCTTTTGATGAGGACTCTCATAATTTTCAAGTAACAACTATTACATTTTTTATGAAAGAGATGTATGATTGTTATAATAAATTTGGTATACATGTGTAGGAGGCATAACTTGGATTGTTATAACTGAGTGGAAGTTTTTGTTGTTAATTTTCTGTAATTTATCTAATTTTATATTTCATAGGCAACATATTCTATTCCATTTCAGGATATTCATGCCGGCCCAGAAATAATTTTTGTTCAGAAAAATTCCAATATTATCTCAATTATTAGCAACTTTAAAGCTTTGCTTTTAAATACTCTTCTTTGGAATTTATTACCCCCCCACACACAACAACCTGCTCCAGTCTGAGGTGCTTTTTCTTTGCTATGCTTTCCCTGGGGGTGTTAGGCTAGCATCACCACCCTGCTCTTCAGAGACAAGCATCCATATCTTTCTTGCACCAGGCCTCTAGCAATCCTATATAATAAAAAGGTAATATGCAAATTGACCATCACATCCTCACAAGATGGCTGCCTATGACCAGGCTGGCAGGGGGGTTAGTGAGGGATGATCAAACGACTGAACAAGCAGGCTATGTGAGGCGACCAGGACAGTTGGGGGGGGGGCAACCAGGCCAGCAGGGGGGCATTCGGGGGTGACCAGGCTGGCGGGGGGGGGGGGGGCAGTTAAGGGCAACCAGGCTGGTGGCGGGGCAGTTAAGGGTGACCAAGCTGGTAGGGGGGTGCAGTTGGAGGTGACAAGGCCAGCGGGGGTGGCAGTTGGGGGTGATTAGACTGGCAGGGCGGGCAGTGAGGGGTGACTAGGCCTGTGGGGGAGGCAGTTAGGAGTGAAAAGGCAGGCAGGCAGGTGAGCGATTAGGAGCCAGCAATCCAGGATTGTGAGAGGAGATCAGGCCTAAACCGGCAGTTGGGCATCCCCCAAGAGGTACCGGATAGGAGAGGGTGCAGGCTGGGCTGAGTGGAACCCCCACACATGAATTTCAAGCATCAGTCCTCTAGTTTTATAATATCACTTAGTGTGTGGTCATCAAACTTTTTTCCTTGTCACACTATCCTTACCCATTTATTCTCCCATATGGATTTCATGATCACTGTATCAACTTCCAAAATAACCTTGGTTAATTATTTTGAAACTACATTGTACTTATAAATGTATTGGGGAGAATTCAAATCTTTACTACATTTTATTTTAAATTTATTTGGTATTATTTATATCCCTCACTCAAGAAGTTTCTTCTTAGTTATACTTTGTGTGCATTTGCAAATATAACTTTACTAGAGGCCTGGTACATGAAATTCTAGCACTTGGGGGCGGAGGGGGAGGGTTCCTCAGCCTGGCCTGCACCCTTTTACAGTCTGGGAGCCCTCGGGGGATGTCCAACTGAGGGTTTAGGCCTGCTCCATGCAGTCAGACATCTTTAGTGCTGCCACGGAGGTGGGAGAGGCTCCCGCCACTGCCACTAGGCTCACCAGCAGTGAGTCTGGCTTCTGGCTGAGCGACACTCCTGTGGGAGCGCATGACCATGAGGAGGCAGTTCCTGTGTTAAGCATCTGCCCCCTGGTGGTCAGTGCATGTCATAGTAACTGGTTGTTCCCTCATTTGGTCAATTTGCATATTAGCCTTTTAATATATAGGACTAGAGGCCCAATGCACAAAATTCATGCAAGAATAGGCCTTTGCAGCCCCAGCTGCCTTAGCCCTCACAGCCCTAGCTGCCTCCGCCCTCGCAGCCCCAGTTTCATCCGGAAGGTTGTCTGGACCGTCGTTCTGCTGTTTGGCTGTTCAGTTGATTTACATATTATGCTTTTATTATTATAGATTCCTCACCCATACACACACATGCACACATATGCTTACATACGTACACTGCTGAGAGGTATATACTATATATATATTTTTTTACAAAAATTTGAGCTAAAATACATTAAAGTAACTTGTACACCATTACTTGTAGCTATTAATACTGGTATTTGGATTCAAAACTCTGTCATTCTCACTGTATGATAAGTTTCCTGCCAATGCACCACATTGGATTTATGTGAAAACTAGAGTACAAATAGTGCTATGGTGATATCAGAGAGAAAGAGTAGTGCCTACTAAGAAATTCAAGACAGCTTTCTCTTTACAATTTCAGATGCTAAAAAAGGATTTCAGTAGATCAAAACTGAGGATATTTTCACCCTTTTTTAATCATTATAACTTTAGAATGCCATTAACATATATTTATCAAGATAATAGGCTGTTTGAGAAGTCATTGTGGCATCTGTAAAATCCACCCAGCCTAATAAGTCCTATAGATTTCTATACCTTCACTGCCCTCTCCTTAAACATTGCAATATTTCTATAACAAGGTAAGAAAGAGAGACCCTGGATGGGAACACCTATCAGAGAGAGAGGGATGCTTAAACCCCCCTCACAAAGAGGGAAACAGGAACACCCTCGGAGAGAGGGATCCTGGGCATGAAGTTAGAGAGAAAGATGCTGGAAATACCTATCAGAGAGAGGGATGAAAAAAAGTTACAGTGAAAAGAGTTCACAGCTATAACCCTTGCATTTTTTGGAAAAAAATACGTTGACTTTAGCAGACACTGAATTTATTGTTATCAGAAGTTTTCAAACCAAGCCAGGACAATAGTGCACTGGGGGAATTCAGCTATTCAGTGGAGGATGGGATTAGATATCTTCTGACACTATATCTATGATTATATATTGTACATATAGAAAAATTCCACTCACAGTTTCCTATTTTCTGTTAGGATAATTTCACTCATGTTCAGCACTGATTCAAACTTCAAGGCTTTTGAGACCAGAACCAACACCCCTTTCAAAATTCAAGGGTTTTATTCCTTCTTTTATCCCCTTGGCTAACACAACTTCCTGTTTTGAAGAAGGGGAAAAAAAAGCCCAGAGGTATCACACACATCAAAGGGCCCTTGAAATGTAATATTCTGATGAGTTAAGAAGTAAAGCAGTAAGAAATAAGTATGGATTAAATGTCTCCAAAAAATGGGTGTTAAAAATTGATGGACCAGAACTGGGCAAGCACACTGAAGATTTGGCCAAGGCCCTGATATTTGAAATATTCTTTGTTACACTAGACAAAATCAACCCCGCATAGTGTCTCAAAAGATATTGCTGCTACAGTTTGGCAAAGAAACCCATAAATACAAAGTCCAAGCTTTCAAGCAGTTGCTTCAGTTCAGAAACAAAATACAGTCCAATTTCGTCTAAGTGAATGAGGGTTTCCTGGACCACTTCCAATTGGGGGAATCAATTTGGGGAAAAAACAAACACACAGGTGTGGAAAAGAGCATCCCTGATATAATTATTCTAATCAACGTGACAACTCATGCTTCAATTGGCTCTAGTATATTGTTGTGTACCTGTTGGGTTTGGTTTGTTGTTGCTTTTCCACAAGGGAATATATCACTTTGTATATATTGATCTTTCTAAAATAACAGTATTACTGTTAGGGCCAATATCTTGCTCCTTCCCTCACTGATTACCTTCTTTATTCTCCCCTTTCATGCACTTTCTTTGCTACCCTGTCCCTATTCACTGACCTCTCTCCTATATTCTTTATGATCTCATGTGATGCATTTATTTTCTTTTTCCTTTTTTATTGCCTGAACCCAGGCATGGCAGTAGGATCTTCAGCAGCAATGCTATACTATACTGTGAAGTGAACTTGAGGATGAAAGCCAAGCACTGAAAATGACAGTAAAGGAACCCCCGTTATTGGGGATTAGCGAGCCACCATGACAGTCCTAGACAGATCCTTTTAAACTCCTTTTATTTGCTAGTGACATAAACAATCTTATATAATAAAAGCCTGATATGCAAATTGTTCCCTCGGGTTGTTGTTCGACAGAGAGTTTGACTGGGAGACCAGGCTCGCTATGACATGCGCTGACTACCAGGGGGTGGTGATGAACATGGTGGGTGATGGGGACCTCTCACTGGCTACCTGGGGGCAGGGGTGATGGGGATGGAGATGCTGTGAGAATGCGGGGTGTCTGCTGAGCCACTCTCACTCCCCCTGCTACCCTACCCCAGGAGGCCAGTGCTCATGTGCCAGGGAAGCCCGGGCGCTCAGATGCTAGGCACTGTGAGGAGCCTGCCCCACAACCATGCGACCTCTTCTGGGTGAGCTAGGCCACAGCCACTGGGACTGCAGGGGCTGGTCAGGCTCTTCGTGGGTTCGCCCAGGAGCTGGTCTGCAAGGCCAGATGGGAGAGAGCACGCTGCCCTCCCAGCTTCTGTGCTGGTGGGCCAGAGACCCACGCTGTGCCCTGGCCATGCTCCCTGCATCTCAATGCGTCAGTGCCATGACTCAGGCAGAGGGGGGCACATTGGGTCCCCGGGGCCCAGGTGCTGCCCAGGGCCCAGAGGTCAGCTGGAACCTGCCCTTCCACACCAGGCACTTTTGCTTCGATCGCTGACCAGGCCTAGGGACCATACCCATGCGTGAATTTCATGCAGTGGGCGTCTAATGTTTTAAATAAAATTACTGTTGAGTTTTCAGTTAACTACAACCAAACTTCATTGTAATTGACCTATCAATAGGATCAGAAAATTAACTAGAAATAATCCCTATATATTTCTCAAACTCAACCCAGGTGACCTCTAATCTGGGACACAGTCACTGATCGCAGAAAACAGGTTACATTCTCCTTTCTCTGTACTGTCGGCAACAACATTTACAGAAGTATTATGATCACTGGATTCTTTGTCTTTCTCCCTCGCTGTATAAGACTGGGGTACCCAGAAAATTAACATAGTGACAGAGGCCCTGGAATGCAGAAGGCAACCAATAGATGGTGAGTTGCCCGGCCAGCATGGCTCAGAGGTTGAACATCTTCCTATGAACTAGGAGGTCACGGTTTGATTACTGGTCAGGGCACATGCCCAGGTTGTGGGCTTAATCTCCAGTGGGGGGCATGAAGGAGGCAGCCAATCAATGATTCTTTCTCATCATTGATGTTCCTATTTCTCTTTCACTCTACCTTCCTCTCTCAAATAAATAAAATGTATTAAAAATAGATGCTTAGTTAATTTATTAATAGAAAAGTCCAAGAAAGTAGGCAAGCCAGTAGTCCATTACAGAAAAGTGTGGTAGCCTGTAATGTGACTTACACTGCTGGCAAAACAGTGCCAGTGATGAGCACAAGGGCTCTGGGGGAGAACCCGAATACCAAAGAGGCTTCCCAGGCAGTGCAGTGGGAAGGCAGAGAGGCGGGCATGGGGGCTGATGCGGAAATGGACAGCTGGTTACCGGACCGAGGCAGAAGCATGTTGATGGCAATCAGCCTAGAAGGTTATGCAGCTTTAGTTAGAGTGCCTTTGATTCCTTCAAGGGTTAGAATGTTGGAACGTGATTGGCACAAAAATAGGACATTTAAGATAAGAAATTCTGAAATATTTATATTTTTTAATGTCAGTGCTTGCCTGCTCTAATGCCATTCTGCTTGTAGCAATGCTAAATTGATAACAAAAGAACTTCCTAGTCCATTCCCTAAACCAACAAAAACCAGCCATCTTCGTTATGATTCCGAAATATGTAGTTACTTCAGAATGTTGCCCGAATTGGTTTTCACTTCATTCTATATGTGTGTTGTATAGAATCCCATATCTTCCATGACATAAGTCACCATCCAGATCAGGAAAAACAAATGCTACAAGTATGTTTTTATCCCCCAGTCTCTCTCTATGCATGCCAACCTCACTAATCAATTAACACTTTTTTTTTTTTGCCACCATGAAAGAATTTGGCCTCAAAGTCCTTTATTAACTCTGCACACAAGGAAAATGCTTCAATATTCCAGAATAGAAAAACAAGATAAACCTTTTTTATTTTTTGCCATCCCTTTGCCGTATATTAAATGCCACCAAGTCTATATCTTCACTAGTTCTCTTTCCTGCTTTATGCCCCAAATTAATGTCTGAAACGAATTTAGTCTTTTCCTCTCACCCTTACCTTTCTTCTCCTATGTTTTCTCTCTGGCCATCACAAATGATACCATCATCCTTTCGGTGGTCTAAGCAACAATCTCAACATTAACTTTGGCTCATCTTTTCCTCTCATTCCCACTTTTAATCAATTATAAAAATCTTGTCACTTCCCGGTCTCCCACTACTCTCCTGTTACTATTTTGATTCAGGGTTCTGGGATTGCTTGCCTCAATTAGTAAAGCCGATTAATTTTGGTCATTTTTTATTAATCCTCCATATTGAAACCAGAGTGGTATTTCTAAAACACACGTCTCTGCTTTTTGCTCTGTTAAATTTCCCTATTGCCCTTCAATTGAAATCCAATTTTATAATAATGTTCGTAAGCACCTTCATGATCTTCTTACCTTCTACACTTCTCCCATCCTTCCCATCCCCATTCAACTCTATGTTCCAAACTCTTCCAATATTTTGTGCACAGTGTTTCTTCTACCTACTAACTCTTCTTCATTTCTTTTTTTAAAAAAATATATATTTCATTGATTTCAGAGAGGAAGGGAGAGGGAGATAGAACATCAATGATGAGAAAGAATCATTGATCTGCTGCTCTTCTTCAGTTAGTGATGCCTAGTTTGCATGTCATAGACTTTGGTGTCCATATGGTCTTTATTAATTTACTCTATAAACACATTTGAGCATGTATCATGTGTCTGGGCATTGTTCTGGTGAACAAGAATAAAAGCAATATTATTCTCACATGGGCACAACTATAAATTTACTGGGAAGATATCAATAATTGTGCAAATATTTACTTATAATAACTATGAGATAAAATCTAATTTTGAAACATTATACCAGTAACCTTTGTATCTACTAACCTTAGGTGAGTTTCCAAAAATATGTAAACCCAATGCTAGCAGGTATCCCATTACATGGTGAAAGTGCATAAATGGATCTTGACTATGTGTGTGTGTGTGTGTGTGTGTGTGTGTGTGTGTGTGTGTGTGTGTCCTCTGATCTTGGTAAACAGAACTCATGGGAAGGGTGAACCAATATTTTTTTTTTCCTAAGAAACTGAGGACATTGTTGAGAAGGAATAGAATTAAATAGAAACTGCTTTTCTTTGGGAACTAACATTCAAGAAACTTGTCAGAGATGACAGAGAAAGATCTTCAAGTGGAACACACTGTGAGGGAACTGAGTCTGAGCTACTAAACTGGTCACTAAACAAGGGCTGAGTATTCATGAGACTAACATAGTTCTGAAAGAACATATAAACTTGGAGCCTCTGTGTGCCTGAGAGTGTAATCTTAGGGAACATGAATATAATCTTGTGGCTCAGTTATGGGCTAACAGCAACCTGAGCCAGAAGGATATAACTGTAGCCCTCTGTGTGTGACCCATGTTTCACGGGGATACCAGTTGCACAACCCAATTCGTGCTATGAGAGTACTGCCTGAACATCTCATTATCTCTTAAGCCAGGCCTTTGGAATGACTCCTGCAGACTGAATAACTCTTGGGGGACTTGGGTGATTTAGAAAAACAGTCTTAAGAGAAAGATAGGAAACTTCCTGTAAAGAAAAGCATGTGCAAAAATAATTGTGACATCATAGTTTTTTGTATTCCAAATTAGTGAAGTAGAATGTAGCAACTGAATTATGAATTGGGAAAATTTCGATAGAAAGGTACAAATAGCACAAGCCAATATACATACATTTTCCTCTAGGAAATGGGGAGCCAGAGATATGCTTGAACAGGGGATTGTTGTGATTAGACTTGTGTATAAGGTATATAATTCTGTGCACATGGGATGAATATGCAAAGGGGTGAGACATCTATACTAATAAAAGGGTAATATGCTAATTAGACTGGATGTCTTCCGGATGTACTTCTGGACAAAGCCACGGTGGTGGGTGCTGAGGCAGAGGCAGTTGGGGGTGATTGGGCCAGCAGGGGAGGGCTGTTAGGGGGCAATCAGGCTGGCAGGGGAGCAGTCAGGGGGCGATCAAGCCAGCAGGCATAAGTGGTTATGAACATCAGGCCAGCAGGCAGAGGTAGTTAGGGGTGATCAGGCAGGCAGGCAGGCAAATGATTAGGAACCAGCGGTCCCAGATTGGAGAGGGTGCAGGCCAGGCTGAGGGAACCCCTCGCCCTGTGCATGAGTTTCGTGCACCAGGCCTCTGTTGTAGGATGAATAGGCAAAGGGGTGAGCATCAGAAAGAACAGGGGAGGGCTATTTCTATAGTCACAAGGTAAGATTGTTTGCAATGAGCTACTTCCTATCAAGAGAATCACCTTCCGTTTTCTCTATAATATCTAATATGTAAGGTAGTTATAGAAAATAGAGAAGCAAACAAAAACAGAACAGAACCTAAACAAACATTGTACAACTTACAAAAATATGAGAATCACCCTAGGGGTTATCCCTCTACTTCTGTCCTCAGTCTATCTCAAAAAGAAGAGCTATAGAGAAGCTTATTATTACTAGAGGTATTTGGAGGATGTAAATGGAGAGACTGACTGAATTCAACAAAACCTCCGGGAATGTCTGTATCAGGTCTCTCATTTGCAAAAGGAGCGATCCAAGCATTGGGGGTGGGGGGGTTGGGGGGTGAGGGGTCGTGGCAGATTTGGAACTAGAGCCAAAATATTTTGAGTCTTAATAAAATCATCTTGCAAGGCATCCCTTTGAGAAGGCAGGGTATCTGGGAGAGAGTGAACCATGCAGACTCTGAAAGGAGAAAGTGCTGATCTTTTGTTTTCTCGGGGCCAGGCTCCATAAACTGTAATTGGGTGGATCTGGAACTGTTCTCAATTTCTCTGCCGCTACTAAAGGCAGAGCAAGGCTCCTCTGTTGACACTGATGATCAGAACGCTAGCAGAGGGCAGCAAGAAGTGCTTCTGCACGCCTCTCCTGAGAAAAAGCATGCCTGCCTTCCTGGGCACAAGGGAGAAAATCCAGCTCATTAAAAAAGGAAAGTTTCCTCTGACATTTTGCTCCCCTCCTTGCACGTTTCTCCTCTTGTCTTCATTTCTCAGCCTGACCCTCTCATCTCACCTTTGCTCAGAGGGTCAACATAACTTCATGGTTGACACTGATTTTTCTAACAGCAACAATTTTAACCCAGTAAAGAGTATACCCAAAGCACAAAAGGTATCAAATTAAAGTGCTTCTCCAACATCTTGATACTGTGACTAATTCTCAAAGGCATCAAGTGAGGAACAGTGTTGTTTTGTTCTTGGCTTTTGTAACTAAGTAGATGCTCACCTGCCCTGGTTTCACCTCTTGGGTTTTTATGAGTAATCACTTTTAAAATAGGATGTTTCCCAGTCAAAGATTCACCTCTGTGCATTTGTTCTATAACCTAATATCTGTCTTCATATCTTTGCTGCTATAATTAGCTTCCTGGATAATGTTGTATAAAATCAAGTGCACTCAAAGATCCACCTCTCTGCTTTAACGTATTATTCCTTAAATCTATCATGAGATGTTTCAAACATAATTAAAAGTAAGAGTATAGCCCTGGCTGTCTGTTCAGCAGTTAGAGCATTGGCCTGAGAAGCAACTAATTGATGTGTCTCTCTTACATTGATGTGTCTCTCCCCCTCCCTTCCACTCTCTCTAAAAAATCAATGGAAAAAATATCCTTTGGTAAGGATTAAAAACAACAAAAAATACAGAGAAGAGTAAAATTAATAACCATTAATAATTTTACCTATGTTCAGTTTACATCAACTCTTATCAAATCTATTTCATCTATATCACTCTTGTTCCTTTCCCTCATCCCATGTTTTATTTTAAAGCAAATCCCAGATTTATATATTTTCACCTGTAAGTATTTTAGCATATATATCTAAGAGAAGGAATCTTAAAAAAATGAATTTATGCTACCTAAAACAATTATGTCCTTTCTATGATCACATTTATATCAATTATTAAAATAATTATTTAAAATTGTATTTACTTAATTCAGATTCAAGAAAGGTCATTTGACTATAATAGTTGACTTGTCTTCCTCCAATCTATAAATTATTCATTATTTTTTTCCATTGAATTTTTTAAGAAACTGAATCTTTGGCTTGTAAATTTCCCCACAGTCTGAATTTTGATGACCACATTTCCCATAGCATGGTTTCATTTTTTTTCTCTATCTCTATCATTTTCTAAAAATTAACCAGGTTTTGATAAGGATATTTAATCAGATTTAGGTTTGATCTTTCTGAAAATCATACTTGTTTAGATGGTGTCGTATACTTACATTAGGAAATACATAATACCTGGTTGTCTTTCTTTTTAATACGGTGTTTAAGCCCTCCATATTGATTTTGTTCACAACCTGGGTTATTTAATTTGCATTAATTAACATTAAAAGTTCTATGGCTAACCTTAACTGCTATTTTATACAGTGAATTATATTGCAAAATTTGACCAAAGAGATGTAAATGATGGAGAATGGAGAGGGTGGATTAAGAATCTTGAAAAGCCCTGGCCGGTTTGGTTCAGTGGCTAGAGCGTCGGCCTGCGGACTGAAGGGTCCCAGGTTAGATTCTGGTCAAGGGCATGTACCTTGGTTGCGGACACATCCCCAATAGGGGGTGTGCAGGAGGCAGCTGATCAATCTTTCTCTCTCATTGATGTTTCTGGCTATCTATCCCTCTCCCTTCCTCTCTGTAAAAAAAATAAATCAATAAAATATATTTTAAAAAAAGAATCTTGAAAGGATTAATTTATATTTCAAATCCTAACTCTTAAAAAATATATGCAACTGTCAAGTGTACTATTAACTCTGGGGTTGGTGTCGTGAGTGCCTATATAGACCATGCTTGTTGGTCTAATCATAGTTACACTTTTTAAAAAATATATATTTTATCGATTTTTTACAGAGAGGAAGAGAGAGTGATTGAGAGTTAGAAACATTGATGAGAGAGAAACATCGATCAGCTGCCTCCTACATACCTCCTACTGGGGATATGCCCACAACCAAGGTACATGCCCTTGACCGGAATCGAACCTGGGACCTTTCAGTCTGCAGGCTGACGCTCTTTCCACTGAGCCAAACCAGTTAGGGCCATAGTTATACTTTTATTACATCCCAAAGGAAGATGGATTTGTGTTGATGTTGGAGATAGAAGTATCCAATCATGTTTCTGTAGAATATGTTAAACACACACACACACACACACACACACACCGTACACTATGTGCATGCATGCAAATCAATATATACTTGTTTTCCTAGTTATTGAATTTATTGGGGTGACACTGTTTAACAAAATTACACAGGTTTAGGTGCACAATTCTATAAAATATGATCTGGACACTGAACTAATATGTGTGTTCACTACCCCAAGTCAAGTCTCTGTCCATCAACATTTATCCCGCCTAAAACATTCATTTATTTGCCTCCTCCTTGTCATTATTTTCCTTTCAAGGACAATCGCTATTCTGAATTCTAATAACATGCATTAGTTTTGCTAGTTTCACACTTTATATAAATGGAATTATACACATTATACTTTTTGCATCTGGCTTGTTTTGCTCAACATTTTGATCACATCTCTGTGTTAAAATGTCCCATTCAAATATTAGTAAAGTTATTGTATATTGGTTATTATATATAATTATCATACATAGGTATATGTATCTGCCAAAACACAAGTTAAATGAATATTGTCTCTATATTGAATATCCAGAAAGGTCAGCGGTTTTCAATATTGTAAGGTAGTTATGCCTCCTCCTCCCTCTATAAAACACAGCTCTCAATGGGTGAGTCAAGTCTTATATTAGTATATTACAATAATCTTTTAATGGGATATAAATCTTTTGGTTTTGAAATACCATTTTAAAGTTGTCATTAAAACATGATAGATTACCAGTTCTTAAGACATTTAATGACTCAGTGTGAAATTGACCCAGTTGCCTGGTTGATAAGAGAGCAACCTATTTATATCTCCTTAATGAACATTAAATGTCTTTCTGGAGTGATGAAGTAGGGGATGGTAATACAAGAGGTCTGAAGATGGCAAAGGGAATTGGGCATTTCTGTAGGGGTCACCCACCCCCTCCTCTTGGGTCCCATAAGTGGAACCACATATTTTGATCATCTCTTTTGGGAAGGTTAGTATTTCCCAGAGTACAGATAAAATATCCCTACTTTCAAATAGACTACACCAGCTTCCTATCACCTGAAATATAAACCTAGGCTATATTTTTGAATATTTTCTCCCCCTTATTTCTATTTGCAATGAAGCATTAAGTTCTGTCCATACTATGGCCATGATATTGCTCCCCCCTTTAAATTCTCACTGCCACTTGCCACAATAAGGTGTTTAGCTCTGCCATATACCATCATTGCAGTCTTGTTTCTTAAGTGGCCTGTCTAATTCATCTCTCTAGCTCATCCCATCCATGTTTGAAATAAAGCCACCTGGTAAGTCTCATGTCTGACACTAACAATGATCACATCACTCCTTGTGTAAAAACTTTACATTAACTCCTCATTGTCTGACTAGTCAAATCCAAGTAGTTGACCATGCATTTGAACTGATAATGCCTCTCCCGCCTAGTTTCGCTTCATCCTCTCACTCTAAGATCCAAATCAGTGTGTAAAACTTTGTGTTATTGTTGCTCAAACAGGCTTGAGGAATATGCAACTTCCAATTTTAATGGTGGCTTATCAAGACAATGATTCTCTAATGGAGGGGGAAGGGAACAGAAGGTTAGATCACAATATCCAGAGAGATATATCTCTTCTTCACACCTTACGGGTTCCTCTCTTTCCACTTCTTCCCACTCTTCCCGCTCTCTTCAAACTTGCTCTATTCAAGCAGCCTACAAATGACCTTCCCTCCATTTCTCTCCATCCAAACATGAGACACCTTAGATGCCTCATTAAATGATATAATGATTGATTGAACAATAAAATGCAATTTTACAAACATTGTGTTATAAATCATATTATTGAAAATTTTAGTAGAGAACATTAGCTGTTCACCAAAAGCCACTCTCTCTTTTGGAGTCCATTGAGAAGACATTTCCCCATTTCTCTAGCAGTGAGGCATAGCCTGGTGACTAAGTCTCATAGGAATACGAACAGATAATGCTATATGCCACTTCCAGATCCATAAACCCTTCAGCTATGTGCCTCTTGGCATACTCTTTCTGTGTTTTCTCCTCTGACAAGTAAGAGAGGAAGATGACAATGGCAGAGCCACTAGAGGAAAGGAGTTGAGGGGATTAGTATCATTCATGGTTATCTAGAAAAGAACTAGTAGGACATGCAAATATATATATGTGTATATATATATATACACATATATATATACACACATATATATACACATATAATATGTGTATATATATGTGTGTATATATATATACACACATTAAATGTGATATGCTAGTAAGTTTTACTGAGATTGAAGTTAGTTTAGTACCTTTAGCAAGTTAAACACTTGTTAAAGTGTGGGTGATGCTTTAATTTGCCCAAGATGAAAACATTTTTCATGCTGTTATTTAAAGGTGAATATCCAGCAAGCTTTGTTTTGGATTATCACCACTTTGAAATTAGTGGAGCAAATTTCACTGCTTTTAAAAATGTTATGATTTTGGATTAAATGTTTACAAAACAGATGGCCGTTAGCTTGGCTCTCTTGAATGTAGCTCTCAATTAGTTAGGAGGTCAAAGATGCATCAGTCACAAGGTTTTAGGATGTAAACCTCAAAATTGTGAACGCAACTGCTTGCTTGATTTGGTTGATATCCAGCCAAAACCTGTGAGCTCATATTCACTGGTATTAACTATATTTACTACTACCAGAATAAAATTCAAATCATTCAGTGTGTTGCCCTAATAATAATCCTATATGACTAGGGGCTGCTTCTTCAACATTATTTCCACCTAATTTATAATCAAGATGTTCAATTAATAATTTCAGCACTTTACAGAGTGTTAAGTCAGCTGAAAAATATGTGATTTTTCCACTTTTCATTTTTCACAATGCTGAGGAATGCATAATAACCTGACAAAATGGGGATGCCAGGAAGCAACGATTATTAACAGACTAATGGGAAAAGGAAAGGATTTTAAAAGAAAAGCTGAAACGTTGATTGAGTTATGTAAAAATGTAAAGGCATAAAACTCCTGCAAATTATAGCAGCCATGTCTACAGCACTCTATTTCAGTGTTTAAATATTCCTTTGGAAAAGAGAATTGACCCAGAAATATGAAAGACAGTTACTTCTTTGGGTGATTTCACCAAAGAATCTGCTAAAGGTCTGCTGAAATTCCTACATTAGTGCTGGTTTTGTTCATGTTTCTTCGGACTGTGGCTGTTTCTTTCTCCATATGCCCTCTTGGGCTCTATTTGCTACATTTTTACACTATCCAATTAATGAATATTAATTTAGGTTAATTCAACTCATTGTTAATTTGACTAATAGTTTTGTCAATTATTTCTTTCAGTGCTAAAGAGATGAAAAGAGAATAAAACAAGTAATGTAATAATGGTTACAGTTTCACTATGCTAAGTGCTTTACCTGCACTTATTTCATTGAATTCTCATGATCCAATGAGGTAGACACAAACAAAACTATAAAAGTGAAGAATCAGGAATGTTAAGTTTAAACTGTGTTTTAAACCTGAGTCAATGGGAGAACCAAATTTTTAAATGGATAATAGCTATTGGGAGCAGTGACTAGTCTAGTCTGACTGAAGGATATAGACAGTGTACAGAGTTTTAAGAGGTAAACATAGCAGAGAACTTGAAGGCATTCTACCACATGTACTATTATAATAAGCCCGTACAAATAAACACTTGGCTCAAAAAGATACACTGACCCCATTATTAGGTCTTAAACTACTGAATGATTTGAATTAAAGTGATACACAGTTGCCATTTTAGCATCTGAGGGAGAATAAGTAAAATAAGACATAGCCTAATATTCACCATTTGTATTATATTGGGAACATATAATTAATCAAGCTCCATGAGAGAACAGAACACAGAGGTAGCCCCCTTAATGGAATCACTTATGTACTGGCAGGCCTAGATGAAACACCATCTGTGGATAAGCACCAGAAGTGGGAGTGGGGACTGGAGGAGCTTGTGGGGAGGAACCTGCAGCACACTGGACACTCAGGAGAAGGGAGATAAAAGTAATTGTCAAAGGGAGTCATGAGGTAACATGTCTACCCAGTGACAAAGTATCCAGGTTCTGTTCTGTTTCTTGTAGACATCAAGGTTTATGGCAGCAGGAGAAGGCTACTTCAGAAAATTACAAATTTAGTTATGTAAAAAAATAATATTGAAGAAGCAGCCCCTAGTTATAGAGCATCCTTACTTCACAGTTCCAGTCTTGCCTGGGAGATTCAGAAATTATTTCATTCTTCCTAATTTAGGTTTAGAGTAGTGTTGCATGGCATAACTAGTCTGGGGCACAGTCACCACTTGAGCAAAATATTAACAAACAAACAAGCGACTGACACACAATCACCAGAGTTAAAAGTTTCCCCCGACCCCTACCCCAGAGAAGGAATAGTTAGAACTGTTAAAGAATTCAGAAAAATGACATATCCAGGTGGCAGAATAAAAAAGTTTGGAGAGCAACTATCTCAACTCTCTATTTTTATATTGCGGGGATTTTATATTTAGGAATTAGGAAGCTGAAACACAGAAAAGCTTAATGACTTACATGAAGTGACAGCAAACTAATAACTATTTTCAGACAAATACTCCACTATGATACACTGTCTCTAAAATAAGCCTAAAGAAATACTGTTTTCCCCCCTAAAGATATGAGGAAAGTATGAGGATTTTATGTTAAAGCTATAAAACTTACTGTTGATGCTGCATCAACCTTGTATATCATTGTCTTGTATAGAATATAATAAAAATTAATTTTCTTGGTATTTAAGAAGCCAGAAACTCCTTGAAAGGTAAAACAAGAGATACCAGTGAATGAATCTGTTGAATATATTTCAGTGCTTATTGTACTAAAATATCAAAACCTTTAACTGAGTAGGGAATGCTGTGGACTTTTTTATTTGAGAAATAATTAATTAAAATATTTTTATTGATTTCAGAGAGGAGGGAGAGGGAGAGAGAGATAGAAACATCAATGATGAGAGAGAATCATTGATCAGCTGTCTCTTTCACCTCCCCCACTGGGTCAGCAACCCTGGCATGTGCCCTGACTGAGAATTGAATCATGACCTCCTGGTTCATAGGTTGACACTCAAGTGGCTGTGCAAAATATTCAATTTTTGATAGACATCTACAAAGGTGGAAATTACTTTTTGTTGTTGTTCTATCTTTATTTTTAATATTGGATTTATTGGGGTGACATTGGTTAAGAAAAATCACATAGGTTTCAGATGTACAATTCTATAATATACATCTGTATATTGTATTATGTGCCCACACAATCAAGGTCAAGTTTCCTTCCATCACCATTTATTACACCATTTAGCTTCTTCTACCTCCCCCAAACCCCTTCGTTTTTGGTAATCACCATACTGTTGTCTGTGTCTATGATTTTTTGTTTCTTAATCCCTGTACCTTTTTCATCCAGATTCCACCCCTCTCCCTGCTAATAGCCATCAGTCTGTTCTCTCTATCTATGAGTTTGTTTCTATTTTGTTTGCTAGTTTATTTTGTTCATTAGATTCCATATTTAAGTGAAATCATATGGTATTTGTCTTTTTTTGTCTGACTTGTTTCACTAAGCACAGTGGTCGGCAAACTCATTAGTCAACAGAGCCAAATATCAACAGTACAATGATTGAAATTTCTTGTGAGAGCCAAACTTTTTAAACTTAAACTTCTTCTAACGCTGCTTCTTCAAAAGAGACTCACCCAGGCCATGGTATTTTGTGGAAGAGCCACACTCAAGGGAACAAAGAGCTGCATGTGGCTCTCAAGCTGCAGTTTGCAGACCATGGATTAGCATAATACTTTCCAGGTCCATTTTATGCAAACTCAGCTCAGCTGTTTGGAATTAGTTTTTAAAATATGGCCTCAATTGTATTCAAAGATGGCCAGGTGAGAGTGATATATTTCCCCCCAAATATTAATATTTTCTATTCTGTTAACAGACCGTTCAAGTAAAATTTAAGGGGTGCCAAAAGTCTTCAGCATTCCAAAAATCTTTCCCAACAATGTAAACATTGCTTGAGATGAAATCTTTTTACATTTCCACTTTGGAACTCAAAGTATTTTGTTTTCCTGAGTTCTCTTTTGAAGTCCAAATAACCTCTTTGAGTTAATACTTTAAGCCCCTTATTAGCTAAAAATCCCCTGGTATTATTTAAGCAGGAGCTTGGAGCATATAGCTACCTAAGGGTACAAAAAGGGGAAATAGGGGTACCAAGGTTAGGAAGAGACATACTGAGAACTTGGGAGCTGAGGATTTCAAAAATGAGTGTCCATGGTGGCAGCATTTTGCTTGGGGCTCATTCTAACCTCAGAAAGGACATTATGGGTTGATAAGTACATCGGAGTGTTAGAATTTTTTCACAGTTGTCCTAAGTGGCATTAAATATCACAAGTACTTTAAATTAACTTCTTCCCCTACAAAATATGTTTAACAATTGCTTATGTGATGTGTGCCCTGACATTTTGAAGGATTATTCAAAATCTTTCTGTATTTAGTATAATGACTTCTAAAGCACTTATTATATTATGCCAGTAAAATGCAAACACTTTGTTCATCACTGTGGAGGTATTAAGATTGAATATGTGAAACTCAGAGGAAGGTGGTGACACAAATGAAGAAAGGAATACTGTTTGGAATTGAAGAAACCCAATCTCAATCTCTAATGACTCCTAAGGCAGGTGAGTAGATGTACTGAATGTTAAGTGAGATCCTTTATCTTTCTTAATATGTGTGTATACATCTCTCTCTCTCTCTCTCTCTATCTCTATCTATCTCTATCTCTATCTCTATATCTATCCCTATCTCTCTCTATCATCTTTAATCTATGTCTATAGTCATATCTGTGTATATGTATATCATCATATCTATACCTATATCTCTCTCTTCATGACTTTTGATAGCTATAGAGAGGTGGATGGTGGATATATGCCAAGGCAAACATCATTATTATTAAGACCTTTCATATTCTGCTGCTCCATTGCACCCTGAGGTCTAGATTTTGCCCCCATCACTCAATTGATGCTGGTTTTGTTATCAGTGGGTAATGGGCTTCTTATGATATCCTGAGAAAATAATTTTCTGAAGTTGCACAAGAGAATGAGATATTGTAAGAAGCTTTATTTCTGTGGAATCAAACCTCTGAGTTTCCAAGGCTCTATGTCCCATTGTCCCTCCCAAAGAAGGAAGGTTAACTGTAGCTTCAATAGAGTAAAAGCCAGTGTCCAGAATTTTCACCCCATATTGGAGCAGTGTCCAGTCTAGCATTAGGCTAGCTTATTTGTGTTCTTCACTGCAGTCCATCAGCCCATTGCATGTGGGCTCCACATGGCCATGGGACACATGGTCAAATGCAAGAGACCCAAGATCCAAGAAAGAGAACTCCTTGAGGATTATGTATTCCCAAATTTGCATGGGCTCACAGTAGCCCCACCTACTGTAGCCAATCCATGGCTCCCAAGCTTGACCAACAGGCACTTTACCTAGTCTCCCTGACTCACTATGCATGATTTCATCTCCCTTTTTGTGAACCCCTTTTCTGAAGAAATGTTAGTTATCAATAGAGCAGAAAATTTCAGACATCTTGTTCTGACAACCACATTTTGTTCTGGAACCACTAACTACAGCATTTTGTAAAATTTTGTTCTGACATCAGTTGCATTTACAAAATAATATCTTCCTAACTTAAAATTTAGGATTAAGACTATGATTTCTCATAAGAGTGGAAGATTCTGGACCTGAACATTGTGGACAAGTGATCTCTGGGGAATGAGTTGGTGGTTCCCTGGGGAGTGTGAAACTGCAACTTCCTGGTGAAGCTGCCCAAATGACCATGGTTATAATGCTTGGCCTCCTTCTTTGCTCCTTTATTATTATTATTAACTAGCTAATTACAATGGTATCAGTTTCACAAAGATAACAGATGACCTTTTAGTCACCAAATGCCTGTGCCTGATTTTACTATTTATTCTCCTTGGTTTCTGACATTTATACTCACAATCATCTTCCATTTCCATAAACTACTTTTTTGGCTCTAATGGAAGGAAAGTATTCTAATATGTTTACATTTCTCTATTTTTGTTCTTTATTCTTTTCACTTCCCTTTCGTGTTTTCTATATATGGCTTGTCCACGATGTTCAGGTCCAGAATCTTCCACTCTTATGAGAAATCATAAAGTCTTAATCCTAAATTTTAAGTTAGGAAGATATTATTTTGTAAATGCAACTGATGTCAGAACAAAATTTTACAAAATGCTGTAGTTAGTGGTTCCAGAACAAAATGTGGTTGTCAGAACAAGATGTCTGAAATTTTCTACTCTATTGATAACTAACATTTCTTCAGAATTTAAATAGATTACTGAAAATCATGGCTAAATCTCTGACTTCAAGACATTCACATTCAAACATTATGCAGGTGATAACACAGTGGATATGGTGGATCAGAGGCCAAAATGAAATTTGTTACCTTCCAGCCCAGTGGCTTCATAAGTACCAGATTTTTATGGTGAAATATCAGGTCAAAAGGTTCTTCCCGAAGACCTTTCACTTTGATTTCAATGGTGGCAACCTCTTTTTATACATAATACCTACTCTGTTTATCTTTGTCTCTTTAAATGAACTAGTTACTATCTTTCAAAGAAGATTTAGACTACTAAGAAGGAGACTCAGGGATAGCCAATGAGAATGCCTAACTACATTCAGGTAGAATTGTAAGGCTACAAGAACATGTTAAAGATTCATAAAATGTACAAAAAAAAAAAAGTCATGTGTTGCCTGTATGGCTCAATAGTTGAACATCGACATATGAACCAGAAGGTCACAGTTCGATTCCTGATCAGGGCACATGCACAGAGTGCAGGCTCGAGCCCCCAGTGTGGGATGTACAGGAGGCAGATGATCATTGATGCTTATATCTCTCTCTACCTCTTCCTTCCTCTGAAATCAATAAAAATATATTTTAAAAAGTGGTCCTATATCCTCCTCCTCAACACACTGTGAAGCGATGCCCATTCTATAGGCACAGGAAAGAGGGAGGCTGGCAATAAGTTGCATATAGGACTATACCAGGGAGCACACTTACTGTAGAAATTCAGTGTTACTTATTTTTCTGGTCATTTAGAATTGTTGTTTAATCCCAACATGGGAATAAATAGCTTTAAAGGGATTCTAAAGTTAGGACAGATAAAATGTCTGCATCTCGGCAGTTGGCAAATATGACTCCCCTCTCAGAAAAGCCTTCAGCAAAAGAGCAACTTAGCATATAGACAGTCTCCCAGTGACCTGCCACTTAGTTGAGAATAGGTTGGGAAAAAGCATCGATGCCAATGACACCTGCCTCAGATCAAAAACTTCCACTCTATTAATTCTTTTCTTTGGCAAACACAGAAATGAAAGGCAGAGGGAGGAAAAGCTGAGAAGAGAGTGAGGTATAAGAAACAAAGAGCAGTGCCTTTCTTTAGGATTTTGCCACAGCCTCCCTCATTTCCTAGGTATTGCCTGCTACACATGAAGCCAGGTGAGGTGCTGTGCACGCAAATACAAGATTATCTCAGACAATGAGTGGCCATGCATTGCAGTTTATCTAGGTGTGATGGATCGATAGCATGATCCCTAAGATATAGAAGTGGCCAAATCAAATGGATATTCTGTTTGCTTTGTTACTTAGGCTTTGAAGCTCTATTTTTAAAATTTCACTTTGTTTTGCTTCTTAAAGGTATTCATGTAAGTAAAAGACCATGCATTCTAGTGTGGGCTAAATACCTCTGGGCCTAACAAAGGCAAGTCAGTGCTGATTTGTAGCCAGGCTTTTCTAGACACAAAAGCACAGTTTGAGATAGACTAAGTTGCACAGTCCTTCTTAAATAACAAGTAGAAACTGTTTTTTTTTGTTGTTGTTGTGGGCTTTTTTTGTGTGTGTTTTATTATTATTTTTTTTTTTTTTTGTATTCTTTGGAGATGTGCTTGGACTTTGAAAAGATTTCCATTTTAGCTTTCACTATCCTGAAAAGAAGAACCGTATTTATATCATGCACTCCCTCCAATTGGCCATTTAAATTCATTTAGACTAAGAAAATTTAATTTAGACTTTATCCTATTTAGCACTGGTGAATACCACTGGGAAAAACAAAACAAAACAAAACAAAACAAATAAACAACATCAGTATTGACTCATTTGATGAGTTTCTCAAATCTTAAAATTTATATTCTTTTCTGGGTTTCTATATGGCTCCGTCAAGGCAGATCATACAACTTGTGATGTGTAATGATCTGTTTGCATTCCTAGGATTCAAACCACTTAGAAGAAACCATAACATTTTTCATTTCTGCACACAAACTCCTCTAAGCCCTTAGAGGGTTGTAAGTGTATGCATGTTAGGGAGAGGCTGATATACTCACATGCTTTCAAAAGCTTATTCTGGCTTTTGTAAAAGCAGTGGAAAATGGATGATGAAGAGGGGCAAGAGGAACCAGGTGGGAGGCAATGTCAGTAGTCTGGATGGCAGGTGATGGTAGCTTGGATTAGAGTTATAATAATATAGACGGTAAGAACTGAACATATTTCAGATATATTCTGGAATTAAGATTGATAAAACTTGTTGATGGTGAAGAACAGAAGATTACCACTCAATATATAAAAAAAGGGGAGTCAATTATCTTGTTCAGAGCTATTTATAGAGTAGTATAGACTTCAGTAAGATGATAGTGAGTTGAGAGGGAATGGGAGGTGAGAACATGGAGTAAAGAAAATATTTTATTAATTTTACTCTTAAATGAACAAGAAGATAATGAGATCGAAGGATTCTTAAAACATTCTAAAGCATGTGTGTTTTGTAATTGAGGAAAAGATCCTGTTTTAAGGGATAATATAAGAGAGGTGGGTGAGGGAAGAATTGTAGAGTCAATGTTTGGCCTAGAGTAGTAGGAAGGTGATGAGGATTCAAGGTACATCTGAACAGGTTGGTTTTAGATAGAGGCAGCACCAATTGCTTTATTATAACAAAGGAGGAGGTAAAATAATCTGGGCAGAGATGTATGCAAAGTGATGGATCACTTGATGTATAAAGATCATTTTTCTTTTTGCCTATTTTCTTTTTTTTTAAATTTCTTTATTGATTAAGGTATCACATATTTGTGCTCATCCCCCCATTCCCCTCTCGAACCCTTCCCCATGCATGCCCCCACCCCCCTGTTGTCTGTGACCACTGGTTAGGCTTATATGCATGCATACAAGTCCTTTGGTTGATCTCTCCCCCTTACCCCCATCCTCCCCTACCTTCCCTCTGAGGTTTGACAGTCTGATCGATGCTTCCCTGTCTCTGGGTCTGTTTTTGTTCATCAGTTTATGTCGTTCATTATCTCCCCAAGATGAGTGAGATCATGTGATACTAGAAATACACTTATAAGAACTGAAAATGGGACAAGCAATAATGGTTATGCTGAGAGGCAAATGAATCAGTTTTTTCTGGGCCAACAGTTCTTTTGAGTCCCAATTTCAATGTCAAACAGTTCCTTATGTGTACATGTCAGCAATGATATTCCAGTTCTGGATGATGGACAAATGGTAGTAATGCAGGTCTGACCCTCTCTGGTTTGGTCCTGGGCAACCTGCAGTGACACACAGCTGCTGACTGCTATGATGTCATGAGCTGTGAATGATGGACTAAATATGGGGCTTTGGATATTTGAGAGGAAAGTAGAATGTATAACACAATATTTTTTTGCAATGAGAAAGAAATTTACTAGGAAGGTATAATAAGATTATCTTGACATGTTGTTAAATTCATCGTAAAACCAGTCAACAGAGTTATGTGATCTTCTATAATCATATTCAGCTTTTCAGATAAACACATAGAATAAGAAGTCAGCTAGACTTCACAAGGATTGGACTTTTGAAAGAGGATTTATAGGGCATAGGACAGGAGTGTCAAGGGTATTTCCTAGTGTGTGTTTATATGGCTGCACCATAGAACCTATGTAGGTTAAGAGCAGAGATAAACATTTAATTGGGATGTCAGGGCATAAAAAAGTTGCAGAATCAACTGACTGAATGTGAAGGATTAGAATTAATGATTTGAGATGAAAAGATTATGGTTAGAAAGTAACCATAACTATGATTCAGTATTTCAGGGGTATTGATGATGGTAAGGTCAATATTGTAACCATGGAAGTGAATGACTCATATGATATGGACAAAAAGCTGTTGGAAGTGAAGGGGACAAGGAAGTAGGCAGCTAGGATTTGGGATGCATTAGTGATTTCAGGGTAACTTTGAGGTTAAAGCTGAGCTATTTGAGTAAGCAGCTTGAAATCTAGTATGTACATTAATAAGGAGTGAGTTCTTAATAATGTGAGCACCTTCCTCTTCAAAGTTGTCTTAAAAGACCAATGACAATACTTAGTTTATGTAAAAAACAACAACAAAGAACAAACAAAAACCCTTAATAATTAGTAATAACCAAGAATGCACAAATGAATTAACGAGTGGTAATCCTTAGCATTTTAGAGATGAAAGGAAAGGCACATGCATTTCAATGTACTTACTATAGATAAAATAACTGACACTCATAAATAAATTACTCAGGATTATGTGGTTTATTAGTGTACGGTATGAGAATAGATGCACATAGTACTAAGACCAATTTATTTTCTAAGAGAAAACTTTTAAATACATGGTTAGTATTCAAATGTCAACATCATCAAAAATAGATAAAGAAGCAAGAATAGAGTTTGAATCAAAGTTTCAATATCATTGATGGGAAAGAGCTCATGGGCAAATGAAGAGCCAAGCACAACTTTGGCCCAATCTTTTGAAACTTCACAATTGTACTGTATTCTTGCTTGCCCCCTTCTTTACTTCCAAAGGATACTTTGCATTAAATACATCATATAACTCTGAGATTGGTCTAAGTATAATGCAGTTAGGGAATTTAAGAATTGAATTAGAGTGTTATATTCACAATGGTATATTAAAATCCCTGGCCAAATGCAGTTGCTAGTGGAGGTGAGAAAGAAACAGGGCACATCAATAAAACATGAGAACAATTTGAAGGCTCTTGGTGTCAACACCTAAAAGATTTCACCAGTGGAAGGACCGAGACAGCAGAAAGAGAGCTATATAGGCAAATTTCTCTTAAATTTTTATTTCCCCACTCCATGATGTTAATTGCCTTTGTGATTGTATTGGTCACTACCAGAGCATCTACCAGCATTATAGAAAGTTGCAAACTCCAGGTTCACAATCTCATTTCTACTAGTTATAGCAAGATCTTGGTCTTAGTTTTCTCTTTAATTGTAAATTACTTTTCCTTCTTCCCCTGTGCATGTTAGCTTAAGAGTTCTCAAGTGTCCTCTATATTCTAGAATTTAAAGGACTAGTCAATGATCATTAATAAATGTTTAGTTTTATTATGTTTTTACAGTATAAGCTTTTTTTGTTTAGTAATGATTGGTTTTCTATCAGAAAAATAAAGAGATAAAATGAAGATTAAAAGGCAGAGCAAGTGAAATGACTTTTGTTTGTTATTTACTTATTTTTCACCCTAAGTGGTGAGTTCTGTTTCTGATGAGTATGTGAGTGTGCTGTGTGTTTATGCATGTATGTATGATAAGGAAGAGAAAGTAGTGGCTGACACTGTACTCAAACAAACAAAAACAAACAACCCAGGCAAAATTGTAAGGTTAAGATGTTTCTGAAAAAATAAATCAATTGTGTGTTTAATAGAAAATATGAGTGGCTATTGAAATCAGACATTTAAGTGGATAAATTCTGGATCCAACACTTAATACTCCCTTTAGTTTTCTTTGCTATAATAAGGGAACATGTTACCGACCTTACAAGTGTGTCAGCACTGTAAATGCTTAATTAATATTGGTTCCTTTCTTCCATTCCCTGGACCCTAGAGACATCCTATTATGGAATCATGTGCTCTAATAAATTAAATGTTATTGATGTAGCTAAGAGTCATTGCACTGAAAAGATCTAAAATATACATAGTATTAAACTTATCCTAAAATATTTAAAATTTAACTGAAAAAGTTAGATGTCCAAAGAAATAATGATATTTATTACAAATAATAAGTGCCCCAAAACCTAATTAGCATTTCAAACACTACATCATAAAAGGTACGATCACTGTGTATATTAATGTATATAAGATTGGTGACAATAGAGGTTAAAATTATACTTACCAATTCTTAGAATTGGGTGGAGAGGGTCAAAGTGATTATTTCATTTTGAAAATGAAGAGATAGAGATTCAGACCTGATGTGATTTGTCTAAGTCATGCCATTAGTAAGTATCAGAGCAATTAAATGAAGCAAGAGCAGAAGCCGGAGCTATAGAAGTAATGTCACCCAATTACATTCAGTGGAAGAGTACATGTCCCAATTCAACTTAATTCATTCTTAATAGCTTTAGTATACAAATATACCCCTTTGGCCAAAATAAAATTACTTTTCAAACTTATTCCATTTGATTGTGACATGAACATTAAAACGATTTAAACAAACAGAGAGTAATGTATTTTTAGTGTTGTATGAAGGAGAATGTTTCATCTTTAAAGCTACCTAATGAGATATATATTAACTACTGTCACCCCCTTTGGCTGGGATATTCCACAGATACAGAGGTTCAAAGACACTATTACTAGTTTCAAAAGGAACTTTCAACTTGATGATTGCTTTAAACCAGGAGGAATTCAGTATTTGACATCAAAGTTTGGTGTTATGGGGCTTCAGTTAATCAGAACCTCTTTGGAAATGTGATGAAAAGAAGAAATACTAGAAGATCTATGAAATAGGTGTCCTAGTTATTAAGATGAATTAGAAGACATCTTCTACATTTCTATATTATTAGCAAAACCAGTCCTGTGTGTTACTAAGGAAGAAACAAGATAAGAACTGGAGAGCATTATGCTAAGTGAATTAAGCCAGAAAAAGATAAATATCACATGATCTCACTCATTTGTGGAATATAATGAACAACATCAACTGATGAACAAAAGCAAATCCAGAGACAGAGAAACATTGATCAGACCATCAAATCTCAGAGGGAAAGTAGGGGAGGGTGGGAGTAAGGGGGAGAGATCAACCAAAGGATTTGCATGCATGCATATAAGCCTAACCAATGGACACAGACAACAGGGGGGTGAGGGCATCAGTGGGGGTGGGGGGATTCAGGGGTAATGGGGGAATAAGGACACATATGTAACACCTTAATCAATAAAGAAATTAAAAAGAAAAAAGAATGGACCTTCTCCAATAGGCAGTTTTAGTCACTGGCAGGGACCTGTCATGTGAAATACGGAGTGATCTGAGGAGAAATAGTTCATGTGACTCATTGTTTACCAGCAACTCCTACATTTTCAACTGCTTACTCTCTTTGGCCTCTAGGCCAGATCCCTACACAATGAGAAAATGAAGTTCAAAAAGAAAACATATACGGGGAAAATAAGAAGCATCTCTACTTAAAATGGCATGTAAGTAAATATGTGTAGCTCATATTGATTGAAGTGAAATTGTCAGAAATACTAACAAATTCTAAAAGTGCTACACACATTCAAATGACTTTATTGCTGTCAATGAAATCTAGGTAAGCTACAACAGTGGAAGTCCTAATCTTTAAAAGTATGTCAGGCAACTCGAAATCGTGTACCTATTTAATTCAACCTTTATTTATGGTCAAATAGAATGCAACATACTATTCAAATGTTATTTAAGCATATGCTTTATGCTTCTTTTCAAACATAGAATCCTAGACTCTAAGCTTTGCCTCTCACCTAATGAAACACCTTCTTTCTGAATCCTTCTTGTGATGCTTAAGTACAATTTAGTACTTACATATATAGTGTCATATTATTGTTATTAAATCCATTGGGTTAATCTTGTAACTTTAACTGGATTTTAAGCTTCTTAGTGACAGAGCTTATGTTCTATTTTTCTTCTTATTTTGTGGCCTTCACTTTGCGAGTGAGCCAGGCCTTCGAGATATTGTAGGGGGCTGAGGAGCTTCTGTTTCTCTGAATTGAATAACATAGTAACATAGTCTTGCTTATATCTTAATACAAAAGAGAGAGAAACCTAATGTCTTAGAGAGTGGAAGACCCTTGATAACATATTACAAATAGAAATGGAAATATATTAAAAAAACAAAAAGACGGTGTAGTCTCTTCATTTGTGGATGGCCTGCAGTACGCAAAGGAGTTTGATTTTCACGGAACTCTCCTTCCTTGACTCTCAAGACTCCTTCCATGAGTTGATGTCTTCCGTAATATTTTGAATAAATTTCATGTTCTCACATTTCAAGGGTTCTTATTGTTGTAGTTTATAATCTATTCAAATAGCCATAAATACCATCCTTACTTACTATTTCCTTCTCAGATAACATCAACTCCTATCATCCTACAATTCATTCTCATACTCTTTAAATCAGGGCCAGTGATAAGCAAGTATGAGAGAAGAGTTGAGCTTCATGACAATACCCAAATTCTATTACAAAGAACTTCCAAGTCCTGTTCATAACTCTGTTCTCACTTAGAAATCATGGGCATATAAGCCAACTCAGTTCTGAAAAAAACTTTTTTGGAATATTAAGCAATTTTTCTATTAACATAAAAACCAACAAACAACAATGAGATCTGGGGCTTATGTGGAAACATCAAAACAACTGCCTCAGGCTTCATCCTGACCTGTTCAGTTTTCTAAGCCTTTATATATTCACCATCCATAGCATACCAGTGTTGTTGATTGTTAAGGATACCTTTTGTCCTGAAGTAACAATTCTGGGCTCCTATGAAAGCTAACATTTGATGGTTCATAAACCCAAGTCATAGGTTCCTTATGAGAGTCAGATATAGATATAGATATAGATATAGATAGATATAAATTATTTTCTATATATGTTATTGGTATTACCTGATTCTGTAACTATGTTATCATTTGTAATAGCAAATTAAGATTCAGGACAAGGATCTAGATACTCTGGCTTAATAGGCATTGTTGAGGTTGATGCTCACCCCTCTGGAATTACGTTACCTTTCATTTTTTCTCTCTGTCCTTTTTAGATGCATTGATGTTCTTAATTCTCCTTATAATGAATTCTGCTCTCAGGGAAGGATATCTCATGAGGTACTTATACATCAACATTAATGTAGTTTGGTTTGTCATTTTTCCTGAGCATATATGTTTTGAGTGGTGAGTATAAAGAAGATAAGGAAGGTGTTCTTGAAGGACAGTTAGTGGTTTAACTTAGTCTACCAGCCCATCTGGGTAGAGATTCGTTTTGGGAGAATAGCAGAAAAGATTTTATAGAACTGGTTAGACTAGATTGTAGATTCTAGACAGGAGAAATTAAGCTTTGAAAGCAAGTGGGAGGAGTATGACTAGGTCAGCATATGGTGAAGTTAGATGAAGTATGAGATGGCAAGTAGAATTGGGTGAGGAGGAAATTATAGTAAGAGAAATTATGTAATAAGATACTGTCTGTCTTTGTTCCCTTGCTAAATTCCACATTTTTTTCCAATGCCCTTTTGCTCCCTTTCTTTTATTTGCAACTTCTTTCTTTTAAATTTCCTCAACATCTAGACCTGTAATGTGAACTAGATACTCAGTGAGGCTTGTTTGATTGGCTGTTTCCATCTTT
Organism: Corynorhinus townsendii; assembly: GCA_026230045.1. Taxonomy (NCBI): domain Eukaryota; kingdom Metazoa; phylum Chordata; class Mammalia; order Chiroptera; family Vespertilionidae; genus Corynorhinus; species Corynorhinus townsendii. Next base: position 15,895,421 of record JAPDVU010000007.1, read on the forward strand.
TTGTTTCACCTCTACTTCAACCAAGAGGCTACCTAGCAACTAAAGAACGCCCGAATTTACATAAGGTGATCCAGGGCAATTCTGAGATGCTGTAATTGGATTACCTCTCCAAATTTTTGCTGTCATCAGTAAACATAACACAGGTGGACTAGAATCTAAATTCACATGTCTGTCTGGAAGTCAACAGGCAGGACTAATACTAAGAGGAAAATCAGGAGAGATCTTACTTTGCACTTTGATTTTACTCCTATCATCCATCAGAAAAGTTACACACAGCCTGGTTTCCTTTCTGCCTTGAACTTTTTTCACTCCATATGTGATCACACTAAATAAAACTTCCTTGTTTAAAAATATGGCATTCAACCTTTAATTTTTCCTCTTCTAACTTTAGATATAGTGGCAGATTTGATATTTCAGAAATGGTTTAGATTTCCAAATTCTTACTAAAGAAGTACTTTAACAAGAAAAGTAAGTAAATAATTGAAAATAAGGAAGAATAAAATAAATGTGATAAACAATGTTGTTTCTTCTAATGATATATATATATATCAACTGAATTGAAAAATACATGATAAAGTAGTACACACATGTAGAAGAGAAATACAGCTATTTTTTTTTTTAAATTTGTGCTTCCAGTTCTTTATAGTACATTACATCAGTTAATGGCAATTTGTATAATTTGTGTAATGACATAAATTGCCATGAAGCCTCACTCGGTGAAGTGCTGTCAGAATCATAAATCAGAAACCAGAGAATGAGCTTTGGGAAGCACAGTGTCAGCCTTGGGGTGGAAGAGGAAGGGGTCAGGATGGCAATCATTTAGTGAGTAACTGGGCAGGGTTCAGAAGGAAAATGAATGGAATGGCAAGAGGAAAGGGTGTCTGAGCTAGACCTTGATGAGCTAATCCTCCACATCAAGTGAAATCATGTTTCATGGTTACATGTTGTTTTGCTCAAGTTTAAAAATTAGTTTCCCTGTCTCCTATGATTACTTCTCTACTGGGGTCTATGGACAATGTTGATTATAAATCTCAAATCCTTTCAGAGACTTTCTACCATAGGATACTTGTTTTAAATGAATAGAAATATACATATGCATATATATCCTGTCGAAGGTTTGAGATTTTATCCTGCTATCAGGCTAGCAATTTAGCCAACCATACTTTCATAGATGCTAACAGAAGATATGAGACTCATGGGTCAGAGACAAAGGACTTTATTACTTAGGACAATACTGTTAGCCAGATTATCAGCTAATGGTATTGCTTGCACCAGTTCCCCATGCCTCAGCTTGCACAGCATGACATAGACAGATGACACAAAGAGGTCCAAGTGAGTTATATGACATGAGAGGGACCCTGAGCATAGAGAATCTAAATCTTTAAAATGGGCAGTAAACATGCCAACCCTTTGTTCCAGAGGGAGACTCTATTTTTATATTCTGAGGCTGCAAGGAACCTGCTCTTGGCTTTGGAGGGAGCAATATCTCTATTTTCCAAGGTTGAGTATATAAACATTTTTGAAAGATAATCCAAAACAAAGGCAATCAGTGCCTTTTCTTGCAAGGCATGAAGAAGCATGAGACACCCATGGAAAATTGTCTTCCAATGCTTTTTAAGTGCAGAAATGCTCTGTTAAATCCCATGACTTTGCTTCCCCTTGGGATGTGAATCTATGTTTTCTTTCTCCTGGAGAGACATTTCTCACCTCCCACTGCCCCCATTCCTGGAACTAATGAACTTGAGCTACCCAGACATTGGAAAATGAAACAAAACATTAACTTTGGTCTTTTAGCATTGGCAGAGGGTCTAAAGCAATAATCCTTGGCATTTATCCCTTTACCTTTTATTATCTAAGCACTTTGTGAAATTATCTAGTTAGTTACTCTTCCTCACACCTTTGTGAGTGAGGTTAAATGATGCAGTTTCTAAAATAGATATATACAAATTATAACTTGATAGGTCTGGTGATATAAGTTTGGACTATAATTGTTCTTGGTGTTTGATGAGATTACAGCTATTTTATGAGCCACTAGTCTTAGTTTCTTCTACATGTCATCTGTTTTTATGGTCTAGCATCTGAAGGAACAATCCAAAATGGCTCAATGAAACCACTGTCCCTTCTGAGTAAGCCTATCTTATAAAACATGAACTTTTAAATATGTTTGTTTTTTCCCTACTATTTCTGGTCTCCATTATAACTTTCTAATACTAGAAGTAATTATTTGAACAAAAATTATAAAATCTTAAAATTAGATAAGAATTTGAAAGATAACATGTAAGTTTCCTTTCTTTAATAAGTAAAGCCTTCAAAACAGATAAATTTTTAAAAATAAAGTACAGTTAAATAGTTCTTTTTCTAGTCAATGAGGTAATAGAATTTATGCTTTGTTAGCATTGTGTTAATGTAACCTAATATTTTCCAGACTTCACAATATTATTTGTGCAAGAATATCATTGTATCTCAAATTTCACATGTTTATGGGTCTTTTGTCTGCTTTATTTTTCACTGATGAGTCTCTAATACCTAAATCAAGAGTGTGCATAGCACGTACTATTAGTATTTGTTGAATGAATGAGAGCATAGGCTCTTAACCTTCTACAAAGTTGCTCTGCTGTGCCAGCCAAGTTCATCTGTAAGTGCATGTTTCAAAAGAGTCTGCTTTTTTGAATGGCAATTCTTGGTCAAGCATTATCACAGTGTCTTTCATTCTCCCCTTTCTCTGCAGTTGTTCCGAAGAATACATCCAGACATCCCAAACGTCTACTGTTACAAGGCATATGCTGGGTTCTAGACAGGATAAAGAAGAAATGTTTTTTGTTTTCTCCTCCCTGTTCAATGACATAGCTTGCTGCTCATGGGCTCTAGCAAAAATGCTTGGGTCTCTGTTGCATAAATCTTTGTGATTTCAATTTCTTCAGGTCTATCTAAAACTTTGCTCTCAAAAGCCTTAGACATCATTTATGCAGCTAAATTATGGATACGATTCTTTAATATCCTCCTTCACCATCCCTTCTCTCTTCTCTCTACCTACTGTTTTTACATTAAACAATCGCTGGGCAGGTTGTCTTACACATGTGCAGATTAATTCTTGCATCAGGAACCCTTGTTCCTCATATTCAGTGACATATACATTGTAATTTAGCTTAGTTTATTATCATCTTAAATGAACAGATATGTAATAATTTTCTTTCCAAAAGAGTGCTTTCTCTTTTGAAACAGTTACCTTGTAGAAAGCAAAACACTTAATTCAACTATATATTGATCAATTTTTTCCTGGAAATAACACAATTTAGTGCCCTGATAGGGTATCTAAATTTTTAAAAACCTACCAAAGATCAGTTCTAGTAAGACATCTTAGTAAGAATCTAAGGCATATAATACATTATTTTTTTTCCTCTCTTAATTTTGTTTTCTCTTTTAATAAGACATCTTACAACCTCCTTTTATTTATTTTTATTTTTTAAATATATTTTTATTGATTTCAGAGAGGAAGGGAGAGGGAGAGAGAGATAAAAACATCTGTGATGATAGAGAATCATTGATTGGCCTCCTACACACTTCCTACTGGGGATCAAGCCCACAACCCGGGCATGTGCCCTTGACTGGAATTGAACCTTAGACCTTTCAGTCCACAGGCCAACATTCTATTTATTGAGCCAAACCGGGTAGGGCTACAGCCTCCTTTTAAAAAATTGTTATAAACCCGTATTTTCTAGTTGTAGCTGAGTGGTTGAATATACACATCCATTTTATTTCCATTCATGTCAATGATTACATTATCTGCTTTATGTCAAATTTTCAGAACTTTACATACCCATTTCTTTATATTTGCAGTCTCTCCCAGTCTTCCAAGCCCAGGTAAGTGATGATAATTTGATCAGCCCCATCACCTAAATATAGATGACTGTGACAGAAAGGCATGTGGCCTAAGAAATAAAAGTTTAGCCTGTTTTTGACATAAGTGTCAAGACCATCCAAGAGTTGCCCTTGCGACAGATAATTAGGGAAAACTGTCAAGCCTGCAGCTTAATCCTGTGTACTTCTGCTCAAAGTCAGCTCTGAAAACTGTGGGATCTAGGAAGACAATCTTTTGTAATTAGCTAAGGCCATTATAATCCATAAAAACATCTGATCAAATTGATTTCCAGTCCATCAAGTCCTATCTGTCAACAGCAACCTCGCCGATCATCCTGGAGCTGTGACTGTTTCATGTAAACCTCTGAGGTCATTTTAAGGTTCCTTTGCCTTGTAAATATAAAATCATTTTCACTCTTTGACAGGCTGTCTTTTCATGTGGGGCATTAGGAAGGGGGGGAAGTAGGAAAAAGATAGACTGTCAGAGGCATTAGCAAACCATTAATATTGGGGAAGCAGAAATCCATAAGATGTCTTCTGTGTTCTGTTATGTGTAGTTTATGGAGAGAAAAACTATCTGGGTGATTCTACAAAATGGGCACCTGCTCTTAAGAGTGTTATTAGAAGTCTCATTTTTACCATGAAAAAAATATATATATGCATCTGCAGTTGAGATCATCACTCTGTTCTCGTTGTGTGTGTTGCTAAGTATCGCATGTCCTGCCTTTCCCACTAGTTGGATATAAAGCTTTCCTCTCCCTGCCCCACTGTTACTCTCTCCAAACTCTACAAATAAACAGCTAAAACAACCTTCCTTAAACTTGATTTTCAAGATGGGATCGAGTCATATCACTGTTCTGCCTCTCTCTTGCCTGCCATGTCCATTAACCTTTCCCCAGGATGGGGTTTTCCGCAAGTCATTTATGTTCTAAAGCTCAATGACTTTTCCTTACCCTTACTTTCTCTGTGGCCATACGCCATGAGTCTTGGGGGGAAATTCTTTAAATTTAAAAATATATATATATTTTATTGATTTCAGAGTAGAAGGCAGAGGGAGAGATCGAAACATCAATGATGAGAGATAATCATTGATTGGCTGCCTCCTGAACGTGCCCTATTGGGGATCAAGCCTGCAACCCAGGCATGTGCCCTGACCGGGAATTGAATTGTGACCTTCTGGTTCATAACTTGATGCTCAACCACTGAGCCACACCAGTCGGGCTGGGGAAAATTCTTTATTCATTTTAATGAGTTTCAAATCCCTCTTGCTTCCTCTGGATACTAATTTGATGTGCTCTTCACCTTCAGTGTGCACAACTTAATGATGTGGTTTAACAGCTGGCTTCACTGTTTTCTTGCACCCGGATGCGCTGACAGCTCCTGTGTTTCCCATTATTCTTACAACGCTGCTCTCTTAACCTCTGTGATAAGGCACTTCTCTGACATTAGTGTTAATTTCTCTTTTCTGAGATTCCTTTGTAAGACCATCTCTTAAATGAAGAATACTCCTGCAAGAATTCCATCCCTTCATTCTGTCTCTCCCTCCACTCCCCCGGCATTATCCCCATGCCTTCTACTGCCTCCTCTAAGTTGATGACTCTCATTTTTGTGTCTCCAGCAGCTTGAACTTTTGTCCCATATGTTCAATTGCCTAAAGGCATTTTCACTTAAAAAACAAACAAACCTCATATTGGTGCAAATCCCATTTATTCAAGACTGAATTGATCTTCTCCCCACAATTGGAATTCTTTTTTCAAATTATGTACTTCATTCCATTAAGAAAATTGTCCAGGCTCCTTTCCTTCCCTTGCTTTATTTTTAATTTGTCACCAAGTTGGTTCATTTTTTTTTCTTTCACATTTAGCCATATAATCATTATCGCCCCCTTCTGTTTACTGCTATCACTCTAGTAAAGATTTTTGTTGCCTTTTTCCCCAAGTTAAGAACATGGATATTAGCTTTCTTTATTGAAATATAATTCACTTACCATAAAATTCACCATTTTAAAATGTAAAATCTTATGTGTTTGGTATATTCACAAAGTTGTGCAATATTCTAATTCTAAATCTAAATATTCTAATATGAGAACATTTTTATCACCCCCCCCAAAAGAAACCTTGTACAGATTAGAAGTCATTCCCCATTCTGCTTCCCCTCTTCCCACCTCTCAGCCCCTCACTAATCTACTTTCTGTCTTTGTGGACTTGCTTTTGTTGTTGTTAATCTTCACCTGAGGATATTTTTCTATTGATTTGTAGAAAGAGTGGAAGGGACGGGGAGAGACAGAGAGAGAGAAACATGGAGGTGAGAGAGACACATCGACTGGTTGCCTCCAGCAGGTGCTCCCAGCGAGGGTCGGAGATTGAGCCTGCAACCCAGGTATATGCATTTGACTGGAATCAAACCCTGACTCTTTGGTCCCTGGGCTGATGCTCTATCCACTGAGACAAACCCACTAGGTCATGGACTTACTTATTCTTGACATTCTATATAAATAGAATAATACAATATGTGGTCTTTGTGATGACTTCTATATTTAGCATATTGTTTTCAAGGTTCATCCATGTTATAGCATGTATCAGTACTTAATTCATTTTTATTCCTGACTAATATTCCATTGTATGTATATACATATGAGTTATTCTTGGCCATTATTCTAAGAAAATGCAGTATTTATTGTAACAGATGAAAGAATATGAAGATGTGTAAAGGTGGAAAGCAGAGATTGAGAAATGTATAAACTTAGCTCATATATCTGGAGGTAGAATCAACTAGATGGACTGGATGAGAGGGATGAGATAGAAGAAGTAATGCATACATTTATAAATTCTCTGGTCTTCCGTAGGTAAGAAAACTATTTAATGACATAGAATTCTGCCTAAGTAGGGGGTCTAAAATCTGCAAGTCTGAAGGTTGGAGAGAAGACACTTATTCTATAACTTTTCTTCGGGAGAGCTCATTTATATTCATGGGTTTAATTCCAAAGTTATATGTATTCATATGAAGTGAGAAAAACCATAAGGAGTTTTACTTTTTGTCATTTAATAATATCATTGGTCTTAAGGTTTAAACCAATGACTTCTTTGTACTAGTATGTTTGGGTGAGAAAGGAAAATTATATATGTATATACATATCCTTATATTTTTGTTTTGTTTTTTGTTTGTTTGTTTTTCATTAGAGTTTTTTTTTTTTTTCTATAGCCTTGATTTATATTGCCTTCCAGGCACCAGTTATAGAGATAAGTTGCTTTTTTTTTTTTTTTTTGTCTATATAGTCCCATCTGTCCTTTCATCTAAGAAAGCTCTTCACCGCCTGAGCTTATTGAAAGGCTCATGTGTACTGGCGTCATTGTTATTATTTAATTATTCTTAAATAAATTTATTGTTTAATTGACATATGATAAACTGCACATACTTAAAGTATACATTTTCATGGTTTTGATTTATGGAAACAACTGTGAAACAATTCCTGCAATCAAGATAATGAACCCTCAAAATTTTGCTCATGCCCTTTTGTAATCATTCCCTCTTTAGTTCCTCCCTGACATCCATCCTCAGGCAGACACTGACCTATTTTCTGATACTATAGATTAGTTTTCATTTTCCTGAATTTTATATGAATGGAATAATAGATGTGTACATTTTTGCCTGTCTTTTTTTTAAAATAAATCTTTATTGTTCAGATTATTACAGGTATTCCTCTTTTTTTCCCCCATAGCTCCCCTCCACCTGATTTCCCACCCCACCCCATGCCCTTACCCCCCGCCATTGTCTTCATCCATAGGTGTAAGATTTTTGTCCAATCTCTTCCTGCACCCCTCAATCCCCTTTCCCCCTGAGAATTGTCAGTCCACTCCCTTTCTATGTCCCTGATTCTATTATATTCACCAGTCCATTCTGTTCTTCTGATTTTTTATTCACTTGATTTTTAGATTCACTTGTTGGTAGGTATGTATTTGATGTCATTTTGTTGTTCATAATTTTTATCTTTACCTTTTTCTTCTTCTTCCTCTTCTTAAAGAATGCCCTTCAGCATTTCAGGTAATCCTGGTTTGGTGGTGATGAACTCCTTTAGCTTTTCCTTGTCTGTGAAGCTCTTTATCTGATCTTCAGCTCTGATAGTTTTGCTGGGTAGAGTAATCTTGGTTGTAGTTTCTTGCTATTCATCACTTTGAATATTTCTTGCCACTCCCTTCTGGCCTGCATAGTTTCTGCCGAGAAATCAGCTGACAGTCATATGGGTACTCCCTTGTAGGTAACTAACCGTTTTTCTCTTGCTGCTTTCAAGATTCTCTGTCTTTTGCCCTTGGCATTTTAATTATGATGTGTCTTGGTATGGTCCTCTTTGGATTTCTGTTGTATGGGGTCCTGTGCACTTCCTGAACTTGTAAGTCTATTTCTTTCACCAGTTAGGGAAAGTTTTCTGTCATTATTTCTTCTAATAGGTTTTCAATATTTTGCTCTCCCTCTTCTTCTGGCACCCCAAAAATTCGGATGTTGGTACACTTAAAGTTGTCCCAGAGGCTCCTTACACTATCTTCATATTGTTTTATTCTTTTTTCTTTTTGTTTTTCTGGTTGGGTGTTTTTTGTTTTTTTCCTCATATTTCAGATCTTTGGTTTGATTCTTGGGGGTACAGTTGAGTTTCTATATATTCTTTATTTTAGACAGTGTATGCTTCATTTCTGACTTTTTTTACTCAACATTGCTATTTTAAAATTTATCGATTTTATAGCATGAGTCAACAGTTCATTTGTTTTTATTGCTGAGTATTATTCCATTCTATGAATATACCACAGTTTGTTTATCCATTCACTGTTGATAGACATTTGTGTTGCCTTTTTAAGTTTTGGACTAATGCAAATAAAGCTTCTATGATCACTCATGTATCAATCTTTGCATGTGTGCATGCTTTCATTTATCCTAAGTAAATGCCTAAAAGTGATCCAGCCATTTCATTCTTAGGTATTGCTTTGTGAGCAATAACCTCACAAGTCTTTTTTTATCTCTCTTGTGAATAAGTGAAGCTTTTCCTTGTCTCAGTAACTTGGTGCTGACTGATTTCTGCTCTTCATCCACGTGTTCATACGGCTTCCTCATTCTTATCACCTGGGTTTCTGCTTATGTATCACTTCCTTAAAGAGAACTGTCCTGATTGCCTCAGCTAAAATAGCCTCACCCACACTACAAACCTGGCACCTACCATATTATGTCCTATTTGATTTTCTTTTTAGCACTATCTAAAATTATCTCATCTACAACTACATATGTCTTTATTAACTTCCCCCAAAGGAAAATGGAGCAAAAACTTTAATTTTCTGTTTTCCTTGTATGCCCAGTGTTTAAAATATTTTGTGGCTCAATAAACATTATTAAAAAGAATAATGGATGCAAAATATTTTGTTACTGACTTGAACTTACTAAATTATAATGCTTGTCATGACCATTATTATACTTCTTTTTATTATTATTATTATACTTTGATGCCATGGTTAATTCCTTCTGGTGTTTCTGTCATTTTCATTTCTTTCCAATGTTTCTATATATGATAGATATATTGCAAAGATGGTCTCAGTTCTCTACCTTTTCATCCAAACCTGCTCTTTCCTATGTGAATTTGTAGTTACTTCCATTATAACATGGTCTTTGTTTCCCCATGCTTTAATCTGGGAGGAACTTGTATGGTTTTGGTCAATAGAATGCAGACAAAAGGATGCTCTTCCAGTTCTGAACAAGGGAGTAAGAGGTCATGTGTGTCCTTTCCCTTTTTGTCTCAAACCCTGTTCCTGCCATTTTACAGGCTGAAATACCCTGTTAGAGGATGAGAGACCTAAGAGGGGAGTCTTTGTTTCAGGTGAGTCATCCTGAACCAGCTGACTTCCACATAAATGAATGTTCAGCCATGATTATGCTTCCCTGAGAGAGATAAGCAATGACGTGAGAGAGAAACATTGATGTGTTGTCTCCCATCCATGCCCCACAGGGACTGAACCATAGCCTAGGTATATGCCCCGATGAAGAACCAAAACCACAGTCTTTTAGTGTATGAGACCATGCTCCAACTGACTGAGCCATCCCACCAAGGCTCCTTAATAATAGTCTTACTTTCACATTTATACTTTCTGTCTTGAGCTACCTTCAGCTAAAACTGAAAGTTCTAGAAAGAAGAAAGGAGTAACCTCAGACAATGGTGATCACACAATATTTTGCCTCTCTGTTTGAGTGTGTGTGCGCACATGACCCCAAGGAAGCTGGAGAGAACTGGGAATGACAGGTAGTGATAGTTTTCCTGCCTATACACTTCCTCCAGCTCCTGGGCTAAGACAGCAGTTTCTGCCCTCTCACCAGAGCATTTTGGCCACCTCTAGCAAACCCTGGGCTCAGGAGCTGCTGAGAAAAAGACATGATTGTTGCTGGTGCTGAAAGCAATCCTTTTTTGTAGACCAAGGGTCTAAAAGAAGCGGAGTGAGTATTACTTAGACTGCAAGTGGTGACTAGAATCCTTTTGACCTTGACATTCAGAGCAGCAGTTCTTTCTAAAATCAATTTGACTCAATTCTTGGGCATTTCAAGGTGACTTCTAACAGTTTGTCTGGCTTTAGTCTTAGGGAAAGTAAAATGAACCCAAATTCTTTTCTTATTGCCTTGAAATCCTGATGCATTGGTATCTATCAAATATGGCTCAGAACTTTCTTGATTTAAAAATTGGAAGGAGATAGCATGATATAAGGCTTTCTTATATACTAAGAAATCTGTGTGCTTTATTAAAAAATCAAGAAGCTCATATTAAAATCGGTCTTTTTCTTAGAAAGTTACTCTTGCTTGGGTCCATTTACATGAGCTGTACTATTACCTCAGTAGTATTTTTATTCTAAGTTTATAGTTACTGCTTTAACCTGCAGCTAAAAGGCCAGAAAGTTTGCCAGTTTATTTTTTGTTTAGGGATCTTAATTTGTGGTTAGATATTTTGGGTATGTTCTATTCCCCAGGACTCTGATGGGTTAAAAATACAATGGTTGTTATTTTCATTCCACCTTTATTTTCATTTCACCCTTATTTCCACCTCAATTTCCCATCCTAATGTGATATTACTTCCTTCCTCCTTTTATTTATTTCTTTTTCATTCTTTGCATGAGACTAAGGTGTTGTCTGTTTCCTTTTGTAGATGGTAATGTAGTTGGGAATTGTCGATCTCTCAGGTCTCCTGATTCCCGTCAAATCATACTGCACAGGGATCTACTATTTGTGCTTATGTTGAAGAGACCACAGCACAGGTGAAACAATGACCTGCTCATTGTAAAAAGGAAACTTTGTGGAAATGATATCACTTCATACTTCTTTGTGATTTAAGGTTTTAAAAATGATTTAATGTGCATTTTCTTTCATAAACTCAGCAGCTATCTGGGTAGACAGGATGCTGTTAAGGATTTGCATTGCCGTTTAGCTAAGCTGAATCAACATTTTCCAAACTTTCCTTCCCTGTCTAGTTCACTTTTAAATATATATATATTTCTTTAATGATTTCAGAGAGGAAGGGAGAATGAGAGAGAGATAGAAACATCAATGAGAGAGAATAATTGATTGGCTGCTTCCTGCATGCCCCCCACTGGGGATCAAGCCTGCAACCTGGGCATGTGCCCCTGGCTGGAATCAAACCTGGGACCACTCAGTCCACAGACCAATGCTCTATCCACTGAGCCAAACCAGCTAGGGCTGTAGTTCACTTTTTATTAGAATTGAAAGGTAGTAGTGAAATAGCCATATTCCTTTAATAGTCATAAGGCTTATTAAGGGGTTTCCAGTATTATTTCAGCTTATAAATGTTATTTATCTCTGGCTCACCTTACTGGTATTGGGCAGCAGCCAGCTTACAACTCCTTCAACTACTGTGAAATCCTGCATCACCTTTTCTCCCTCGTAGGTCTGGTATATACTGAGCTCCATGAAAAGGTACCAGCTTCTCTTGCAGGTAACCCACATCACCAGTATTGGAGAGGTGGAGGTGGTAGTGAGACATCACCATGGGTTCCATTTCTATCCTGTGGGCCCTGGTTTACTATTGCCCTTTCCCATTTTGTATATTTTCTTCCCAAATGCTAACATCAGTCCAGAAACATAGACACAGGTAACTAACTACCTTACATAGACTGTGTGAGCAGCTCTCAAGTTGTGCAAGGTTAAATTACTATAACAAATTCTTTATTTTATATTATTCCTAGTAGTTATGCTTCTCTGACTAAAATTTATCTGATAGGATAGATAATTCTAGGCTACATTTGTAGAGGAGGAAATGTAATCTCGGGAAAAAATTACATAGTTATAGACATGGACCCAACCCAGGTCGATATAAGTCCATGCACAATAATAGCTTAATGAATTAAGAAATTAGGGTGGAATGGAATAGATTGGGAAACTTCTCAAAGTACTGGAGCCATTACTTATATGTATTATCAAAAGCAGATTGGGAGGTCAGATACATAAAGAAAAAGAATTGGATGATGACTATAGTTTCCTCTTTAGACTGCCCATGTTTAGTATTTCCTGTGAATTTTCCTTTTAATTTTCTCTTTAGACTGCCCATGTTTAGTATTTCCTGTGAATTTTCCTTTCTTTCCTCACATTGCTGCTACCGTTAGAGTAAATTATTAGAAAAGTAAATGGTTGAGAATTAGTCTTATAAAATATTAATTCCTATTTTTTCCTTTAACTTTTTACTTTTCACTGAGTAAACCAAAATGTAGCACTAAAAACAATATCAGGGTATTCCCTGAACTGAATTTGGTTCTTTGAGGAGAGAAAACTGTGTTTTTAAAATTGTCATCAATTGCAGAGAAAAAGGAACCCTCATGCACTGCTGGTGGGAATGCAGACTAGTACAGCCACTGTGGAGAACAGTATGGAGTTTCCTCAAAAAACTAAAAATGGAATTCCCATTGGACCCAGTGATCCCACTTATAGGAATATATCTCAAGAAACTAGAAACACCAATCAGAAAGGATATATGCACCCCTATGTTCATAGCAGCACAGTTTGCAATAGCTAAGATTTGGAAACAGCCTAAGTGCCCATCAGCAGATGAGTGGATTAAAAAATGGTGGTACATCTACACAATGGCATACTATGCTGCTGTAAAAAAGAAGGAATTCTTACCATTTGCAACAGCATAGACAGAACTGGAGATCATTATGCTAAGCAAAATATGCCAGTCAGAGAAAGAAATATCATATGATCTCACTCATTTGTGTAATATAATGAACATAAACTGATGAACAAAAACAGATCCAGAGACAGAGAAGCATTGATCAGATGCTCAAACCTCAGAGGGAAGGTGGTGGCGGGGTGGGGTGGGGTAAAGGGGAGAGATCAACCAAAGGATTTGTATGCATGCATATAAGCCTAACCAATGAACACAGACACCAGGGTGGTAAGGGCATGAATGCAGGGGTGTGAGGGCAATGGGGGGATAAGGGCCCATATATAATACCTTAATCAATAAAGAAAAAATAAAAAAATTGTCATCATTATTAATATATTTAAAGTCAAATCATCAGATTAATTTTGTCTTTTGATCTTGAACCTAATATACTAAAGTTTAGAAAGTGTAAATGTTCAATAGTTGAGCAATGATTACACTTTTATAAGCAGATCCCCAGTCTCAGTTTCTCAGAGTCTAATGCCATATATAATATGATAGAATAGTAAGTATGACTTTTGGATAGTCTCTCCCTCTTGCTGTTTGACCTTGCCGAGAGTTGCAGAAGTTAAATGGAGCACAGGTTGGGAACATCCATTGTTCTCATCCCAGCTGCTCTCAACTCACAGAGCACATTGTCAGTGAAATGGAAAAGAAATTAGCAGCTCATTTTGTGCAACGTGAACTTTCTGTCTCGTTCATGCTTGATGGGCACACTCTCTTTGATAAATCAGTTCTCATGCCTTATTGCCGTGCAAGAACCGAAAGTAAGAAATGTCAACAGCACTCCCCTGCTTCCATTAGAACTAATCATGTTTTTCATCTGCCACGGCAATAGCTAACTTTTATTTAGATCCCCCCTGTTTGAGGGGGATCAGATTGAGAAGGCAATTAGAAAGATAATGGAGGAAAGATTACTCAATTGTCCCAAACTCCTAGGCACTGAAGTGCTTATGGGCTATCAGTGTTAGCAGTGAAGGTGGTAAAGGGCTGATTCTGCATGCTGTTGTGAGGAGGCTGTACCTCACTGTACACCTCTGGCCTCCTTGCATGCAGAGTTCAATTAGCAGTTAAGGATGTGTTCAAACAGATTTCAATAATTAGTCATTTTTGAGACCTTTATGGGGAAATTTAACTCAGTCACGTTTTCAGCCAGCCAAAAAAGGAAAGAAAGAGAGAAAGTCAGTGGGAGCTAGCTGAATGTGCAGATGTGGCTTCACTGGAGCATCTAGAGATGAGGGCAGACTTGGTATCTGCTGAGTAGCCAGCAGTTCCAGGAGAGTAAAGGCAGTTTTAAGGTCACAGGAATTACTGTTGAAATGTAGTGCATTGGCAATAACAAATATTCAGGGGAAAAACAGTGCTCAACAAAGACTGAAGGTCAGTATGTCTAGGCATTTTTTTTTTAAGTGAATATGTTTCTTTATAAATTTGCATTCCATGAATAATGCCTTGGAAAAGGTGACCTCCTTTGGCAATCTTGTAGAGGGCCACTACACTTAATCACTTTCTTTTGAGTCTCCAAGTACGTGTACCTTAAATGATAAGGAATCATTGGCTTTGTGTAGCGGCTATGCCAAAATCTGTTCTGAGCTCACTGACAAGAGAGTGAGTGTTTGGGAGAGAAATAAATGGCCTATTGGTTTGGATGGCCCCAGAACCTGAGAGATCTGGAGTATTACATAATTCACTTCTCCTTTACTATGTGTCAGTAAAGGAGACCCGGACAGGAGCTTGTCTATCATTAGCAACATCATAGCCATCATTTGTATTAATTTGCGATCGTATGTGGGTGCATGCACTAAAGTCCTGAAGGGAAAATCTAGTTATGTCTTTAAGAGTAAGCTGCCATGGATCCAGATTCCTTTATGTCCCACATTCCTTGGCATACGTATATTTCCATTTGCAGTCTCACAGGATAAGTGATCACATTCACATTCCGGGCAGGAAGCAGGAAAAGGAGACAATGAGATTTATGTACTCTTTTAAGGAGGCTAAGTTAGAATTCAATCCCATAAATTCTGGTTCATCTCATTAGCCAGAATTCTGTCACATGGCCACACTTAACTATAGGAAAGACTAGAAAGTATAGTCTTTTACCAGGGTTCACAGCTACTTCAACAAAATAAGGGTTCTTGGGATAATGATTGGTTAATCAAGTCACAGTTTCTGCTATATCCTCATTCATTTAAAAAAATAAGCCTTAAGCCAAAGTTCCTTGCTAAGAACTTAAAATCTTACATTATTGGTGCAGATACTCATCATAGTAAACAAATAAATATTAAAAGCACCTGTACATAAATAAATATATAAAACATCAGGAACAAAGCTGATATTGAATAATAATTAATGTTAGTACTTAAAATAGTTGCTGGCATGCAGTACGTGATATTTATTTAATAAATATATCATCATATTTTGGATTAATTATTATAGAATGCCCACTAAATGCCAATAAAAATGCTAATGCCTTTATGAGATAAGGACTCAAAGATTATTATGAAAAAGAGGAATGTTTATGATGATGAAAGTGTTAATTTATCCAGAAGATATACTAATTAATAAATAAACATAATTACTAATGTAGTCCAAACTATTAGAAGGAAACAGACAGAATTGAAAAGATAAATATGCCATTAAATAAATAATAATAGTTGGAAAATTCATTATATCATTTTCAATAATTCATAGAACAAAAATAAATTAACAAGCATATAGAATACTTGAATAATATTATCAATCAACTAGACCTATCTGATATTGATAGACTAATTCATGCAACAAAAGAAAAATCCAGGTTTTTTTTCAAGTGCAATGTCCTACTACCACAATAGAACCAAGTTAGAAATAAATAACAAAAAGAAATTGAGAAGCTCTCAAACATTTGGGAAAATAAACAAAGTACATCTATGTGACCAATGGGTAAAATAAAAATCACACAAGAGAAATTAGAAAGTATATTGAAGTGAAATTGAATTATATAGCTATTTATAAGATGCAGATAAATCAATTCCTAAAAGAAAATTTAGATGTTTAAAGGTCTATAATAGAAAAAAAAATCAGTTATAATTTTTTTTTATTTGTTAAACCAGAAAAAGAATAAACTAAACCCAAAGAAAGAAGGGTAAAAATAATAAAGATCAGAGAAGAAATAGATGGAATAGAAAGCATAAACACAATAGAAGAATTTTGGGAAATCACAAGTTGGTTCTTTGAAAAAATCAAATTGTCAACATTTTTATTAGATTGAACAAGGAAAAAAAGAGAAAAGGCAAAAATTTAAAAAATAACTTGAAAAAGGGAGCACTACTAGGGGTTCTATAGAAATTAAAGGATTTTAAAGAAATAACATGAACAACTTTATGTCAAAATATTAGACAACTTGAATTAAATGGATAATTGTCTAGAGACACAAATTACAAAATCAACTCAAGAAGGAATAGAAAATTGGAATAGACCTATCAAAGAAATTTGATCGGAAATTAAAATTTTTCCCATATAGAAAGCCAGACCCAGATGTCTTAATAACTTTTACCAAATATTAAAGGACAAATAGTATTAATCCTGCACAAACTTTTCCAGAAATTAGAGAAGGATGGACAATTTTCTAATACATTTTGAAAGGTCAATATTATCCACAACAAAAGCTATACAGAGTGTTTAGAAGGAAAGAAAAGAACAGGTCAATATCCTTAATGAATAGAAACACAAAGGTTTCAACAATATATTAATAAACTTATTAAGTAGATTATACACTGTGACCAAATGTTTTTTATACTAGGAATGCAAGGTTATAATATCTGAAAGTCAGTGATAACATCATGCTAATAAAGCTCAATAAAGCTCACTTTATCACCTCAATAGATGTAGAAAGGCATTTGAAAAAAATCCAACACCCATTCATGAAGAAAACTCTTAAAAAATGTAGAAATAAAAAGAAGTATGAAAACTAGAAATGAAAAGGCATTTAATAAAAACCTACAGCTAAGTTGATACTTACTGATGAAAAAAAATGAATGGTTTACTCTAAAATCAGAAACAATACAAGAATGTCCACTCATGTCACTCTGTTTAACATTTCATTGGCTGATCTTGCCAGTGCTAGAGAATAAATATAGATTCACAGGTAGTTGCAAAAATAGTACATAGAGGTACCTGATACCCAATGGTATCTCCAATTATTTGATTTCTTTCATCAATGTTCTGTAGTGTAAAAGCATATAAATCCTCACCATGCTTTTTAAAATCCATATCTAAGTATCTTTGAGTTACTGAAATTTGAGTTTTGTCTTATTTTGGGTTTCCACATGTTCGTTGCTAGCTTATACATATAGACATACAACTGATTTAATATATTAATCTTATATCCTATAAGTTTATTGAACTCATTTATTAGTTCTGGAGTTGTTATTTTATTTTTATTAATATTTTGGGATATGCTATATAAACCATCATGTCAACTGTAAATAGGGATCATTTTATTTATTTCTTTACAGTCTATATGTTTTGTTTCCTTTTCTTGCCTTATTGCATTAGCTAAGACTTGAGATTTTATTTTAGCTTATTAATAAAGTTGATTGCATTAATTGATTTTTGAACATTGAGTCAATCTTGCATCCCTGAAACAAAATCCACTTGGCTGGGCTATATCACTGCTTTAAATTTAAGAATATTTGTTGAGTATTTTTTGCATCCATGCTCAGGAGAGATATTGCGATATAGTTGTCTTATTTTTTAATTTTCTTGCTTTTTGATAGGAGTAATACCACCTTCATAAATTTGGCCGTCTCCCCACTTTCTTTCTTTTCTGGAAGAGGTTGTATGCAATTACAGCTAATTCTTCTTTAAAGTTTGGTAGAGGTCTTACGTGAAACATTCTGGGCTTTCCCATATCCCTTTTAAGATTTTTTTAAAAATCGTAATTTCAACTTCTTTAATGGTTACTGGATTACTCAAGTTACCTATTTTATATTAGATGAGTATAGTAGTTTATGCTTTTCATGGAATTGGTCTATTTTATTTAACTTGTCAAATATATGTGTATGGTTTTATTTATAGTATTTTTTTATTATCCCTTTCTGACTGTTGTCTACAGTGCTGACTACTGTTTAATTCCTAATATTGGTAATTTGTGTCGGCTTTCCTTCTTGTCAGCCTTGCTAGAGGTTTATCAATTTTATTGATCTTTTCAGAGAATAAGCATTTTGTTTTATTTATTTTCTTTATTTTTTTGTTTTCAATTGTATTGATTTGTGCTCTTTATTATTTCTTTCCTTGTGCTTGCTTGGAGTCATTTTGTTCTTATTTTTTTAATTTAATAATGTGAGAGCTTTTATTATTGATTGAAGACCTCTCTCCTCTTTTATAAGTTAAGCATTTTATTATACATTTTTTTGTTTTGTTTTGTTAATCTTCACCTGAGGATATTTTTCCATTGATTTTTAGAGAAAATGGAAGGGAGGAAAAGACAGAGAGAAACATCAATGTGAGAGAGACACATCAATTGTTTACCTCCTGCATGCACCCAACCAGGGCTAGGAAACCTGCAACCAAGGTACCTATCCTTGACCAGAATCAAACCTGGGACCCTTCAGTCCATGGGCTGACACTATCCACTGAGCCAACCTTTGTTATGTTTTACCTGCATGCTATATATTTTAATTATACATGTGTTTTATTTTCATTCATTTCTATGTGTATTTGAAAAATTACTTAAGGCTTTCTCTTTGATCTACAGATCATTTAGAAGTATGCTATTTAATTTTCTAGTATTTGAGTATTTTCTTCTTATTTTTCTGTTATTGACTTTGATTCTATTGTGGAGGAAAAGAACACTCTGTATGATTTCAATAATTTTAAATATGCTGAGCTTTGTTTTATGGCCCAGGATATGGGAAAGAGATGTTCAGTTAACAAATTTATAAACAATAAATTCATAATACATCTAAAATGAGCCATAGACATCAATTTAAGGAAGGAAACACGTGAACAATATACAGAATAATGTGAGGAATGTAAGAAAAGCAAATGAATAATTTGTCTTGAAAATGAATCATAAAATTTTTTTGTGAGCTTTCTGATTGTTCATTCTAGCTGTAAATATTATAAATACTTGGGGCAATCTTTTCTGTATTGCAAGTATAAATGCAGAAAGAAGGCTTAATTGCTCAAAGTTTTTAGTGATATGTCAGTTTTTCTTCGTCAAAATCTATTTTCTTTCCCCAGTAGCATTCCAGTTTTCCTGTTGGGACAGTGTCTATTCTCCACTGAGTATAATTTAATTAACTTTATCCTCCTTTATAATGAATTAAATGAAAGTACAGTTTAGTGATTAAGTTTTAGTCATTTTGCCAGAGAATTTGAATCCTAAGCAATCTCCTGGAAAGATTGGGGAATGGCTGGAAACAATTCACGTCTGAAAGTTCCTTAGTTGATGCTTTTTTTAACCAGCCTAATACAGTTGTTAAAGAGTTGTCCTTTTTGTTGTTATATCTCTTGTTTAATGTCCTTTCAGAATTTTCTGCTTCTTGATTTTTTCAAGCGATGAACATTCAACTTCCCACTTATATTGTGGAACTAGGCTCCCACATCAATGACCTCTCACCAAAGTCCCACGTTTAAAAAGAAACGGTTTATAATTATTGCAGCCAATATCTGATTGTAATGATAAAGGAAGTTTTCTTATTTTGACTGTAGTTGTATCTAGAAAAATAGTGTATTTTAGTATTTAAAAGTTCAGGTTTTGTCACATACTACATGGGAACCCTTGGGAAAGTTACTTAGCCTTCTTATTTTCCAGTTGGGACTGTTAATGCTAATGAGTAATCCTAAGAATGAAAATAATTAATATTGGTAAAGAGCTTGGAACAGTGCCTAATCTGTATTAAACATCCAGAAAATATCAGAAATTGATTTACATCAGCTACTTGTGAAAAACTTCACAAAATATACAAACTTCAGATTTCTATATAGTGGAGGGGGTCAAAAGCAGTTTAATAATTATTAAGGGGACATTTTGAGTAAGGAAATAGGAAAAAGTCAGATTATAAAAAAGTGGAAGTCCTTAGAAATTTAAGAAACTGAGTTAAACTTAAAGGAAATCAGCAAGCCTCTTCTGGTCATAAAATAATAGCTTAGTGAAAATAGAGAAGAACAAATTTTACTTATGATGACTAGGTAATAGTGAGGAAGATCATGAAAATTTTCACACATCCACTCTTAGGTGTCATTCAAAATCAAGCCTAAGCCTGATTTTTTCCAGACCTTCTTCAACAACCCTACATTCTTCTTGACCTTATGTAGCACAATTAACCTGGCAATTAATTGTTGTCTGCAGAAAATCTTTGTGACTTTTTGTTCTCTTTGTCCTCTCTCCACATTTATTTACCCCTGACTTACCTGTCCAATTAATTCTTTTTCCTTCAGTCCCATTACAATGTCTGTAATTTAGGCCCTCATCATTCTCATATTGACTTTGCAATAGCTTCTTAACATGTCTTCCCGCTTTAGACTTGATACCCCTGTTCCAATGTCTTCTCTTCCTTTCCAGTCTGTTCTGAAGTTTGACACCAGAATAAGTTGTGTCAAGGTCCACAATTGCCATCTTCTCTCCAAAGCGTTTTCAGATCTATCTCCTACTAAACAGCACAGTTACCATCTATGTGCACTCTTTAGCATTTAAATAAGAACTTTCACAAACTGAAAAGCAGTTTTTCTACCATTTTTGCCTTTTTTTGAGTACTGAGAAGCAAAGAATATATTTTATCTCTATTTACATCCCTCATATGCTATAACTATATATTTCACAGGGTAGCATCGCCAAAGTCCACCCTAAATTGAAATAAATTACCATCTAATTGGTACTTAGCTGTGTATCTTATCCACTTACTTTTTATTTTTGAGGTAGGAGACCAGACAATATTTTCTCATTCTTTCCACCACACTTAACAAAATGATATACATAAAGACTCATTAAATTGTTAAATTGAATATAGCTGAATTGGATATCTTGAAAAAGAGCTAAATTATTTTTCTCTGATTTTATTGCTTATTTAATGTAAAGCTTTGGACACTTCACCTAAATACACAGTGCTTCATTTTCCTCATCCTTTAAATGTCAATAATGAGATGTTCTTTGCTCCTTGGGTGCATGTGGAAATAATTAATGTATTTTGTGAGGGTTTGGAGAATGCTGAAGAAGAACATTATTAATCATCATCAGTAGCAGCAGGAGAAAGTACTTGCTAAATACTGATATGAGCATGATTCTATGCAGAATGAGATAAGTAGGCAAGTTCCTTGTCCTCTGGGAGCCAACAATAAAAAATGAACAACAAACACATCCAGATGTAGCATCCTTGGAGAAATATATACTCAAGGGCACCCAAGGACAAGTGCCAAAACCAGATTGTGAACATCCTGAAGCCAGGTATTAATACACACACAACCCATTAAACCAATTAGTAAACCAATCATAGCTTGAGAAAAATGATTTCATAGTTGGCATATATTTGGTAAGTTTGATACCAACTCATACAGACACCTTAGCAACAAAGGTCAAATGAAGATAGAATCCAGGCAGGGAAAAAACAAAAAACAAAACAAAAAAGACTACAAATTCATAATGAATTCTGAATTAACTAGGCTGCTGTACTGGAACCATAATGGGGTATATATGGGCATATGTGTATGTGTGTATGTGTGTGGGCACAGAGGAATGCTGGTGGTGGTGGTGGGATGAGGAAGAGGGCAAGGTTTTAGAAAAAAGTGTCAGGAAGAAACAGGTTACCATTATATAAATGTGGTCCACTAATTATTTTTTTTTAAACATCACTATACTTCTTTAAGGAAAGAAGAATGCCTTGATGGGTGGTAAGGCTTGGCAGAAAAATGTTGTTTTTTTATAGTAGTGATGGCATGAGTGATTTGGACTTGAATAAGACTGTAGAGTTGGCTTGATAGGTAATATATTCT
This sequence comes from Corynorhinus townsendii, assembly GCA_026230045.1. Taxonomy (NCBI): domain Eukaryota; kingdom Metazoa; phylum Chordata; class Mammalia; order Chiroptera; family Vespertilionidae; genus Corynorhinus; species Corynorhinus townsendii. Next base: position 15,917,445 of record JAPDVU010000007.1, read on the forward strand.
AACTAGTGGCCCAGTACACAAAATTTATGCACGGAGGGGTCGTGGGCGCATTCCCTCAGCCCAGCCTGCACCCTCTCCTATCCGGTACCCCTTGGGGAATGTCCAACTCACAATTTGGGACTGCTGGCTTCTAACTGCCCACCTGCCTACCAGCCCGATTGCCCCTAACTGCCTCTGCCTGCCTGATTGCCCCTAACCTCTCTGCCTGCCTGCCTGATCATCCCTAACTGCCTCTGCCTGCCTGCCTGATCACCCCTAACTGCCCTCCCCTGCTGGCCTGATCTCGCCCCAAACTGTCCTCCCCTGCCAGCCAATGTGGCTCTGATTGGTCACTTTCTATGCCAGTCAGTGTCAAAAGCTCTGCCTCTTAGGCAGCTTTTTGGCTTCTCAAAGTTCACTCAGATTTGGTTCTGATTGGTCAGTTTCTATGCCAGTCAGCATCAAAAGCTCTGCCTCCTAGGCAGCCATTGGCTCCTCACAGTTCACCCAGATTTGGTTCTGATTGGTAGGTTTCTATGCCAGTCAGCATCTCCAGACCTATCTCCAGACCTGATCAGAGAGGCGGGACTGATCAGCAGCCCCCTAGGAGGCCTGGAGAGAAACAGAAGTGTGGCTGCTGGTGAAGCCCAGAGAGAAAGAGAGAGGCAATGACTGATCAACAGCTGCCATGGAGGCTGCGGATCAGACCTTCCTTCTCTCTTTGGGCCTCTCTCTGGGCCTGATCTGCAGCCACCTCAGCAGTGAGTGCTGGGTCGCTGCGGCAACCCAGCACTGACTGTAGGACTGACTTCTAGTGTTTGGTCGAGCCTTTGGTCAGTCGTTATGGACCCTGGGTTTTTATATATTAGGATTTCCTATTTGCTAAGCAGGATGTCTGCTATCCTAGTTCAATGCTGTGGACCAATCTCTGACATCTTTATCAGAGAAAAATATTAAGAAACTGAGTTGTTCATTAACATTACTACATAATGAATTGATTGCATAGCAGGAAGACAATAATAAAAAAAGTAGACTGAGTAGTTTGATAGAATATTCAGTTTCTGACCAGGCATGCTGGCCATATGTCAGCATGTAGTCACTGCACTGGTTCCTATTAATCCTGGGGTTTGGATGGTCCATAATGGTGTTAATTCCAGAAAAATGGAGGAGGACTACTTAGCCCCTGGCTGAAATGGGCAGCTCAGGTCCAAAATGACTGCTTTTTGAGTCTGTACTCCAGGAGGCCAGCAGGACCCCAGGCACTTCACAACTGAATCACTTTGACCCAAAGTCATTTGTTCAATCATGGTTGACAAAAGGTAACAGAGACTTTTTACTGTTGGGAAAACAAATGGATATCTTGGCTGTTTTCATAAAGATTGAGGGGGACTTAAAATAGCCTGAGGTTAATATTATAAATCTTTTTAAAAGAGATTTTCAGAACATATTCTTTATCCCAGCATTGGATCAATCTCACAAAATGACATATTTTCAACTACAATGAAGCAAAACAACTTATTCTTCAAAAAAGTTGAAACTATTAAGAAAGCTTTTCCTTTCCTGGCTTTTTATTTTGTTTCATTTATCTTTTTATTCTTGAACCTCAACCAAAGAAATAACTCAGACAAAAATGTGTGATGAATATGAATTGACCTTTTCAATGGCTTTGTGACTATTGACATAATCTTTATTGGTATCCAGAGAGTTCCTTGAATGCCCAATGGTGGAGTGATTCGTGGTAGGCTGGTATGAGGCATGAACTTAAATGCTGTAGGGGATAGAAAAAACAATATCAAAAAACCATAATATAATAAAGGAATCTGATCTCTAACCCATGTAATTATATAGACCTGCTACAAAATTAAAATGCACTGGTAGTGTTGACTAGGAAATATTTTTTGGCATTGTCCTGTACATGCTAATTAAAAAAGAGGAGAGTAAATAATAAAAATTAACTTTGATCTTTAGATGAAAATATATTTTGAGGAGATCTAAATTAAAATGGAAACTGAGCATAGGAACAAGATTTCAGGGAAAGAACAAAAATAGAGCCAACTATAAAATATTTATACCATTTTCTGGTAGGTCTTACCAGAATAAAAAAATATTTTTATTTTATGAAATACTAAATATTTATCCCCTTTTTTTCTCTTATATTTTTAATCCAAAGTTGTTGACATCTCCTCTTGCACTGCGACAGTTTTGGAAGCAGAGTGACCTGACTTTTAGTTGCAGCAGCATCATTTACTGAAATAACCAAAATGAATGAATGTTCAGATTGTCCTCTAAGTAATGGGAGGTCATGTTATACCCCTGACTCTGCTTCCCTCCATGCATGGCTCACAGTCTTAATTTGCTTATTATTTCTGACTGTGTGAGTGTTTGTGCGTGGACACATATACATACACTTGTGTGTGCATTTGTTTCAAAAATATGAAACCTGACCAAAGCAAAAATCCTTATCAATAAGAAATAAAGTTTGATGAATGATGGTAAGTAAATTGACCTGTAGTATGAGGACATACATAAGAGACTGTAATTATCACAATAAAAATGTAATTCAGGAGAAATTTATCTTAATACCTTTGGTCTTATATTTACAATCACTAAGTGTATGAAAGGGTCCTTTAGATCTGTAATACATTGTCACCTTTGATGGGGGAAATTCCATGGAGAATAATTTTTTCTAATTTAAAGATTAAAGAAAGATTTACTTTTTCAAACATCCATGGGGATTGGTCTTCCTTTTCTTGCTATGACCTGATACATTTCTGTAGTGTATATTATGGGATAAATTGAGGTTTTCATCACAATGTGATTAGCTCTAACAGCCTGGGGAGAAGTTGCTCTGACCCTTCTTCAATACTTGTGAATCAAGACTGTTTTTAGGTCTCAGTTTTGAATTCTGGCTCTTTTCTGCCACTTACTAGGCTTTCTGATCCTCAATTTTATAATCTGTAAAATGAGGTAATTGAGTATAATGGTCTCTAAAAATAATGTCTAATATTAAAAGAGACAGATAAAAAAGAGAACAAGAAGGAGAAAGAGGACACTGAGGAATATTTGGAAACCTTTGCTTCATGGTCTGGTAGAGAGAGACACCATTTGTCATCCACAGTTTATGCACTGCTGAAAATGTAGTGGCCAGGTAGCAAGTGCACCTCATAACTCTAGGACCTACTGCACACTCATTGTTATGTAATTTTTGTTTGATGCCAGGTGGGTGCACTGTTTGCCAGGAAATTATACTTTAGCACAACAACAGGGCACACCATACAAAGAGCTGGGTTGGGATGTCTTTGTTCAGGGAACAATTAAAATGTATTTGTATTGAGTAATAAAACCTTCCCCAAATGTAAGGCACTGCAGCGAAGCACAATGTGTGGTTGTACTTCTTACGTAATAATGTCGATGCTATTCCCCTTGACTTGCCAGTAATTATAGAATTAAGGTAGTAAAATTTACAAAAAAGAAAAGAAAAGAAAAAGGAAAAGTATTAAAAATCTTCATTAAGTGCCCAAATGTTAAATATATTTCAATGTTTAACTACAAATATAATTATAGAATGATGAAACTTTGTGATATAAAAGGAAGAAACATAAAATTGATAATTTGGGAAATGTTATTGATCTTAGAAGTCTCTTGGTCATCCACCCTCCTTTGGTGGAATAGAAACTCTATTTCATAATCCATTTCCAAAGAGCCTTCACAAAACCAAGGTCTCAAGACCAAGATGGTTCTTTGTCCATGTTTCCATCGACAACTTTACTCCTGAGTCACAGAGATGTTTAGCTCCAGACCCCTGAAGTGAGTGAGAATAGAAGAAAGAACTGTTTTGACCTCAGATCCTATTAACAGTAAGCCAGGTGTTCTTCACCCTAGACTTCACATTTAATTTCAGCTTATGCTATTTGGAAGCTTTCTAGGGCTTTCTCAACTATAGTAGCCTCAAAACTAAAGGGTTTTGGACAAACTTTGTTGGACTCACAAGGCAAACCCTTTCATTATGGTTTCTGTATGTTAGAAAGCTGTGCCTTTGCATGTAGCTTGAACTTCGTTCAATATTTTAAAATGTGTCTCAGCCACAGCCACATTTTGTTTTCCTCAGAGTAAATTTTGTAGCATCAATTGTGATTGAAGCCTCTGTGTACTCACCAAGCCTGATCATCTCTCATCCAGAAAAAGAAAATCAATTTTAATTCTTGAAAGAAGAGCAGCAAGTGTTATTTGTTATTTATACTTAAGAAGGGTCATTTCCCCCTTCTCTTCCTAGGGGCTTACAGAAGGAATTTACAGGAAACAAATAGTTATGGATTGTATTATATACTAGAGGCCCGGTGTACAAACTTCGTGCATGGTGGAGGGGTGCCCCTCAGCCCAGCCTGCACCCTCTCCAATCTGGGACCCCTTGAGGGATGTACAACTGCCCATTTAGGCCTGATCCCAGTGGACATCCCTCTCACAATCCAGGACTGCTGGCTCCCAACTGCTTGCCTGCCTGCCTTCCTGATTTCCCCTAACCTCTTCTGCCTGCCAGCCTGATCACCCCCTAACCACTCCCCTGCCAGCCTGATTGATGCCTAACTGCTCCCCTGCCAGCCTGTTTGCCCCTAACTGCCTTCCCCTGCAGGCCTGGTCACCCCTAACTGCCCTCCCTTGCAGGCCTGGTTCCTCCCAACTGCCCTCCCCTGCTGGCCATCTTGTGGTGGTCATTTTGTGTCCACATGGGGGCAGGATCTTTGACCACATGGGGGCAGCCATCTTGTGTGTTGGAGTTATGGTCAATCTGCATATTACCCTTTTATTAGATAGGACAGAGGCCTGCTGCATGGGTGGGGGCTAGCTGGTTTGCCCTTAAGGGTGTCTCAAATCAGGGTGGGGGTTCCCTTGGGGTGTGGGGTGGCCTGGGCAAGGGGCCTGTGGTGGTTTGCAGGCCAGCCATGCCCCCCCCGCCCCCAACAGTGACCCAAGCAGAGGCCCTGGGATCTGGGTTTTATTTATCTTCTACAATTGAAAATTTGTAGCCTGGAGTGGAGCCAAGACTTCTGCTTGCTCCCTGGCAGCAGCCATTTCTGTTGGGCTTTATTTATCTTCTATAATTGAAACTCTGTAGCATTGAGTGGAAGCTTGGGCCAGCAAGGGCAGGCGGAAAGCTTGGCTTCCTTCATTGCCAGGGAAACCCAAGCCTCCCTCCTGCTCTCTGTGGCTGCAGCCATCTTGGTTGGGTTTATTTGCATATTCCCTCCAGATTGGCTGGTGGGCGTGGCTTGTGGGTTGATGAAGGTACCATCAATTTGCATATTACTCTTTTATTAGATAGGATAAGGCCAGTTAGTGTACAAATGTCTTTGACATTCTGAGAATAATCCTACACTAAGAGTTGAAAATATAAGGACAGTCAATCTGAACATCTACTGTTATCTTACTGGCAAATCAGTAGGTCCTAACACTTAACTGTAGCTAAGTTTAGTTTTCACATGGTGGGAAATCTTGTTCACAGAAAAATTGTCTTGAAATGTCACTTTTAGCAGTGAGAATTCATGTATGTTAGTCACTTTGTTAAATTCAGTTACTGAAAATAGGAAGTCGGCCTTCCATATCTGTTTGAATGGATGATTATGTAATGCATTCTCTGGGAAATGTGCAGTCACAAGTAACTTCATTTATGCTGAAGAAGGATTTTCTTATTTTTCAGCTTTAGTTGACCTTCCATTCTTGATCTTTTATTTTGTTGGAGAGGCTCTGTAATTCTTCACCCAGTGAATCATCATACCTAATAATAGACAAATATGTAATTTGACTGTACCTCCACTACGCCCACAGCCAATCAGAGTGAGTATGCAAATTAACCCAACAAAGATGGAGGTTAGTTTGCATACATAGGCACCCAGCAGCCTGGGTCCCGGGAACTTTCTCAACACCCAGGTCACTCTGAGGTAGGCCCCCCGTGGGTCCTGAGCAACCCAGGAAGGGCCTGAGCCACGGGGCTCCTGGGCAGGGGCGGAGCTGGGCGATCAGAGGGAGCTGGGAGTCCCCTGCCCAGGCCCCAAGCCCCAGCCAGAGGCTTGGTACCTTGGCAGGGGCAGAACAGGGCCATTTGAGGGAGCTGAGGGTCCCCTGCCCAGGACCGGAGGCTATAGGCCTGGCAGGGGTGGAGCTGGTGATTGGAGGGAGCTGGGCATCCCTGTCCAGGCCCCAAGCCCTGGCCAGAGGCTTGAGACCTGGGCAAGGGCGGAGCTGGGCAATTGGAGGGAGTTGGGGGGCCCCTGCCCAGGTCCAGAGGCTTTAGACCTTGGCAGGGGCGGAGCCAGAGATCAGAGGCAATTGGTGTGAACTACAGAGGAAATACCTTTTCTGACCGCTCATTGGCTAAGCTCCCTGTTTGCCACTGTAATATTCTTAGTAAATTGGGTATAAAAATCCAAAAAGGTGAACTAGGGTTTTTCCACTACACTCCTGGAGAAAAAAAGGAAGGTCTGCTGCTGGGGGGCTAAGAAATGTTATATCCTGCCCTAGCCAGTTTGGCTCAGTGGATAATGCCTAGGCTTGCCGACCGCAGGGTCCTGTTAGATTCTGATCAAGGGCATGTACCTAGGTTGCTGGCTCCTCCCTGGCTGGGGCCCAGGTCAGGGCTCATGTAGGAGGCAACCAATCAAAGTGTTTCTCTCACTTTGATGTTTCTCTCTGTCTTTCCCTTTCTCTTCCACATTCTCTAAAAATCAATAGAAACATATCCTCAGGTGAGGAAAAGAAAGAAGAAAGAAAGAAAGAAAGAAAGAAAGAAAGAAAGAGAGAAAGAAAGAGAGAAAGAAAGAGAGAAAGAAAGAGAGAAAGAAAGAAAGAAATGTCATATCCTATGAAAGACACATCTTGAAAATGCCTAAAGAAAGTTGTCATTTTTTTCATGGTGAAGGGACTGGAGTCCATGTTGATGAAAATACCTTGGTGGCTGTGGTGACTAGCAGTGGCTGCAGCAGTGGGGTGATGGGGCTGGTGACTTCCCCTGATCAGCCCAGTTGCCTCAGTAGGACTTCCCCTGAGGGCTCCCAGTATGTGAGAGGGGGCAGGCTGGGCTGAGGGATGCCCCCCCCTCGACCCCTCTAGTGTATAATAATAAGATACATAAAATAGGAAGACATGGACTTGTAGGGCTAGGAGAAGCTTAAGCTACTAAGTAGACTAGAGTCTATGACTCCATTCTGGAGCCAGGTAATCCTTGAAGCTATCCCAGAAACATTAGGAGAGCTTCAGATAAAATATGTTCTGTTGGGGTCAAGAAGTAAAATGCATGAAAATCTAGCAGTATAACATATGGGGAATAGGATTCATATACTCATAGGTGACAGAGAGCAAGATGAGTAGATCAATAATTAGACAGATAGGTTTTAATGATAAGCACCTAAAACATAATTGGCATAAATTAGGAGTATAATTTATATTTGCTAAAAGAGTGAATAACTATTTAAATAAATAGGTTGATAAACTAATAGCCAGCAGAGCACACAATGTATTATCAGGCAAACTTAGAGATTGTGTCTAAACTCAGGGACTTCTTAATTTCTTTTGCAATCTAGGATAAGAACCCCCCCCCCTTTTCTCATCCCTAAAGTGGAGATAATAATAATATTAATCTTCTGAGGATATAATTAGAATACATACACACACATACACAAGAAAAGGCCTATCAGATCAGATTTGCTCAGCTAATATATATATTTAAATTCTCACCCAAGGATATTTTTCCACTAATTATTAGAGAGAGTGGGAAGAGAGAGGCAAAGACAGAGAGTAATAGCAATGTGAAAGAAACACATTGATTGGTTGCTTCCTGCACACCTTCTGACCAGGGCCTGGGCCAGGGAGAAGTCTGTAACCAAGGTGCATGCCCTTCACCAGAATCAAACCCAGGACCCTTCAGTCTACAGGCTGACACTCTATCCACTGAGCCAAACTGGCTAGGGCCCTTGTTTTTATTTTTATTTTTTTATTTCTATCATTACTAATAGTTCTAACAACTATTAGTAATGATAGGAAGGGAGAGGGAGAGAGAGAAATTGAAACATCAGTGATAAGAGAATCATTGATTGTCTCCTGCACACCCCCTACTGGGGCCTGAGCCTGAAACCCTGGCATGTGCCCTGACCAGGAATCAAACTGTAACCTCCTAGTTTATAGGTGAACCCACAGCCACTAAGCCATGTGGATTGGTGAAAATTATGATTTCTAGCTCTAAAATTTAAAATATGTTTATAAGCAAAAAATTATATCCTAGAAAAATCCAGATTGGGAGTTTTAAACAATTGTCCAAAATGTTCTTTGAACCTTATTAGTGCAATGTCTACTTTTAAAAATATATATATTTTATTGATTTTTTACAGAGAGGAAGGGAGAGGGATAGAGAGCTAGAAACATGGATGAGAGAGAAACATTGATCAGCCACCTCCTGCACACCTCCTACTGGGGATGTGCCTGCAACCAAGGTACATGCCCTTGCCGGAATCGAACCTGGGACCCTTCAGTCCACAGGCTGACGCTCTATCCACTGAGCCAAACCAGCTTCAGCGCAATGTCTACTTTTTAATATAAATCATCCAACATCTTTTACTTAAAGAAACACAGTCTCACCTACATGCTCACTGGCTTTTTGAAGAACTGTCCCAATTTACTTTGGAAGATAAAAACTAAACACATTAATCTGTGAGACTCTTACCCTGGAAATCACAAACTTTCCAAAAGATTCATGTATAAATTTTAGTGGGTTTTGAATTTGTATGAGAGAAAAAATTATATCTTTCTCTTCATTAACCTATAACTAAAATTTATCATATTCTTCAATTATGAATGTAGGTTACAAACCACAGTATTACTAATAGTTTCTGAGGCTGTCACCAATAGACATCACACATATTTTCACATTATATTACTGTTGTCACAGATACCTTGAACTATCTTTCAAAATTATAGTAGTTATTGGGCCTGCTACTAAATTGTGTTATATATGCAACCATCATATATAGAACTATATCCCAAATTTAGCTTTTATGATATACTAGAGGCCCAGTGCATGAAAATTCACGCACTGGAGGGTGGGGGGTCCCTCAGCCTGGCCTGCCCCCTCTCACAGTCCAGGAGCCCTCAGGGGCGGGAGGTGACCCGGTGATCAGGGGAAGGCAATGCCCCCATCACACCTCTGCTGCTGCTACTGCCAGCAGCACAAGCCTCGGCCAGCCCTCATTACCTGAGCCTCAGGCGGCCCTGGGCAGCTGGGCAGCCGCCATCCAAGGCTTGCCTACATCTCAGGCCAGCCCTGGGTGGCTGGAGGGCTGAGGGGACTGGGTGCTGCCATCTTTGAGGGCATGGCAGTCAATTAGCATATTCCCTCCTTATTGGCTGTGGGTGCCACCATCTTTGTGAGGGAGTGATGGTCAATTAGCATACAACCTCTTTATTAGATAGGATTGTAACTGTATTTTAATATAATTGGTTTCTTGTATATCTTATATATTTTATACTTTAGAATCATTATTCTGAGAAGGAATCATAGTCTTCATCAGACTGTTTGGGGATTCATTGCACAAAAAAGGTTAAGAATCTCAAGGATAAAGAAATAAGTTGGAGGATAAATAAACATGATTATTGTCTAATGATTAGATTATATTTTGTAAATTAATGAGTACATTAGGTATCTCTGAAAGGGAAACCAGAGTTCCTGATAGTTAAAAAATGGTTACCTATGAGTTTTAGGACAACCTAAAAGCTTTGGAATAAACTTAACAATAATTGATAATGTGTTCTGGCAAAGGGATCTTCACACTGGTGTGGTTATGTGCCATTTAAAAGAATATTTTAAGTTGACTTCTAAAATTTTCAACATAAATGTACTTAAGAGGAGTGTAAATTCTGGCATATTATAAATAATCATATTTAAAAAGAAAACCATTAATTACATTGTTCTTGAAATGTTTAAAGTAAAATGTAATTACAAAGGTCATTTCATACCCTCAGTGTTTATTTAACAGGGTATACAAATGAGTTCTATTTTTACAGTTGGAAAATTTATATCCATTTTTAGAAATCTTTTTAAAATCGTATTTCTGTTCCTGGCATTAGAGAACTAAAAAAAAAAAGGCAATTATAGTGCCTGATTACAGAAATGACCTAATTTCTCCTTATTTGTTGTTCTGCTGACTTTTACTTGGGTCAGTGAATCAGAGTATAACTGAAATGGATGTAGGATAGGAAAAGCATGGATGTAGGATAGGAAAAGCTATACTACAAGTAATAGAGGACCTGGGAATTAATTCTCCTCAATCTACCTCTTGCAAATTCTTCGCACATACCCCAATTGAGGGCCACTCTTCCAGCTGAAGGGCTTAATAAATAGGCCATGGAGCACTGGGAAGGCATTTTTTCAGCAGGAGTCATAGAAGAGCTGTAGTGTCATTTGGGGAGATGCCATGAGGTCAGAAGCATGCACTTCTCTTGGGAAAATATAAGAAGGAACAGAGGGGTAGAAACATCGATGTAGTTAGTTTTACTCAAAGATTTACTACATGTTGGCTGATTTATAGCAGCAGAACCATAGTGCAATGATTGTTCTTTTCTGGGTCATGTTTACAGGCACCATGATGCCTCCAATGACAGATGTATCAATGCAAAACATTGTCATTTCTTAATCAACTACCTTAGCGGTATATGTGTGTGTGTATTATTTTCATATCCCAAAGCAATTTTGTAATGTGGCATTACCAGCATTTCATAAGTGAGGAGAACCAGAAAAGTTTAAAACAGTTTATCTGAGAAAACACAGACAGTGGCCAATGTGGAATTTAATTTCAATCTTATATGATGCCTATATCCAACTCACGACACCGTAGGTGGGAGATTGGATTCACCCACTTGTAAGTTGTTGTTGTTTCCCAGTAGAGATGCTATCTTTATGCCAACGTGGATAAGGTGCTAATATAAGATCATCATGAGCACATGGTGCTGTGTGAGGTCAGTTGAGGACAAGTAACTGTGAGGTGGCTGGGTTGGCGAAGGTTGATGGAGGAGGCATGGCCTGAAGTACATAGTCTAAAATGAATAAGAGTGGGTATCTGGGAAAGTATGAGGACAATTCAAACAAAGCAACAGGGTAAAAGACATAAAGCAGAAATTAGCCTTGCTGCTAGAGAATCCACTGAGAATATTGGCCTGACTAGCAAAGAGGGACTATAAAAAAGAGAGAATGAAGTTGCATACAACAGACTGAAGACAGATTCAAGATGCTCTTGAAAGCCAGGCATATCTAGTAATGTAAGTAGATGGGGACGTTTTATAATTGAAACATCAATGATATTTGTTCAATAGACACTGATAAATATTTTTTTTCTTTCTTTCACTTATTTCCCCCAAAGACTTCAAGGAATATCTTCAAGGAATATTTTAGTACAAAATTTTATTTTCACATTGATTTTAAAGATAGCACATAGTCTGTAATGTCTTCAACTTCCAACATTTTACACACACACACACACACACACACACACACACACCATTTCTTCCTGTTTTTGAAGCAGTAGGCTTGCTCCTGCACCTTTGAGCAATTGAGTAAGTGAAATCAGCCCAGGGAACTTCAGGTAAAATAAAAATAGACTGTCTGCTGTTCAAAAGAAATCAAGGATTAAAGAGTAAGAAGCTAAGTAAGATTGCAGAAGGTCTCAGACAAACACCAGGATGTGGAGAAGAAAGAAGTGCAATGAAAGGCCAGAAAGAGCCAACAGGTAGAGATCCCGGGAGCAGCTGAGAACTCAGGAAAAGGTCAAAGTGATTACTGCTCCAAAGCAAAGAGCTACAGTGATACTTTGTCATACTTTATCTTAATTCTTTTAAGGTCTGAATCTCCCAAGATTAATTGGGGAGAAAAAGCACCCTGGTCGGACTTTTATGATAAAACTTTAGGTCTTGAATGATGAAGATATTTTCTTTTGTTTGTTTTATGTTTTGAAAACCATAAACATTCCTATTTTATATTCATTACCTTGTCTTTGCAGAGGGGAAAATTGGTTCTTTTTGGACTGCCTTTCAGAAAAATAGAGGATCATGGAGGTGAAAGTAACCTCCAGAGGTTACTGTATCTTACATAAGCAACATGGAAACCCCTAAAGTTTGTCTTTCTGCACACTTCATTCATTTTTTTCCCAAGCACATGTTAGTACCTGTTAGTTGAACAACTGGTCTGTACCAAACATCTTACATACAATTGAATTCTCACCATTGGACTGCAATGAATATATTATTGTCATTTAGCTTTAGAAAATTAATGAGGCAAAAGATACAGAGTTTGCCGCAGAGCTTGAGATTGGACGCGATGCCAGCAAACTTTCTGCCTATTATTTTGATGTCACACAGTATGGCCCAGCTCTCTACTTGGTTCATTAAAACTCCTAGTGCCCTGGTGTTCTGCCATTACCAGACTTCCCAAATCTCCTCTCTCTCTGTGAAATATCCATAATATGTTCATTTCAGTGAATGTAAACCACGTGGTTACTTTTAGGTATGTTACCTGCACTTGAATACTGGGAAATGAAAGACATGACTCTCTGTTGGTTGGAATTTTACAATGTAACCTTAAAATTTTCTACGTAATTTCTAATTTGTTTCTTTTTTTTTTTTTTTGGAAGATCCTCAAGAATGGGCTTGCTGTATACTCTCTTACTTACCTTCCCAATGTTTAATTACTCTTCAGACCAAAGCTGACAAAGCTGTTTTAAACCATCTATTTTATCCTATAAGGGTTATTCCTGCAAGCATAGGCCTATCCTTGAAGTGCTGTTGTCAGCTTATCCATCTAGCTAACAGCATCTTTGAGCTCCTACAATTCCTGGACCTACTTTCTTTTTCTATCAAAATGTCTTTCTATTTTTTAGGGTTGACCTAGGAAATGCTGGCTATTCTTGTATTTGGTCCCCCCTCTGTTTATCATGCTATAAGTACAAAGCAATTATTACATTCCTCATTGTTTGAAAGTTAGCAGTTATTTGTTTGTTAGTTGGTTAGTTGCTACATGCCTGGCAACCCTATCATCCTCTTAAGATGCATGGACCCTTCCCCAGTGATTTAGGTAATGACCACCTCAGGGCATTTCCCCCCTTGGATTTTAGAGAGAGAAACATGGGTGTGAGAGAGACATATTTATTGGTTGCCTCCCATACCCCTCCCTACCCCACAGGGGACCAGGGATAGAGCCTGCAACAGAGGTATGTGCCCTTGAACTTGCATTCCTTCTGTTTGTGGGCTGATACTCTATCCACTGAGCCAAACTGGCTGGGGCATAGGTTATATTTTTAAATACAGTCCTAAGTCACAGTTGGCCTTCCCAGATGCGACGACAACCTACAAATGCATGCCAACCATAAAAAACAGAAATCTGCATTCATGGCTATATGGATCAAGAAAAGAGAACTAATTCAAGTCAAAAAATGACTCACAAATACAATTATTCTTGGGCTGTTAATCACCATTTTTTGTATATTTTTTATTTTACCTAATTACTCTATTTCTACTCTAAATAGGTTTTTATAATGGACAATGGGTAGTCAGGAAATTAATAGTAAAGCATCAAAATAATTCTGAACAACTTACCCACAATGATGTATTGTTTCAGAAAATCCTGTGCTGTCATCTTCGGCTGTCCATGCCCTGTTGTCATAATCAGCAGTGACAACAAGTTCTATAAAGAGAGTTATCTCCTCTAGCCATTTAGAAACATTACAACATGTGGAAGGACAAGTGTTAATTGAGAGAGAAAGGATTAAATGAAAGAAAAAGGGAAAAGATAAGGAAATATTTACACTAATTTATTGGGTACATTCTTACTCATGAAAAATTCTTAGCTAAAAAATTATACTGGAAATTGACAGGACAAAGCAGAAAATCTCAAATCTTCCCTCTATTTGATTACCTTTATATTTGTGAGAAAAGGGTGGTGGGAAGCAGAGTGTGGTTCTTAACTCTGAGTGTTTACCAATGTAACTGGTCAATAGAGAGAGGATAGACAGTCTTAAAAGGTCAATTTTCTGAGCTCTATAAAGCTGTAGCATCAGTTTTTTTTTTTTTAAAAAGTATATTTTTATTGATTTTTAGAGACAGAGCGGAACAGAGAGGGAAAGAGAGAGAGAAACAGATCTGTTGCCTCTCATACATACTGCTACTGGGTATCTAGCCTGCAACCTGGGCCTGTGTCCTGAACTGGAATAAAACCTGTGACCTTTCGGTGCTTGGGCAGACCCTCAAACAACTGAGCCACATGGGCCAGGGCCAGTGTCAGTTTCTTTAGAGAATTATGTTATTTGCATATAAATTTACCTTCAAAGGCAAGATTTTTTTTTCTAGGATCAAAACTCTTTAAGGAAGAAAAATTCTAAAGTTACTTTATGTGCCTTAGAATCATGATGAAAAATGAAATTGATTTTTGAAATAAATGGATAGCTTGGTAGATAAATAGAAGTTTACAGAAAAATATCTGGGTTTGGAAGATAATTATAATATCATACACCTTTTTTATTTCATGCTATATTTATGGATAGTTATTTACTGAATGAATTCCTTAGATCTGGAAATTTCTGCTAGAAATACAATTTTATGTTCAGAGGTTAGGCTTTAACTAGCAGTAAAATGAAGATAACCAGCATTCTCCTATTGATGGCTTTCAGAGACATACATTTACCACAAGAGAAATTACAAAATTAGAATTGCTCTTAATTGTCTTGGATGCTGCAGAATGGCTACAATTTACACATGATTTGGAGTCCAACACTTCTGGGTTCAGACTCTGCCTTCTCCACCTTTACTGCAGGAACTTGGATATGTTGCTTTGTCCTCCTGGTGCTCAGTTTTTTCAACAGTAATGGGAAGAGAGAATACCTCAGAGAGATCCAGAGTAAGTGAGGTAACATATAAAACACCGAACGCAACACCTACCCCCAAGGAGATAACCCCAAATCATGGTCATTTTATTAGTAACAAATAATATAAAGATATATCTTAAGCGTACAATTTATATTTGATGCAGGCTGAAAATTAGATAACTACCCATGGAGAATAAGTGTTCCTTAATAAACACAGCTGGGACTGATTGCTGATGTGTTTAAGCCCAGCCCTCTTTCATTGGAGTTTAGCTTTGTCGGTCTTTATTATTAGAACTCGAGTGGCCCAGGATTGGAACATAAATTTCATAAAAGAATTCCCAAAGATCACTGCTGAAATGCAGGTTATCCTCATTCCACTTAATTACATGATTTAATTAAGTCCAGGCATTATGATAACTGACTTTATATTGTCTACCCCCCCCCGCCATTGGATTACTTCATACATCTACCCCCCAGCTATGTCTCAGATTTCTTGAGCTATGAAATACAATTGATCATGTAGTAGTTGGTCAATAAAAATTGACTAATTTACAGCATTTATCCACTCTCTTTCTTTAGGGAAGAACCCCTCAGTTTTTGGCACTCAGGGGAGAGTATTACATTCACAAAACATAGGATGAAAGACATCTGTTTTCTCTGTTACAATCATCCTACCTCTTAACTATCTTCAAACGTATGCATATCCTTGAACAAGTTCCTTGGTCCTCTCCCATAGTCATGGAGGAAAGGGCCCTGCTCTCAAGCCTTCTTTTCTGAAGTTAAAAATTACATACTTGCCCTGGCCAGTTTTGCTTAGTGGGTAGAGCATTGGTCTGTGAACTGAAGGGTCCCAGGTTAGATTCTGGTCAAGGGCACATGCCTGGGTTGCAGGCTTGATCCCCAGTAGGGGGCGTGCGGGAGGCAGCCAATCAATGATTCTCTCTCATCATTGATGTTTCTATCTCTCTTGCTTCTCCCTTCCACTCTGAAATCAATCTATATCTATATCATCTATATCTATATCTATATCTATATCTATATCTATATCTATATCTATATCTATATCTATATCTATATCTATCTATGTCATCATCTATATCATCATCCATATCATCATCTATATCTATATCATCTATATCTATATCTATCTATATCTTTAAAAAAAAGTGTGTAAGTGGAAAACTCTGTCTTGTTCCTGTTCTTAGAGGAAATGGTTTTAGTTTTTGACCATTGAGTATAATGTTTTTTTAAAAAAAACAAAACAAAACCTAAATGCTTTCCTTCCTCTCCTAAACATTAACAAAAGCAATAATTACAGAGAAGCTCTTATCTACCCATGAATCACTTACAGTATACAACAGATAGGCTTAGAAACCCCTTCTAAATTTGTTTCTCTTTAACCCAAATCAGCTTTGTTAGAAATTCCAGACTCTGAGTTGGCCCTGGGTAAACAGGTTTGGTTGAATTGACTGTGCCTAATCCCCAAATTTCTAGAACTGAAATAGAGGATGCTCTTATCTTTCACTTTCACCGAGTTCTCTGTTATATAATTTGTTTCCCTGTTCAATCTATCACGTGAAGGGGATCTAATTTCTAGCCAGAGAGCTAGTTTTTGTCACTCACATGTAGCTAATCAGCAGTAAGAAAAACATAAACACACTTGACAGCCCCATGGCTTCTATTAAAACTTGTTTTCCTCAGACATTTTCTGGGAGTATCTAGCACCATACTGAAATGAAATAAACACATAAACTTAGGCTACTGTAACTAACAGACATATAATTGCAATAATAAAACAGACGGAGTTCTAAACTAAAGAACACTGGGATGTTTTTCTATTTTGGAGATCATTTCTATGTGAATAAAAAAAATTATAAACTCCATTGGCTGTGTCAGTTAAAAATAAGGCATGTACTGATGGATTTGAATCTCAGAAGCAGGCAAACCATCAGAGAGGGTATTCTGATAAGGTATGAAAAAGTTCTTTTATAGAGGCAATGATGTGTTTTCCTTTTAAGTCAAGAAGATGGTTTGTTTTTTTGTTCAGCAGTTTATGTTGTTCATTATATTCCATAAATGAGTGAGATCATGTGATATTTATCTTTCTCTGCCTGGCTTATTTCACTTAGCATAATGCTCTCCAGTTCCATCCACGCTCTTAGGGAAGAGTGGGGTAAGGGAGAGAGATCAACCAAAGGACTTTTATGAATGCATATAAGCCAATGGACACAGACAACAGGGGGGTGAGAGCATGAGTTGGGGGGGCAATGAGGGGATAAGGACATGTATGGAATACCTTAATCAATTAAGAAATTAAAAAAAGAAGATGGTTCGCAGTGGATTTTCACAGTTAAGTAATCTAAGATTTTGAATAGATAATGAAAAACTACCTGCTTACACTGCAAGAGTAGCAATCAGATTTTTTTGTGCATGTGTCTTTTGGAACTAGAAAAGGACTGGGATGTCTAAGGGAAACATCTTAGCCTATTGAACAAAATTAATACGTATTTTTATCACTCTCAATTTCTAACACATTATAAGAAATGACTGGGTAAAAAGTTAGTGCATCTTTAAAGAACATAATTAACAATACTAGACCCAGTTGAATTATATGATATGGTTGAGAGGAACTGATTTTATATAGCCCTTAATATATACTCCTATGTCACAAAATTTTTAGCAGATTCTATAAATGTGATGCACAAAGTGAGCAAAGAATGTTTGTCTAAAATAAGATAAGGTAAGATGCAGGGTGGAGGATTAGATCTGTTTGAAAATCAATTTAGCTCAAACATATATCTAGCTCCAAATAAAAATTAAAAAGAAACCTAGACAACACTGCTTTGCTGACAGAACTCTGTAGGTGATATTAGAACCAGTCTGTCAAGCACTCCGCACTTACTGAGCCTGTTTCAGCCAGATCAACATGCTGCTCTTACCTTCACCTACAAGTTATCATTATTTTTGAGTAGATGAAAATGAATTATTCTTAATTGTTCTTATTTTTATTGGGAAAACTCCAAATAGTTCCATGACCACTACTCATTCATGTGTCTTGGTCTGACCTCTGGCACTTTAGCATTTCTTATCAATAAGACTAGATCTGATTCATTACTATTTACTTTGAACCTGAAACCTATATGCTTCTAAGTGCTGCCTGTCTACTGCCCTTGACTCTGTCTTTATATCAAATCCTAAGGACTCCTTGGGGATGGTTTATTGTCACAGTTGACCTCTTCATTTTATTTTTATCTTTGCCAATAAATCTTTTTTAAATATATTTTATAGATTTCAGAGAGGAATGGAGAGGGAGAGAGAGGTAGAAACATCAAAGATGAGAATCATTGATCGGCTGCCTCCGGCCTGCCCCCTACTGGGGATTGAGCCCACAACCCAGGCCTGTGTCCTTGACCAGAACTGAACCTGGGGCCCTTCAGTTCTCAGGCCAATGCTCTGTCTACTGAGCCAAACCAGCTAGGGCAGAAATTTTCAACTGGTCATTGAGATCACAGATATGCCACTTTTATAAAGTGGAACATATAATACTGGTTAAATTGATAACCTCAGGCCAATGCTCTATCTACTGAGCCAAACCAGCTAGGACAGAAATCTTCAACTGGTCATTGAGATAACAGATATGCCACTTTTATAAAGTGGAACATATAATACTGGTTAAATTGATAACCTCAGGCCAATGCTCTATCTACTGAGCCAAACCAGCTAGGACAGAAATCTTCAACTGGTCATTGAGATGACAGATATGCCACTTTTATAAAGTGGAACATATAATACTGGTTAAGTTGATAACCTACAATAGACACTCCTGTTGTGCTGCTAATTTTTATCTAAACCCCATCATTCTCCTCCTTCCCCACCTACCTTTTGCTTAGAGTGCTTCACCTACTTGAAACAATTCTCTTTGGACTTCTTTTGTTTATCTAACTTTTATTATTTTTTTAGTTCTCCTCCTGTTTTTGTTCCTTTATTACTATATTTTCCTCCCTCACCTTTGTATATTTATTATGCTATACCCCTCTACTGCCTCATTCTACCTTGATGGCAGATGTACCACCTGAACCTGTACTGGTATCAATATATAGTGAACAAGAGGTACTAGTCATGGGGCTGACACCAACCCACTGACACAGTGACTGATAAATGATCTGAGTTTCTGATGGCATAGCTAGACCTACCGTTGATTCTTAGTATGAGAGAATGACAGAAAAACAAACAAAAAACTATTTATTTTATCTAATCGTGGGTTCTTGATTAATCTCAGCCAAATTTATTTCTAACCAATAACATAATCAATACATATTATTGAATGGATTAATAAATAAACAGATGTAGGCTTGTCCAGTGCTAGATTTAGCTCCCAATAATGTTTCTTCTACAAAGCCCACAAATATTTTTGTTTGATATCATTCTATACAGAATTATTGCTGGGTCTCTTTATGCATATGTGCTAGCTCATCAAAATGAATTACAAGCTCTTCAGAGCAGAGGATGTGACTTACTCTTCTTTCTATCTCTGCTAGATCAATGTGTAGTAAAAACCTGATGATTATGATAATGATAGTGATGAGGCTGAAAAAGATAACAGTAATAAAACACCTGCAGTGAAAAGAATTTAATTCTACTGTCAATTGCTTACATACTTCAAGCAATGGCTGGCTATATTTTACACTTTTCAAACAAAGCGTTATAATAAACATTGGAGTTTGTTGGAACTATAGCAACAATTGAGTTTAAGTTCAACGCTGCTTCAGTCTCCTGTTGAGGAGAATGGATCTTTGCACAAGGTCTCCAGTGGATACTAGCTTTAGCATGACCTTCAAGCCCACAGATGTGTCCATACAAGCTTCACATGACTGTCCCATGACTCTCAGAGAGAACAAAAGTTAGTCTGAGCTACATTTATTACCAGTGTAGCCTGTTCTTTTAAATACAGGGTTTTTACTTTCAGTTTTGCTAGCAAAAACATGGTACCTTTTTTTGTTTGTTTTGTTTACTCAATATTTAAGGACATTCTGCCCTGGATAGAATAAAAATGAATAATGGTTGATCTAGAAATACATGAGAACAAGAGGACTTCTTCACCAAAATGCTCCAGAGCGGCCAAAATCTTCTTTCAGTCAGTGTCTATTGAAAAATACATTAGACTACCACATCACTCTCCAAGATTATGTCACAGACCCCTACCCTACAAATAGTTCTTAACTAGGTTAGGTTGATGTCAATGAAGAAAAATATAAAACCTTGTAAAGTCACTGCTGGAAGTAATTTGGAGGAAAAGGTTGTGGAGTTATTGATTCCCCTTTCACCTTTTCTGTTAGTTGTTTTTGTAAAGTGTGCATTAGTTTTTATTTACCCTGGACCAGAAGAGTCATCAGAGCTTCTGTTCTCAACCAGATAATTTTACCACAAGTGACTATTAAACTCTAGAAATAAAGCTATTTTAAGGACAAAAGGTTGTTGGGTTGATTGGAAAAGGCTCAGAATGAGGTTTTGAAAGTTTGTCAATTTGGAGCAAGCTTTTTATCTCTCTAATGAACTCTAACTGATACCTAAGTGGGAAGCAGAGGTTTCTCTTCACAGTTACTGATTAACCACATTCATACAGAGTAAATGCAGGCATGGTTTTCCCCCAGAAGCCAGAGAGCTTAGCTGCCTTCTTTTCTACCCCATCTTCTATTTTCTTGTAGCTTTTTAGAGTCTGCCTTTTCCAGTGCCTAAAAATAAGCAATTTCTGAACTATTGCAGCCTAAAGTTATCTATTAAACTTTTTAAGAGCCCAAAAGATATACAAATAAATCTAAAATACCATAAGGCAAACCATAGGTGCATTGATGGTAATACTGTCGTACTTTGTCCTGTCTTTTAATACGGCAAAAATAAATAAATAAATGAAACGAAACAAACACTTCTTTCTTTTTTAATCCTTAAAACAACTCTGGTTGATAGAGAAGAGCTATGCTGAGGCTTCAGATGATGACACTGAGATTCATAGGACTTTTCAAAGCTTCACAAATATTAAGTGGTGCAGCTGCAATATTACCTTGGTTCTTCTGACAGGGAAACTGCTGTCCATCCCTCCCCCTGCTGCCATTCAACCTCTGTGAAACATTGGAGTGTTTGCTTTCAAAAACCTGGAAAGTAACAACTGCACTTTAACTACTCTTCCAGGGTTTATAAAAGCCAAGAATAGTCTTTTTTCAGTTCTTCACAAAGAGTGGGTGTTGATAGTATACAACACTTCCAAAAAATTTGGTAAGATACTTGACTTAAGTAGCTTGAAAATGTAAAATTGTCGGCCACTGAATTCAAATTTGCTCCTAGCTTCCTAGGATAGATCAAAACAGTTTGCTGGGACCTCCTTTTCTCTTTCTTCTGAAAATGTTCCAGGCAGATAAAAAGCTACACCAATTAAGAACTAGCACTATGATCATTTCCAGAATGATAAACTAAGTGAAAGAAGTGAAAGGATGGGCCTTTATATATACATCTGTATCATAAAAGGCATCAGGACCAACTACTGGACTCACCAGGAGGTGCATTGATGGGTCCTGCGGTGCCTGCGGTGGGCGGGACTTCTGGGTCTTATAGCGGCCATGGTGGGCGGGACTTCTGCAGCGTCTCAGGGCGCCCGCAGTGTCTGAGGAGCGTCGCAGGCCACTGGAATCATCAGCAGAACAAGCAAGGCTTCGCGGGGCGGTGGACATGGCACTGATGACAGGTTTGGCCTAGGGGACCCTACACACACACGATTTAATCGTGCACTGGGCCTCTAGTATATATATAAAACCCTAAGTGACCGGTCCACCGTTCAACCAGTTGACCATTTGACCAGTCCATAATGGCACGCACTGACCACCAGGGGGCACACGCTCAGCTTAGGAGGGAGCGCCAGTCAGCTGACCAACAGGCACCAGATGCTGGGCTCACGACTGGTGAGTGCAGCTTGGCTGCGTGAGCCTCTCCTGTCTCCGTGGCAGTGCTACTGAGCATGGAGACAGGCACAGTGGGGCTGGGATGAGCAAGAGCAGCACCGTGCCTGGCCTAGGCTCGGGCTCCTTCCTGGACACCTGCTGCTTCATGCACTATTGCATCCCTCAGGGAATGTTGGTCTGCTGATTTTGGCCCACTGGCCTGTGGGAATCAGGCCAAAACCGGCAGTCCAACACCCACCGAGGCATCCCAGATTTCAAGAGGGCACAGGCCAGGCTGAGGGACCCCACCAGTGCACGAATCCATGCAACAGGCCTCTAGTTTATAATAATCACCTTTGTGCTACAGTGGGTATGTGTGTGGGGGGGGCAGTAAGCTTGTGCGTGTATAACTGTATTTATGTAGGCGAGTAAGCTTGTGTGTGTATAACTATATTTATGTAGGCGAGTAAGCTTTTGTCTGTATAACTGTATTTATGTAAGTAATGCTAATAATAATCTATGTTTTATTACATTAATATAAAATGTTAGTTGTTTAATAAATAAAGATAGAATTTAATTTTTAAAAGTTTATTAACTCTTTCAATACAGTACTTGTAAATGTAAAAAATGGTTTAGCAGATGAATACTTATCTAAAATTGTCATTAAATATAGGCATTTTTTTAAAAATCAGTTTATTACAGTGTTTTAAAAAGAATACATAAGTGGTAGAATAAAAACATTGAGGGCAGAGGGCAATTTTCCATTTTCCTTGTATCTGAGGTACTTCCTCAGCAGCTGTTCACAATAGGCATGTACAGTATTTATGTTCATTAGATGGGTAGAATCTTATACTTTTGTATTAAGAAGGACCATAATGGGGAGGCTATAATTGTGTGGGGACACGGAGAATACAAGAAATATCTAGCCCAGTCATAATTGTGTGGGGACACGGAGAATACAAGAAATATCTAGCCCAGTCATAGTTGCTCAGTGGTTGACCTTCAACCTATATACCAGGAGGTCACAGTTTCATTCCTGGTCAGGGCATATGCCCGGGTTGTGGGTTAAATTCCCAATCGTACAGGAGGCAGCTGATTATTGATTCTCTCTCATCACTGATGTTTCTATCTCTCTCTCTCCCTTCCTTTCTGAAATCAATAAAGATACATTTAAAAAAATATCTATACCTTGTCCTCAATATTTTTCTGAATCTCAAAATGCTCTAAAAACAATAAAATCTTAATAATAATAAAAAAGGGCCATGGAAGTCTTATACAGCCCCCCTCATCCAGAACAACATTCAAGCCCCCATCACATTTTTCCTTTATAAATATCTATCTTTGTTTGAATATCTCAGGAAGAGGCGGAGTCTGTGTTGCATAATACAAGGACAAATGCTTCAATTGCTGAAAGCAATTGACTCATTTGAGTCAAAACCAAAATCTTTGGCACTTTTCTTTGAATGGTTTAAGTTTAGTGGTTTGGAGGAGAGTAAAAATCTGTTGCCTTTGATTTGTCCATATTTTTGATATTAATGACCCATCGTTTTGCCTTCAGGCTAGTTTCTTTGATGGCTCTTAGGACAATATAATTTCTAGACACTTTGCAGTATTGAGCAACTTCCTCTGAATCCCACTCCTCATTTTGCCAATGCTTCCCTAAACATGACAACTATTAGAGAGTCATGAGCTTCAGAGGTGGTATGATCTATGAAAACTGCACTAGAACAATGACTTCTCATTGTGTCAACAAAATCCATACTTTAATGATATCTAAGTTTATTTGCATTACATTATGGCTTCCTATTAATTACCAATGAGTTAAAAATCCCAGATCTTTTGACATGACAGTTTTTAAGCCAGGTAATTTTTTCAATAATTATGAATCCACATTTTGGCACTATCATAAATCACGTTTTTCCATTTAACAATGAGGTTATGTGAGACTTCGATAGAAATTACACAAAACAACATAACCCAGATCTAAAGAATTCACTTGTTCTAACAAACTACCTTGTGATTTGTTTGCAGTGGTAGTCTTGGCATGACAAATCCAAACTGCCTCTTTAATTATTGATTTAAAGTATACTATATAATTTTAATATTGTAAAACAACAGAATTGTTCCTATGATTTCCAATACCCACTTTTTTGGTTCTTTGTATTTTATTTTGGCAGCAAATAGAGTAGTGCAAGTTGAAATTGATATAATTCTGTTCTTTGACATTTTCTGTGTGTCATTCATTGGTTAACAAAGAAAATTATCTTTTTTTCTTTAAGATTTGAAGCAATTTTGGTCAATGATTCTACAGCATCATATTTTCAACAGTTATTTTTATTTTTAATTTGGAGAGTTTAAACTGATCATATGCTGAAAGACTTTCCATATCCTGCTGTCAATTTTTCCTACATTGTAAAATGTGAAGAAAACCCTGGGGGCTGAGGGACATCCATATGATGCTGCTTTCCCTTTAATGTGTTTGGAAGTTACCTTCTCTTCTTTGAGTATTAGCAATTGTCTTCAAGGTTTTATTTTCCCTCCTCTATAAGCTTATTTGGCATTAACCAACTAACCAATTCCGTTTTTGAGTTTATTGGTTTTCACACTTATTTTATCATGCCTTGTTCAAAATTTTTTTTAAAAATAAGTTCCTTAATCTCCTTTTGATAATCTTTGTTTCATATCTGATTATTTGAGCGTGGAATATGAAACAGGGTAAAAATTTCCTCTGCAGTTTTAATGTTTATTTTTCTCTCCACAAAGGCAAGGTTGGGAGTGAAAGACCAAAATTATGTAGTTCTATTCACCTAATGCACAGATTAGGTGAATAGGGTAATAATATAAAAGTGGTTAGAGAATGCAAATGATGAGTGTGAACAGCACCACTATGAATAGTATTAAAGAGAAAGTTAAAATGAAAGGTCTCATTGAGGCTGACCGTTTAGTTCAGTGGTTGAGCACTGACATATGAACCAGGAGGTCACAGTTTGATTCCCGGTTAGGGCACATGCCCGGGTTGTGGGCTCAATCCCCAGTGGGGGCCAGGCAGGAGGCAGCTGGCCATGATTCTCCCTCATCATTGATGTTTCTATCTCTCTTTCCCTCTTCCTTCCTCTCTGAAATCAATAAAAACGTATTAAAAAAGAAAAAGAAAGATCTGATCAGAATGTCTATTCTCAGGTGGACATTCCCTCCCTACTTTCTGTCCTGGTATGGTGATGAAGTGAGAGTTTTACAGAAAAGGAAGCAGGACTGTGGAAAAAAGACACGGAAGAGATGAATACAAAATGTGACCATGGGTCATTGTGCCTCCACCTTCCAATCATTCTTAGGCCCAAGGTTATACTGTGGGCCCATCAGACCAAGCCTTTAGGGTCCAAACTTTAAACAAAGTGCTATGGTATAAATGCAGACCTCTGTTATTTTAATGACTAGAACTGCATACAAACAGAAGGAAAACTATTCACCCTACAGTTTTACTAATATGCAGCCAGAAAAAGAGGCAAGTCTGCAAAGAGAAAAAGGCATGTGGTGAAGAGAAGGAGGAAGAAAGACTGCACAGATCCAAATAAGAAGCAGAACTGAGTGTCATCTACTGAACATACTATCAATCTGCACAGTGCTAATATTTTGAGACTAAATTCCTTTAGGGGTTAAAATTCTTGGCTTTATGTGAAACTTGGTTACTTGTACTGACATTGCAAATGGATTTATCTGTATTATTATCTTGATTTGAACTCATTCTTTCTCTTTCATTGTACTCCCCATTTTGCCAAGAAAATTCACTTTCAATTACACATATATCAAAACACTTAAACATTAGTTTCACTTGCTTCTGGTTAATAACTCACCTTATATTCAAACATCCATCAACATAAAATCAGCATAACAACTTTTATGAATCCCTTTATCATCAGCACATTCTAAATGCTTATACAATTCACTCTCTGAATTCATATAGGAACTTGCTTAATAGCCCTTAAAGTTACTATAAACCTTGGTTGCTTTCAATCATAGGAATATTATTCATATTTTAAGAGTGAGCACAGTTTTAGTAATTGTTAAAGTTTAAAATCACTGGGATATAGATGTAGTTATCCCTATAATAAAAAAAAAAAATCTTTTTTTCAAATGGTTATAGAATCTTCAGTATTTTCAGTTGCCTTCTGTCTACCAAGGACTCTTCATAACCATCTTGATATAACTTTGAATATTTATAATATGAGTTTTTGGTGGAGAAAACTTCTGAGTGTCCCAGTTTTAGGTTTGGCTGGACAGTGGGACAGGTGGCTGTTGTTTCTGGAGGCTTGCTCACAGCCTGCTGTGAAACCTGCCTCAGTTGCCCATGGTAAAGAAATGATGTTCAGGCGAACAGCAGTACTGACTACTGAACTGGTTTGCAGGGAACCAATAAGCAGTGAACAGGCACTAGGTGTAAATAAAATGAAGTTTCTGGAAGAATTACAGGCACAAGAAGAGAGAAGACTTGAAAGATGGCCAATGATATATTTATTCTACTTCATTTATACTCGGGGCCATCTTTGAATGAGGCTAGCTGTTTTTCCTGCAATTCAACAATGATGCATATGAAAATGGCATAAGCTATTTAAAAATAATTATATTCATTGAAAATGACTATAAATATGACAACAATAAAGAGAAAATGAATTTTAGGTATCATGATTTTTCTTTCTGCCACTAGCATTTTTACTTGATCTAAATATTCAAAGAGTAAAAAATACTTTAGCAATGCTGATTCCTATAATCAAGGGTAATGTTTTAGATTAAGCTCAGTCCATATCTTCAAGATGGCATGCAGAAATTACACGAGAAAGCATAGAACAACATATAAGATCACATTACTTTCATCATTCTTTCACCATAAATTTATGAAAAAACTATTTTATGTCCACTATATACATACTTGGACAAACTACTATGGGAAAGTTAAGAGAGTTGATGCCAAGACTCTCATCCTTGAGGTTTTCATCGTTTAGCAAAACAGCATATTAGCTCGATATTATTATAATCAAACATATTTGCCGCATTGACCCAAACTAGTGTGATGGCCTTAGGCTTCATGACTCAAGTCTGATTTCAAGTTTTCTGTGTCTAAATTTTCTTCCATATCTACTTTTGATGATATATGCTTTTATCCTATGTAACAAAAGGCTAATATGCAAATTGACTGAACTTTGGAATGACCGGTTGCTATGACGCACACTGACCACCAGGGGGCATATGCTCAACACAGGAGCTGCACCCTGGCTGGGTGCAGTGGTGGTGGTGGGAGCCTCTCCCACGTCTGCAGCAGCATTAAGGATGTCCAACTGTCAGCTCAGGCCACTCCCCATGGGGATTAGACCTAAGCTGTCATTCAGACATCCCCTGAGGGCTCCTGGACTGCGAGAGGGCGAAGGCCAGGCTGAGGAATAATGCGCCCCCCCCCCCCCCAGTGCACAAATTTCATGCACCGGGCCTCTAGTATTCTAATAATAGAGTATTATTATTAATATTATTATTAGTTTCTGGAGATAAATAGGAGATACTTATGATACTTGCCTTTACTCAGATAGGCAGGATATATGTGTGTTTTTTGTTTTGTTGTTGTTTTTATGTTCCAGTTTTCTTTTTGCTTTTATTTTAATGTAGAGAAGCTGATATTTTTGCCCAGGAAGGATTGTGTGAGTAATCAGATTTTTTACTGTAGGATAAGTGGCTTTCACTGTTTAATAATTACATTTTAATAGAAAACATTGTGCCTCCATCAAGGTTGCCACTCTCTGAGACGTATGGTAAATGAAGCTGACCCCTGCAGAGGAGATGGGCTCATGTTGCCTCGAGTTTCATTCTCCTAAAGGTCTTCTAGAAACGAAGCATGTTGACTCCTAATGCCCATGGTTTGAAGTATACCTACCCAGTGGGCAAAAGAACCTCCCCCAAAGCCCACTAGAAGGAAAAGACAATGAAACTGATGTAAGTTGCCCTGAAAACAGAGAAGTGAATCCTAGATCAAGGTTTAAGATGAAACTGTGGGAGGCACTGGGAGGAAAGCTGGTTCTAGTCAGCGAAGAGAGATTGAGAGTGGCATCTATGTCTGAGCCAGTCCTTTTGGTATACTAAGCCCTCCAACATATGTAGTCAAGCAGGATAATTCAGAGTGATCTGTTTTGTGGTTACCTTGTAACATAACAGAATATGGGTGCACAACAGCTTGCGATATACAGGGAGTCCAACCATGATGCAACTTAGTCTTGAAGAAAGGCAGTCCTCTTATCTTAATAGATTCTATTGCCTACACAGAAATCTAAACTAGTCAGGGTGCCTGCAAGACTTAGAGTCTTTGATCCTAACATCCATGAATATAACATAATGTAAGACCCAGCTCTAAAGAGTCATTATCAGTCACATCAGATGACAGCAAGATGCAATGTTGGAGATAGTCCTATTAGACTCATTCCCTCTTTTACCCTCAGGCTTAGGTTCTGAGGAGGCAGGGTGGCTGAGTCTCAAAAATAGGAAAAATGTTCTATTAGGAACTCTTGAGGGAAATAAAATATTAATTAGAACTATTAAAGTTCCCTACCAGTATTTGTGCCTCATGTTGTAAAGCAGGTCATAGTAGTTATAAAACTGGATAACCCATTATATAAAAACAGAATAAATGGGCTGCCTGGAATTATTGTTTAAGAACTGAATATGATATGTATGTTGAGTTCTGAAACTGCCCAAGGAGAGATCAGCTATGTAAGGGCAGAAAGGAGGCACCCTGATGAAACTGGAGTTTGGAAATGAGCTGATCTTTGAAAGGCTGAAGAGTTCAGCAAAGCAGAGAAGATGTGAAAGAATACACCAGTCAGCCCTAACCGGTTTGGCTCAGTGGATAGAGCATCAGCCTGCGGACTGAAGGGTCCCAGGTTTGATTCGGTCAAGGACATGTACCTTGGTTGTGGGCACATCCCCAGTTGGAGGTATGAAGGAGGCAGCTGATCAATGTTTCTCTCTTGCCGATGTATCTAACTCTCTATCCCTCTCCCTTCCTCTCTGTAAAAAATCAATAAAATATATTTAAAAAAAAGAATATACCAGTCAGAGAAATGACACAAATAGAAGTAAAGAGAAAAGAATATATATAACATATGTTTCAGAATAATGAGAAGCTAGTAAAGTGTAAAGCACAAATTGTTTTTTCTTGTATTATTACTAAAGGAATAGAAGATAAAGGAATTTATTACAAAAATTGACCATATCTAGAGCTACCTCATTAAAATGGACATTTTGTCCCAAAATACAATAATACATAGCATTAATATTATACATGGTTTACCATCAATGGGCCAGGACATATGTAAATGAAAATGTGCCAGATCAGTAGATTGATGGTTATTTATATCACTGTCCCAAGTCCCAGTTTTGTGTTTAAATAGAATAGTGACCATTGTAGATTTTGCTGATTTAGAATACAATAGACCCTATTCAGAGCTAATGCTTTCCACAGTTCCAGAGGACATCTCTCACTCTGTGTTCCAGGTGCACTGTATCCCTGGATTGAGCTCTGCACACCATGCATGTCAGTAGTTGGTGACCCTGACTGCAACATCTCCTTTATTGTGTGTGTGCATAAGTGTGTGGGATATCAAAGAAGAGATCTGTCATTTCTTGGGCAAAGCATGTCTCTGGACTTTTTCCAGATGTAATTCTACATAACTTTTACAAAATCCTTATTGGGTATATACTACATTCCTCATTTAACATTTGAGAAAACTGAGATTTAATAATCTCTTCTTAGCCATAGTCATAGTTTTGTAGTTGGTGAAAATGGGAATCATGCATAGATCTACCTTAATCCTTGATATCTTAGGGTGTTTTTCAGTGTGACTTTTAAGTACATGGGTTGCAACTATTATATGCATAAAATTATTTTATAGACTGAATACTATTCCAAATTATATAAAACCCAACTATTTCTCCAAGTGCTTACCTAGAGGAAAAAAATAATAAATAGGTAGAATGTTTAAATTATAGTATGAGAGACAGGAAAGCAAAGGACAGAAAAAAAATAAAAGAAAGCAAAAGCAATAAATGACTTATTAAGGAAAGAACCAAAGTAACATGAACTGATGACAGGCTGTGTCTTTAAGGAGAGGAACATAATTCATTCATTTATCTAATCACTGATTTTTTAGGTATTACCATATATTGTTGTACCTAGCTTGTCATATCAAGATGAAGAAGGCATTACTTAAGGGATTATTTTTGTTGTTGTATATGTTGCTTGTAATACAGAAGCTCATTCTTCCCTAAGTGTTTTGCATGAGGATATTTCATAAGGCTAGAAATCTCATAGAAATGACACTGCAAAGTTCCTATTCTCCTGGGTCTTTATTTGCTGTATTATTTTATTGTTGTTGCTTCTTATAAATATAACTAGTGCCCCGGTGCACAGATTTGTGCACATTAAAAGGAAATTAATTAGAAAGTGGCTGGCGGGGCGGGACTGGGCTAGATGGGCTGGACATGCCCTGGAGTCAGCCTCCAATGGTCCCTACCTGGCCAGGCCACAGCTCAAAGGGCATCTGCAGAGTGAGTGGTGTCCCTCTCTCAGGTGAGTTTCTTTGGCCTGGCCTACAAGGATTGGGCTGAAACTGGCTCTCAGTCATCCCCAAAGGGTCCTGGATTGTGGGAGGGCAGTTCTTGGGTGAAGCACCCCAGAATTGGGCTCCCTCTTCTCTGGTTCTGGGGTGTGTCACCCAAGAATCACCACTGTAAGCCACCGCAGCTCAGCAGCTACTGCATTGAGCATCTGCCCCCTGGTGGTCAGTGCACATCATAGCTACCGGTTGGATGGTCAGATGGTCACTTAGACTTTTATCTATAATAATAAAAGTGTAATATGCTACTTAGACAGAACGACCTTCTGGTCATCTTTCCAGACAAAGCTGCAGTGGCAGAGACCGATGCAGAGGCAGTTAGGGGCAATCAGGCAGGCAGGTGAGTGGTTAGGGATGATCAGGCAGGCAAGCAGAGTGGTTAGGGGCAATCAGGCAGGTAGGCGAGCAATTAGAGGTATCAGGCAGGAAGAGTGGTTAGGGGCAATCAGGCAGGCAGGTGAGTAGTTAGGGATGATCAGGCAGGCAGGCAAGCAGGTAGGGTGATCAGGCAGACAGGCAAGTGGTTAGGAGGAATCAGACAGGCAGGCGAGCAGTTAGGGGTAATCAGGCAGGCAGGAAGAGTGGTTAGGGATGATCAGGCAGGCAGGCAGAGTGGTTAGGGGCAATCAGGCAGGTAGGCGAGCAGTTAGGGGTATCAGGCAGGCAGGCAGAGTGGTTAGGGGTGATTAGGCAGGCAGGCAGGCCAATGGTTAGGACCCAGTGGTCCTGGATTGCGAACGGGCTGAGGGACGCCCCTGCCCCCATGCACAAATTGCATGTACCAGATCTCTAGTATATATAGAAGATGTTCACATAGAGATCATATATAGCTAGTATATCATAAATTGAATGATACATGCATCAATCTTTGCTTATGGCAATGAAATGTGTTGGACACTGGATGCTTGTTTCTTGTCTATCTCACTGAACTGTAAGCTTTTTGAGGGAAAAGATGCTGTATTCATTTTTTTTTATGTTCATTACCATTTGAAGCAGTTACTGATCAATTTTTATGTAATTATTTTATATGTCACACATAACTTTCTTACTTTCCAAGGTTTAGTATCAGCCACTTCTTATAAATTTCTAAAATGCACATTTTCATGTGCATACAATTGTCTCCTAATTAAAAAACAAGTTTTCTGTGTTGAGTCTAAGTCTAAGTGATAAACTTTTCTTTCTCTTACCCTACTGAGCCTTGTTCAATGCTAGATATATGGCAATAGATTCATTGATTGAACCTCTCTCTTTCTTTCTTCTGTCTCTCCATCTGTGTCCCTGTCTCTGTCTGTCTTTTTTTCTCTTCCTATGTGTATATTACATACACACATATATACACACATGCATATGTACACAGATACATATATATGTTTATATTTGTATATATTTTACACAACATATTTGTATTCTATACAACTTCAACACAAATATTTGTATTTTACCTCAATCATTTGACAGTTTCTCATAATCATCAGTGTTTCTTTCGAATTAAAAAAGAAGAGAGAAAGCATATGAGCTATGCTCTTTTTTCAGTGTGACCTCCATGGGAAATAATTCTCCACAAACTGGAATTCTGGGTTTTCATAAACTTGCCTGCAAGTCTTAGAGTTCTTTGATTCTAACACCCACAAATATAACAAATAAAATAAGCAATCTGGTGCACAGAACTGCTGACATAAATGTGAATGAGGGCTTTGCAGTATGAGAAACACTGTGTCTTTTTACATTTATCCCCAACTTCATGTGCTAAAATCACCTTATCTGGTGATGCACTCATCCAATCACTCTTGCAGTACACATCTTCCTAAATACCTTCTGGCCCCAAACAGAGAAATATTGTTATGATCAGATCTACTTCTCTAGTTTCCTTCAATGTAAACTTTCACTAACTTCAAAGAGAATTTTGCAGAATGAATGGTACAGTAATTACTCATTTCTAGGCCGCAGGCATTATTTCACCAAGAAAGTACTTTTCCAGACTGATGGACAGTATTTTTATAGTTGCTCATAGAAAAATAAAATCACTTACTACAATTTGATTTTTATGTTGCTGCGGTTCGATAAAGGTTGGTATCAGCCACCCCGCTTTTAGAATTGAACTAAACTGCAACAGTTCACAAAAGCTGGTATTCTCCCAAAGAAAAGAAAAGTATAAATATGGGGTCTGGTTATAGGGCAATCAAGACTCTGAACAATACAGTCAACCATGAATCCTGGAACCTGTTTTTATAAAGATAAGCTTACTAAACACATATCTAATTGGACTTTGAGATGCTATATTTTTCAAAGCTATTATCTTAAGAACTCCCTTATCTGTCCATGCAATGATATTCCTGCTATAAGATGAGTCACTCCTGGCAACATAGAGACTTAATAAAGTAAAGTGATGATATGATTCTGGAAAAGGGAAGGGTTACAGGAAAATTTCCTACAGTGTCAGCAGGGACCTGTGTCTTGGTTCCAGGAATAGGACTCACTGAGTAAGGTTGTATGGCTTTGCTTACTTCTCCAGTTTTTAGAATAAAAACCCTAAATTGCTTCTGCATATAATTTCTATGACACAGTATTGCTAATGAGTATACCATCTATCTTTATTTTTTTATCTATATTAATATGCTCACTTTTCATCTAGATTAAAAAGACTTGGACTTTAAAATCAGAGTTTTAGTAGCTCTGTGCCCTGGTCTTTGTAAAATAGGATTTCTCTGAGCATTAAATAAAATATTTATATGATATCCTTGCAAGAGCTAGTTTATGATAGATGTTCAATAAAAGCCTTTTCCTCTTTTTTAACCTGTACCTCTTTAGGAGACTAGTGGGGTAATTGTGTAGAAGAGCCTTAAAATTATAGGTTCTGGAAAGGACTGGGTTTAATTCTAGCTTCGACTTTTTATTAACTCTAAAACTTTGGGCTTTGTATCTCTTTGCTTCAGTTTTTCATCCATAGAATGGGCCACAGACTTTCTGTCTTCTAAGATTCTTATTGAAAGCCTATGAGATAATGGGTATTAAATGCTGATAGCAGTGGGTGGATCATAGTACCTGCCATAGAAATACTTGCTACTAAAGAGAATGATCATGTGCCCTGGGACCCAGTACTCTTGAGTTTGTGGTTGATAGGACAGGAGAGCCTCCTTAGGCAAGTGCCACTGTGAGTCAAGGAGGAAGGAGAACTTCCTGAACTGAATGGAGAGGGGATCCAGAACCAGTAAAAGCAAAGATGCTAATCGGTTATTTTTACTACTGAGTTGAGAATTCAAGATTTTACAAAGGCAGACAATTGGACTTAATGAAAAGTCAATGGGAGTGCAAACAGGAAGAATCAGAAGTTTTCTGATTGTGGTAAAAAGTTGATGTGTTGAAAATGGGTTCCTGTTCAGATAAAACCTTCTGCTGAGATACTCTCAGTCAGGAGGACTGGGCTACATCCAGCCTGGAAATCCAAGGGAAGAAGTAGGAACTCAAAAGGGAACAAGCTTATTCCTGACAATAAGCTTTGAGCAAAATATGTCTAAAATATACTTTTAGATACATGGAGTATTGGATAAAGGGCAACATAAAATTTCCAGAGCCCAGACTTAAATACACCATGCGGGATAAAGAATACAAGGAAAATAATTACCTCATAATTTGGTACAATAAGTCTGATAAAACTGATAAGACTCCCCAACCTCCCTGCCCCCCAACACACACACACACTCACAGACACACACACACACACACACACACACACACACACACACACACACACAAAGCACTAGAACAGAATAGAACAGAAGGTCTGGAATCAGTCAGGAAACAGTACAACTTTTTCTTATCTAGTGTAATGTTGAAAGCAATCTGAGATGGATATTCCTTAAAGGTTGATAGCCAAGGTACTGTGGAAGATGTAGGACATTTAATATGCAAGGTCTAGTTAAGAGTGAAAAGTGGTGTGAAATATGAAGACATCGAGATTTAGTTCAATGTCAAGTTACTTAATTTCTTTGCTCAGCTTCTATAGTAAGATACAGAAGTCACCTTTTCTCTCTTCCCCTTCCCTACTGACTGTGCAAAGGACTTCTAAACAATTTGCGATAATTATATTACAGATGATCATATGGGATCCTCTCCAAGATGTGTGGTTTTTACACTTACTCAGGAGACTCTTAGGGAAATAGCAACTGGTTAAAATACAAAAGAATGCCCTTCAAATGGTAGACTTCCAAGCGGAACATTGCCATTCAGGAGAACGGTGGTCCTTCTGAACTCAACCACTGTGTCTTTCCATAAAGACGAGACCAACTTAGGCCACATGCTCTCTCCTCTTGCAGATTTCCTCTGCGTGAGAGAAGAATTTTAGGTCACTTCAGCCTGGAACATTAAAACAAATGCTGATAGTTCAAGGTTAATAGATGCATAAAACAAAAGTAATTCCGTGTCAAAGCTGAGGTGACAGGTGATTTGACTTGAGGCAGCCTTACAATCACTCTTCTACATGTGCCCCGTGCTGAGACCAGGCAAAGGCGTTATGTTTCTGACATCTACTTGTCAGGAAGGTATGACAGTAGAGATTGTTTCTATCTCTGCTGCTCCCAGATGTTAACCTTCCAGCTTTAGTTTGTAATTGCGGTTCTGTGGAGCTTTAACATTTTCTATTGATTCAATAGAAGCGATAACATTTCTAATCATAAGACAGCATTAGAGAAATATCAGGCAATTCACATATCAGAATGTTTGATAGCTGGGCTCACTGCATTAATTTCTGTCACCTTTGCTAGGAACCCTTTATCCTCTTTTTTAATACTGAAGGACATCTGGGAGTAGTTGCTGCCACTTTTATTGTTCAATAAAGTAGACAAAAGTTTCAATTAACAACCAAGGGACCTCTAGGAAATTGTGAATGAGAATATATTTTACTATATTTCTTTTTTCTAATGTGCCATCTGTGACTTCAAGGCTGTACTTCACTCAGAAGGCACACACAGACACACACATACATAGTACTCCTCATCCAGTTTATGTTATATTAACGAAAATATTCAGCCAAGGAAAGCCAAGGTGGAGCCCATGAGAATATGTATACTGTAAGTCAAAAAGCTTGGGAAAATGTGACAGGAGGGTTGAAGGTCTCCACATCTGCAGGACTGTGAGACAAGAGGTTTCTTGACTCCACATTTTTGCTCTTGATGCTGGGATTGAAGTACAAAAGGATCCCTTCCACTCTGTAACTAGTACCTCTTCAAGAAGAACAAAGTTATCCTGAGTTATTGATTCACCTCAATTCTCATTATTTTATTAAAGTTTTGTATTTTGAGTTTTCAAAAGTTTATTAACTGCATTTGAAAACAGTCAATGAACAAGAAAGAAGTAGGGATCTAGTAAGAGAAATTAAACATGTGGCAATATTATACTTCTTAAAGTTGCCCTGCTTGTCTCACTCAACATAACCCTTGCTCCTCTTCATGAATAGTTTCTTGCATGTTTCTATAGGCTGTGCACATTTTGATTTTACATTTTTTCTTATCATATTTCTTTCTAGCAAACACTGTCATTTGCCCATCTTGTCCATCTGTCCACCGATACTGCACATAGATGAATTGCAGCCCACCTCTGACAAAATACTTCTTGACTCTCCTCTCTCTCTCTCTCTTACTACATAAAAAACGATTAATTTTTAGAAGACAAAGACCCCTTTGAGATTCTGATAATTTTTTCTCATAAAATTATTCATTTGGTTTTATGAGTTAATATATTGAAACTTTAATGTAGACTGTTAGACAAAAGCATTTATTGGTGTTAATGATACATAAGTTCAATATATGACTTGTTATGTTAGCCTGTTGATATCTTTGCTATCTTCCACAGCTCAGTATTATATAAAATGTAGATGCCAATGTCTTCTTTATTATAATTATTATCTAATACATTAATAAAATGTTAAATAAAAAGGTGCTGACAAAACCCATGAGTCTAAATCTAGAAACTTCTAACAATGTACCTTAATTAACCAGCCTCATTTTGTTAAGGTTTTTAAAATAATCAGTTAAACAAATTTATTTCCATTTAATTTTTATTTTTTACATTTTTGTTTTTAAAATCAATGAGGGAGACATTGCCAGCTGTCTTTAGGAAATCTAGATTTGCTATGTCTACTGCCAAGGAAACTATAGGCTATTGGAACATGATTTGTGTGCAGTGCAGGCTTAGAAGGTCCAGCATTTGGGCCTGGCTTATCTTAGGCACTTACAAGCCAGCCTTTTAATGAGTATTTTAGAATTCTACTTGGAAGTTAGATTTATTACTGGTCTATATATGTAATCATATATTTGATCCCTCTTTTGGAAATAGTAGTGGCTTTTTTTTTTGTCATCTCTTGTTTTTATATAAATGAATAAAGCCATACCTAAGAGAAAGTAAAACAATAATGCCATCACACCTGAAGAATGGGGAACTAATATTGCCATCAGTACACAGAGATGAACTCTGACTATGGACAGATTTTGGAATTTATCAAAGAATGTGGGACAGTTTCTACTTTGTCAAATTTACTTATTAACTCATTATTTTGCCCTGCTCACTAAGTTGGGAGAGACATGTACATGGATCATAAGTTCTTTGTAACATTATCTTACCTTTTTTAAGTATGTGGTCAGTGAGCCAGTATTACTGACATTACTTGGGAGTTTGCTAGATATGCAGACATTTGAGTCCACCCTAGAAATCCTGAGTTAGAGTTTGAATTTTATTTAGATCCCTAGGAGATTATATGTTGATTAGTTCATATGTATGTTAACTGATGTAGTTGGTTCCTTTGTCTGTCTTCAAACTTATTACTTTCCCTCTAAATATTCCTGCAGCCAATCACCTACCTGATCCATGCCTTCTCTGACCAACAAAAGTGTCTGCATTGCATAAATGTGTTTCTTATATTGTCCAAACAATCCTCAACACGAGTAAGTCGTACTTCAGGATACAATCTTTATCCCATATTATTTTTATATTTGCCTCCTAAAGAAGCACTTTTAAAAATATTTTTTATTAATTTCAAAGAGAGGAAGGGAGAAGAGAGAGATAGAAACACCAATGATGAGAGAGAATCATTGATTGGCTGCCTCCTGCATGCCCCCTACTAGGGATTGAGCCCATAACCCAGGCATGTGCCCTTGACTGGAATCAAACCTGGGACTCTTCAGTCCGCAGGCCAACACTCTATCCATTGAGCCAAACCAGCTAGGGCCTAAAGAAGCTTTTTTTAATATTGAGTAGATGTCAGTAGATAAAGACCTAGTTTTTTTTTTTTTTTAATTGCTTGATTAGTTTTCCATGAGGTCGTTCTTTCTTCAGAGACTAATTGTATCTCATTACTCATTTAGAAATCCAGGTTATACATTTTTATGTTAAAACACATATAATAAAATACTACTCATTATGGTCAATGTTTAGGGATTATGTTAAAGGCAGATTAGTACATAGTGTAAGTGCTAGAAGGATATTAACAGCAAACTCATTCTTAATAATGTTTTGCACAATGGTATGTGCTCAGTAACTGTTTATGGAAAGAATTAGAAGACAGAGAGGGATTTTGGGATGCAGCAATATAGGTAAGTCACAACATTTCAGATGGAGAGATTGTGTGGCTTATCCCATTCAATAGTAAATATACGGACACGGGCTCTTTTCTTTAAGGTTTATTCTGCTGACCTCTTCTACCTCCACCAAGAAGAGAGCCCCTCCATCTCAGAGGTTCCACCACAGGAGACAGACGTTTGCCGTAGTCACAGTGGAGAAGCCAGACACCAGTGTTTTGAAACCAAACAAATATGCAATTTGTCAGTCTGCAGATGGAGTGTTTCTGCCTTCACATTCAAAATAGTTTTCATTTATTCATGTAAAAAAGAACCATTTTCATTATAGTTGTAATATTTACTTATCTGGTTTCCTCATGATGGATAACAAATGTATCCAGAACTTCCATGCATCAAAAAGATGCCACTTTGTAAAATGGCAATACAATTCCATATTACAATAAAAACAGATACCATTCAAAATGACTCAAATAGTTCCAAAAGCAATTATGACATTTCATACATAAACATTACTTACAAATTCATAACCACCCATCAAAATTATTTCACTAGGGTAAGTTAAGGAAGCATCTGCTATGATTTATTCATTTTGAGTCTTTATTTGTCATAGGCAACTCTGAAAAAAGGCTTCCATTAAGTACTGCGGTCCAAAGTGAAGTCAAACAGTTTGCCATTTACCTAGGAACATGTACACTCTTTTAAAGTGGCAGCTCAATCCTTTTACTGTAATTAAGGTATAAAATTCACATTTTCATCCCATAGAACTAGCTCTGACCAGTACCATCTGCAGAGGAATGGTGCCTAAGATTAGCAGTCTTATTTCTTTGCCTAAAAGAAGAGCAGAATGAGCTCCTTTGAAAGGCTGAAAGGATTCATCCTTCATATTCTGTCCAGAATAATGCTGAATTATTTCTCAGCTACATGTAGTGTTTCATAAATCATAAAAAGAATAAATCTTATTAAATCAGGTATAGATTACAGGAACCTAAAGTCAAGGTCCATTCTCCAAAAGACAGTGCTATCCTCACTGATATTTCATCCTTTTACTTATTTAAGAGGAGAGAGCTTCTTTGAGACCTGCTTAACTGAAATAAGCACCTTATTTTCTTCTTTTTATAAGGAGTCAAGTGTCAAATAACCATGGTAGATCTGTTTATATACTAAAAGCCTAAATATTACAAATTTCAACATTCTATACATGGATGAATATTGGTCAGTGCATACATAAAGTATAATGTGCAAATAGATACACTTTACATTAAAATTTTGAAACATTTCATATCTATGACCTTCTTTTAGAAGAATAAAGGAATAATAAATTTTGGCATACAATAAGTATGTTGGGAAACAAAGAGAAATCTTTACAATTAACATAAAATAACATGCTAAAATCTATTCTTTAAGAGTCAAAATATTTTATACATTCAGCTATTAATCTGATGCAGTATTATATTCACAAAAGTCTAGTTTTATGCTTTGGGAAAAAATAAACTCACTTTTGCATGTCAGAGAACAAACTATGAATGCAAAAGTTATGGTTCTCTTAGCACTGTGAACTTTGCACAATACAAATAATACATTCAACAAGGTAGATATTTTATAGTTGGCCTAGTGAAGAAAAACTCAATATGCATGTATTTATGTATTGAGTAGATTTACAGCCAACATGCTCATTGCCACTTGGCCTCAGTTCACTTTCACTTCCTTGAAAAACCACACATTTCACACATTTTAAAAAACATTTAGAAGATTTAAAAGCATTTGCCAGTGTCACAAAGCAACAGCACATGGTATAAACATCTCTAATAAGTGAGTCTAGCGATATGGAATATGAAATGTTCAGTGGGGCGTTTTGTATTCTGCAAAGCTTTCTAACTTTATTGACTCACATTGAGGTTAAGGACTGGTTTCACAAATTAAAGGATGAGTGGGATTCATTTTGTTCCAACCTGGCACATAGGTGGTGCCATTTCACCTGTAAATTGACAAGTTAATCTTTATTGAGGGTATTTCTCCATTATAGGAAATCATTTAAGGAATAAAGGGAAAAAATGAAGGAAGAAAAGAAGGAAAAACTATGTCACATTAGTGTTAGTAAGGTTAGGATTGTAGGATGATTTGGCTAGTAAGGGACAACTAGAGGATGTTACATGATGGGAATGGAACACTTAAGTATTCTGATAGCAGTGGTGATAATACAAATCTGTCATGTGATAAAATATGTACATGTACATCATGGAGAACTCCAAATGAGAACTGTGGTTTACTTAATAGTATTGTACCAATGTCAATTTCCTAATTTTAATAATGTACTCTAGTTATTTGGGATGTTGTCATTGGGGGAAGATGGGTATAGAATACATGGGAACTCCTTTAATACCTTTGCAACATCTTACGAGTCTAAAATTATTCCAAAATAAAAAGTGATCCTTTTTAAGTGTTGAAGAGAGAAAGAGAATGAGTTGGGGGAATAAAAAGAGTTTATTGTGAGTCTAACATGAGCAGCTCTAAGTTGCCTCACCCAGCTCTTCTGCAGGTGGGACTAACGCCCCTTGCCAAAGGAGGTCAAGACTCATTGAACATTGCTCTTGTGTTGGGAACTTGAAAGAAGGACTCAGAAAATGGAACCCCGAAAAAAAGATAGACTATGACTCCACACCATGTTTCAGTCAATGGCCTTGACCTTGATCCACTCTTGTCCATGAGGCTCCTCTTTACAGCTGAGTTGGTTTAAAGTCAGAGGAAGAGTAACAGATTGGAGCTTTTCCCAGTGACCTGAATAGTGTAAGGAAACATAGAAAGCTATTGAGGAACTTTATAGACAGATTTGTAAATGTTTTAAATACATTAAAAAAATAATGATGCCATGGAAATAAATAGCTGCCATTTTCTTTTTTTTTAAATATATTTTATTGATTTTTTTTACAGAGAGAAAGGGAGAGGGATAGAGAGTTAGAAACATTGATCAGCTGCCTCCAGCACACCCCCTACTGGGGATGTGCCCACAACCAAGGTACATGCCCTTGACTGGAATCGAACCTGGGACCTTTCAGTCCGCAGGCCGACGCTCTATCCACGGAGCAAACTGGTCAGGGCTAACTGCCATGTTCTTGGTGGAAGATGTGTCTATATGGTATCACTAAAACTGAGTTAATCTATTCAGAGATTTTTGTGAAAACTATTTAATTGCAATAATTACCAGATTATCTAACAGTTTTTTAAACAACCCATTACTTTTCTAAGTTAGAGGGCTTTTTATTTCTCATTAAAATATTTCCCATGCACAAATCAATAAAGAATAGGAAGACAGATATTCTTCCTCCTACTCTTTTAGATTTGCTAATCATCAAAGTTTATCTAGGGCAGAAATAAGAGCATGAAACTCGTCCTATGGAACTAGGCTCTGGGCTCATTCTGAGGGGCCACTGACTATCTAATGTGTGAGTAGGACCACCTTAGAGCAAGCTCATTTTGATACTTGAAAAACACACAATGCAATATACAGATCATGTATCATAGAAATCTATACTTGAAACCTATATGATCCTTTTAACCAAAGTCACTCCAATAAATCTCATTGTTGGACATTAAAAAAAGAAAAAAGGAAACTCTCATTTCATTTTTGTTTCTGTTTTTTTTTTCTTTGTTTTCTCTTTTTCTGTAGGTCCAGTTTCATGAGCTCCATAGTGAATTCCTTTTCATGGTGAGTAAGCTTACACAAATTTCTAGCATTGTGTCAGAAATGCTAGCCTTCATAACGCTGAATTCTAATTTATGGAAAATGATGTTCCAGTGTGTTATATAAATATAAATGCTAATCACTTTTTTTAAAACAGTGAATCCCTTTATGTAGATTTCTATAGTGAGATTCCGAAGAAATAA
This sequence comes from Corynorhinus townsendii, assembly GCA_026230045.1. Classification (NCBI taxonomy): domain Eukaryota; kingdom Metazoa; phylum Chordata; class Mammalia; order Chiroptera; family Vespertilionidae; genus Corynorhinus; species Corynorhinus townsendii. The sequence continues at coordinate 15,959,345 of JAPDVU010000007.1, forward strand.
TAGAAATGCTAATTATTTTAATTAGCACAAAGGGGAGAATCTATTAAAAATTTCTGAAAATAGTTGCTTTTTTAATTTGATGTGTTTTATGGCCTCTTTTAAAATTCAAGCTATATGCCAAGATTTTATTTTTTATGTAAATGGTTTTATTCAAAATTTTCTCTCAAGTTCTTATTTTTAAATGGTTTCTATGAGAGAGACTGAAACAATATCTATTGTGTATTTTAAATCTCCATAATTGCATTAAATAGATGGAACTATTAAATAAAGAAATTGATGAATATTACTTTGGGAAAAGGAGCTGCTATTACTTGAAAATGTGTTTGGTATGTATGTCTGAGATGTGATTGTTTAGAATGCTTCAAATGAAAGCTTCACTGAGGTCAGTCTCTTTTCATAGTGCGTAAGATTGTTTTTTAAAGAAAATCTTCAGGCTAAGTATGTCTATGCAGAGATAAATGTTCTGGGTGTAAACAAATCCAAAATAACTTGATAATTGTGTATTTTCATAAAACTTATCTGTTCAATGAAAATATAATTTAAGTAGAACTGGGATGGGAGAATCTGGGAGTTGGAGTAATTAATGCTTAATAAAATGGCCTGGTATTAAATAGGCGTGGACTATATCCTAGCCTCTACACTTTCTAACTATGTGATTCTGAGCAGGCTTTTATTTTTCTTTAAATCTTAAAGTTTCAATTATCTGTTGTGAATATCAAATGGGACGATTCATGCCACCCCCAAAATTTGCACAACATCTGGTACATAGGAAGTGTTTAGCATTTGCATTACTATTACTAGTTACACTATTACTAGGGTTAGCATTTTATATAATTTTCAATATCTCCACTGAAGTGGCTTTAATACAATGGAGCAGTACTCTGCCTACTTTTTTAATTTCTAATTTTCAAGCACTTTTTTTTTGGTTTTATCTACTTCAGTACAATTCATAAAATAAAATGTACCAGGTGCCCACCAGATGCCAGGCTTTCTGATAGAAACCTCATTTACAAAGGCACAGGGGAGGGGGGCCAACTGTGGAAACCAAGAGCGCATTTTGGCAAGTGTGTTGAGGACAAGGGAGGGAGCAGGAATCCAGGCGGGGCAAAAGTACGTGCAAAGGCAGGAGGTTTCATAAAAATGAACTTGTGTAAAGCATTTATTATTCTTGTTAATTATTGTTGGAGAAAATATGCAAGATCACAAAGCAGTAGCACATGCACTGGGAGAAGTAAGCAGGGACCAGGTTATGAAAGAAATCAAACGTTATGATGAAAGGCTTAGCTTTACTCAGCAGAAATGCAAAGCAATTGAAAAACTACATGTGGGCCAGGGATGACTGTGGATAGCCCTACAGAGAATGAGCTGAAAGATGTGCATTGGGGTGGGAGGCGGTAATATAAGTGAAGGGGGATGAAAAATACAAGACTGACAAAAATCCTGGAAAAAGATGAAGAAGAGAATAACAGTGCAATGAGAGAGAATCAGGAAACAATTAGAGGAAAATATAAACAAGCCATAAGAACTGACTTGGTATGAAGGGCTTGAGAGCTTAAAAAATGGAATGGACACTTTGGCTGGCAGCTATTATCAAGGAAATAGGAGGAGGGGTGAGGTACACGCACAGGAGCTGCAAGGCTAAGCCCTTCCGTTTTTTATGCTCAGTGGGGTTTGTATTATAGACTGAAGCCCTGAGAAAAAGTCTGCACCAGAGATTATCTCTGAGAGATACCAGAACTGCACTGGGACAGAATGGAAGACAAAGAAAATGAATGGAATTGATACTGTTTTTGTCACTGAAGCCAGTAATGAAAAGTAAACTGAGGCAGCCTCTCATGAGGGTCAACAAAGGCTGAAAAATAGTTTCTAGGTGAAGAGAGTAGTGAGCAGAGTCCAAGTCCACAGGAAGGTCAGGCGAGGTTTGATCAGGTTTGTGCAGTGTCCATTGGACTGGTGGTGTGACCTTAATGAAGATAGTTTCTATAGAAGGGCAGTGAGCAAAGTTCAGATTGACACATTTAATAAGTGAACGAAGAGGACTGAGAATATTGGTAACTCCTGGACGTAAAGTTATAATTCAGTGTCAAGGATGGCAATTACAGAGCTCACTTTGGCCAAAGCAGCATGTCTGATGTAGCAACTGCCATGCTGAATCTCAGCTCACTTATCTTATTGGCCATCATAAGAGCAAATTGTCAACAAGAGCATAGCTTTGCTGCATTGTCTGTTATTAAGGAGGCTGGAGAATGGAGGTGAGTGTTCTGGCTTCTAATATGGATCAGCGATTTGAGTCTCTGGTTACTTAACTATCAGCTGTCAACTTGAAAATGGTTGGCCTGGAAACATTTAGCCACAGTCTCAGTTGGAATGTTCACATCTGAATGAAGTTTGTCTTTCCAACTTTCCAAACTGTTCCGCTGGCCTAGAAGGGTAAAGTGCATTATCTCCTGCTATTTCATTTTTATTAAAACTGTTTGAACTTAGAAATGAGGCCTGATGGTCCCATTTTCAGAAGGCTGAAGGTCACTGGGTGTTTCTGTGCAAAAAGAGAAAACAATGTGTAACCCCTCTGGCACCATAATCGAAAGAAATAGTGTGGTGATTACAGCCCTGCACGGAGCTGGCGGTTGCTACAAATACTGGAACTGAATTTGATAGGATCCTGTATTACCGTATAACAGAGTATCATTCCTTACAGTTCCAAGGTCAATGTCTCTTTCTCAAATAACATTTCGGACCCATAATTGTTCATCTACATGCCAGCAATTATGGGGGAATTGATCAGCCAGTAATTAATGCCATGCTATTACACTTTTTAATTTGCAGATTATGCAGCTGCATGCGTCCTCACATTTTTAATTTGTATATTATACAGCCACAAATGTTTACAATGCCCTTTTTAATCTCCTTACACCACCACTGCCATTATTCACTATAGATTAATGATACCCCGGGTGCTGGGGTTTATTTCATTTACCACCCTTACCAGGAGAGCAGTTAACATTACTGTGCTCTATTACCTAATGTGTTACTGCAGCTGCTAGCAAGCATTGGTTACCTTTTAAAATATTACCAGCCAGTTATTTTTTTTCTTACTTTATTTTAGCTCTTTTGTCACCAACAATATGACTCTATGGTATTATTATACTTTACTTCCAAATTTACTTCAAGTGGTTCCATCAGAGATGTTTAAATCATTCATTCTAAATAATAACACTGACCCGAACCCATCCTTACCTGTCCTATATTAGAGCCTATGTGTCCAATACAATTTTTTCTTTTCTCTTCCAACTCTTATTATTCCATATGCCAGCAAGTCAAATTCATAAAAAGAAAATTTCAAATAGTACCTGACTCCTTTTTAATTAGCCATAAGTAGATATTCGCAATATTGGCTGAGCATACTGTCTTTAATAATTTAAGGTGATACCACTGACTGTGTTTGGGGTTATTATGGACCATACATCTCCTCTGGTTTTCTTCAAGGTGAAAAAGCTAAGCCACCAGTATCCACAACATCCACAACACAGCAAAACTCTATGAAATAGATCATATGCACAACATTCTACTAGTTACTGGACAGGATGCTGTCTATCATCAAATCCTTTCTATGTTTCTGAATATTAGATATTAAGAAAATATTAAAAAATAATAACAATGATCTATGTATAAGTATAGGAATGAAATAATTGTATGAGAGTAAAGTGAACAGGAGATCCCAAGGAGTGTAATAAATGGACAAAAATGTTTTATGACCAATTAGAAGAATAGCTTTTCAGAGAGAGGAGAGAGTGAACCCGGGAGGAGTGACTTGAGCTGCAGAAGGAGGCAATGGGGACAGTTTAGAATGGAGAGAAACACTTTTCCTAAAGAGAATGCAAAATGAAGACACTTCTTGTGTTAAAGGTTTGTTATATAGTCAAACATGATAGAGATAAATATGGCTCTCAGGTTCTTGGTGAGGAATAGTAAGACTTGAAATGGACATTCTGCCACCACGTAAAAATGGGCCTAGAATACCCATACAAGGTTTTTCTACTTTACACTGTGCAGAGAGTTTCTGTGGGGCATTTTTAATTGGCTTTTTGTTGTTGCTGTTGTTATTGAAATGCCATTATTAAAGCAGTGTTCTGAGGCAAATAAAAGGGTAGAAGCTGATGAGTTAACTTAGGTGTGAGATGATAAAGGTATAAACACTGATAACACTTTCCCAGCATGTCTCCTTCCTGACACTGCAGGCAGATCCCTCATCTCATCTCTTCTCTGTTCCAACTCTACACGTACTCAGCTACTACCCAACTCTATCCGTACTCAGCTACTACCCAACTCTACACATACTCAGCTACTACCCAACTCTACACATACTCAGCTACTACCCAACTCTACACATACTCAACTACTACCCAACTCTACACATACTCAGCTACTACCTAACTCTACATATACTCAGCTACTACCAAACTTTACCCATACTCAGCTACTACCCACTTTTAAAGGTTTGGAACTTGAATCCTGCATCACTTTTTAATCACAAAGAGATTTATTATTTTTTATTTTACTGTGATATTACACATGTATATGTCTTGTTTCCTAAAATGAAGTATTATAATTATAATAATGGTTATGGGTCAAGCCCAGAATTAAGTATTTCATAAGTATTATTTTTTCTTTCTTTTTACAATTATCTCAGAATAGGTGTTTTTATTTTATTATTTTTACTAAGAAAATCAGCTGAGGTTTAGTAGTTATCACACAGTAACATAAAGGACAGAATCATAATTTAAACACTAGTGTACCAGTTATATTAATTTCTTTGCTCATATACTCGTTCATCCATCCATCCATTCATTAATTCATTCACTGATATTCATTAAGTGAATATCAATCTTTATACCAGACTTGATCTTAGTCAACAATAATAGCCTAGCAAAGTGCAAGTGCAACCTGCATGTTAAGCAAGTCCTACTCACATAATTTAATCAGAAAGCACTTTGTTGTTGTTGTTTTTAATCCTCACCCGGGGATATTTTTTCATTGATTTTATTTTTAGAGAGAGTGGAAGGAAGGGAGGGAGTGGGAGAGAAAGAGAAACATCTATGTGAGACACGTTAATCGGTTGCATCCCACAATCATGAGCCCTGACCAGGGCCGGGAGATCAAACCTGTAACCTAGGTACATGAGCTTGACTGAAATTGAACCTGAGACCCTCTGGTGTGCAGGCTAAAGCTCAGACCACTGAGTCACAATAGCCAGGGCAGACAGCATTTTTATAGTTTGTTTTGCTGAGTCCTTTTAAATTTGTGTTTCTATACTGATGAAATATATGTAAATTTCCATGATTTGGGGATAATTATAAGTAATAAAAGGTTCTTATAGATAAACATTTTCCAACTTTGAAGAATAACCAACGAATATAATTATATGTTTAAAATATGCAACGTGATGATTTTATATACATATACATATACATATGGAATTATTAACAAGATCAAGATAACACATTCATCACCTCACATAATTAACTCTGTGTGTGTGTGTGTGTGTGTGTGTGTGTGTGTGTGTGTGTGTGTGTCTGTGTGTGTGGTGTGAATGCTTAAGGTCTACTCTCAGCAAATTTCAAATATATAATACTGTTTTTTAACCATAGTCACCATGCTATACATTAGAACCTCAGAACATATTTTTCTTATAACCCTTGACCTATAACTTCTAATTTCTCCCTCCCACAGCTCCTGGTTACCAGCATTATATTATCTGCTTCTATGAAATATGCTTTAATTTTTTCTTAATATTCCACTTTTAAGTGATATCATAAAGTATTTGTCTTTCTCTGTCTGGCTTGTTTTAATTATAATAATGCCCTTCAGATTCATCTATGCTGTTTCAAATGGCAGGATTTTCTTATTTTTTATGGCTGAATAATATTCCATTATATATATCTACATTATATCTATATCTATATCTATATCTATATCTATCTATATCTATATCTAATCTATCTATATCTTTGATCAAATGGGATTTGTTCCTGAAATGCAAGGATGCCTCAACACACATAAATCAATAAATGTGATATGCTATATTAATAGAATGAAGGATAAAAATAATATGATTATTTCAATAGATGCTGAAATAGCATTTGACAAAACTCAACATCCATTCATGGTAAAAACTCTCAAATTAGGTATAAGAGGTTTATACCTCAACATAATAAAGGTAATATATGACAAACCCATAACTAACATTATATTCAATAGTGGAAAGCTGAAAGCTTTTCCTTTAAGATCAAGAAGACCAGGTTACTCATTTTCATCACTTCTATTCAACATAGTACTGAAATTCCTAGCTTGAGGAATTAGACAAAAAAAAAAAAAAAGGAAGAAATAAAAAATATCCAGATTGGAAAGAAACTACTGAAATTTTCTGTTTGCAGGCAATATGACCTTGTACATAGTAAAACCTTTATAGATAATTAATGATTTAAATACTGTAAGATTCAAAACCTTACATTTTATTCAATATTATGGTTACTCCTCTTTACTAACCCAGAAGGCTATAGGCAAGTCCTCTGCAATGAGAGAAGAGTGGCATTGTGGGCATCTGCATGGCACTGGCTTGCAAATAGTTCATGCCTTTTTCAGTTTGCTTTTACTTATGCTGATCCCTTCCAAGGTCAGAGCTAGAGCTAGGAAGAGAGGAGTAGAAAGGTGTGTGAAGTCCTTTCATGACTAATAATTGAAATAGGTCCATTCTCTCTGGACTGAGTGAGTTGGTGAAACTGACTTGCTAAGTGAGGTTTTAGAAAACCTGTCAGCAGTCCCTTTATGTTGTTGATTCACTCTCCTACAGCTGGCTTTAGCCCTGCGGCCATCCATAAGGCCCTCCTACCCCTTTCTGGGATTTTTTTTTTGCCCTTTCTGATAGAACTTTGGGTATGTTTTAGAGGGCCAACATGTGGCCTAAGGGAAGTGCTTATCATGCCTCTTTTTCATCTTCAAAGTCCAGGAGCATAGATCATCCAAGACAGCCAGCTGCTTTTCCTTCCTTTTACTTCACTATCAGAACAAGTAACTTTCCCATCACTCACACCTGCGATTCTCCCAGACACAGTCCAGTGTTCCACACACTGTAGGGGACACACAGTAACTCTTGAAGATGATTCTGTGGGGCCCTCTCCTGTAATTTGAAATCAAGAGGAAAATATGCCTGTCCTTACTAATGAAGGAGATGAGACCTAGAGCACATCAGCCAACCATACACTCAAACTTTCTATTCCACAGCCCTTTTCTAGGCTTCTCAATTTTATTTTATACACTTGAATGATTCCACCAAATAGCAATCCTTCTGCAAGTCCTGTAGATAGCCTTGCACTCCAAATTAGAATATATCATTTTTGGGTCTCAGAATATCATTTCCAATCTTTTTTTCATAATATGTACATAAGCAAAGAAGTAAGTTCAAATAGTAATAATTACTATTAAGAATGTGAGAAGCTTTGTGGAAGAAAGGGATGAGGAGGACAGCATTTGATGATGCGGTCAGGGTAACATCATTGGAGGGACAGTATTTAGAGGAACTTGACTGAGTAGGAGAAAACTATGCAAAGATCAGGGGTCAGTACATTCCAGGCAGATAGTGTTAAAGGTCCTGACAACAGAATTGGATTCACTGGTGCAAAGAGCAGAAAGAAATCCTGTAGAACTGGGGGAAACCCAGCAAGGGAAGAAGGGATGTGGGACAGTGATCCTAACTTCTAGTGTGCATCATAATCACCTGGGGGGGCTTGTGAGTAAACTGAAAACTGGGCCCCATCTCAGAGATCCTGACTTGGAGTGATTCTGTTCCCAGGTGACAGTGTTCTTGAGGAGTGGCAATACTATAGGATATGAGGTCAGAGGAACCAGGAAGAAGCCAGAAAAGGGATTTTGAATTTTATTTTATATCTTTGGGAAATTTAAGTCAGTAGAAGGCCAAGACCTAATCTGAAATTTCTAAAGACAAATATACTCTAGGGAGGTAAGACATTCAGGAGGCTATTTCTTTGGAATGATGTGGTTTGACTCAGTATGGCAGTGATGGAGTTATAGACTAGTAGCAAGAATGGACATATATTCTGGAGAGTGTGATGACAAGAATTGATTATGGATTGGTGTGAATAGAACATGGGAGGGAGGAATCATATCTAAAACCTAGACTCTTGACCACATCCTATTTCATTAAGGATAATCAGTACATTTCACACTTCTTTTATTCCCCTTGAGTGCCTGGCAGATAGTTTAGAACAGTGATCGGCAAACTGCAGCTCGCGAGCCACATGCAGCTCGCGAGCCGTGGTTTGCCGCTCTGTTGACTAATGAGTTTACCGACCACTGGAATAGACTAAATGTTACCGTGTAGTTGGAAGCTGTGAGGATTAGGCAATTATGGCATATTGTGTGCAAAGAGGTAAAGGGTAGTGTACAAGACATTCAGTATATAAAAGGATTTAATCACATGAGACTCAAGTCATTTCTACATTAACAGTTCATTATGCATAGTGTTTGCAGTTTTTTTCAAATATTAATGAATAAAATTAAATAAGAATTAATTCAGAAAACTTGGTGAAGTAAATCCAAATTAGTGAAGTAAATCATGGAATTTGAGAACAGATTAATCATTAATGCTGGCAATTTGGGTAAAATAAATATAATGGAGTTTAGAAAAGGATTAGTTTCAGAAAATGTTAGAGTTTCATTTTATCTAATTCCAAGGAGGCCACACTGGTAACAATCTATTCCCATTGGAGGGAGGGAAAGTGCTTAAAGCATTTTGCCCAGAGCAAATAGCTGTGTGCTCACCCTTTCCATTCTTCCCTTTTCCAACGATATTTGTTCTCATACTTCAGATTAGGGTGGACATTAGGATGAGTGTCAGAACTTAGTCAATGAATAAAAGTAAATAATAGATCGTGCATGCACCATATGCCAGATTTTATTTATGATGAGAACTATGACAGCAGACACAGGAATCTGAAGAAAGGAATTATACAGGTGGAGTGGACACAATTTTTAGGGTCAGGTGGCGGCTTCATACATCTTTTCTCCATCTCATTCATTTCATACTTGCCAGCCCCATGAGCTCTGATGGGGTGTGGTGCAGCCACCCTTACTGTGCTCAGCAATTCAGAGTTCTCAGTACAATATTCTAGTATTGGTCTAGTTAAGAAATAAGACCACATTAACATTAACCACTAAGAAAAATCCTGGGACCCATTTTTAGAATTTTGCTTACAAAATGCTAAGTAATTAAGACAGTTTGGAGAAATAACACAATTCTTTAAGAACATCTCTAAAATGGTAACAAAATTCTATCCCATTGGCCAATATGTCCTCTCTTAAAGACTTAAAACTTCTAAGTCAAAAGTATAACATTCATGTAGGCAATGTTATTTATTTTAAGCATACTAAAACTGAAATTTCAGCTTTTTAGCACCAAAAGGCTCAGCATTATGATTGTGAGAAAAGATACAGAAGTTGCCCCAATCATAAAGATTTTCTCCTCTAAAACTGTATCCTAGTAAAAACTAGAAAAATGGTTTATATATATTTTCTATTGACCTATAATTTTCCTTTCAAAGAAACAAGCAATGTGCATGCTCCAATTAAATCTTGATTCAGGAACTATTGAGAATAGAAATGAGAGGTTGTCAAATTAAAGCACTAAGTAATCAACCTAACTCTGCTGACTTGGTCACTGCAGGCGTCTTAAGTGCCTCAGAAATCAGCAAAAGTCCAAAATCAACATGACAAACAAAAAGAGGAAATCAGAGTTCATATAAACTTTTGAGTGATATAAAGAACCAATGTCACCCCAATAAAAGAGAGAGAAAAAACAGTCTATGTGGGTTGAAAGGGAAGTGATACTTCAAATGGACGTAAGAACACAAATAATTGATTTTGAACATTAGACCTTGCAAAGATATAAAGCACAGCCCACTTAGGGCCAGATCCTGCATCCCTGGCCAGGGACTGGACTAACAGTGGTTGGATGCATAGCTGGAGAGCCCTGATTGCCGCTCACTGGGCTTCTGGGTAAAACAGACTAGGCTTGGATTTCAGTCTACAGTGTTCTTGGTGTCTCTGGTGCCTGACCATTAGCTGGGAAAAGAATATGTTAGGGTGATTCCTTCTCACATTCCTAGCTATAATAAACAAAAAGGGAGTTTTATGTCAGTCGAAACTCAACAAGGCCCTTCAAATGCTAAAAGAAGCATTTGTAAGGTTTCTTCAGGACACACCAAGGGAGGAAACACTGCTGAGTGTTCTTAGGAATCCAGCTTCCAGAGAGAAGACCTTTTTTTTTTCTTTTTTAGTGACCCAGAGGAAACATATCTCAGGTTCATAAATCTTCCTCTTTAAGAATGGCTTTTCAAATGGCCCAAGGGACTGATGAGTAATTAAATCTTCATGCATTTATGTAATTGTTTTAAAATAGGAAAATGAATTTGCTTTTACACTATGTAAACTTTATAGGATTTATAAGGTTGTCTTTTATTCTTAGATGATATTGTTTCTAGGTTTTCAGTATTAAGATACCATTTATTTTATGAAAATGCGCTACAGTGCCTGTAAGTGAAGAAGTACCCTTGAGTTATAAAGCACTGCAAAATTGTTTTTAAAATACTTCCACACATATTCACATAAATAGTGTGATAGAGATAAAGAGATAAAGAAGTGGAAAATGTTTTTCTCTTTCTTCTAAAGAGAGGAAGATGTTTTGGAGAATGTGTGTATGTTTGTGTGTTTTTAAGCTAGATCCTAAAAAAATAGGATGACGATAACTAGAAGTAGAACATTCCCAGCAGCGTTGTCCTAGTGAGTGAAGGTGGGAAAGGATATTGCGTGTTTAGGAGAAATGAGTATTCCAGCTTGTTTCTAACAGAGAGTTTGTGGAGGAAAGAAATGGGAAACAAAATGTAAGAATTAGATAATGCCAAAGCATGGATGACCTTAAATGTCAGGACAAGGATTCTGAACTTAATTTTGTTAAGAGTAGAAAATATTGATGGCAGTTCAGGGATGCCAACCTGTAAAAGTGAAGAAGAAGGAAACTTCATTCTTCTTCCTTTTCTTTCTTTGCATAAAGGTGTCTAATGTCACACAAATACGATGATATGATGGCTCAGCCAATTGATCTCTGAACCTTGCTTAGAAAGGAAATCTGTCTTTTTAAACTTACGGTATAAAATGAGTTGATTTCTAGAGGTTCCCCACCAATGAAGTACTAAATGGGTTAAGCCAAAAAAGGTTCTTAAGGACCACTGTAATGCCAACAAAAAGCCATCAGTTGAAGTCTCCGTCCATTTCAGAGATAACCCCCTCTGGCATTAAAGCATATAAACTGTACCTCCCAAACTGAAGTCAGCTCAGGATGTCCCCTTACAAACACCAACCTCATTTACTTTCCTCTTCCTCCTGTCCCTTACTTCTGTTAGATTCATCCAAGATTTATGACTCCTAACATAGATGGCTCCTTGTAGTGACAGAAAAAATGAATTTAGCCCCTAGTGACACCAAATATTGGGAAACATCATACAATCCAGCTTGGGATTCGCAGCAAGTTACTGTTTTGTCACTGAAATCAGTTTATGGAGAAATCTTTTTCCCCATGTTTCAGCTTCTAAGGTTTGAACATGTGAAATCTTCAATTATGATTCATACCAGGAGTGGGATTTTTGGAACGTCCCCAAGCCCCTTAAATTGGTTTTCTTTTCACCCTCTCCCATCACCTCTTTTCCTATTGAGATTAAGGAATGTATAAAATGCAACCTGGAACTGCCAGGAGGGATTACTACTATATATTATCACTCACAGCTCATTAACCTCGGAGCCCTGCTAACTAAGAAAATCCTTTCTAATGAGGTTTCCCTTGACTGCACTAAAGTACAAAAGGTCTAAAAGTTTTCCCTATTACCAATGTTCCTCAAATTATTGCACTGTAATTAAAATGTAACTTTGAGGCCAAAGAAGGAAAAGAAAAAAGGTTTAAATTTGGTTTAAACTCTTAAAAAAGACTCTGTAAAGAACTTCTGCTTTGTCCTTTGGTAGCAACTAAGCCATAGCCAACCATTCAGGTTGTGGGAGCTGGTTTTTCTCAGGGCACCCGAATTGTACCTACATCACTCAAGGGAGTTAGGCTTGGATCCATACAATTGAGACAGAAATACTTTTGTAATATAGAAATATAAGTGCATTTCTCACTTCTGTGACCTAACAGACCTCTCATTTTCATGAAATAGTAATACAAGTAGCATAAGTCTACCAGTACTTTCCATGGCTGAGAGAGACCTAGACACTGGAATTAGGATTAGCAAATTGATGGGTCCTGTTATGTTTCTTATTCAGAGCCCTAGAGTCTGGGTTATCTGTGCAGTTGTATCACCGGAATCTTAAGGAGTAGAGATGTAGATAAAATAAACAGAAGGAGCTGAGTTCCCAGGAGAAATTTATAATCTGGTGAAGCAGCTAGAATTAAGTATCCTCACCTTTGAGCTTTGAGTTTTTAAATGCCCAAAATACAAATAATAATTACCTCTTGTAGCATAACCTCAGAGGAACAGAGTAGAGAGTTAGGGACTCCCAGTCTGGGAAATGAAGGCTGAGGGAGGAATACAACTATTGCTTCTAAAATGATGAAGTGACTGGCTTGAGGGCATGCAACCTTGACCACTGAATCCTGGAAGACTAATTAACAACCCAAGCTTTCTGGAAACTCAAACAATTGAAATTTAAGACGTTAAAGATAAGTCTTCACAAAGGAAGAGTAAGCACCTGGCACTCATTAAGCAAAAGCATAGCAATATGAAAAGAAAGAAAACTTCCAAATGCGGATCACACTTTCATATTAAGGATCTAAAGGGCACTAAAATATTTAGGACATGTCCCTGATCTTAGCATTTAGGTCAAGAAGAAAAACCTTATGGATCATCCTGTAGTACAGTAATAAAATTCTGGGTTATAAATAACACAGGATACATTCCCGGTAGCATTATTCATGTCTTCCTTGGAACTGCAGAAATGGTCTGATGAGAGATAATTCTAAGGCAATACTATAGGAATGTCTTTACTGTATGCCCATAGAGAGGTGAGGTGAAAAATAAAATAGGTGGTAGATATGCTAAATAGTAACTATTGTCCTCTCACAGGTTCATTAATATAAAATTTATTTTCAAAGAACTAGCAGTCAGCTGTGCATTGCAGCAGGTTGCCCAGGACCAAACCAGAGAGGGTCGGACCTGCATTACCACCATTTGTCCACCATCTAGAACTGAAATATCATTGCTGACATGTACACATAAGGAATTGTTTGACATTGAAATTGGGACTCAAAAGAACTGTTGGCCCAGAAAGAAACTCACTACAGACTGATTCATTTGCCTCTCAGCATAACCAATATTGCTTGTCTCATTTTTGGTTCTTATAAGTGTATTTCTAGTATCACATGATCTCACTCATCTAGGGGAAATAATGGACAACATAAACTGATGAACAAAAACAGACCCTGAGACAGGGAAGCATCGATCAGACTGTCAAACCTCAGAGGGAAGGTAGAGGAGGGTGGGGGTAAGGGAGAGAGATCAACCAAAGAACTTGTATACATGCATATAAGCCTAACCAGTGGTCACGGACAACAGGGGGGTGGGGGCATGCGTGGGGAGGGGTTTGGGAATGGAATGGGGGAATGAGCACAAATATGTGATACCTTAATCAATAAAGAAATTAATTAAAAAAAACAAAAAACAAAGTACAAATAGGCAATAAAATGAAAACATACAATTCTCTACCGTCAAAGAGCTGATCATTCACAGCATTTGTAAAAGAAACAGATGGACGTTGAACCCCAAAACATTCATTCTAGTTTTAGTTTTAGCACTAATTTGTATTAATAGGAGAAACTGATTTATCTGCACTGGGCTAAAATGTCTTCATGCTATATTGGAAGTAATAATACCATCTTCCTTTATCACCAGATAATGTTAAAAACTAAATACAGCAAATACCATGTAGTCCTTTGAAATTAAAAGCTACTCTACAAACCTATAAAATGCAACGTATATTTGTTAGTGACATGATCATAATCCAGACAGTTTCCTTTTGCTTTACTTTTGTAGGCATTTCATTAAAAGGCGAAACAAGCCAAGCCACAACTATAGCAAGCACAAAGACTTTTTACGTCATTTCTGTACTTTTGAAAACTGGAGCAGATGCTTATGGCAAATTTGGTCTTGGAATTTTAGGAACCACAGAGTTATGGACTAGAATACTTGAAACCTGCAGTGGGTAAAGCCAAGACTCACGAGGAGAGTACAAGAAACTCTAGCTCCAGTGAATAGAATAACTTAGTCTTAATGTATTCAGAGCTGCTGTTTTGGCATTAAAGCCTGAAGCGTGGTGTGAATATTGGGGATTTGATAGGATTGGGTTCCTCCTTCAGGAATGGAAAGTGTGTCTTCACCAAGCCCAGGACTGTTTTAGGTACCTTAAGTGATTGTTTAACAGTAATAATGGTCTCTGCCTTCTAGCTATTTCCTGCAGAAACAATCAATCACCAAAAATCAATTAGAATTCCACATAAGAAAGGGTGCATTTGAGTAATAGGTTTTGTAAGACAAATTTTAAGGCATTAGAAATGAAAGACATTATGGGCTTTAATTATTTGTGGTAGAGAGCAGCAGATAAAGCTAGCTAGCTGATCTGGAAATATTTATATGTCTCACTCCTGTTTTTCCTTTCACAATGAGTGTAGCAGGAGGCTGACACCCAGATGGGGATATCCCCCAGACTATTACATCCAGGGGAGATTCTGTGACTAAGAGTGGAATGGAGTCATGCCTTCTTTCCAATCTCTCACACCAACTGATAGGCATTTAGCCCAGCACTCACAAATCAAAAGGGGAGGGTGGAGCCAAGAGGTGTAAGAATTCTGGAGCTCTAGAACACAGCTCAGAGGAAAGCCACCTGCATACTAGGAACACCTGCATCAGTCTTTTACCTAAATAAGGAGAGATCATATTTATTGTGTTTAGCCTATTTAGGGAGTTGTTTGTGTAGCATGTAGGTTCCCCTAACTAATGCATTGGTAGTTAATTACAAGATAAATTGGAAATCATTGTTTATTAGATAGCATTTTCTTTTTAAAAATATGTTTTCATTGATTTCAGAGAGATGAAAGGAGAGGAAGATAGAGAAAGAAACATCACTGATGAGAGAGAATCATCGATCAGTCTCCTGCACAGCTCCCACTGGGGATCGAGCCCACAACCCAGGTATGTGCCCTGACCAGAAATCGAACCATGACCACTGAGCAAATTTGCTAGGCATTAGATAGAATTTTCAGAATAAATTATTCTAAATACTTAAATTTCACAGAACAATGAACAAAAATTGATTGTTTGAGAGAACTGTGTCTTCATAAACTGAAGCTATAGCTGTAGGCGTTATCATTATTCAGAGACAAGGAACTGAGTTCCAATCCAGAATTGAATTATTTTGACAACCTTCAAAGTAGAGTGTAAAGTGGAAAATCCTCAGCATGATGCTCCTGTTCCATGTAAAAATCCCCGCCCCAATTTGATGCCACGGTCTTTCTGAAAGGCTCTCTGAGTCCTGGGGAAAGGTGCAAGATGGTTGCTGAATGAGTACTTCTAGGGCACAATCCAATATAGAACATACAGGTGTATAGGTCCTGCCCTCAAAGAATGCAAAAAGACAAAAAAAAAAAAAAAAAAAAGAAACAAAATTGGAATGCAACATAATATATTTGGGGGTGTTTGTGTAATGGTTGTTTATTTTTTTAAGTATATTTTTATTGATTTCAGACAGTCAGGGAGAGGGAGAGAGAGAGATAGAAACATCAATGATGAAAAAGAATCATTGATCAGTTGCCTCCTGCACACCACACACCGGGTATTGAGCCTACAACCCGGGCATGTGCCTTGACCAGGAATTGAACCGTGACCTCCTGGTTCATAGGTCGATGCTCAACCACTGAGCCATGTTGTCTGGGCCATGGTTGTTCTTTTAGAAACAGTATGCCCAAGTCAAAGGGTGCTGCTTTACCATTCCGGGAGGAGTAATGCTGAAAGGAAATAATGATGGTGGGTGTGAGCCCTTTTATTGAAGGACCCAGGGAGAAGCACGCCATGTCTGTCCCTTTCTCCTACAACCAGTTCCCTACTGATCCTGACCTGTCTTTATTTAGCACTTAAAGAGCCCTTGAGAGTTGCTGAGAGCTTTATTATTTCTTTATTATAATTAACCACAGGAATAATGTCTGGATTAATAAGCTATTGATTAAAAACTTGTCATTACATATACATATATGCTACATATTTCTTTCAGTATTGAAACTTTTGTTGACATTGCTTGTCCATACCTAAATTGAGATTATGCTCTTTGATTGATGAAGTGTTTGAGAGGATGCACACACAAGCACACATAACACATTATTAACTGAGCATATTTAGTTTCCAGAAAGCTACTCTAATTTGGCATGTTGAAACTCTTACCAGTTGGAACAAATTGATGTTATTTTTCCCTGCGATAAATATTTGCTCAGTGGCACAAAGAAAGTGTGCATGCAAATTCTGGGAAAGCTACAAAGATGCCCTCTGTAATTTTATACAGTCTCCCAATTAAGGGGCAGATATTTCAGCCTTACCTGCCACTGTACTGGCTTAGTCTCAGGAGAAGAAATCATTTTTGGGTGTCTCAAATTCACCCAGCTGGGCATGCCACACATGGTTTGATTCTTTTAGCTCCCTGGAAAGTGGAAGGCTGGATGCATTCATTTAAGGGGAATGCAGTATTCCCAAATAAAATTATAGTGATATACTTTCAGCTACACACACACACACACACACACACACACACACACACAAGCATACACATGAACATAATTATAGTTAGTTTCTTTTTGTATATTTTTTTCATCAAAGAGAAGGAGAAACCATAAATATTTGCGAAGGGGGCAAGTACTCATATGATGTGAGGACTTTAAAATACAATTTCACCACCTTCAAGCTAATGGACACATGGTCCATTCTTTTCCGTACACCTTAACTCCTTATTAATGTTGGTATGTTCTAAATATAGCAATGATATAAACATATCCCTTTCTTATCAATCTACCAGACAACATTGCTGTAATTTTGAAATGAGATATAACAGGTACAAACCCTTTGTAGTTTTACTCTTAGAATCAGGATATATGACTGACTACTCTTGCCATGGCAGAGACGGATTGCAACAAATCAAGATCTTAATGTCTCAGTAACTGATTTATAGAAATGAAATTGTAAATATATATGAAAAAGTAAAATTATTTAATGAATAAAATAATTGGCTTCACAGAATGCACATGTATCATTTCTGTTGCTGTGGGTTGAGAGTTCATCGAAGAGATGAGCTGAATCCTCTGCCGTGGGGTCCCTCACAAGACTATGGTCAAGGGATAGAATCTCATCTCAGATCACCTGCAAGATATGCTCCTGGACTCACTGAACTGGTTGTTGGGAAGATTCGATTCTTTACAGACTGTAGGACTCGGGTGCCTCAGTTCATTGCTGGCTATGGGCTAAGAGGCTGACCTCAGTTCCTTGCTATGATGGCTTCTACAGCAAGACAGCTTATTTTATGAAAGCCAGACAGAGAGCAATCTACCAGCAAGATGGAAATCACAGTCTTATATACACTGAGTGGCCAGATTATTATGATCTCTGAACGCATAATAATCTGGTCACTCAGTGTGGTGTGTGTGTGTGTGTGTGTGTGTGTGTGTGTGTGTGTGTGTGTGTGTGCCAGCTAGGCCAGGGGGAGGGGACATGGGCAGTTGGCCAGCCTGCCTGCTGGTTGAACTCCTGGTCGAGGGGACAATTTGCATATTAGCCTTTTGTTATATAGGATATACACTGAGTAGCCAGATTATTATGTGTTCAGAGATCATAATAATCTGGCCACTCAGTGTAAGTGAATCACAAAGGAGACATCACATCATTTTACCATAGTCCATTCAGTAGAAGGAAGTCACCGTGTCTAGCCCATACCCAAGAAGTGCACAGGACTTGAATCCATAGAGTCACAATCATTTGAAGCCATGTCAGAAGCTGCCAGCTAAACATTTTGTAATGATACAATCATGATCATAACTATATTTTTCTTTTTAAAATACAGTTATTGCTAAAATTAAACAAATATAATGTGATAATTTACTTTCTGACAAATGTAAATGTAGAACTATAGATTTCCCCCTTTATGTTCCAATTCTGAACTCATGTATTCCATACATAAGATTAAAGCAGCAAATTTTTCCAATGCATTCACTAGCAGAAAGTCACAGGGCTAGATGTTACAGGAATATTTACATGTAGAAAGCAGTGTCCTCACCCTCAGTCAAGTTATGACTGAGAAGAGAATTGAGTTTTTATATATTTTAAATTAAATAATACCATAAAATGGTTATAAATCCTAAGAGTCAACAAGGATTGGGCAAAAAAGTAACAGAGATACCAAATACCGTAATTTCAGGAGTAGACTAGTTTATAAAACACCTTGGAAGGGGAGGATTATACAGCTCAATCATCAAGACTAAAACAAGAAGAGGATAGGGAATATTCCAGATGGAATATGAGGTATAAGCAAAAGCAGCCAAGTTAAAAATGTTTACAGTGCCCTGTCTCCATATAGTAATGATAAATTGTAATGATTTGATTTATTTTACAATAGTAGGGCTAAAATTACTATTCTTGAATTTGTATGAGGCTGGAATTACAAAATCCCAACATTCTTTTCATAAGTGGTTCATATACCAGCTTATTGCACAACTTTTTCTGTACTGACAAATACCACCTTGATATTATCTGGGTCCCTGGCAGTGCTACTTTCCAAGAAGTCTTGGCATATTGCCCATTCAGAATTGTTTGATGTGATGTCAGTTGAAAATTCCAAAGTGACTTTGATGGTTATTTGCTATCTGGACATCCTGTGGACATCTTTGACGATGGGAAAATTCTCTCAGGAAGCTAGGTTTATAACCTCAGTCCTGTTGAAAATAACTTAACAGAATTCTAAATATCAAGGATTGATGCATCAGGAACAATTCGAGGGGGCAGCGTTCATGGAAACAGAAATAGTCACTTTGGCACAAAGAGAAAGCATCCTGTTTATGCCATTGGATAAAAGTCTGCTACCCACACAGAGGAGCCTTATAGCTTGATAGAACAATGCCTTAGAATCAGCATATATTGAAAGGCATTTTATTTAAAAAGTAAATATTATTATTGTTTTCCACCAACATTAATGTTTCTGGGAAATTTATTGCAAAACTACTGACAATGTCTCCTGTCCCTAAATTTATAAGCTTCATTGATCCCTTTCTTTTGGTCAGTGTATACAGATTCAAATGGAAACTTTATGGTAGTAAGCTCTATCTTTCAAACCATTCTTCTGATATTTTTCATCTGATTGGCAACTATATTCCAAAGCCACTACCAGCAGAAGCTGTCCACAAAGTGCAGGGATTAGCTAGGGACTGAGAGTGCCCTTCACCCATGTCCTACAAAGAACTTATCCAGGCCTTCCATTGTCCAAGTTGACAATGCAAATGAGTTTAAGACAGTTTTCCATTTTGAAAAAAGTCACTTGAACATGCATTACAAGGGTCAGTAAACTTTTCAGTAAAGGGCCAGATAGTAAGTGGAAAAATAGGGCTTTGTGGATAATATGGCTCCATATTAATCACACATAACTCTGCTGCAGTAATACAAAGGCAGCCATAGACCAGAGGCAAATAGATGAGCATGGACTTATTCCAAAAAATGTTTATTTATGAGGGCACTGAAATTTGAATTTCATATAATCCCCAGGTATTGTGAAACATTATTCTTCTTTTGATTTTTCTCAACCACCTAAAAATGTAAAAAACATTCTTGGTGTGCACGTTTGGTTTGTGGGCCACAGTTCACCAGCCCTTCGTTCTATTGCAGTGTATTACACTTTTCTTGCTGTAGCTTCTATGACAGCTATAAAAATAAGAGTCAATTTGGGCCCATTATATAATAAAAGAGAAGAAATATGCCTATGCACATAAGTAACTTTTCAAGTAGAAATAAAGAGAAGATTTAGAATCCTGAAAATAATGAGAGCCTGAGGTAGTTACCTTAACCAGTCTCCCACCTCCAGACAAATACAGTTATCCAGGGATTACACTGACTTCTTCCAAAGACCATTTATTGTCTTAGTAGTTCCCCGGAGAGAGAAGAGAGTAATTCTTAGGCTCCATAAGAAGGAAAATCTTTGTGGCATAATGTAAAGAGGACTGCTCTTGGCCTTGGTCTTGCTTCAAAAAATAAGATACACCCTTTAACTTCCAGCAGGGTTCTTGTTTGGCATCCAAACAAATAGCATTCTTTTTAGTTGGGTATTTTGTAAAATGAGCACATAGTTTAGTTCCCTTCATATTTTATGAGCAGTTATTCATCAAGGTAAGCTTATTGGAATTCTGATACATTTTGTCATTTATGATCTATTCTATTTATTCAGCAACTTCCTGATAGTGCCACACTGTAATGGGGATAACACAAATAATCATGCCTAATGCAAGTTTGGCCACTTAGCAAATGCTCAACAAATGTCTCTTAATTTCTGTCCTGACGATAGCATATCTGAAGTATTCAACAATGTGACTTTGCATACCCTAATGAATTTCTAATTATAAGTACCATAGTGAAAATATTACTTATTTTTAAAATTAACCATTTCAAGTAGGGTGTGTGTATATGAGAGAGAGACAGAATGTGTGTGATTATATCAGATAAAAGAGATAACATAAAAGAATCTGGTGAAACAATGATTTTTCCTTTCTATTGCCATTATTGTGCATGAAAACAATCCTTAAAAGTGAATTTGACATTGATTTTTTTTTTAAAAGTCAGGTTAGCTTTTTTTTCTTTGTGTGTAGTCCCAATCTCACAGCCTAGATGAAATAATTATGAACAGTTTATTCTAGTCCTTGACATCATTATACTGGATTATAACGGAGTAATCTATAGATGACTTGAAACAATGTGACACAGGGGACTTTCCATATCCCCCTTTTTTGAGTTGGGGTTGACTTCGGAGTCTTTCTGTCAGTGTTTCAGCATTTCTGTGTCTGCTCTTTGCTTTTATTCTACAAATAGAACAAAGTTCAGAGGTCATAGTTCTATTTTCTTCTGAAGCATTTTTCCCAGTCTAAATATATTTCTGGATTATAGTGGGTCAAGAATTGTACACATTTTCTAGATTTGATAAGCAAAGGTTCAAGACATGTCTGAAAATAAAGTTTTAGTCAAGCAAACTATTTTTTTTCTTAACAAGGAAAATATAATTTTCTGTTCTGCATTTTTGGCTATATAGTTATTAAGCTCAAGTATGAGAGAGAAGCTGAGAGTAAAATTAATGGAGCCATATTAGAAGATATTAGAAATGAAAAAAATATATATCTTTTTTAGTATAGTATAAATGCAAATGTTGTAAAGTCTGAAAGAGTAGGAGGGAATTAAAAAAAAATTATCCTGCCATATTTTAGGGGATAAATATGGATAAATTAAGAAAACCAATTAAAATATAAAATCAGCAGTCTTGGTGGTTTCAAGGCAAGAGATAGCAGATCAAAAGTTCCAGGAAGAGATGGAAATATCTCTTAGCTTACAGCAAAGAATAGCATACAAAGTTTGTCAGCCTTAGAAACTAATAGGAGGTGAAAGCGTAAAAAAGTGAAATGATCAGAGAAAATGAATCTGGACCTTCAGAATAGGAAGACTGGGAAGGTTTTCCTAGTTAATGGAGAGATGCAAAGAGAAAGAGACAAAGAATAAAAGGTGCAGTAAGGATTCATTTTTGGCAAATGTGCAACAATTGAATAAAATAGAAATTTCCAAGTGTTATGACCTAGGAGTAATGCTTCCCTCCTCAAAAATCACATAATTTTTAAAAAAGGAAAAGAGGCACCAAAATACATTCTAAATCTTCTCCAATAAAAATTTATGCAATTATATAACTCAGACTACCCCCTTTATTTGTAGGCTGACTGTACAATCTAAATTAATCCAAGTTGAAAAACCTGTGCTAGAAATTGTGTTCATGCTTGCACGTTTCCTGTAGATTAAAGATGGCCATGGGGCCCTGAACCTGCTCCCATCACATCTGCCTCTGTATCTGGGCCATCTCAGGACTGCCTCACACAGAGAATACAGCAGAAGTGGTGTTGTCACAGTTTCTGAGTCCAGCTCCTAAATAACAGGGAGCTTCCTGTTTCTGAGAACACTCTATGTTAGAAACCAGAGCCACCAAATGAGAAGTCCAACTACCTTGCCAGAATAAATACTGAGACTGACCCGGAGACTACATATCTCTATGTCATCATCTCTCAGGAGAGAGGCTCAGATCAGCCCATTCTTTTAGCCATCTCAGCTCTTGTGCTAAATAGGCGAATGAAGCCATTAGTATCCATCAGATCAGCCTGGCTGTCGGCTACATGTCAATTGAGTCCTGAACTGGCTTCTGAGCCACAGAATGACAACATAAAGTAAAATCAGTGTAGTTTGAAGTCATTAAGTGTTGGGATTGTTTCTTACTCAGCAATGGACAGCTGGAGCAGAATTGGTTCCTCCAAATGGAGTGCCTGTGTAGCAAAAATCTACACCACGTGGGCTAGAGAAAAGAGGTTTCCCTTTATGAAGTGGTCAAACATTTGTCAACACTATTGCCTGTAGCAATATGGGAAATAGAGAAGAGATTTAATGAACTCATGGATTTCACTGGATAGATTTTCAGGACAATGTAGAAATTGCTGAGTGACTTTTTCTAGATATGAGGAGAAAATTGAAGGAGCTGTTAAGTTATTGAGCAGAATTTAGAGGAAATATAAAGGAACCAGGAGTTTAAGAGTTTGCAATAGAATTGTTTGTTATTTCTGATTTCTACCAGAAAATAGATTTTTAAAGTAAGAGAAGGCTTTAAGGCAAACACCAAATCCTTGTGGGCTATCAGAATAGGATGGCCTAATACTAAATGTTTTCATAACATGACTGTACCATCTAATATTTTAGAGCTCAGAAAGACTTAAGAATATGCATAATAGAGCTTGTAATAGTCTTACGAGTCTGCCTTGTACTTAAACAATAGGATTTCTAAGAAATATTAAAGGTGTTGTCCCACCGTACCTTTGTTGGGTCCCAAAGTAAAGAAGAACCAATCTTGAAAAGATTATCATTGAATAGATTTTATCTAATAGAGTGAAATATGATTTGGTCCACAGAAGCTCTACCATTTTTTTAAAAGTAATTAGCTAGCACAGACTAAAAAGTGCGAAGACAGTATAACACAAAAGGAAACTTTTGGGCCCCTAATTTATTACAGTAAAAAAAAGTTAAAAAAAATAACTTAACTATTAACAAGGGGGTTGGGGTAGTCCTGATGGAAAGTAAAGGATGATCCAGAATGAAGAGCCAAGAGCCATAGGGAATCACTTCCAGGGAACAAGAGTGAACACTAATCAATGAGATAACAGTGTGTGACTAGCTAGGTTTCAGATATGCTATGAACAAATGACATTTATGCATGTCCTAATTCTCCCCTTTTTCAATGGTAGGGTCTCCTGCAATTGTTCTATATCTTATTATGTGTTTATATGTATATATTTATAGGGCCAGATAACTTTTCTTTTGGCTCACAAAACAGTGGAGTGCAGCCACTATGTTGCAAGGAAGCTCCAGCAGCCCCATGGAGAAGCTTATTTCAAAAAGATCTAAGACCTCTGGCCTAACTCTTAGCTGACAGCCATTGCCAACTTTCCAGGCATATCTGTGAACCATTTGGAAGTGGGTATTTCAGCCTCTGTCAAACAGCCCAGCCGAGATGAGCCATCCCACTGAACCCTGCCCAAATTGCAGATTCATAAACAAAACAAAGTATTGGCATCATATTAAGCCATTTAGTTTGTCATAGAACAGTAAGTATCCTACACAGTTTTATGAGGTAGAGGACAGAATGAATGTACTGTCTCTTGGATTATAAGCGGACAAAATAAGAAAGAAGATCATAAAAATGGACAGATCTTTTTATAGACCACACAAAAAATGCAATTCGGGAAGTAAGGGAAACAGGTAGGCATTGTTATTAATGTAGATTACATGATAGTTACCCATGTATTTAAGGTATAAGATATATAAGATGATTTAGAATTTTATAATGTTAATCCTATCTAATAAAAGAGTAATATGCAAATTGACTGTCACTCTAATACACAAGATAGCTGCCCCCATGTGGTCAAAGATGGCCACCCCCATGTGAACACAAGATGGCTGCCACAAGATGGCTGACAGGGGAGGGCAGTTGTGGGCAGTTGGGGGAGACCAGGCCAGCAAGGGAGGGCCTTCAGGGGAAGGCAGTTGGGGGGGGACCAGGCCTGCAGGGTGGGATAGTTGGGGAGGGACAGGACTGCAGGGGAAGGCAGTTGGGGGGGACCAGGCCTGCAGGGGAGGGAAGTTGGTAGGGACCCAGGTCTGTAGGGGAGGACAGTTAGTAGGGACCCAGGCCTGCAGAGGAGGGCAGTTGGTGGGGGGGACCAGACCTACAGGGGAGGGCAGTTGGGGGGACCAGGACTGCAGGGGAGGGCAGTTGGGGGTGACCGGGCCAGCAGGGAAGGGCAGTTGGGGGTGAACAGGCCTGCAGGGGAGGGTAGTTTGGGGGGACCAGACCTACAGGGGAGGGCAGTTGTGGGTAATCAAGCCAGCAGGGAGGGCAGTTAAGGGTGACTGGGCCAGCAGGGAAGGGCAGATGGGAGCAACCAAGCCTGCAAAGGGAGGACAGTTAGGGGCGACCAGACTGCCAGGGGAGGGCAGTAAGGGGCAATCGGGCCATCCAGGGAGCACTTAGGCATCAATCAGGCTGACAGGGGAGTGGTTAGGGGGTGATCAGGCTGGCAGGCAGAAGCATTTAGGAGCAATCAGGCAGAGGCAGGCAAGCGGTTGGGAGCCAGCAGCCCTGGATTGTGAGAAGGATGTCCGAGCCTGGTGGGATCAGGCCTAAATGGGAGGTCGGATATCCCTCCAGGGGTCCCAGATTGGAGAGGGTGCAGGCTGGACTGAGGGATACACACCCCCATACACAAATTTCATGCACTGGGCCTCTAGTTATAAATACATTACTATGGCAAAGTTAAAACCACCACATTAAGTTATTCTCATATATCCCTGAATATCTGAGTCCCTATAGACAATTGATTCTATCAATATTGGATGAGAATACATAGTCCTTACCAAAATGAAGAGGGAAATGAATTTCTAAGAAGAAAAGATATTATAGCAATTCTGGTGTCATAAAGCCTTTGGTTGTAGGTGGAGGAGATCACTCTTGTCTTGAAGATTACCGTTTCTCTCAACAGAAGATAAGAAATGGTCTGAGTAGAGATTACATAGAAGCTGCTAGGAAACAAGCTGGAGGCTTCTGAAATTCATGACAAATGACAGTGGTTTGGGTCTGTATCTCAGGATAATTTAAAATTGTACCTGGGAGTTTAAAGAATAGACATTTTATATACAGTATAGCTCCTGCCATTATTTTTTATGAGTATGTCCTTTGGAGTATTCAGAACATATAAGGAAACAAAACAAACTACAAATTTAAGTACATTAATTCAAAGATGCTACATCTTTGAAACAAAAATCTTCACATTATTAATGATAACAGAATTTCAGGGAAGAATGCCTGGCTCTCGATGCCCACAGTCTCCTTGGGGACAGAAAAGCCTGTAGTCTCTTTAGTACCATGGTTCATTCTTGGGCATCTGTCTTTTATTTTATTGCATAACCTAAAGCATATTTGAAGGAAGTAGCCAGGAACATACTTTAGATAAGAAAAGCATTTAAACGCAATCAAGTGCAGTGTGAAAAGTAAATTTGAACACAAATATATGCTGTGGCAATAGTCACTTAGAACTCATTGGGCTCTTTTATAAAAAACAACAACAACAACAAAAAAAAACCACAAAAGACCATTCAAATATCCTCTTAGCACAGTCCTTGCCATGTGTATTTTTAATTTAAGGTACAGAGTTAACTTTTAACAGAAAATTCAATGACTGAAAATAAATGAATTAGGTTTCTCTTTATGAAACTACTCAAGGTCCTGATTTATATCATCTGAAAAACAAAACAAAACTAGATGCTCATGTTTTTATGAATTTTCAAGAACTCATAAAAAACACATTAGAAGTAGCATAGCGATGGTTTATGAATAAGTTAGAAAAAAAGGTTCTTTATCTCTTATCCATTGTCATGTTCTTACTCTTTCTTCACTCAAGATGACTGTGCTTTGGGTCTCAAAATACTCCCACATTTCTTCCTCAGTAGCTGTGTTACACCTGGAATTTCCTCCCCATTGCTCTCTGTATCCCTAAGTTTTACCCACATATAATGCACAGTGAGTGTCACGCATACTCTGAGAGGCCTGTTCTGCTCATTTGTCCTTTTGGCATTCTTTTTTTGTCTAAAAACTTAAAACATTATTACCTATACTAGAGGTCCAATGTACTAAATTCGTGCACTTGCGGGTGGGGGTACCCTCAGCCTGGACTGCGCCTCTCGCAGTCTACAGTCCGGGAGCCCTTGGGGGATGTCCAATTGGCAGCTTAGGCCTGCTCCCACCATCACCACTGTGTTCGCCAGCTGTAAGCCCAGCTTCGGTTGATTTGCATAGTAGCCTTGTATTATATAGGATTTATTTCGGTGTCATTATTATTGATTGTCTTGCACATCTACTAGTATTTTGATAGTTTTGAATATGCATCATATTCCCAAATATATACAAGCAACAAATATTTTTGAGATATCTAAATGGCCAATGAATAAAAACACACAAAAATTAATCAAAAGTATATATTGAAAATCTACTAAGTGAAATTACTAGGTAGAACTTTTTGGGGGGCCAGATGCTCATCTATATTAATAAATATATGATGCCTAGCAGTATACACTTTCTTCACAGCCTGAGGGATACTGAACATAATCCTTTATTCTAAAGAACATCAGTTGGAAAGGTGCAACTATTACTTTATTGATGTTTAAATTCCCCTTCCCTTGGTGATTGAAAGGATAAACTTTTAAATGCATTTATCACTATTCTCCATTTCACCCCATAGAGGGCACAGCCATTTCACATTATGACCATAGTGATGAGAAAACACGCCCTCCTCCTTTTCTTGTTTTTCCCCATTTCTCTAGGATTTTACTAGCTCTGATTGAAAAACATGGTCCCCTAAGACTCACAACTCCTCTGATTGAAAGTTTTTCACAATTCTCTAAAAGCTTACTGTCCCCTGGGCCCTTTGCATTTGATATGCATATTGTGGATTTGACCAGCTCTAGGAGAATAGGATTGCTTCGAATTTAAAGTCAAATGAATTTTTTGACAGCATGGAGGAACCTGGAGGGTATTATGCTAAGTGAAATGAGCCAGTCAGAGAAAGACAAATACCGCATGATCTCATTTTATGTGGAATCTAATGAACAAAATAAACTGATGAACAAGTGAGATCCAAAGACACAGAAGCATGGAACAGACTGTGGAATCGCAGAGGGAAGGCAGGGGTGGATGGGTAGTTGGGGAGAGGTCAACCAAAGAACTTGTATGTACTAGTATATATGCTTGACCCATGGGCACAGACAATAGGGTGGTGAAGGCCTGGGGTGGGGGCTAGAAGGAGTCAGTGGGGGGAAAAAAGAAATATATGTAATATTTCAACAATAAAGATTTAAAAAACAATAAAGTCAAATGAATGTGT
This sequence comes from Corynorhinus townsendii, assembly GCA_026230045.1. Taxonomy (NCBI): domain Eukaryota; kingdom Metazoa; phylum Chordata; class Mammalia; order Chiroptera; family Vespertilionidae; genus Corynorhinus; species Corynorhinus townsendii. Next base: position 15,987,204 of record JAPDVU010000007.1, read on the forward strand.
AGGGATTTTATATGGTAGAGTAAATAATAAATAGATAGCTTAAAAACAACTTCCAATATGGAGATGGGCAGCAAAATCAATAAGCTAAAAAAAACTAAATTATAGTTTGAACGTTTAGAAAGATGCTTAGAACTTGAAGCTAGCAGTGAGGAAGTTGATTCTAGGCTTCCTTTGTGTAAAAAGATTGAACATATTAGCGCCTGCCCAAGTTTCCTCGCAGGGTTTATTTACCACAAGGATCCAAAGAGAAAACAAATGTGAACAAAAAGCTGCAGTCCAGAATTTAAAAATATGTTGGACATAATTAATGTTTAAGTACTGAAAGGTTAAAGCAAAATTGTGGAAAGGAAGTTGGAAGGAAAAGTGATATAAAATTGTCTGCTTTAACTTTTGAAGTATATCTAAGTTAGGAAGCGGACACAGAGTTAAAAACAAGTAGGCAGCTTTAACTGTCACATTTATCCTTGGCTGTCCTAAGGAAACATTACCTTTTTTTCTACCTTTCAATGGGAGATAGGTAAATCCAATGGTATATTTATACTTTTCTATGAAAGTTATAGCCATTATGACTTTTAGCATCCTGCACCAAGGTTGTTTGTTTCATCTCTGAACCATAAAAGGGATGCAGTGTGTTGTTTCCTTGGCAGAGCCGGGCCATGACTCATCTCCAGTTGTTGTTCTCTGGGAAGTGAGCTGGAAGGCCTTTCTCAGAGTGGAATTATCTCAGGAAAGCCTGTTGCCATTTAGGCTTGGGGTTTCTGGGGAAGGTGTGCCATTCCTCTGCTCCACTCTCTGGGAGTCTGAATGAACATTATTATTTGTGGAATGTATTTGCCAATTAGCCCTGAACACAAAATACTATTTGCATAGAGCACATTTTCACTTGCTTTTGTGGGGGAAAATGTCATCTAGCATTGTTTTCTTTTGTGTCTAATGTGATGGTGTTAGCAGTTTCTCAGAGGAACGTGGTGGGAGGAGTTGGAATTGCTTAAGTTGTAAAGCAAAGGAGCTCAAAAGTCCGACCAGGGAAGTTCTGGCTACTCCCTAAATGCAAGTTGTATCAGTCATTTCTACCCTGAAAAAGAAAATAAAAGGAAATAAATCATAATGGTGGCTTCCAAAACAATCAGTGCTTTTAAGAATTTCAGTTACTGGCACCTGTTGTATATGCACTTGGAAAAATAATATGATGCAGAAATGACAGTCGTGCAAATGCAGGCACTGGGGAGAAAATACCCAGGCTAAGAGTCAAACCTTAATAATTGGCTTTTGAATATATCTTAATAAGAAAAGCCCAGGATTGCAATGACCGCTCATGACCAAATGCTGACTATCCAAAAGTCAGTGCTGGGTTGCCCAGATGCAGCCTGGCGACCCTGCACTGACTGCCCAGCTGGCTGAGACCCAGATAGTGAGTCAGGGTCTGATCTGCAGCCTTAGTGAAAGCTGTTGATCACTGTATTTACCTCTGTCTTTCTCTCCCTATTGCTTTCTGATGTTGGCCAGCCGCTAGGCTTTTATTTCTCTCCCGGCCTCCATGGGGGCTGCTGTTAATCCCGATCTCTTTGATCAGGCCTAGAGATAGGCCTGGAGATACTGACTGGCATAAGAACCGACCAATGAGAACCAAATCTGGGTGCTATGGGGAGCCAATGGCTGCCTAAGACGTGGAGCTTTTGGCATAGGAACCAACCAATCAGAACCAAATTGGCCAGCAGAGGAGGGCAGTTGGGGATGAGACCATGCCAGCAGGGGAGGGCAGTTGGGGGCAACCAGGCCAGCAAGGGACGGCAGTTAGGGGTGATCAGCCTGGCAGGGGAGGGCAGTTAGGGGTATTCAGGCAGGCAGGCAGAGGTAGTTAGAGGCAATCAGGCAGGCAGGCAGTGAGCAGTTAGGAGCCAGTGGCCCCAGATTGTGAGAGGGATGTCTGACTGCCAGGGATCGGGCCTAAACTGGCAGTCAGACATCCTGCAAGGGGTCACCAATTGGAGAGGGTGCAGGCTGAGTTGAGGGAATTCCCCCCTCCATGCACGAATTTTGTGCACCAGGCCTCTAGTTTTATGATAAAATGTTTTTTCACATTTCAAAAGAAAACAGAGCAAAAATAAATCAAACAGGAATGAGGGGAAGAGTTCCAGGTTTAAAGTAAAGAGAAAGGCAGGATGATCTAGGTCCTGGAGCAGAAATATTTGGAGTCTGTATAGGAAACTTTATTCTTCACATGAAGTCAAATTTAGTTGTGTTGGGAGTTACTGGATGGAAAACAGAATGAACCAGAGAGGAGAAAGCAGCCTGAAGGCGAGGCTCATCACTGCTCCAGGAAAGGAGGGCAGTTCCCCTGTGGGAAAGCTGCCCCTCTCTATAGGTCCTGCCTCCTGTGGCTCTGAGCTGCCACCCAGAACTCTGTCCTTTCAGACCACTCAATGACAACACTGGGCAGGTTGTTCATAGTAGGAGTGCTGGAGACACACAATGGCAAGGCAGCAGAAAGGAAGTCAGTGTCTTGATCCATCAGCATGCTCAGTGTGACATTTGGCTCCAGATATTTCAGCAGACTTTATCCTCATCTTACATTCTAATGGAATTCAGACACAGCTGTCTTCACATTTCTTGGAACTTGGCGTATATATTGAATTATTCTTCTCAACAGTTTCCTTTTTTATTTTCCGTATTTACTAGTGAAACCTAAATGAGTGTGTTTGTTTCAGAGACAGTAAGTTCAGAAGTGTTCACCATGTTTTGTTGATTTGAATAAATTAGTTTATACTGAATATGAGGCAGTGGCTGTACTGGAGCTGATTCTTACCAGGTGGTGAGAAATGAATGTGCGCAACTCTTCTGACTCTGAAAAGTGCAGTCATGTTGAAGTCGGATATACTAGGAGTGTCTACACCAAAGAAATTGAGAAATGCTACAAATCATTGATTCACCCCAAGAGACAGAAAGCCAGTTATTAAATATTTAGTAGCACACAACTAATGATAGGTGATGACAGCTAGAAGGTATCAGATATATCAATCATTGAAGCCTAAATAAAATTAAGGCTACTGATGGAAAGACAGCCCAGGCCAATAATTAATGTGAGGAACTTTTAATATCAGAGATTATTATTTTCCAAAGAAGGTAAACAAATAAATTTCAACAAAAGAGTTGGTAATTACTTATATCAAAAAAAAGTGATGCTTATTGTTAGATTGCACTATATGTTTTATATAACATTTGGTAGATCACAGGCAACAGTATCATCTTAATTGCTATAAAAGGAGAACGTACTATATTGAATTATTATTTTCCATATTTTATAGGTGAGTAAACTATGGCTCGGTAAGGCTACACGCCCAAGGTCATATAGGTGGTATATGACAAAAGCAAGAGCAGCAATTTTTTTAGTTACTTTTGTCCCTTTTGGTGCCAGAGAAAGACCTGCATATATTTTGGCTCAAGTGTTTTCCTAGAAGGCAACTGTTATTGTTTAATAGTACTCCTGGCTCATTTTATTTTCTTAGGTTTGTGTGAGGAGATGAGTCACAGCCCCAAGCTCATCCCTCGTCTATTACACATGTTCAGCTTCATTGAGGTTCCACACTGGTTGTCCACCAGATGTTCAATGTTATCTCCCTACTGAAGGTTGTGACAGAACCCCAGAGAATCAAACAACGACAATCTGTCACCTAGACATCATTATATATTTTTTCATTTCCCATTATTCTCCACCTTATGTCACTGTTTTTAGTGTGCAAATCGCTTATTGTTCGTTTCTGTTCATTTCTTTCACCACTATTTTTAATTTTAATGACATTCTTCTGCTGAGAATATTCTTGAGAGTATAAACAACTTTTTCTCAGTAAAAAGAAAGACAAGGACATATCTGTTACTCTAAGAAATCCAGGGAGCAGGATATTTCACCATCTAACAGCCCCAAGTGTGATGGATACCCTGATTTACATTTTAATCCCATCAGATTGTTGCTGAAAATGATGATGGAGTAGTTATTTACCCACTAAAATGCTCACAATTTAATTGAAAAAGATTGAATTTGAATCATCCTGCAAGCAATCAGAATTTTATTTAAGTACTTAGAAATGTGAAATGTTAATTTACCACCTCATTTTTTGTTTTCCTCTGCTTGCCCCCCCTTTCTAAATCTAATTCAATAAATCAACAAACTTTATTAACCATAATTAAATACCAGGTAATATGTTAATTAAAGGCCATATAAACATGAACATATCAATAAAGGTCCTACCCTAAAGGAGTTTATGGCTATGTTCCAATAAAATTATAAATAAAGCTATTTATAATAAAATGTGATAACAAATACATTAGAGATAGGAACAAAATCACTGTGGGATAAAAGAGGAGAGAATGATTAATTTTCAGCTGAAACTTAGAAAGTCTTCAATGAATGTAAGCTATTTTATCTGGACTTTGAATTATGAGAGCAATTTTTTAATATACATGAATTAAGAAGGGTGCTCTGCGTACTAAGTAAAATATAGCTAAGAGTCACAGAGGGAATGCATGCTGGTCCGATAAAATAGTATGCAGTGGATTCGGTACAATGGTTGGCGATAAGGATTAAAAATTTAGTAAAAGATAAATTGTGAAGAACTTTGAGTGCTGGCTAAGTTTTCAAAAATTTATCTAATAGGTATTGCTGGCCCCAGTGGACATTTTTAATCATTCTCCTTGTTTTTATGTATAAGCCCCACAAAAGATTGCACTTTAATCTCATTCTGATTCATACTTTGAATATTAAGTACAAACAGAACATATCCTTGGCTGAATAAGCCTTGAATAAAAATTCTCTGTTCAATTAATTTATGCTAAAATATTTTTCAGCACTTCCTCTGCACCTCAGATTCTGCTAGGTAATGAAGTATAGTGGGGGATAGTATGGACAAGGTTTCTGAAAGGTCAGGATTATTCTCTGCAACATTTAAAAAACTTTATTCTGAGTATTCATCTAAATGTACAGAATGATTTCAGCTTAAATATTCAGAATTTAGGAAAAGTTTGGGGCTTTAAAGAAATGATTGCCTACCCCATTCTACTTAGGATTTGTGGAACCAACTTTTTCTTGCTAAGTCAGTAAGCAGTATGACTAATTTTCAAAACCCATTGCTCAATAGCAGTATTAACCAAGACCACAGTATTAGCACATATAGGTGCCCACCATTTATGGTATTCGAAACCAGTCCTGGTACAGATTAGTAATTTAGTTAATACAACCTTGTAAGCTAGATAGCATTGTTACCTCTATTTTATACATCAGAAACACAAGGTTCTAAGTGGTTAGGTAAAAAAATTTTTTTTGTAGTAGTTAAATTTCTGCAAGTAAATTCAAGCCAAAATTTATCTAAATATTAGAATCAAATTTTAACATTTTATGTATACATTTATTTATATCTGTTTGTTCACATATTACATGGGAAACTGAAATGTCATCAAATGGAAGGGGAATAGGTTTATCCATTTATATTTATTTACACAAGAATTAGTAATCAGCCCTAACCAGTTTGGCTCAGTGGATAGAGCACTGGCCTGCAGACTCAAGGGTCCCAGGTTCAATTCCAGTCAAGGGTATGTACCTTGGTTGTGGGCACATCCCCAGTAGGAGGTGTGCAGGAGACAGCTGATCGATGTTTCTGTCTCATCGATGTTTCTGTCTCGATGTTTCTAATTCTCTATCCCTCTCCCTTCCTCTCTGTAAAAATATAAATAAAACATATTAAAAAAAGAATTAGTTATCAAATAATCATTAAATAAATTAATCCACCTAAAATATAGAGATTAAATGCAATTATAGTGATATATTTTATTGTTTCTTCTGTAAATGGCAAATAGTTATTGCCAAATGAATAAAATTTGTTATATAAAGCCAAATTTCTGTCTTCCTTTCAATAAAAAAGCTGTGTCTCAGAAGATTCATAAAATCTGATACATTTGATGAAATCCAAGTAATTCCTATCTGATTAACATAAAAAATTAACTAATTCATCTAAGTGAAAAATTCTACCAATAATGCCCAGCCAGCTTGGCTCAGTTGTTGAGGGTTGACCTATGAATCAGGAGGTCACCGTTCGATTCCAGGTCAGAGCACATGCCTGGCTTGCAGCCTTGATCCCCAGTGTGCTGTGTGCAGGAAGCAACCAATCAATGTTTCTCTGTCATCATTGATGTTTCTATCTCTCTCTTCCTCTCCCTCCCCCTCAGAAAAAATAAAAATATATTTTAAAATTTTTTGCTAAGGGTTATTTTAAGAGCAAAGGTACTGATTTTATTACACCGAAAAACAATATATACCTAATTCAAGAATTATAATTATGAGATATATCTTCACAGAATACATAGATTATAGTTGTAAATCCAACATAAATTCATTGATTCTAGAAAGAAAATGAAGTTTCACATAAATATCTAAAAGTTTTCTTTTTCATTAAAATATAAGAATTCTGACAATTAGAATACACAGATTGATGGATAGATAGTAGATAAGTAGATATTGAAAAGATAAAAATCTAGCAATTAAAGTATCCAAGAATGGTTTTAATATTCTACTATCAAAAGATATTTTCCAATAATCTTCATCTTGTTATAAATATTGGGCTTTTCATAGGGCATTAGCTGAAGTCTTATTCACAGTAGTTTTATGTCACATCCTTAAGGCTTTGTAAATATCAGAGCAATTCTGCTAATGCTGCTGAGGCTAGAACATGAAAATGGCAGTTTGGCTGTAGATGCAAATTGAGTCCACCAGGGAAATTCTTCTGCTTGCCCATTCCCTGCAGACAAGACTTCTCCTGTGTGGGCATTGCAGTGTTAACACCGAGAAGCGTAACCTTAGACCTGCTGTGCTATGATCTATGATAAATAAGAACACTAGAAACCCTACAAATCAAAATCAAAATATCCCCACCAGACCCATTGCCCCAGCTCTTTTTGTTGGTTTTTCCTTGAATTTCCCATAACGTGTTTATCTGAGATTACATATCATAGCTCTTCCCAACCATGAGGTGACCTCTTAATGAATGATAAGATAAACTGCTAAAAAAAAAAAAGCTAACTATATAGGGTTTTTTTTTTTTTTTACAGGGACAAGTTTTTTTTATCTTGAAAGTTCTATTAAAATGAGACCTGTACAAATGATCAGTGGGTTTCAGTCCATGAGATGCAGACCTGACATTGGGTCTCGATTAGTTGCTAGTAGGTCTTCCTTTGAAAGTTGCTTCCTTTATCCCCATGGTATCACTTAAACATGAAAATCAGGTTACTTTAATTCCATTTCATGATAATCCTAGGAAAGGACACAGTACGTTACTCTCATTGCTGGACTCTTCCGATTCACACGCATGCATTAACCTTCATGGGGTTTGTGTAGTTCCTCAACTCTTCCTCTATCATGAATAATTTCATTAAACATGAAGAATTTACCCACACTGTTTCTTTGTGTATTTTAAATATTTACAATTTGTAATACCAAATAAATATGTAATAGGTGGGGCAGGGTTTCTAGATTTTAATATTGCTTAAACCTGTCATGTACTATAACCTGTTGGGGCTTCTATAATATTCAGCTCCTTAATTCAGCGTCAGAGCTGTTATCATATGTTGATGGGAAAATAACAGCCATGTTGGGGCTCTCCAGTCACTAATAATTCCTATTTTGATTTGATTAGCATATCAATGTTCCTAGATTTATGCAGTGTCAGGGGGAAATGTATTAAAAATAGTCCTCAGGGTTCTCTCCTCTTATTTTAATCAGGCAGGAGAGAAAGAATCTTGTCATGCATGACGCCTAACTTGCCTTTCTTCAAATTCGTTATTGTGGAAGTTTCCAGAAAAAAAAATGTTGGTAAAAGATGACATGAAAGGAGACTTTATTGTACAGTTATGAGCAGGAACCGTTGATGAACTAAACCTTTCCTTCAGTTTGCCTTTCCCAGGATATCTGAAAATGTAGTAGAAGAGTGGATAAAGATTCTACTCATAAAGACATCTCAACTAAGCTCTGGCCAGTTATCTGAACAAACTGCAAGGTGTTTCCTTGCAGTGATCATAAATAATGAGTGCTCAGTCAACCTAAGTTATAAAATAGTTTCCTGCACATTTCTTTTTCTCTATACATTAAGAAGCCAAGTTCATCTTTTTGTCTCCAGTGGCGTATTAAGAGTGTTCTCCAAGTATGTGTCCAAAGAGAATTTTGTGATACCACAAAAACTGTTGGAGTTGTAGAGACACAGCCCCTTATGAATCTCAGCATTTATTGTATTGGGAGGACGTGAAAATGGAAGGGAAGAGGCAATGCTAAAAGGAACCACAGCTGAATACCAAAGCTTAAAATATCAGATTAAAACTATTAAGCACAAAAAGAGCACCCTATTCTGTATGTTGTCACACTAACTCCCAGCACTGAGCCTTCCCATAAATGGAATTTTTAAAAGAAGAACTAAATTTAAAATATACAAATTGTGAATAATCAAACATAAATTAATATTTATCTCCAAGTTAATTGGTCATCTCACAATAAATACTAGTACACTGGATACAAAAAAAAAAATCTAATTGAGATCAGCACCCATCAGATATGCGCTACTTTTTTATAAATTACCGTTTTATTCCTCGCCATGTAGAATGCATATTCTTTAAAAATATTAGCTCTTTTTGCCAGTGGAACTTTATTGTCCTCATAGGCTACTCCCAATTTTTTTTCTTATGAATATCATTTCAGAAAGGGGATCTTCTGAACCATTTAATACAACAATCACAAATCTGTTCATGAGAAATTCATTACTATTTGGAGATTTTGTTTTTATTATATTGAAGACATGTAAAACTACCATCAACTTGAATAATTTGCTGTTTGCCTTTGTAAGTCTAAGATAAAATCTGTATTTCCTTCCCAGTTATCAGGCTCTGTAATATATCATGATCGCTTTTTCTCAAAACTTCTATCATTTCCACTCCACCGACTTATTTCTCCCTATTATGCATAATTAGGGCTAGAGCCACAGTTCCCCTATTATTTCCTTGCCTTTCTGAAAGATGAAAATCTCATTATGAACTTGTAAGATTAATTAGGGTATGGTCCCTAAATTGAATACCAGGCAGACATTTTACAAATATTTACTACATAAAAATATAAAATGGCACAATCTATAATAATAAAAGAGTAGTATGCTAATTAGACCGGACGTCCTTCCAGATGATCTTCTGGACGAAGGCGGGGCTGTGAGGGAAGCCTGGGTCCTAGGTGCCAGAAGGACGCTGGTGCTGGCAGCTGGGGGAAGGAAGGCCTACTTTTGCATGAATTTTGTGTATCAGACCTCTAGTATTATAACAAACAGGAAGGTACAGAATTTTATATGCAATGTTTAGAACTCTGTGAGCATGAATAAAGCTATGCATGGGAGAACAACCTAGATTCATGAGTCTGGTTGCAAGACAGCTAAATACTTACATGCGTACAGACTGTCCAATATGCTGGAAATGGCAAAAAACATTTTGGCGGAGAAAGAATCGTGTGTGGAAATAGGACAAAATGGTTAAGTGTCAGAGGGACAGAAACAGAGTCTAAGGCCTCCACTGTGAAGTGAGAGGCCTGGGTCTGTGTGGTACAAATGAACATGAAGCAGGAATAATATCTCCTGGGAATTGAAATGAAGATTAGAAAAATAATTCTGCATTTATTCAAGTTAACTATCTTTACAGAATTTCTTAGCTATTTGCATGATAAAAACAATGACATGTAAATGCTCTGGAGATGCCTAGAGAAAGGCATCTGACACCTGAAATTGTCTCAAAGGTTTTTCATCAATAATGCCTGGTTGTAATCAAGTGTTAGAGCAGATGAACATCATCAAAATCCAGGAGAGAAACAGAAAAACAGACAATAAAGAGAAATTCACAGTTATTTAAATAATGAAATTATTAGATGTGGTTTTAAGATAATTATGCTTAGTTGTGCAAGAAAATAAAAGCCTAGACCAATAATTTTCTCAGCGAAATTGATACCATGGAAAAGATCAAAATGGACAATCTAGAACTGAAATAGAACACAAACAACTAAAACTAAATGTAGTCACTAAATGCTGATGGGGTCAGTGGGGTATTAGATACAGCAGAAGAAAAAATTGGTGAAGTGGAAGACAGGTCAACTATCTAAATAAAATACAGAGATTAAAAAACAACAACACTATAAGAAAGTGTATGATAGACAATGTAAAGGTCTAATATATATTCAATTTCAATATGGGAAGAACAGGAGGGAAAGTACAGCAATAACTGAAGAAAAAACAGCTGAGAATTTTCAAAAATAACACAACTTCAAACCATAAATTAGGAAGGTACCATAAAACCTAAGAGGAATAGAGAATAAATATATGTATATAATAAAACTGCCAAAATTCAAAAGCAAAACAAAAATAGAACCATCAAAGTTACAGCATTAAGATTTAAAGCTAACTTAGCAAAAGAAACAGTGAAAGGAAATATAGTGATGAAATACTAAAAGCAGTGAAAAATATATCAATATTAAAGGTCCAGTAATAAAAATTTAAACTGTTGTGCCCTGGCTGGGTATCTCAATTGGTTAGAGTGTCATCCCACTACACCAAGATTATAGGTTCCATCCAAATCAAGGCACATACAAGAAGCAACCAATGAATACAATAAATTAATGTTTTTCTCTCTCAAATTAATAAACTAAAAAAAATTTCAACTGTTGTTAAAATTAAATGCTCATATTAGAAAAGAAGATCTAAAGTCAGTAGCCTATGCTTCCACTTTAAGAAACTACAGTAAGGAAAGTAAAATAAACAATAGATCAGAAAGAAGGAAATTAACCTGGATATTATACATCTATTAAATAAGTGAACTTTATAATTAAAATATTAAAAAATAAATAAGATCCTGATGTTTTCACTGATGAGTTCTTGAAAAATATTTAAGGAAGAAATAGTACCAATTTGAAGGGATCTCTTCCAGAAAGTTGAAGATAGAAGCTCTCAGTACTCATTATTTGAGGCTAGCATTCCCCTGATGCAAAATCGAGAAAAGAAAACAGAACAATTCCCCTTACTGAAACATACTCAAATATCCTCAACAAATTTCAGTAAATTGAATCTAGCAATATATGAAAGGTAATAGATTATGACTAAGCAAATCTCATTCCAGAATGTAAAACTGGGTCAATATTAAAAAAAATTAATAAAATTCACCATAGTAATAGGCTAAATAAGAAAAACCAAATGAGCATCTTACTACATGCAGCAAAAGGATATAAATTAATTCAACACACATTTATGATAAAAAATAACTTCTCTTGCCCTAACAGATTTGGCTCAGTGGAAAGAGCATCGGCCTGAGGACTGAAAGGTCCCAGGTTCGATTCCAGTCAAGGGCATGTACCTTGGTTGCGGGCACATCCCCAGTAGGAGTTGTACAGGAGGCAGATGTTTCTCTCTCATCTATGTTTCTAACTCACTATCCTCCTCTCTTCCTCTCTGTAAAAAAATAAAACATATATATTAAAAAAAACACCTCTCACAAAACTAAGTATAGAATGGGGCTTCCTGACCCTAACGAATATTATTAAAGGAAAGAAAGACTACAACAACAAAAACTCTACATCTAACTTTCCCAAATATCAGTAACAAACTATGAATATCTTCTGTCATGACTCAATTAGACATCCTACTGAACGTGTTAGCCATACAAATAGATGACCATAAGCAAAAAAAACAAACAAAAATGGACAGCTATGTCTCAACTTACACAAAATTAGCTGAAAATTGTTCATAGATTTAAACGTAAAAGATAGCACATTAAGAAATAAGCCTTGTAGTGATCTAAAGTTTGGTGATGAATATTTAGATATAAATCAAAAGCAGGATACATCAGAGAAAAAGATCATAAGTTGAAATTTATAGGAATAAAAAAGTGTTTGAGTAGAAGTGGTACATGTGTCTTCAGAGCTTCCTTGGAGTTGGAGGCACACCCTTCTTCTTCCTCCCACCATGTCTTACCTGCAATAGGACCCATTCTGGACCATGGAGGTGGAGGCTACATTCTGGCTTTCTTTCACCACATGGAAATCAGAGTCCCCAGATTTCTTTGTAAAAGAAATATCTGTCTTGTTTAAGCCATTATATTTTTTAGCTCTTTTTACCTTGAATTTAAAACTACTTATAACTGATGCATGTTACTTTATACTTGTTTCATTTTCTTTAAAATTTTTCCTCCTTAACATTATTGTAAGCTCCTCAAATGACTATTATACCCTCTCAGAGGGGGACAAAACTCAATACATACCCACTTCCAAAGTATTTATATGCCTAAGCAACCGGCTGACTGGCTGACCAGCCAACTGGCCAGTAGCTATGACACATACTGACCACTAGGGGGCAGACACTCAATGCAGGAGGGGAAACCACAGGCATGGAAACATGAAACAGACTGATGAATCTCAGAGGGAAGGGTGCAGTGGGAGGACGGGAAGAGATTAACCAAAGATCTTATATGCATAGTAGAGGCCTGGTGCACGGATTTGTGTACCAGTGGGGTCCCTCAGCCTGGCCTGTGGGGATCAGGCCAAAACCAGCTATTTGACATCCCCTGAGGGGTCCCAGATTGCAAGAGGGTGCAGGCCAGGCCAAGAGACCCACCGGTGCACACACCCAGCCTCTAGTAATCAATAAACTCTAATTTGATTGTTATTTCACTCCCATTTATCTAAGGACAAAACTCCAAACTGGGGCAGAATTGTGAAATAACCCCTATGGGCAAGTTTGTAAACTATTTAAGGTTTACATTTATCTGTCCAGTTTCAGTGCACTGCACTTTGTACAAGTACAACATCTCCTGCTTATCAAGGTATTTTAAATCCACATCACAAATATTGAACTCCGTAACAAGTTTGCTGTTAAGAACTGGAATGGCTATTTGTGTCTCTGTTCATATATTGATAGGGCAGCATTCATTGATTTGTATGCTCTGCTTATCACTATGACATTAATTCTTATTAACACTAATGCAGCTTACCATAAGTCTAATTAAGATCCCCCAGGATAAAAATGAGATTGGTACAATTCTTAGTTTTGTTTAAACCAGCTTGTCCATTCCCATTTGTTGCACTTGTCCTATTCATCTGTTGGAGCTGTTGCTTTCCATTACTTCCACAAAATAATGGGTTGCTTTGATAGAATCGTGCCTGATAGAATCAGATTGTATTTTAAAAATTCATTTAGAAAAATAGAGAAAAATGAACCCAGGAAGAGAATCAAATGGTATTATTAATGTTATTAATAAGAATAACTATCTTTGAGAATTTGTCTTCATATCTAGGAGTTATGTTAGCTCTAAATCTAACTGCTTGGGTGCTAAGTGGAGACAATGAGAACTTGAATATATTGGGGGAGGTGGGTTTTTAGGAGACTTCACTGTGAATTTTCCACTTAATATTTTCAGATTGCAGTTAACCATAGGATAAAACCAAGGAAATCAAAACCAAAGATGAAGGGGGACTACTAAATAGACATCCAGTAAATTGAAGTTGTTATCATTGTTACTTAAACATTAAATTAGAATAAGATTTCTCCCTATCTAAGTGGTGAGTTTATATCCCAAGTATATTTGTGTCTTAGGGCACTGTTTTATGGCCCCAGGTATTGTATGATTCCAGATGAGTCAGGTTTTACCTTTAAGAATGGGGCAGAAAGTTTTGTGGAGAACTGAAATGTCCATATTACTTATTGATATACATGGTACTACTCGCTCAGATGCACCCACTAATCTAGATATTGGGTTTATTTTAATAAATGAACTTGATAAATAATTGAATATGAGACTACCCCTGCTATTCTGTTTTGGACTCCTGGGGCATTAAGAATTCATACCTCTACCTGCAAGCTTCTACTCCTATTCTGGCAGCCCTGTGCGGTGTCTGAGGAGACTTGTTGCTCAAGCTGAATTGTATAGTGTTTTTCTGATGTGCAAAATGTTGAGCCGTGGGAAGCCTCTGGACTCGTTTTGATTAGCGATCTAAACACATCTGGAGAGTATGGTAGGAGGTGGGCAACTGATTTTTTTGCCTCTCAGCATAGCAAAACCATATTTATCTTTCACTGCCCACTGGCTTAGGGAAACACACACACACACACACACACACACACACACACACACAGCATCCTAAATATGATTGTTGCTTGTTATACATGTCAATGGGCTGATTTGTGTAGCTATTGAGTTCTTGGCAATTGTCAATGAAGGCCAGATCTCCACTGATTAATCAGGCAAGATGGAGCCCTCAGGAATAGGGACTGGTTCTTTGTTTTTTAGTCTTCATTTGCATCTGTCTTGAGCCGTGTGCAGAGGAAAAATGTCAGCTAGCTTTTGATAACATTAGATACAACTTTGTGTTGAGTAAGTTATCAGGTTCTTTGCTACTGAACTGTGAGTATCTATGAACCAGCTATTAACATTATAAATCAGGAACCTGTTTCTTCCCTTTTTGGTGTCCAGGAGTAATTGTTCTTTATAATAGAGGCAGGGTTTAGGGCTCAGCTTGACTATAGCACCCTTACATGTGCACTGCATTGTTCTAAGGCCCTACGGTTTGAAGGAAAGCGACGAGGTTGTGTATATTGTAGCCTACAGTTAAAAAGCAACTGTGGAAGGGGTGAGCTCAGCAAGGGTGACACTACATGATGGAAAATGTAGCCCTGAATATTTAAAGGTCAGAGACACAAGGCAGCTTCGCTTCCAGACAGAATGATTTGGATAGTGTCTCATTATTTACAAAGGAGAACAACAAAAGTTTCTCCTCTCAATTCCAGAAAAGAACGTGGTTTTCTTTCTGCAGCAGTGACTATCATTTATCCCTGTCTTCCATCCATAAAGAATTTTTCCACTAAGTAGATTTTTCAAAAAGCCCAAATTACAGAATGGAACACAATTGTCTCAGGTTTATTGGAACACCAATCATATTAATTTCTAAATGTTCTTGAGACTGTTGGAGCTCTGGCTGCAGCCTTGGGCAGGGCTGTCTCACAAGTGAGCACAGCAACAGCAGGGGCTGGGCATTCATTCCCTCTCAGTCCTGCAGAGATGATCACTGGCCACGGGCCTCCCGTTGACCTCTGCTGCTGCTTTCCTGCATATCTCATTCTCCCCCATCCCTCTCTTTCCTTTCCTTTTTATTTTTTTAAACCAAGAAGACAAATTTCTATTCTAGCTCTCCTTGATTTTGCTGCAGCAGGGGTCTCATTTGTCTGGGTGTGGCAGGTCCCCCAGGCCCAATTCACAAATGTTTTGACGCAAGGTGGGCTGTCAGAGAATCTGCATTTCTAACGTCATTTGATTTGATTCAGCAACTAGAAACACACTTGGAACAACACTAAGGAAACATGTTTTTGCATGTTGTTTCACCATGCCTGGTTTTGTCAGGATGATAAAAGATGATTTATATTTTTATTACATTTAATACTCACAAAACCCCTGTGAATTAGGTATTGTTATTATTAACAGCGCGTATCAGGTGAAAAAAACAAAAACAAAAAAAGGAGGTTAAGGAAGTTGAAGTACTTGCCCAAGGTTACACAGTTAGTGCACAACAGAGCTGGGAAGAAAACTCGTGTTTGTCTGATTCAAAATCTACTGCGTCATGCTGCCTCCCCAGGTAAGATGTTGCCAAGGAGCCTGCCAATGAATCTGGCAACCTCTCGCTCTGGCACCCTCGCTCTCTCCTCTCTACATCCTTCTGTGACTCCATAAGGACTAAATACCTATGTATTTTCGGCTTTGTCCCAAAGTACGTGGGTGAGGCCAAAGAAAATTGAAAACACATTATCTGCTCTCCAGGATTGTGGATTTAATTGGCCAAGACAGGTGTCACATGTAACAGTATATGCAAAGAATAACTGATAATATATCTGATTATGGCCTGAGGCTAACTTGGTTTTGAGATAAATAGTGCCCTTTTTTATAAACTTAAAATGTTGATGTTGTAGAAATTTTCCGTTTAACAGTAATGGCATGCCTCAAGGTCAAATATACACCTTTCTAATTATGGTTTTCCCAGCAAAATGACTAAAAAAATTGTATCTCCTAAACACGAAGATGCATGTCATTTCTGAGGGAATCCTTTGAAGAAAAGGGAATGTGAGTAGTGTTTCGCAATTAAAATAATCACATTGCAGAGGTGAACATGATTAGTTTAAGGAAACTGGTCATTTAGGTGGAGTGAACTGATGATAACAGGACCCTGACTAAAAGCACAGGGAAGGAGGCATAGGTAACAAGTGCAACCTATACCTAGAACAGTCAGTTATTCCAATTCTGTATGGCAAGCTAGGGTTCTAGAACCCCACAAAGTAATAAAATTACCTGAAGGACACTATAAAATAACCATGAAAGGAAAAATGTAGAGCTGAGCTTTAAAGAAAGAGAAATACCATTGTATTAAAATTGAGGAGAGACATCAAGCCAAATGCATCAAGGAGAAGCTGACACTCCTAAGATTTACAATAAACTACAGGACTTAAAAATTGCAGATGGGGATTCTAGTACTCTGAGACCAGGGGAAGGGGATAGGAACTTGGACCTGAACAGAGTGATGAAATTAGAGCTGCATCCCTTACATATAAATCCCAGGGCTCCAAATTCTCTCCATCATTTTGGAAAAATACTTTGTAGACTCTGCACTGGGCTATTGAGATCGTCTGACAAATAGAAGGTTTATTTTCCCAGCTACAGCACATAGCCTTTATCTATTCACCTCCTCTGTGGGTAATCTCAACTGAAGAGAGAGAATTTCCTAAATGTAAGCCCCCTCTCTAGACCGATGCATGTGTAATAGCTGGGGATAGGGGCATAAAGGCATGGCTTCTCAACCCTACTCAAGACACATCTGCCAGGTCATCCCACCTTCAGAACTCCTTACAGGAGCCCTCCAGTCTGCATCCTCCTCGTCCCAATCCTGCATTCTTCTTTCCCTTCAACTGATGCTAAAGGGAGCGCTATCTGTAGAATGCTTCTACTATAGAGTGCCACACAAGTGGTTCAAAAAAGTGCATACAAGTTTGCATTAATTTATCTTACACTCTAGGCATCAAAGCAGAAGGGGGAGGAGAAAAATAGGGGGAGGAAAGAAGAAGGAAAAGGTGAAAAAATTTGAAATAATTACCTTATTAAAGAAAGACCCACCATCAAAAATTCAATGTTGCATAAAGAAATAAAGAAAACTCTTACAATGGTGAATTTCAACTTCCTGATATTCTCAGAAAAGGGCAGCAGTGAAGGAAAACTTCCTCTTTTATTTTTTCTTCTAAGAAATGGCTAACTGCAAAAGACTGCCCCTTTCTTACATGGTCAGAGATAAGACCTATCTCTATTCTCTCTCCTGAGTCCCATAAGAACACCCTTTCTTTTCTTTGAAGAGTTTCTCATTAAGGCATATTCTCTCTATTGTAACAGCCTGAATAAAATTATCTCCTTATTTCTCTGTTGCAATTTGTCTTTCATTGATTTGGTGTCATGACTCAGGTAGACCTGGCCTTTGGCTTCAGATCACTGTTTATTCAGCCCAGGTACTGAGATATTATGGAGCCACTGTGCTCTGCCCCGACCGGTGATCTGGGGACTTAACTGTGTACCCAGCTCTTTATCCCATGTTCCTGACTTTTCTTCATCTGCTTCATGATAAGGAATTGATTTTGATTCCTTGTGATTACCACCTTGATTTATGGTACCAGTATCTTTGTCTTCATTGTCTGATCATGTGGCAATCTCTGAAAATATATTGATGGTTTATAGAGCTCTTATATATTTGGGAGAAAGACAAAAAATCTGGTTTGTTAGCCTTTTCTGTTTGCCCATTTGTTTATTTTTTAGCTCAAATAAACTAATACTTTTATGCCCAACTAGAATTGTATATTTGGATGAGAAACTTTGAATATGTGTATTTATGCTTGACCCATGGCTAAATTTTAGGATGTAAGTTATAGTCCTTTTCCCTCTGTACCTCTGTATGTTTATATGTCTGTAACTCAAAAAGGCCTGTTCTACTCACTAGGTGAGTGTTAATATTTTCTACTTCTAAAGATTTTCCCAAATTCAATTATGTAATCTTTTAAAGGAGCCCTATTCTAATTAGTGTAGAAGCAAATAAGCATTAATGTTATTTCAATAGAACCAAACATTCCAGAAAATAATTTAAACATCTAATACCCTTAAATGTGAAAAGTAGAAGTTATTCTTATAACTCACAAATGTTTTAAGAATTCAAATCACATAGTTTAGGTAATTTTTTTGCAGATCAGACTAGTTTAATATATTCATTTTAGTAATAGCAGTATTATCATCTCTGATTTGTCAATTTTAAGTATAATGTACAAGAAGGCTTGTTTTTGTTTTGTTTTACTTTGGGTTATTGTCTCTAAATTTATACAGGTTTGCTAATTGAATAAAATAGCATTACTTCTGTCAAATGTTTAAGTCTATTAAGAATATACATTTTTGAAGCAAAATTGAATAATTATGCTGATAAATTTTGTAAAAGATAGCTTGAAGATAATTTTGAGGATCTTTCAGCAACTAAAACACTTGAACTGGCCCTAGTTGGTTTAGCTCAGTGGATTCCAGTCAAGATCACAAAGCCAGGTTGCAGGCCTGATCCCCAGTAGGCAGCCAGTCAATGATTCTCTCTTATCATTGATGTTTCTACCTCTCCCTCTCCCTTCCTTTCAGAAATCAATAAAATTATATTTTAAAATATAAAGCACTTGAACTGATTCTGAATTAAGGTAGTTAATGAAGATTCAGTTTATATCTAAAAGTAATAAAGGATAGGACACAAAAACATTAGTTTCTAAGAATAATTTTAAGTTTTAAGTTCATCTATGTTATGCCTCATTTTTATTTGGTGAACAGTGGCTATATAGTATATCTATGTATACATATGTATGACATATAGACCTAGAAAGCTATGGAAAGGCAATTTATTTATTATGCACAACTAAAATTTGATGGGTTTATTTCTATGAGTTTCAAAAATAGCTTTATATCAAATATTGTACTAATGTAAAACTAGAATTTTTTTCTCTCTTTTAAAATGAATAAATACTTTTGAACTATTGGTCTGTCATTAAAAGAGACTATAAAATATATATCATTTCCCTTATGTAACCTGTCTAGATAACAAAGATTCTGTGGCTTACCAGAATAACTTCCCATGGTTTATATTTATTTATTATATCCTTGGTAATTTAAGTAAACAGAGGTTTCTCACTTAGGGAAGACTATGATTCTTTAAAGTCATGTTTCCTCATGTTTTATTTTAATAATTTTTGTCACTTTGGATAAATGAGTAGTAAAATATTATTTCACAGCAACCCATGATTCTATATTAATTAATTGTTAAAACCTCATGACAACTTTTGATATTTTGCTTCCCCAAATAAAATTTTAAATGATTATCTATTTTATGTAAGACTATTCTTTAAATATCCCAGAGGGTTCCTGAAAAATTATAACCAAGTTTTCTGTAACCTTGTAAAAATAGAGGTACTAGTAATAATGAGCTTTATTTGATATATTACTATTGATGAATTGTATGAGAGGAGTTGTGAAATCAAAAGACATGCTAAGCTCTCCCTTGGTTATGTTTATATGGGTAAAATGGCATTAATATAAATAGTTTATAAATTGTATACAGTATGGGACGTTCTTAGATATTTTTCAATGCCCTTAATGGTGTGGGGGGAGGGAAAATAATTCTCCTCTGCCCTTCAATGTAGTTGATGTGAAACAGGTTACATGAGACAAACTAAGAGGAGAAAATAACCAATTGATTATGAATATACATATGGGGGTTCTATACAAATATGGGGCCCTGAGACAAAGCCAACAGTTGACTATGCCATTCCGGACTAAAGAGAGGAAGACAGGAAGTTTGATATCAAGATTTGGTAGAGTTGGTTTCTTCTAAATTTCCTATCCTTGTCCATAGAAGTAGAGAAGATTGGGACACAAAAGACCAGGGATGTATGCACACAGAGGAAAGATCATGTGAGGACAGAGCAAGGAAGCCATCTGCAAGACAAGAACCTTAAACTTAAGTCCAGGGAAGCCAAACATACCAACACCTTGACCTTGGACTTCTAGCCTCCAAAATTGTGAGTAAACAAACTTCTGATATATAAGCCACCCAGTCTGTGATATTTAGTTATGGCAGTATTAGTAAAATGATATAATAATCCTATATAATAAAAGGCTAATATGCAAATCGACTGAATGGTGGAACCTGGTTGCTATGATGTGCACTGACCACCAGGGGGCAGATGCTCAACGCAGGAACTGCCCCCTGGTGGTCAGTGCATTGTCACAGGGGGAGCACCACTTAGCCAGAAGCTGTGCTCACTACTGGTGAGCGCAGCAGTGGTGGCAGGAGCCTCCCCCGCCTCTGCAGCAGTGCTAAGGATGCTCAACTACCGGTTTAGGCCTGCTCCCCAGGGCCTAAGCCGTCAGTTGGACATTCCCCCAAGGGCTCCCGGACTATGAGAAGGTCAGGACGGGCTGAGGGACCCACCCCAAGTGCACAAATTTTGTGCACTGGACCTCTAGTAATAATAATAATAATAATAATAATAATAATAATAGTGTTTCTGTCCTAATGGTCTCTTTTTACAGGAATGCCACTCATATTAGATTAGGCCTACCCATATTACCACCTTTTACCTCAATTACCTCTTTAAAGGTCACATCTCCAAATTCAGCTACATTTTGAGGTACTGGAATTACTACTAGGCCTTCAATATATGAATTTGGGGTGGGGGAACACAGCTTAGTCCATAATATTTTCTTCTCCAATCTCCTCACTCCTACTCATTCTATAAGAAACAAGTTGCAATTTACTCTTTGTCTCAGACTCTGCATTTGAATAGTCTCTAACTAAAGCAAATAGTTAGAAGACCTGGAGAAAAAAAGAGGAATTCTAAAATGTTCTAAAAAAAAACTCACAGAAGAGAAGACTGAGAGAGAATGAAGGAGAGGTGTTTGAAAATACAGTGGTTTACAAGTTAAAAAATCAAAGAACAATATGGGTTTTAAAATACAGATTACCTTAAATTCTGAGTAGGATAACTAAAATAATTCATTTATAAATACATTTTATAATAGATTAAATTGTTCTATAAATAGACCCTAAAAGCTGTTTCTCCCTCAGAAAACCATCCAGAGCAGGTGCTCTGGTTTATGAGGATCCTTCTTCCATGTAACAATTTATAGGTCCCTATTCCTACCATTTTGTAGCTTTACCTTTGAGGAGACTTGCTGCCATCCATAACTAGCCACTGAAATGGGAAAGGTCATGAAGAAGACATACATACTTCCTTAGAAGCTGTTTCATTCTAGGGAAATTTGTCCCTTGGTCACAGTTAACTGCAAGGGAAGCTGGGAGGTGTCTGGCTATCGTATTATTGCTGTAAAAGCAGGGAATTATAGATTTTGTGGATACCAAGTGTTTTTGCCTCATGCATCATATTGGTGTTACAGAATAAAAACTACAAAACAAAAAGCAAAGTAAAAATCCTAAAGATATATCATGTACCATAATGAGATATTACTAGTATTTACAAAGAGACAGAAAATAAATGACAAGAGAATTTGCATTCAATTCACTCTTCAAAATTTTGAGTGACCTTCTCACATTGAATTCTATACCTAAATAATCAATATAGAAAAGCGAGAGTGAATTATTTATACTAAGGAAGATATTATTGTATCAAATATACACTACTGAAAGCTAAAACACAGAGTTATGACAAATTTGGGAGTGATTAAACAGTTGCATCTGAAATGGTTGGAAACAGTAAATATACTTTTACATGTTAAGAACTGGTTTTGTGCTATATTGAGGGATGTGTTGTTTTACATGAAAGTGTTTGGATTTTATCAAATCATTTCCTGTATTTTTTAAATCATCTAAATATTATTCTCCTTTAATCTGTTATTGTTTTGGATTATATCAATATATACTCTCATGTGAAATCATTTTCCATTTAATTACTATGATATATTTTAAATATATATCAAAACTAGAAATCCCAAAATGGTGAGTACCTCCTTTTAGGTGTATGTAACTCCCCATGTGTTCCTGGTAGGAATGTTAAACTGTGTACCCACTTTGGAATACAATTTGGGACTTTCTTAAAAAGTTAAATATAAATTTATTATATGACCATCAATTCTACCAGTATGTATCTATTCAAGGAAATAAAAGAATATTGCTACAAAAAGACACATAATAAAGTTCTTAAAACAGCATTATTCATGACAGCCAAGAACTGAAAACAATCCCATGCCATAGTGAATAGGTAAAGAAAACATGGTATGTATTAGGGAATACTATTCAACAACAAAAATGGTCCAAAGTACTGAAGCATTCTACAACGTGATGAATCTAAAGACAAGCCAAGTCTGGAATAAGCAAAACTTTCTCTCTAAAGGGCCAGACAGACCATAACTTGTTTAGGTTTAGCAGTCTATAAAATTTTTGTTGTAACTACTCAATTCTGACTTTGTATTGGGAAAGTAGCCATAGATATTATGTAAAAGAATGAGCCAACACAATTCTATTAAAAAAGTAGGAGTAAGAAAGAATTAGCCTCTGAGCTAATTTGTAAATCAGTTTGCTGATTTCTGTGCTAAGAGAAAAAGCAAAGACTTGTACAAAAGGCCATCTAGTGTACAATTCCATATATGAGATGCCCAAAATCTGGAAATGGGGATTGACTGTGAAAGGCATGAAAAGGATCTTTTGATGGTGATGAAATTGTCCTAAACCTGGATTATGGGGATGGTTCCGGAATTGTGTAAATTTACTAAAAATATCTGAGTTGTAAAGTTACAATGGACCAATTTTATGATTTATAAATTATATACAAAAATTAGCATTTGTTAAATATGTGCAGTAGATATATGATTGTAATTTCATTCGGTGCACTTTCCTATATTCTTAAAATATTTCATAATTAAATACAAAAAGGAAATTATGTTAGATTCCAAACCCACATACTGAACAGAACTAAATAAAACTCAGAGAAGTTACATTACTCATTCAGAATTGCATAACCAATTAATATAGAGTCAAGGCTCAGATGCACGCTTCCTTATGTTCACTTCTTTCACAATGAATTTCATTGCTTTATTTATATATGTGGGGGGGGGGAGGGAAACAACACAGAGACAACAGAGATTATTCCACTCTTTGTTCTCCATTTTCCCCCTTAATGTCTCCATGTTGATCTGCTGGATAAGAAAGTAGCCACAGAAACAAGAGAAAACTAGAAGTTTAGGGAGGTAAATTTCAACATTTGATATGAAAATGCTAATTTTTCGTAATAACTTTAGTTTCTGATAACTCTCTGTAAATATTCTTTTGTTAATCTATAAGATTTTGGATAGACATTTCAATAGAACCCTGGATTTTTATTTTTAATCATCTTCCTTCAAACACAGTGCAAATTAGGTACTAATTCAATGATCCAGCTTCACAGGCTTGTGTGTTATTCACAGGGATGTGTGTGATTCTTTCATCTTTTAAACATCTCCTTACCCTCAAAAAATGCACTTTAGTTCACCCCAGTCTGCACATGTTTTAAAAGTTTTATAATTATTTAAAGGTTAGAATATGCCAGAACATTAAAACAAAATTTTGATGGAAAGTTCACTATCTTAGGTAGTTATTTGTTAGTATTCATATGATTGCTTTGTATTTATATGTTTGCCTTTGAACTTTATTTAAATTTGGAAAAGTTTTTAATGTGATTTCTTTACATGTTGATTTATATAGTTTGTTTCCTCGCTGGGTGGTAGGATACTAACTATTTCTCATGAAGACTACTACAAACCATGACATTTAGCAATCTGTATCCCAAAAATTTTGTGCCCAAATCATTTTTCTAAAATTTTGTAAGGGGTTTGTTTGCCCAAATTTCATGTATTGGTCTTCAGAAAAGAAAGAGGAAGGCTTAGGAAAAACATGAATTGATTTCTGTGCTCTCAGCAATTGTGTCTCCCACTATGCAGAGGGAATGATATTTGGGGCATGTTTGGAGCGATTTTTTACTTCATAGTTCTCATCCCTCTCTATTAGAAAGTAAAAACACAAAATGAAATGAAACAAACAAGCAAAGAACATTAAAATCAAATAAATGCAAATCAGGAAAATGTGTCCAGGTGGTCAGGAGGAAGTATTTAAAATTTTATAGAAAAGACCCAAGCTTATTTAGTGCCAAGCTGAGTTAATTGGAATAAAATGCTATTACTCATGCTATTCTATTAGGTAGGATTTGAAAGTATTACTGCAGGAGATTAGGTCAGAGAAGATGTCAGTGCTGGCCAACTTTCATCTAAGTTGTTTATTTTTACTTTTCTCTTTTAACTGTGTATGTATATGTATATAAAATCACTGACTGTTTATGAGATTTTCAATTGGTTTTAAATTGTTCTTAGGTGCTAAGGCTGTTTCGTAGTCTGGATAGCCAAAATTTAGTAACTCAGCCCTCTGTCCCACCAATACTTTTTAAAGCTAGAGGGCGTTCTTTTTTGACTCTCCAACACAAGATGGGCATGGTGAATTTGGATCCTCTTTACATAGTAAATAAGCTATAAAATATTGGCTCACATTAAATGGCAGTGACTTTTAAAGAAAAACAAAAACTAAAAAAATACACAAAACTTTTGTTTTCTGCTGAGTTTATTTTTCTATAGGAATGGGAAAATGTCATGAATTTTGGACACCCCATTAAGCTGCTTCCTGAATGCATTTGAAGAGGGTAGCAGTAAATTAACAAAGTTGGGAGGTGATTTTCCCCCAAGCTGGAGAATTTTCCACACTAGTTGTAATGTATGTATCTGACTGAAGAGCCTCTGCATAAAAATAGTTGGGGAAGGTGGTAGACAATAGTCCTCACCACATAAATGCCAAGTTTGTCTCATGACGTATTCACTGTTTTGCACCAAAAATGTACTGCTCAATTTAATTGCCTGTATTTTTTAAGTTTCAATATTGGTTACTTTTGAAAGTGTTTTATTTATTTACGTATTTTACTCTACCACAGACACTATTTGAAGCCTTTAATGTACATGCATTCCCTAGAGATGTTGTGGGCTCAGTTCCTCACCACCACACTAAAGCCAGTCTCAAAATAAAGTGAGTCTCAAAGTGATTTGAAATCTTTTTTTAATTAGCTATTGATCAGAGAGAGAAAAACATCAATGTATTCTTTTTATTATTCCACTTATTTGTGCACTCATTGGTTGATACTTGAATGAGCCCTGACTGGGGATGATTGCTCTGTGGCCCTTAGCTTCCAGCTCAAGGAAGCTACCTGGCCAGAAAGGGCAATTTAAAATATTTTTGCTGGTGGAGGGCTTTTTCTTCAATTTGTAAAACATGCACCATCTGTGCAGTGCAATTAAGCAAAGCACAATAAAACAAAATATGCCTGTATGTTAATTCATTTCATTTTTCCAGTGATTCTAGGGGCTTGGTACTACAGGCAATCCTCAGGTTATGTTGAACTCGACTTATGTCGTTTAGTGATTACGTTGCCACCTCCCATGTATTTATATATATAAAAAAGTTCCATCATTTCGATGTATGTACATATGTGCTTTATGTTTTTTATTATCTATTTACCACAAGTAAAGGTCAGGAATTATTATCTTTCTTTTAATTTTTTTTTTATTACTGCTATGTATGTGCTCCATGTGAGTGATGTAGGAGCTTATGCAGGTGGGTTCCGACTTCCCGTGAAAATCGCCTTAACTTGTGCAATAGGAACGAATCTCCCAAGTAACCTAAGGACCTACTGTATTTTATTCTAATTTTACAGATCAGGAAATTGAGGCACCCAGAAGTTAAGTGACTTGTCCAACCAAGTTCATCCCAATCTTATGAAGTGGAGAAAGAATAAACATAAAGGTTTTCATCTAATTTTGCATAAATTGAAACATTTTTATAATAAGGAATATTTGAAAGGAATTCATTACCAGCTCTGAAGGCTATATCCAGATGGGCATCCCCACTATGTTTAGAACAATGTAGGATATTCAGAGATGCATATCTTCTTGGTAACATTTCCTAATGACACACTATTCCGGATGCACAGGCCTCAGGTGCTTTTCAAAAACTAAAGCTGCCTCACCTTTGCCATTCCTCTGACACTTATAAAAGTGAATCTTTCTCTGTGAAAGTATTCTTCATCCTCCACTCCCAATACCACACACACACACACACACACACACACACACACACACACCCCTCCACTCCAATCCATATCTCTGTGTATAAATATGTGAGTGGATATGCCCGACTGTCATGCAAACTCATTTGCTCTGGAAGACTTTTGTAAAGAATCTCACCTCATTCCAATTAGCAGATCTTGACCCAGCAATTTGTCACTGAAATTGAAGCCCGTGAAGACATTGAGAGGGACTTTCTCTACCGTAGGTCTGTAGGCTGCTCTGCTCCTGCCATCCATGTCAGTGGGCCAGATAACCAGCATGTACGAGTCCAGATTCTTTGACCCCCGGCTAATCAGAAAGGAAGCCTGGACAATGAGAGCAGATTAATGCAGATCTGGAGAACAGCCTGCACGGACATTGAGCTTCTCACTCTGGTCAAAGCAATGAGACTCTTTCACGGGTGGTAGGGTCAGTACTTACTGCTGATCTCCATAGCCCTTAGCTTCCAGCTCAAACCCATCATATTATATAAATGCCATTATTCATGTAAAATTGCCAAGCCCTTCTGCAGCACAGCTCTGCAGTATTTGACTCTGTGACCTATTCTTAAAGTGACTCGTAGGGGTTGACTCCATGCTGTGTACAGAGAACATTTTTCCCCTGTATTTGTTAAACTTATTTCAGTCATTAACCTCTTGCTGTAACCCTTTGATCTCTCTTTTCCACTGGTTTCAGCATCCGAATGAGAAATAATTGACCTGTTGTCTGGAATCATCCTAATAGGAAACCTCACAGTGAAGCTTGCTTAGAAGCAATTTTCCTAGTTGGGCATAAGCTCTCCTGACAAAAACCTTGCCTTCGTGTTCTCCTCACCAGGGGGCCAATTTAAGTGCCCTAAACTGTCCAGCTACTCGGCAAGTCATTCCACAGTTTTCTTCAGAGAGGGAAATGACCACACATCTGGGGGTCTGCGTCACATTCTTAGCTCTTAACAGAGTCGTCTGACCACGTTCTCTGTAATAAAAATGAAGGGCAGTATTTTCAAAGAGCAAGTTAAAGTATCTTTTGCCAGCCAAAGTCCTTGGCTGAGGAGAAGGCATCCAAGAAAGGAGAATGTACTGGAGCCAGAGCTGACAGGGCCCAGCCGTGTCCACCAGCAGATGGGTCAGTGGCATGAGGCCAGGCCACTGGGGTCAGTCACTGGGTGCCAGATCTTTCCTCCTTAACCTGAAAGACATTCAAAAGTCCTTTCAAAGTGTCCATACAGCGTGCTTGGCAGAGGCACAATGTCCTCTCAACATTTTGGACGGCCACTGTGCCACATTCTGTTATTGGGGGGGGGGGAGGGGTGGGATGCTCCTTTGGCAGCAGTGAGTGATTGATTCATATTTGCAGAAAAAAAATACTTTTATTCTGTAAATATTTGTCTTTTCAGAAACTTTAACCTTTTCTAGACTGTAGTTACTTAATTTTTCAAATTAGGAAAATGGACTAGGGCCAGTGATTCTTAAAGGCTAGAACCCAGAAAACAATAGCAGTGACATCATCGGGAAACTTACTAGAAATGACCACTCATAGGTGCCTCCCTAGATTTATTAAAGCAGAAACTTTAGGGCTGCTTATTTCCTGACACATTTGAAAATCCGTTTCCTACTGAAAAATGTCCGGGCTTCATCCCCCTGTGTTAGCTCATTGTGTCTGCATCTCAGCTACTTTCAAAATAGCTTCCTGATGAACTGTAGTTGATAAAGCTTCTAAACATCTCTAGAGCCAAATAAAAACCTCCAGACTCCCAGGATTCCTAAGGAAATCATGGTATGAAAATTAGGGTTATTTGATGTGGGTATGTTTGAGTGTGAGTGTGTCTGTGATGATGGTAAAATTGAACAATTTATTACATAGACTATATTATACACTTACCATATGGAATTGCCTACTCCGTTTTCTTATAAGTTCATCATCGCTCAACTGATTTGGGTTTTTAAAAAATTACTTTTTTACCTATATATATTCTTGAGTTAGCCTTGATAATTACCAAATATTAGGTTATGAGGCTCACAGAAATACTTCTTATGTTCTCTGGGGTTCTATAACCCATCTGGCATCAGTGAACTAGGAAACCAAGATCTCACAACTACCGTTAGGGGCACTTTGGGATAGGTGATGTAGTTGAGCTACTTGTAGGCCGTGAAATGAACCCATTTTTCTTGGCTTGGGACGCATTTTATGAGCATGTTCCCATTTAGATTGTTGGTTGGTAATGCCATTAAAGAATGCAGGAATCTGGGAATTAAATAAGTCAAGAAAACAACTTGGGTGTTTTTATAATTTTCAGAACCTAGATATTGTTAATTCTGGCTTAGTAATTGAATGTATATTCACTTAATGTTGAATATACATTCAATTACTTTTGCTGAAAAAAATGCAGTTCTTTAAAACTTCTTTAAATTTTAAAACCTTTAAACTTTAAAACTTAAAAGAAAGTTAGTGCTTAGTTCTCTCTCACATGTTATTTCTTCTGACTTCTCACTTTTTTTTTATTCCCTTTTACACATCACACATCACACATTTCTCCTGAAGGCCTCTGGGCTTCCAGATTTCTTCCTCTCACTGTAGTGCATGGCCAGGCCCCCTGCACACCCATCTCCTGACGAATCCCATTCGAGATCTTCCTTTCCCCTCCTCTGGTTCCTTTCTATCGGAAGGATTGGTCCTTTTCCTCCCTGCCTCAGTGCCAGCTTTCTTAAACATTACTAAGTAATTTTCCTAGCTATATTAGTTTCCTTATTCAAATAGGACATATTGAACCCCACTTTGGATTATTTTTCTTAGAGACAGGGATACTCAGAGAACCAGGCCATTGTAAGAGTGACTGCAGGGATAAGTCTACATCCCAGGTGGTCAGGGAAGGCATTTTCTCTAGGACTACATCTGAGATGAGAACGCAATGTTGAGGAATCAGCCAAGTGGACATCTTGGGAAGAGGACTCTGGGGGGAAGAGGAAGCAGCCAGATCACAGATGCTGAGGTAGGACCAAGCTTCTCATGTTAGAGGAAAAGCCAGAAAGCCTGCAAGGGCCTAGGGCAGTGGTCACCAAACTCATTAGTCAACAGAGTCAAATATCAACAGTACAACGATTGAAATTTCTTTTGAGAGCTAAATTTTTTAAACTTAAACTTCTTCTAATGCCAATTCTTCAAAATAGACTTGCCCAGGCCATGGTATTTTGTGGAAGAGCCACACTCAAGGGGCCAAAGAGCCGCAATTGGCTTGCGAGCCGCAGTTTGCTGACCACTGGGTTAGAGGGTACTGAGTGGGTAGAGATGAGGGAGGGTAAGAACTAAGAACGAAGGGTCAGGACTGCAGGTCAAGGTAAGTACTTTGGATATTATTCTAAGCTCTAGGTAAAACTGCTGGGGAGTTTCCAGAAGGTGTCATGTTTTGATTTAGAAGGTGACTCTGGTTACTGGTGAAGGAGGATGGCAAGGGGTAAGTAAAGACAGTGAGTTTGATAGCTGTTGCAGGAAGTGGCCAGGTTCAATTAGGTATTTACATGTAGACTCTTTAAATCTGAAATGCCTTCACCCAGATGAATGCATTGCTCATGGTGCAATTCAATTTGGGGGCACATTAGGGCAGGTGTTTTTTATAATCCCTCAAATAATATCCGTAGGTGGATTGCACTATTTAATGCTCAGTAACTCACTTAACCAAATCCATCCTTTTCCTCATCTGCATGGCAAGCAAAGGCTAATTATGCTTGCTAAAATGACTGCAATTTACTGAGAAATAAATAACAAAAGGCAAATTACAAAAAAATAATGGGGTAGCTAGAAATAAAGAAGAAAGTAAAAGTAAACCAGGTGGCTGCATCCAGACTTATGTCTTACAGGTCTCATGTTCCCTGGCCTGCCTGCAGCCTAGAGTCTGAAGGCACTTGCCCAAATGAAGCACAAACCCTGTAAACTTGGGCTGACCTTCCTGTCACTTTCAATACAACCACAATCACTGCAGCAGTCACCGGAGCAGGAGCCATTTTTCCCCTCCCCTCTATGGCAGTGAACACAAAGGACAAATGTGTCATTAACTATTTGCAAATGATCAGTTACCCACTGCAGCTGTTTGCTCACCAGACAGCCATGCCAAGCACAGCTGCTCAAATGGGCCAGCCCAGTTTGGCTGTGCAACTCATCACCCACCCTTGCTGCCCCCAACTGCCTCGGGAAGAACAGGGCAGGCCAAAGCCTTCACTGGCAGGATGCACTGGGCTTTCCCCTTCCAGAGGATCGTGACCTTTCCACTTCTCCAGGTCTCCTCAGACCTCATGGTAAGATTGGCTGAGAGGCGCTTGACCAGCAAGCAGCCTCACCTCCCATGATGCTGCTGCTGGAAACCTGAGAGGCGATAGTTCTTCAGAGGCCACAGGACAGTGCCTACAAAAGGCAGCCTAGCTGCTGCCTGGGTCCTCCGGCTGCATTTAAAAAAAAACAAAACAAAACAAAAAAAAAACAAGCAGCTTTGTGCTTTCACTCATTAATTTGCGCCAGCTTCTAAAGGTCAACAACCTGGCAAGTGGAGATTCACAAATAACAGGTGCAGAGACTCTGCTGCCTGCCTCCATGGGACACCGCTCTGTCACTTTTATTTACTGAATCAATCCACCAGTGTCCAGCAGGAGAACAACAGCTAAATGCCCATTAATTGTGGGCTGATGTGCAGATGAAACAAATCTCCAAAGGGACTGTAAACCTTTGTTCCTTCACCTCCTCCTGCTCTTTCTATGGGATTAGCAGTAAATCATTCAGCAGACTCATCTTCTTATTATACATTTACCATTAGGGATGTCTCAGGGGAGCCAGTGCTAACTGCACTCTCTCTCTTCTCCTCTATTCTTCCTTCCTTTCCTCTAGCCACTCCGCCCCCCTCTTTTCTCTTCATCTTTTTGTATCTCTTCTGTCTTTCTGTCTCTATTTTTTTTCCTCTTACACACACATATGCTCATCCCCAAACATAAAGGCCTTATTAAAGTTACCTTACTGCTCCAGGGAATGACATTTTCTGCCCATGCCCACATTCAACTTTGCCCTTTTCTTACCTGATGTACATGTAGACACAGAGTATGGGTACAGCTGGGATTCCTATGGAATAAAAGAAGGCAGAGAAAATTTTCCTCAAAAGGAATTATTTTTGTTTCCTCAGTTCTGTCATTCTTTAGAAAAGCTCTTTAACTCCTCAGAGTCCAAAAGGAGCTTAATTAAACTGTAAAAGGGAATTCGAAAGTAAGCAATTGACAAAGAAGGAAAATAATGAATCTGAGCTCTGTCAAGGAGCCTAGGGAATGCACTGGGAGATGTTTTGTTATCTTTAGGACATGCATCGCAATGACGTGGCCCCTGGTGGCCAGCCATTGGTGCAATTTGATTTGAGAGGCATTAGGGAGGCAACCCTGAGCCTCAAAATGAATCCCCAAACTTATCTCCATGCTGAGCACAAGTCCATACTAGATTTCAGTCCATTTTACATCTTTGTAGTAAGCATCATCTTTTTCATTTGTCCTTTAAAAATACTGTATATTTTATGTCAACTGTATCTTGACATAGTAATATCTTTCCGCAGGCATAGTAGGATTTAGAAAACAAGAGAGAACAGGTAGAATGGATGGCAGTGAAGCGGTTTAGGGCCCAGAGAAAACCTGTCCTCAGCAGAGAAATGGTGCAGGAAAACGGAGATAGAGGGCTCAAAAAAGGTAAACTTTCCATACTTTATAGAGGGCTAAGAAATAGTTCTGGGAGTAAGTTCCAATAAATCCAGTCTTTGGAGTTGGGGAAGGGGGTGTAATTTACACCCTTAATGATTGCTGCTATTGAAAACATCCAATTACTGATGGACAGAAGCGCATGTCTAGTGAGTTATTCAAGACACACATTTTTGTAGATGAATGGCATAGCACATTGCCTGCAACACAGGAGAAAGCAAAACTAACTTGCAAACGTGTATATTGAGGGCTATAGATATTCAGAGATGGACTTTTCCGGCTATGCAAAATTCAAAGAATCTAAAGCAAAGCCATCTTTTAAAAAATATTTGAAACTGTGGGTTTTACTGTTTCCCTAATAATGTTGTTAAGTGCTTTTTGGAGGAGAAACATAGGCTAGTTTTAAGAATATTGTTTCTAAATCTAGATGTCCCTGGTTTATATTTCACCTCTTCCATGTATTCATTGGGACCCTGCATATATTGAGCTATTGTTAATGTAGTCACCGAATACTAAGGATGTACAGTTTCTAGAGCTAAAACAGTAAACAGAATGATGGTTCTGCCTCCATGAGACTAACAGCTTATAGGACAAATCCTGACTCTGTGACACACTAAGAGGTATGAGATGTTGCAAGACAGGATCATTCGGTTTTCACCTACCAGACAAGGGTGGGTGTTAGCAGTATTTCCCACCTCTGCAGTATGGGGTGTAAATTAGTTACAGTCATGCCCAGGATTTTATCCCTTTGCTCTCAGCATGACTGGGTAGGACTCAGGCTGGATGAAGATCCAGAGGTAATTGTTCCTACTATGAGTAGCCTCCTCATTTTACTTCAATATTTTGCTTCTTTGTTTTTATCACTTTCTAGATATACCACTTTATGAAAGTGTTTGGAATCAACAGAGGTAATGGAATACTTTACTGAGAAATTGATTATTATGCTGCAATCTGATGACTAAATATTGAATAGCTCAGAGCAGGCATTGAGGGTGAGTTCTAAGCAGAACATGCTTGCTGGTCTGGGAGATAATTGATTAGGATTTCTCCAAAGAGAGCGGAAAGACCCATGACAGGGATGCAAAAATAGTGTAGCAAGAGATAGAAGGAGGGTGAGAGGAGGTGGAGAAATAGGATGGAGGGCCTGGTGAGACCACATTGCAGACTTTGGCCTTAGTGTAAGGGGAAGCATTTACTCCAAGGGCATCTGACAAAGACTCAATGAACTTTCCACAGCCTGATAAGCATTAGACATTGTGGGACATTGAGTTCCAGTATCAGCATTACTAGAAGCAACTTTGTAAACTTTGGTCAAATAGGTAACATCTTTGTTTCTCAGTTTGTTCATCTCTAAAATCAGAGATTTTAAATACATTTTTCTCCAAATTGTTTCTAGCTCTATAATTCTGATGACCAAGTGTATTGATAGAAACTCAAAAGGTATAGAAGATCTACCAGGGAGATAATACCAGAATAGATAAAATAGTTGTTTTTTTAATTGTTTTTATTATTTTTATTTTCTAAATACACACTGTCAGTAAGTAAGTGTACCAATTATCAATACAACAACAAAAAAGATGACTTCATGTAGCCATAAAATGTAACTATTAATGACAACAGAGAAATGTCTAGGTTTTAGTTTATAGATAAGGAAATTTATACAATTTCTTAATCTTATTCAAATACAGAAATAAAGACAGAAATACCAAATACAGAGCTCTTTTCTGCATTTTTGTTTCTTTCTCTTTAATCCCCTCAATTACAGCAATTATATAATGTAGGCAGACACAAGAGCTGGGACTACTCAAAATCCTGGAAGAAAACCTCAGCCTGTCTTCCATGAACACCAGCCAACCTTTGGAGCTTTTTACCTGTGGAGCCAAGCCGAGTTCCGGTCAGTGATGGTTTATGTCTGATCCCAAATTTGACATGTATAAAGTTGATATTTCAGTGTTCATATTATAGGAAACCCATGGCTAGAGCAAACCATAAAAATTTTAAGATAATCAGATGTGGGGAAGAGAGACTACATAGGTTAAGCTTTATGTAAATCATATGATCATTATGAAATGGAGACATCTCAATCACTGCATAGCTTATGTCCAAACTTCCCCTCACCATCCTTCATTTTTATGTTACAGGATGAGAAAAATATGTTAGAAATCTTAGGGGAAGAAATGTTCATGTCTCCTCTTAAGATGTGATAGAAACAGCTACAGTTAGAAAACCAACCAACCCAGATAATTGTGGAAACCATCAATTTATTTAATGCTTCATTTGCCAAAGAAAATTTAAAAAACTTATCACATTCCATGTATTTGATGCTGACAGACAAGACAGACAAGGTTTCTGCTCTTGTGAAGTTTATAATCTACCTGTGTACTCGGCATGGACGTTTATGCATATAAAACAGAGTCCTGCACTGCTCTCAGAAAGCAGGAAAAACTCTGAGAAGCAATGTTTAAGGGCAGATCTAAAGTAAAAGTCTGCCAACAATACCTGAGAACTTAGGAAAAGTTTCAACTTCCTAGCAATTAGGGAGCCAATCAATCCTGAAGTTTTCCCTTCATTTCATGACACCATCAAGACACAAACCAAGCTTTGACAGGGTGAACTTTACTTACAGCACTTTTTAAAAAAATCTCCTGGGTATCTCCACATATATTTCAGCCTCAGCACCATTAAGGGATTGGGCATGAATATTCTTTAAACCTTTGATCATTTCAAGAGGGTAGGACGGGATAGGAGTTTTTCATGCTGGGAATTCTTATGTCATTGTCCAATGTAATACATAACACACCTGTCATTTTCACAGGAAAAGGCCCAGTTGCCTTTTAAAAATTCATCCCTAAGGGTCTCTCTTGTGATATATGACCTAGAAGACGGATAACTAGGGGGATTCTTTGAGTGAAAGAATCCTGGGTTTTATTGCTCTCGGATGTAGCCACCTCCAGAGCTGTGGAAGGAGTTGCTATTTAATTAGAGAGATTAAACCAGAAATATACTTTTCTCCTAACAAAAGAAAAAGACTGGGGCTCAGGGGAGTTCTGGGTGTCTATAGCCTGCCCAGAAGGCAGGATTTGCTTCTTTAGAACGGCTCATCTATATATTTGGATTTGGGCTCTCTATATTCACCTCATTTTATTCATACTGATGAGTAACTGTCCAGTGTCCAGACTTATCTGTCCTCACTTATGTGGTTCAGCTTATAATAAAAGGCCTCTAGATTGCTCAATAGAAAAACCATTATAGAAGTGCCTGTTTATGTAAACGAGGGTAGAAAAAAATGTAACTACTTATTTTTGTGAGATGCCAGGAAGATTTCAATTTGTGAAGTATGTTTTTCCTTGACACCTATTTCCTCATCATTGAGGAAACAGGCAATATACAGATTTAAGATACACAGGGGCTACAGGTGAGAATAAGACAAGGTTTGAATGGGAATAACTATTTCAAGGGTGTTGCAATGTGCTAAGCAGGTACAGAGATTATTCTCGGTTTTGAACGAGCCATTGCCATCCTCCAGCCTTTGCTTTCATAAATTAACAATGATAAGATATAAAGCAAATCCAATACAATGGATCTGAGCACATGTCCATGTTGTTGGTACATGAATGAGATCCTTGTGCTGATTGGGATTTCAGAGTAGCCCAGATGGCCTGGAGGAAACTCAAATGACAGAAAACATAGTTGTAATGGATGCCATCTTGCTGCATAGGACAAATTTAATTCCTATTTCTTGTGACCAGTGCAAACCATTCAATACTTTATTTCAACCAAAAATCCTATTTTCATGCTATCTGAGACCTCTTAGTAGGTAACCTCACCTTATCTCTTTAACCTCAGCTATTGTGTCTGCTCCAACTCTATCTAATGATCCAATTCTGATAAAACCTTTGCTCTTGTTTTAACTACTGTGTACTTTCAAATTTCCAGGCCTTTGTAAGTAGTGTTCCCTTGACTCATATTTCCTTTTTTTTGTTCTTCTTGGCCTTCTGCTAGCAAATTTCAACCTATCTTAAGAATTCAGTGCAAATACTGCATCCTTTTTAAAAATAAACTTTATTGTTGAAACTATTACAAGTATCCTCTAATTTCCCTACTGACCCCATCTTGCCCGCCCCCATCCCCCATCCCAGGCCTTCACCACACTATTGCCTGTGTCCATGGATTATGCACGTATATGCATACAAGTTTTTGGTTGATATCTTTCCATCTTAAAGAACATTTCCAGCTCTCTCAATTTGGCTTAGAACTTCCACTTCTACAAGATCATGTTGGTGTCCCCATTTTAGCACTACATTTATTTAATGAATATTTGTTGAGCAACTATTAAGTGTCAGGTACATTATGACAGTCAAGCTATCACATCAAGCATGCACGATACCTCAGTGAATTTTTTTTTGGGATATGTCTTTTCCACTAGAATATCTTGATAATGGACCAAATTCTAATTATCTGTATATCCCAAGGACCTAGCATGGTTCCTGTTTTTAATAAAGTATTTAATAAGTACCTGATTTATTAATTGATTGACTAGATATATTTTATGATGTTCTGATTATGGACACATTAATATCATCTGCATCCCTTGTTATCACACTACTGGCCTATTAAGTACCCCATGTATCAAGGAGTTTGTAAAATTATTTATTCATCCATTGATCAAGTAAATTTTGAGCACATAATTCAGATCTTTTTAGTTTTCTCTTGTTTTCTCATAAAGCCTTGCTTGTTCCTTGTCCTCTAGACCATTTCCTTAGGGGTCAGCCATTGTGAACCAATTTTCCCCCCAGAGTAAATGAAGTAGTAATAAGGGGTTAAAGAGGGCTGTTTGAAAAGTCTTTTAAAATTACATATTTTTCATTACACTATAGAACTACAAGGAGTAGTGAACCATATCATAGGACATTTACATTTCAGGTTGAACTAGTTGCAGTTTCCAAAATTCAAGGATTTTATATTTGAAGAGACTTTTCAGGTTACTTAATCCCACATCCACCACAGGCTTTTAGTTCATCCCTGATAGAACCTCCAAACTCTGATTTCTTCCAAAGAGGGAGGCTAACACTGTTTTAAGACACTTTACACCATTTTAATGTTTTTAAAGTCTTTTCTGTAGCTGTTTGTATGTGATCAAAAGTCTGTTGTCTTAAAACTTCCTGGTGCTGGAAAGTCATTAGAATAAATAATAATGTGTCATAAGGTGCAACATTTTTTTAGGAACATTCTCCCACCTTAGAAAAAGATTGTTGAGGTGAACTTCAAAGTCAGCGTGCCAGTGTTCAGGCTGGGCTTCTCCTTAGTTTTGCTCTGATATGGCCCAAGTTACAGGCAAGAGTTAAAAGTATGTAAGGTAATCAGTAACTCTGCTGGTATCCACTCTGTTGTACCACTGGAAGCTCTAGCTCACCCCCTCTGGGTAATGAACTTGTCTTATTTATCTTGGTCATGGGCACATTTTACTTTCCTGTGTCAATTAATCAACACTTACAGAGTGCCCACTGTGACAGAGCTCTGTTCTAGGCTCAGTGGAAACATTAACCAAGCATCCGTGGCAGTCATAGCTCTTTTGTAGCAGGAGCTTGCATTAAAGAGAGAGTATGGAGTACGACTCTCAATTTCTCATTCTTACTATTCTTTCTGTCAACTTTGTGGAGCATCCTACGGAGGTCAACAGCATATCTGTACTGGAAATCTCTGGGGCTTAGGTTACAGATACTTTATTTTAAAATCCTTTAAGGTACAGCCACACTGTTGTTTCCCATCATACAGATGCATGGATGACTGAATGTTCTAGCTTTATGGCGAAAAAGCCAGGCCTCCAACCTGGCTTTGTCACTCAGCAGAGATCATTTCTGGTTACATCAGAGTCCTTAAGCCAAGGGCCACAGATCCATATTACGTCTACAATGGGGCTTCCTTATTTAACCCTCCCAGAAATGACATACAAATTAACATGTGTAGTATGTTCTTGAGAATAGGGGGATTCATAACTTTGATCTGAAAATAAGTGCTAAGTAATAAGAGCTACATCAAGTTTAAAGAAGGTAAACATGTACATTCTCTATTTCTAATAATTGTTTATCTCTCCTCTTGTGCCTTTATTTTATTTTTGTTCAGTACCCAAAATGCAGAACAACAAACAAACCCCAAAATTAAAAAAAAATAACATAAACAACAACAACAAAAATGTTTTGTAGAGCTTACTATTTATAGTCCTGTGAAAATATTGACATAAATTAAAAACAGAGTTATTCAGGCCTTTATAACAAATTGATGTTTATTTGAGATTAGGTTCTAGATCATTACATATCAGTATTGATCTTTGGGTGCCCTATCATTATTGTTTACCAGTTGAATATACATATAGATCTTTAAATGGAACAAAAAGTAGAAAAGGGAAAAAAAATGGAGTTGTGGTTAAAGATAGTGACCAAATAGGTCAACTATCAAAGCTTTGCTTGATAGATATTTTTCCTGTATTTCATTATTTCTGGGGTCTGTCAGTTGCTCTGGGGACAGAGAAACAGTGTGCTGTTATGAGTTTTCCCAAGGAGGGGGGGAAAAGGCAGTTAAAAGGCTTTTGAGTTCAACAAATGTGTCCTGAGAGCCACATGGAACAGGGATGAAATCCTAGCTAAAGCCCGTGGGGAATAATTTGCTGTTAGCAGCATCTGGGAAGGAAGTGTGGCAACCGCTACAGAGTTTTGTTTAGAGAACAAATGGAAGAAAAGGGGCTTTAAAAAGGTAGGTTTGGAAGGCGGGGGGAAGAAAGTGACGGAGGCCTCAAATGAGTTTGGGGATTTAGGAAGGAGATTTAATAGACTGAATAGCAAGTCACCACTAAAGAAGTAAAAACCTGAGCGAGAGACATCAGTAAGAATGCACGGTGTTAGTGCGTGGGCTGTGAACCTAAAAGCAAACTAAAATTAAATAGTTTATTATTCCTCTGGCTGCTTCTACCACTAATACTGTGTTTTCCCTCAAGAACTGGCTTTTTGAAAATCCGTATTAATCATGGAGACCAGTGTTTGCACTTAACCCGTGGGTGACCTATTGTCCAAGCTGCCTTAATACTTACCTCGCCTGATTCCTGTGAGCAGGCTGGAGGGAGACTGAGCTGAGGTCTGTGGGGTGGGCCAGCTTCAGGAGGCCCACTGACCGTGACGTGGCAGTGATTCCCGGGCTCCTCTAGGGTAGAGCTCCCTGTTCTCATGTAGACAGTTTCTTCATCTGGTAGGTTTCACAATATCAATGTTTACATATATTGGTTATTTTATATAGACAGTGTCATGTGGTTTACATTTCAGTTGTCACCCAATTTATATATTAGGAAGAGGTAGAACCAATATTTGAACCTGGGTCTGTTTGCAGATCCTGGGCTTTCCCATTATGCAAGCACTCAGTTACAAAGAAGTTAAGTTATAAAACTAAAATTTCTATCTTAATGACATCAACAGAAGATGTTTTAGATATCTGATAATCTCTATATATAAAAGCCTAAGCAACTAAACGGTGGAACGAATGAAAGACTGACCAATTGCTATGATGAACACTGACCACCAGGGAGCATATGCTCAATATAGGAGGTGCCCCTTGGTGGTCAGTGAACTCCCACAGCCAACCTCCCATGGCCTGCCAACCTCCCGCGGTCCCGCCCCATGCTGGCCGGCCCTGATGGGCCCTGATCCAGACTGGGTGAGATGGCCCTGATGGCCAGCCAGGCTGAGGGACCCCACCCATGCACAAATTCTTGCACTGGACCTCCAGTATTTTACATAATTGACAATACTTTTTATTTATTTTAATTCTTTAATCTGATGCCAAGAATTTTTAAAATCATCAATGTTATATTTTAGTTTTTAAAATAACCCTGTAGAACCTCTTTATTATTCCCATTTGACAGATAAGTTAATAAGTGTTTTTTTTTTTAACTTATATACACTTACAGAACTAGTGATAAAGGTTGTATTTACAGCCTATTCAGAACCCAAATTCTTACCAAAGTGTCTCATGTAAAAATTGGCAACCTCAGAATTTTCAAAAAACAACAACTGATCAGGAGGATAAATTAAGTGGCAGCTAGGATTGTTGATGACTAAAGAAATTCGGAAGTTCTCAGACATTTATTTATATTCAACATGACAATTTGTATATCTTTGATGCTGAATAAAAATGGTAGCATTATAGGTTCATATACATGTCTTTTTCCTAATTCTTTGAAGCAGCATTTTCATCTTTACACTCATCACCATTTTGACAATAACCTAATGAGCATTGCCCTTTATATATTTCTAAATAGCCTCATGTACAATATCTAATTTATCTTTCACAAATTATCTTTGAGACACTTAGCGTTATTCCCAGTTGAGATATAAGGAAACTGAGATAGAAAGGGTAAGAAGACCCATGAAAGTAAGGAAATTATAACCCGAATATCTCTATGACTCACTCTAATCTGTCAACATTGATTTTGCTCCACTTCTGAAAAATATACAAAACAAACAAACAAAACCATAGGCATTTCTCTCCTCTACTCCTCCACCAGTAACTCCCAATTAGTGGCTGAGATTCACAGTATGCATAGAGGGGTGTGCAAGGCAAACCAGAAGGCAGAAGAATAAAAAAATAATGAAAATATTTTATTCTAAGTTTTTAAATTTTAATGCTTTCACTTAGAAAACATGCTTTGGAAATTACTCTGTAAAACCCAGAGTTTATTGGCAGAAATGAATAGATATGATGGCCATGTCCTCTGATCTCAAGGATTTGAAAGTCCATGAGTAAAGCAGATACAGGTACAAATCACGGTAACACAATATTGCAGTAGAGATGCCAAGAAAGGCTATGGAACTGGTGGAAATGAACAATGAATTCTGTCTCAGAGATCTAGGGAGTCTTCAGAGAGGAGAGGGTGTTAGATTTAGGACTTGGGATGTTATTGGTAATTCACCAGGTGGAAGGGGTTGTAAGGACATGTAGGTGATGATACTGGTGTGTGCAAAGAAAGGCACAGGTGCATGAACGTTTCCCAGGTCATCTCACCTGATTAGAAAGAGTTCAGTGATAATTAGTGTCTGGAGCACAACCAACCCTATTTTGTTACTCAATTTAATGAAATGACTTGAGAATATAGGCCTGCATATCAAGAGAATATTCAATTCTATACTCCTGAGTTGCCACTGATTGGCTATGTGGCCTGAGGTGAGTCACTTTCCTTCTTAGGATCTTTGTCTCCTTATCTGTACAAAAAGGAGAGTTAGTTTAAGTTCTATAAATATTTTAGTATCAGTGGAAAATCCTCCAAATTATTTCCTCTTTACCTATTCTTTTTTAAAATACATTTTTATTGATTTCAGAGAGGAAGGGAGAGGGAGAGAGAAAGAGAAACTTCAGTGATGAGAGAGAATCATCAATCGGCTGCCTTCTGCATGCCCCACACTGGGGATGGAGGCTGCACCCAGGGCATGTGCTCTGACCAGGAATTGGACTGTGACCTCCTGGTTGATAGGTCGATGCTCGACCTCTGAGCCATGCCAACCAGGCCCCCAATAGATTCTTCAGGTGAACATCTGATTATTGGACCCAGGTGTTTTGTAATGCTGATAAATTGAACAAATACCGAATGCTCAGTGGCCTTGAGCATTCACCATGCCGCCTGTGTGGCAGGCTCCCCTTCTAACAGTGGTCCAAGAAATGACCTACTGACTGCACTGACCACTTCTATTGCCTTCAGTATTTTAGACACAGAATTTTGTGAAACTTTAGTAAGCCAATAAATTTCTCAGAGTGTGTGTTTGTGTGTGTGAGAGTTTTTGGAGTTATACACCTTGATTTCCTATGGAAAGATTAATGTCTCTGACAATTATTTGTTGAACATTTAATCTATACCAGCTATGTCTTTTCCTATTATAGCATGCTTGTCACTTGAGAATGTCATGAAATAATAATAGAACAACATCTCTTTGGATGCTGGAGATATTAATTACTTTAGAACAATATTGTAACACAAGAAAGCCCAGGAGAAAAAAATAAGTTTACCTTGAAGTAAAGTTTATCTCTCCACTGTTATTTTTTTTTACCTTTCTCCTGCATACCATTGTCATCTCTGCCACCATCACCATCACCCCTGTATTGGCGAAAACACTCGGAGAGATACTTGTGTGGAGAGAACAAGTATAACCAAGCAAATGCATATTACTCTCCGGGGATTTGTTCCATGGTTTATTCAGAGAAAATCCCCTTTTTGGTTATGCTAGGTAGATATAGATTTACAAAATTAGATCTAGTCACTTAAAAGTAGACTTAATATTCTACACTTTAAATAGTCACCAAGATGCAAAGTACAACTTAGGGAATATAGTCAATAATATTATAATAACTATATTTTT
Organism: Corynorhinus townsendii; assembly: GCA_026230045.1. Classification (NCBI taxonomy): domain Eukaryota; kingdom Metazoa; phylum Chordata; class Mammalia; order Chiroptera; family Vespertilionidae; genus Corynorhinus; species Corynorhinus townsendii. Next base: position 16,029,601 of record JAPDVU010000007.1, read on the forward strand.
GTCTGTTGGTTGCAAGATTTATTGGTGAAATGACTTTGTAAACTGTAAAAATGTCTAATCACTATGCTGTACACCTGAAACTGATATAACATTTAATGTCAATGTACTTACAAAATTTAAATATAAAAAATGAAAAAAGTGTGTGTGTGTGTGTGTGTATATATATATATATATATATATATATATATATATATACACTCTCAAATACTGCTGAAATCATACAAGTTCTCTTCTGTAACCAACCACTAACCAAAAATATAGATTTTGTTAGAGTTTAAAAAACTAAAAGTGGAACTCCAATTTGACCCAGTGATTCCACTTCTACAAATATGTCCCAACAAACTAGAAACACCAATCAGAAAGGATATATGCACCCCCATGTTCATAGCAGCACAATTTACAATAGCTAAGATTTGGAAACAGTCTAAGTGCCCATCAGCAGATGAGTAGATTAAAAAACTGTGGTACATCTACACAATGGAATACTATGCTGCTGTAAAAAGGAACTCCTACCATTTGCAACCGCATGGATGGATCTGTAGAGCATTATGCTAAGTAAAATAAGTCAGTTAGAGAAAGATAAATATCACATTATCTCACTCATTTGTGGATTATAATGAACAATATAAACCGATGAATAAAAACAAATCCAGAGACAGAGAAGCATCAATTAGATGCTCAAACCTCAGAGGAAAGGTAGGGGAGGGTGGTGGTAAGGGGGAGAGATCAACCAAAGGACTTTTATGCATGCATAATCAATAGACACAGACATCCGGGGAGTGAGGGTATGAACAGGAGTGGGGTGGGGGATGGGGGAAATGGGAGGATAAGGACACATATGTAATACCTTAATCAATAAAAAAAAATGCAAAAAATTGATAAAAAGTCTAAACTTCATAATCCCAAACAAACCCTAGACCTCCATTTGAAATTTTACAACTTCCATTGAAGAAAGTTACATGTAGTCCATTCTCATGGGATTAAAAAAATCTATTGAAAAAAAGACCAAGGAAGTTTACCACTGTAGCTAAGTTAAACTGGCACAGGCCACTTACAGGATTTTTAAGAGTCATTATTTCCCAGTGGGTAGACTTTCAGGGAGATGGCTCTTGAGCAGGAATCTGATGAATGAATTAGAGAGAGGACGATAGAAAATTCTAAGCAGGTGGAACACCAAGAGAAAGTCTGAGAAAGGTCAATGCCCTGGAGAATCCTAGGGACACAGAAAAGAGTACATCACCCTAGCTCAGTGGATAGAGCGTTGGCCTGTGAACTGAAAGGTTCCAGGTTTGATTCTGGTCAAGGGCACATATCCAGGTTACAGGCCTGATCCCCAGTGGGGGACTTGCAGGAGGCAGCTGATCCATGATTCTCATCATGGAGAGTACATCAAAGGTAAAGCCAGAATGAAGGTTGTAGCAGCCCATGACACTTTTGAGCCAGAAGGAACACAGCTGTTCCCCATCAGGAAGATTAACATGGGAGCAAAGTGTAAGATGAATAGCATTAGGCAGTGGTTGGAAGTGGATTTCAGTCAGGAAGCCAGTGAAAGGAAGTAGATTCTAGGTAGTGAATGCTACTTAGACAATTAAAATGGAAAGCAGACAATCAATAGGAGATGTGTTAGGAAGGTTGAAGCTACTGGATTGGAAAAATATCTAAATGATACAAAGTTGAAAGTTCAAATTTGAGATCCTGGTAGTATGCTGTGTCATGATATAGAAACTATTTGCTGGTAAAATTGTATATTCACTCTTAAAGGTTGAAACATTCTGTAGAAAACTCCAGATAAGAATTCCTGTGGAATATTAGAAAAGTAGTTCAAGAGAGAGCTTAGGGTTGCAGCATTTCTTGTAGAGGTGATTTTCAATTTATATGGGTGGATTATATTTTCATATAGTCAGCACAAAAGGACAAAAAAGGGAGGTGTGGAGATCTTTATGAAATATATATTTAATCATAGGAAGAAGGAGAGAAGAAAAATAAGAAGCTAACAACAAGAAATATGTCAGAGAGAAAGAGAGAAAATATATAAATTAGTAGTATTGAAGGACACAGAAAGATTTAAGGATAATGGAGAATTAGAGGAAAGAGAAATATATATTTTATATCTAATAGTAGTGTAACCTTCAAAAAGAAGCTGTGTGTGCTTTAAGTAGTTGGGGGGGGAGTCAAATTGTGAGAGATTAAGAAATATTTGGTCAATATCAATGCAATTCACAATGTAATTTGTCCCTCTACCTGCAAAGTTACTAACAGTCTAGAGATGCAGAATCTTCCAGTTCTAGTAGCTGGTGATTTTGTTAATGTTATGCATTTGATCTGAACTGAGTTCAGGCCCGTACTCTTCTAAAGTGATGGACAATAACAGTGATGGACAAAACTGATTCCTAAAGTTCTTATAACCTTACCTACCAGGGTATGGACTGTAGAATAAAATGTACCTACAGGATACCAACAGAGGTCAATTACCTGTTAGTTAGAACTCAGTGTTCTTAGTATATCAGACTATACATTTATGTATTGTTGAAATAGAATAATAAGCTGATTTAGTAAAGCCTTTCCATTTTCAAAATATATTGTTCTTTTTCTTGCATACCTTACTGGCTATTTCAACAGCTTATGCTAACCAAATTTCACCATCTGTAGGACATAAATTGCTGAGCAAGGATTATGAGGGTAGTGATGGTGATGGTGATAATTGCTACAATTTCAGGGGCACCTACCGTGTTTCAGCTACTTGATGAGCTGATGTACGCATGTAATCCTCACCTACTGTTGGGGAGGAGGAAGGACTCTATGCTTTTTCTAGGAAGCTTGCATTTGGTAGGACCATCTCTGTCTGAGCTCATTAGCCTTCAACAAGCTTGATCTTATAGTAATACTATTTAACACTTCTCATCTTCAAAGTACTGGGCAAATATTAGCTAATTTGTTCTTTAAGCACTCAGCATTTTCTAAGTATGTATTATTGTTCTTATTCCTTTGTCACAAATGCAGTCTGGTTCTCTACGTAACTTTTCTGAGGAAGTGGAGTGCTGTTAGAAAAGCCAAGAATCTGACTCAGAAGTATATGTTTTGATGCTTTCTCTGCCTCAGGAACATGTGTCTCACTTTCGATGGAAAACATGTACTAATATGATGTACTTGTCATGTGGATCTTTAAAAGCATATCTGAGATATGATAGCATACATTTATTTAATAGATACAAAGTCCCCCACCCCCAACACACAAAGTGAAAATTATCTTTATATGTTATGTGATGATTTAGTGTCTCTCACTGATGGTTTAGACACTACAAAAGCCTCATACAGAAGAATAGTAATCTCATCAAAGGCCATGGATGCTCTTTTTTTTTTTTTCTAACTGACCCTCCTTACTAAGTAGGTCTTATGTCCACCACATTTTAACCACTTTTGATTAAGTAAAGGATTACACAGGGGAAGTTTATATTGAAGGATACTGTGATTCCCAATCCCTAATAAGCCTGACTCACTTTTGACTTTTATTACAAACATGAGCTTTTATAAAACTGTATCTGACTTTCAAGCTGCAGATCCTTCTTTCTTTTTCCAACTTGCCTGGGCCCCAAACTTTGTATTTGCTACTTTCTATATCTCACCTTAAACTCTCCCCCAAAAGAACGCATATAAAATATTCTCATTATACCTTGTAGAAATGTACTGTTTCTTCCTTCCTTTTTTAATTCCTGTGGCTAAACATTTAGTGCAAGCACATCGTAATAGGTTCCTGGTTTGCGTTCAAACTGTTTCACCATGGGTAAGTAATCAAATCTTCTATGCAACCCCACGGGAGCAATCCTGTGTTCCTCTAGTAGGTACAGGTGGAGGTAATCGAGAAGAGGGTAGACTGACTGACTTCCTGTGGAAGCTGATAAAAACTTCCTGGGTTCTACTACCTGGCATGTGAAAGCTCCTGGGGTTCGCCATCCCTCCCAGGCCGAAGGGGATGTTCTCTAACATTGTGGTGGGTAGGTTCCTAGTCCAGTGATACCGACTCTGACAGCCACATGTAAAATAAAAATAATATCAACAAAAAACAAACATAAAATAATCCAAACAAGCCATCACCACCACATGAAACAAGAAAACTACGGAGTCAGAAATAGGGAAGCTGCTCTTTGAGAAACTTCCCCAGGGGTCTATTAGCAGGATCCAGCTCGTGAAAAAGGGGATTCTCCAGAGTTAGGGAGGCATGGCAGGGAGGCAGCCGGTCTCCTTGTATATGTGAGTTGGTGTCTGTTTCCTAGTATCATTTTCACCAAATTTATCACTTTTAAGGTTTTCCTTGCTGGCTGCCCTGGTTTTGTTCATTTTATTTGTGTTTGTTCAGGCTTTGTGTTATTTGTCTGCTTAAACTGGAATTCAACTATTGTTGTTATTTATTCCCTAAAGAATCTGGTTGCAGCCCACTCTGCATGGTTCAGTGGTTGAGTGTCAACCTATGAACCAGGAGGCCATGGTATGATTTCTGGTCAGGGCACATGCCTGGGTTGCAGGCTCAATCCTCAGTGTGGGGCACAGAAGAGGCAGCCAATCAATGATTCTCTCTCATTATTGATGTTTCTATCTCTCTCTCCCTCTCTGAAATCAATTTTATATATATATATATATATATATATATATATATATATATATACACACACACACATACATATATATATATATATATATATATATATATATATATATATATGAGAAGAAGGATCTTCTCTCTCCCTCTCTCTTCATCTCTGAAATCAATTATATATTTATATAATGGCTTTTCTAACAGCACTCCACTTCCTCAGATATATAAAATTTCATATATATATGAAAAAGAATCTGGTTCTACTGTGAGGCCTTGATAGACCAGTATGCCTAAGGTAACTGACCCCTAGTTGATTGGGATCGGGGATTAGTCTCTCTCTCTCTGAAAGCTTCCTGTTTATTGACATTTTTGGGGGGTTGGGGGGAGATACAGCACCAAGGAGAAAATGGCAGTTATTTGGGCAATTTGCTTACATCGGTTGCTTTTTTGTTAATAGGGTGGTTTTGTGTGTGTTCATAAGCATTTAAGGTATTGCCTTCTCTGCCATATAGCTTTGTTCTACTCTATTAGTTCAGTGTCAGACACTGGAGTATATGTTCTTCAAGGAATGTCAAGTTAGTACAGAATTTAGCATAACATTCATGCTAAATGAACCTGGATAACATTACAGATTAGCAGTAAATTCCTATGAAATGCATATGTGATATTGTTGTGAAATCTATAATGTAAGCCTCAATTTTGGCCTAGTCCTATCCCCAGGAATGCTAATGAAAATAATATAAAAAAAAGTTCTTATATTTAGGGAATGTTTGGGGAGAAAGAGAATATGTGATAAATTAGAAAATATTAAATAATTCTTGGAAAATATCTTGGCTGTTTGCAGTGAAGTATATACCTGCGTAGTTAATAGGTTTAAAGTATAGGAAAAGCCAGTGTATTTTAAAGAAAAAAAAAAGTTATGAGAGGATGAGAATAAAACATATGATCCAGGAAATTTAAATAAAAGTATTTTTCTTCTGACTCCTCTTCCCTATTATTTCATCTCTCATAAAATCCTCTATGTATTCATATTGATCAGTTCGGTATCTTCATAAGCACCCTATTTTATTGCTATTGTATGTAGATATGTGTGTTTTTAAATAGGTTGTAAATTATATTCATTTCTTTAATACTAACCTAGAAGCAAAAAGGGCTGCTGTTATTGTAGGTTATTATTCCTGCCTAAGCGATGACAGGAGAGGCAGAAACTATTTGGAGCTCCGTCTGAATTGCAGTTTTAACCACATCTGATGTAGTACATGTCTGGAGGTGGCATTTCTAACCTTTTTATCAACTGGGTTCCATGGATCAGAATAAATGATAACAATAGCTCACCGCCTTCTGCTGGACAGATTTGCTACTTGAAAAACGAGCAGGGCCCTATTAAGAGAAGCCACAGTGCCCTAATGGGGAGCAGATCACAGGCCAGGTCTCTCTGCTGCTGTATTGCTCTGTGTGAGGGGACATGACCTTGCCTGTCTTTTTCCCTGGGATCAGTTGAATGATAGTCTTCTTTTTTTCCCCTGAATTGTTACAGCAAGAAGAGAGGTAGGATTGCAGATTTTTTTTTTCTTTTCCTTCAGAAAAGAGACATGGCCCATTTTAACATCCCCATTATCTATGTGTCTGTCCACAAAAGAGCTATTTGAAAGGCCCTATGGTTTCACAATGATGATAAGCCCTTTCTAATGCCACTCGCACTGTCCACAGAGTACCTGGGGCTCCATTTTCATACTTGGAATGGCAATTCATTTACCAACTCCCCCCAAACCTTTCTTACTCTGACCCACCCCTCAGATTTTGTTCCCTTTTATGAATCTTATGCTGTCCCTCCTTTTATGCCCACATATTGTACTTCTTCTTCAAGACATAATTCAAATTCCGCATTCTCTCTGAAGCAATCCTTACCCATTCTGACACACAGTACTATCTCCTTCTTTTGAACTACGATATATTCTTCTCAAGATCCAATGTAGACACTGAAACTTCTTATACTGTATTCACTCACTTATGGTGCAAAAATGCAACACCTGATCTTGTTATATTTTATTTTATTTTATCCCCTCCATCCTCTGTCCCTTCTTACATCTCCTCCATAAGTACCCAATTTTATGTGTACCCACCTTTAAACATAAAATGTGCATAGCCATTAAATTTTTAGTGTTATTTTGTGATTATATGAGTTTTTAATAAACAAATACATGTAACACTGCAAAATATTTGTTATTTTATTTCTTTCATATTACTCTGATTAAATCAGTAGAAATTAGAAGGCTAAGTAATAAATAGGTAGATATCAAGATAGAGCACGAGACAAATAGATGGATGGGTAAGTAATAGGTAGCAGACATGCCTAGGTAGAAACCTCACAAACTCACTTCAGTAGAGCTAATATGGGAGCAGAGAGCAATCAAGACCAAACTGTCTTGCCCTAACTGGTTTGGCTCAGTGGATAGAGTGTTGGCCTGCAGACTGAAGGGTCCCAGGTTCAATTCCAGTCAAGGGCATGTACCTTGGTTGTTGGCACATCCCCAGTAGGGGGTGTGCAGGAGGCATCTGATCGATGTTTCTCTCTCATTGACGTTTCTAACTCTCTATCCCTCTTCTTTCCTCTCTTTGAAAAATCAGTAAAGTATATTTAAAAAACAAACTGTCTTATTTACTTCCTAGTCCTTGTTTTAAACCTCAAGCAAACAAATGAACATTTTCCATCCAGGGAAGATCAAGTATTTCCATGAAAATTACATGATTCAAATAAACAAACAAGAAGAAGAAGAAGAAGAAGAAGAAGAAGAAGAAGAAGAAGAAGAAGAAGAAGAAGAAGAAGAAGAAATGAGCATGCTTTTGGTCCCCCTCATACTTTAAGACAAGAACCATCTGGCTACCTCAGAGAGAACTCATCTTTTCTACATTTGTGGAAAAGTTGGTGTGTGTGACTGTCCACACTCCAGTTGTGAATGTAATGTTTACATTTGACCCCTCCTCTGTCCCAGGTTGGAAAAAAAATGTGCAAATTCTGAGAGGTTCAGAAGTGAGACTGCTTCAGATAATTTTTCATATAAAGATAGGATTGCACTAAGATTTTCCATGCTCTAAGCACTTTTGTCTTTGTGGGCCTTTTCCTCCATATATATATATATATATATTGACTTCAGAGAGGAAGGGAGAAGAAAGAGAACAAAACATCATTGGTGAGAGAGAATCATCAATATGCCTCCTGCATGTTCCCTGCTGGGAATTGATCCTGCAACCGGGGCATGTTCCCTGATCTGGAATTGAACCACTGAGCCTCACTGGCCAGGCCTCTTACTCCATTTTATAAAACCAAACCAAACAAAACAAAACAAAACAAAGCAAAAACAATCAACCAACAATACTTATATATTTAAAGACTCTGTTGGCATAAGATGAATATAAAAATTGAGGATGGTTTTATTACTATACTAGAGGCCCGGTGCATGAATTTGTGTATGGGTGGGGTCTGGCCAGCCTGCCCCAAATGGGGCTGATCAGGTCGGGCTGGCAAGGGGGAGGGGACATGGGAGGTTGGCTGGCTGACCCCACCTGCATCTGATCGGGGTGGGGAGTGCCAATCGAGGGCCAATCAGGGGTGGGGCCAGCAGACCTTAGGCACTGTGCCTACTATTCACAATGGATAAGCCAGCCCTGAGTGAGAAGGAAACAATTTATCTATCACTTCAACAATAGGAACTATTCACAGTAATACTTTACAGTTTGTAAACCATTTAGACACTATCTTGTTTGATACTTATAAAAACTCCACGTAATGGGTATTGATGGCACCAGTTTTAGAAATGCTGACACTAAAGTTGTGCCACTCAATTTGTAGGGCTATCACCACTAGCAATCTATGAGCAACTTAATGCTGCAAGAACTCCTGTCTTAGTTCTTAAAGGGTCATTGCAGATGTTTTTCCCATTGTAGGATCAGTGTTATATTGAGTTGCTTCTGTTTTGGACATGGTCATCTTAGCTTGTCACATTAGACAGATTAATCCTACCTCTTGATATAAAATACAAGCTTTTTTCTTCTTCCTAATATTTGCTAGATCAGACATATACATATGCATATTTATTGAATACTAGAGCACCAGTGCACGATATTTGTGCATGGGTAGGGTCCCTAGGCCTGGCCAGCAATCAGGGCCAATTAGGGCCTTCCAGATGCTGGCTGGGACCTCCCTTCCCTGGCTGCCAGCTGCCAGCAGGAGCCCGCCTTCATTCCACACCACCCCCTGGTGGTCAGCGCACATCATAGTGAGCAATTGAATTCCCAGTTGAATTCCTGAGGGGACACTGCATATTAGCCTTATATATATATAGATATGAAGACAAAAATAAAGAACACTCTTTATGAGACTAGCCTTTTATTCTTAACAGCTGGCAACAATACCCCACTACCCTTCAAAAAAATGTAAGCAAAAATTCAACCTTTGGGGAATTTATTTTTGAAAACTTGGATGCACCTCAAAGCTTCAACTGGTTATGGTATTGGCTTATTAACACATTGTGTATTGGGGGCAGGTAGAAAACAACAACTGATTTTTGTAAAATATCTGAACTCTGTAAGTTTTGTTGCTAAGTGAAATGCAGGTAACACAAGTTTGAGTAATTTTAGGTGTGTGTATAAATGTGAGGTCCCATCTGATGTCTGAGAGAGTAGTGCCCTTGTTTCTGCAGAGGAATCTCCCTGAAATACAGACTCTGGCCTTCTGTAGAGCATGACACTATTCATCTGTCAAGCTTTTTCCTTTGAAAATAATGTGAAACCAAGAGTTTGAAAAACTAAATCTATTAAGAATATTTATGTAGAAAAACTATCACTAAACACCTCCATTCACTCATGTAATGAGATTGGCATCACGATAAAATTCTTGTCTTGTAAGATAATGATCTTATGGCTTTTTCTGGCTCTTAAACCAAAGATAATTGGGTTAATCTCTGCAGGAAGTCCATCTGTTTCCAGCTAACCATTTTAATTGTGGATGACTTTATTTCAGCAATGCAGAAAAGGTCTTGCTACTCAATTCCTGATCTTGGGAGATACTAGTATGGGTATCAAATTTAACATGTAGGTGTGTGGAAAACTGGACTGCCACCATGGATTTTCTAGTCTGCAAATAGAGTGACACCAGTAATATTTTATATTTGTTGAGTGCTTTTCATTAGGGTTTAAATATTAAATTTTTGGCATGAATACTTGTACATCATACATTGAGAAAAATGCTTTAAGGTAACAAGGTATTATGTGCAGGCCAAGTTATAAAACAAAGGCCATACATTGTGTTTGAAAACCTTCCATGTACAGTGCCATGCATGCAGATTTTGGACATATATTACAATATGTTGTGGGATGTTCTCATTGTTTCATGTGTGAGAGTCCAATTTTTGCAACTCTATTTTATAAGTTATTTGAAAGTAGAGACAAGGTATATGCCCTCATTCCTAGCCCAAATTGTTAAGCATGTATTAGATGCTTAATACATCTTTAACTTTTATTTCTGAACAATTGATTAATTCATAATTTAGTTAGATAAGCAATACTTATTTTAATAATTCAATGGATTTACATACTATTTTTCCATTTCTTTTTAACTTATTGATTGACACTCCACCTCCTCTCCCTCCCCTCCCCATGGCAATCCACACTGTTGTTTATGTCCATGAGTTAGTTCCTTCTCTTTTTTTTCCTTTTTGCTCAATACTTCCACCTCCCCATCCCCCACAGCTATCATCCTGCTTTCTATCTATGAGTATGTCTATTTTGCTTGTTTATTCATTTTGTTCATTAGATTCCACATATGAGTGAAATTAAATGATACTTGACCTTCTTTGACAAATTCACATTCTATGTTAGAAAAAATTCTCAAACACATTTCCATTACTTATGTTTTTTTATATGTGCTAAAACAGTATTGGAGGGAAAGAAAAATTAGTAGATTTAAGGAGATATTTAAGAAGGAACCATTTATTGTCTTCAGTTTATCATCAATTGAGAGACATAAGATAAATATAATGCATAATAATGCTAATTTATTATAATAATTACAAGGGCTATGTACAGAACATAGAATCAACAGGTGTTGATTTGATAGCATTATGACTGATGCTTGGATAAGCAAAATATAGTTCAAATGGAAAAATCAGATATAAAGTGTGTAACAGTGAGTGAACAAGATAAGGTGGTTTGATCAAATATTAAACATTGGTATTCAAACAAGACCTATAAAAGCAATAGAAGTTCTGATCAGGGAAAAATGAATGACTGATGGAGGAATCAGGGAAACATTCATGAAGGAGGAAGGACCAAGTTGATACTGTCAAGAGGTAGGATTTGGTTACATGGAGACAAAGAAAGAGCTTATCCCAGGAAAGACAAAGTCGGTGTTAAGAAAATTAGTCCAAGGCCACCATAAAACTTGACAAATGGATTAGGAGTTTTTCAAGGAAAAAGAAGCAATGTTTCCACACATATTTAGAGGATAATAAATAATGTAAGAGCAGAAAATCAATTTAGTGAAAGACAATCCTTCTTTCAGCTTATCCCCAGTACTTCCTAGCATTGTCGTGTTAGAGACTCTTTGGCCATGAAATGGCTCCATGGGGATCAGTGGAATCTTTTCCTTTGGAGCAGCATCCCCAGCTCCCGGGGAAGATGAGTTCCTGCTTTCTAGCTAAGTTTAACAATGTGCTTGGAAGTCTAGAACAAACAGCCAGAAAATAAACGTTTTCCGTAGCATGCTGCAAAACACATACCTGACTGTCAAGGAGCCGAATCCACTTCATACTCCCGGGAATATTTCATTAGTATCCGCAGTAACTAATATCAGTAAGTGAAGGAGATCAGTGAGGAGGCAGAAAAAGGAAAAGAAGATAGGATGTTCAAAGCCATCCATGGTGAGGCAAGATATTGATTTAAAATTACAGCTGATTACACTGGAATGAGACAAGAAAGGCGGTATTTTCTCAGATGTGAACAAGTGACATTTCAAGTCATTTTTCACATTGTTTGGACTCACACCTCTCATTGGGTCCAGTGTCCGTGCAGAGAGAGGAGAGGGCGATAAGTGCATGAGTCTAGCTCCCTTTGTCCAGCTCGCTTCCTGAGTAGAATCTCCATTTGGGCCTTGAACAACAACAGACGTCGTACATGATCATGAAGCTGTCCCATTTTCTTTTAGCCTTAATGACAAGTGTCTCCATTCTTGGTTTCATTTTTATATATGCTTCATCGATGAGTAAGTTAGAAACAGACTTCTTCATTATATACAGGTGCCAACAAAATACTGGATCAGACAAATAACTAAGGGCACCTCTGAAAAATTGAGCACAGTAGAGTATTAGAAGTCAAACGAATGGTATGAAAAAAAAAGTGTTATGGGACTTAAAAAGTTTCTATGGACCAATGGGACCAGCGGTGTTTTGGACCAGATGGACCGTGAGCAGCGTCTTGAAGGGTTAATAGCGTTCTATCAGGTATAAGGGAAAAATTGTGCTTCAAGGAGGGACATGTGAGTGAGGCCAGATGAACATCAATGTTCCTGAGGGACAGTGAGAATGACAGTGTTTTGGGACCGCACAGTTCTTTCAGAAAAGTCCTGGTAGGAAGAACAGAATAAGGCTCTGTGAAAGAAGTGTTGACGCTGAGGCTACAAAGAGAGTGTGAATTTATCTTGTATATGAATGCAGGGTCTCAGAGATTTTTGAGAATGCTAAAGATGTAATAAATGGTGGTGTTTTAATTAGTTTGACTAATGGGAAAGAAGTAAGTTGGAAGACAAATTGAAATCATAGGGACAAGTTGAAATAATTCTTTTTTAAATATATTTTTTATTGATTTTAAGGAGGAAGGGAGAGAGAGAAAGAAAGAAACATCAATGGTGAGAGAGAAGCATCAATCGGCTGAATCCTGCATGCCCCCTACTGGGGGCCAAGCTCCCAACCAAGGAATTGAACCTTGACCTCCTGGTTCATAGGTTGATGCTCAATCATTGAGCCACACCAGCCAGCCAAGGTTGAAATTCTTGAGCAGTGGTTCAGGTGCAAAGGAGTGATGAGTTGATTTATGGTAAGTCAAGCAGAGTTAGAGGAAGAAGCAATGAGTGGTCAGCCTTCCCTCCCCTGTTGGAGCCAGGCTCTGACATAAGATGGGCACAGTAGCCCATAATAAAACCTTCTTAGGAGTTAAAATGATAAAGTAAAACCTTGAGAGAACAGTATAAGAGATAGAAAATAAAGCCCACTACTTACACAGAACCTTTGATTCTGCATAATTTAATGGTACTCCTGAAGTATAAAGGTGTGGCTCTGAAGACAGAGACAACAGAGTGTAGGAGGTCAGGTGTGTGGTTATGGGCCTAGGATCATTCAGTGGTGGCAGAAGACGGTAGAGCTGTGGTTAGATCAAGGATAAGTCACAATGGTTCTTTAGGGATTAATTTGTGTCAGTGGAGGCTGCTTTCTCATGAGGACACATTATACCTCAGCACCCCCTCTCCATGAAGTTTTATTTATTTATTTACTTATTTATTTATTTATCTGCCTACCCAATTAAGAGTCTTGATTCCACAAACATAGATATTGCTGGCTTTCAGGCAATAAAATTATTTCCTGAAACACAGTGCTGCTTTCAGAAGGCCTGGGCATTCAGGGAGGTCTCAAAATATTCCTAACTCTCACTACAACTAGAAGTACCCACTGGCTTTTAAAAATGTGATAGGATGGGGGTTCCCCATGACCATTTAATGTGAATATTTCGAGTAAAAAGTAGCATTATTTCTTTAATTGCCCGGTTGATTCAAAGGAGCTGACAAAAGGTCTAGAATGATATTTGTTTCAGTATGAATTATATCCCACTTTTCTTGGGCAGATTCCTCAGGGTCTCTGGTGGTGGGATCAGCAATCTGAACTTATGAGAAGCACTAAATTTTGAAAACTAGTAGCTTACAGGGATGCAGATGCCCTTGAAAATCCCTAGTTGATGGGTTGTAAGTAAGGTCTGGAAAGGGTCTCCTTAAAATGAGTTGTTTCTCTGAGCCTTTACTTTGGGATTCCAAAACAGCCAAGTCAATTTTAAAATTCTTCTCTGAAAATGTATAATGATATCTCTGGGTCATGAGGTTACATCCTGAGTAAAGGCTGGTTCCCTTAGCTGAAGAAGAGTTTTCCCTAAAGCCGACACATCTTTTAAATTAATGATGACTGAAATCTTTGCAGTCCTGAAATATTAGTGAACTTATTCCTAAAGAGTTGTATCTGACAGCATTGACACATACAGACATTTACTGAGCATGTCCTCATGTAGGGCACAGAGAAAGGCCCTGGAGATACCATGTGTGAGAAACACAGTCACGTGCTAAGGGATATTAGAGTTACACTAGGAAGCAAAACCAAATACAGAACATATAAAAACATACTTTTTCTAACTTTATATCCCAGCATTTCAAAATTTCCAAAATTGGAAACAGAGATCAAGGTGTATATATATATATATATATATATATATATATATATATATATCAATAGTCTCTGGGTATTGCTGCCTTCATTATAGTCAAAACATTGACTCAAGAATAGGCCTGCAATTCACTCATTACAGCATTTTGAAATGTATTGGCTTTATCAAATTTACATCATCCATGCAATTTTCCTGCCAAGAAATCAAGTTTTTTATTATTTTTCTCCCACTGTTTACATCCTAGGAATAAAACCCATTGCCTTATCATTTTCTGTTCTCATTTTCTTTCTTGTGCTTTTTGGCATGCTTAAATTGCCTCCACTTCCCCACACAGTTAATAAACAATCTCCTACATAGATAAAGCCACTTAATGATCAAATATTTTATATTTACTGCCCACTGGAATATCAATCATTATCATTATCATTAACCAACTGCTCTGAAGTATGAACCAGTCTAGTGCATACTTGAGCAGGGAAAGCAGTTTCCAGTCCTGGGCAGTGGCCAGTGGCCAGATGAGCTCAGTGTAAAGGTGATTGACTACCAATGTAACAGCTATGAAGGAGTTGGTGTTTGCCTTTCTATTTGTGCCCGTAAGAAGTTGATATAAATCTAAGGGTTTACTCAGAACTTGGTTTAACTCATCACCAGAAAACACTGTCAATCGTTTTGAGTTGATTTATCTAATCTAAGATGATGGCCTAGCCCTTTTAACAAATTATTTACCAGTCAGATAAACTTACTATCTCCTGGAATAAGTAGGATGTCATCCACCATGGCTCATTATGAAATCTATTTGTATTAACTTATTAAGTAACCTAAATAAAATAAAAAACCCTGTGTTTTGTTTGTTGTTTATTTTTTTTTGTTTTATGTTGAGTTTACTTTAGTTACTGCTGTGAATCTCTCTAACGTGGGTAACTGAGATGAAAAAGTCTGCATTAAGTATTAGGCAAAACAAAACACTACACATTTTTCCCTCCTTTTCTCTCTCTCTCTCTCTCTCTCTCTCTCCCTCCTCTCTCTCCTATCCTCTATTTTTTTCTCTTTCTTCCTTTCCCTCTCCTCACCAGCCCCCTCTATTTCAATTCTGTAGCTTTCTTAAAAATAAACACACACACACACACACACACACACACACACACACACACACACACACACACTTTGTTATGGGAAGGAAGGAACTTATCTCCAGTATAAATCTTTGCATAGTGTTATGTTCTTGTTTTGCATAAAACCTTCTCTTCTAACTCAAGAGAGACCTACTGAGACTTAAACTAAGCACTGAGTCGGGTGATGAGAATCCTCACATTAGCAGGATCTGTTTGATGTGGACATCATATGAACAAAATATTGTAGCTATCCTTTCCATAACATTTCTATGTCAGATGTCTCATGTACATCTTATACCTTACTTTTCATATTGGCATTACTACTGAGAAAGTAACACTATGTAATGGAAAGCCTATGGATCAAAGTACCGGAAAGTTACTTATTTGATCTTGGGCAAGTCATGACTTCTGTTGATCTCATTAGGCACTTACGTTGAGTTTAATTGATTTGTCTATCTCATGGTGTTGTGGCTGAAGATCCAACAATAAAAAAAGGGACACATCAAATTATTTTGAAAAGATGTAGGTTATAAACAAATAAAAACACAAATGTAATATGGATTAAATATTTTAAATGATAAAAAGTATAAAGAATGACTGCTGAAAGAGATATATTTTTGGACTAATCAGCAATTTCAACCTCCATCCCATGTGTCTTCACTCTTACATACAAAGTTGTTTTTATTACATTTCAAAATTGAGACTATGCCCAGGATGGCAAACATATTTTCTACCTCATAGCACTTCAGTTGATTGCCAATAGCTTCTGGCTTCTGGGAATGTTGACTGAAAGATTCAGATGCCAAGTGTAAGCTCAAGGGGGTTGTGTCTGATACGATGGGCAAGGAGCATCAGGATGTGTTGAGCATGTGCTGATATCTGAGTACCCTTGTCCAATACATGGGCACTGAAATCAGTATAATAGCATGAAGCCCTCATTTTTAAATTTTCCCTAGTTTTTATCATCTACTGTATGATCAATTTTAGAGAGAAGTCCAAAAGGCTATTTTGATTATCTATTTTAGCGGTTGAGTTACTGAGTAATGGAATGAACTCCTCCCCACAATTTGAGGGATGAAAGTCATTCAGTCATGCATTTATTATGTAAATATTGAGCACTCTCTGTATACGCAGAACTCAGACTAGATATTAGGAAAGTTGTTGTAATAAACCTGCAAAGGGAGAATAAACTCAACATAAACTTTTTCAGATGTCAACGACTAAGAGATTATGCAAAAGTTAATAACTTAGCCCTAACCAGTTTGGCGCAGTGGATAGAGCATCGGCCTGTGGACTGAAGGGTCCCAGATTCGAGTCCAGTCAAGGGCATGTACCTAGGTTGCTGGCACATCCCCAGAGTGGATGTGCAGGAGGCAGCACATGATGTTTCTCTCTCATGGATGTTTCTAACTCTCTCTCCCTCTCCTTCTCCCTCTCTGTAAAAAATCAATAAAATATATTTTTAAAAAAGTTAGTAACTTACATGAGGCTTCCTTAGGAAAGCATAGCAGGTCTCCCAGCTGGTATGAAGTAGCTTAAACAAGCAAGAAAATAAGACTGGTTTGGAGATTGTATTACAATGATCGGGGCAGGACCTGATTGAAGGTGTTTTTGTGTGTGCAGAACTTAAGTTTCCTGTCAGAAGAAAAGGAAGGAGTACCTGATCTTTCTTATTTCTTTGCCCAGAAGTAGGGTAGAATGAAGAAGAGAGAAAAATGAAGTTTATAAGCTGCAGGTAATAAAACATCAAAAAATGGATTCAGCCCTAACCAGTTTGGCTCAATAGATAGAGCGTCGACCTGCGGATCAAGAGTCCTGGGTTTGATTCCGGTCAAGGGCATGTACCTTGGTTGCAGGCACATCCCCAGTAGGAGGTGTGCAGGAGGCAGCTGATTGATTTTTCTCTCTCATCGATGTTTCTAACTCTCTATCCCTCTCCCTTCCCCTCTGTAAAAAATCAATAAAAATATATATTTTAAAAAATGGACTCAAACTCTAATTATTTTTTAAGTATTTTTATTGATTTCAGAGAGGAAGGGAGAGGGAGAGAGAGATAGAAACATCAATGATGAGGGAATCATTGATCAGCTTTCTCCTGCATGTTTCACACTGGGGATTGAGCCTGCAACCCTGGTTCATAGGTCAATGCTCAACCACTAAGCCATGCTGGCTGGGCTCAGACTAATTAAACAGGACTTTAAATCTTATGGCTAAGAAGACTTAACATGTAATTATCATTGTCAATCACAATGAAAATTTAAATAACACAAAAAGCCCATTTAATGTCAACTACTCATAATTTGATTATCAAAACATTTTTCAGATAATAGCCAATATAAGGACTTTGAAGATGGCCAATTGTGAACTGGACTGGTCAGGAAGTGTTTAGAAAGTAAGTAAATTAGACAGGACTTGAAACATGATTAGGATTTGACTAGGTCAAAAGGACAGAGGACTATTGTTCAGGCAAAATGCCATTCTCAGTGTCCACTAAAGTATATTCATTTTGCTCATTTTTAAAGATCTAAGTATATACGCATATCCTATATAATAAAGAGGTAATATGCAAATTGACCATCAATCCAGCACACAGATGGCCAACCCCCGTGTGAACACAAGATGGCTGCCACAAGATGGCCAGCAGGGGAGAGCAGTTGTAGGTGATCAGGCCAGCAGGCAAGGGCAGTTTGGAGGGACCAGGCCTGCAAGGGAGGGCATCTGGGGGAGATCAGGCTGCAGGGGAGGACAGATGGGGGAGACCCAGGACTGCAGGGAAGAGCAGTTGGGGGGGACCAGGCCTACAGGGGAGGGCAGTTGGGGGCAACCAGGCCTGTAGGGGAGGAGAGTTGGGGTCAACTAGGACTGCAGGAGAGGGCAGTTGGGGGGAACCAAGCCTGCAGGGGAGGGCAGTTAGGGGACGGGAGCAGTCAGGCATTGATCAGGCTGGCAGGGGAGTGGTTAGGGGGTGATCAGGCTGGCAGGAAGAAGTAGTTAGGGGCAATCAGGAAGGCAAGCAGGCAAATGGTTGGGAGGCAGCAGTCCAGTGGGATCAGGCCTAAATGGGCAGTCAGACATCCCTCGAGGGGCCCCAGATTGGAGAGGATGCAGACTGGGCTGAGGGACATCCCCCCCCCTCACCCCCATGCACAAATTTCATGAACCGGGCCTCTAGTACACATATAAAAATAATCAGCTTTGAACAAAGTTTATGATAGAATATATGTCCCATTGTGCATGGAATGTTCAGACAGAGACAAAAATATATTTTAACTTGTGAATTGAGTGTTTATTATTTTTATGATTGCTTTTCTTTTCTCTTCATTCATTTTCCCTTTGTTCATTTGTTTGGTGATTCCCGCAGATAGGTGGGAAGGTAGGTAGGCATAGATGTCCAAACCATAAAGCAGCTTTCCCTGGGGTCACAGCAAATCACTGCATAAATCAACATATATGAGAATTTCACAGTCTCTCAGCCTCAGGAGGACTTTTGAAAACTGACATGCTGGAGCTTTTCAAGTCTCCTTTGTGTCATTGGTAGGGTATTCTCAGCATTACTCCCTCACTACTGCCGACAGGATTGTTAGGAAACTTCAGATGGCGGCTTTCACCTTTGAAACTTTTAGATATGTTTCTACCCATAGCTTTGTTTTTGAAACTTGACTGCCACATGCAGCCTTAAAACTGGATTTCCAGAGCCCAGGGATAGTGCACACCCAGCTGGCCCAAGATGAAGGAGATTTTGCTGAAGAAATCTCCTGGTAGGCTCCCCCTACCCTGATATGAAGATTTGGAAAGGACTCAAAGTTCTTCCTCTTCTCTCAAAAACCAGGCTCAGAAGGCCTTGAACAATTTGTAAAACACAAGAGGAATCAAGATAAAAAAATCTCTGTGCCCTCTGGCAGTGTTTTATGCATGCAGACTGAATTTCAGGGGGCATTCTATAGTTCCATGGAGGAGTTGAGTTATGAGATGCTTCCTTGCTTTTGTGTGTTTGGGTATTTGTATGTTATTTTGTTTTCATTTTGAGAGAGAAGCAATTCTGTTATTTAGGTATTAAACTGAGAAAACTGTATTTAAAAATTTTAATTTAGTGTAGTTCAGCAGATGTCATCAGTGGGATAGTGTGGCCAAATTAGTAGTTGTGTTCAAGGAGTAAGCAGGATTCAAAGATATAATTGGTTTAGAACCTGTTGATGAGAAAGTGCTTTATTTCTCCAGTGAGAAACCTTACTTTTGGGGACTGGCAGTGCTTCCATTCATTTCCCTTTACCTGAAAGATTGGCTATGGGCTTGTTAAAGGTCATTCAACATACATCTATTGTCACTTATTATTCGCACTTACAAATTGAATAAAATGTTGTTTTTTGTCTTTAGGAAGCTCCAATCAGGTGTGGAAATGGATATATGAATAGTAATTCTAAATTGTTTGATGCATACAATGAGAAATCTGAGTTGGTGTGTATTTGGAGAGAGGAAAGAGAGTGTAGGAAGAAAGAAAATTTATGAAACTGATGTGTCATTCACATAGCTCAGGCAGAGAAATTATTGCTCAAAAAGTCACAAACAATGGTATTGCTCCATATGTTTTATTGATAAGGCAGATACACAGACACCCCACACAATGTTTTTAAACAATGAATAATTAACTGAAAGTAGTCATGTTCAAAAATACTAATGAATTTCTGCCGCATGTTATTATTTTAAAGTCCATCTCAAAGACCTAATATGACAATGCAGTTATTGGTACTTTTGTTTCGTAAATAAATAACTGGATACAATCACAAATTATGTTAAGGATAGGATATTTTGATCTCCAGTGCCCTGACTTTTAGTTAATACTCTTTTAAAACAACTTTGCTTCAGCCAGGAAAGATTTTATTGGATTAGAGATAAAAGAAGGGCCAAGATGGAAAATACCGATATGAGTCAGAGTCTGCTTAAAGAGATATACATTTGGGTAATTTGATTAAGCAGGGAATTTAGAAAAAAAAAATTGCCTAATCTTGACATCCTAATGATGAGCACATCAGAAATAGTTTCTAATCAAATGATAAAATATACGAAGTACAAATAAGCAAATGACATAATAAAATATAAAATAGTAATATGCTATCAAGCAAATTATAGGATCATACATTGTGAGTATCTGATAAAGAGATCCAGTGGAGAGGAGATTTGCAATGAGACACAAGGGAGAAATTTTTAAAGGAAAAATAAATGGACAAAGGAGCTAACACAGAGGTAGGAGTGCTATTTCTTCTCAGAATCAGCAAGAATGGAAAGGCACATATGCTAAGATTTTAAGTGGAAAATATGGCAATGAAACTCATTTTGGATGGTATAAATAGCCTCAGAAAGTTTAGATGAGATATATAACAGTAAATGTTTCAAAGATGAATTAGAAGACTGAAAAGATTAGAGAAAGTTTGGAATATGTAATGTGAGGAATGTAACTAAAAGAAATGAATAAAATGATTGAGAAGTAGATGGATTCAGTTAGTGTATTGGGTATCTACAATTATACCAGACCAGAAGCAGACTATATGAGAATGGGATATAAATGTCCTGGTTTGGAGCATTGTTTTGGACTTAATGTAAAAAATATTGCCTGGTGGTAAGAATGATGATAGGGAAATGAATAGATTTCTAAGAAGCAAATCTCAGCTATAAGATGAAAGTAACTTAGTTGTGATGAGGGAAAAGAAATTGTGATTTTGTTTTTTAGAGGTAAAGACAATAGAAGTTTAGGAATGAAAGTAATGAGTATCCTATCTAATAAAGAGGGAATATTCTAATCGACTGCCATACCCTCAAAGATGGCGGCGCCCATAGCCACAAGATGGCAACCCCCAATCCCCTCAGCTCCACTGGGACAGCAGGTGTGTGGCATGGCCAGGCCTGCCCCCAGACGGGTCCAGCCGCTCCACGTGCCTGCCTCCAGAGTCCCCCAGTCTCTTCACCCCCCCAACTGCCCAGGACCAGCCTGAGACTCAGGCAAGACTCAGATGGCAGCTGCCCAACCGCCCAGGGCCACCTGAAGTTCAGGTAACCAGGGCTGGCCAAGGCTTACGCTGCCGGCAGTAGCAGTAGCAGAGGTGTGATGGGGGTGTCGTCTTCCCCTGATCGCCGGGTCACCTCCCGCCCCTGAGGGCTCCCAGACTGTGAGAGGGAGCAGGCCAGGCTGAGGGATCCCCCCATCCAGTGCATGAATTTGCATGCACTGGGCCTCTAGTATGTTATAATAATGTTAAAATTGTAATAAAGGCACTGGGTAATATAGCCCAGACAAAATGTCAGTAGAATGTAGGTGGAAAAATATCTTAGAAATATGAGGAAAATTGGTAGAACCATAATCATACTGAAAAGTTTAATCCACTTCTATAAGAACTTAAAACACTAAGGAGACAGAACATAAATGTGTGTATATATAATTTTAATTGCAGAACCGATGCACTCACTCTATTAGCTACAACTGCTTTGTAGTCAGAAAATACATAAAGACATTATTTTTGTGCATAAGATTTATAATCGACATTATATTTGGTTAAATTGGAAATTTCAATGCATTCCTTTTTTATTATTATTAAAAACATTCTTTAAGGTAGAAAACTGATAGTCTGAATGCTCAGACCACAATGTTTCATGATAGAAATGAGTTAGACTAATAAAATAAAAAGTATATCTGATTAATAAAACTTGTTTGTTTAAAAGACAATTAACTATAATATGAATATGAAACATTTATGTATATATAATGTGTGTGATTAGAAATAGGATCTATCTATGTATTTAATTACAAAAGATTATATGAGATTTTTTATTAATAAATTTGAATTTATAGTTACAGATTTTTCTATAAAAATATAAATGGTTAAGTAGCCTTAAGAAGAGATAAGAAACCTAAATACTTTTTAAAAAAATAAGTATATAAAAGTTTTATTAAATAATTGGCATATTTTTTTAATTATCAAATTTATGTATTTAGGTTTATGTATTTAGTAATCTGTATTACTAAAAGGGATTATTAATAGATCAGCTGCCTCCTGCACGCCCCCTACTGGGGATGTGCCTGCAACCCAGGTACATGCCCTTGACCAGAATCGAACCTGGGACCCCTCAGTCTGCAGGCTGACGCTCTATCCACTGAGCCAAATCTGTTAGGGCTGCAGTCTCTATCTTTCTATGGCTGCTGTGGTTGGCTGGGATGCATGTTTTTCTCCCACTGGTGACTCAGACATGTTGCTCATCAGACATTAGCACAGTTATAGACACTGGTTAGTATGTCTCCAACACTTGTTGATCAGAAGCAGAACTAGAAACAAATCATAAAAGACAAGATGCAAAGGGATCAGAGTGGGAGAAAGAAGGTTGATTAGCAGTCACTTTACCACTGTGGTCCTACAGTCTCCAGAGTTTTTGTAAATGGAGACAGGGGGACAGAAAGAGTCCGTGGGTATGGTGAGTTTGCTACTCCTTAGGTGTCAGCACAGTGCGGTGGCAAAATAAACATTTGAATCACCATTAGAAAGTTGTTGTTTTTTTCATCCTCATACTAGGGTATTTTTCCATTGATTTTTAGAGAGAGTGGAAGAGCGAGGGAAAGAGAGAAATATCAATGTGAGAGAAACACATTGATTGGTT
Organism: Corynorhinus townsendii; assembly: GCA_026230045.1. Taxonomy (NCBI): domain Eukaryota; kingdom Metazoa; phylum Chordata; class Mammalia; order Chiroptera; family Vespertilionidae; genus Corynorhinus; species Corynorhinus townsendii. The sequence continues at coordinate 16,052,422 of JAPDVU010000007.1, forward strand.
GGCACCTGCATGAGCCCCGACCAGGGACCAGGCCAGGGAGGAGCCTGCAACCGAGGTATCTGCCCTTGACCAGATAGAACCTGGGACCCTTTGGTCTACAGACCAAAACTCTACTGAGCAAAACCAGCTAGGGTGAAACTTTTATTGGTTGATTTAAAATATATTCATTAAGCACCCATTATACACGTCATTCTTTGCTATTAATTCATGAGATACTCATGCTTCTTGCTCTTCTGAAAGGTTACTGATAAGGGGAAATAGACTTGTAAACAATTAAAATGTTGTTCTGGTACTGACTGCTATGTGAAAGGCCAACTAATGCTTGGACACATTTTAGGTCATGAGATTCCTGAGAGGGTGTTTAAATTTTCCAACCTCGTATTTTCTTCTGCAGAATGGAAATAATAGTATTTGCTGAGTGAAATCTAGTGTGGTCCTGATAAGATAGTATATGTGAAAGCATATTTAAAGCAAGTAGCATCTGTATTACTAAAAGGGATTATTATTAGTGGTATTATTTTCCAAAGATAAATATGCCTGGAGATTATAAACTGATATATGAAACTCATGTGGTAATAGTATTTTTAATTCTTTTTATTTAGGAAATAAAGTAACTACTATTAGCATTGTACTATCAACATGGAATCATTAGAAGATAATTATAAAAATAAAGCATTTTTGAGCAATCTACATGTGTTTAACAAATATTAAGATAAATGAATGGTTTCTTTGTGCTCCAGTGGCAATTTTTGGAATTATTATTTTAATTTATTTTTGTCTTAAATTTTGGTTATCCAAGAGGTAATTAATGTTTTCATGAAGATAAGGGGCTAGAGGATGAGAGTAGAATTTAGACTAATTGCCAGCAAATATGTCTATGTAGTTCAAAAGAATTAAAAACAGTTTTAAGAAACCCTCATTCTTGTCATCTAGCACTAATTGGTAGAAAACAATCCACATATGTAAATGAAATTAGAAACCCCTGGGAGAAAATGTCAAGGCTAAAATGAAAGCAAACTGCATCGCAAACATTACTTACATTAAGATATCAAATAAAGGAAAACCATACAAAGAAATGAAGCCACAGGAGCAAAAAGAAAAATTTTGATTTCCATTTCCATGTTCAAACTCCTTTTACTTTGATGCAAATCTGAACACCTAACATTTGACCCTTCAGAATTTGCTAATTTCTCCTTTTCCATTAGTTTAATTGACTGTATCTTAAAAGGAAACATAATTTTTGTAAATATTTTGATGAAAATAATAGTCTCATTATATAATTCTATGAATATCTTGAGAGTGTCCTCCAATGAGAAACTGTTTAGTGAGAACACATGGCAGAAAAGGATGATATACTATTTATTGTCCAAAGGAATATTTGATTTTATTTATTTATTTTAATTTGACCTTTACTGTTGAGAGTAGTATTACAAATGTTCTCCTTTTCCCCCTAATTGCCCCCTCCACCCTGCTCCCATTCCGCTCCCCCCAATGCCTTCACCACTCTATTGTCTATCCATGGGTAATGCATATTTGAATATTTTTCAAAGGAATATTTAGAATATACATTTGAGCAAATTTTAAGCCATAAAATTCTAAAATTTGGAGATACTGTAAAACTGTCCCCCCAGAAACTGATTCATTTTTTTGTCCTTAAAGAGTATAAAAAGCCTAAGCCTTGCCTGATGACAAGGGGGATGGGCTCTTCTGTGATTTTATCACCTGCTGATTAAAGCATATTCCTAAAATACCCTATATAAAAAAAACCTAATGTGCAAATCGAACAAACAGCCAAATGACCAGTCGCTATGATGCCCACTGACCACCAGGGGGCAGATGCTCAATGCAGGAGATGCCCCCTGGTGGTCAGTGCGCTCCCACAGGGAGAGTTCTGATCAGCCAGGCTCACGGCTGGCAAGCGCAGCGGTCATGGTAGGGAGTGGGCCTAAGCCAGCAAGCAGACATCCCCTGAGGGGTCCCTGACTATGAGAGGGCACAGGCTGGGCTGAGGAACCCCTGCCCCCAGTACATGAATGTCATGCACCAGGACTCTAGTTATTGTATTAAAATAAAACTAGAGGCCTGATGCACTAAATTCATGCAAGTGTAGGCCTTCCTTCCCCCAGCTGCCTGAACCACCTTCCCTCTAGCATATGGGACCTGGGCTTCCCTCAGGCCACTGGCAGGCACCCGGGACCCAGGATTCCCCTACAACCCCAGCTTTATTGGAAGTCTCATCCAGTCTAATTAGCATCTTATGCTTGCTTTTATTATTACAGATAACATCTCACACCTATGTATTATTTTGTACAACAGAACACCCTCCTTTTGTGCATGTTATATTTTTTATTTTCGAAAGTATTTCCAAGCCTTAAGAAAAACAATGAAATTCACAAATTTAAAGTTAATTTCCACAAACAAAATCAAGAAAATATAATAGGCACTGCACTAATATTATTGCTTTTCTACACTTGAGGTTTTGTTTATAAATTTATTTATCCTTTTAGCTATTTTTTTCCTCATCCTTTTATAAATCTGCACTTTTCTAAAGAAAATGTTTATTATTAATACCAGTTCATCAAGAAATTTTATTATAAACCTTTTCCCAATTCTATCTTAAAATAAATGCCTTTTCTTCCATTAAAATGAATATATGCAAATTATTAAAATCTTGGAAATATAGAAAGGATATAATGAAGAAAAACATCCTCTTTCTCACCACAGATTACCACTGGAGGATAATTACATTTAAAATGTGTATTGGTGTATTTATTCTAGGAATTTTTTCTATGCATGTTTGAACACTGGTTAATACAATGTTGGACATTAACAATTCTCTACAAATTATGTTTATTTGTCTTATAAAAGTTGTCCAATATTTTTATCAAATTTTAAATACAACATAAAAAAATATAGGGTGAAAAGAAGCTGTTAAGTGTTTTCCTCTCCCACCCCTCCCAATTTTACTTCTACACTGAAGAATATATTTAACAAGCCTAAATAGGTACGTATGAATTTGGTGTCTATCTGGTATAAGGGCATTCCTTTGTTTAAAATATACCTTTTAACATTTTTGAATCCATTATGTCTATTCCTCATTCATTTATCAAAGGCCCTGGTTATAAAACTGTGTACTATGATGCTCAGGGTGCAACAACTAGCTCACAGGGACACCTCAGTTATTTTAAAGTTTTGAGAGAAACACAGTATCATCTGTTAAACCCTACCAATTTGAGGTAGTTCATAGTTTGAACATGATTTCACATATATATCTTTGTAAAACTGAGTTTTGGGAGAGATATTGTGATAAAAAGCAAATATTGCATTACAACTATGATTCCACTGATAATAAGAGCGGTGGTATTAGTATCAGTGGGGTACCCCTCTGTGATGCCATTTATCATTGGTGGAAGTGGAGTTTTTGGGGTGCTGTGGGAATGAGAACTTCCTGAGGCCCCCATGTGAGGATGTGGTAACGTGGAAAGCTTTAGTGATGATGTAAATTTTAGGGGATTCCCTTCCAATATTCCATCTTCCTCCATCTCACCATGGAAAAAGTCCAATCTTGTCTTCAGTGAGGCTTGGATTAAGACCAATGCCATATTAAAGCACAGTCCAGTCCAGCGTCCTGTGTGTGGAGAACACATGGTCATGGTCCACTTGGCTTCTAAGGCCACAAGGCAGGCATGTGCATGGAGTGAGTGCAGAACACAGATGAGAGGAGCAGGTGGGCAAAAACGAAGCAAGAGAGCGTTCTTTGGGGATTATAACTAGGATCCTAACCAATTAACCCTTCATGGTTTCCGTTCTTGCATGGCTGCATCCCTCTAACCAATTATTCCCCCCCCCCCCCAGGTTAGACTGAGAGGCAGGTAGCTTCCTTATGTCACCTAAAAACATATGTGCCCATCTCCCTCTTTGTTTGAACGCTTCTTCGAGTGATTTGCAGGAAATGGTACCCCAACCAGGGTCTGGGATCAAACCCACGATTTAGGCATATTCCCTGAATGGAAGTTGTACCCATGGCCTTTTAGTGTAATGGGACTACACTCCTACCAGCTGAGCCACACTGGCCAGGGCTGAATCTTATTTCTTAAACAGAACTACTAGGTATATATTTTGGTAAAAGTACTGTTAAAATTACTTAGACAATAAGGTTTCATTACTGGGAAAAATTGGAAACTCATGGCCTAGAGCATATATTCAAGTAATATTTTTAAAATTATTAATGGGTGATAATTATTTAAGCCTTTATACATATAAATTGCATCTTTAATCTCTTTACTTATTCAAGATAATTAAGCTGGACATAAAAATTTCTCTCTCACCCTAGCTGGTTTGGCTCAGTGGATGAAGCTTCAGCCTGATGACTGAAGGGTCCTGGTTTTGATTCTGATCAAGGGCACGTGCATGGATTGCAGGCTTGATTCCCAATGGGGGTTGGGCAGGAGGCAGCCAATCAATGGTTCTCTCTTATCATTGATGTTTCTGTCTCTCTCCCTCTTCCTTACTCTCTGAGATAAATAAAAATATTAAAAACAATTTCTCTCTCAAACACTATAGATTAATTTCCCTATTTAAAAACACTGAGTGAAGAGGTGCATTCATTAGTCAAAAGTATATTTACTTTGAAAAATTGTTTAGCGTTAGTGAAACAAATGTTTAATATGAAGAAAAATTCACAGAATGGAGACTGTAAATTATCTCAATTAATTCCAGTATTAAGATTTTTCTATAAGATCAGCATTATTAGCATTGAATTTATGAATCCACTGAAATAGTGTATATTTGTGTATGATGTACGTTTTTCTTGAAAGGAGCACAGCTTTCATTAGTTTTCCAGTTGAGCTCTGTCATCAACTAGATGACAGAGCTCACCTTCCACTACCATATTTTCCCCCACCAAGTTCTATAGTTTTGCAGATGCTAAGTCAACAGGTATACATTTTACTTTATCAGAACCATCATATTTTGAACAAACTCTATTTTATTTCTGCATTTCCTTTATTGAAACTTTGTGATAAATAAACTGAACAAAAGACATGTAATTGTTTTTTCAATCCTCTCATTTTCTTGTTGAGTCAGAGTAAATATAAAGTAACATAAAATATATTTCTGGTATTGTTTTTCTTTGTATGTGACAAGGTAAGGAGCAATCTGGAAAATGAATGTTTTTGACCAAAGTATTCAGTAGATATGACCACAGATGAGAAGCTTGAAAAAGAATCACAAAGAATAAGGATCCTATAGAACCAGCTTGTTATAGGAAAAGCAATTTGCTATTCTCCACCTTGGTCTCTAAAACCAGTTGCTGGTCCTGAGTAACTTCTAAAGACTTTGTGGTTCTGGCAAAGTCTATGCTGCTAAAACTCAGCAAGCTGAATCATTGATATTCATTTAAATTGCTCATTTGGACTCCCAAGAGCCTATACTTCAGTTTCATTTTGACTTTCAGGCATCACTGAACCAAAAATAAAAAAGCAAAGAACAGCCAAAACCATAGCATCTCATTTCTTGTTGAAACTGAATTTGGGAATTTGCAAGAGCAATGATCTTGACAGAAAGAAATGCCCAATATTATTGAGAATTCTTGTAACAGCCAAGTACCATTTCAGGATTGGAGCCTGATGATTTGCTTGATAAAATAGTAAAGAAACCAAGTAAATATCAGGTGATTATCACCTGGTTTGGGGTTTTGTTACAAACATTTTGCAGAGCTTTGACTGTGATATGCATTAGTCATGCTACTGGAGCAGAAAATCAATGAAAGAGGTTCCAAAAATAAAATATTCTTTTGGAATGTTGCTCTGAACTAATTAGCAATGAGTCATTTAAAAGGACTTACCTATCATTAGGGGAGCAAACAAGTATTTACCAAAACCAGTTTTCTGACAAAACATTTCTTGTGATTGAGGAGGGAAAGAAATTAAAAACTTTGATTCACAAAGTGACTTTTATTTTGACAATAAATAACACAGAAGTCACATTGTGAAATGAGAAACTTAATCATTTTCTGTCATGTTATTTGTCAAAATATAGAGGAAAAATGATAACTCATAAAGAAAAGATAACTTTATTTTTTGCCATTTGAAAGATATAAGAAATAAAGAAAAAATTTCATATGTTGATGACTTGGATCACATATGGGCAGGATGAAAACAGATCACAGTTGCTTTTGAATTTTGTATGAAGTTAAATTTTTAATTTCCTAAGCTCTCCAAGTAGATAAAAATATTTTAATTAAATAAATCATGTATACTCCATTTTAAGAGTAAAGTTTAGTATCATAAATATCTACTCTCCACATGGAGTAAGATTTGTATCTCCATTTGTGTGTGTGTGTGTGTGTGTGTGTGTGTGTGTGTGTATTTGAATTTAGCATTAAACACTACTTTAAATAACGTTCAAATCAGTTATAAATACATAACTTCCCTTGATTTTTTCCATTTTAGGAAATTATCTTTAAAATGTTGAAATTTTATAAGTCTTAGAACCATTTAAAATTGACACAACTTATTCACCTCTAAACTATCAATACTAATAAAAGGGTAATAAGCTAATTAGACTGGACATCTACCAGATGACCTTCCAGACATCCTTTTGGACAAAGCCATGGTGGCAGGGTGAGGCAGAGGCAGAGGCAATTAGGGGCGATCAGGCCAGCAGGGGAGAGCAGTTAGGAGAATCAGGCTGACAGGGGAGAGCAGTTAGGGGGATCAGGCTGGCAGGGAAGAGCAGTTAGGGAAATCAGGCCAGCAGGCAGAGGTAGTTAGGGGCGATCAGGCAGGCAGGCAGGTGAGCAGTTAGGAGCCAGTGGTCCCAGATTATGAGAGGGATATCCAACTGCCAGTTTAGGCCCAATAAACCAGCAGTAGGACATCCCCCAAGGGGTCCCGATTGGAGAGGGTGCAGGCCAGGCTGAGGGACACCCCTGCCTGTGCATGAATTTCATGCACCAGGCCTCTAGTTCCACTAATAAAAGGCATGAGCACACAGATTTACAAATTTTCTGATTGTTTTATTTAAACATAATTCAAATTGAAATGTACTGTATACTTATAATCAAAGAATAGTGGTGCTTCTAATATTCTGAGAATTTGCAAGTTCTCAAAACAAAATGACAACAACTGTCAAGCAAACTGAGAGATAAATATCTACCAGTTATTTCTTTCAGTTGTTCTAACCCTCTGTATTCCCCACCAGGTCACCTCTAAGACAGATGAAAAAATAAACAGCTTAACTTGCATCCCTCTCTGCATCTATCTTCTCCAATTTTCCTTCTCTCCTTCTCTCATGCCTATATTTCTCCAGAGAGGCTTCTGTTTGGATTCTTCATTCCAGATACTTGTAGCCTGAATTTATTGACTCCATCAAGCCTGTCTCCACCATCACACTCAATCTCACACATCCATAGCCTACCTGTACGTGCACATCTATCTGAACGGCCTGGGTGGAGGGGCATTTTTAAAAGACTGAGAGACAGAAAATGGACTCAGAGCAGCTGGGGCAGGTGGACAACCAAGCACAGTGTAAAGGGGTAGACAGTAGAGAAAATACCGAATTGTGAAGATATTTCTGATAAAAGAGGTATAGTTTGAAACTTAGAAATTGTCAGAGACACTTATCAGATCTGAATATCAGGCAAGCGTTGTATTGAGAATTATTTCATTTAAAAATAAGTAGGACACTTGGTAATAACCAAAGACATCCACTTGCTAATTTAAAGTATAGAAATAAAAAATAAATAAAAAATACCCACAAGCATATTACTAAAGATTTAGGGGACCACATGAGAATTGCCAAATTTGATCTCATATATATTTTAAGTATTTTCCTTATGTGCTAAAACCCCACAATGAGAAGGGCCACCGATTTGATTGGGTACATTTAGTGGAGTCTATTTTGCAAATCAGCTTTTATTAAAATGAAAGACAATTTTTAGAAATGTATTTAAAACATAATTTTAAAAGAACTCTAATCCTGAGATATGATAAATTAAGAAGTTGCTATCCAATTTAATATAACAAAATGCAGCAAAGAATCAGCACGTGTGAAGGGGAAAGCAAAAAGAATAATGTTATTATAAGCAAAGGAGAGATGAATATATGAAACACAAATTGTATCAGATGAAGGGTTGCAAAATGAACTGAGGAAATAAAATACTATATGAAGTGTACTTTATTTTTGATTCATCCTTTGATATAGGATTTTATAAAAGCTTGCTTGCAAATTAGTTTAAAGCTATTTAGGAGTTTTTAAAAAATGTAATTTCAACCAATAATTGACTGAGAAAGAAAAGAAAGACTAATGACAAAAGGCAATGTATGCATTTGGGAAGGATGCCAATGTTAAATTCTGCCTTAGTTAATATTTTAATACATGTTAGAAATACATGAGATTGTGGACTATTTTATTTTTTAATATATTTTATTGTTGTTTTTTTTTACAGAGAGGAAGGGGGAGAGAGAGAGAGTTAGAAACATTGATGAGAGAGAAACATCGATCAGCCGCCTCCTGCACACCCCTCACTGGGGATGTGCCCACAACCCAGGTACATGCCCTTGACCGGAATCGAACCCGGGACCTTTCAGTCCGCAGGCTGATGCTCTATCCACTGAGCCAAACTAGTTTCGGCGAGATTGTAGACTATTTTATTTTTTAATTTAATTTTATTTTTATTGTTTTAAGTATTACAAATAGTAGTACATATGTCTCCTTTTTTTTTTCCCCCCTTTGATCTCCCCCCGACCTCCCCTACCCCCCAGGACATGCCTTCACCTGCCCACCCTCCCCCCCCCCCCCGCCCCAGTGTCTTATATCCATTGGTACGCATGCATATAAGCACAACCAATGGATTGTAGACTATTTTAAATTGAGGTGATTCTAATCCCATGGAGACTAGGTAAATCTTGGCTCACAAATTTGAGCTTTCATTTCAGCTTTCTTTCTTCATTTCTGTGACTTCGTTCACACTGGCTATGCCTAGGATAGAGGACAGGCAATGCTACATGGAAGAAGGAACTCAGGAAACTAAGGTTAGCATATATGAATTCCTTCAGGAACTCATTTCCTTGTTCGTTTGTAATCTAACAAATCACTGAGATCATCAGGATCACTATTTTTGTGTGTAAAATGGTAGGGACAATATCTTTCTTACAAGAAAATCTCGTTTTAAGGGTAATATAATTAAATAAATGCCTAGGTCCATTTCTAAAAATTCTATCAAGAAAAGAGTAACACTGGTCAATAAATATTAGTTTCTTCTCTTTTTAAAGTATGCGGTCCATCAGGATCGTTTTTAAGATAGGGAAACCACAACTTGGAAATAAAGACAACTGTTCACGTAAACATGCACAGCTGGTTACAGAGTCAAGTCTGCTGGACATAAACCATCCACATGTGTAAGCCAGCAATGTTTCCAACTTACCATTCAATCTTTTGCTTTTGCTTCCTTTCTTCCCTGTCTCCAAACTGTGTCCTCCAAAAGCTCACAGTGATAAAAGCATTGTGTTTTCTTCACCTTAGTCACCTTTCAGAGCCACAGCTTTGTACAACCTCTGCTTACAAGCCATGTCTACTTGAATTTTCTAAGGTCAAAATCATTGTCAGAAAATGTCCTAGATATCTTTCCTTGATTATCTCCCCGAACGTCTGTCCTTGTGTTTATTAACTTTTTTTTTAAGCTAGAAGCAAATCCTTACAGTTGCAAATTCCCCTCTTTTTTCTTCTCCTTTTTTTTTTTTTTAATCCTCACCAGAGGCTATTTTTCCACTTGTTTATTTTATAGAGAGTGGAAGAGAGAGGGAGAGACAGAGAGAAACATCAATATGAGAAATATATCGATTGGTTGCCTCCTGCATGAGCCCTTCCCAGGGCTTGGGCTGGGAAGGAGCCTGCAACCCAGGTATGTGCCCTTGACTTGAATCCAACCTGGGACCCTTTGGTCCACAGTCTGACTCTCTATTTACTGAGCCAAACCAGCGAGGGTATACTTTCCTTTTTTATTAAAGCATTTTTATGAGAAAATCACATTCTATTTTTCTACATTTTTTCCTTTCTTACATTTTCACAACCACCACTGAATTCTAACCTGATCACATATTCACTTTTAGTGGAAATATTTTGATATTTTAATTGATATGTTTTTCACTGTCAATAATTTCTTTTCAAGTACAGCTTTTCTTCCTAATAGCTCCATCTTTTTAAACAAATGTTATTATCAAATTATATAGGAAAGGCAGGCCACAAAAGAACATTATAAAAATAAATACCAAGAAAGTTAGTATATGTCTATTATGCTTTAAAACCAAACTTCTAAGGACAAATACTAGATTTTAAAGAACATTTGCTAAGCACACTTATTTCATTTTTTCTGACCTAAAGAAATATACTGATTTTTCTGGAGTAGTTTCAAATATAAGAGATTCAAATACAAGAGAAATAGAGTTTTGCTTTCAGTATGGTGGTATCAGCTTTTAACAGACCACAGAGGACAACTATAAACTCTGAACAATCTATTAAAAATGTTACCCGATGACTCTGGAAAATGAGAAAAAACAACAACAACAATAATTTTGGCAATATATAAACTACACAGAGGAGGACAGCAGGAAGTGAGTTTTCCTTTGTTACAGCCTTAGTGTGAAGGCAAATCTCAGGCATTGAGGAGTATGGCTCAGGGTGGCTAAAACTCTCATAGATAACCTGTTCTCTTCATGGTTTAAAGAAACGGGGGACAGGGCCAAAGTTGACACAGCTACCAGAATGTTAAGGTTGGGAGAATATGTTAAAGGATGGAAGCAGAAAAGCAGTACCCCAAATCCTGTGTATCCCTTTGTCATGATTGAGCTAAGCACATTCAAAAAAACTTTCATATAATAGAAAAATTCAACTCGTACTTGGGTTACCCATTCTAGTTAAGGCAGATATTGCTGTTTTACTAACTCAGTTAATAACTCAGAAAAATTCTTTAAAAAGCATGTGTGTTTAGAAGAATTAGAACAGAATATAGAATTACAACTCAGTAGTCATAATATCCAGAATATAACCTAAAATTACTCAAAACATGAGCAACAGAAAAATTGGACTCACTCTCAAAAGGAAGAAAAGGGCACATTACTTAATAGGAAACAAGGATTAACCTGACTATGAATTTCTCATCTGAAATTATGGAGAACAGGAATACAATGAAACATTAATTATAAAGATCTGAAACAACAACAACAAAAACATATTAGTTAACCCTGAATTCTATATCCAGGGAAAATATCCTTAAAGAATAGAAGCACCTGCCTGGTGTAGCTCAGTGGTTGAACGTTGACCTATGAACCAGGATGTCACAGTTTGATTCATGTGGGAGGCAGCTGATCAATGATTCTCATCATTGATGTTTTTATCTCTTTCCCTCTCCCTTCCACTCTCTGAAATAAATAAAAACATACTGAAAAAGAAGAATAGAAGCAAGATGAAGATATTTTCAGATGAAAGAATACTAAGACAATTGGTGACAGGAGACTGACCCAGAGGAAATGCTACACACATACACACACACACACACACACACACACACACACACACACACACACACAAATCCTCAGTGTGAAGGAAAACAATACCAGAGGGAAAACTGGATCTTCAGAAAGAAATTTAAAAAATTGAGGGATACATATAGATAAATATATATAATAATATTGATTTCTATCAAATGTAAATGACTAAGGAAAAAATTACCATCTAGTGCTCTTTATGATGTATATAGAAACAATACATATGACATATATAGCACACACAATACAGGTGAGTATTAAGTGGAACTATATGTTTCTAAACTAAACTAAAATTTTCTACATTTTTTAAATTAAATATTTATTGTTCAGATTATTAGAGATGTTCCTCTTTTTCCCCCCCATAGATCCCCTCCACCCAGTTCCCACCCCACCCCATGCCCACTCAGTAGTCAAAATATCCAGAATATAACCTATGCCCTTACCCCCCACCACTGTCCTCATCCATAGGTATAAGATTTTTGTCCAATCTCTTCCTGCACCCCCCAGACCCCCTTCCCCCCGAGAATTGTCAGTCAACTCCCTTTATATGCCCCTGATTTTATTATATTCACCAGTTTATTCTGTTTATCAGATTTTTTATTCACTTGATTTTTAGATTCTCTTGTTGATAGATATGTATTTGTTGTCACTTTGTTGTTCATAATTTTTATCTTTACCTATTTCTTCTTCTTCCTCTTCTTAAAGAATACCCTTCAGCATTTCATATAATGCTGATTTGGTGGTGATGAACTCCTTTAGCTTTTTTTGTCTGTGAAGCTCTTTATCTGCCCTTCAATTCTAAATGATAGCTTTGCTGGGTAGAGTAATCTTGGTTGTAGGTTCTTACTATTCATCACTTTGAATATTTCTTGCCACTCCCTTCTGGCCTGCATCATTTCTGTTGAGAAATCAGCTGACAGTCATATGGGTACTCCCTTGTAGGTAACTATTTTTCTCTTGCTGCTTTTAATATTCTCTCTTGGTCTTTTACCCTTGGCATTTTAATTATGATGTGTCTTGGTGTGGTCCTCTTTGGATTCCTGTTGTTTGGGGTTATCTGTGCTTCCAGGACTTGTAAGTCTATTTCTTTCACCAGGTAAGTTTTCTGTCATTATTTCTTCAAATAGGTTTTCAATATCTTGCTCTCTCTTCTTCTGGCACCCCCATAATTCAGATGTTGGTATTTTTGAAGTTGTCCCAGAGGCTCCTTACACTATCTTCATATTTTTGGATTCTTTTTTCTTTTTGCTCTTCTGGTTGGGTGTTTCTTGCTTCCTCGTATTTTAAATCTTTGACTTGATTCTTGGGATCCTCTAGTCTACTGTTGAATTTTGTATATTATTCTTTATTTCCATCAGTGTATGTTTAATTTCTGACTGGTCCTTTCCCTTTTTTTTTTTTTTTTTGGGGGGGGGGCATTCTCACTAAGATCCTTGAAAGTCTCACTAAGGTCCTTGGATGTTTCTAGAAGATTTTTGTGTAACCTTATAACTGTGGTTTCGAACTCTATATCCAGTAGTTTGCTTTCCTCCATTTCTTTTATTTGTGACATGTTTCTTTGTCTCCATATTTTGGCTGCTTCCCTGTGTTGATAGAGTGGCCTTGTGTGCTAGGTGTCCTATAGGGACCAGTGGCTCAGCCTCCCCAATCACCTGAGGTCAACACTCTTGGTGTACCCCTTTGTGGGCTGAGTGCACAGTCTTGTTGTAGTTAAGCCTTAATTGTTGTTGATATCACTGGAAGGTATTGACCTTCAGACCAATTGGCTGTGAGGACCAGCTGTGTCTACAATGGAAGAACTGCTGTGGGGCAGGACTTGCTTCTGTGGGGTTTTGGTGCTTACTGAGTCTGCTCCTTGATGTGTCGCTTATGGATGTGAAGAATTGTAATCTGGTATGGTCTCACACTGACCACTGAGGTACACTGGCCCTTGGATCTCCATGGAGCTGCAAAGTTAGCCACTGCCTGAGGCCACCCAGCCAGAGCTACAAGGAGATCTGCAGATTCCTCCACTTTGTTTGGGTTTGGAAGTGCCCAGATGAGGCCCAGCTGTGAAGCAAGGTAGGCTGGTGCCATTGAGCTTTAGGCCTTCTTTTGGAAGCTTTGGAGCTCTCTGACCCAGCTGTAGTTTGTCATGTTAGGCTGCAAAAGGACAGGCCATTCATATGCAAAAGCCTCTGTGCACAGCTTGGGTGGGGTTGTAAATTGGGTGGGGAAAGGTCTCAGGGAATCACCAGGGAGGAGCAAACAGCAATGGGTGCCAGTCAGCCCTGCATAGAGTAGGTTCACGCATCTCCATATCTCCATGTCCCGCGCCCCCACACAGGAACAATGATCTCTGTGAGCACCTCTGAGAGAAAGGAGCCCTTGCATTCAGGCCTGATGCCAGACAATCCAGTTTCTCCCCATATTATCTGGGTCGCCAGAGTCTCACCTGGAACTGGAGTTCAGAGCAATCGGGAGCTTGTGTCTCCCTCCCAATTGAAAAAAACAATAGTGCATCCAATTGCCAGCCCATTTCGTGTGCGACTCCTTACCTCCTTACCTCCACACCTCTTACCAGTCTCAATGCACTTTTATCTTTCGTTCTAGTTGTAGAACTTCCACTCAGCGAGCCTTCCCGTGGTTCTGGATGATATCTGTTTTGTCCTTTAGCTGTAGTTTTGATGTTTGTGAGAGGCAGCAAGTACAGGTGTTTACTATGCTGCCATCTTGGTTCTCCAAACTTTCTACATTTTAAGTAAAATGGTGAAATGTTAAGGATGCATATCGCTATCTCTATTACTACCACTTAAAATAGTGAAAATGGAGCTAAAATGCAATAGATGCATTAAAATGGAATTATAAAAATATTAAAATTATCCGAAAGAGGGTAGGAGGGGAAGAACAAATAAGCAAAAACAACATAGGCAACACATAAAATACAAATAAAAACAATAGATAAATCCAGTCAGATTAATAATTACATTGAATGTTATAGATGAAACACTCCAACTTAAATTACAGCATTCTCAATATGGAGTGGAAAAAAAGAAATGCTTCTTAGAAAGTTTCAATTAAGAGAGATGAAATGGGTTGAGGGAATAGATAGGGACTGCCACAAAGAATGGCCAGACTACTCTGGCACTGCTCAGGTGAGATAATTTATTAAAGCTCACTCAATCCGTCTGTTAACTTTCAGCCTATTAGATTCCTCTATTGTATTTTGAAGTAAAATATAAAGAAATGCAGTCCTATTTGGGCAGTTAGTTGAGATACATGGTTGCAAATGCAGAATAGAATAATAATTAAGAATCAAACTGTAGTTCGCCATTTTAACCTTTCCAAATTTTTCTTTTCTATATATGTAAAAATAATAGAATATATTTCTCAGTTCTGTTTTAAAAGTTTAATTAAACAAAATGCTTATAATGCTTAATAAAGAGCCAATAAATAAATACATTTATTATTTATTTATATTAATACATTTATTAAATGTTAATCATCATTGCATTCATCATCAATATCATAACCAACATCAATATCATTATCTTTGAGACCAAGATCAACGTCACATGGAATTTCTGTCTACTTCCCAAGTTTTAGGTTCAGAGACCATTAGTATGAGTTTTTCTTCCTATAAGAATATTCTCTTCTCTTTCAAGTTTGAATGGTGTTGGTTTCTTGTGACCATATGATGCCTATATAAAAAAACCTTTATGCTCTTCAACATGTATCCTTAGGTAAAATCAACAGGTAGTTTGCTTTCAGTTCTGCACATGTCATATTTATTCTGATGTTTTGCTGAGTTGAGTCCTTCCTTCTGATGAACCAGAACTCCTTTACTTTCTTTAAGAACAAATCCTACCTATGCCTCCTTCAAAAGAGTAATTGAAATGAGTTCACATTCATTAATCCACATCTAACCTTGCCTGCTCTCATGAATCAACCACTTTCTGAAACATTTTACAGCTAAATATACCTGCACCATAATCTATTTGTTGCGCATGTACTTTCTTTTAGCTGTTCTTTAGCTGTTATTTCTGTCATGTCTTATACCCCAACAAGTATGAAAGCCCTGTGAAGGTCATAATCAAATCTTTGAATTATCTTTCATCATTTCCAGTGCCTCAAATTGGTCCTGGTAAAAGAAGTTTTCCATTACCCAAGAGTTACTAACAAATTACATAGGCACTGTGTCTTATCTCTGGAAAGCCTCAGTATAATATCAGATGCATTAATCAACCAGATGAAACAATGCTAAGGAAAAAATGCAGTCAGTGATGTAAAAACTTCAAAGGGAATGACTATTCTGTTAATTTATTACCTTGCCTTTGGAAAGATAATTATTTAAATGTCTCCAAAAGCTGATTAAAATGAGTACCTTCCCCAAAGGTGTCTGTACCTATTCTTCATGCTTATATTTTTGTGTTTCTTTTAATAAATAAAAATGTAAGATGTTGGTTGGAGAGGAATCCTTGGGATTTATTTCTTGTTTATTAATTTAAAGCAATAAATTTAAAAGAGCACGTAAGTTGGACTAAAATGACCTGATGTTATATAATTTACTTGGCCATTGAGTTATAGCCAATTAATCTCACAGGGCCTGAGTTGTCACATCTGGGAAGAAAGAAAGTTATAAAATTTACCTGGACACTTGTGCATTTCAAGTATAGTCCTGAAAATGTAGTTAGATTATAAGATAAGATCCATTTCAGTTAAACCATTACATAAAAAGATCTAACAATTTCTTATTTAAAAAAGGAAGCATGATACTTCTGCTATCAGATATTTGAATGAACTTGGTGTTTTAATTAGAAAACTCTTTTGTTCATATCTAGGAGAACTCAAATTCAGCTCACTTGAGAAATATAAATAACACATATTTGCACTTATATGACAAAATCTGAGAAGTACATACTATTCTGTAAGATGATTAATGAAAACAAATCAAATGACAATATTTAAAAGAAGACAATAAAAAATAAAAGGTAGCTTCTAGGATTGACAAATGACATTTCTTCATTCACCATTGAGAGCGGTTGACTTAGAAAATGCTGCCCTTTGATACTATGATTAATTCTAGTATCAAAAAATCCAACAAGTCCCCTTTTAGGAGTCTTAAGGAGTAGGTCTGCACAAGGACATCCTTGCTTTCTCATTGTGGATTTTTTAGAAATGATAAGTTTTGTGATATCTAGTAAATATGAGGTCTGTAAAGAATAGCATTTTAGTATATAAGGAGATTAAATGACACACACAATACTTTTAATTTATAACCTTAGCCTTCTTAGCACAATGTATAGGCATTAACCACCTCTGCCAAAGCTGAGAAGAAAGCAATTAATATTTCCTACAAAATTAAACATTTCATTTATGATGCACTTAAAATTCATTAAAAAGCCCAACCAGCATGGCTCAATGGTTGAGCATTCACCCATGAACCAGGAGGTCATGGTTCCATTCCCCGTCAGGGCACATGCCTGGGTAGCAGGCTTGATCCTCATATGGGGCATGTAGGAGGCAGCTGATCAATGACTCTTATCATTAATGTTTCTATCTCTCTACCTCTCTCTCTTTCAGAAATAAATAAAAAATATGTTTAAAAAATAAAATATTTTTTAAAATTTTAAGGAAAATTTCCAAAAGCTGTGGGTACTGATCAGATACTACTATAAAATTAACTGCATAGTAGGCAAATGGTAGAGTTTGGTAAGGAGAAAAAGAGTTTGAAGAAAAGTGGAGAGAATTTTTTTTAAATCCTTAATTTTCTGAGAAAACAAATCAAAAGACAAAAAAAAAATGTAGGCTATATTCAACAGCAATAATCAGGATTCACAAAGCAGAGGCACTGTTGGTGGTTAAAAGCCATTTTATAATGTGCTCTGAAATGGGCTCTCACTTTGTTCTCACTTTCTTTTTGACTCAGTGCATAGTTTCTCGAGGACACTGTCACAAGGTTGATGCATTTGACCAAGGGCACCCTGAGAAGGCCCGGCTCTCTCATCCCTGGATTTGTTCCTTTCCCTGTGATTCCTCTCTGGGATGCCTTTAACATCCCTATACCTATTCTCACCTTCCTTAACTTGGACCCAATTAGGGGAACTCTTTCCTTCATAGAAAAAGGATGGGTTTGTCTTGCAGCTTGGTTTCTAAGTGCCAGTGGCATTTTTTTTTTCATCATGTCTAACTAATACAAAAAATAGAACTCTCTGCTCACATAGGTGTTAGGAGAATTAATTAATGTTTATGAAGTACCTCAGATCCTTAGATGAGAGGACCCTGAAGAATTATCCAAAGTGAATGTGATACTATTGCATCATCTGATCTGGTGGTGAAGCAGGCAGATAAATGTAGCACTCTCAAGTACAGTAACCAGCGTTAACTCTGTGAGGGTGGGGCGCTCTGCTCAGTGTATGAAAGAAGTCATTACTAGGTATTTTCAGCGAAAATGTAATTCCATGCAACTTTTTGGATTTTACAATGTTCTTTCCTAAGAGAATACCAATTCCATGTCCTTTCTTTCTTGGTGGAGACCCTTTGTCTTCCCTAAATATGAACTCAAAGGCCATACTTTACTTCTTCTCCTTCAAAATTTGATAGTATAGTATATTAGCAATACACACCTATATATATAAAAGCCTAAGCAACTATTATGACCGAAAAACCAGTACGAACAGAACTACAGGTCGACCAGTTGCTATGATGCACACTGACCACCATGGGGCAGACAGCAAGAGCTGCCCCCTGGTGGTCAGTGTGCTCCCACAGCCAACCTCCTGTGGTTGGCCAACCCCCCGTGGTCCCTCCCCCACCCGTGCATGAATTTGTGCACTGGGTCTCTAGTAGTGAAGCAGGAATGATAATTGGTAATGCTTAAGCTAGTACTCTAAGACCAACTATTCATTCACATCATAAGCTCCATAACCCAAAGGAATATCTAAATAAATGAAATAATTATCAAATGCGCAGATTACAGAGTATTTTGATTGGTTGAGTGGTCCTGCTTCCCTCCCTAAATTCAGAATATACAGTTTCACATTATATAAAACCAGATCAGATAGAATTAGTTGCAGTAAAGCAAATTAGAACTTAAAATTTTTCTTTGAACAATATCTGAGTGCTCTATACTGCATTTTATTTCAAACCATAGTAGTAACATCTGCTTTAGATTGAGACATTGTACTTATTCACAATACTTTTGTAAAGATAAAACAACAGAGGTGAATTTATTAATAAATCATAAAAATATATAACATTTTAAATTATTATAATAGCATTTATAAGCTAATTAGATCTCATGGACAATTCTAAGCTCTCCATCAATACTTTCTCATTTAATTCTCATACTAACCTGAGAAGTAGGTGCTATTATACTTACTGCTTTACAAATGAAAAAAATAAGGCTCAGAAAAAGTGCAGTAAAAGCCTGGGCAGTGGTGCAGGTCAGATACAAACTCGGGCCATTTGCCCTCACAGTCTCTATAGGTGCAAAGCCTCACTGAAATTTCATGAAGGTCCTGTTGATAACTGAGCTCTGAGTGTGAGGAATTCTAAGCTCCCTGTAAAAAGATGACTCTTGAGGAGTACATATTTACTAGTAAACAAAATGTGGAAAAAAGAAATGTATTATTTTCTTCCTTTGGAGTGGTACACCTCTTCACATTTGAAAATTATTGGTCTTCATGAAGTAAGAGCATGGCTTTCAGCCAAATGAGAACTTCAGGAATAACAGCAGGACAGACTGTGAGCCCGCAGACAAAAGAGGTCTGTTCATGCTTGTTTTCTATTTGGGTCTGTTCCATCTTAGCCAGACACAATTGTGTCCTTGGATTTCTATTTGAAGAACTCGCAGTTGGCATTCTGTTATTGAGTGTCTGGGGAAGTTTGGTGATCTCTTCACAAGGAATCCTGGGGCCTGACTCATGACCTTGTCATAAAAAGTAAGCCTTGTGCTTCCCCTGAAAGAAAATAAACAGATGTGTCTCCCCTGGTTAAATGGGGTGTAAAACAGCACTTAGGCTTGTCACTGATCCTTCCAGTATTCATCAGCATCTCACTACTAAATAGTGTGCTCCCAACTCAAGCAGCTGCCTTCAAGGTAGGAGGTGACAGGCTCTTGGATAGCAAGACGTGTTTTCAGATATGGAGTAGTCTAGGCGCTGACATAAGTAACCTGTAGGGGAATTTAGACATGGCACTTTTATTTTCCGGGTAATGAGTCAAAGATAAGGACCTACCTATGTCAACTGGCACCCAAGCATGAGAAACTAATGGTGAGCTTATGCCAAAATACATATTTTCTGAAGATATCTGGAAAACTCTCTTGTCTTCCTCATATATATAATTATTAGCTAGTAATGAATCCATACTTAA
Organism: Corynorhinus townsendii; assembly: GCA_026230045.1. Taxonomy (NCBI): domain Eukaryota; kingdom Metazoa; phylum Chordata; class Mammalia; order Chiroptera; family Vespertilionidae; genus Corynorhinus; species Corynorhinus townsendii. The sequence goes on from JAPDVU010000007.1 coordinate 16,072,323, forward strand.
GAATGCTTGTTTGGGGGATGCATGGATAGCAAGACCTTCAAAGCAGTTATCAGCAGAATAAGGCATTTGACCTCATGTATTCTCATCCCTTTGGCTGTATTCTCACGAGTTTCAGAATAGATTTGGGAGGGTTGGCCACTGGCTCTGTTGTGAATAGAAACCTACTGTGCCAAAAGGACATTGCCCTCATTCCTGAGAAGCACTACCAACTCAGAAAATAGAGACAATGCTTTCTTCTTAGTCATTTACGAGTTTGGGTTCCATAGACCATCACACAAAAAAGTCCACGAGACTATCTATAGAGTGTGATCAGTGAATGCAAACCCTTCTCACAATTTTTTATTTGTTTTCATAACTTGAAATAAATAGTGTGAATATGTCTAGCAAGTGAATTTTCCAGAACAATTTAGATATTTATTGTAGTATGTTGTGCATAGTGATACGAATGAAGTGCTAACTATTCAGTAGTCAAAATGTCAAGGTTGAAATTATGTCCTTTCTTGGTATCCCACCCACATTCAAGCTCTTGCCAATCATAGATCAGTCCTTTAAAATCTCTATTCTCAGACATACTAGAAATCTAAAAGAAGAGAACAAATAAAGAATATGTTTGTTGAAATTACATTGTAGATAGGGAGAAATTGCTCAATAATATTAATAAATAAGAAAAAAGGAAAAGAGAATGAAAGTATATAAATGATATTGATTCTAGGCCACAGAGCATAGCAGTTCAGAATTTGGACCTTAAAGTAGTATTAACCACATCGCAATAAAGGATTGCCACTAGCTAGCCATATATCCTTATACTAATTACTTCAAGCCAAAGGTTGGTATGTGTGTATTTTCTCATCCGAGGGTATTTTTTTAAATATATTAGAGAGAGAGGAAGAGGAGAGAGAGAGAGAAAGAGAGAGAGATTTGAGTGAACAATGTTGATTAGGTATGTAACCTATGCACCAGGACCAGTGATCGAACCCACAACCTACATATGAGCCCTGACTGGGAATCAAACAGTCTTTTGGTGTATGAGACAGTGGTCCAACCCACTAATCTACCCAGCCAGGGTAAGCCAAAGATTTCTTTAATCTCATCTATAGAGTGAACAAAACAGAGTCTACATCATGGGACCAAATGTGAGGATTAAGTGGAACAATGTAGGAAAGCGTTTATGCAAGTACCTGGCTCATAGTACATATTTAACATATATTAAATACTATTAAAATTAATGCTAGTTATTATTTCTCTTTAGATGAATTGTACATATTGTCCTGTAATACTAAGAACAAAATAATACTTGAGAATCCTACTAATTTTATATATATGTTGAAACTCATGTTTACATAATAATAACAAATCATCTTTGCTAATTCTCTCTAACTTAGTGTGCATACCTAATTCTAAGTCATGTCAATTTCTGATCATATATATTTCTGTTTCAGACATAGACCCTAAAATGGATACCTACAGATACATCACACACTGGGTGGTGAAGTGTGGAAATATCCCCTCATTTTAGCTGCATGTTACCTACTTTTCCTACAGTGAACATAAGCTAATATGTTTTATTTATACAATGGTAAAATAGGAAAATATCAAATTGTTTACCTCTTCCCTAATCTTACTGCTAATGCCTTACTTCATTTTTTTTTTTTTTTTTTTTTATCATTTTCCTGCTACATTATTGCAATATCTTCTTTGGTGATGACCTTCCATGTTGTGGCTTTGGTGAGAACTCCTTATTCAACTCTATTGTCTGACAGAATGTGGGCCATGTAGTGCTCACTTTGTATAACCCTTCACACAACTAGAGCACAGGATATTGTATCTGTCTCTGTCTCTCTGTCCCTCTCCCTTCTCTGAGTGAAATAAATGAAAGGGCAAAGCATTTTCCAATCAAGGTACAATATTTCTCCCCAAAAGACTATAGATAACAGGCTATGTGTAAATCCACAGCCTTACAAATAAATATAATTTTATTTTTGAAGTCTGCTTATAATTTTTAAGATCTTTATTGTTGAAAGTATTACATAGGTCCTCTTTTTCCCTCCATTAACCTCTTCCAGCCCTCCCCCCATCTCCCCCCAGGCCTTCACCATCCCATTGTCTGTGTCCACAGGTTTTGCATATATGCATACATATTCATTGGTTGATCTCTTCCCACCCACCCTCCTCTGCCTTCCCTCTGAGGTTCAACAGTCTGCTTATTTTTAAGTTCAAAATGTTCACCCAATAGAAGGTAAACAGTAATACTTTACTTTTTCTAATTTTTATTAAAATCATTTAAAAATAAAATGAAGTGAAAGAATTTGGAAGCATTAGATTCCATTAACTTTGAAGAAGGAAACAATCAAGATTCAGTACCTTTTTCCTTATGTAAACTGCCTGTTGTACTGCAGAATGTCAGTGTCTGGCATGCCTTCCTGCCAAAATGCAGAACAGATGTAGGAGGGCACCTTGGGAGCCATGCATTATCAAGTGTGGCTGAAGAACTGTTTCCCACCTCTCCCAGGCCTGTCTTCACCTGTTTATGCAGGAAACAGACCTGTGGATTTCAGTCGGTCTGGTTCCCTGCCAGTGGATTCCCAGCGGCTCCAGACAACTGCCTTCTCATTTGAACTTCTGTTCCTTTCCTCTCAGTTTTTGGCTGACAGTTGCTCAGTTTTGGCTGCTGGAGGCATGTCTGAGGCCTCTTTGTTACAGGTTGCTTTAATTTAAGAAGAAGTTGGAAAAGGGACAGATTTCTAGGAATAAGAAATAAGGCTGGTGTTATCTTAAAGAAGAGGGAGACAGAGACAAGCAGACATTTGGTTCCCACCTACTGCCATGAGCCTATAGCTGAACATAGGGAGAGGAAGCTTAAACCTGTAAACTCTAAGCACGTGTCCATACCCATTAATTAACAAAACTACACATCTAAACAATGTCCTGTACCAAACGATTTTCCTGGAATGTACTCAGCCAAGTAATCAAATGTCCCAGCAACCTCAGGTCATGTGTTGTTATTATATTAGTTGTGCTGGAGTCTAATAATAAAAAGAGAATTAGCCATAAGCTCCTTTGAGGCAGAAAACTCAAACTTTGATGCATTACAGATTGAAAAGAATAAAGGCTAACAATCCACTGTAAAAAAAAAATGCCAAAATTGTACATTTTTAATCCCCACATCTTCCTTGGCATCAAGAATATTGCAGCTGCTTTCCTTAGGGTGTGGCGATTTGTGCCATAAGGGCTCTGCTTATCTCACTTCTAAATGTTTATCCAGAGAGGCCCACACAGGTGATGTGGAACTTGGTTTGGAAAATGTCCTCATTCAATTTTAGACTCTCGCTTTGAATGAAAGGATCTGAATGATGAGACATCTGTGTTTCCTTTATCTTTTTCTATCCCAATGAAGTTAGAATACCTCTAAGGAAACAAACACACAATTAAATTGCCGCCGGATATTTATAAATATATCTCTAGTGTGACTGCACTATGTGTCAGACTATCCTATATGTGCATGTCCAGACTTTAAGGGACATGGAATGGATGGGGGTTGGAATAAATAGGACAAGATGTCTTATAAAATTATTGATTTTTTTTTTAATGTGCATGTATGGAGATCAATTTGATCAATAGCTTACAAGGACAAGGGACAAGATCAGAGATCTTCTAGGAGCACAGGGAGAGATTATAAGCCACCTTGATAATGTTATTTTGTCCCCCTTCTCTTTATCATGTACATATCTGACTCAGGGAAAGCATTTTGGGAAGTCATATTGACACTGGCACTTGTAACATTGGGAACTGCTCGCCCCTACCATGCACACAATTTGATACAGGATTCAATTTAAAAATTTGTCATATCCCCCTAAATATTGGAGGAAATCCCTCAGAGTAAGATGTTGAATATTCTGTAACCATAGAGCTGTCTTAGGGAATGGAGGTGTGCTAGGGCCTATCTACCCTTAAAATGTATGTCTTCATAACATGTTAGCTGCCTATGTGTAGAACAAAACACTAGTCATGGAAAGGAGAGTAAGTAATCTAGAAGGAAGATGAACTTTTTTTCTGTAACAGTCCCAGAAGTAAATATTTTAGGCTGTATAGGGCCACATAGCTTCTGGGATAGCTATTCAACTCTGCTCTTATAGCACAAGAGCTGCCATAGACAATACCAAACAAATGCATGTGTCTGAATTCCAATAACACTGTATTTACAAATGTAGGGGACCAACTGGAATTGGCTTGCGGTCTGTAGTTTGTTGATCCCTGGTCTAGACTCTTGCCCACGATAAGTTCATAGTCTAATTGGGCAGATGTGGAGGCCTGTGAAGAGCCATTTAAAGGTAATATAAAGAGAAAACAAAATCACCAGTGGAGATGATAAGATATGAAACATTTCAGAAGAGTAAGCAATACTTGGAAATAATAATTGTATTTTACATGGGTAGGATCACTGGTGTTTGTTTAAATTCTGCAATTGTAAACATACTGTCAATTTAAGTTCTTCTCTATTTTAAGCAGTTCCTGTCCTGGTGAGTATCCCTCACTATTAGAGGAAGATGCGTTTTTACTTAGAAGTGGGAGGAAAATCAAGGACTGCTGAATTATAAGTTGAAGATTAAATAAACTTGAAAGTACCATAACATAAATTGTGTGTACTTGTCATCATCTTCTCTATTGTACCCATCCCCAATCAGAACCTATGAGCCTTAGAGTTCATGATTCTGCATTTAAGAAAAACATGTATGACGATTCTTAGAAATATGTTGGCTTTCTGTTTTCATTATGAACAAGTATGGAGCTTCTTTCAGACTAAAAATCAGACTTATCACTCCAAGCAAATATTGTGGCCAGGCACATTTATTTTTGATAAAAATGAATGTCAATTTAATTGCAAATGAGGCACTCTCCTTAGACCCTTTGCAAATTGCAATCCTGGCCCTCAGTGCTGAAAGTCTGGGTTTCTTGGGCTGGATTTTCCTGACCTGGCTTAGAAAATAATGTTCTGAGTTTCACCCAGCAATATTTACAAAGGCATTCTATGCAGATGGTTTGATAGAGATGTGAATGAAAATGAGTTGAAGAGGTCTCAAAGCAGCTGTAGTCTCTCATTCAGAGCTACCAAAGACATCAGAGACACTGCATGAAAACAGAGGAGTTGGCCATCTTCCTTATCAGGGAGCTGTGTTTCCTATCAATGAAAAGAGCTTCTTTCTTTTATTATGATCAAGGTGGGTCTTAGGGTCAAAGATGAATTACCTGAGGAGAGAGATGAAAACCTACCTTCTTCCTATCTACCTTTAACCTGACCACAAAAGATTAAGAATATTTTAGTCTGGTGAGCTGACTCATTCTGATTATTTCTCTCTCTCTCTCTCTCTCTCTCTCTCTCTCTCTCCCTGTGAACACTAAATTTATCATTTAAATGTTAAAATGGGAAACCAGATGCTATAGTTATTAACTTTTGGAATCAACTATAATCTTCCTATTAAATTCTTCCATCCAGGTACAGGCAATTATTTGCTTGATCTAAAGGTGCAGAAAATGCAGGCACACAGGATTTCAGAAAGTCCAGTTTAATAAGACAGGTGGGTAACTAATAATGTGGAAAATTACCTGCAGATTGAGGATATTGGGAATGACTAATGGCCAAAACTAAGTGAGTAAATTAGTTGCAAAATGATACCATTTGCAGTAGTTGTGTGAACGGGGGATGAGAAAGCACAGTGGCATGTGGCAGTGAGCAGAGCAGAGCAGAGTTTGAATGTCGCCCAGACTCAGGAAAGCATGCCATCAACTTATGCCTTCTCCCCACCCCCACCCCTGCCTTGCAGCTGCCTCAGGCCTTAACTAATTTATTTATTTTTGTTCATCTGTGCTGTGAATGTAAGGTTTTATAGTGCTGGCTCTGAAGTCTAGTTAGCTTTGTGAACTCTAACACAAAGTCATCACCAAGGTCAAAACCATCAGTGACAAAATTTGAATTTGTTTTACAAACCCATTTGATTTCAGAAAATCAAATGTGGTTGAAATTTATAGAAAAAAAACATGGGGGTGAGCTTTGGAAAAATGGAAACACAAGTTTAATTGTTACAATCAGCTAAAATATTGCTATTATCCTCCTAGACAAGATAGTTGAGCAAATATAACATGAAAAACATGTGTTTGATGATATATGGAATAACAGGTAGTCCAAATACAGGTAGTGTGTTACAATTGATAGATTTAAGTGTTGGTGTTTCTCTTTTCTTTGAAGAATTATTTATAAGTTGATGATATGTCTTCAGTTCAGTGATACCTTAAGATAGATAAGACACATATCTTACTGATATTAGATCCATTTCAAAGGAGATATGCAGAGCTACCTATGTTCTTTCTCCCAGAACTTCTTTGAGATGCCATCAAGTCCTAGCAGTTCCAAGCTGGTGACTTGATCAACATCTTAATCCATAGTCTAAACTTGTCTCAGTGATAATAGAATGATGATAGATGCAGCTTTAATCAAAATGTTATTGTTATTATTATCTGTTCTATAAACTGTATATATACAAGTAGTGCTCACATGTAATGTACTTGTTACTAAAGTGGTAATAATCACAAGAGTAGGTTAATTGACTACCAATTCCATTTCCCTTAGCAAAAATTTAGTGGAACCTTACCATGGTGTTAGGGGGAGGGTACTAGGAGGTGTTTAAGAGAATCAAAAATTAAGATGTTTATACTCCAATTACTCAAAGCTGAATTGTATAAAAAGTGTGTAGTTAAGTGCTATAGTGTGTAATATAGTCCTCTAGGTCACATCATAGATTTAAACTCTTTATAGCTAAAGTGAAAATGTGAAACTCATTATTTTCTTTCTTTATATCTTTACTATCAAAGAACATGTTTTTAGTAGTTTCTGTGTACAAGAAATAACTTACCTTATATTCAGGGCACAGAACATATGTTCATATATTTAGGCTCTCTAATCTAACTAACTTGTTTGACATATCCTTGTATCTAGTTTATTAATAGATACTATCCTCCTTCTCCCAGTCAGTTGATCTATCTAGTCAATAAAAAGGTCACATAATTTCCTGAGTATTTCAATGACCAAATTATTGATGGACTTTTTAAGTGGAATGAGAGACTTCCCACCACAACTCTAAGAACCAAGGGTCAATCCCTTTAAAAAAAAATATATATATATATATACATATATATATATATATATGTGTGTGTATATATATATATTATTGATTTCAGACAGGAAGAGAGAGGGAGAGAGAGAGAAACATCTATGATGAGAGAAAACCGTTGATTGGCTGCCTCCTACACAATCCCTACTGGGGACCGGGCCCAGAACCCAGCATGTACCCCTAACCAGAATAGAATCTGGGACCCTTCAGTTCATAGGCCTATGCTCTATCCACTGAGCCAAACCAACTAGGGCTGAGTCAATCCCTTTTTAAATTTTTCTTCTATAATTGTTGGTGATGAACATAGGCAAAGAGGAAAAGCTGCCTTTTGCAGAAATCTTCCCTTTGATATATTTTAGGGCTATAAAAGGAGTCATAATCCTAGAGAAGCAGAGTTTGAGAAGACAAAAGCTACTATCTCTGCAGCAGATGGCCATGCCCAACTATGTTTGGTAGGGCATTTTATTTTTATTTTATTTTTTAATATATTTTATTGACTTCTTACAGAGAGGAAGGGAGAGGGAGAGTTAGAAACATGGATGAGAGAGAAACATTGATCAGCTGCCTCCTGCACACTCTCTACTGGGTATGTGCCTACAACCATGGTACATGCCCTTGACCAGAATAGAACCTTGGGCCCTTGAGTCCACAGGCTGATGTTCTGTCCACTGAGCCAAACCTATTAAGGCTTGGTAGGGCATTTTAGTTATGGCAATCTACACTAATAAAAGAGATACATGCAAATTGACCATACCTCCATTATGCCTGCAAGCCACGCCCACCCACCAATCAGGAGTGAATATGCAAATTAACCCAACCAAGATGGCTGCAGCCACAGGGTGAGCAGGAGGCTTGGGTTTCCCTGGCAATGGAGGAAGCCAAGCTTCCTGCCCGTTCTGGCTGGCCCTGGCAACCGCTCAAGGCTACAAGGTTTCAATTAGAGAAGATAAATAAATCCCAGATACCAGGGCCTCTGCTTGGGTCGCCAGGGGGGCATGGCCAGCCTGCAAACCACCACAGGCCCCTTACCCAGGCTGCCCCATGCCCCAAGGGGACCCCCACCCTGATCTGGGACACCCTTCAGGGCAAACCAGCCAGCCCCCACCCGTGCACCAGGCCTCTATCCTAACTAATAAAAGAGTAATATGCAAATTGACTGTCACTCCAACACACAAGATGGCGGTCCCCATGTGGTCAAAGATGGCTGCTCCATGTGGACACAAGAGGGCTGCCACAAGATGGCCAGCAGGGGAGGGCGGTTGGGAGGGATCAGGCCTTCAAGGGAGGGCAGTTAGGGGTGATCAAGCCTCAGGGGAGGGCAGTTAGGGGTGACCAGGCTGGCAGGGGAGCAGTTAAGCATCAATCAGGCTGGCAGTGGAGTGGTTAGGGGGTGATTAGGCTAGCAGGCAGAAGCAGTTAGGGGCAATCAAGAAGGCAGGCAGGCGAGCAGTTGGGAGCCAGCAGTCCTGGATTGTGAGAGGGATGTCCAACTGCCTGTTTAGGTCCGATCCTACTGGGATTGGGTCTAAACGGGCAGTCAGACATCCCTCGAGGGGTCCCAGATTGGAGAGGGTGCAGGCTGGGCTGAGGGACACACACCCCCGTGCACGAATATGGTACACTGGGCCTCTAGTATGCATTATACAAAGCAAAATTGCAACTTTATTAGCAGTTATTGAACAGGGCATAATGCCTGTACAACGCACAACTCTTTGTTGTGAAGTAAAAATCATTTCTTTGTATAGTATAGACACTATGGTGACATACAACATAAAAAGGATGCAAAAATAATTCACATTATTTATACAATGATTTTAATTTGTTATAGGACTTTGACATCTATTATTTAAATTATAAACAAATTTCACTTCCAGTGTTGAATTAATAATATTCTATCCAAAACAGTTCCTTCCCCTGCCTTTTTTGTTTTCTTTTGTTTTGATTTAGTCAGTCTAACTTAAAACCTGGTAGCCATTTTGAATAGTTATTGAGTACTATCTCTTCAATGTCTAACCCCTGAAACTTTGTTTTCTTTTTCTGTTGTCATTAATTCATATATTACCATAACAATTTCTTGAATATTCTCCTATCATTATTTACTTAGTAAAAATTATAGGCCCGGCACACAAGTTTGTGCATGGCTGGGGTCCAGCTGGCCCACCCCAATCGGGGCTGATTGGGTCAGGCAGGCCCAGGTTGTGGGGTAGACTGGCCAGCCCCACCTAGGATCGGGTTGGGGGGGTGCAAATGAAGGAGAGGGGAGATGGGGGCAGGGCCACAGGCTGTTGGCCAGCCAGCCCTGCCCCCTGGTCAAACTCCCAGTTGAATTCCTGGCCAAACTCCAGGTCGAGGGAACAATTTGCATATTAGCCTTTTATTATATAGGATGCTCTCCAGGACAGAACTTACATGAAGCAGAGATATTTTTCTACTCAAAAACAATAAATCCCCACTGTCTGCAAAATAAAGATAACTAGTCAATCACTCAAAGTAGATGGAGTCAAACTCGGGAATTAACCTTTCATCATTCTCTATCTGTACCATATGATTCAGGGTTGAAACTAACTTTTAAGATGGATCTACTCATTTTTTCTCTCCCTTACTCTTTTCTCTCTTCCTGCAACACCTATACTGTGGGGCTTTTTTTATAGCTCCTGAAGGCATAGTGACGGCCACAAAACATGGCCTCTTCCTCCACCTGACATTGGGTAGTCAAAACATGTCCATGAATCATTCCCCCAATTCCTAGTAAGTAAGGCAAGGTCAGGAGGGGGCAGTGTCTTGAATTGGCTGCTGATCTTGTAACGTTGCTTGATATTGTAAGCCAGATGTAGCTAAGGGAAATATAATCAGCTTCAATGACAGGTATCCTGCGACTCAGAGCGACACTGTGCCACCTTTGGGCTTTTTACCTTCAATTCTTCACAAGGAGAAGAGAAGATTTTTGCACAATAAACCAAGAGATTTTTATTATGAAAAATGATCACTGCTCACTAAAAAGAAAATTGTTTTGTTTGCCTTGAAGAATGTGAGATTTTAAGGTGAATGGGACTGACTGGTCCAACTATAGGCACCTGGCATAATGAAACAGGGGACCTGTGAAGGCTAAATAGAAAAGAAGAGAGAGAGTCTCACCACAGGAGGGATGAAGGCCCTAGGCATGCTGGGAGCAAACTCTAAATGAAATAAGAAGAGGCTGATGGGGATAGTGATAGTAATAGATTTTTAATTTATTTTTTTGCAACATAATCTCTGCTTTAAGAGAGTTCTCTGTCAATTATGCCTTAAATGGGGTTTCCAGCTCTTAACTCAGGGGGTCTGTTGTGACCACTTTAAATAAACAGGATGAACCCCCTCAGAAAAATTGACTCAGCAATCGAGGCTGATGACAACCTACACATTTACACACACATACACAACAAGAGCATGAAAATGTCTACTTCTAATAGAGTGAGACTTTCTGGGGAGAATGTAGTGACTTCTAAGCAGATAGGAAAACTGATTGAGAGATTTCAAAAAAGAGACTGGTTTGTGGTTTTTATGTGTCTTAGGGATGTAGCTGGGATGAGAGTTGGCATGTATAAAAGGGCAGTATGTTTTACTCCCTAGCTGCTCCAAAGAAGGGTGTATCTAGGTTTTCATATAAGTTTGCCAAAATGCGGGGCATAAAGGGAAAGGAAAGAATGAGTGTTAATAGTTATTAGCAGATAAACATCAAAGCATGGAGGCAGACTCTTTATTACTGAGACATAACTGCCTAGTAGTGGAATATCAAAGGCAGGAGGTGGTGGTGAAAGTGGTCCATCTCAACGGGAGAAGCATTTTGTCACTGATATTACCTTAGATTGCTGGTGCATGATGATAATAAAAACATATCAGTTTTAATCAGGCTTTTATTTTTTTTTAAATTTCTAAAGAGTACCCTTTAATTATCTGTGCCCACAGTGCCAGCTCCCCCAGCAGTCTCTCCCCACTACCATGTGTAGTTACAGGAACACAGATTTTTGTGTCTTTCATTCCACAAAAACATTTATCTTTATATGGACACCCAGAATTAGACCCCTGAGGCGGTTTGGGTTCTTAGAGGGGCTTGCATAGGATTGGGGTAAGCTTCTGCATTAGATGTTGCAGACGCCTACAAAGGCATGCATTCCCCCATGGACACAGAAGTGGTATCCCTCTCTTCCAAAGACTAACAGAACTTTCTTATCTTGTGGCAGTTGTCACACCTGACATTGGATTATAGTTATTCTTATGCTTGTAATTTTTCTATAAACTTTTTATTTGGGGATAATTTTACATTTCAAAAGAGTTGCCAAAATAACAGAGAGTTTCTATGTAACCCTCACCTGATTTCCCCTGTTTATATTTAACATTACCCTGGTACTTTGTCAAAACCAGGCAACCATTACTGATACATTACTTTAAACTTCTGATTTTATTGAATTTCACCAGTTTTTTTCATTAATGCCTCCCCCTGTCCCTGTTTCAGGATCCAATTTATAATACTACATTGAATTTATTCATCATGTGTTCTTAGTATCCTCTGGTCTGTGACAATGTCTCAGTCTTTCCTTATTTTTCATGACCTTGACAGTTTTCAAGGTCTGGCATATTTTGTCAGATGTCTTTCAAATTGGATTCGTCTGATGTTTCTTTTATAGTTAGACTGAAGGTTATGGGCTTTTGGTAGGAATACAACAGAAGTAAAATGCCTTTTTATTGAGGATACTGGTTTTTCATTTGTTTGTTTGGTTGGTTTTATTTTAATATCACCTCTGTTAGTCTATACAAAATCTCTTTAAGGTGATGAAGAATGTCTTTTTCATTTTTGTATCCTTCCATTCTAGTTAATAAAATGTTTTCTGGGTAATGGGTATTCAAACATGTTTACCAAATTAATTTAAAAAACCCTTATAGTATTTCTTATTTGAATGGAAGAATAGGGAGTGTGATATTTTAAATTACTGTCAATAAAAGTGAGGCTCAAGTCATAAAGTTGGTTATTAGCCCAGTTAGGACAAGAAGACAGGTTTTTGTGATTTTCAGATTTATGATAAAGTTAACAAATCGAAGTGCTTTCTATTGATGCCTTGTTCCTCAAATACCAGAGTTTGCTTTTAGAAAGGAATTGATCAGTTTTCTGTTCAGGTACATCTAAAAAATTCAGGGGAGCTAATCAATCCTCAGGTCAATTGTAAGAACTAAGAAAATGAGTATGTTAGCTGATGTGCTCTACTGCGCATATAGCCCCAGGTAAAATTAGATTTATGGTATAACATTAAGTGCAGATTTCAAGACTTCTGCTGGTCCAGAAGTAAATATTTGTGACCCCCTAGGCTTTTGACTTCTGAATTGTACATTATCATTAGCTGCTTTATCTGCCAACATCTTGTTTGCCCAGACTCAGGGTTAAAATTGAAGACACATCTTCTCTCCTGAGGAATTCAGAATTTTAGGGGTTCAGCATTGACTTCTTTAGTACTTAGCATATCAATTCTTCCTGCCAACAGATTTTATATACAGATATTCTCTGAACCCATCTGATATGAATCAGTTCAGTCAAATAAAAGCTTCTCATTCAAGAAGCAGACACATGGACAAGGAATGCATTTCTTGAAACACTTGCTGTAATTCCCTAAAGTCTCATAACCTTCCCTGACATCAGTGAAAATTATTAGTTTTGTTCTCCGCTGTCGTGGATCATGGTTACCTCTAATTGAAATGGAGGTATACCGAATAGCACAATCAGTTAAGAGTCTTTCCAAGTGCCTCATTTGGATAATTTATAGTAAGATTTGAGGCTGATGAGTTCAGAGCCCATGAGTCCCCAGAGTCCTTAATCTTTGATCATATTTTGTGGTGGGACAATGCTTGATGAGAGTGGAGTTTGAAGATAACTGCTCCCTGAAAGTGTATTTATCAAATACCAATGTTCCCAGCAAAGTGATTTGAGTTGGGGATTACCTATCACTGGAAATGAACCACAAGGAGTATCTTAATTTGAGGAAAAGTACAGGCTCAATACTTTTTAAATAAATTCCTGACATTGAATAAAACATACCACAGCTCTTCAGTTTAAATTATTTTTTTTTTCATCAGAGACAAGTAGAATGTGGGAAAAGGGCTAAGAAAGGAATGAGGGACTTAATATCTTTGGGAAAGATTCTGCCGAGAAGTAACAATGATAATGGTAAAAAAAAAAAAAAAAAAAAAAAAAAAAAAGTCTGTATCATATCAGGGAAGCATTCCAGTCCAGTGCTCCATGTACTAGGTCAGAAGTTTCCAAACTAGAGCACAGCAGTCCAGGGCATTTGCTACATGATCCATTAGGGAATGAAAATAAATTTGTTAAAATGTGTTAGTTTATTTTTTTTTACCTCACTCTATTTTGGGGGATCTGTTTTATAGTGAATATAATATTTTATAGTAGGGCTTGTACAATGGTAAATATATAAATAAATATACAAAAGTTAGGCGTTCATATTGCAATTTTTAAAAATTTGATATAGATGTGCAATGAGAAAATTTTGGTTAATGCTGTCAAATCATCATAGCATGATTTGTGATAGTATGAGACTGTTCTTTATAATGGGAATATCTTCCTAAATATTCACATTTTCTTTAATTTACCTGTTGATTTACCAACTCTATATATCACTGAACATTTTCTAAGTCTGTGTATTTACCCTGTGTTACTTCTTGGACTGAGCTACATATGTTTACTGAACACTGAAAAGTTGTATTTCCATTATTTTTTATACTTTTATTTCCAGATTTAGCACATAAGATTGGTTTCTCTTCTAGTGCTCTGGTTTGAGATAAAGTTCCAGACTATTTTTATTTAATAATTTTCTAATTTTATGAACAATGAGCATGAACACTTCTCAATATAATTAGTCCTCATATAGTCAATGATTTCTCCATTTGATTTTTGACCCTTTTCCTGCTTGAACATTTTGATCTATATGGTGTGTGTTGCAGTATTAGAGATATAGATATAAATGAAATATTGGTTTGACAATCTATTTCAGTATTTGTGTATAGATAGTATGACATTTATTTACTTATTCATTATACACATATATATTGAGTATTCCATATAGTCCTTAAATGTGCTAAGATATGATTATTGACTCATACAGTTTATAAACTAATACAGGAGAAATATGTCTTTCTTCTCATCAACTGTGATAAGAGCTGTGAAGATTAGAGATGAAAGGAAAGTCTGATTTAGTTTAGAGGTCAAGAAAGGTTCCTAATGAAAGTCTTAAACTAAGATGATGAAGATGACATGCTCAAGAAGATGATATATGAGGATGATGAATATGATGATACTAATGCATATTTTTATTGAGTACTTATGAGTATCAAGCACACTTGTGAGCACTTTCTGTGAATTAATCTATTTAATTCTTATAATAGCCCTAAGAACTGGTTAGTATTATTATCCTCATATTTCATGTAAGGAGATTAAGGGGGGAAAAAGGTAATATTTATCCATAGTTGTACAGCTATCAAGCAGTGAACCTGAAATTTGTAAAGTGGTCTATCATTTCAAATGAGATACATTAATTTTGTTTATAAGGCACACTGCATTAGGAGATAAAGAATAATAATGAGACACAAAAGATATAATTTTAAGCCATATTTAGACTCCTGTAGGCTTGAAAGTGTCAAGTCACTTTCCCGACTTGTTCAATATGTAATAAAATCATAACAATATTTTTGAGGATATATTAATTTACACAAAAATGTTCATGCTTATTTTGTGTAAAGTTTTCTGCAAAGTACTAGAACCTTCTTTCTAGAACTTGCTTTTCAGTTGAGGAGTTTTAAGTAAATATGCTTTGTTAACATAGAGTTAGGGAGCCCTACACAGGAACATTTAGCTAGAGAAATCAGAGGAATCTTCCCAGAGGAAGTGATATGTAAACTGGGTCTTCAGATAAATAGTCAATAAGAGTATGTGTTGGGGGATAGAACAATGATTCAAGTCAGTTTGCAAGGACAGTTGAGTGAGGTGGTGGGTCTAAAATCAAAGAGAAAATTGGGGATTCATTCTTATAGCACTAGTTTGCCAGATAGTAGGTTTTGCCAGAGGATTGTCTTAATAAAAATATGAGTTTTCACTTTATGCATCTGTCCTGAAATCATTTAATGTAACATAAAATAAAGGAAATCAGATGTCAGTCCAGGTGGATGATGATAGATATCTGAATTAAAGGTTTAATAATAGAGATGGAGAGAGTTAAATACATTGTAGAACTCTAAAGAGGTGTGAGAAACATGACTGATTGATAGGTGCTGGGGTTAAGGAATTCATCAGAGTTTCACCTGGGACATCTGGATGGATAAAAGGGCCATTTGTTGGAAAGTGTCTTGGTCTGCTTGGGCTGCTATAGCATAGCACCATAGACTGGGTAGTTTATAAAAAACAGAAGTTTATTTTTGACAGTTCTTGTGCTGAATGTCTGAGATCAGGGTGCTAGCATGGTCGTGTTCTGTGAGAGACCTTTTCCAGATTGTTGACTGCCAACTTCTTGCATTTTCACACAGTGGAGAGCAGAGCCTAGGGAAGTTATTTCTCTCACGTTTCTGACAAGGGCACCAATCCCATTCATGAGGGCTCCACCCTCATCCTATATAATAAAAGTCTAAAATGCAAATAGACCAAACAGCAGAACAATGGAACAACTGGTCGCTATATTTGCTGACCACCAGGGGGTACGTGTAGAACATGGTGGGCATCTGCAGCAGGAGGCAGAGCATGGAACATGGAAGGCATTGGCCATGGCGGGAAGGTGGAGCAGATGAGCAAGGGCGCCAGACCAAGGTGGGGTGCTGGTTGCTGTCATCGGGGCAAGCTTCTGGGGATTACTGAAAATCCCTTGCTCTTGAGCACTGAGGTCCTGCCAGGTGTACGCACCTGCTGCCAGTGCTGACCCCGCTCGCACCTGCTACTGGCGCCTGGTGCCGCCCCAATCACTCGGCGTCATCAGCGGGTGCGAGCAGTGGCTGCTGGCCCTGATCGACCCTCAGGGCTTCTCAACCTCCCCCTGCCCCTAAAGGATGGTTGGGGCTGGCAGCTGCCTCTCAGATCCAGTGCCCCGCTGTACCTGCTTGTACCTGCTGCCGGCACCAGAGCTGCTGCTCACACCCGTTGCTGGCTCCTGGTGCTGGTCCCAATTGCTTGGCACCATTAGTGGGTGCAAGGAGCAGCTGCTGGCCTCCATCACCCCTGAGGGCTTCTCCACCTCTCCCTGCTCCTGAGGGGTGATTGGGGCAGCAGTCACCACTCACACCCATTGCTGGTGCCGGCCCCAATAGCTCCACCCTGTCAGCAGGTATGAGTGGGGTCAGCGCTGTCAGAGTGTGGGGGTGGTGACTACAGGAGCAGGGCTGCTAGTAGACAGGGGACCAGGGGCCGTGGTGGAAGGGGACAGGTGGGGGCATAGAGGATGGGCCAAGATCTGCCCCTGGGCCCACCACAGCCTCATAACTCACAGTTCCATTCAAGGTGCACGAATTTGTGCACTGGGCCCCTAGTTTAATTATAATTACCTCCCAAAGGTCCCACCTCCTAATAACATCACATTAAGAAGTGTGTGTGTGTGGGGGGGAGGGTTTCAACTTCTGAATTTGTGAGGGATGAAAACATTCAGTCCATAACAGATGGGGAAAACAAAGGAACATGAGAGTGCTTAATATAAAAACTGTGTAGAGTTTGAAGTGTCATGGAATATTCACATAGATAAATTCAGGTGGAAGTTGGATATATATGTGATTGGACTCCACAAGAGATATTTGGGTAATGATAGAGATAAATATTGACTCAAAGGGAATAGAGTTGAGGTTGTCCAGGGAAAGCCTTTAGAGTGAGAAGAGGAGAAGAAAATTCTCTGAGGAATATACCATCAAACAATGAACAGATGAATAAAGAACATGAAGGAAACAGAAGCAGAAACCAGAGAGAGAAAGGGTGGAAAATAAGAACACTTTGGAGGCACAGGTGCCAAAGGGAAAAAATCTTTCAAGAAAAAGGGAGTCGTGGACAGTGTCGAACACTGTAAAGAAAACAATGCAGATAAGTCTACTGGACTTACTAAATATGAAGCCATTGAAAAATTTTGTGAAAGCATTTTTGTGGAGTTGTGGAGTTAAATGGTATATTATTTTGCTTGGAGCACATGAGTGGGATACCAAGCAAAGAGTATGGGAAGCTATATCAAGAAACTTGTCTGTGTTAGGTCACTGGAGTCATTTCAATGGGGACAGCAGGTGCCCATAGATAAGAAACTAAAGACTGTGAATGACTACAAAAGGGTTATCTGAAGAAAAGTTAACTTCTTCAGGAAGCAGTTTCTCCTTTTTCTGTAAAAAAAAATAAAAATATACATGTTGGGATCAATTTAATCCTAATAATTAACTAGCTTACATATGAAAGCAGTATTATTGTACTTTTGGTTGGTTAGAAAGTGATGGTTTCTTTGAACTGCCTCAATAATTCAGTTCTATAGGATTTGGAGCTTGAGGAACCATAGGGCATCAGAAAGAAAGTACAAAGGCTGAGCAGAAGGTAAAGACGTGCACGTGCGCACACACACACACACACACACACACACACACAATCTTTGCAAAAACAAATACACTGTAGAGCCATAATCCTATATTTTTCTGAGCAGAGTGTAAACGATGATGAATATAGTATAAACAAGATGACCAAATATCCAAAGACAGAACACTGCTGTCCTAACTTCAGTAAACTAATGTATTCAGTGTAAAAACATCCATTAACCTGGGTTTCTGGAAACTTATAGACATAGACAAATCTCTCTGACAAACTTAGACTTTTTGCTTTACAGTTGATGGGATTGTTGTCCTGTAGACTCAAATGAAAAGATTCATTTTATTTATCCAAGACATTTTCCCAATCCTCATCAAATAAATCTCCAAATTTTTATTTTTCTCATGTTAAAACTTTCATAAACAAACAATTTGTCAGTTCCTCAAGTGAGGGTGGAAGCCATAGGGAAAGAGAATGTCTTTTGTTTAAGTACCCTTTTGAATTCACAATAGTATGTGAGCAGGCTTGCAGCCTCTTCAATATAACATTAGAGTGTGAAAGAGAAAAGGCAGCAATCACCTGAGAGAAATGCTATTGAGAATAACTGGAAAAAAGTCATCTTCTTCATGGTAAGATTCACAAAGTAATTCCATGGCAGAAAAGTCAAGGTAAATATTTTCTCCAAGTTTCTTAGAACCTGCAGGAGGCTAAAATCTCCAGTGTTTCTATTTTAATATTTAGCTCATGCTTTTGTAAATTAGTTTCATGACCATCATTTCTGAAAGGGTCACTATTTGAAGGAAATTGCTTCATGGGGACTATACTCTGATGATGATATGAAATTTTTTTTTTCTTTTCAGTAAGAAGAAAAATAGTCCTATCAGCCTCTTGGCATAGAAGAAACTGTTTTTCTGTATATACTGTGGTTCTTTCATCCAGAGGTTGGGTCACCCACATCACATAGGTAAATACACACTATTTAGCTATTTGGTTTGGGAAGGAAATAGTAGGTAATTCCTCGGAGGAAAATTTCAGAATGAAGGGGCAGTGGCTAAACCACTGAAAAAGTAAACTTGAATATTGCAAAATATTGTTATTTTTCAAGACCCAGTGGCACAAAACTCCTGTGAGCATCCAATTATTTTTTTCAGAAAGGTGTATAAAGGGCTATATGACTTTAGAAAAAAAAATGTTTTTGCTTTCTATCACCTCTGTCATTATACTCAACCTCATGAACTTTATCTGAGTCATTTATAATATAAACTGTACACAGGTATTTAGGTGTTGCTTATTTTGAATTTATTCAAGTGTACAAAGCTGTCAATCAATTATCAATCTAGAATTCAAACAATGAACTTATTTTATATTAAATCAACTATCTCTGAAATATGTGTATTGATGTGTGTGCATATATATAGAATCTACTTTTCACCTTTCTTAAATTTTTAAATTGGTATTTGATGTTGGCCATACCAGTATTTTGAAAAGGAACAAATGGAGCAGGAACGAGGAGTGAAGTTAGCTATAGCCTTTTCTTTGCTAGGAATCAGAGGAGATTATGGAGAAAAGAATCCTCAGAGACAGCTATAAGGCAGTAGCTTAAAGACTTTAGTGATTTTTGATAAATTATTTATCTGGATTATATTACAGCTGGTTACTTCATGGTTTTCAGGTAAAGGTTTAAGATTATAGGTTAAATATAATCTAGAATTTGAATTGTGACTTCACCACTTAATATTAGTATAATTTTGAGCAATTTACTTTATCTCAATTCACCATAGTTTCCTTATCAATAAAATTGAGATGATAATATTTATATTGCATTACCAAGGTAAAATAAAATAAAGCTTATAAAAATGTTTAATAAATTATAAGAAGCCATGAAAATATTAGGAATAGTACATGTTTAAAAGTACCCAAATAGATATATAACCTTAAAGATTCTTCCCACATTTTATTTATAAAAAATATATGGATAGCTTGTTATAATAATGTAACCCCTCTAGTGTATGAAATAATTATTGTGTGAAATGTTTGCTGTATGGAAACCCCCAATACTCTGTAACTTCCAAAATTAATGAACACCCCACTATCTTGATGTAAAAGCTCTGAGCCCTTAAAGTGTAAATGCCCTGCTCCCAACATAAGGCACACCGTCTGGCCCACACTGATAAGGACACAAGTTGTTTACCATGGTCTATATAACTCTGAGACGGCCTTCAGTTGAGGTCTCCTGCCCGATAAGAGGAGGACTCCACGTCGCTCTGAGAGACAAGACCCTGATTGCTCTGCTGTGTGAGCCTGAACCAACTGTGGCTGCCTGCCTGTCTCTGTCTTCGTCGTCTGTCCTTCAGTGTGCATCGCCAGGTGGCCTTTGCTGGAGCCTAGGACCCACTAGGAATAGGTAAATAAACCCTGTGTGATTGCATACTAATTCTGTCTTGTGTGTCATGTGTTCTGGTTCGGCTCAGCTGTCTAGACATTGAAGTACCAGTGGATAGGCCGTTATTGCTGACTCCTGGTCATCTGCGTTTGTCCCACTAAGTCTAGACAGATAATCAATTAATTGGGGCATAAATGGGACATAACTCAATTCCCCAACTACCTTACTGGGGGAAAGTCCAGAGTTTTCCTTTTGGCCATTGAACAACACCCAGAGTAACACAAATAATGTGGGCTGTGTTTGGTTTTCACTTTATAATTGCAAAGGAGATGGAGTCTGGTCAGTTCACTACTGCCAGAATGTCTTGCTGTGACATGGTATTGCTGTTAAAAATTGATCTTACACAGTCTGCTGATAGGCCCTTCAGGTTGCCATGGCTTTGTAAGGAGGACAGTCTTTCTCATGCTAAAGGCAATCAAGTGCTCTGAATTCACTGCAACTCTGAGAGTTCTACTATTCCTTTTAAGTAGTTTTCATTTCCATATCCATGCATTCCAGGACACACACAGGCCCTAGGGCAGGGGTAGGTAGGGATGTCCTGCCCTCAGGCCTTAAAGGGCCTGAGAAATCATTGGGCCTTTCCTTACTGAGGCTTTAGGGTTGAGTTAATTAAATGTTTGACCAAATAAAGCAGGCTAATTTTTAAGTTCATAATTTTGTATGGCCCAAGAATGATATTAGGAATATCTCAATGGCCCTTGGCGGAAAAAAGTTTCTCTACCCCTAGGGATTCCATTCACATTAGGTCACTTTCAACCACACCACATACAGACCACCCAAAGGGTCACCCTTTTCTCTCTGCCTCTCAATTCATGGTCTCAAGAAGAGCAAGATTTTCATCTAAATCCTTATACTATTTGTATATACTGTCTTGGCCTTCTCTTGGAGGCAAATCCAAAAAAAATCTGAATTTGGGGTAATTTACTTTCCTAAGAAAGTATTCTAAAATCATTTCAATAAGCACCAAGCTTACTTTTCAGGGAGAGCTACCTTTGGCTATCTCCACAAGATTTACGGTCACCTCTCATTCAAGAAGAGAAAACAAGTACAAAACAAAATAAAACTCTTAAATTTAATTTCACAGCTCCACTAGGATACATAGTTAACTCAGTTTGCTATAGATCAAGAATTCTGAAGACCCCATAACAGGGTGCCCCCCCCCCAAATGTATACATACATAGAAAGGCAAACAGTACAGAAATCAGTGAAATAATACAAATAATAATCAAAAGGCATTTTTGCCCTCTGATGCTTAGTTTGTAATTTTTATTTCATTAAGTAAGTGAGACTTTTGATTCCTTTGAAATATAGTATTGGAGGAAAACACTGGAGACTCTGGACCTCCATCTGGATGAACAAGTGAGTCACAGAGCAAATGAAACCTGAAATAGTGTTGGAGGCAAAAATGACAAAACTGAAGCTTTGCTATTTCGGGCACATCATGAGAAGTCAGGATTCACCAGAAAGGACAATAATGCTGGGGAAAATACAAGGCAGCAGGGAAAAGAGATCAAATATGAGATGGATGGACTCCAGGAAAGAAGCCACAGGTATGAGTCCACAGGAGCTTATCAGGGCTGGTGAAGACAGGACACTGAGGATATCACTCATTCACAGGGTCACCAGGAGTCAAGCCAACTGAACAGCATGTAGCATGCAAATAAGATACAATTTTTTCAAATGTATCTGATACCATTTCCCTTTTTCTCTTTATGTATTCCACAGTCTTCCCAGGCTTCCAGGCTCTGTGCTAGCTATTTCCTCTGCTGAGCCTTCTCTTCTGCCTTTTGGTATAGCTGACTTTTCATCTTTAAGAGCGTTGAATGTCATCTCCCTGATCCTACTATCTAAAGTCACATTCCCCAAACCACCATTTATTTAGAATGCTTCCATCAATAACATTTATTTGTTTCCTCTTTGCACTTATATTAAATCTGAAATTATGTATGCAGTCATGACCCTCTGGTTATATATTCACATATTCAGTTGTTCGAGAAATGTAGCTTCATGCTTTCTTTTTCTGAACCCAAACTGAATACCTGTTAAGAAAGTTCTAGGTCTCATCTCACTAGGTGGCAGAAACTAGACTTCCATACACTTAGTGACAACTTTGCCTCTTTCTCCCTCTGCGGAGAACCAATTCCAGCATGTAGTAATTACAAGAGTTCCGTCAAAAGGTTGATAGAACTTGGGGAACTCAACAGGGTTGAGTCAAATGTAGTTTATCTGTTGGAAACGGCTAAAATGCACTTCCCCAAACCTGAATGGGATTGTTAGCTGCCAGACAGCTCAGGGCATTTTATTGCCTCCTGTTGGCCAAACACCTGAACAGCTGTAGGCTATTCCCCAGACTGATAATGTTTCTGTATTCTACCCTTTGATACCTTACCCTTTGAAATGTATATTTCCACCTTGCCTTGGGACAAATTGTGTTTAATAAAAGCATGGGGTCCTGGGACAAGGAGAGTTTTCAGTTCCTTTTAGCTGAAGCTCCTCTAACCCCCAATGCCTTTCAACAATATCTTTTGTCCTTGGACTCCTTTTTAATCATCTACACTCAGCCCCTTTCTCCAGAATGCTGAACCCTTTGTAAGACTGGAAAAAGAACCCCAGCATTATGGTGCCTTAACAAGGGACAGCAACATCCCTCCTCACCAGACTCTGAATTGCAACTGAATTTTAGGTGAATTTTAGAGGTTCACCAAATGCCCATGGATAAGTGTTTGAATGTGTGTGTGTGTGTGTGTGTGTGTGTGTGTGTGTGTGTGTGTATTGTGTGTGTAAGAAAGAGAGAGGGAGTGAGAGAGAGAGAAATTATGTGTCCTTTTCTATGAAACTAAATGAAGCTTGAGCTTCATGATCCCTTCCATGGTCTTATACCCAGTTTTGTGTTCTTTGTATTAAAAGGAAAACCTCTCTATAGTGTAAGTTTTAGATCCCTCAAAACCTGAATCTGTTCTTCACATCCTTAGAAAGGCCATAGAACCAACACTGTAGTTTGCATTATTTAAGCCATCCATACAAGCCCCTTTTCATCTGGGGAGCTCCAAATTAAGAGAACTATTGACAAATTGTTCTGATAACTCTGTAATTGGAGGGATGCTTGACATTCTACTGAGATGCTTATCCCATAGAAAGGAGCCACAGTGGCTGTGTTTCAAAGACTCATGAACTGTCCTGCAGAAGTGAGGTGCAATATATTTTGATAACTCCAAAAGAGGGAATGAGGGAGGGGATCAGGAATGAGGGAGGGATATTGGGACCAGCTGTGTGCCAGGCACTTTATATTGTCCTCATTGTTCCTTATGGACATAAAAACATGTGATCAATATTATTTATATCTTTTTAGAGAGTAAAAACAACAACAAAAACACACACAAAAATACAACTTCAGAAGTATTGCATCTCCTTCCTAAGCTCACTTACCTAGTAAGTGGTCAAATAGATAAACTCAGATTTCAATTCTTTACAGGGGCAATATTCTGTGGAACGTGTCTCTGTTAGTATGATGTAATTAAGAAAAGTACTGCCCTGGCTGGATGGCTCTCTTGTTTGGAGTATCATCCTGTAGACCAAAAGGTTGTGAGTTTAATTCCCAGCCAGGCACATACCTAGGTTACAGGTTCACTTCAGGTCAGGGCACATATGGGAGGCAAGGGATAGATGTTTCTTTCTCACATCCATGTTTCTCTCTCTCTCTCTCTCTCTCTCTCTCTCTCTCTCTCTCTCTCTCTCTCAACAGTGAATATATCCTCAGGTAAGGATAAACAAGCAAAAAAGAACGGCAATATTACATAGCATGACCATTACATTTACATTTTTAATAGCAAATTAATGATATTCCTTAAATTTATGTGAATTGTATATTCTAGACATATTATTGAGACATCCTGTATATTTTGACCATAGCAACTAAACAGACAAATGAAATGGAAACACAAATAAGTAGATGTGTGCGCATAAATTATCTTGTGCAGGAGTGAACGGGGGAAACTGCATGTACTACAATGCCACCTGTGGCCTTAAGAGAAGCCTTCTGAAGAAAGACACGGAATAAGACTGCCCTGTGGAATGTGCATGGGGATGGAAAGGGTGGAAATCTTATGACTAGAGACAAACTAAAGCTGCTTTGGCAGAGGGATAGTGGGAGCAATAGAAAACACAAACTCACAATGGAAGGAATCAAAATAAAATAAACCGAAACTCTACCATTCTGTTCAGTCCCATAAGGAGCGCGTAAAACAACAACTTGCTGGGAGAAAGAAGCTCTGAGTGTTCCCATCAGAACTCAGTTACATTAAACGGGAGCAGCTCTCGTGACATTATGCTGCTGTCATTTCTGGGTAAACCCGTGTCATTAGCATTGATTTCTAGAGGAGAGATTACAAGAGGTTTAGTTGGGAGTGCAAGGCAGGAGTGGATGTTATCCGAGCCACTGCGGCTGTGGGTCTCAGCGATGACATTTCCCTCTCTGCTTCATTAACTTGCAGAGCTTGTTGAGCTTTGGCTCTTTCTAATTAATTCTTTGACTGACTTTTCTGAATTGTGTATCACTGCTGGCAAACCGTATAAAATGAAGAAATCTCTCTAAGGTTTTACCCTTTTAATTATTATTTTTATTGCTTAAATGAAGCCCCAGAATTGCAAATGTTGACATTTCGGTTTATTCTAGTCATTAGAGTTATCAAAGGAGGGGGGAGAAAAAAGAAAGGGAGAAGAAGAGGGAAAGGGTAGGGAGAAGAGGGTGTGTGGAGCCAAGGAAATGAGTTGAGGTTGGGTCTTGATTGTGGAGACAAACATTGAGAAGAGAAAAGCAAACAGGTTTGTCAAAAGGGACCTCTGTGATGGTTTTGCCCTTTGAAAGAAGAGCAGGAAATGAAATGTCCTTGGAGGTGATTCTTTGTGGGCTTTTACACTCACACTGCACAGGGCTTGCAGCTGTTCCGCCCTTCGCTTTTACTGACGTAAGTAGTTCCTAGAAAATAGGGTACACAGCTTTTTTACGTGTTCATTATTATTTTTTTATATTAGAAATGAGAAGAACGTTGGGGAAAAAAGAAACGTCAATCAAAACAAATTAGTCAACAGATACATTTGTTTTGGTGATTCAGAGAGCACTTGCTCTGAAAGCCAGCTCCAGCAGACCTAATAAGTCTGTTACAACCGATGTCCATTGCACAGCTACGCAAAAATACTGTGTGTGACATATGTGCAAATGTTGGAGGATGTATGTAGGTGGAATGTCATAAAGAAATTCCAGAGAACACTCCTTTTTAGTATTTTACATCGAGTTTGTAATTTAAGATACATTTAAATAAAAATATAACGCATGTTATTACCAGTAGTTACCTTCCCATATATATTGAAAAGAAGTTTGATTTACAAGTCCATTTTTGAAGGTGAGAGGCATTTTCCCCCCTGCGTAAATGTGTTTTAGACACAGCGTTTTCGTTCCCAAGCCACTCACAAAAGCCTTTTTAAGTCATAATGTAGCTGAACTACAGTAATGTCCTAAAAGCTCTGTGGAAACTACATACACAGCATAGCAATGTTTCTATGGCATATTGCATTCAGAACTCACATCTGCACATCCAGGAATAGGTGGGAGTTGTCTTAGCTTCAAGTCCTTGGGATCCTTTCATTTACACTGAGCTTCAGCAGGGCAGGGCCCATGGACACATAGAAGTAGCTACTGAGGCATAGTGGGGTGGTGTCAGAGCCTGATGGTGAGTGCCCTGAGAAATCCAGGCTTCTGGTCTGTGTTAATTCTTGGGCGCATGACTTAGCCTGGCCACCCTGGTTGCCAAGTTGTTTTTAACTTATGTACCCCAAAAAAGGGTGGATTTCTCTTCTTGCTGTTTCCCAGAACTGGTCTCAAAAGTTACTCTCCTTTTATCACACCTCTGAAGGTATCACACCTTCTTTTAAGACTCTCTCTCTCTCCTTTAACTATGTATGTGAATAGAAGGAAGAGGTAGAAGAAAAGATCTGTCCTTTCCTGCTTCATATGCCTCTTCTCTTCCCCTAGTGCCTTTTCTCAGGTTATAGCTTAGAAACTAGGGAAAACAGTCAAAATCTATGCAGAATAGCTTACATTTTCAAGAACAAACAGGACCATCATGCCACTCCTAACCAGAAAAGGAGAGAATTGAGGGAAGATAACACACGAATTTAAAAAGTAATACTATTTATTGGTTACATACTATGTGTCAAGTGATGTTTTAGGTAATTTTCACGTATTAGCTCATTTAATCTTAAAAATAATCCTAAAAGCTAAGGATAATCTCTGTACAGATGAGAAAAAGGAGGCACTGCCCAGGGTCACAGAGCTTCATAGGTGATGAAAACATGACAGTTTCTTTGCAAGGGATGAGGTCCAGGAATGCTGCTGAGACCAGGACCCCAAAGTCACCTGCAGCTTCCTTTTTGTTTTAAAAAATATTTTTATTGATTTCAGAGAGATAAAGGGAGAAGAAGGGGGAGATAGAAACATCAATGATAAAAGAGAATCATTGTTCGGCTGCCTCCAGCACACCCCACACTGGGGATCAAGCCTGCAACCTGGGTATGTGCCCCGATGGGGAATCAAACTATGAGCTCTTGGTTCATAGGTTGATGCCCAATCCCTGAACCAAGCCAGCCAGGCTCCAACATCCTTTTTGTCCTAATCATCTGCCACAGCTAGTTCAGCCCATGCATGTCTGAACGGACTCTAGAATCTAGCAAGATAAATAGAGACATCAATTTCAGAGTACCACCTCTGGTGGATAAGAAATATCTTTTCTTATTTTTCTATAACTCAACTTCATTTCCAAATATGATTCCTCAGTCCACCAGGTTTTGGAAAATTTATTTTAGTTGCTCTTGAAATTTCCATAAGGTGATATCGGTTTATGGGATCTTATGCATAGGTTGAGGGTTTGGGAGATGCTGACACACCATTATCTGTCTCTAGGGATAAGCTCAGAGGCACCCATTATCCCTGGGTACATGGTCTGTTCAGGTTCCAGGTTCTAAACTGCCTGGGACCCATGGTTGCTCCATGAGAGTTCTGATTAAGCCCAGACCCCACACTCTGCTCCCATCCCAATGTGGGGAATCTTGCCATTAACTATCAGGACTGCTGGTATTCAAGGACGTCGTTACTCTGGGGCCTGCAGAAGTTTCTTTCCCAACTTCCAAATCAGCTTGGGAAAGCTTTTCATTATGGGGAAAGGTGCGAGTGGGTTCTCTTTTCACATTTCTTTTTTTTTTTTTTTTGTTCTTATTTCAGACCATATCTTCACATCACTTGATCTTTGAAGACATTCTACCTGTTCTAAAGAATTTAATTTTTTGAGAGAGAAAATAAATCTTCAACACCTGGAGGCTACTTCAGCCTCCCCCATTGCGCATGAGAACAATAGAACCAGAAAACTAGTTGAGTGAAGGGAAGGCAAAAAAGGAAAGTGAGGAAGACAAATAAAATATCATGTTTTCTTAATATTTCAGAATGTTTTCCAATCACAGCAAGAATAGAGAGGGATTCCCAGGGAAAGGCAGGGAAAAGGAAGAGATGAGAGCAGTCAGTCTCCTATGGCGGCATCAGCTGAGTCCTAGGGATCTCTGCAACCACATTTCTGTCAGAGGGAAGTAGACAGTCCCTAGTCATTAGGCAAGGAATGACTGCAATGGAGAGGTTGAGTAATAGAACTATTGAGGAAGAATGTGAGCCTTTCTCTTGGTTTTGAAGGATGAGCAAAAGCAGGAACAGGAAAGAAGAAACATTAGGTTACCGACTAGTTCAATAAAGCACTTGCACTTACAAGCATGTCCTTTGAGTAAGGTCAAGTACAGCCCACATGGAGGGGCAACAGAGTCCAACTAGTACTGGGCAAGCGTGGAGCTCAGACTGTACACCTGTCCTTGCTCTGCCACAAACTGGTCATGAGACCTTACGCACAGAGGTAAGGTTTCCCCTGCAGAGCAAGGAAGTTGGATTCTTGGATCCATTTGCTTCTTTCTATTTCTGTCATTCTGTGTATGACACTGTGATATTTGATTCATCATGCAGGTATTGGGCATGAAAGCTGTCATTCTGCTTCCCTGGGAATTATGAAATGAGCATATTGTGTGCCACCTTCTTGCAAGGTGTTTACAACCTCCAGGTAAAAAATGACTCTGAAAAGCAAAACACTCAAAGGAAGCAAAATATTGTTTTCTTCACTTTCCTGTCTTGATTGTAAATGCCACCCTTCTCTCCTTTTACTCCTAGCATGAGCCACACAACTTAGTTTCAGACTCCACTTCTCTCATTTTTCTTCTTTCACATCTCCATGAAATTAGTCCCAGTGAGACCTGTGGCCATGAGCACGCATGAGGAGCTGGTACAGCTTGCGTGGCTGTGTTGATAAAACAGTTCTCCGGTACAGAGATGCTGGCGTAGAGCATTTACAGTGTTTCCACAAAGCTCCCATTAATTCTCCAGGGTTACAGAATGGTCCAACTCTAGAATGTTTGCTTTTACGTCTCTCAGATGCTGGGCTCCATTGTTTAAAAACCAAGAGTTCCAGCTTCCAACTGCATTTGCCCTTTTCTTTGAAAATATATACCGTCTCCTCCAAGTACCTACAACTTTACAGAGAGACCTCTCCTCTGTAATTTTTATTTTTCAAAGAAATAAACAGAATGATTCTTGGGCAAGAGAGGAGAATTGTTTTGTGTGTGTGTGTGTGTGTGTGTGTGTGTGTGTGTTTTATCATTTGTCAAAAATAAAAATTATTTCTTTTCAATAAATCTTGAGATTTGGTTTAATTATGTTCCACCAATGTATTTTTAATTTTTTATTTGTTTAATAATTTTTTTATTGATTTCAGAGAGGAAGGAAGAGGGAGAGAGAGATAGAAACATCAATGATGAGAGAGAAACATTGATCAGCTGCCTCCTGAACGTTCCCCACTGGGGATCAAGCCCGCAACCCAGGCATGTGCCCTGACCAGAATTCAGCTGTGACCTCCTGGTTCATAGGTCAATGCTCAACCACTGAGTAAACCCACAGGGCAACATTTCCACCCCCTCTCCCCTCTACTGGGAAGCAGAGGAGAATGGAAAAGTAGATGAGTCTGTTTGCACTTGGACTTGTCCTTGCATAACCATCAGGTGTTCTGGCGAAGGCTGATGCCGAGTTTGAAGGAATGCTGGAAAGCAGTCATCGTTCTGGAATAAGATAAATTAGATATTTACAAAGTCCTCTTTTTTTACCATCGTGGCTTTTTGAGTCAAACACCTCTGCCTTTCATGGAGATCATAATGAATAAATACAGAAATGATGCACCGTTTATGAGTGCTTGAGTTTTGAAGGGGGGAGGCAGTGAGGGAGCAGAGGCGGCGGAATGTGCTGGCAAGTTAAACTTCTTCCAGGCAGGTGGCTAAATCTTGACAAACTGCCAAAGCGCTTAGCAGCAGCCGCCGTTGCTCGGGGCACTCTTCCACGCTTTTAATTTTTCCAGACTGCCATACCTTGAGTGAAAGAAGCTGCCAGCAACTGCCACCTTGGGATGGTTGTATAAATGACAGAGAGGTTGAGGAAGTGTCTGATCCAGGTGAGGCCATAGGTGGGCCTTCTGGTGATGGAGAACCGGCGAGGAGCAAGGTGAATGGGGGTACCTGCATGAAGGTGTCTGGGGAAACCGTGGCATCTGCTCTGTAATCTTCTTAGAGGACATCGAGAGTGGAATACTAGGAAACTTGGGAATATGCATCATACCCGTTGGTCCACTGATGTGACTCTGCTGTCTGGAATATAGCTATGGATTTTGAGAACTGCAAAGGTGAGATAGGATACGATTAGAATCAGAGCGGACGAGAGGGGCACAAGGAGGCTGAATTAAATGGGGGCAAGCTGCAAGTACTTCTGGATTTTTTGGGAGCTGGAGAACTAACCTGGAGGCCTGGTTTCTGGTCCCACCTCTGCACTATCTGGCCATGTGTATTCTCTTAGCCAGGTACCTACCATAGACCTTAACATCCATCTGTTGAATGCACATAACAACAAGAGTAATTGGATTATATTTAATATAATGTCTAGCTCTGATACTGTATAACTTTTATTTTTTTCCCCTAAGAGAGACTTTCAAAATGGCAGATGCTCAGGGAGGGAAGACAGAAGGAGTGCATTAAAACATGATTAAAAATAATTCATAAATGTAGTCATTGAAATTGGAAATTCAGCATCAACCAGGTTGCTTGTCCACAGGGGGAAGTGAGCTATTACAAAACATATCCCTGACTCTTCATTAACATTAACATGATTGAGAATTTATTACTAAACCCCAACAATTTATGATTTTGCCTGTAAATGTGCCACAATGAAAGGAGAGCCTCAAGCAGAAGCAGCTTTGAGACAGTAGCATAGCTTTGGGTAAGTTTCATAGGACTTACAGCTTTATTTGTTTAGTACCTGGAAGATCTCTTTTTCAGGAGTAAATTCTCTGAGTCTCCTTCTTCCTACTTTTCCTGCCCACTCAGGAGCTCATGGGCCTCAGACTCATATCCTCATAGATTGAGTAAGGAAAATCTCAGTACACAGCTTGGAACAGAGATTGATTAAAAATGAAATTATCAATACCTTCTTTTGGAAGCCTGAGAGAGTGTAGAGAGAGGGTGGTGTGTCTGTGGGTTCTGCATCCTCACCATAATTTTGTCACAAGCTGGTTCTAAAATAAAAATCCAATAAGAATTAGTCAGATAATATATTTATTTTGTCTTTATTTTATTTTACTTTTTAATTTTATTTGAAAGGATTTACATATAATCCCAGCACAAAATAGAGATTGATAGTGTGATATAATAGAAAACATACTGTTTGTGGAATTAGGAGGCTTAAATTATAGACTTTAAGCCTTGAGGTAGCTTAATATCTCTGAGCTTATGTTCTTCCATTTTTCTTTGTTGCTATTGTTGTTGTGATTTGTAACATAAGGGGAGTCTGAATGGATCTTTTTAATCTTAATTTTTCCACTGCCTATAATTAAGAATTAGATTGTATGGTACACCATTTGAGGTTGAAAAAGGGCCTCACCACATATGCACAGGGTACATAGGGACAATGGAAGATCTGAGACTGTAAAAGATGAGGTTAACAGGTAAGGTCCACCAACCTATAAGGAGCCCCGCATCCTGGTGTGGGCAGTTTGACTGGGTACACTTAAATTTGTCTTCAACTAATTAGAATACAGGAGACTCCTTGGGGAGGATGAATCTGAAAAACTAGAGAAAAGTGTTGATTATTTGAATAGTCACATTCTTTTTTCCAATTTGGTTCTAATACCACTCACTGAGTTAGGACTGTATTAAATTTCTACATTACAGGAAAAAATTATAGAACAAAATGTTAAGGGGACTTTTACGCAATATCTGAAAGCAAGTTAAGTTTCGGAGTCAGGACTTGAACCCAAATCTCAAAATCACACATTTAAAGCTAAACAAGCTTTAAAAAGTCATTTATTTAAGAATCCAAGTACAGTGCTACTTCGAGAAAACATCTGGTTCAAGAATATTTTGCTTAAAATAGTCATAAAGACGGACTTAGGAGAGATATTTTGCAACTATATAATTAAAATTTCCTTTTGCAAAATGAGTATTTTTTTTTTATTCAACAAGGGCATTCTCAAAGATAATCAATTACACTTTTGAAATCTTTCTTCTTTGACCATACTCACCAGTTTCCTTAGCCATTGTCTTGCTTCTACAGTAAAGATTTCCCTTACAGCAGATTCTAATACCTACCAGTTCTTTTCGTTCTGCCTAACTAAAAATTTGTACTTCATGGTGCCTTAATTTCTTGGTACCCTAATTTCCATAGATAATAAATTCCATGAAAGCCTCTTTGGTCTGCTAACCTGGTAATTTCACCATCTTCAACTTCAATACAAATCTTGGCCTCCCCTTTTGTTGCAAAACACCCAGACACATAATTGATACTTGCTGGTTCATTTGACACTAATTTAATTTATATTCAAAATACTCTTATATAGTAACTAATTTTAAAATATGCCTTGCATGTGTCCCAACCCAATCACCAGATTTTAAGTACCTTTTTATGCCATTATGTGTAATTAGAACTTATCCCCTTTCTTAATTGTTTATCAGATGCTATAACCCCCATATTTGTTCACATGGTGGAGCTAAAATGTGAAGATATGAATCAATACTTTTAAGAATGCTCATAACAACACACTGACATTTGAAGCATATATCCCTTTGAAACCTTATAATGCTGGTATATATTTAAACCAGTGTTTATTACATTATTTCCAAGCTATTTCAGTGCTATATTAAAGAGAACTGGACAATGTCTACCTTTAAGAAATCTACAATTTGGCTTGGGAACTATTTCTGATTAGAAATGATAAATAACAATACACCAAAGTAAGTGTGGCAGATTAAAAGTCATCCAACGTTCCCTGCCCCAGAATCGAGGAGGCCGTTAGTGCTACTTGACCAGAGGAATGTGATGGTAGTGACACTGTGCCATTTTATGGGCATGGATTGGAAGCTTTTCTGTCTCTTTAAATACCCTAACTTGGAATCTAGGCAACATGCTATGAAAAACCCCAATCATCCCCATGGTTAGACTCATGTAGGAAGGTACTAAGATTCCCAGAAAGGTGCACCCGACCACCATCACCGTCTCAAGACACATATGTGGGCCAATTTGGAACTAGATTTCCCAGCCCCACTCAAGTTGCCTGAGTGGAGCACAGACAAGCCACTGTAACACAATCCTACCCAAATGACAGATCTGTGGGCAAAAAATTATTGTTAAAATGTCAATCCTTTTACATTTGGAGAGGGTTTGTTAAGCAGCAGCAGCAAATATGTACAACGCCAGGTTTTGTTTGTTTTTGTTTTGTTGTTATTTTTTCTAAATGCTTATTTTCCCTCCTAACTCAAAATGTACCTCCTCAAGGAGATCTTTACCTGCTCAAAGAGATCCTACCTAAAGTCACATACTGATCCCCAGCTATTCCCCATAACCTTGCTTTGTTTTCTTATCATAGCATATGTTTCTACCTTACTATATGAATCTATTTCTATATTTTCCTCTGCCTCAGTAGAATTAAGATACATGAGTTGAGTGACTTCCTATTTATTGTTGTCCTATTTTTAAAATTAGTGCTTGACATATGACCAATGGTGAATAACTACTTTGAATAAATACATGGTAAGTAAGATGCAAATTGTCAGGTTTGGTAAAAAAAAAGAAAGAAAGAAATCATAGTGACTTAGATTAAATAACAAGGAAAAATTTGTTTACAACCTGGACTGGGAAGTATAAGAAAGATTTGGTTAACAGAGATGGGAAGAAAGAAAGAAAATGTAAGAGAGCTTTTAGTTAAGAGAAAAAGAATAAAGAATAGTTCAAATAAAAAGAGAGAGTGTATGATATAGCTAAGGAAAGCAGGCAGACTTTTTGGGATTGAAAAATAATGGGTGGTCATATAGAATAACTTTTTTTTTTTACACTGAAGACCACTCACTTCTTTCGACAGTCTTCTTTCCTGGTATGGCAGCTGTCCTCGATGATAGCCTACCTCTGGTGTTTATGCTTTTTGTAGTCCTGTAACACTCTCAATGGAGCTGGCCTGTGAAACTAATAGGATGGCATTGAAGTGATGGTGTGTGACTTTGAGACTGGGTCACCAATGCATTACAACTGCTTCTCTTCTTTCTTGGGTCACTCATTCTGGGGAAATTCAGTTGCCATTGTATGCTTCTCCTCCATGGAGAGGTCCACGAGGTGAAGCATGGAGGCTCCCTTACAATAGCCATGTATGTGATAGGCTTGGAAACAGACCTTCCAGCCCTCCCTATTCAAGATTTCAGATGGCTACATCATGATAAGGTCCAAAGCCAAAACCAACCAGCTACCCTGCTCCCAAATTCTTGACCTCTAGATTATGAGATCATTGATTGTTATTGTTGTTTATGATCTAGGCTCAAGAGTCATCTGTACTTTTAAACAAAGCAATAGCTAACCTATACACCTGACTCTTTATTACAATGTTTTTTTATTTTATTAGGGAAATCTCTTCTACTCCTATAACTTCAGTTATGTTGGTTTCCCAAATCTATGTTTTTATTCATAATGCATATTCTGATTTATAGATCATATACCCATGTTCCCTACGAATATGTCCACTTGGATATCTCAAATGCATGTTTAAAATTACTCTCTGTAAACACCTTCTCCATCAAACATACTTCTCATTTAGTATTCCTTGACTGAATGATTGATTTATCATTCTATCTGTTATACAAACTGGAAGTTGGAATTAACTTAAAGATTTACAACATATATAATGGATATCAAGTCATTTTGGCATTTTTTGCTTATTATACCTTTTAAACCAATTCCAAATTTTCCATTCTCATAATTACTGAGGCATTTCCAACTTTTATATGTGTCTAGTCTTAATTATTAAGCCACCCTCTTAACTGGTCTCCCTGACTCTTTTCTTATATTTTTTCAAATTCAGTCTCTATACTGCATTAGAATAATTATGCTAAAAAGAAAATCTGATCAAATAATTTTCTTGCTTAAACAAACCTTATAATTTTTATGCTAACCTCTAAAATCATTTCTTAAGATCCCCCAAACTCTTTACGACCTAGCCATCTTCCACTCTTAGTGGCTTAAAACAAAGTCATTCATTTTGTTCAAAATGTATACTTTTTTTGTGAAACTGGACAGAGACAGATCATTTCTGTCCACTCAGGGTCAAAGCAGCAGCTTATGGTCTGAGCACCGTAATCACCTAAGGGTAGGCTCACTTGGTGTCTATTGGTCAATGCTGACTGTTGGCTGGGAAGACTCACACTGTTGGAGTAGTCAGTCAGAACAGCAATTCATGGACTCTTTAATTTCTGTTTTGATTTTTCACAGTATGGTAGGAAGATTTCAAAGGAAAGGGGAAAGCCAAATGGAACTTGTGACCTTTTTTTTTTACGATCTAGGCTCAAGAGTCATCTGTGATCACTCCCGCTACATTCTATTGGCTGAAGGAATTATAAGCCCTCTCAGGTTCAAGGGGTGGGAAAAAAAATTCCACTTCTTAATAGGAAAATGTCAAGTTTCTGGAAAATAATGGGGACCAGAATTATCACTACTGCTACTTTTGGATAGCCTAATCTGACACACAGTCCTATTGTTTGACACTTTGGATATATACTGTGAATTAATTGCATTTTTTCAATAGCATGCTTGGTATAGTTTCTTTTGTATATATTTATCTATTTGGTAGATATATGCCATCACCTCTTCTTATCTCTTATCCATCCTTCAAGATTTGGTTTGGCTGGCATTTCATCTTAAACTCTCTCCCTAAAGCCCTAGACTCCATTAGGTTCCTTCCTCTGGGATCTTTTAGAACTGTTTTCAATTATATCTTCTTTCTGTTTGCCCTGACATTGCTCTGTACTCGCTTGAGTGCTCATCTGTCTTCTCCACTAAACTTTAAACAACTTGGAGCAACTGATAGGGATGCAGTACCTGCCAGTTTAATGTTTAATGAGTGAGACTGTAAAGATGCTTTGAGGTCCCATTGCCAAAGACCTTGAATGTCACATTAGAGTTCAGAATGTATCATTTTCTTCACCAGTTGGTGAGTATTTATTTTCATATCATTAACCAAAGGAGGAATATAGATTGAATATGATAACAGAATGATACATAATAAGCCACGGGTAGGTGGTAGAGTTTTTTTTGTTTGTTTGTTTTTGTGATTATACATCAAAGCAAAACAACAACTATATGTGTTAGAAAGGTTTTACATACAGGTTGAGGAAATGTGCAAGCTTTTAAAAGTCTGTGGTAGTGTTGTGATACCACTAAGCATTCTGTCTAAAGAGCTAATGTTACATTGCAGAGACTTACTTTCTAAACTGAACAATTTCTGACCTGATTTTGTGAAAGTTGTGGAGTTCCACACACACAGATGTAGAGGCTTTACTGGTGTGGGTCATTTGTAATGCACAGTTCTTGCAACTTAAATTAGCCTGGCTTTTACAGATCCCTTTAATATGCATCATCTGACCCAATATGAAGATGGTCTTTAAAAAGATAGAGACATAAGGGGAAAAATATATATGAAGTGATTTTAGAAGATTTCGCAAATGCTAGCAGACTAATTTGAAGACCTTAACTGAATTTTGCTTAGAACCTTTCCAAATCTTTCTGTCACACCTGGATTTGGCCATGTGGCTCCTGCATATTAATATTTCACAACCATGACTCAACAATGGAGATATTGGATTTACTGGTAGGCTCAAAAAGTAATTTAACCCTTTAAAAAGATGTGGGCAGTAAGATAAAGATTTGAGGATAAAAGGGAGCAAGCTTGAATTATTTCTGGCTTGATTGACATTTCTTATCAAAGAATTAGTGAAAAACATCTAATACATGAATGTAAAGAAATAATGCTATGGACATAGACACTGGGGCGGTGTGGGCTTGCTTGGGGTGGGAATGGCTGGGGGGGGAGGGTGTCAACTGGGTGAAAAGGAGACATAAGTAAAACCTTAGACAATAAAAAAAAATAAAAATAAAAGAGGTGGCAACAGGTATGAAAGCTAGACCCCTTTGAATGTACCCTTTTTGTTAGTTTTGAATTTGGAACTATGAAAATATTTTATGTAAATAAATTTTAATAAAAGCAATCACTAAAATTTTTAAAAGACAAAAAAAAAGAAATGATGCTTTTATTCCAAATAGCTGTTTGGCATTCATATATAATATATTGATAATGACAACATATTGGAACTTATTATAAGCTAGATAATATACAGATATTAAGCAAGAGACATACTTATTACACTTTAGACACTAAAATGATTTGAAAGATGATACATGAGAAATAAGAATCCAAAGCAGTGCCTGATAATTTTGTGTAGAACTACTATTGTAATATTGAACTTAAATAAATTTTGAGGATAGGAGAACTGAGGCTACTTCATGCTAATCACATATTTATTTTGTCTAAAAGTCACAATAATGCTTTAAGATTCTTATTATTATAAGGTATTATTCCTATTTTCAGATGAGAAAATTGAAGTCATGCCTTTGAACAGAACTCAAATTGGAACTTGATTCTATTTCAGAGATAATTTCTTTTCCAATTTATCATTCTGTCTGTTATTTATTTTTGATGACAATAGGAGTGATATAGAAAATAAATATTTAGCAATTTCAGAGAATTAATTTCTAAACAAACTTGAATTAGCTTGACTTCATACCTGAGGTAAGAAATTAACCTGGCCTTGAAAGGTGGGTAGGTTTAGAGAGGTGAAAATGCAGATAGTTTAATGGGGCAAAGGCATGATGGAACATGAGGAGGGAAGCAAATGCAGAATACAGAAAAGGGGGGTCAATGGGAATCCCCTGCTCAGATCAAGGACAAAGCAAATGAATTGCCTATGGTAGTAGCAAGATAAATAGAAAGGGAGGTGCTGTCCATGAAGGATCCTGTTACTAGGTCAAGGAGCTAGGACCCTAAAAATGTATATTTTCTTTTGATAATGTAAGACCTCTAACTGTTTTTTTATTAGAGTTTATTTGATGGTACATGGTCTGGTGTATCTATATAATATATGTATAATTCAAGAGGGCTCATGAACTGGAGACCAAATACTACTTTTATAATTTTTTTATAAATTACCATATTACAATTAATGGTGGGAGCAAGATGAAGAGCAGGTAAAGATGCAAAAAGCAGGACTGACTGTGCTCATCTCTGCTGCCCGTGAGAGCCAAACTCATTCTTTGTAAGTCTTGGTAGAATGGACCCCTTCGCAAGCTATGCTTTTATGTCTCATTTTGTGAGGAAATTGCTGTGAAAAAACATCTATGGCAAAAGTAACTCGCTATAATATGGGATGAGGGGCAAAGGGAAAATGATTCCAACTATCCATTCTAGTTTCATCCATAAGCACTTCTTACAAAACCCCGGGACCAAGAATCCCAGGATGAAACTACACCAAAGCACCTGACTTTTCAGTTCACATACACATATGTCCCTTCAACCTTCATGCAATCTTTTGATAACCTGAAAGGTTTTTTATCTATTCTTTTCCATCAGAAAAACTAAACGTGGCTCAAACTTTAATTGCTTCATGAAACTTTATTCCCTTATTCTCCCACCTGGGCACCTCCTAATTGTGTATACTTATTAAAGCGCTGATCATATTGCATAAAATTCATTGTTTCTATTAAATAGGAGTTCTCTGGAAATAGCTAACTTTATTATGTTTCTTTCCCTCCTAAGTTTTCCACTGATGTTTTAGAATAAATGAATAAAGGCTTTTGAATATGTGAATATCTCAGTATTTCAAATCACGGTGATTCAAAGAATAACTCTAACAGATAAAATGAAGTCAAATAGGTTAAAAAAACAAAGCTTTTTTTTAAATAAGATGACTTCTGAATAGGAATTTCTAAAGAACGAACTGTGAACCTTAAGACACATTACACACAACTGTAGTATATATTTTAGACAAAATAAAGTAACAGTTGCTAGTCATATTTTTCCAATAGTTGAGTGTGGGGAAAAGGCAATGAGAAAGAGAAAAAGAGGAAAGGGAGCTCTACCATGAAAGCAACATATTTATCTCCAGCAGAGATGCTTCTTAAATGAATGAGAAGCCCTGAATGTCCTGAATATGTTACTCACAGAGGAGTTGGGTATAGCCAGGAGCCTGGAGGCAATGCTAGAAGCCACCGGATGTCCCATAGCAACCCTTCTGCCAAGAAGGATTATGAAGATGCCTAAATATATCTGACTCCAATGCATGGGGTTGCAGGATCCCTCCTGGCTGCTGTAACAGAATAGCCTTTCAAGCAGCAGGAGCTTCTGGGACCAAGCTGACTCTTAACGAAACCAACATCAGCCACATTGTCTTCCTTCAGTACCCTTTTTCCATCATGTCCATTCCCCTATTACTTCCCACTCCTGGAGCTCTCATCTCTTGCTCTTAAACAAGAGGTGGTCTAGGAGAAGAAATGTGGATTTAGAAACGGGGTCTTCCTTTCTATGCATGCTGACTAGGTCAATTTTAGTTTCCTTGTTCAAACTCAGACATCTTTGAACTTAACACTTTTTTAAAACCTGAAAATTAAAAGGTTGATGTTGTACAGGAACTCTAGACCCTTAAATCTACTTTTCTTGCTGTGATCTTACTCTTGGTCTTCACTCCATGCCTTTGTGCTGGTGGAGACCTAAGAGACATGCAGGATCCAGGAGAAGGTGATCAGAGGGTCTGGATGACTCGAAGGACCCAAACTGGCTGTTCTCCTAACAGGGGGTAAAGCCAAATAATCCAGATAGATTGAAAAGTGTTTGTTATGGATATTAAAAGATGCTTCTCTCACCCCTATCACTCAGAAAATTGGAAGGGTTTTAGGAGTTCCATGCCAGAAGCCAGGGACAAAACAACAACAACAATATGTATTTCTTATTATATCACAATATCAAAGGTACCCAGTCCTTGAAAAGACTGTAGGATTGATGTACAATTATTTTAGAAAATATATTTGATTAGGAAATAGAACACTATCATTCAAAGACTACTGAATTAGGACTTTGATCCCACACCCTTCATGGGAAGAAGCATGTATGACAATTTACCAGCTTCCCCATCTGTAAGTAGGGACCACTATTAAATTAAGGTTTGGCAAGAGAAGGTTCAGATTAATTGATAGATATGAGAATGCTTTAGATGTCTCCACAGGCAAAAATATTGTTATCTTGGAGAAAGCTACTTGTTGATTTGTAGGTAGATAAAAGCAAATATGTTTAGTCTTTTTTCTAATATGACCGCCTTTATTTCTCACTTTTATATTTTACATGTAGACACAGACTCAGGTTAAGCTAGTTCTCTTTCCCAAAAGGAGTTGTTCAGTTCCACTGACATTTAGGTTTCAGAATAAGTTTCTTCCCACTCTCATCTAAGACTCTGACAGAGAAATTATGCAAACAATGTGTTTTCCTGAGCTTTTGATCATAGAAGAATCATGAGGAAGAAAGACGACTAGGAAAGGGAAGGAGGTTTATTGCATTAATTATATCCAAGCGAGCCAAATCTGTTCCTGTTTGTGCTCTTAATCGGACTGGTTAAGATTAGTGGTCTGAGAAAAGTGCCCTCTCTAGGCAACCACTCATTTGCTTTCTGTCACAATAGACTTGTTTGCATTTCTCAGGATTTTATAGAAATGAAATAATACAGTATGTATTTCTGTTTTGCTTGGCTTCTTCCATTCAGTACAATTATTTTGAGATACATTTGAACTGTTGTGTAAATCAAGAGTTTATTTTTATTGCTGATCAGTATTACATGAATATACCAAAATTATATATTTGTTCACCTCTTGAAACACATTTGAGTTGTTGCCAGTTTGGGGCTATTAGAAATAAAACTCGTATGGACATTTGTGTACCAGTATTTTTATGAATTGTTTCTTTTGTTTGAATATGTGGGAATGGAATGGCAGGTTCAATACGGTGGGTATACACTTTTTCAGAAACCGTCAGTGTTTTTCAAAGTAGATGCATCATTCTACATTGCTACCAGCTGTAATCCAAACTCCTGTTCCTCCATATTCTTACCAAACTTGGCAGAGCTAGCTTTTTACACCTTTTAGCCATTCTAATAAGTGGGTAGTAGTATCCCATTATGGTTTTCATTTGTATTCCCTTAATGACTAATGATATTAAGCATCTTTATCTGAACTTATCATATCTAATAAAAGAGTAATATGCAAATTAACCATCATTCCCTCACAAAATTGGTGGCGCCCATAGCCACAAGATGGTAGCGCCCAGTCCCCCCAGCCTTGCCGGAGTCCCCCAGTCCTGGGGGTGCTGCTGCTGAGAGCAGGCAGTGTGAGTGGCCTAGTGGAATGCTTGCTTTGTTGCTGTGGCGACAGAGGGCCTCTGGGCAGCAAGCACAGAGCGGCAGGGATGGGATGTTTGCTTCATAGCCACGGCAACACCCTGGCCTCGGAAGGCTTCTGGGGGATAGGGGGACTGGTTGCAGCCTCCACGGCTGAGTGCAGGCCCGGAGAGGAGTTGGCAGGCCTGCCTCCTACCGAAGCAGAGTGGCTCCTGTGGAAGCAGCATGGCTTCCAGTGGTGTGCTGCAGTTCTTGCTGGCTCCCACAGAAGCGATAGGCGGCCTACTCCATGCGATATCAAGCAATGGGCTACTAGTATTATATATAATATTATATACTGTATAATATTACCTTTAAGGCTGTAGATTTTCTTTTCATTTTTGAATGACAGTTTTTGAAAACACAGTTAATTTTTTGTATGGTGTAAGTTATGGATTATTGATGCTATTATTTTGCATATGGGTATTTGATTATTCAAGTACCATTTTTTGATCTTATGTTTTTGTGAAAAGTTAATGTCTGTTTCACCAAATAAAATTATCATGTTCCATCACCATTATATTTTAATTGCAGTACGAAATACTACAACTCTTT
The DNA here is from genome assembly GCA_026230045.1 of Corynorhinus townsendii. Lineage (NCBI taxonomy): Eukaryota > Metazoa > Chordata > Mammalia > Chiroptera > Vespertilionidae > Corynorhinus > Corynorhinus townsendii. The sequence goes on from JAPDVU010000007.1 coordinate 16,114,015, forward strand.
CTGAAGCAGCTAGTTAAAACAGAATCTATACTAATAAAAGGGTTATTAATTAGACCAGACATCTTCAAGATGACCTTCTGGATGTTCTTGCAGACAAAGCCATGATGGCGGGGCTGATACAGAGGTGGTTAGGGGCAATCAGGCCATCAGGAGAGAGCAGTTAGGGCAATCAGGCTGGCAGAGGAGAGCAGTTAGGGAGATCAGGCCAGCAGGGGAGAGCAGTGAGGGGTAATCAGGCAGGCAGGGGAGCAGTTAGGGGCATCAGGCAGGCAGGCAGTGTGGTTAGGGGTGATTAGGCAGGCAGGCAGGTGAACGGTTAGGAGTCAGCAGTCCTGGATTGCAAGAGGGATGTCCATCTGCCAGACATCCCAGCAGTCAGACATCTCCCAAGAGGTCCTGTATTGGAGAGGGTGCAGGCTGGGCTGAGGGACCGCCCCCCATGCACAAATTTTGTGCACCAGGCCTCTAGTTATATAATATATTTAAAACATATATAAAACTTAACTTGCCTTTTTTTGGTGTTAATCTAAAGTAAATAACATAACTTTACCCACAATAAAATTATAGTATGTTTGCAAAGATAAGAATTTTATTTCAATCCACATCACATAATACATTGACACAGATGTTTATTAATTGAATACACTTTAGGATAGTTTGGCAACAAATAAAACAGAATTTTTCCTGTATTAATTCTGCTTTATTTACATCTTTGGCCATGGAAAAGCCATATAGGGTCTTCATAACTGTCAATACTTTCTTTTGTGGATTTAAGTTAGTATAGTGTATTCTCATCATTTGTCAGAAACATACTTTTACTCATGTAATTTAATATTCTGTACCTTGAGCCACCTTCTTCATGTACTAGTTGGTCACTTTTTTCTATAACTAGTCTGGTTACTCTAATTAAGAGCGGTTGCCTACATAAAGAGTGAGAAAGAGAATCTATAAGAAAACTCGATCCTCTTCCATATAAAATTCATACTACCTTTAATTACAATAATGTAAGTGCTTGCTGCAATGGCAGGGTTTTTACTCTTGACTCTCTTCACCCGTTGGTTTGTCCTTAATAAATATTTGTTGAATTAATCATATGAGCAATAAAGGAAAGGAAAGTGAAAACTTTATATTTTTGTTTAGATTTCTTGTGGCAGTCACCAGTCGTTAGCTCTCAGATGGGATACTGCCAGGTGCTGAAGGTCTTATCTAAGCATGTACTGTGATTATAACTTTCTTTCTAATGCTTATCTCTATGACTTCTAATTTCCATAAGGGGGTTTACCATACATTTTTTTCTTAAAATGTTAAAAAGGTAAGTTCATTCTTTTTTTCCCTAGTAGTTTCCTTGCTTATAACCTAACAATTTTTGATAATATATGGTGATTATTTTTAAAACTTACTCAAAAGATGATGAACGGATAATAGCAATACCATTTCTATATTTTGTGCTAATTCTTTAGAAAAAATATTATGATTTGCTACTCTAAATAATATACTGTATAATGCTTACTTTAAAATAGATGTTAATTCTAGTGAGAAAAGATGCAACTCTTCAAAATAGTCATCTGTCACTTATTTCTTTACTTAATTTTCAAACTTATGCTGATATATTTATAAGCTATACATTTATAATATTTTACTCTCAAAATGTTTCCCATGTAGTTATTGAAACTAAAAAAATAGTTTTTCTTACTAGTTTTTGTTATACAGTATATCAAATTTTAGATCTAGATTTTTCCCAATACCTGTATTAGTAAGACAATTCTTGTGTCCTAAAAAGAGACCACATTACCCACTACTGAAGTTCTTCTCAGCAAGATTTAGATAATATGTATGGCTAGTAAACTATTGCAATCAAAGATATATGGGTTCCCAAGAGTAAAATTTTGTGACAACAATCTTTTAAGAATATGAAGAAGTAAATGTATATGTGGGTAAGGATAAAAAACATATGTGATCTATTTAAATCTTAAAAGAATTTGCAACAGTATTAAATTCAGTTATTCAAAATAGGAGGAGAAAATGATAATAGAAAACAAAAGGGTATATTCTAATAGAGCAAAGGAGTAATTAAATAAAGAAAACGTGAACAAAATGTTTGGTTGTAGGAGGAACAAGAGACCAATTTTTTTTAATGATAATAATTTTTATTGAGTCATAATGGACATATAACCTTGTGTAATTTTATTTTAATTTTAATTTATATTCTTCATTCTTTAAAGTATTACATAAGTCTCCTTTTTCCCTCATTGACCTCTCCTCAGCCTTCCCCACTCCCCAGCACATGCCCCCTTCTCCCCCCACCCCACTCCCATCCTGTGTGTCCATTGGTTATGCTCATATGCATGCACACAAGAGACTGATTTTATCAGGTCAGCAGCCCATTGCTTGCCATTCTTATTTAAACTTTATCACTTTCCAGATTGGAAAAGTGAATTTCTAATTAGCTCCTTTTTCATCAGTTGAGGCTCAGTCTCTCTAAACAATATTTGGGTAATGATCATATCCTCACTTTGATCAACCTCAGGGAAACTGCAGAGCCAAATGTTAAACAGGTACTTATGAAATTTTACTCAACCACCTGTTCTCTTGACCTCTGGCTGACCCAGTTAACAAAGACCAGTGTACTTCAATTAGTGCATGTGATACCAACTAATTAATATGGGGCATTTTTCTCTCAATCTTGCAATCTGATTTTCTCAAATTAGTCTTCAGTATTTCAGATATTGGTGAAAAATCACTAAGAACTTGTAACTCAGTCCTGAAAAAAAGTATGTATAATACTGACTTCTACAACAAGGACTATAGCCTTCTTCTACTTGATTTGCATATTCAATTCATTTGCTTATATGTATTTGTGTTAGGCATAAACCAATTGTGTAGATCTGTTAAAGCATTTTCTTTAAGTTAAAAAGCTCACATTTTGGTTTTCATAAGAATGTCCGGGGTGATCATTAAAAAAAAAAAAATGTTCAGATCCCAGATTTCTCCTCAGAACTATGGAATGGGAGTCTTCTTAGAATGGATCCTTGGAGCCCAGGTGTTTACAGTTTTAACAGTTCTCCAGGTGATTCAGATGTAGACCAACACATGAAGGCCAAAGGGATTAACTTCTATTTAAAGGATGCCAATGTTGAGCAAACCGTCACAACTTTTGGTTGAGTGTCTTTGTTATGTATAATGGGACGATTTCCTCACAAAAATGGAATTCCAGGAAAAGTAGGTGAGAGCTGGTAGGTGACTATATGGGTAGTTAAGCAGAGACAATAATATTCTGTACTTGCTCTCTATGCCCATTTCAAATTAGTCCCAGTCTTTTGTTCATTCTCAATAAAATACCAACTGTCTATTACTTGTCAGGAATGTAGAGATGCCAGAACATAATTGAAAAGAAGCTAAGTGCTATCTCTGCATTAGGGACTTAGAATGTTGCAGTAGTTTAGGTACAAGATCTGGAGTCTGGCGGCCTGCATTTGAAACCTGCTCTGCAATAAAACAACCTGAGTAAGTTCATTTTATATTCTAAACTACTTACTGATTTTTCATCTGGAAAATGGGATTACTGATAAATATTTAATAAGGTTGGCATAAAGTTGAGATGTTTGGCTCATAGATACTGCTCCATATATGATTGCTTATTAACAAATAACATGATTCCCTTATAAAATAAATTTTTGTTTGCCATACTTTTGAGAACTAGGTTTATTTAGTCTAGTATTTTACTTTTTACTTCCTAGTGTTGTATCCTAAGTGTGCCATGTAAGTAAGCATTCATATTTCTTAAAAAGAAATGTTTTCTCTTTGAGGGTAGGTAATATGTATTAATACTTTCACCATAGCTACTGGAAAGTCAAATGGATAATGCTCTATGTGCTCATTAAACACACATTAGGCTAAGTTGTGTTATAAGTAAATATATATGTATATGTATATATATATATAAATATATAGAATATGTGTATCTATGTTTATGTCTGTATGTATTATCTACTGGTGTATAACAAATTTCCTCATGATTAAGCAGCTTAAAATGACCCATTTATTATTTCACTCTTTCTGTGATTTAGGAACCTTGACATCGGTTAGCCAGATTCTCTACTCTAGGGTCAATCTCAAGGCTGTAATAAAGGCCTTGCCTAGGGCTGCAGACCCATATGAATTTGAGAAGGACTCACTTCTAAGCTCACTCATATGGTTGCTGGCAGCATTTATTTCCTCCTAAACTATTGGACTGGGGGCTTCAGTTCCTCACCATATGTACTCTCAGGCTTGTTTCATCAGAACAAGCAAACGAGAAAACCCAGGTAGACAGTAGTATACTTTCTAAAGTGTCCCTCCTCTAACCGTTATGCTGTACAACTGAAACTAATGCAAAATAATATTGCATGTAAACTGTAGTTTAAAAATATTTTTAAAAGAAAATTAATCAGCAAATGGCACACACACAAAAGCCAGGGAGAGAGTAAGATAAAAGTCAGGGTCTTTTGTATACTCATCATTATCATATTCTAAGCAAGTGATTAGGTTCAGCTGATATGCAAGGGTAAGAGATTATACAAAGGAGTGAATGTCCGGAACTGACAATCACTGGGAGCCATATCAGAAGTTGCCTACCAGCATATATAACACTTTAGGTAATCATGGGATGCTTAAAAGGTTTGAGGAACCTATTAAGTGCATCAAACTCTAAAGTGCATCCGGAATCACCTGGAATCCTCTCCAGAACTTTTGACTCAGGCGTGGAACTTAATAACAAGCCCTCAGGTGATCCACTGCTGCTGATTAGGGGCCAAACTTTGAGAAGCCCTGTTTCAGAGCACATACCATGTCTTATTACACAAGGATAACTAAGACTTCCTTCTTATGGAAGCTCTCTGTCAGCCAATCTGGCAGTCTTCCCTTTCCTCCTCTGGTGGGAGAGCTACTGATATCACTGACATCTGTTGCCATTTCCAGAAGAGGCATTCTGAAGGTTTTACCTCTGCTGGGTGTTTACTAGCTCTTCACAGATGGGTTGATAAATGGGGCTCCAGGGATGACCTAAGGTGCTGAAAAATCATAGGCAACCCTTGGATAGATTTCTTAGAAAAGTTGATACCTAAGTTGCACATTGAAGAACAAAAGGATTTTGAGAGATAAAAGGAGAATCAGTAGTGACCTAATAAAAAAATTATTTTCTTGTCCATTGTAGCACATTCTTCACCTCCACATAAAAAGAAAGAAACCTACAAGATCAATTAACAGACTGGAAAGCACTTTGGAATTACTTTCTAAACTTGATGTAATGAAAACAAATGAACGTTTTGATTAAATAGATATCATTAGGATGACATGTTATGATCTTAATCCCTGGTTTAATGATCTAATTAAGACCACAAAAATTCATTATGGACTCTCAGATCAAATAATTCATTTTACAGAGCTAAGGAATAAAACTTTGTTTAGAATAGGAGGACTGTCTCAGATGAATGAAAAAATTCCAACCCTGAGAAGTTAACTATAGTTCAAAAAGGGGAAAGATACAGCCAACAAAACCAACAGTGGAAAGTGCAAGCTCATGGGAGGCACCAACCACCTCTTACTATATTTTACCTCAGTTTGTCCATCATATAAGGAGAAAGAGTTGGCCAATACTGTGGACGACTAAGATAACCACACCCCATAGCTTTTTGGGAGAAAGAGTGTTAATCACATCAAGGGGGTTAAGACAAAGCAAGAAGTTAGAAAGAAGGCAAAGGAGCGTGAATTTCCCACAAGAGATCGGGAGAAACAGTGGTAAGAAACTGAGAGATAAGAGGATGAGAATCATGTTAATTAACTTCATGTGTTAACTTGACTGGGCTAAATGATGTCCAAATAGCTGATAAAACATTATTGCTTGAAGTGTCTGTGAGAGTATTTCTGGATGAATTCAGTATTTGAATAAGTAGATTGAGTTAAAAAGTTGCCATCACCTGTGTGGATGGGCATAATTGAATTCATTGAAATATTAATGAGAATAAGTCAAAGAATTTAAGCCCTCAGTAGAGGCAGTTCAGAAAGGATCATATTCTGATAAACGGTGAGACAAATGAGACATATGGCCATTCAATGAGGAAGGCTATTGGACTCTACACCAAAGAAACTAGCTTCTCATGGTGATGGGCTTTCAGAATAAAATAAAGGGAGCTTTGAGGCAGGAATATCATCAAGCTAGATAAGTAAGTGAGCTCAAACAGCAAAGTTTATGCCTTTTCAGAATACTATACTGTTATTTTTTCTATGAAAGGTGAAGTACCTCTGGAGTTTGGCACTTACTGCGAATCCTGAGAACTCTTCTAGATGGGGCCAACATAAGGCTTTCAGCAGGAGTGAGGCTCTGAAATTGCAAGGATATAAGATGGGCTATATGGCAGTTTAGGTGTAAGGCTACAGGTATAATTTCAGTGTTCCCCTTCTATAAAATATTAAGGAGAAACATTTTAAAAAATCTTGACTTATTTGAATAAAAAGCTAAGAACTGTTAGTACCGTCTGAATGTAATATATATGATATCAGCCCTCATGTTGTATAGTGATATATTGATAAAAAGGGAAATTATTTTAAATATATATATATATATATATATATATATATATATATATATATGGCCTGGATTGAGTGGTAAAGGACAAAGGAAGCATATCTTATTCTGCAAAATATTTGGATAATTACTGGTGGTAAATAAATACAATTTTTTAAGGTAGCATTATCCAATAGAAATATGTGTGGCACATATGAAATTTTAAATTTTCTAGCAGTCACATCAAAAACTAAAAAATGAACAATGAAATTACTTTTAATTAAGCAATTTATTTTGAGATAATAGTAAATTCTCATGCAGTTGTAGGAAATAATATATTGAGTCCCCTCTATCCTTTCTCCAGTTTTCTTCACACTAAGATCTTACAAATGCAATCCATTAATGTTGTTACTGCTGCGTGTGTGTGTGTGTGTGTGTGTGTGTGTGTGTGAGTGTGAATTTAGTTGTTTTTGCAATTCTATCACATCAGTTCCTGTATCCAGTACCACAGTCAAGAAACAATGGTCTTATCCCCACGAGGATCCCTTCTGCTACCTTTTTAACTACCATGACCATCTCCCCCCACCTCCTTTTTTCTATGTTTCTAAACCCTTACAACTGCTCATCTATCTTTCATTTCTATATGTGTGCCTGTGTAGGTATTTCTCTCTTTCCGCATCCAGCGCGGCTAGAGTGCAGGTCCAGTTCCTGAGCAGGGGTGGCTGGGGATTGAGAAATAAAAGAAAGAGACAAAACACAGAGATAGAAGGAAAAAGCTGGGACCAGGTGAGACCACCATCCTCTTCTGATGGAGAGACAGGGACTCAGAGCCAATCCAGCGAGTTTATTTTATATTCCAAATACCAGGAAGTTTCACCAAAAGGTCAAGACAAAAGGAGATTATTTGCATTCGTGAGTAGGCCCTGCGCATTCCTGGTGCTAGGCTGGATTTAGATATCAAAACCACTTTCCCACACCACAGGCTGAAATGAAGGTCAAGCTGACAACACCCTTGCCCTTTTGGCAAGGCCTGTGCCCAGGGCGTGGCTTTGCCGACGCCACTGGGTTCAGCTGACAATAATTAAGGAATGCCCATGTGCCTTCCCAGGCACTGTCTACATGCCTGGTAAAATTTTACTTAATCTTTCTAAATTATTACCTTTTCAATGTTAGTTAGTATAAAAATATGAATGAGATATCCTACATTCCTTCCATAGTACTAAGGCTTTGAAAGCTGAGGTGTATTTTATGCTTACAGTACTTAAAATTTGGACTAGCAACATTCCAAGTGCTCAATAGCCACATGTGTCTTGAGGTTGCTGTATTAGCTCAGGTCTAGGGCATGAATGTTTTCCCTTGGTTACTCACTGTCATTCAGTTTAGAGGTCTTAATTAAGAAAAATATAAAAGACTGGGGGTATTGGACATTTGGAAACAACCTGCATATTTAGCATTAGGCGAATGGTTAAGTAAAAATTGCACAATACCTCAAGGGGATATTATAGACATAAAATTATATTTAGAAAGACGACAGAATAACCTGATGTGGGGTGACCAAAAATCCTAGTTTTTCTGGTACTGAGGGGTTTCTTGGGACAAGAGACCTTCATTGCTAACTAACTTAATGAGAACCTTAATTGCTGGAAAAATCCTTATAATAGAAATGTGTGCGTGATATTAGATATGTGTATGTATATATAGTTTGTACAGGCAGTCCTCAGGTTACATCAGACTCAACATACGTCATTTTGTGGTTACGTCGCCATCTCCCATTTATTTATATAAAAAGAAGCTTGTCATTTCGATGTATGTACATATGTGCTTTATATTTTTTATTATTTATTTACCACAAGTAAAGGTCAGGAATTGCTATCTTTCTTTTAAATTTTTTTCACTGTTTCACTTCATGACTGCTGTGTCTGTGCTCCATGTGAGTGGCGTAGGTACTTATGTAGGTGAGTTCCAACTTACAGTGAAAATCACGCCGTAGGAATGAATCTCTGACATAACCTAAGGACCTACTGTATAGATTATATAATTTATGTATGTAAAATGTATATCTATAATAATAAAAGTGTAATATGCTAATTAGACCAGACATCCTTCCAGATGACCTTTTAGACAAAGCTGAAGCTGCAAGGAAAGCCCAGGTCCCGGGTGCCAGAGGGAAGCTGGTGCTGGAGACAGGGGAAGGAAGGCCTACTTTTGCATAAATTTTGTGCATTGGGCTTCTAGTGTATGTGTGTGTGTGTGTGTGTATTATAAAGAGAAAACATGACAACAATATTCATAGAAAAGCATATTAGAAGCAAATCAATAGATAATCATTTTTCAAATTAAAGCTACCACGTAAACTATTGAGCTTTGCAAAGCAGGTATAGAGGAGAAGGGGATTTGGGAGGGGAGGCAGTTTTTTCATTGTAAAATTACAAGGTCCAGATATCTTTAACACCCCTTTTAGTTCTAAAATTGTACAATAATAATTCCAAATAAGCCTTTGTATAGCCCAAAATTACTAAATAAAATTAAAAAGTGATTTCAATATTCAGAAAAAATGTCCATAGAATATGTAAGAAATAAATTTGACTTTGAAAGACAGGTGAATTTAATATAAGTGGATGGAGGACAGGAGGTAATTCAAAGCAAATGAAAAATAGTAACCTCAGCAAGGCACAGTGACAAAACAATGGAGCTAAGTTTCTTATAGGGAATACTTCAGGCATGGACAGTTATTTTAAAAAGGATTTTATTGATCACCCTTAAACATTCCTCTCTGTATTAATAACTGAGCACTTTACATTTGCAAAAGACATTATAAACAGAAGTTATGAGTTTAAGAGAAATGATCACTTGCTTTAAAGCATTATTTTGATTTACATGATATGTTATTTTAAACCTTTAACTGATATAAACACTAAGTAATAAATAGCTTGTGATATTGGCAGGGAGTGTGTGCAGAAGGGAACTGCCTTTCATGATGTCCATTTCAAAAGGCTAATTCTTTCAGTAGACCACTGTCCAATCATAACCCGTTTTTGCCTCATAGAAAGACATTTGATATTCATAACGTTCACAACAAAAAAACCCATCGATACATGGGCTAGTCACTATTTTGTGGTTTCTATGAGTTGATACTCAGTTACCTGTTTGAAAAGACAAAAGAAGGGGTGAGAGAGAGAGAGAGACAGAGAGAGAGAACCTTAAGATCATTTCATTTACTAGATGGAAATCTGAGTAGGAAATTCAGAGAAGGAATGAGGAGCAGTAAAATGAGCAATGTCTCAGATCTGGAATGAGCTTGGAACATGGGATAATACGTAAAAAGACTTGCTTGTCTACAAAGTGGGAAATGTAGAGTAGAACCAGGTTATAAAATGCCACATCAATCTGAGTAGTTTAGAATTTATTTTACAGGTAATAAGAAAGACATGATGTGACATGCAGGAAGTGGCACTTACCCTCAGGCTAGATGAATGCACTGCTTATTTCTCAAAGCAGAGGCATTCTTCTCTTCATTAACCATTCAACTTTCCCACAGAGTCATGCTTATAAAACATTCTCCTTTGGCTATCATTTTATCCTTGGATGAGAACTCTATCATCAGTAAATGCTTCAGTTTGGGGATAAAATGGCTCAATTGACAGGAAGATGTTTCATTTATTTTGCCTACAACATTTTGGCCAATTTGAGCACTTTAAAGCATTGAAGTATACTTTCAAATACTACATGACACAATGTATTCTTGACCTTGTAAAGTATAGTGGATAACAACACAGATCCAAGTCATAATCATTTACAGAAAAAGTGTATTCAAACACATTTTTTGCCTGGCCAGTGTGGTTCAGTATTTGAGTGTCGACCTATGAACCGGTTTATGGTTGGATTCCCAATCAGAGCACATGCCTGGATTGCTGTCTCAATCCCCAGTAGGGGGCAGCAGGTGAATGATTCTCTCTCATCATTGTTGTTTCTCTCTCCCCTCTCCCTTCTCTGAAATCAATAAAAAATATATTTTAAAAAATATTTGAAAATTCCGTTATATATCTCATTGAATCCCAGATCACCAGTTGCCACTTGGATGCAACAGGTCAGGCTCAGAACCTCAGACACCATTAACAATAACAAAACAATAATAATAATTAAAAAACAACAAAAGAAAATGTTCTGTATCTCTTCCACATGTTCAATATCTAAATTTAATTATCCACTTGTGTGGATGATCCCTCTTTTAATAACCCAAATTTGAAAAGTAAAAATGAAACAGTAGCATAGTTTACCTTATGGAATAAATTAAGAGGAGACAAAATAAAAAAAATACATAGTTGTTGATGGAAAAATAATAATTCAATGTCTCCAATGTTCCATTTGAAACATAATCTTCCAATTTTCTAGAAAATAATAGTTTAGTGCTTGTGTAGTTATATATGACTCAATAATTTTATTAACTTATCTATTCAAACATTAATGATATACTATGTCATGCATAGTACAAGGTGTGAGGACAATTATATAATACCATTTATCAGAACTTTGACAAATATGTAAACACCAAATAATTAAGCCCTATGGGAAGAAGTGTCTAGATTTTTAAATCAGTGCCAAGAATAGTGAATAAATTGGATAAATATATCCAATTTGACTGTATATGTATGTATCTCTATAATGGCAATGTTTTCCCTTAATCTGAAGAAGCAAGACATTAAAACCTTGTTTTTGCTTATCTCACTACTTACCTAAAGAAGTAGCTGACAGTGATACCATTTAGGACACTTACTCAATATATCGTTTCTTTGTAAATTACCCATTTCAACCCATAAAATAGCTATGTTTATAACATGTTACCTTTCTTGGCCACATGTGATTGGACTGGGGAAGACACCTGGCATAAGGAAAACTAACCCGTGGATAGGCTCAGCCAACCAGATTCTCTTTTTTTGGGATTTTTTGTGAGGCCTGAGAAATAACTCCGTTAGCTATGGCAATGGACTTAGAACACTAGAGTTGAGAGTAAAATCATTGTTTGGGTTATGGTGAAGTGTAAGAGCAAATAGTTTGCAGGAAGAGACAAAATAAATAGAAAGGCCTGGGCTGTCATGATTTTACAAAACCCAATTTTTGCTAGTCAAATGCCCCCTGGCCTTTAATTCATTTGTCAACTTCAATCTTATAGAGATTTAAGTATACAATCAGCACAAAAAGAATCTGTACTGGATACTGTTCATATAGCATTGTTATGAGCTGTAGCCTTTAAATGTTGTCATTAATGGACTTATGTGGACTGTGAAAATAATGTTTCTATGGACTTTTGCTTTTTATTTTTTCCCCTCTGGACACACTTAACTTTGTTGAAGTTACATGACAAGGTAGGGCTCCCCAAGCCCCTCTCTTTATTTCAGAGGATCTGGGATGGAAACTGTGGAGATCAGAAGATTCTCAGTATGCTGGAGGATTGATTTGGGGCAAGGACTTGCCAGTAGTTGAGGGCCTCTCTTCCTCTCAATGTCTGGTGGTCCAGGGTGCTCTTACTCCTTGGAGGCCATGTGAACCATAAGGTCCACCATCCTGTTGTTGTAGCCAAATTCATTGTCATACCAGGAAATAAGCTTGACAGGGGCTTTTCCTTTCAATGAAGAATTCCCCACAATATATGTTTTAGGACCAAATTTCTGGGTTCACAATGTCATATTTTCTAGGTGACAAAGCATCCTTAGCAAACAAAGACTTCAGACATGTACATGTGTGTCAAATAGGTCTGTACTGCTATCTTGGGAGAAGAAGAGAACAGTTTACTCACCATCAAACATTAACTCTACATTTGGAATACTTCTAGAGTGAACAAATAGGCCTTGGCTCTCTATAGAAGCAGGTTGCTGTTAAGCAACTTTGGGTTTCAAAAATCCAGGTGTGTGGATTTCCTTCACATGGTGTATGGTACCATCTGCTCCAGGGCCAAATAATTGCAACTCAGACCATTTATTCTCCACTTAAGGAGGAATAAGGGGCTGGTTTAAAAGTATACTGGGTAATGTGATGACAGGCTGGGCAGTGATTCCAGCTCTTTCTGTGTCTGTGCTTAAGAGGATGATTTTGATGAGCTTGCCAAAGAGCATAGACACTTCTTTTCCTCCAACCAAAGACAGTATCTGTCTTCCTGCTGGCTGGCTGGAGAGCTAGTGTGCCAGACTCCAACAGCTGTGGGGCCCAGCTGAGTATCCATCTTCAAAATTCACTATATGCCAATTGATTTCTTAGGAAGAAAACTTTATCTGAGACCTGATCTTCTCATAAGGAGTATATTGTCACTTGTTCCTAATTTCGGCAGTTAAAGGGGACATCAGATGAGAAATTCTCTCCATCAGATAATGCCTTTGGAGCCTCTTTCTGTCAGCTTTTAACAGCAGGACTGAGTCACTACTGAGAGCTTTGGTGAGCATTCACTACCCAGAATAAAGGTCATCCTTATTTTCCAATGCAAGTTGGCAGCTAGACATTTTGAAAATTAGAGTGATCTCATAAAAATCTTCCCTGTTTATGCTCACAGGCAAAACATGAAATAATAGAAATTGACTTCTTCAATAAGTAAAACGTAGGCAATAATTCAGCTGATTTATTAATTATTATTTATATCTTATATTTTAAGGAAAATTCCATATACTTATATATTTTAAATATCCTATATAATAAAAGCCTAATATACAAATCGATCAAACTACACAACAATCAGTGGAATGACCAGCTGATATCATGTACACTGACAACCAGGGGGCAGATGCTCAATGCAGGAGCTGCCCCAAGCCACAGGCCCCAGGCCAGCCAAGGCAGGTGTCAGCAGGGGCCACCCGATCGCCCTGCTAGTCACCCCACAGATCAGCCCTGATCGTCGGCCGGGCCTAGGGACCGTACCCATGCACAGATTTTGTGCATCGGGCCTCTAGTTATAAATATGATACAAATTTAGCAAAATGTGTCCTAAGGCATCCAATCAAATAACAGATGTATATGTGGATATCTATAGATTATATATAGGGTATCCCCAAAAGTGTATATACACACTTTGAATAATTATAAAGGCAGTGTTTATTAAAATACATTTCATTTTTAAAATTGAGCTATGAGCTGTTAAAGTTGTGTATACATTTTTGGGGGACACCCTATATACAAACAAATACTGTATGTATACACACACACACACACACACATATATATATATATAACATGAAGTAAATACTTAAGTATTGTGCATATGCACATAGGCATTAAAGACATGTGTGCTCTGCAATCATACAAAGCATACCATTTTGATATATAAGAACACTGGATGCTCTAATAATATGGTTTATCTAAGGGTTTTATGTAGAACCATGATAATATATCTGAACCCCAGTTTTAGCATAGATAGGTGGATGTAGAGGAACAAATAAGAACCTGATGTGATTTTAATGCCTTTGTATGGAGTTCATAGCTTGTCAAATGCATTGATTTACAATTCTCTCAAACTTGAGAAAATTAATGGGTTATACCGAAGAAAGGCCAATTACTACTCCACCCAACAAATGACCCTCCTTTGAGTCAAGAGTGCTTTTGATTTATCTAGCAAATATGGTTTCTCTGGTTCATATCTCGTATTATCTACAAATGGGTCCCTGTTGTCTAGTGTACATTTATCAATAAAATAAAAAATGTAATAAAGCTTGTAATAATATAAGCATTTGATATTCTGATGTAACTTTTTTTTTAATTAAGAGAGTCATTATGTATGAATTACTTAGCATAGTCCCTGGCACAGAATAAGTGTTCAGTGAATATTATTGTTTTATTGATATTGAGGCACCACAATAGCTATGTCAAAAAAGGCCAACTCTAAATATATTGCTTTCTCTGTGTTAGGGAAAATGATGAGCAGGGAGGGACTGAGTGAAAACTGAGTATGCTTTATAGAGGAACCCATCAAATGGCTCTGTAAGAACCCAAGTGATTTAACTTGGAATGAAAATTAGGAAAAGAGCAGATTCTGGAAGGACGGGGAATAGCCAAAAGCATTGTGTGTGTGTGTGTGTGTGTGTATTTTTGTTTGTTTGCTTGTTTTCTTGTAGATACTTGTGGAAGTTAGTATTTCATGAGATAGAATAAAAACAGGCCATCAAAAATTACTGCTGAAAAATGTTGTAGCCATTGTCATCATCTAACCAGAATCATTGTCTCAGTGGTTGAATCTTTAAAAATAAATGCCATGTGTTAATATGTCAAATCTGCTTTTGCTAATGAACTGACAATTTATTTGCTTTATATTTTGGAACTTTTAATGAAAGATCATTTTAACTATTGCACTATTTAAAACATTTGAAAAACACTAGTCTAATGATTAGTATATGTGTAACAATATAATTATTATAATGGAAATAGGTACACAGAGGATGTGACATCAGAATAAGGTACAGAAGTAGAATTAGAGAGCATATCTATCTCTATGTTTACACAGGTCAGATTAATCAAGTGTGATTGGAAAGAGAATATTACTTAAAAGTCATTATATAGATAAATATATAAATATTAATATTTTGATTTTAAGAATCAATTGGAAGTGTGGGTCTGCTTAGAATACATTTGGGACTAGCTCTAGTTGATTTTCTAAGGACAATAATTCTTTTTATTCATGAATTCATAAAGATATTTCAAAATTATATACATATTTGTCTGTTCTTTGGAAGAGCCCCACAATATGTAGAATAGTTATAATTAAATTAATTGTGGGTAAGTGCAACTATAAAAAATATACATAGTTGAGCGAAGTTTACAGAGCAAGTTGCTTTCAAAAGCAATCTAAAGAAGTCCTCGGGAACTGGAAAGGGACAGCAATCCCCCCAGGGTCATCTTTCCATCAGAAGTGAAGAGTTTTGCTTTGCTCCAACTGGCATTGGCAATGCCTGATTAATGTACTTACTGCTTTCCCCTCTCCAGTCAGTTTTCCAGATAGCATCTGTCAAAAGCAGCCTTGGACAAAGCTCACAAGGAAACATGTGTATGCAAATCGGTTTCTTTGGAGAAGGGAGAAAGGGAGGGGAGTTGGGTGGGTTGGGTGTCTCCTTTCTCAGAATGATAGCTTTATCTCGGCTTTGAGCTCTCTGAACAATGAGGGATATGATCTAAAAGAAAGCTTTTCCCTCTTCGGTTGACCTACAAAAACAGTCACTACAGCAAATTCCCAGTGAAAGGAGTGTCCTTTTCCTTTTGACTGATAAGTGTTCACAATATTCTCAGAATAAGCAGTGATTCTTTATTGTCTCTGTAAAGAGTATGATGAATGTGCGTAGGGCAATAAGGAGAGGGATCTATAGAGGAGACAGGGCCACGGGGACTTGCTTAGGAGAAAAATGGGCTGTCAGTTGAGGAAGAGGAAAATGGTTACAAAGGGGCCTCCTCTTCAGAAAATGATCCTCCTTTAGTATGTTGATAAAGTTTATTATAAGAAGAGCTGTTTTGCCTCTTTAGCAGTATTTTTCCTATAATCATCTTTTATGGAACAGCTGATCCACTTACTTACTGCAGGTATATTATCTAAGTGGAGATTGAATTACTTTTATATTACTACCAAATGTTAAAAAATAAATAAAAGATAATTCAAAAACTTTATTTTCAACATCATTTTATTTCATTATGCCTGTTTGGAATTGTAACTACTTATTTTAATTCTGTGTAAACTGCCTTTCTACAAATATACTAAATATAAAATTTAAACACTTCGAGTTGGAAGATGCCATTGAGCAGAGCTGTGCTCATTATCTAACCAAAGGAAAAGAACTTTTGAAGAACAAAACATCACAAATGGCAAGACTTTGAACAATCTACTTATCTTTTCCACTCCGATGATTTTAGACTTCCCCACCAAATTGAAACACCATTTTCTGAGCAATAACACAATACATTTTTGACATCACAAAAGAATGCTTTTAAGGCATAAAAAATGAATTTCCCTTATGTAATCAAAAACAAAAACCCTATAAATTATCATGCAACAAACAGTCCAATTCCTCTATTGAGTGCATTTCAATGATATGTTCTGCTTAAGCTCATAGTCACGTTAACAGTGAGAGCTTTGAATCTGGTTGAACCATATTAACTGCCCTCAAATAAAAAGAGGAAGGAAAAACTAACCCTAGCTTTGTTCCCTTATATATTTAATAAATGTTACTGCCCATTTCTAACATATTTGTTTCACACAGAATGCCAAATGGTTTGATTCTTTCAATGGAAAAGCCAAAAACAAATTTACACATTAAAATGCAAAGTAATCCAGTGATGCAAGCAGTGCTTTCCAGAGGTGATGTGGTTTCCCTAGTGTTTGTTGTTTTTTTTTTTTTAAATAACTCTTCATAGTCATTTCAGCTTTTTATATAAATAGGCTTTGCTAAAAGTTGCAGAGTCAGTCTCTCTCTCTCTCTCTCTCTCTCTCTCTCTCTCTCTCTCTCTCTCTCTCTCTCTCTCTCTCTCTCTTCCCTTTGCTACCCTCTATATTGCTGGAAATGTTTTAGGACTATCCTGTGCAATCATACATTAATATACTACGCCTCCAAAGTCTTGCCATTTGTGATGTTTTGTTCTTTGCAGGTTGATGGGAATGTTTGCTAGATTTTGCCCTGAAACCTTTTTACATAGAGAAAAATCAAATAAAGATGAAGAGAAGACACCATAATATTATGAGCAGGAATGAACTTGTATAACAAAATACCACAAGACATTGCAGTAGTCCATCAGGTGGTCATTTCTGGGACATCTTTAAATTGGTATAAATTAAAGGAGGCTAACAACTAAAAATAATAAAAGGAACATAAAATGAGATTGTGCCTATGGGTGGTACAACACCCAGATTACTAGATGCCAGCACTCTGGTTTAAGAAAAAAGGAACAGAAGGACAATTATAAAGGAGATTCAGTTCTCATACTTAAAAATGTAATTGTCATTGGGAAACAAAAGTACAGCCAGCCCAGTAAATTATGGTTTAATAGGTCTTCTGAAATAGAAAATTAAGCAGGAGGCTCCTTTCAATGATAGATGTCTGCTCCCTAGTAAAGTGGTAAAAGTGGAAATGAGTCATACACTAAAATGGAGATGTAGGAGAGAAAACAGATTGGAAAATTTAGGACCAAGCTTCTGGGCTTTGGGGGGGCACAGATCTTTTAAGAGTCTAGGTCTCATTCTTTTTGTTTGTTCGTTTGTTTGTTTTGTAATACTATCTAATCATGATGATCTCTTCCATCATAAGACTTTATATGTGAGAAGCGTAATTACATCCTTTCCTGGATGACAAGTAAAAACGAAGCCTCAATCCCACTAGAGGAGTATAAATCGCTCAGAGAACCACAGTTCCAACCACATGGAACGATTATATTCTTCAAACTGCCAACTCTGACATAACCTTTCTTCTTCTGCCCTAGAAATATTTTGCCTATCTATAGCTTTTCCATTTAGAAAATTTGCTTGGTTCTTAGACTGGAACATTAAAATAAGTCTTCCTGTTTCAACAATTTAGATGACTCTGGAACTGGTCATTTTTGTTTTATTCCCCTTGCTTACTCATTTTTTGGTGATCATAATTGTTTCTTTCACCAGTTCTCAAAGTCTTTCCAGTTTTGATATCTGAACTTACAAGTTTATGTGGTAGGTTTTTAAGAGAAATCCTACTGTACCAAGTGGGCCATCTCCTCTTGTTTTATGTGTAAGGGCAGTCTGTTTTTAGTAGTAGTAGACCCACCTTATCTGCGGTTTTGCTTTCCATGGTTAGTTCCCCATAGCCAACAATGGTCCAAAAATAATACATAAATAATTATAGAAATAAATAATGTAAGGTCATACAGCTAGTGAATAGGAATCTCACTTTCATGACAGTATAAAATGATAAAATAATATGACCAGAAATTTACACATATAAGAAAATTGATGGGAATGCTAATAATTTCAAGGAAATGGCAGGGAAGCCTACAGTATGAAAAGCAATAGAAACAGCTTTATTCCTATCTATTGCACTAACAATTTCTCTGACCTTAATAAGTCACTTGATCTTCATAAGCCTCTATTTTTCTTATGAGAAGTGAACCATGTCGTTTTCAAAGTTCATTTCAGACCTAAAATTGTATGTCATATTTTAATACTTTCCCAGCTATCCCCTGATTATGTTAACTGTATTTTAATTTCTTATACAAGATTCAGAGGATCTAACAAGAAGATTTCATAAAAAAGTTATCAAGATAGAATCTGATTAATTGGTCCATGATTTTTAATATCAAATATAATCATGGACAGTTTAATAGTGTAACTATATGACTCTGTATATAGGCAATTATAGCATTAAATTTTAATTCTGTCAAATTAAGGATGTGTAAATAATTACAATAATTTATACCAGTACATGAGGTATAGTTTTTCTTTTTTCTAGTTATAATATATGTGACCCTCAAATGTGCTATTGGCTTCTTTATAACTCACCTCCAGCACCCATCTGCTCCAAACTGGGAATACTCTTTCAATTCTGAAATTCTATCGGGCAGAAAAAGCCTTACCTTTGAAAAATTCTATTACCTTATTCAGTCTTAATGTGAATAAAACACAAATCAGAAAATGAGGAAGTTGGAACTATACATGTATGTCAGTTCATCACTGTTTAAAACAATGGACTCATCCAGAAGTTCCTGATGTGTATCATTTTGACTAAAGAATAGATCATCCACCACATTTGTTTGTGTGCTTATTTCAAAATCTGTTTACAACAAGAACAGGGAAAGAATGAAACAAATATCAATGGCAATAAAATCAACAATTTTCACAAACAGTTAAAAGGGAAAACCAACTTAAAATAGATTGAAAAGTGACAGCAAAGAATTTCAATGTACTAGTGCCTCCTTATCTCTCTGTTTTCAAAGATGTCCATTCCAACTTTTTGCACCTAAATCAAAGATAATCACTTAGGGATTTACAAACACTAATGAACAAGACAGTTTCCATTTTCAGGGGAGATTCTGATTTTTCATATAGATAGGCAGAAAGACAGAAATATAAATAATGGAGAAAAAATAGTCAGTATAGTTATATTTTCTTCTTGCCACTCAATCACTCACTTGTAACTCAAGATGGGTAAGTCAGAAGTTTATTCAGCAGTAAATGAATTCCTAATTGGTCATTCCACTTCAGGGTTACTATAAGTCTTAAATGATACTATGTATATAAGCAATTTGGAGCACTTGAACTTATTGTTTTCCATTGTTACCTTCAGAAATTGTGTAAATCCCATTTATGTAATAGCACTCAAACAATGGTAAAAATAATAACAAAATACTTTAATATAAGAGACATTTTGGGTTAGGAGAAAATAAATATTATGTTACCTTCAGTTCCTCATCTGTAAAGTTTTCTTCTGTGAAATGATATTTAAAGTAGAGTGCCTCAGTGATTTGTTCACTAAACATTCAGGGGGAGAGCAGAACCATGCAGTATCCCACTGAGCTTCTGGGAGATGATCATTGAATCACAAGCTAATGGTTTTGAAAATTTCTTTACTTCTTCCTTCCTTCCTTCCTCCCTTCCTTCCTTCCTTCCTTCCTTCCTTCCTTCCTTCCTTCCTTTCTCTCTCTCTCTCTCTCTCTCTCTCTCTCTCTCTCTCTCTCTCTCTCTTTCTTTCTCTCTTTCTCTCTTTCTTTCTTTCTTTCTTTCTTTCTTTCTTTCTTTCTTTCTTTCTTTCTTTCTTTCTTTCTTTCTTTCTTTCTTTCTTTCCCCTTCCTCCCTTCCTTCCTTCCTTCCTTCCTTCCTTCCTTCCTTCCTTCCTTCCTTCCTTCCTTCCTTCCTTCCTTCCTTCCTTCCTTCCTTCCTTCCTTCCTTCCTTCCTTCTGAGTATCATGTTCTACTCTAAGCAATTTAGTTCTGGATTTCAATTATTTGCTCTAAAAGAATCTGGTATTGTCAAAGCAAATGGATATCCTATATAATAAAACCTAATATGCTAAGTGTCTGGTCATCCAGTCATCCATTCAACTAATCAAAGTGTAATATGCTAATGATATGCTAAGGTTGCTCAACTGTTCGCTATGATGTGCACTGACCACCAGGGGGCAGACAGTCAACTGGTCAACCAGTTGCTATGATGTGCACTGACCAACAGGGGGCAGATGCTCCAACCAGTAGGTTACTTTGCTGCTGGGGTCTGGCCGATCGGGACTGAGTGAGATGAGGCAGACATGCCCTGGAGCCCTCCCGTGGTCCCTCTCTGGCTGGCCAATCTCCCGTGCCCCTTCCCAGTCTGATTGTGCACCAGTGGGGTCCTTCGGCCTGGCCTGCACCCTATTGCAATCCAGGACCCCTCAGGGGATGTCGGAGAGCTGGTTTCAGCCTGATCTCGCAGGCCAGGCCGAGGGACCCCACTGGTGCACAAATTCATGCACTGGACCTCTGGTACTATAATCAAATGAATATGTTGTTAGTGTTGTGATATGTAAAGATGAGTAATACATACTTCTAGATGAAGATTATTCATTTCCCTTACTAACAACTTAGAATTTGCTTAGCTTTTGCATAATGCCACCAGAATGGCATAGGATGGTGCTTCTTTTAGTAGATAATGTGTATTGGCAGCTGTATGTTGCTTTATTTTAGCTAAATGTAGAGTTCAATTTTTAAGACTTTGAATATGTCTTTAAACACTTTCAGTCATCCCACTAAATTTTGACTCTCATGTATTCTGATGAGAAAATAGCTAGTAATCTTATTGAGACTCTTCTTGCACATAATTCATTTTCTTTTGCAGCTTTCAAAATTCTTTACTTGTGGCTTTATACACTTTGTCTTTTAAAACTTTGATTATGATGTAACTAGGTATGGAACTTGTAATGGTTAATTTTATGTCAGCTTGATTGGGCCAAGGTGTGTCCATAGATTTGATCAAACATTATTTTGGGTATGTCTGTGGAGGTATGTTTGGATGAGATTAACATTCGAATGAGTAGACTGAGTAAAGGAAGTTTCCCTTCCTAATGTGGGTAGCCCTCATCCAATCAATTGAAAACCCAGGTAGAACACAATGATTGAGTAGGGAGGAATTTCTGCATGATTGACTGAGCTGGGACATCAGCCTTCTCCTGCACTTGGACTGGAACTGCACCATTGACTCTCCTGGCTTTCTAACTGCCTGACTGTATATATTGGGACTTCTCAGCTTCCATAATTGCATGAGCCAATTCCTTATAATAAATGAAAATTAATATATATATATATATTAATTTTGGGGACAAACCAATATATAGATAGATAGAGAGATAAATAGATATAGATATATAGATATTGGTTTGTCCCCAAAATTAATACCCTAAATACTAACCCTTAAGGTTGTGATAAGATGATTAAGAGGTGGGGCCTTTGGGAGGTGATTAGGTCATGAGGATAAGAGCCCTCATGAATGAGATTAATGTCCTTATAAAAGAAGCTCTGGAGAGATCCCTCACACTCTTCCACCTAGTTGACCATGTCCACTAGCCAAACCCTATTGCTTAAAAAATAATAATAAACATCTGCCTCAACTCTAATAGACAGTTATTTACAGTGTAAACATTAGCATTGGAAAAACAATCTTCTTTCAGAATTTATCTGGGAGATTTTATTGTGTTTCCCCCCCCCCCCCCATATATTAAAAATAAAAATTTGGGGCTCTGTCCAGGTAGCTCAGTTGGTTGGACCATTGTCCCAATGCACCAATGTTGTGGGTTTGATCCCAGGTGAGGGCACATACAAGAAGCCACCAATAAATGCATAAAGAAAGGGAAAACCAATCTCTCTCTCTCTCTCTCTCTCTCTCTCTCTCTCTCTCTCTCTCTCTCTCTCTCAAATCAACCAATAAAAATAAATAATAATTCAATACTTTCTAAAATATAATTGTTTCATTGTAATGCATGATATTCCTCATAGGTTACATTGCCTCAGTTCCTGGTTGGTTATATTGATAGTAATAAATTATATGGAAATGCCTACACATTGATATTCTCACAGACCTTTGCTGGACCAATTATTCCTCTTCCAAGTAAGGTGTAAACAAATTACCTGCACAGAAAACTATACCATAGGATAAGCAACATGTTTCAGCTAAAAAAGGGCAAAGCTTACAAAAACCTATGGAGATGAGTAATGAACAGTGTAATCCAGAAATCTGCATTCAGAGACAGAACCTGAAGTAGTGTATAAAAGTAGAGGACAGCCAGACTCCAAGAAGGAACTCTACAAACACATAGGACTATAGAATTTGATTGTTTTCCCTTTTTAATAACTAAAGTGCAATAGCGCTGTTCATTGGTGGAAGTTTTATAGCTCTACTTTGGTTAGGGGGTACTTCCTTTCTATTTTTTGTTGTTCAAAAAATATAAACTAGGAAAAGCCAATTTCATGTGCTGTTAATTTAATTCTCAACAGTAAAACCCTACTTCTACTAATGGAAAATGAAATTACCCTTTCTATAACCTTTTTATCTGTCGATTAAATGCTGCTTTTCCATTCAAACACACACACAAACCTATAAGTTATTTGGCATATATCCTCATCTCTCAGCAAAATTAAAAACAGGAAGTAATTCACTGCAGTAAGTCTAGCAAACCTTGTCACTCAAAGTTGTTGGCACAATGACCCTGACAGCCATTGTATCAAGTCCAAGGAAATGATAATTTTTATGGAGATGTGTGGTGTTACCTCTACATTTAATGGGGTATGTAAAAGCATGTTGTTGTCTTGACAATTATATATAGTGAAAAACACCTACAGTCTTTTAACCCAGCTTTAGGTGAGTTTATATCACTCATGTTCCATTTTATTTAGCATTTTTTGGCAGGAAAGAATCACTAACCTTAGTTGGTGAAATAAGAAACTTTGAGATATATAAAATAATTTTATATAGGAACTATTTGTCTCTCATTAGCTTGAATGCTGATCAAATGACTTCAAGCTACTCTAACCAAGGGTGTACATTGGCTCTCTCCTCACTAAACACTCATATCATGTTATCTTTGAACTTTTAGTTGTCCAGGTATCTTGTTCTCCCTGTAGACTCCATATATAAGGAATATAGAAACCCAGTATTCAAAACACAGGTTAGGCTACAGGAACTGATTTTAGGTATTACTAAAAGTTTTATTTAAAATCACAAATATATACATACACACAGAGACACATGTCTCTGTGTAAATTTGAAATGTAGGACTTCAAAAAGAGCAATTCAATAGGTATCCCTTTCCTGGGGAAAAAAAAGAAAAAGAAAAATGTCACTCATAGTGTAAGTTAAATATAAAAGGATATAATATCAAAGTTATTAAATAGTATACATATAATTCTATGGCAATTTTGAAAACTTAGAAAAGATAACACTTTTCTAGAAACATAAAAATTAGAAGAAAAAAAAAAACAACGAAAAAAAACCCTTTATAACAATAGGTGACATATAGAGTAGTTACTTTAGAAGATGCTGGAATATTGATTTAACATTTGCCATTAAAATAGCCAAAGGCTAGTGAGTTTCCCTATAAATTCTATCTAAGCTTTAATTTCAACAATATTTAAAATATTCTAGATGTTATGAAAAGATGGATATCTTGCTAAGTCATTTTATTAAGGCAATGCAATTCTAATCCAAAAATGTAACAAAAACAAAACCGTGAAACAAAGAAAAACCTATAGAACAATCTTAATTATAGTATAAAAATAATTATTCTCCATAATTTGTTTAAAAATGTAATGGGATGTTATATAAAATACTCTATTTTAATGTTATTTATTGCAGGAACACAAGGATGACTCAAAATTAAGAAATAAATCAGTGTAGGCAATACATAAGTAAATTCAAGGAGAAAAAACATAAATAGTATATTCTGAAAAATATTTCCATAGCATCCATCTGTCATTTCTCATTAAAGCAACAAACAAAAAACTCTAGTCAAAGAAGAACAGAAGACAAGCATGTTGGTTTTTATAAATCATATGATTTATACATTTTATTTTTTAAATATATATTTTTTATTGATTTCAGGGAGGAAGGGACAGGGAAAGGGAGATAGAAATATCAATGATGAGAGATAATCAATGATGGGTTACCTCCTGCACATCCCACAGTGGGGATTGAGCAGCAAACCCTGCATATGCCCTGACCGTGAATCCAACCGTGACCTTCTGGTTCATAGTGGCTGGGCGATTTAAACAATTTATATGGAGGAACTCTGCCATTTCCATTAAATCAGGAATAAAAAGGAAAGGGCCTTCATTTAATGATATTTAGTCATCATGATTTTAGCAATTCTAAAATCACTTATTTATTCAACAAATGCTAATTGCACACTTGATATATATATCAGATACTGTAGATACAGTAATAAAAAAAGGGACCCAACTTTAGGTCCCATAAAATTATGTCTTCTTGGCTCAGTGAATAGAGCATTGGCCTGCAGACCTAAGGGCACGATTCTGGTCAAGGGCATGTACCTCAGTTGCAGGCTTCTCCCTGGCTCAGGCCCTGGTCAGGGCTCTGCAGGAGGTAATCAATTGATGTGTTTCTCTCAGATCAAAATTTCTCTTTGTCTTTCCCTCTCTCTTCCAGTCCCTCTAAAAAACAGTGGGGAAATATCCTGGGATGAGGATTAAAACAAAACAACAAAAAAATAGAGGATATCAGATGACAAGTGCTAAGGATAAATTCAAAACAGGAAATGTAATCTTACAACGTTTCTTAAAATTAATATACAGATATTCTTCAACCTAGATATCTACTCTTGGAAATCTATTTTCTAAAATTCAAAAGTTCCATTAGTGACAACATATTTATAATAAAATGTTTATAAAAGCATTTGAACGAATTCTGGTAAATTCTTTCCAAGAGTATTATTCAATCATTTATTGAAATGAATTAGACTTAAACCAGTTGATAAGAAAATATTTTATATTTTGTTATTAAGAGAATAAATAAAAATGCAAGTAGGAGATTCCATTTTCATAGAGCAAACAATAACAAAGAAAAAATTGTGTATGTATGCATGTTAATAAATTTGCATACATAAATGGACATATAAAATTATATTTAGTATGGAGAGCAAATTACAGTAAATAAAAGTTACTGGCAGATCAAGATAACAACTGTGAAGATGAAAAAAAGTGAACTAATCCAAATAATAGTGTGTATACTATCTTGTTTATGAGCCTGTGTGAAAATGTTCATGATGACTCTCAGCATGGTAGAATTGTAGTGGATTTTATTAGTTTTATTAACCATAATATTTTAATAATAAAACAATAATAACACTAATCTGTGGAGATGATGCAAATGAGATTCTGATTTTGGTGTAGAGTTTCCCAGAATACAACTTGTTACTTAAGAAGTCCTTGCTGTAAACAATAAGCAGAAGAAAAAGTCTATGGCACCCAAGAGCATACTCTAAGAAACAAGTATTTTTCACATGCCTTGAACATATGAGATTCTAATCTGGAACCTCAAATAGAGATATGAGTGTTGTTTTGTTATCAACACTTAATATTCTATTTTCTTTCATCCCCTATCAAGACCAAATAACCAGCATGGCTTTTTAAGATGAAAACTCAACTTTCTTTTGCATCTCTTTAAGGACTTCTAAGTATGAATTTACTCCAGAATGGCTAAAGTAAATCATACTTTTAAGATGAGAAGTGTAGCATGCACACTACCAATCCTCTCCCTGCTTACCTTCAGTTCAGATTATTCTCATCAAAATGCAAAATACAGTTTGAAAAGGTAAGCTAGGCCCTGAGTGTTTATTATTATGAAGTGTATTTGTATTGTCAACCTTCAGGTGCATTGAACAGTTGGCCTAGTCCAGTGGTCGGCAAACTGCGGCTCGTGAGCCACATGAGGCTCGTGAGCCATGGTTTGCTGCTCTGTTGACTAATGAGTTTACCGACCACTGGGATAGGGGCTTAATCACAAGGAACAACAACAGCCTATAATTATTGGAATCGAGAGTCTAGGTCAGTGGTTGGCAAACTCAATCAACAGAGCTGAATGTGGCTCGCAAGCCACAGTTTGCCGACCACTGGCCTAGTCTGAGAAGACATCTCAGTGTTTCTGGATTTCCCACCACCTTGGGAGTGGACTGGAATATGCCAACCTTTCTCTGCTGGGGAAGGTCCACTAAACCCATAACAGTTTCCCACTCTTGACTAATATGTAGATAATTTCATATCTTAAGTATAATAATGATGATCCATTGAAATTTTACCTATTAGATTGGCTGGTGCTTCTTTCAGCCAGCATATTCACCTACCCTGTTTTGAGGGAGGGACCATGAATGTTTCCATCTCAGGTTCAGCCCCAGGCATGTTTTCACTTTATCTTCAGATAGGTGAGCCCAGCTGGCTTGGCTCAGTGATTATCAACCTATGAACCAGGAAGCTAGTTTTATTCTGGTCAGGGTTGGCTCCATCCTCTGTGTGGGGCATGCAGGAGGCAGCCGATCAATTATTCTCTCTCAGTATTGATGTTCTCTCTCTCTCTCCCTCTCTCTCTCTCTTTCTTCCTCTCTGAAATCAATAAAAATAATTTTTAAAAATATATTAAAAAAGAGAAACTTTTGTGAGAAAATCCAATGGGATACCATCCTATCTAATAAAAGAGAAACATGCAAATTAACCATCACTCTACTACTCCCACCAGCCAATCAGAGCGAATATGTAAATTAACCCAACAAAGGTGGTGGTTAATTTGCATACGCAGGTGCCCAGTGGCCTGGGTCCCCGGAGCATCCTCCAGACCCAGGCCACTCCTAGCCTGTAGGCCCGTGCTTAGGCCCTGAGTGGCAGGGGCCCCAGAATGTCCCCCTTCCCCCGGCCACTCCGGGCCTATGGGTGCAGGCACCAAGCGGCTGGGGGTGGGGATGGGAACATCCCTGCATTGCCATAGCAACACAGGGATGTTCCCACCCTGCCCCTAGCCACTTGCACATGCTCTGGCACCAAGCCCCGGTTTGGTTTCACGCCCCCAGCCCAGTGCCCATGACAGGGGGAGGCTGGCTGCTGACCTGGGGGCGTGCAGAGACAGGAATATTCCTGCCCCACCCCCCAGCCACTTGCGCATGCTCCAACACCAAGCAGCGGTTCGCGTCCATAACCCCAGCCCAGCACCCATGATGGGGGGATGGCTTCTGGCCTCTGGGGTGTGCGGAAGCCCTGGTGGCCACCACTGGGTGGCAGGGACACTCCTCTAGCCCAGTGGACACAATGCAGGGGCTGCATGAGCTGCAGAGGAAACACCTTTTTAAAAAATATATATATGTTATTGAGTTTTTTTTACAGAGCAGAGGGGAGAGGAATAGACAGTCGGAAATATCAATGAAAGAGAAACACCGATTAACTGACTCCTACATGCTCCCCACTGGGGATGTGCCTCCAACCAAGGTACATGCCCTTAACAGGAATCAAACCTGGGACCCTTCAATCTGCAGGCCCAAGGTCTATCCACTGAGCCAAACCAGTTTGAGAGTAAATACCTTTTCTGACAGCTCATTGGCTAAGCTCCCTGTAGGCCGCCACTTGCAGTGTTCTTGGTAACTTGGGTTATAAGAACCCAAGAAGGTGATCTAGGGCTTTTCCACCACACTCAGGGAGGAAAAAATGAAGGTCTGCTACTGGAGGGGCTAAGAAATGTCATATCCTGCCATAGCTGGTTTGGCTCAGTGGATAGAGCCTCGGCCTGCTGACCACAGAGTCTGGGTTTGATTCTGATCAAGGGCATGTACCTAAGTTACAGGTTCATCCCTGGCCAGGGCCATGCAGGAGGCAACCAATCAAAGTGTCCCTCTCACATTGATGTTTCTCTCTATCTTTCCCTTTCTCTTTCACACTCTCTAAAAATCAATGGAAACATATCCTCAAGTGAGAATAAAAGAAAGAAATGCCATATCCTATGAAAGATACATCTTGAAAATGCCTAAAGCAAGTTGTCATTTTTTCACAGTGAAGGGACTAGAGTCCATGTTGATGAAAACACCTTGGCGGCTGCAGTGGCTGCAGCAGTGGGGTAATGGGGCTGGTGCCTTCCCTTGATCAGCCTGGTTGCCTCCTGCAGAGGATGGCCTGACTGCCTAAGCATTCAGTAGGAAGTCCCCTGAGGGCACCCAGTCTGTGAGATGAGGCAGGCTGGACTGAGGGAAACCCCCACTGTGCACAAATTTCGTGCACCGGGTCACTAGTACAACATAATATGATACAATACAGTACAGCACTGCATAATACATTTTCCTCGGAAAGTTTTAACAAAACTTTTTAAAATGTCATTTTTATGCAATGATATTGTTTGTTAGGGCCAGTGAACTGTGAGAAAAGCATCTTAGAAAGTATATAAGGAGAATAACTGAACAATGATGATACCTTTGAGAATAATGAAAATCAAAGTTTTTCTCAAAGTGCTGCTTCTCCAGCTCAAGAGTAGGCTCTGCACACAACTCTGAAGAAGGCAGTATCTGTTTCTAGACTCCTTTCATCTAGTTCCCTTTGTTGGGATATTATTCAGTCCAGGTTTTCACACCCTTGTGATGATGATGAAGTGGTAGAGTGGAATTCCTCTCATTAGATTGTTCATCAATTAATCACAAAAGATAGTTATACCTGGTAATCCAATGTAGATATATATTTAACATTTGGGAATGTGCCTGCCTCTTCTAAATTTGCTTTTGGTGTCTAAACTTAATCCAGTCCTTCAAAGATTGTAGAGTTTTCCTTTCAAAAAACATATTACATAACCTTTAATTAATAAATTGCTGATGGCAAAAACACTTTTGGAGAGCAACACAAATTAATCTTATTAATTTAGAGAGTGGAATCACCCTTATGAAAGCATCTACTGTAACAATAAAGGTCAATAAGAGCAGGTGATGTTTATTGAGTATATGGCAGATACTAGAAACTGTGCTGAGTTTTTACACATACTCCTTTCCTATCATGGAGCCAACTCTAGACAGTTTGACATCTACTCTTCATAGCACTCTTTGTGTATACACTATTCTCTATCCCTCAAGAGAACTCGTTTATAACCAGTTGCAAACATTGTTTCCCTACTAGTAGTGAACATCTTGTTTTTGTTTACTTTAAGTTTCAGTTATAATTTTAGTAGACAGAGTACTGCAGAATTAAACAAATTACATTTACTTCACAAGCAGCAGTTGAAGAGCGATCTAAAGCAGAAATTAGGTGCTGATATTTGGAACAACAAAAGATAGAAAAAATTTCTGGAGCATGTTGAAGATGGATGATAATTTCTCCTGATTTTAATTAATCATAAGCTATTTTTCTCATAGGGTAGGATATCATACATACACTTAATATTTAACTAAAAGTAAAATGCCCAAGTAGAGTTATTCTATTTTTGGTAGAACTCAAGAAGAAATGAGTAGATACAATTTTCACAGGAGATAGAGAAAGAACTCTTCCTGAGAATGTAGGTTAGCCTTGAAGATGTCTAACAAGTGAACTGTGTTCTCTAGAAGACACAAACCTCTTACAGTGCCAGTAAAGTGTCCACAAACCAAAATTTCACCCCAAAATATTTTAAATAATGTCTATGATGCTGGTGAGAATAATCTATACTAATAAAAGAGAAAGATGCTAATTGGCTGTACCTCTGCTATGCCCATAGCCAATCAGGAGTGCTATGCAAATTAACCCAACAAAGATGGTGGGTAAATTTGCATACGCATGTTGTGCAGGCAGGGCCGGGAGCGGCGCCTGATGATGCCTCGGGTCCAAACTGCAATCTTGGACCTGGGCAGGCGGCGCCGGGCAGCGCCTGATGCCGCTGGGCTGGATCCAAGCCACAATGGGGGACCGGGCAGGCGGTGTGGAGCAGCATCTGATGCCGCTGGGATGGATCCAAGCTGTGATCATGGACCCGGGCAGGAGGCATGGGGGAGCACCCAATGCCACTGGCCGGACCCAAGCTGAGATGGGGGTCTAGGGAGGCGGCAGGGTCCAAGCCGTGGGGACCTGGGCAGCCCCTGCCAAGGCCCGCCTGTGGGGTCCAGCAGAGCGAGAAAGCTGGTGGCTTAAAGGTCATCGCTCCCTCTGGAGCCCCAGCTTCCTCATCCCAGCTGTGGAAACTGACAACAGGTAGGAGGAAGCCCCACGCCCACAGAATCAGCCACTGGTCACACAGCTCTCAAAGGCCTGATAGCCAGGACTCTCATTCACCTGTATCTCAGACTGTGGCAGTAGAGAGGTGGGACTATGTCCAAAGAAAAACTGTTGATACAACATAGTTCTGCAGCAGAAAGATGCCCAGGTTATGGACAGAAAATGTCTAAAGACCAAAGTGCCTTTGAAGTTGAAAGAAGGTGGTAGCAAAGACAGAATATGTCTAGAGAATAGTCATCAAGTACTAGCAATACTGGTAGGAACTGCCTTCTCAGCAAAAATGGAGTACACGAGGATGCAATTCTAGAACACAGTTGTGGTGGAATGACTGTTAGATGTGAATATTGCCTTTCACTAAATTTCTCTGATGAAAAACCATCCAATTGGAAATTTACTCAATGTTGTAGCAAAGGGAAAGTCTGTCCAAATGATATACATTTTCCAGATTACCCGGCATATTTAAAAAGATAATGACAAACAAAGATTCTGACAGTAAAAATTTCATGGAAAATATTCGATCCATAAGTAGTTCTTTTGCTTCCATGGGTGCAAACATTGCATTGCCATCAGGGTATGGGCCATACTGTTTTAGAATACACAGACAAGTGTATCACCGTACTGGAACTTCACATCCTTAGGATGGTGTTTCTCAGAAGTTTGCTCAACTCTATATTTTGGATACGGCCGAACCTACAAGTAAAAGATTAGCTTGCCTAGGACCAAACCAGAGAGGGTCGGACCTGCATTGCCACCATGTGCCCACCATCCAACTATCAATGCTGAATGTACACATAAGGAACTGTTGGACATTGAAATTGGGACTCAAACATTTTTTTGTTTTGTCTTGTTTTGTTATTATATGTTTATTTCCAATCTGCAAAGGCAAAACTTTTTAAAGGAAAGAAATGGTGGGAAAAAGATACAGAGGCAAAGAAGCATTGAACAGACTGTCAAACTACATTGGGAAGACAGGGGAGGTTGGGCGAGGAGGGCTGTAAGAGACCAACCGAAGGACTTGTACGCTTGCATATAAGCACAACCAATGGATATAAGACACTGGGGCGGAGGGGCAGGGTGGGCAGGTGAAGGCATGTCCTGGGGGGTAGGGGAGATCAAGGGGGAAAAAAAAGGAGACATATGTACTACTATTTGTAATACTTAAAACAATAAAAATAAAATTAAATTAAAAATAAATAAATAAAAGATTAGCAATGCCAGAAAACCAGGGCTGCTCTGAAAGACTCATGATCAACATCAACATCAACAACCTCATGCATGAAATAAATGAATTAATAAAATCATTCAAGATGCTACATGTGGTAGAAAAGGAAGCCCAATCTGAAGCAGCAGCAGAATGTATAGCTCCCACAGAAGTAACTATGGCAATTAAATATGATCCAGTGACCCAGGTAGATATAATTCTCCCCATGTAACCGAGGTTGCTGTCATATTCAGAAAGGAAGATGGAGAATCTCCTTTTGAAAGGGACTTGCTCATTCATTGTAAACCAGATCCCAATAATCCAAGTCCCACTAAAATGAAACAAATCAATATCCTGTTTCCTACATTAGATACAATGACATATCCTATTCTTTTTCCACATGGTGAAAAAGGCTGGGGAACAGATATTGCATTAACACTCAGAGACAACAGTGTACTCAACAATAATACTATACAAAATATAAGGACATGAGTCATGCAAATGCAGTGTTATGGGTTTCATCTCTCTGTGAGGGACACGTTCAATCCTATTTTAAATGCAGGAAAGTTAACTCAACAGTTTATTGTGGATTCATATTCAAAAATGGAGGCCAATCAGATAAATTTCATTAAAGCAAACCAATCTAAGTTGAGAGTTGAATAATATAGTGGTTTGATGGATTATCTCAAATCTAGATCTGAAAATGACAATGTGCCAATTGGTAAAATAATACTTCCATCATCTTTTGAGGGTAGTCCCAGAAATATGCAGCAGCGATATCAGGATACTATGGCAATTGTAACGAAATATGGCAAGCCCAATTTATTTATAACCATGACATGCAACCCCAAATGGGCAGATATTACAAACAATTTACAATGCTGGCAAAAAGTTGAAAAGAGACCTGACTTGCTAGTCAGAGTTTTTAACAGTAAGCTGAACGTTCTTTTAAATGATGTATGTAAATTCCATTTATTTGGCAAAGTAATAGCTAAGATTCATGTCATTGAATTTCAGAAATGTGGACTGCCTCATGCTCATACATTGATATTAGATAGTGAGTCCAATTACATTTAGAAGATGACATTGACCATATAGTTAAGGCAGAAATTCCAGATGAGGACCAGTGTCCTTGACTTTTTCAAATTGTAAAATCAAATATGGTACATGGACCATGTAGGATACAAAATCCAAATGGTCCATGTAAGGAAAATGGAAAAGGTTCAAAGGGATAGCCAAAAGAATTTCAAAATGTTACCATTGGAAATATTGATGGACATCCCAAATACAAACGAAGATCTGGTAGTACCATTTCTATTGGAAATAAAATTGTCGATAATACTTGGATTGTCCCTTATAACCTGTATTTGTGCCTCAAATATAACTGTCATATAAATGTTGAAGTCTGTGCATCTATTAGAAGTGTCAAATATCTATTTAAATACATCTATAAAGAACATGATTGTGCAAATATTCAAATTTCTGAAAAAAAATATTATCAATCATGATGAAGTACAGGACTTCATTGACTCCAGGTATGTGAGCACTCCTGAAGCTGTTTGGAGACTTTTTGAATGCGAAAGCATGACCATTCTCATGTAATCATAAGATTAGCTATTCATTTGCCAAAATGATCAGAATTTGTATTTTCATGCCAATGATTTTGCTGAAGTTTTAGATAGGGCTAAAAGGTATAACTCAACTTTGATGGCTTGGTTCTTATTGAATAGAGAAGACTCTGATGCACTTAATTATTATTGGGAGATTCCACAGCATTATGTGTTTAATAATTCTTTGTGGACAAAACGCCGAAAGGGTGGGAATAAAGTATTAGGTAGACTGTTCACTGTGAGCTTTAGAGAACCAGAACGATATTACCTTAGACTTTTGCTTCTGCATGTAAAAGGTGCAATAAGTTTTGAGGATCTGCGAACTGTAGGAGGTGTAATTTATGATACATTTCATGAAGCTGCTAAACACCGAGGATTATTACTTGACGACACTATCTGGAAAGATACGATTGACTATGCAATCATCCTTAATATGCCCAAACAACTATGGCAACTTTTTGCATACATATATGTGTTTGGATGTCCTTCTGCTGCAGACAAATTATGCGATGGGAATAAATCTCATTTTATTGAAGATTTCTGTTGGAAATTGCACCAAAGAGAAGGTGCCTGTGTGAACTGTGAAATGCATGCCCTTAATGAAATTCAGGTGGTATTCACATTGCATGGAATGAAATATTCACATTTCAAACTTCCAGACTATCCTTTATTAATTAATGCAAATACATGTAATGAAATATATGAGCAACAACAGGAAGAGGTTTTGATCAATTCTCTGAATGTTGAACAGTTGGCAGCCTTTCAGACTATAACTTTAGCCATCGAAGATCAAACTGTACACCTCAAATGCTTTTTTCTTGGATGGTCCAGGTGGTAGTGGAAAAACATATCTATATAAAGTTTTAATACATTATATTAGAGGTGGTGGTGGTACTGTTTTACCCACAGCATCTATACGAATTGCTGCAAATTTACTTCTTGGTGGAAGAACCTTTCATTCCCAATATAAATTACCAATTCCATTAAATGAAACTTCAATTTCTAGACTTGATATAAAGAGCGAAGTTGCTAAAACCATTAAAAAGGCCCAACTTCTTATTATTGATGAATGCACCATGGCATCCATTCATGCTATAAACACCATAGACAGATTACTAAGAGAAATTATGAATTTAAATGTTGCATTTGGTGGGAAAGTTCTCCTTCTCAGAGGGGATTTTCAACAATGTCTCAGTATTGTGCTGCATGCTATGCAATCAGCCATAGTACAAACGAGTTTAAAGTACTGTGATGTTTGGGGATGTTTCAGAAAGTTGTCTCTTTAAAAAAGTATGAGATCAGAGGATTCTGCTTATAGCGAATGGTTAGTAACACTTGGAGATGGCAAACTTGATAGCAGTTTTCATTTAGGAATGGATATTATTGAAATTCCCCATGAAATGATTTGTAATGGATCTATTACTGAAGCCACCTTTGGAAATAGTGTATCTATAAAAATATATCTAAATGTGTGATTCTTTGTCCAAAAATGAGCATGTTCAAAAATTAAATGAAGAAATTTTGGATATAATTGATGCAGATTTTCACACCTATTTGAGTGATGATTCCATTGACTCAACAGATGATCCTGAAAAGGAAAATTTTCCCATTGAATTTCTTAATAGTATTACTCCTTCAGAAATGCCGTGTCATAAATTAAAATTGAAAGTGGGTGCAATAATCATGCTATTGAGAAATCTTAATAGTAAATGGGGTCTTTGTAATGGTACCAGATTTATTATCAAAAGATTATGACCTAACATTATTGAAGCTGAAGTATTAACAGGATCTGCAGAGGGAGAGGTTGTTCTGATTCCAAGAATTGATTTGTCCCCATCTGACACTGGCCTCCCATTTAAATTAATTCGACAATAGTTTTGCGTGATGCCAGCATTTGGAATGACTATTAATAAATCGTGATGCCAGCATTTGGAATGACTATTAATAAATCACAAGGACAAACTCTAGACAGAGTAGAAATATCCCTACCTGAACCCGTTTTCGCACATGGTCAGTTATATGTTGCTTTCTCTCGAGTTCAAAGAGCATGTGATGTTAAAGTTGTAAATACTTTATCCCAAGCGAAATTAGTCAAGCACTGTGAAAGGTGCTTTCACTCTTAATGTGGTATACAGGGAGATATTAGAATAAGTTTAATCACTTTATCAGCCATTATTTGCATCAATGTTGTTTTTATATCATGAGTTTGTTATTATATCATTTTGTTATTGTTTATTAATAAAATTATATATTATTTTAAAATGCATTGTACTCATTTCCTTTTATCTCTCACACTTTTATTATAGAGAAAAGGCAAATAGCAATATTAAAATATTTCCTCTAATTAATTCCCTTTCAATGTGCACAGATTTTGTGCACTGGGCCACTAGTGATATAATAAGAATTAAAGCAAGTTATGGTTAACCAGATATTGCAGCTATGTTCTTTAAGGACCACTGCTGCAAGGTGAGGAAGACTGGAGGTTTTCAAGGAGAAGGAGGAAGAGAATCCTTGAGGTGGAGGATTTGGAACTCCTGGGAAGTATCTTATGGCTTTTGGGGTACACCTGTTTGAAAAGGAGGCCAAGATTGAGGAGATTAATCCACTCGCTATCTACTTTCATAAGAGAATTCTAGTTTTCTCTTTCTTTTTGATATAGATAAGGGTTTCTCCTATGACCACATCTAAAAAAAGAAGAAAAACTACAATAAAAACTACTACTTAAAAAATGAATGGCATCATTCTGATTTTACCATCTATGAATCATTTAGAATTCAAAGGTAACACTTTTGCATATTTCAGTTCATAGGGCTGAGGTGGAGGTCCATGTTTTGTTTTGTGTTTTTCTTTTTTAAAAATATATTTTATTGATTTTTACAGAGAGGAAGGGAGAGGGATAGAGTTAGAAACATCCATGAGAGAGAAACATCGATCAGCTGCCTCCTGCACACCCCCTACTGGGGATGTGCCTGCAACCAAGGTACATGCCCTTGACCAGAATGTAACCTGGGACCCTTCAGTCCACAGGCCGACGCTCTACCCACTGAGCCAAACCAGTTAGGGCTGGGTTGTTGTTTTGTTTAGATAAGCTCTGGGGTTGACATGGATAAAGGTAGTCCCAGACACTTTGAGAAATACTTATTTGGAAGATCTCTCTCTTTTTTTTTTTTTTTTTTGGGGGGGGGGTACTCTGATACTTACCTTCCAACATTCCCAGCACTCCTTATGTACTGGAACCCTCCCCCCATTCACTTGAAGCATATCTCCTTCTCTGGACATACATGGACTTCTTGGTCACTCTAATCTCAACATTGATTCCCACCTTCTTACCAATATCATAAAATTATCTTCTTAAAATTTGTTATTTGTATAATTATGATGTAAAAGAGACTTTGCTTAAAAATGGTTTAGAATTCTGAATTCCATCAATTGAGATATACCATTTTAAATGAATATGTAGTATTTCATAGTGATCACACCCACATATCCACATTACTATGATGATTTAGAAACAACCAGTGGTTTTCTGTGTTTCCAGTTACACATTTTTCTAATTTAAGGCACTGGTTTTCAAACTTTTATACAGCATGATAATTTTAACACAAAATTTCCATTGGAACCTCAACATTTGAAACAGTATATAAATTCCTTATATACTTTAATTTTTTGGTTGTTGAAAAAGAATAGTTTTTATGGGTGCTCTCAAGCACCTCCACTGGGCCCTAAGTTTCTGGGTTAGATGGATCGGAAGCCACATCCTTCAATTGCTTAGTTCCTTTGTTCTATTTGGAAAAATGGGCTTTCTGGCGCTTTTTTTTTTTTTTTACCACAGGTTTTTCAACGACATTCAACAGAGCTATGTATAAATGCCAAGAATTTCTAGTGAGCCCAGAAGAAGTAACAAATGGGTATTTCCCTTTTAGTTGGTGTAAATTATAAGCCTAAATTTTCTCTTGCTCACACTGCCAACCCTCTTTTGCTTTATTATGTCCACATGTGTGAGTTGGGAGAAACATATAAAGTGGACTGTTCATTAAGAAAGGAAAACTGCAGCCCTTAAATCATGAATTTATGCAATTTTTAACTGTTTTTAACAAGCACAAAATGGTTCACGGGAATTATGCAAGTATATATCATTTTAATTTGAATCATTGTGGAATCATAAAAGACTCAGTCCTTTAATTTTGTGCCTTCAAGTCAGCGACTTTGATTAAAAAATAATAAAGCACGAGAGCCGTAGGGTCCTCACAGATTCTCAGAGCTATCATGGCTCCCTGATCTTTCGTGCTAATTATCCTCATTAATATTAATAAAAGGCTGATAGGCCATTGCAAAGTATGATACGAAAAGCAGGCAATTAATTGCTTGTAGTATTTTTATGCTTATTTTGCACAATGAAAATAATGCCTCCAGACTATCAGCTAATCAATAATATCAACTGAGTTGAAAATGAACACCTTTGGTTTTCTTTTGCATCAATTTCCCTTAAACCTGAGATACATGAAAATCCAGCGAACATTCTTAAAATTAACAGGGCAGAATAGAAATTATTTTATTTTAGCAGGTACTTTGCTATTTGGGGAGAGGAATGCCATAGACAGTTGACCCTGGAACAATGTGGAGATTCAAGGAGACAACTCCTGTGCAGTTGAAAATCTGCATACAAATTTTGACTACCCAGAAAAACTTAGTTGTCCCTCGGTATCCACATGGATTAGATTTCAGAATCCCCCACAGATACTCAAACTAGGGGATGCTCAAATTCCCTATATAAAATGGGATACATCCGTGCATACCATAAATCTGCCCTCTGCATCCACAGACTCCCAACTAGGGATTGAAAATGAAACATGTACTTATTAAAAAAAATCGACTTATAAGTTGACCCAGGCAGATCAAATCTATGTTGTTCAAGGGTCAACTCTGTGTGTGTGTGTATTGGACATTTCAGTTTGTCCAATCATTTCAACTAGTACATTCTAGGTGGACTCGCCTTTTAGTGTGGGTAAAATAAAAATTTGGAAGATGAGAGCATATTGAAGGTTACATAAGCCATTTTGGGGGTTCCACATCAATCCTTTTGATTGATTTAATAAACAGTTTATTGATTTAAAAATATTTTCATTAATCAAACTTCTGATATTTAAAGATCAAATTTATTCCTTTTGAGTTGAGTCTTAAAAGTTCAATTCAGGCCCTAGCAGATTTAGCTCAGTGGATAGAGTGTCAGCCTGTGGACTGAAGGGTCATACCCAATTCTGGTCAAGGGCACATACCCAGATTGCAGGCTTGATCCCCTGTGGGGAGCATGCAGGAGGCAGCCTATCAATGATTCTCTCTCATTGATGTTTCTATCTCTCTCTCCCTCTGACTTTCTCTCTGAAATCAATAAAAATATATTCAACAAAAAGTTCCATTCAGGCTAAAAAGTAGCCCTAGCTTGTTTGGCTCAGCAGATAAAGAGTCAGCCTATGGACTGAAGAGTCCCAGATTCGATACCAGTCAAGGGCACATGCCCTGGTTGTGGGCTCAATTCCCAGAAGGGGACATGCAGGAGGCAGCTGATCAATGATTCTCTTTCATCACTGATGTTTCTATGTCTCCCCCTTTCCCTTCCCCTCTGAAATCAGTAAAAAATATATTAAAAACAAACAAAAATAATAGAATTAGAGGCTTTCTTTCTTCTCACTGGAGATTGAAGAAGAATGTTATGATTCTGATGTTCCTGTCTTCCTTGTGGAAAATATGTAAAATCTACTATAATTTGTCACTAAAAAGACATGTTACATATATGAAATGATAAATTTAATATAACTTTGTACCTCATGTGCCCATGCTATTTCCTCTTATAATTCTTTAGTGCCAAATCATTGGTTCCTATGCCATAGCAAATAAGGCCAATCATTAAGTATTTAATAAATACAGTTGCATATATATATATATATATATATATATGTGTGTGTGTGTGTGCATGTGTATGTATGTATGTATATGTGTATATAATTTAAATGAAAAAATATAAATTATTTTCATGCAAGTAATATTTTCTAAGAAAGCTTTAAAAATGATGTATGCAATTTTTACAAAATTATCAAAATAACAATGGGTATAGACAACATCTATAATAATAAAAGTGTAATATGATAATTAGATTGGACTTCCTTCTGGACTAAGCCAGGGCTGCGAGGGCCGAGCCCCTTGCAAGAATTTTGTGCATCAGGCCTCTAGTAACTTGTATAAATATCATGGTATTCAAAATAATTTGACCAAAATTTCTGATAATTCAGTGGGTAATGAAATAGCCCAGCAAAATAATCTTCTTTCCATGACATTTTTCCAAGTCAGTTGTATATGAATA
This sequence comes from Corynorhinus townsendii, assembly GCA_026230045.1. Taxonomy (NCBI): domain Eukaryota; kingdom Metazoa; phylum Chordata; class Mammalia; order Chiroptera; family Vespertilionidae; genus Corynorhinus; species Corynorhinus townsendii. Next base: position 16,153,885 of record JAPDVU010000007.1, read on the forward strand.
TGGGTAACCATTTCCAAATAAAAGAATAGTTACTAAATTAGTAGAATCTCCGTAGGTTGTAAGCTAATTAATTGCTAAATTAAAAAAAAAATAGACACACCATCCAGCACAGGAACTAACGACAGCAGCTGCCAGGCTTCTTTGCTCATGTTAACTTCAATTCTTTATTTTTTTATTTATTGACTAGAGGCCCAGTGCACAAATTTGTGCATGGGTGGGGTCTGGCCTGCCCACCCCAGTCAGGGCCATTTGGTCCAGGCCAGCTGGGAGAGGGACCACGGGCAGTTGGCCAGGAGGCCCTGCCCCCGATGGTGGGGGGGGGGGTCGGAGGCAGGGCTGCCCAGGTGGAGGGGCCAAGGGCTGTTGGCTGGCTGGCCCCACCCCATGGTTGAACTCCAGGTCTAACTCCTGGTCGAGGGGACAATTTGCATATTAGCCTTTTATTATATAGTATGTTAGGGAGAGAGAGACAAAAGAATGGAGGTAGAGAGAGAAGCATTGATTTGTTGTTCCTCTTATTTATACGTTCATTGGTTGATTCCTTTTTTTAAATTTCTTTATTGATTAAGGTATCACATATTTGTCCTCACCCCCCCATTCCCATCCCAAACCCCTCCCCACTCATGCCCTCACCCCCTGTTGTCCGTGACCACTGGTTAGGCTTATATGCATGCATACAAGTCCTTTGGTTGATTCTTTTTTTTTTTTATTGTTTAAAATATTATATATGTCTCCTTTTTTCCCTAATTGACTCCCTCTGGCCACTCCCACCCCCCAAGACAAGCCCACACCACCCCAGAGTCTGTGTCTACTGGTTATGCTAATATGCATACATACCAAGTCCCTTGGTTAATCTCACACCCTCCCTCCCCCCGCCTGCCTTCTCTCTGAGGTTGGATGGTCTGTTCAATGTTACCTTGTCTCTGGATCTATTTATGTTCATCAGTTTTATGTTGTTCATTATATCCCACATATGAGTGAGATCATGTGATATTTATCTTTCTCTGACTGGTTTATTTCGCTTAGCATAATGCTCTCGAGTTCCATCCATGTTGTTGCAAATGGTAAAAGTTCCTTCTTTTTTATAACTGCGTAGATGTAACACAGTTTTCTAATCTACTCCTCTGCTGATTGGCACTTAGGCTGTTTCCAAATCTTAGCTATTGTAAATTGCACTGTTATGAACATAGGGGTGTATATATCCTTTCTGATTGGTGTTTCTGGTTTCTTGGGATATAGTCCTAGAAGTGAGATTACTGCGTCAAATAGGAGTTCCATTTTTAACTTTATGAGGAAACTCCATACTGTTTTCCACACTGGCTGCACCAGTCTGCATTCCCACCAGCAGTGCACAAGGGTTTCTTTTTCTCCGCATCCTCACCAGCACTTGTTGTTTGTTGATTTGTTGATGATAACTATTCTGACAGGTGTGAGATGGTACCCCATTGTTATTTTGATTTGCATCTCTCGGATGATTAGTGACTTTGAGCATATTTTCATATGTCTCTCAGCCTTCTGTATGTCCTCTTTCAAAAAATGTCTATTTAGGTCCTTTGCCCATTTTTTGATTGGATTGTTTATCTTCCTTTTATTAAGTTGTATGAGTTCCTTATACATTTTGGAGATTAAACCCTTATTGGTGATAACATTGGCAAATATGTTCTCCCATGCAGTGGGCTTTCTTGTTGTTTTGTTGATGGTTTCTTTTGCTGTGCAGAAGCTTTTAATTTTGATATAGTCCCACTTGTTTTTCTCCTTAGTTTCTATTGCTCTAGGAGCAGTATTGGCAAAGATATTGCTATGACATATGTCTGATATTTTGCTGACTATGGAGTCTTCTAAGATTTTCCATCTTACATTTAAGTCCTTTAACCATTTTGTGTTTTCCATCTTACATTTTCTATCTTACATTTAAGTCCTTTAACCATTTTGTGTTTATTTTTGTGTATGGTGTAAGTTGATGATCTAGTTTCATTTTTTTGAAATGAAACTAGATCATCTTTTTCATTTTGCATATATCTGACCAATTTTCCCAGCAACATTTATTAAAGAGACTGTCTTGACTCCATTATATGTGCTTGCCTCCTTTGTCAAATATTAATTGAGCATAATGGCTTGGGTCTATTTCTGGGTTCTCTGTTCTGTTCCTTTGGTCTATATGTCTGTTCTTGTGCCAGTACCAGGCAGTTTTAAGAACAGTGGCTTTGTAATATAGTTTTATATCTAGTATGTGATCCCTCCAACTTTGTTCTTCTTTCTCAGGATTGTTGTGGCTACTTGGGGTCATTTTTTATTCCAGATGAATTTTTGGAGAGTTTGTTCTAGGTCTGTGAAAAACGCCGTTGGTATTTTAATGGGATTGCATTGAATCTATAAATTGCTTTGGGTAGTATGGACATCTTAATGATGATGATTCTACCAATCAATAAACATGGTATGTTCTTCCATTTTTTTTATGTCTTCCTCTATCTCTTTTCCAATGTTCTATAGTTTTCTGAGTACAGGTCTTTAAACTCCTTGGTTAAGTTTATTCTAGATACCTTAATTTTTTGGTGCAATGGTAAATGGAATTTTTTTAGTTTCTCTTTCTGTGAGTTCATTATTGGTGTATAAAAAAGTCATAGATTTCTGAGTGTTAATTTTGTATCCTGCTACATTGCCAAATTCATTTATTAAGTCTAATAGTTTTTTGGTGGCGTCTTTGGGGTTTTTTATGTACAATATAATGTCATCTGCAAATAATGACAGTTTTACTTCTTCTTTTCCAATTTTAATGCATTTTATTTCTTCTTCTTGTCTGATCACTATGGCTAGCACTTCTAGTACTATGTTGAGCACAAGTGGCGAAAGTAGGCATCCCTGTCTTGTTCCTATTCTTAGGGGAAATGGTTTTAGTTTTTGCCCATTGAGCATGATGTTGGCTGTAGGTTTGTCATATAAGGCTTTTATTATGTTGAGGTAAGGTCCCTCTATTCCCACTTTGTTAAGAGCTTTTATCAAGAAAGGGTGTTGGATTTTGTCAAATGCTTTTTCTGCATTGATTGATATGATTATGTGATTTTTGTCTTTCAGTTTGTTTATGTGCTGTATCACATTTATTGATATTTGCAGATATTGTCCCATCCTTGCATCCCTGGAATAAATCCCACTTGGTCATGGTGTATGATATTTCTAATGTAATGGTGGGTCTGATTTGTTGGAATTTTGTTGAGGATTTTAGCATCTATGTTCATCAAGGATATTGGCCTGTAGTTCTCTTTCTTTGTGGTATCTTTATTTTGTTTTGGAATTAGGGTAATGCTGGCTTCATAGAAAGAGCTTGGAAGTGTTCCTTCCTCTTGAATTTTTTGGAATAGTCTGAGGAGGATGGGTTTTAGTTCTTCTATGAATGTTTGGTAGAACTCTCCTCTAAAGCCCTCTGGATGAGGGCTTTTATTTGCTGGAAGATTTTTGATTACTGCTTCAATTTCTTTGATAGTTATTGGCCTATTCAGTTTTTTTTATTCTTCCTGATTGAGTTTTGGAAGCTTGTATTTTTCTAAGAATATGTCCATTTTGTCTAGGTTGTCCAGTTTGTTGAAATAGAGTTGTTCATAGTATTTTTTCATAATCCTTTGTATTTCTGTGGGGTTAGTTGTTACTTCAACTCTTTGATTTCTGATTTTGTTTATTTGGGTCCTTTCTCTTTGCTTCTTGGTGAGCCTCACTCACCAAGGTTCATCACTCTTCATTGTATGTGCCCTGAGTAGTGATCAAATGATGAAACCTGCAACCTTGCACTTGGGAGGACAATGCTGTAACCAACTAAGCTACCAAACCAGGGCAACTTCAGTTCTTAACTATGTAACCAAGTGGAGCTACAGAGTGCAGAGTAATATAGTGTGTGAGGAAAGGCTGTTTGCAAAGATCTGGGATTGTAGCAAATATTACGTTTCTCATCATAAATGGCTTGTATTTATAAAATGTCCATGTAAGATGATCTTACATTTTGAACTCTACATTTTTAAGAAACTACCATCATGATATTCATGGCATTGTACATTTAGAGGTTTGACTTACTCTTTGTGTCTTGAGAGATAAATGGTTTTGAGTCAGATAGTAGATTTAAGATCCTTTAGAAAAACATAACTTTATTAACACATTAGACAATTCATCTCAATGAAAAATGATAAAATTTAGAAAGTTGTAGAAAGCATTAGTGATGTGACAATTATTTATTCATTCTTTTCTGTGTAACAAATTGTTAAACACCAATTCTTCACTTATATTTATGCATTTGCTCATAAACATTGAGGTGCTTTAAAGCAAAACAATATAGGAAATAAAAAATATATATACACTTAAAATGTAAAACTTATTTCCAGAGGTAAAAGAAAACTCTTGATAAGTGGTTCTTACTGTTATTGTAACCTTCATTTTTCTTTTTCTCTTAATATATATTTTTAAAATAAATCTTTATTGTTCAGATTATTACAGGTGTTCCTCTTTTATTTTTCCCCATAGCTCCCCTCCACCTGATTCCCCACCCCCACCCCATGCCCTTACTCCCCGCCACTGTCTTCATCCATAGGAGTAAGATTTTTGTCCAATCTCTTCCTGCACCCCCCACACCTGCTTCCCCTGAGAATCGTCAGTCCACTCCCTTTCTATGTCCCTGATTCTATTATATTCACCAGTCCATTCTGTTCTTCAGATTTTTCATTCACTTGATTTTTAGATTCACTTGTTGGTAGGTATGTATTTGATGTCATTTTGTTGTTCATAATTTTTATCTTTACCTTTTTCTTCTTCTTCCTCTTCTTAAAGGATACCCTTCAGCATTTCGTGTAATCCTGGTTTGGTGGTGATGAACTCCTTTAGCTTTTTCTTGTCTGTGAAGCTCTTTATCTGACCTTCAACTCTGAATGATAGCTTTGCTGGGTAGAGTAATCTTGGTTGTAGGTTCTTGCTGTTCATCACTTTGAATATTTCTTGCTGCTCCCTTCTGGCCTGCATAGTTTCTGTTGAGAAATCAGCTGACAGTCATATGGGTACTCCCTTGTAGGTAATTAACTGTTTTTCTCTTGCTGCTTTTAATATTCTCTCTTTGTCTTTTGCCCTTGGCATCTTAATTATGATGTGTCTTGGTGTGGTCCTCTTTGGATTCCTCTTGTATGGGGTTCTGTGTGCTTCCTGAACTTGTAAGTCTATTTCATTCACCAGGTAGGGAAAGTTTTCTGTCATTATTTCTTCTAATAGGTTTTCAATATTTTGCTCTCTCCCTTCTTCTGGCACCCCAAAAATTCAGATGTTGGTTCGCTTAAAGTTGTCCCAGAGGCTCCTTACACTATCTTCATATTTTTGGATTCTTTTTTCTTTTTGTTTTTCTGGTTGGACGTTTTTTGTTTCCACATATTTCAGATCTTTGGTTTGATTCTTGGGGTATGTTGATCTACAATTGAGTTTCTGTATATTCTTTATTTTAGACAGTGTATGCTTCATTTCTGACTGGTCCGTTTCCATTTTTTTGGCATTCTCATTAAGGTCCTTGAAGGTCTCACTAAGCTCCTCAGAAGTGTCATCAAGTTTCTCAGCGGTTTTTAGAAGATTCTTGAGTAACCTTATACATGTTGTTCTGAACTCTATGTCATCCAGTAGTTTGCTTTCCTCCATTTCTTTCATTCATGACATGTTTCTTTGTTTCTGCATTTTGGCTGCTTCCCTGTGTTGATGGAGTGGCTTTGTGTGGTAGGTGACCTACAGGGGGCAGCAGCTCAGCCTCCCCAATCACCTGATGTGGATGCTCTTGGTACACCCCTTTGTGGGCTGAGTGCAAAGTCTTGGTGTAGTTAAGCCTTAATTTCTGTTGGTACTCCGGGAGGAATTGACCTCCAGGCCAATTAGCTGTGAGCACTGCTATGTCTATAATGGAAGAACTGCTGCGCTGAAGACACGCTTATGGGGCAGGACTTGTTTCAGTGGGGCTTTGGTGCTCACTGAGTCTGCCTCTTGAATGTGTCACTTATGGATGTGAGGAGTTGAAATCTGGTGTCTCACACTGACCACTAGGTACACTGGCTTCTGGATCTCCAATGGGGTGCAGGTCAGCTACTGTCTGAGGCCACTCAGCAGGAGCTACAGTGAGAGCTGCAATTTTCTCCTCTTTGCTTGGGGTTTGGAGGTTTTGGAGCTGTCTGACCCAGGCTGCAAGTTTGCTAGGTTAAGCTGCGATAGGGCAGGCCTTTCTTATGCTAACTCAGCTGCTTGGAGCTTGGGTGGGTTTGTAGGTTGTGCAGGGTGGGGCCTCAGGGTGTCACTAGGTTAGGGTGTGGCAAACAGCAATGGCTGCTAGTTATCCAGCTCTGCGTCCCTGTCGGCATCCACGAGTCCCGTGCCCCAGTGCAGTAAACAATTATTCTTGCGCGCAGCTCTGCAAGCAAGCCACCCTCACTGGCAGACAGTCCAGCCTCTCCCCATAGGAGTTTGGGTCCCCCGCGTCTCCCCAGAGACTGGATTTCAGAGTAATCCGGGGCTTGTCTCCGTTCGGGTTGAAAAAAGCAATGCACCCAGTCGCCCGCAGCCAGCCCGTATCACACGCCTCCAGTACCTCAGCTTTTCAGCGCTCGTGCACGTCTCAATGCTCTTTTCTCTTTCCTTCTAGTTGTAGAACTTCCACTCAGCCAGCTTTCCCATGGTTCTGGGTGATAGACATTTTGTCTTTTAGTTGCAGTTTAAATTATTGTGGGAGGCAGCAGTTTAGGTGTTTACCTACGCCGCCATCTTGGATTCTCCTCATAACCTTCATTTTTCTATAAAATCCTTAATATCTAATCTTATTATGGAGTTTCTTAGAAAATAAAGTAAAAAGGGAACACATTATGATGCATAACTTTCATTTTCTTATAAGTACAATTTACAAGTTAGTCCCCAGAAATAAACTTTCCTACAAGAAAGTGAGCTCAACTAATTGACTAATCTTAGATTACACTATTTCTCCAAGTGAATTTTAGAGGATGTAGAAAACATCTTCCCTCTGTTATAGACGGAAATGATTTTAAAGTTGAAATCAATTTTGCAGTCCATCTATATAAACCTGATATTTTATAAACAGTTGAACTGAGTCTATGAAAAATATATATTTTTTTTCTAAAAATATTCAACTGATTAGCAGTAGGAGCTCATTTGGAAGCCACTATCCCCAGATCTCCATTATATCCCACTTTATCCTCAATTATTTGGTCTCAAAACTCAACAGTGCAGCTCAGCCTCCCCTTCTGCCAAGCCCATTCTGGCTAACAAATCCCCACAGATGATTTTTATCTAACTGTCTTCCTCATTAGATTGTGGCATAATTTTCCTATTCCTCTGCTAACTAGTGTCAATTAAATTTCCCACAAAGCTATTTTTAAAATGTTTCTTATTTTAAGCTTACATTTTTTGGTCTTCTTTCAGTAAAGCATACAACAAGCTAGACATCTGCTAGACACTTGCTAGACAGCCCACCTGCTAGACAAGAAACATAGGGTAGAAAGAACATAGAGGGGCAAAACTTTATCTAAATAGGTGAAACACTTTCTTAGCAAATAAGGGCCCATCTAGATTAGCATTGATTCACCTCTGTTGACAGAATAGTATTATATCTTCGTGAAACTTCAGGACAGTCAAATAATACTAACTGGTCAAATGTTGCAGTCATCTTTTATTCTTTCTCAAATTTGACACCTAGAGAATACCCACATCATTTTGGTCTTGGTTGTGTATCTTAATGGGTTCATGCCCAAAGGGCCAAGGCTAACACTACTCACTCAGTCAGGCACATGACCTGGCAGTTGCCTTGCCATACTGAGTCTCTGCAAGGACCACCAGAGGAACCACTGAAGTCATGGAGACAGGAAAAGTGTCCTTGACTCTGTTAGTATCTCCAGTGAAAATGTCTAATGATATATTTTTGTAGCCTCTTTTAACTTTTTCCTAATATTGAAAATTATTTTCTTCCATATATTTATAAATTATATGATAGTCATTAAACCAAAGCTCTAAACAAGGGGACTCACAGCTGCTGATTTGCAAATGTGTTTCCCTCCCTCCCCGCAGACACAGCCCTTCAACACAGGTCCTCGATGAGCTCCCTGGGGAATAGCAAACAGTGGCCAGTGTCAGTCAGTCAGTCCCAACTCCCTCACAAAAGGAGGCCATGGAAGACAGTAGTTTCTGTGGTATTAGAAGTATTGCACAAAATTTTTTTGAATGTTTCTCTTTACACACACACATACACATATACACACACGCACACACACATACGCACAGAGAGAAAGAGAGATACTTCCAGAGAAAGTTTTACTTCTCAAATACAGAAATAAAAATTTCACTCTGGAGATATATTAAATTTAACCCCTTATCATACTAGATTCTTCTGTTAAAGAAAACGAGATATTGGGGAGGGGTCACTCTTGTATATGTTGGTTCCCCCTTCTTATGACACGTCATTCCAAAGCTATTAAGAGAATATAAATGGTAAATGAAAGGGTAGAAAGAAGAGAGAGGGGCAAAACTTTGATAGCTTTTAAACTCTCACCCCCACCATACCCTAGCCCTATCTACCCTATGCAATATTGTGTATATAAAGCAAAACTAGAGGGTTTCATTCCATTGGGAATTTAATGAATCCCTTTGAAAAAAAATTATTTTTTTTTTTTGGTGGTGGTGGTGCTAGGACCTGTTTAGATGAAGAAAAATGTAGGGGCCATGAATTCCAAACAAAGACACAAGTGCTTATCTTTTAAGAAAATGCACTATTGCCTTCACTCTGCTCCCTTCAGTGGTATTTACTTTGAAAGGTCTTTGTAAATTTTATTTACAGTAAGTTCCCCAACATCAGATTTCTATGCCACAGCTAGCCTTCCCAGATCTTCAAGCTGACCTCGACATCACTCAGGTGACAACATTACACCCTTGACATCTATAAAAGAAAGGTTATACGTGACTACACAATTAACTCATATTCAAGTTCGGCAGTGTCAAGTCTTAAAATGTTACAGAGAAAAATATTCTGGATATCATGTGTCTATCACACTTCTTTCCCACTTCAAGTCTGGTCCTGTTTAGGAAAAATGAGTTATTTAAAAGATGAAAACAATAAAATTTCTAAATGTTAAAATACAGTGTTAAAAAAATTCTATCACAAGGCATGGAATTTGTTTTTAATGAGTCTTAACTTTTCAGAAGTAGTTAGTGAACTATATTATTTATTCAGATAACTTCCTATTTCTAAAATAACATAATACTGTATAATATTATTTTAAGATTGCTATGAATAAAACTAAAATACCATAATGGCAAAAATCACTCAGCCCTAAAGATACCGTAAGTCACTAATTGTGACTTAATGTCGTCTATAACCTCCAATACTCTAAAGCTAATTATTTTGTGAATAGTTTTTAATCCAGAAAAACTGTTGATTAATGTCAGCACTCTGCCCATAAGCTATAATATGTGTATGTGGGAATAGCTATTACCAGAAAGAAAAACGAAAAATACTACCACTCAATTTCCCACCACAATTGAAAGAATATTTAGTTCATATAGACAATATGCAATAACACCCTGGTGCTACAATTACAACACATGTCACTCTTAACAATTCTACTAGGTATTCCATCTGTTTAGCAATAGCATCTTTGAGGTAGGTCATTACAGTAAAGGGCATTAAGCGTCTATGGTTCCATCATTACTATAAGTCAGCAGGAAAAGTTCTTTGAACTCAGCTCTTTTAAAAAAATTATATTTTTATTGATTTCAGAGAGGAAGGGAAAGGGAAAGAGAGATAGAAACATCAATGATGAGAGAGGGAGAATCATTGATCGGCTGCCTCCTAAATGCCCCTACTTGGCATCGAGCCCACAACCTGGGTAGGTACCCTTGACCAGACTCAAAACTGGGACCATTCAGTCTCCAGGCCAAAACTCATCCACTGAGCAAAACTAGCTAGGGCTGAACTCAGCTTTTAACATTCGGTGGGGAAGGAGTGGAGTATAAAGGACCAAAGTTATCTGATTGGCTCTTTTTTTTTTCCCCTACAAATAAGATTTTATTTATTTATTTTTATTATTTTTTTAAATATTGAACATTTATTTTTCAGCTATTTGCAAAAAGAGAACCTCAGTTTCTGAATCAGGTTTTCAATATGCTTTTTATTTCCCCCTAAGCTTTTTTATTTTTATTGTTTGAAGTATTACAAATAGTAGTACATATGTCTCCTTCCCCCCCCCCATTGACCTCCCCCCAGATTCCCCTACCCCCAGTACATGCCTTCACCTGCCTGCCCTCCCCACCCCTAGTGTCTTGTGTCCATTGGTTATGCTTATATGCATGCGTACAAGTCCTTTGGTTGATCTCTTATAGCCCCCCTCGCCCAACCTCCCCTGCCTTCCCACTGTAGTTTGACAATGCTTCTTTGCCCCTATCTATTTTCCCCCCATTTCTTTCCTTTAAAAAATTTTGCCTCTGCAGACTAAAAATAAACATATAATAACAAACAAAAAATGTTTGAGTCCCAATTTCAATGTCCAACAGTTCTGAGTCCCCGTTTCAATGTCAAACAGTTCCTTATGTGTACATGTCAGCAATGATATCTGGATGGTGGGCACATGGTGGCAATGCAGGTCCGACCCTCTCTGGTTTGGTCCTAGGCAACCTGCAGCGGTGCACAGCTGCTGACTGCTCGCATGGCAAGGCGTCGTCAGCGTCTTCCATCTCTGGACTGTTTTTCCTCTTGTCTTCGTGGTTGGAGCAGACCTGTCAATTCCTCTCTGTTGCAGGAATCCACATGGTCTTGGAGTTGTTTTCTGAAAATATACAAACATATTCTCGACCAAAAGTTAATAAAGGACTCTTTTCTGTATAATTGATTTGGAATCCTTTTTATTTTTGCCCAAGCGATTTTCCTTTGTCTTATTTAGACCCCATGTGTGTTTTTCATGGGTGTCTTGCTGTTAGCATTACAAATGAAAATTAATTTTGTAAAGCCAAACAAACTTACAAACTAATTCTTTGAGTGGTTGGCAGTAATTTTTTTTTAAAAAGGACATGAAATGATTTAATCTCTTTCAGAAGGAATTAAGGCACTGGGAAGGCACTTGAGCATCCTATATTGGCCCCTCTTGCCTTTTGTGCCAAGAGGGCCCCTCTTCTCACAATCCAATTGCCCTCAGCTGTTGCCTGAGCTTTCTGTTCATGCTGAGCTTGAAGCCTCGTGGTGGCTGGTACCATGGATCTGTCTCACGCCCAAATGTGTGAACTGGGCCCTCACTGGAGACGAAACCCGAGTTCCCCAAGATATGTGATCAGCACCGGGACCCCGCCAGCAGGCCAGGTTTTCCCAAGGCAGGTGCTGGGCGTGGAGGCCACGGGGTCATAGGCTACCAAGGAGACAGAACTGAACCTCACATCACCCTGCTTGGCCCCGGAGGATGGCTGGTTAGTCAGAGACGGGTAAGATTCCTCAGGGAAGGAACAACCTAAGACAGGCACAGTCGCAGAGGGGCCATCAGGAGAGAACTTGGGGGGCTACAGAAATGGGGCACAGACCCTCACCCCGCAACATTGCAGGGGCTTGAACCCTTGCCCCTTCTGAGTGAGGTCTCCTGCCCCCAGTGGCTGCTTTGCGCTTCCCACACCCAGCTCAGATCGGGATCCAGGCAAAAGAAAGATACTTGGCCCAGCTCAAATCGGGACCCAGGTAACAGACAAGAGACTTGGCTGACAGCAGCTGCCTTATATCTAAATTCAGCCTAGCATCTGGAATGCTCAGGGCCTACTCAAGAATGCAAATAATCCTTCCCACTAATATTTACAGGGTAAACTAAGATTATTGGTAGAGTATTAAATTCAACAGTAAAATAGTAATCAAGTTTTCAGATTAATTTAAATAGGCTAATTGAAATAAGTGAATATTCAAGTAAGTTTAATTGTACTGGACAAAAAGCTGTTCTTAAAGTAATAGCTAAAATTTCTATTGGTAGTTCATCTCATGGTAAAATTCCTGAATATGCAATGAACATAAAGCAGTCATATTTTGGGGCAAAAAATAAATAAATAAATAAAATTTAAAGTTATCAAGACTGCATTATAAAATTAACAAAAACCTCCATTAATCAAAGAAAAGGGGGGGGGGAGATAGTAGGGTAATACCATGTAAGGAAAAATATCCTATAAGCAAATTACATCTAGAAAATTTTTACTTTGATTGGCTCTTATTTCTTGAGCAACTTGTCAGAGATCTACAATTGCTTTGTAGAAGTCCAATTAGCACTAGCATATTCTCATGGAAGAAGAAAGAGTTTCAGTTAGTGGGTGCATTTAACATCACTTAATGAAAATGCAAATATGTAAAAATTATAGATTATAACATAAAATAATATTTAAAGAAAGACTGTCATGTTCTGTATCTCAGTGTGAAGTAGTATTTTAGAAATGGCATATGAATGGAAGAGTTATTTTAACTGGGATGACTCAGGGAGCCTGTGGAGAAGGTAAAATTTGTGTGAATCAAGAATGGAGGTAAGAAAGTTATTGTCTTTTGTGGAAATATAAATAGTGCAGGCAGGCTTATCCAGAACATCGATTACATTGAGAAGTAAAAGAAACTTAAAAAGTTGCTTTGGAATGATGGTGGAGGGCCAATTATCTGGGCGCATTCACATTTTTAGTTAATTTATTCGGTGCTTTATGAAGATTACTGGTTAAACTGGCTAAAAAGATTAGGTAGGGTGCTATTGCAGACTTTTATGAATAAGACCATATTTGATTTGAACCAAAGTGTTGGTGACCGAAATCGAGTCATGTGGAGTAGATGTTTGGGGTAAATTATAAATTCTCCTGTCTTTGATACCCTTATTTTTAAACACTAATGAAAATGGCATCTGTACTGAGAAGAAAAACATTTTTTTTTTGAGATTGTTTGTTTGTTCCTTTGGTGTGTGGGAACATGCTCTCAATTCAAGATTTCACTGTGTTAACTGCAGTTTATGAAAATACGTCTTCACTGTTAAGAAATCTGCAAGTAACTGTAGGATCTGGACAGTTTATAAGAGCTAATTAAAGCAATTAGGAGATCAGATAGAGGAACTAGCTATGTGCATGAAGGATGAACTGATTGTTGAGAATTATAATACACATTTTGAATTTATAATGCCTTGAGTTAGCTAGATCAAAATGTTTTCTATCATATTGAATATAGATTTTAATTCTATTTGTGCAGTTTTAATTTTCTTGCAATTCTCTTTTATTTATTTTTGTGTACTTCTAATCTTGTATTTTTTAATTTATCTTTCTTTGCTACTTCCAAAAGCAGCATCCATGCAGGAGGTCTAAAATTCTTAACTACGAGTTCTGATGTCCACTAGCTTCAGGGTGCATATGAAACATGCAAAATATTGTCTGAGTGGCCAGTTTTCGGAATAGAGCTTTCTGAAAATTTTCACAGAAGTCTTCAGTATGTTGCACTGATACATATTTGTCAGTATACTAACTCACAAAATAAGAATGGGTTTTTATTTTTTGTATTGTGTGGGTAGTGACACTTTGTCTCTGCAAATAGTTAAATACTATTTATAGTAAATATAATTATAGTAAATATAATTTTACTATGGCTCTTGTAAGAGGAACAATTAACTCGTAAAGGCCACCTAAACATTTCCCAGTCCTGCAAGTAGAGTTGGTGACTTCCCTCTTGTATAACATTGTTCCATCCACATCTCTCTCCCACAGGCTGGGCTCATGGTATTATGTATCCTGTGAATTAGAAAATGGAGGCAGAAGTAGATAAGCTCTATGTAAAAATGCCTCCTGCTTCCATGGAAAGGGTACCATCTTGTCCTTCTGTGTAATTTCCACAAAGGCTTCTACCATTTACATTTGAGCATACCTATAAAATAAATTCCGCAAGGGCAGGCAAAAGTTCTGAAAATTCGTGGGCTTCTTTCCCTACTGTATTAATGCTTAGGATAGTGCTCAACATGTAATGTATGTTGAAGAAAGTAATGAATATCTGTATTTGAGGCCATTGGTGCTGATGAAAACCTTCACTTTCAGATGGATTTCCTCTTTTCACTAACCTTTTACCTCCACTCCTTCCTTCCCTACTCCTCAGCCTCCTGGCCCCATCAGATACTCCCATTATTTTCTGGAGCTTTTTCTTTTTTAAATTTCTTTATTGATTTAAGGTGTTACATATGTGTCCTTATTCCCCTATTACCCCCCATCCCCCCCACTCATGCCCTCACCCCTCTGTTGTCTGTGTCCGTTGGTTATGCTTACATGCATGCATACAAGTCATTTGGTTGGTCTCTCTCCCTTACCCCCACCCTCCCCTACCTTCCCTCTGAGGTTTGATGGTCTACTGGAGCTTTTACATCTCCCTCTTCATGAGCTTCTTAACATAGCATTTACATGCCCCCAGATCTCAGACATAAAATACAGATAAAAATGGATCCTTCTCTTGACCCATACACTTCCCCTTAAAAGCAGTTTTCATCTCCCTTTTAAAGTCCAAATTCTCACTGTCCAAAATTGTCTTCTCAAATTCCTAACTCCAATTCATCTATTCTACTGCAATTTTATTCTGTTCCTACTATACTTATAAATCTATTTTTTCCAAGATCACCAGATTCCTAATTGCTGCTGAATCATGTGGGCAATGATTTCAGTTCTAACATTACTTGATTTCTAAGTGGCGTTGAGCACTGTTGAACCTCTCCTCCTTTTTAAATACTGTCTTCATTTTAGTTCTGACATCTCTCCTCTACTACATATGACTGATCCTTCTCTTTTTTTTAAATATATTTTATTGATTTTTTACAGAGAAGAAGGGTAAGGGATAGAGAGTTAGAAACATCGATGAGAGAGAAACATGGATCAGCTGCCTCCTGAGCACTCCCTACTGGGTATATGCCTACAACCATGGTACATGCCCTTGACCAGAATCGAACCTGGGACCTTTCAGTCCGCAGGCCGACGCTCTATCCACAGAGCCAAACTGGCTAGGGTGACTGATCCTTCGAACTCATTTGTAGGCTCCTCTTCTTCTGGATATTCTTAAAATGGTTGTATTCTTCAAGGTTAAGCCCTGGACCCACCTCTCTTCTCACTTTGCATACTTTCCTTTGTTATTTTCAGCAATTGTTAAAACTGAGTTAGACACATACCTAATACATATATGTCCCCAAATTAAAGCCATCCTCCATCTCCACAAAATTGCCCCTCCTTTTATGTTTACTATGTCAGTAAATAAGACAATAAATACTACAGTAAATACTACAACCACTCTAACTCCACCCCCACTGCCACCTTCCTATCGTCCTTGTCTCCCAGCTTCTAGCTTTTGTGTGTGGAGTACATAAAAGGCTCTCAACTTGGGCCCATTCTTTTAGTTTTGCCTCATTTCCATCCTTTTCTCTACATAGACTTTGAATGATATTTCTCTAAAATACAAATGTGCTACTATCACTTCCATGATTAAAAGCCTGTAATGTCTCAGTATTTGAACTAATCATGATGGATACAACTATTCCTGACGTGGCCCTTCCTTTCCTCTCTGGCCGTATCTCTTACTCCATCTACTTTGAACAAGACGATTTAACCAAATTGATAATTTATGGCACATTGTCTCACCTGTCCACCAACTCCATACATTTCACAAGATAGTTAACTCTTACTGGGCCACTAATTTTCCCTTTTTCCTTTGACTGAATATTTCCTGCTTAGACTTTATAGTGCAGTTTCTATTTTATTTTCTCTGGGAAGCCCATCAAATGTTCCCACCTTGTGCTCTAAGAGAACCTCGTGGTTACCCATCACCATCCCAGGTATTTAGAACACTTCACCCGGCATTGTAATTGCTTGTGTTACTTCTTAACATCCTCAGACAGAGTCAAATTGAATTTGAACAGCACCCACTTTATCTTGTTTCTTTCTGTATTTATAGCCCCTAGTAAATGCCCACAATATAATTAAGTGTTCACTAACTATCACTGAAAGAATGAGTAAATGGAATCATGTTGTTTTTTTCTTATTGTTGCTTTTGTTGAATATATAATACCTAATGTGAACTTGGTTACTAAGAATTCTCATTCTATCTTCTTGAAGGACATGAGATCTGAAGAAAATTCACTGCTTAGGAAACAAGTTGTGTTGTTTTCATGCCCTTTCACCTCAAGTCATTCATACTTCCCTGGGCATTATTCACAAAGGAATGTATTTAATCAAATACCTTCTGTGCATAAGACCCAGCTAGTCAATATATGATAAACAAGTTTGTTTCAATATAAAGTGGGGAACTGTGTTTCAGAGAATGCATTGATCTCAAAGGGCAGAGTTAGTCCTCTTTTGTGAGAAGAATCATTCAAATAAAGCTGTTTGAGTGTTTGAAGGTGTCAACACTTTGATGCTTCAAAGCCTCAATTATTCAGGTACCACAGAGCTGAGCATCGTCTGTCTGCTGGTGTCACATTTAAAATGCTCAAATGGCTAAGATACCATGTTCTGTTCAAGGCTTCTGATATTTGAAATTAAGAGAGGAGCCCTTTCCTTTCAGTGACTCCTAAGGCTCTCCCAGTCTTCATGCTGGCGCTCCGAAACTTGGCCTTCATTAAATGCTTGCTTGCAATTTGAGCACATTGTGAATGGAGTGGACAGCTTCAGAGGTTGAAAGTTCAATTTGTACTCTAGGGCAGGGGGGAAAGTTTTGATATCTCTGGTTGAGACTGGTTATTGCATCAAGGGCCTGGTTTGGAGCCACAGATGTCTTAGACAAATTATCTGAGAGGACTGAATACAATATTTTTATCTTGTGGAGCATCTGCCAAAGCTACAACTGTATCATAGCATACTGCATTCAAAGAATATATCGTCCTCCTTGCAGATGGGTTTGACAACTATTTTCAAGAAATCAAGTGCAAACACTGCGATTTTTCTATCAACGTTTTACAACACTGCTTTATACCATTCCTGTGATGTAAATCTTCAGGTCCACTGGCTCTGAAGTCACAATAAGTCCCAGGGTGACACCACCTTTTGTTTATCAGACAAATATTTGCACACATATTTTTAATTTACTTTTAGAGGGATAAAAAAGATAATATTGAATTTTAACAAAAGACTGAAACTGTACCTGTTAATGTCATCAATGATGCTCTTTTGACAAACACTTGCATTTAAGTGCCTAGTGCAATTTGCTTCAAAGGTAGACTTCCTCAGACTCAAAAAAAAATATGTCATTTGTATTGGTGTGAAATTGTCTGGAAATGAGATTTGGATTCCATAATCCTTTTG
Source organism: Corynorhinus townsendii (assembly GCA_026230045.1). Classification (NCBI taxonomy): domain Eukaryota; kingdom Metazoa; phylum Chordata; class Mammalia; order Chiroptera; family Vespertilionidae; genus Corynorhinus; species Corynorhinus townsendii. Next base: position 16,171,192 of record JAPDVU010000007.1, read on the forward strand.
GTAAAAATGAATTTTAAATATTTGGGAGAAATAATGTATGAAACACATCAGAGATGTCACCAATAGTACTGACAAATGAAGTTATAACCTCCACTTTTTCTATCTAGTTCATGCAAAATACAGTTTTTTATAGGTACTCACTCAAAAGGTAATTGTTTAATCAAGTATTCATCCTAAACATTATTCTCAAGAAGTGAGAAGTATTCATCCTACACATGATTCTTTAAAGCACTATTTAAAAAAAAAAAAGGCTAAATAACATAAACTACTTGAAAACACTACCCCCCCTTTTTTCTTTCTTTATTTATTTTTTGATACCACAGTGATCTTTTTTTTACTCTCAGGATGTTGTCTCCTGCCTTTATGATTCTGCTCACTATAATGACCAGCTCCACAGCAGCCTCTGTCACTAGTTACATCTGACCTACCCTTTAAGAATCTGCTAGACTCCTCCCAATGAAAAATGTTCTTACTATTCCAACCTAGAATCACCTCTCCTGCCTCACATTTATATTACTTGCCAGCTACCCCACTTATTTGGCATTAAGGTATCCATTGCCTTGTGACATCTGTTCTATTTTGAGCTGATATTGCTATTGACCTTTTTATGTACATATCTTGTCTCCTTAACTGGATGGAATGCTCCTTGAGGACAGGGTCATGAATTGAGTCAGATTTTTACACCTAGAAGAGACTTTAGAGATCAAATAGTCTAAAACCTCATTTTAAAATTAAGAAGAAAAGAGTCTGGTAGAAGTTAAATAACTGATTTAAGGTCACACAATAATTTAGTTAAGAAAACCAGAAACAGAGTTCTTGGCTTGAAATACTCTGCTCTTTCCAGGGCACTCCTCTGTAACTTTTATAATATATTAGAGTTAAAATGGGCATCAGTACTCCAACTTCCTGAATTTATGCGGGGGGAGAGGAACTGAAGCCCAGAGAAGCTGTGAAATTGTTGCCAATGCCATATATTGAGTTAATTCTAAGAGTCCTGGGACTATAACTCAGATTTCCTTACTGTTAACACATTGCTTTGCCCACTGACCTAAATTTTCTTCATCTTTCTGTATTCTGCAAAGTTCTGTGTGCAGAGTAAATACCTATGTTAAACTTTACACATTAAAAATATAAATGTCTTCAAAATGAAAATTGAGAAGTAATAAGTGTCAAATTTTGACCCCTTCCTATTAGTATTTCTCTATATGCTACATTATATCATCTTAGTAGACCTCAGTTTTGTATAAAAATGGATAGACTTAGGAATACCTCTATTTGTAGAATAGTATATACCTCCTTCCCTGTCAGGCAGGGTTGGGGAATGCCTGGCCCACGGGCCATATAAGGCCTGCAAAATCATATGGTCTGGCCCTGCCAAGGCATTAGGGCTGAGTTAATTTACTGTTTGACCAAATATAGCAGGCTAATTTTTAAGTCAATAATTTTGTATGGGCAGTAAATGATGTTATAAATATCTAAATTGCCCTTGGAGTAAAAAAAAAAAAAAAAAAAAAAAAGATTCCCCACCCCTGTTAGGCTTTCTGTATTTTAATTGTCACTTTTTTTTTAAATGTCAGATCTATTTCCTACAAACTTCCAATGTGTTGAGAATTAAGTTGGGATTTCAACTTATTTTCACCCAGCGGTTTCTCCTTAAGTGTAAAGAATTCTTATTTTCTGGATCTCATATGCAGAAAACTTCTATACAAAACATATTTTAATCCTTTGCCCAGTGCAGTCCATGGAAGGCCCTCACTTGTCTTTACCATGGCAATGCATTTGGCAGTGAGAATACTTACACTTTTCAGGTTTTTCTAAATTTATACAATAAAATGAAAACTCAACTCTGTAACTCCCAAAATTTCAGAGATCTTCTCACTTTAGGTTGATTCATTAATTTTGCTCCAGTTGATCTTTTTTGTCTAATAAAACTGGATAATGGATTTAGCAGTTTTCAGTGATCATGAGAAGAAACTATATTTTATGGGAGGAAGTACAGCCACTGATTAACTGGGTAATTTTAACCAAGTCATGAATGCCCCTGGGATCATTCCTTCATCTGGCAAAACCAAACGAACAAACAAATACAAAGTACCTGACTAAATTATCTCTGCCCCTTCTCTCTCCGAATAAGTGGACCAAGTTATTTGAAAATATGAATCTGCCTTCCCAACTACTGAAATCCATGACAATTATAGAAAAGCTTTACTATCAAACTTTCCAGGAATGGAAGTTCCCATCAGAGTTCCAGAAGAGTTTAGGATTACCAGAGGATACTAAGTAACATGGGTGGAAGGCTTACTAGTACAATATGCTATAAACATCATCAGTATTGACTTACTTATTCTGCCCAATAATTCTGTGAGGCAAACCAAAATTACCCTCATTTTACAGGGGATGAATCTGAAGCACTGGGTTTAAAGTAGCATGTCCCAGAGTGTACAGCATGTTAGTCACAGGTTATGCTTCCCAACCAAATTCAGGTTCTGGAGCCTGTGATCTCAACCATTGATTTCCACTGTCTCTCAAGGACAGCCTCCAGAGAACCCATGCATTCATGTTAGAAACGAATCAGAGAAATCTACCAACTTCCACACCCACAGGGGAAAACAAACAAACAAACAAACAAAAAAAAACAGTTGCAATATAAAACATGTTTGGAATAACAAATATAAAGAACCAGAAGGTGGTTAGAGCTGGAAAGTTGTAATACAAAGTATTTTTGTAAAAATCAAGGTAATTGATTAAAAAAAAAAACACTCTACTTGGAAGATGAGGGCATTCAGCAGAGCCTGATGTTTATTTTTAAGGAACATGTTCATCCTCCTTATTCACTTCTCAGTTGACATTTTGTTTTATGTTGGGTATATCTGGTACATTTTTTTTCTCTCTCTGTATAGTGTCTTCTATATTTCTTTAAGCCATTCACTGAAGAGAAATTGAGAATTCTTTTGTATGCCCATCACTGTACTTGTTTCTGGTGATGATAAATGCAAAATATATAGGAGACAAGTGCTTAAGAAATTTTAACATTTATTGGAGGCAGTTGCATCATGGAGTGGATATTTGAGTGTGCTCTTATTGTAAACACCATGATTGTACAAATGACCTAAATGGCATCCAGTCCTGTCTCTGATGTTAAGTTACACCTCACTGGCTGAGGCTCACTTTATTTGTAGAATGAAAGAGTTGGACTGGTTTGTCTCTAAGAGCTCCTCCTGATACATACATTCATGCCTTACAGTTTGGGTCAGAACCTGGAGGCTATCTTATTTTCCATCTTCAATGTTCTTACTTATATAGCTATGGTAAATGATGTTTAAATATTCTTGGTAAAGTATTTGATATTCCTAAAAAAATTAGAGGAAATGGTCTAGCATTTTAGGGCTGAAATTAATCTTCTCTAATTATTTACTTAGATAAAAAGATCGATGTTCTGCTTAACTCTTTTAAATGGTCTTTTCCCAGTTAGTGGAACCTATAATCCTTGGGATATATTATTGGAAGTTGAGAGCTTATCTTCCTTAAAGTAAATACCAGCATTGATGGTTGTCCTGAATGCAGACTACGCTGTATCATACCTATTTTCTGTGCCCGTTATGTTCACATTTTACCTATTTCATTTTGGCTCAGCTATCTTATTCCTTAGTTTCTCTATCTTGATTTCTGCTGCATGATATTTAAACAGGTTTTGTTTTAAAGTCTTTCTTAAATCTTAGTTATTGCTTTGGCAGTGTTCAAAAGAGCTTGAGCAGAAATCTGTTCTTTCATTTTTAATTGTCCTTGCTCCAAGTACCTGCCACCTTTCCTCCATATATTTATTTTATTTATATGTGCATTGTTATTTTTAATGGCTGACCTAAAATTCTTAGTTTTAACATGATCTGTTTTAATTTTGAGGTTCATCTATAATAAGTACTTATCTTCTGTTGCTTTAAATTGAGACACATGAACATGACACATTGTTCACTATAACCCTATATATGTTTCAAGGGTTAAAGACCTGCTGAAGATAATGTTAGTCAATTGGGTTTATTTGGAATGATATGAAAGGGATATTTGAAATAAAATATCCATCTCAAAACAATAAAATAAATCTCTGGGAATCACAATTATTAAGTATATGTCTGCTCAATTGATTAGCTCAACCAGGCAGTGAAATCAATATAGCCACTGAGAGATTCCCTAATCTATGGCTAGTGATAGAAAATCATGCCTTGCTATTTCCAAAGATAATTTAACAATGAGGTTTGAATTCCTAACCATGAAAATATGGACGTAAGAGGAATTATAAACACTTTTTGTCAACTCTCTTGCATTCCAATTTATTGAATTCATGCCTCTGTGTACTATGATGCTTGATTTGTCTAAAATAGAGACTCTTTACTAATGTACCCTAAAAATAATTTAAATAAATAATAGAGATATTTGTGATTTATTGCACTCCTCTAGAAAAAAATATCAAGTTAATTAAAAATGCTTCGGGTCACTATACATTTTAATTAATTTTAGCTGTAATTTTAGATTGCTAAAAAGTCTAGGAGAACGTGGAGAAATAAGACAGCTAGCAAGCAAGCCAGAGCCACTTTGATTCTCCTGGTTTATTAAAACCTATTCGAGTCTTTGATGGTCTATGAAATAATGGCATTCTATCAATTATGATCTCAAAAGATTTCTGAAATCTTTTTTAAGCGAGAAGCAAGTAAATTATGGGTTTGTCTTTTAAAATGTGTTTTATTATGTCATTACTTCAAATAATGTCAGTAACTCAGTACCAGTTTGAATGGTTATGGAACATTTGTAATTCAAGGGGGTGTGATTATCATTGTATATTCTGGTATAAAAAAGACTTTAGCCAGATTACTTTTTATCGGCTCATGAATTTAGATGCAGTTCTTTTAGTTCCATAATGCAGCTGTCTAGGGGTAGATATATGCAACTCTCCAGATTGGCTGCCATTGAAAACTTGTCCTCAGAAACTTGATAGTTCAGGGTAGGGAGGGATTGCTGGCTCTCGTGGGGAAAACATTTTGAAACAAATAGCTACTACAATGACAAAAAAATGAGATTTGGGTTAGCTTTTTCCCAGGTGGTATACTTGTTCTCCATCTATATATATAACGAAGGGGGCGAGGAAGCTGCCCTCTTTGGATTCATTTCTAATGCCTGTCTGTATATGATAAATGTCAATTTCTTCAACAATCACATAAAGCAAGGCCTCCCTGCCACAAGTATCATTCACTTAACTGCCACGTTCATTCCCTCCACTTAATGTGGCTTTATTAACATTTGCCGTCAGCAATTTTCAATGCATCAGCGAGTGAAGAGTGATGCATTCTCCTTTCATTAATGTTCACTTAGGAAAAAAAATTCCCAATCTTCAAAGGCTGAATAGACATGCTGTATACTCTTAAAGATGTACATGCATAAGAAAAGTAAAGTCATGTATTTAGACTTGGTCAACACCTCTGACTGATTACAAGGACAGGCAGGATGGGGGGATGACTCATGTTCTTATTTCATGCAGACACACCTGTGTGGGTGTGTCGCAAAACGTTTTCAGGCAGTATTCTCAATAATGAGTGACATACAGTGCACCAATTAGGAATCAAACATACGGGAAATACTGACATTGTAAACACAGTGTGTGTTAGAAAGAGAAACCATAAGATGACTATAAATGAGACTGGACTTTAATAATGATCCGATATCTGATATGTGGGGTTTAGGCCCTGGCATCCTCTATCTGAGACTACATTGGCATCCTTTCTCAACTCTTTCCCATCTTGTAGATCTCAGTTACTTAACATTAGATGAGGGACAACTAACCAAGCCCAGGTGATGAGACAGGGAATCCAGGGTGAACCAGGGCCACCATTTGTCCTTAAGGGGTGCAGGAATTGATGGATAAAAGTGGTTAGAAGTGAAAGGCCAAACAGTAATGTCAAAGCAGAGAGCCTGAATACTGAAAAGGAAACCCACACACCTTACAAAGAGAAGGTTAAGCCCTAGTGGCTATAGGGAGGGAACACATTTTTCCTTTACCCTCTTCCAGGTTCAGTACGTGGGGCCCATGAATCAAAATGATAACGGACAGACTAGTAAGTGAAAAAGACTTAGTGCGCATGAGGGAACTTCACAGGAAAGAAGGGAAAACCCAAAGAGGCAGTCAGACCCAGAGGCTTAAATATCATTTAACAATGTGTAGAGGAGGCTGTTTGTGTGTCCAGTGGGAGAAGAGGAAAGGAAGATTGTGGGAAGATGACTAAGAAATGTATCATAAATAGGATTGTATTCATCAAGGTTTCCTATGCAGATGTGAGTTCATCTCATCACCAGTGATGAAAGTTGTCTCCTAGTCATTCTTCTTTTCCTGGTTCAAGGGAAGAGGACACCTCCGCAAATGGAAGTTGTCTTTACAATAGAGAACTATATTCCCTGTTTTTAGATAGTTAGGAGGAGGGTAGACAGGCTTGTTGTGTCTGATTTTTCCCCCAAATTTAATTTATTGAGGTGATATTAGTTATTAAGATCAGGCAGATTTCTTCTGTTTCTCAATTGCCTTTGGCTCGAAGTAGTCCTATGCCAAAGTGGCATATTCTGATCTTCTTCAAAGTATGAAGTATATATAAATTCAAGAAGGTGATGCATATCGGTAGGATTGTGCAATTTTGGAAACAAGCTATATTGATTGTGTACATCTTTGTTGGCTCAGTACTCTTTCACTATTACTAAGTGGGATTCTGTTCAATATGTTGTCTCCTATGAACCTTGCAGGCCTCATGGATTGTATGGTATAAAGTCCTCCTTTAAAAGAAAGAATAACCAATTCACAGGAGAGAAGCAATATTTTGAAGGCTCACAGCCAGTCAGTAGTAGACATGCAACTTGAGTCTAAGTCCTTACTGCCTACTATTTTCTTGTGCTGCGATTATATATTTTTTCCTAAACGAAGAACATGATAATTGGTTAGAAAATAAATTTAGCACTTAAATCTAGGAAATGCTTAGATATACAGATAAGGTCAATATAACTTTATGTCTTATATATACCTATCATATTAGTTTGGCTCACCATTTCTCATTCATCTACATTTTGACTTCTACATTTAAAGTGATGATTTTTTTTTTCAGGTCATACACACACACACACACACACACACACACACACACACACACGCGCGCGCGCACAATGCACTATTTGGCAAATCTTTACAGTTCATCTCAAATATGACTAATCATGGAAACCTTTCTAATTTCCATGGGAGGATTAATGAATCCTTATTTAAGCTCTCATAGAAATGTGTTTGTATCATATCATATATTTACATGCATATTAACTACTGGGTAGTACATCTTTTAAGACAAAAATATTGTCTTATATACATTTAATAAAACGCCTATCACAGTCCCTGATATATTGTATATATTCAGTTAATAATTGGTCAATAAATAAATATAAAGAACCTTTAAATGTAATGTTGGTATAAGTGATGGGCATGGACTTTCAAGTAAATAAGCTTTTTGGAACATATAAAGGTCATGGAGTATTTGCTTTATAAATCACATTTTTTAAAATGCCAAGAAAATAGTTCACCCCAGCAAATGATACCAAAATATTTTTTTTATCCTGAGAACTGTTGCCTTAGTACAGATCTAACATGGATGCGGTTTGAGGGAAATCCCATTGGAGTTCATGACGTTTTTTCTGGCTTGAGTCCCATTTATCACTAGATCTCACCTTATTTAAGAGAAACCACCAACAAACTGAAATTCTGCCCGTAACTTTATTACAAATTTCACAAAGCTTCAGTCATGACTGCAGACATCAACAAGCTCCCTCATGAAGTGATTGGCAATGCCCATCAATCATAGCTTGGGTGCAAAGTGAAGGAGAAGTTTTTCTTTATAGGGCTATTCTAGAGAGAAAACATGGTCCCCGTAGGTCAGTTTATCTATAAAGGCCGTGCCTCAATACTTTGAACACAAATGACTTTCCCCTATTATTTACTTTTCTTCCTTTTGAACATTGATTTGCTCCATCAAAGATAAAATATGAAGTGGCATGACTGGGTTTGAACCAGAAGGTCAGAACCCTGATGATGCTTTTGGAATGAAGGTGTTCAGTAAGGCATGATTATACTTTTAGGGTTAATTGGCCCTTGTTTCTGAATTGCTTATGAAAATTCAACATAGATGTGAACACCATAATGTAACAATTTTTATTTCCAACTTAGTTCCTGTTAAGTTTCCCAAACTGTGCAGTTTTTGATAAAGGCATTACCTTTCCATGATTTATATTACTTTTCCCTCTTGGCTGGGATTGAGATTTTCAAAGAGACGATTGGAAACCTATAATCTTAGATTATAACCAGTGAAAACTCCATAATACAAAAAAAATCATAAATTAAAATATTCATTGAATATGTATTTGAACCTACGAATTACTCAGTATCTTGAAGTATGTGTGTTGTCAACATAAGAACATCCAAACCTGTAAAAATTTGAATACATTTATTTGAGCCAAACTGACTACAATGGCCAGGAAGTAAAACCTAAATGGATTGAGAAAATGCTTCTGAGAATGGTAGTTTTGCTCCTTATTTTATACATTAGAATCAAAAGAGAAGAAGAGAAACATAAGGGGGTTACATTAAATCCATTGGCGATAGATTAGGGAGGCAGGAGAGAGCAAAGCTGGGAAATGTCTGAGACTGGATAAAAAGTAAAATGATAGACACATGCTTCTTTTACATAGGTGAGTAAAGTATAGTTAACAGTCAACAACTAACATAGTAACAATGAGGGATTCTGTTGTCTTCTGCTCTGGAAAAAGGAAATTACCCTGATATTGTCCTAGATGCAAAAATATAATAGACAGGCTCAGTCATGATAAAGATTGACCTTTGTCTGGGAAGATATGTGCCTAGGACATGACTACCCACCATGACTCACCTTTAGTTAGGAAACTTTAATTTCAGACCACCCTGTGTGGTTCCTTTAGGTCTCTGAGTTTACAAGGCCGCCGTGAAGACCTCCCCTGAGTTTGTCATGTTTAGTATATGGCACCATTTTCTTCCCCAGTGTTTTACATTTTTTTTCTTCAATCGGATCTGCAGCATTGTGGAGATAAAATATGAGACACAGAAGAGAGGATGGCTTGTTCTTTTCATATGTTCAGTTTCGAAGCAAAGTTAATGATTAATTAAACGTCTGAAGTCATACATCTGGTTCAAACCGAAGATAGTGTCAGGTTCTGAATAAGTTGACCTCAAGGGTGGCCAGATTTGCATTTTGCATTAAAAAGTTTCCATTTCAATGCCCATTTTTAAAGAAACTTGCATGAGCCTAATAAAGTAACAACCACAGTTTGATTCTCTTTCAGGGATGTAAACCATACTCCACCTCTAGACACTGAGCTTACAAATGACAGAGGTTACACAACAAGTAAGCTGAGCAAACATAGATGACAGAATACATTTGTTCTCACTACTCAACAAAGTTCTCTTCCACCATACACAGCTGCTACTGGCTCAGTCATTCCCACTTTCTAGTCAAAGAATGGCATATCATATGAACCCCTAATTGCTGTTTTATACCTATTTGACCAAATCTACAAATCTCTTGAGTTTCTATATGTGACTGACAGAGAAAACTCTTGCTAAAATTAATTTTTTAAACTAAAAGTACTTTTCATCTATAGACCCTTTTGGGCCTTTACTTCAAAATTGTGTGTGGTGCATGCATGAAAATCAGTGAAAAGTGCAAGGTCATCAGGTGATGACAGAAAACAAAACAGTGTCTGGGAGAAGAAAGATGGCAAAAGCCAAAGCAGCCCTGCTCTCTTTAGATAAACAGTCCCTCTCGGTCCTTTCCTTTCCCAGTGCCATGACTGACAGGCATTGCATGATCTCAGAGAGAGGAGAGAGATAAGCACCCAGGGAAAAGCAAGTGTTTTGAGAAGATTTTAGTAGTTGATTGTGTGATTTCCAGCTTGCTCAAATGTGAACACAAGAAGGGTAGCAGGGGAAAGGCTATATATATCTTTTTGGTACCAAGAAATTTTTATTTGAAAACAGTTCCTACAAACCCTTTGCTTGTTCTCTAAATTGAAATTAAGAAAGGGACCTGGTGTTCTGTTCTGACTTTAGCTTGGAGACATAGATTGTTGGGACAAGCCTCACTCATACCCTTACAACAAGAAAAAAGCTGAGCAAACTTCAAAGTAATGGCTGTTCTTGAATCCATCAGAGAACTTGAGTGGAAGGGTGGCTAACTATCCCTAAATTTGCAAAAGACAGGTATCTCCAAAGGGAAACAGATCTTGAGTGTTTGCTTACCTGGGGCAGATGCCAGAGGTCAAATAAACCTGGAAGGAGTATTCAGCTTTTTTTTTTTTTTTAATGAAAGGCTAAAGGTGAGATAGAGTGAGAGTATGAGGTCCCTGTGAATCACATAAATAGGAGCATGTGTGTCCTTTTGCTTCTTTGAATTTCACCAGGAATTTGCAGGTAAGATTGGGAAGGATGCTGAAAGAGCTTTCCTTTTGCTACTTGGGGCTGGTTGGTGAACAGGAACGGCATCCACTGAAGAAAAACTGCATGGGGCATAATTTCCATTTCTTATTCTTATTCTTTCATTTATTGAATCAGTCATCAATGGGGTAATACAATTTTCTCAAAAAAAGTTTATACATTTATTGTATGAAAATTACAAATGTATAGGACGAAAGATATGGTATACTGGTTTTGGATATCGAGTCTATCTTTAATTTTGAGAAGAATAAAGGATATGTGCAAAAACGGGGAATTACAGCAAGAGAAAGGATGAGAATCCAGGTTTCAGGAGGATAGGTGCCCAGATCTAGCTATTGCTTTTAGCACATATCTGTTTCTGTGATGTATGGTGCTGATATACTCAAGCATAACTAATCCCCCACTAGTTAAATACATCTATCAGAGAACTGAAATGAAATGCATTAAGCTCCAAGTTTGATTCCACAATTACATAGAACCTGAGCTGTTTGAATAATCCTGTTGAGAGATGCATCGTCCTTTAGATTTATGATATTTTAAAATATAAGGACCTGCGGATAGACATGCGTACATAATGTTGAAGCATAAATTTTGGAAATTGATTTGGTTCAATCCAGCAAATATTTATTAAAAATCTACTATTTGCAAACTAAATGCAATTATTAAATGGTTCGTCCATGAAAAGCCACTGATAAGATGAATGATTTGATTAAATAGACTGGATCACCTGGAGAGCTAGTATCATGTGGAACAAGAATAACATTCATCATTCCCATAAGCAATCACTTCAGAGTTGTGAGGAACTGGCAATCCTGGAAGATTTGCAGAAACCTAAAAATGTTTGACTATATAGGGGTGGGCAAAAGTAGGTTTATGGTTGTTCTTATGGAAAAAAGACACGCAGGTTATGATTATTACAGTAGCTTTATCAACTTAATAGATTGTCACAACGGTTCAGTGCACTTAGGTGTAATCTCAGAAGAGTGAGCCTACCTTTGTTCATCCTTGTATATTAACTATATGAATATATGAATTTCACTCTACGAAGTCCATTTTGATTCATCACATCCCATTAATTTTGCTTGAAAATATGTTTTAACTTTGTTCACTTGTCTCCATATGCCACATCCTAGTTCTATCTACAATTGTCATCTTCCTGGGCCATTTCAATACCTCTTACCTGGTCTGTTTCAACTTTCATCTCTTTCTGTACAATTCTTCCTCAATGCATCTAGAATTGTTTCTTAAAAGTTGATTTCATGCCACTTCACCCTCCTGCTTAAATAATTTCCCCAGTATGGTAGAATAAAGTTCAGGTTATATACCATAACCCATAGATCATTCATGTTTTGGCCCTACCTACTTCATCAGTACATCCCCTGCCTCTGTCTGCCATGAGTACACTTAAAACACTTAAGCTATGCTGGCCTTTCTTCAGCTTCTTAAATATCTCAATTGCTTTTTGTATTAGTCATGGTTCTCCAGAGAAAAATATATATGTATTGGACCACATGATTTTGGAAGCTGAAAAGTGCCAAGATCAACATTCAGCATCCTAGAAATCAAGAAAGTTGGTGGTGATATTCATTTCCATTCAAGGACCAGAGGGCTTGAGACCCAGAAGAAACCAAAGTTTCCACTTGAGTCTATCAGGCAGGAGGAAACTGATGTTCCAGTTCCGAGGTAGTCAAGCAATGGGAATTTCTTTTATTTAGGGGAAGTTCAGCCTTTGTTCTATTTAGGCCTTCAACTGTTTGCATGAGGCTCACCCACGTTAGAGAGGGCAATCTGCTTTACTTAATCTATTGATTTAAATGTTAATTTAATACAAAAACACTCTCACAGAAATACCCAGAATAATGTTTGACTATCTGGGTACCACATCACTCAGTCAAGTTGACACATAAAATTAATCATCAGACTTCTTCAAGTCAGAGTCATTCCTATTCCTGGAAAACTCTTGCTAATCCATTGGTGGAATAGTTAATATTGATCTTTCAGAATCACTTCCTCAGTGAGGACATTCTTGACTCACCAATGTCATTTAGATTCTCCCAGTTATCCACTCCCAAAGTACCACTTTCTTTATTGTCTTAAATCTTGCTCACCTTACAATAGTTAGGTATTTATTTATTTATGTATTTATGTATTTATTTAAAAAATATTTTTATTGATTTCAGAGAGGAAGGAAGAGGGAGAGAGAGATAGAAACATCAATGATAAGAGATAATCATTGACTGGCTGCCTCCTGCATGCCCCACATTGGGGATCGAGCCCGCAACCCAGGCATTTGCCCTTGACCGGAATCGAACCTGGGACCTTTCAGTCTACAGGTAGACACTCTATCCATTGAGCCAAACCAGCTAGGACAGGTATTTATTTTTTAGTTTGTTTAATGTTTACCTTTTCCAGTGGGCATTAAAATTCATGCAAGCAAATATAATATCTTTCTTTTCTTATTACTACTAATTGTTAATGTCTGGTGTATAACATGTATTGAATAAATATTTATGGAATAAATTAATGTAGAGGTTAAAGAGCCAGCAAGACCATTATGAAAGAGGGAATGTGACATTTATTACCTTCTTGCTTTCAGATCCATTTCCTGCCTTTCCCTGTTTTATTCTTATCATGGGGTCTGCCATCGCATATTGCATTTTCCAAACTCAGCTGTTTATTGGGCAGGTTTGGCCAATGGGAAGTATTGGCCAGAGATGGATAACTAGAAAGAAATAGGCAGTCGGCATATTTGTCTCCTTTTGTACGTCCTTCATGGTTCCAGCTCCTACTAGGCAAGATCTCTGTGGTTCTCACTTCACCTGGGTAGCTCCATCTTCAATAACATCATCTCTTCAATTGTCCCTTCAGTAGCATTTTTGCACTGTTACTAATATGTGGATTCATTCACTTACCTTTGATTTACACTTTAGCTCTTCTAATATGTTTATCTGTGTAATGTGTTTCTTATATTAAACTAGAGGACTGGTGCATGAAATCCATGCATGGAGGGGGGTTGGGGGGATTCCCCTTAGCCAGGCCTGCACTCTCTTGCAATTCTGGACCCCTTGGGGCTATCCAACTGCTGGTTTAGGCCCAATCCTGCAGTCAGACATTCCTCTCACAATCCGGGACCGCTGGCTCCTAACCGCTCACCTGCCTGCCTGGCTGAACACCCTAATCACTTGCCTGCCTGCCTGATGCCCCTAACTGCTCTCCTGCCTGTCTGATCACTCCTAACCCCCTGACTGCCTGCCTGATTGTCCCTAACTGTTCACCTGCCTGCTTGATTTCCCCTAACTGCTCACCTGCCTGCCTGATCACCCCTAACTGCCTCTGCCTCATCCCCACTGCCTCAGCTTCATCAGGTAGGACATCAGGAAGGACATCAGGTTGTTCAGCTGTTTGGTCTAATTAGCATATTACACTTTTATTATTATAGATTCTCTTAATTTGAAATACATGCAAGTTTATGTTTCCAAGATAGCACCTTGGCTAATACAGAATAATTGGGTTGTTTGCCTTCAATTGTCAAGTTTGTTGGAAAAAGATGGAAGAGAAACTCAATAAAAAAATCAGTGCTGCAATGTTTTTTATAGTGATCTATTGTTCCTATACTGCTAAAGCAACACCACTGTGTGATCCAAGTCATATGTAGTTAGAAATATGGCTTGAAATGCTTCACTCAAGTGGGATGAGTCTTGGCACCAGTCTTTCTAAACTCTATAAACTGTTAAAATGGAGTTGAATTAGCTTCCTAGGGCTGCCAACAATGCACAACTCAGGTGGCTTAATGTACAATACATTTATTATCTCACAGTACTGGAGGCTGGAAGTCAGAAATCAAGGTGTTAGCAGGGCCTTTCCTTAAAATCTCTAAGGGAGTATCCTTCCTTGTCCCTTTCAACTTCTAGTATCTCCAGGTCCTCCTTTGCTTGTGGCACCATAACTCCAATCTCTGTTTCCTTCTTTACATAGTCATCTGCCCTTATGGTGTGTCCAAATTTCCTTCTTCTTATAAGCGCACCGATTGTATTGGATTAGGGCAGACCTTAATGTCCTCATCTTAACCTAGTTACTTTGCAAAGATCCTGTTTCCAAATATGTCACATTCACAGGTACTTGGGTTAAGATTTCAGTGTATCTTTTTGGGGGCACGCAATTCAACCCATAATAGGAAGGGCATGTATGTTGCAAAGTCTCCCTTTTTTTCTGTTCCTTCTTTCTGATGCTCATTCTTCATTCAGCTTTCAAAACTGTTTCATTTTTCACTATATGGATGGAGGGAGATTTTCTCCACATGTTTCTTCTCCAGGTCTCTGTCATTAATAGAACCCCCTGAAATTCCTTCATGAAAATCATAAGAATTCCTGTTTTAAATATGGGATCAAAAATATGAGGATCCCCTTGGTCTATAACAATCCATATGTTCCAGCTTCCTGCCCAATTTGACCACTCTATTTCATTCTGTCCATTCCAAACCAGTTTATTGCCAGGCAACGATGTTTATTGAACCTTCCTTGGAGCTGAAAAATAACCACCATATTATGGTGTCTGGCAGGCACATCTCACATTGTAAACTTCCTAGTGATTCAGCAGTTCACAATGTGAAATATCAGAATCAGTGCTAAAAAGGCAATATTCTGTTAGCTTCTTGGGAATCCTGACCTCGAATCCCCTTCTAACATTTTCTCACCTGAAAGGAATTCATTTATTGTCTCTAAGCATAGGCCTCAAGTAAATTATTTTAAGATCTATTATTTAATTTATTGGTTAGAAAGCTTTTATGTCTTATTCATGATCAGGTAAGCTTTAATTAGAAATGGGTTGGAAATCATGCAAGCTAGGTGGGTATTGTGGTCCCTGTTGTACACTGATTTTACAAACACCTGCTTGTTGTGTAAAGTTATGCAAAATCATCTTTGATCTGTTGCTTTTTTCCCCCTTTTTATTTTGCAAACTTTTGAAACACTGTGCAACTTGCCAATTAAATCAAGAAAATATAAATAAATCTGTGAATTCAAAAGAGGTAGAAGAATCTTTGTTTAAAGCATAGTTCTCTTGACTAAATTATAATTCGTTATTTTCATGTGTTATGAGGGTTTTTTTTTTATTTTTTATGTTAACCTTGGTTTGAAAAATGAAAGACAAGACGATGAATCCCATAACCTGAAAGTAAGAGGACATACAGAGGGATATTAAATTTTAAAAATTCATACATATTTGAAAATGGCTATAGTCTAAAGTTTGAGAACATGAACAGAGCAATGGTTTTCTCCTTTAGTCTCTAATACCACTATGGATAGGTTACTTCCCAGTGTCTCATTGTGCCTTCGGAAGCAGTGAGCAAGTGCTTTGTATGGAAAATTTCTGGGAAGCCAAATTAAATGAAGTCTAATTGATATTTGACTGTTTTATTATACATCCATTGGTGTCTATATGTGGCTATTTTGTTCTATTCCAAAGACAATGTAACTTGAGAAAATCTGAATTTCAGGGATGAAATAGTCACTCTTTGCATACACATTCGAGTCTCAATTACATGCACTAATAGAGAGGAACAGTTGTATGATTGATTCAAAGAAAAGAGATTATTCACAAATGTCTTTAAATTTTATTGTATCACTTTTTCTGCAGCAGAATTGCCTTCCTTATTTGGTCTTGTTCCAGCTTTTCAATAAGTTTACACTGGTTCATGGTGAGATGGGAGGTAGTCACGGTGGTTCTCCTTGGTGGTCAACAGCTGGAATTTAAACATTTCCCACAAATAAGCTCAGAATAATACAATCATAAAACAGAAGATTGTAAATTTTACCTTTCCTCCAGTTAATTTCTAAAACAGTAGAATAATGGTCATGGTGGGTAGCCCCCACTCTTAGTTTTGCTCTTCTTTTAGCTAAATTTTCCTTTCGGCCCTGAGATGGATAAAATTCCTCATGGAAACTCAGGCAGAATAACAGGTTGGGACAAGTGATAGGCCTGTTTCAGGAGAACAGTTGCAACTATTCAAATATTCAGTGGATATTGCCTGTGGATCTTCAGGCAAGTGGTTTTGATCTCTTTCTATTTTCTAATCTGTAAAATGAGAATAAAATTCTTCCTGATGATTGCTCAGGGCTGTTTTAAATCAAATGAATTATGAGCTTTGTCATATATAATCCATAATATAAAATCAAGGAAAAATAATTACATAAAAATATATTGTACCAGTATGAGAGAACACAGGCCTGGAGTAAAGACCCTTAGGTTCTATGCTCCATGCTGCTATACATGCATGTATATGACTAGTGGATCAATTAACACACCTCATTTTGAATTACTATGACTTTAGGGGTTGAAATTTAAGAAACTGTATCTTTTCTTATATCACAGTAATTTCTGATATTCATTCATTTTTACGTATTAAACTCCCTTCCTTGTGTCATTTCAGAGGTTTCTTTAATTTAAACTCTGCCCTACAATCATTCCTATTTAAAAATGATAAATAAATGTGGATATTTATTAGAATATTTGTTATAAGCTAGGTTATACTGTGATGATACATAGTTTAAAATATTAGTAACCTAGCTTAAAATAATTCTTTATCACTCCCAGTGTACTGTTGGACTGTATAACTTTTTAAAAATTAATTAATTAATTTTAAACTTTTTTTCTTGTATTTCAGAGAGAGGAAGGGAATGGGAGAGAGGTACAGAAACATCAGTGATAAGAGAACCACTGATTGGCTGCCTTCTCCACACCCCCTACTGGGGATCAAGCCTGCAACCAGGCATGTGCCCTGACCAGGAATCAAGCTACGACCTCCTGGTTCATGGGCCAATGCTCAACCACTGAGCCACACCAGTTGGGCTGTGTAACTCTTTAGGGTAGCTAACCTCTAGATCTTGACTAAGCATTTCAAGCCACTTTGATCTATGGTCATAGAACATGCCAACATATATTCCAAAGATTGCTATGAAGAAAGAGAATATTGCATGGGCTCTAAGATATATCTGCTGGTAAAAGACACATGTCACTTGAGCTTGCATTTTATTAGCCAAGAAAGTTATGCAGTTACACCTATATTCAAGAAAAGGTAAGATAGTCCTTTGTTTATGCTAAAAAGAGGAAAACTAGAAATTCTAGTGAATATCATTAATGTCCACCATAAATAGTTATTATGTGTTTGATGCATTTCTAAGAAATTTACATAAATTATTTTTAACTACGTGCATTAATTAAAACAGCCATTCTATCATGTGGACACAAACTGTGTGGCCTCTGGTTTGTAGATGAGGAAACTTTGAGAAATATTGAATAAAGGTCCACTAGCACAAAGAGAAGATGGGGTGCATTCCCAACCATGTGGCTGCAGAGTATATCCCTTAACTGTGATATTATGTTTGTCTTAAACCATTACATCTCTAAAGCATTTGTATTTTAAAAGAAAATAAGCCTTAAGCTATAGTAGCAATTTTCAAGTGGTGTGCTGTGGCAGAATCGTGTGTCACAAGAATTTTTAAAACATGCAATACTTGACTATTTAATCAGGGGCACTGACCTCTTTTCCCTGAGACTGTCAGATAAAAATATGACAATAGCCAACACAACAATAACTGTCTAGGGTGAATGAATCAAATTATACCTAATTTTTTGTCAGATCAGCAAAAAATATATTATTTTTGGTGTGCTGCAGAAATTTAGTAATTAGTTTATATGTACCATGACATGAAAAAGGTTGGAAATCTCTGAGATACAGGAATGAAATACTAGTGAGTAGAGATTTGGGGTTCTCATGAGAAAAAAAATGTAGGTATAAGCATTTGGCCAGCTTCAATAAAATCCTGTCACAGCATCTGATTCTGTTCCAATCTTTGTTGTAGAAACTTAGTTCCAAGACAGATAGAATAAAGAAACAGATTCAACCATGAAGATGTAAAAAGCATGGTGTTGAATATTTTAAACAACCAAAAACAAATAACCTTAAAAGTAATCATTTGTTTTGTCGGGGTGAATAAGGGGAAAATGTAAATTATCACACCAAGTTAATATGGGAGAGAAAAGTAACAAAAAATTCCAATAACATTATTTTTCCCCCCAAACATTGTTGTTTGCCATGAATAGTTGCTTTTATGTTCAATATTGTGAGAGAAAATGGTTTAAACAAGTCTCAATTTATTTAGAAAAAAATTAAACAATATTTATGAAATGATAATAAATGTAAAATAATATTATGAATAAATCATGCTGTGACATTATACTTGGGGGCTTCATCATTCAGGAAAGGCATATGCTGCCCAAGAAATATAGCCTCCAGAGTACATCATTTTAAGATGGAGTATTTAGTGTGCACATTAGCATAGCTTAGTCTCTTATTTATGATCAGCTTCGTTTTAATTGCAAGGAGGCTGGAAGGCATCCAGTGTCTGTGGCCACTGGATTTCTGAGATCTCAGTAATATTGCTTTTTGAAAGGTCTGTACAAACTCCTAGAATATAGGCAAAATCGAATCAGATTCCTGAAAAGCAGATCCTCATCTTGTTTTCATATAAAAACTAATCCAAAGGCAGGCTTTAATTTAGAGAGGATGCGACAAGTTCATAAAACTGAAGAAGGACAGAACCAAAAGGAGGAAATATTTCCATGTTGTAATTATCCTTGTTTATGGAGTTGAGATTTTGGATGTTTACCTCTCCTCTATAACTATATGCAATATGATTGTAATATGAGATCAAAGCTACCGTAAAGATAATCATAATGCAAAAGTACTCCATCAACCCCTACTTGTTCTGGGAAATGTTTGGCCACCAAAAACTCTCTGCCCTAACATTGAACAATCTTTCTTCTTTTGAAATGTCCCCAAACTGTGCCCTTCTTGCAGCCAACCAAGAACATCCACATGTTCATGCACACCAATGAAAATATCTCCCCACTTATAAAAAATCCCATTCTAATAGACACTTGTCAGAGACTGTCAGCTCTCTCTCTCTCTCCCTCTCCAAAGCATTCCCTTCTAACACCTTTGAACCCCTGCTGAAATAAATGTGATGGAAGATGGGCCCCCTGGGAATATGTTTATGAATAAATAACCTTTGTTAATTTTGTCATTGACTTAGTTTTGTCTTTGACAGTTATCTGGATGCCACACTTGGATCCTACCAGGTTGACCTTTGATGCAGACTTTGACTCTTGAACAGGAGTAGTACCTACTCAGGACCCCTGAGCTTCAGCTGCTGCTTCATTTGCTCAAAACAGTGAGTCTTTTTTACTGAATCATTTTTTTAAAGAAAGGCATATAACAAAATGATGCAAATAAAACAAAAGCTCAGATATAATTACACTGAAAGTGAATTTCTATTACTTTAAAATTTACCTGAATAACAGTGAAAATTTTCATGTGATCTTTGACATACCAACTGGTCTGTCACCTTAGAAAGTCAACCAATGCTAACCTTATCTTTGAAGACAGCAAATTGTGACGAACCTGATATGGGTAAAACCTAGATTTACAAAAGTAAGGTAACTATTAGCAAATAAAGAAAGAGTTCTCATGTCTCATTTTGCAAAATGAGGGTAGGTCTGCACCCAAGAACACCATTAAGATCCTCTGAAATAGTTCTTCAGTGTTTTCAGAATCCCTGGATTCCTGTGTGCAGAGAAATCAATAAAAAGAAATACTTTTCTAAGACACTTCCAGTTGAATTCCACCTCCAATATATCCTTCCAGTAAAGCATCCTTTTCAAAAGGAAATTGATATTTTTCTCCCAGGACATCTAGGGTGGGGACAAAAGCATGTGAATAGAAACTATCTGAGCTCAAAATAGTTTTATACTGTTATAAGATGAAAGCAAATGGCATATTTGACAATTTCTCCATGACTTGCTTCAAAAAATTGAAATAAAGAAATGTGTTCCATGGAGTGGAAGATATCATCTGACAGAGGTCCTGCTTTGTCTTCCTATGCTTTGAGCCACAGACCGGCTTGATCATTTTCAAGCTCCATATTTTCCCCAAGATTGTTCCAACGTTTTAAGGCACCTTTTCTTGCCAATAAGATGAGCAATCTAAGATGCTTCACAATAAGGTTTTGCTTTGTTTGCTTTGGGTCAATTCAAGTGTATGTAAATGAAGAGTTTAGAAATCACTATTTAACCCCTTTGCCCCCAAACACACACACAGTCTAGTGCATTGTAAAGAAAAATATAAGCGCAAGTAGCTTCATGCTGCCCTTAGTGTGGATGTTGCAACCCAGAAGTACTGTGATTTGTTGGTATTCATTTAATATAATAATGAAATAATTGTATCAACCAAATGATTTATAGATGTCAACATGCACCCCCTTCCTTTCCTGACATGTTATAACTTCAGCTTGTGATGACCAGCTTGCACAGCATTCTAGGCTTCTAATATTTGAAACAATACATTATTAACACAACTTGAACAAAATTTGATCTTAAATACTTTTCCCTTTTTAATGTTCTAAAAAAATATATGAACAATGTGTTGTGTCTGTGTGTGTTTGTTACATTTTTGGTTCATTTTCTGCGTCATCTAAATATACAAATATCCCTGATTCTTGTAAAGATATCTTTTTAAAAAAACATTTTTTTTGTTTTGTTTTGTTATTATATGTTTATTTCTAGTCTGCAAAGGCAAAACTTTTTAAAGGAAAGAAATGGTAGGAAAAAGATACAGAGGCAAAGAAGCATTGAAAAAACTGTCAAACTACATTGGGAAGACAGGGGAAGTTGGGCGAGGGGGGCTGTAAGAGACCACCCGAAGGACTTGTACGCATGCATATAAGCACAACCAATGGATACAAGACACTGGGCCGGGGCGGGGGGTGGGGGGGAGGAGGAGGGCAGGCAGGTGAAGGCATGTACTGGGGAGTAGGGGAGGTCAGGGGGAGGTCAATGGGGAAAAAAAAGGAGACACAATGTACTATTATTTGTAATACTTAAAACAATAAAAAAATACATTAAAAAAGCCTGGGCGTGGAAACAGGATCCTCACTTGTATGATAACATGATACTTCTAGGATTTAATGCTATGAAGGGTGGTTTTTCTCTTGCTTTCTCTGTATATAAAGTGTATAACATATAGATAATTATGCACATAATACAGATATAATTTTTAGACCTTGTTTTATAATAGCTACCTTGTAAATAGACGCTTGTGGCTTACCTTTGATTACAATTAAGAAAATCTCAGAGAGAAGTGAATTTCAGAGAAAGAGAGCTCCATTGAAGGCATATAGATGTCACAGTTGCAGCACTCTGTGCCAACAATGCCCCAGAGGAAACTGAGTAAAACATATTGTAGAAATCATCCCTAGTCTACTATGATGCCCCAATTACCCCACAATTCTGAGAAGCTGAGAAACAGACCCGTATGTTGTGCACCCTACTTTCCCCTAACAATATTATATATATCTTTGTTTTTTCTCCATGTGAGAGGATGAGTCCAGTGTTGTTCACTGTGGCATGCATCTGCTAAAATACTAAAACCTAGGCTGTTCATAAGTGAGGCTGAAGTTGAGAATTCTGAAAAAAAAGTGGTGGATGAGTTCTATACCTCTCAAAATACTTAAAAATTGTAATGGAATCCAACAAATCTGTGTTTCTATTATAATTTGTTCATGTGTTTAGCTAATTGCACATTTGCATTGCTAATAGCCTTCCCTCACAGTATGCTGACATAGTTTTTCAGAATTTTTTTATTGGTTTTGTTCCCTTGCTAGTATGAGTGATCCTTTGCAAGGAGGCTAACTTTTTAATGCAGGTTTCAACACCTACATAGTTGTTTTCTTTCTCAGAAAACTTTAAAATCTCCAGGTTTTGCTATTATCCTTATTTATTTATTTAAATAGAGAAGAATAACCTTTGGCAGGTGTGGCAATAAAGTTGCTGGAAGCCACCTGAGGCAAGTACCTGTCTATTTCTAATGTTTGCTTCTCTTTTGCCCTGCTTGGAGCAAGAACATCCTTCCCGAGGAAGACTGGAGGCTTCTGTCAGTCAGAAAGATTGTTGAAAGAGCCTTCCACAGCAGGGGGCTCTCCCTCACCTCTCCCTTTGCCAGCCGGTCAGGTTCTTCCCATGAACTTGCTTAGAGGTCTTGAAAGTTCAAGACTATACTTCAGTCACCACTCCCCCTCCAAAAAAAGTAACAAGACAAATGCATAATGTATGATAATGGTCAAAGTAGTAAGAATGAAAGTAAATGGTGTAATATTAAAAGGGTTTCAAACAGGATTAATAATTCTACAATTTGTTATACAAAGTCAATTTTTTCCCACTTGCAGAGCAAAGTTGCCCAGTGGGTTTATTGGTTCACTCATTATTAGGTATATATCATTTTTATTGTTTCCCATTTTTACAGTTTATTAAAAAAAGACATTATTCATGAATAAAACATTTTTGGCTCCAGGCTACCATACACTGAGGTTGGTCAGAGAGATTATAACATCCCTGATTTAAAATAATAACTATGCATACAACATAGAAGTAGCATACTATTAGATAATATAGCAGGGTATGGGGTTAACCTTTCACACAAAGAGAAGTTTATATCTCTGGTAAATTCCTCAGCATCAGTCCCCTTATTTTATTTTATTTTATTTTGTCCTCTCCCTGAACAGGATCTCTCTTAAGAGTAGCATCTATTTTTTCTCCTAGGTCTTTTAATGACCATGTCAACTTTGTCTACATTGGCTTATTGTAGCTTCTTTCCTCCCCCCTCTTCATCACACAGAATGATGATGCATCTGGGGGCAGTTCACTTGTTGCCTTACACATGGCTAAGGAGCCTGATGAATATATTTAATTTTAGTTCCTTTCTATCACTCTGCACATTTGAGAGGTCATAGCTAAGCACCACCAAGAAACAAAACTTTATGAGTAACATTTCCATGTACTCACACATTCATTTGGTTGGCATACATGGTATGCTTGTCCTGTTCCAGAGGCCTCAGGGGATGTCATCAGGAGGGATGCTGGATGTTGTCTAGGGCTCTATGGCTATATCGAGAGAAACAGAGCAGTGCACATTACACCAATTTACCAGGAGCTATTAGTTAGTTCAGTGTGTCTGCACCAGGAATTGGGCTCACCGCATGGTTAAGTTAGAGCTATATACTACTGTAGTGATTACCTGTATGGAGTGATGGTCTGGTCATGGGCAGAGGGATTGGAGGAGAACAGAAGAAAAAGAGTGAGGCTGAAGATACTTCCCAACTTCCTGCTTTCCATGCTGCACACCTATGTTTTCCATTCAGAGATAGTTTTCTATTACATTAAAATAAAAGAAAACCATTTTTAAAAAATCAATAAAACATAATATGTTTATCTATCAGTATTTTCCATGATTTGGTAAATTTGAATGAACACGTTGCCCTTACATGGCAGGAACCATGGGCAGACCAGTCAAGGAGACACACATCCTTGACCGCAGATGTTGCTTTTCACGCTGACAATTTTCCTTAGATACTTCCTTTACTTATATATCTCTCATTCTGTTATTTTAACTCTTTAACACTGTTAACTTGTCACAGAATTAATTAATGCTAATTAGACCTGACAGCTGAACAACCTTCCGGGTGTCCTCTGGATGTCCTTCCAGATGACCTTCGGGGCGAAGCAGTGGTGGCAGGGGCCGAGGCAGAGGTGGAGAGGTGGTTAGGGGCGATCAGGTAGGCAGGCAAGCAGTTAGGAGCCAGTGTTCCCAGATTGAGAGAGGGAGGTCTGACTGCTTCTTTAGGCCTGATCCCATAGGGATGCCCTGTGGGATCGGGCCTAAACAAACAGTCAGACATTCCCTGCGGGGGCCCAGATTGCGAGAGGGTATAGGCCGGGCTGAGGGATCCCCACTCCTATGCATGAATTCCATGCACCAGGCCTCTAATACATTAGAAAACTAAACAAAACAAATAATTCAAAATTAAAGACCAATACATTGATATTTGTAGCAGCATAAGTTAGCTTGTTGTTTCCTCACATCTTACCAATTCCTTATTTTAAATAGGTCATTAATTTTGTTTTATTACTATTTTATTTATCTATTTTAAATATATATATTCTATCTAATGAAAGAGTAATATGCAAATTAATCATCAATCAGCTATACCCACAAGCCACGCCCACCAGCCAATCAGGAGCGAGTATGCAAAGTAACCCAACCAAGATGGCTGCAGCCACAGAGAGAGCAGGAGGCTTGGGTTTCCCAGCAATGGAGGAAGCTAAGCTTTCTGCACACCCTGGTGGGTCCAGGCCTCCAATCAAGGCTGCATAGTTTCAATTATAGAAGATAAATAAATCCCAACAAGAATGGCTATAGCCAAGGAGCAAGCAAGATGCTTGGCTCCGCTCAAGGCTACAAAGTTTCAATTATTGGAGATAAATAAATCCCAGATACCAGGGCCTCAGCTTGGGTCACTGGGATGCATGGCTGGCCTGCAAACCACTACAGTCCCCTCGCCTGGGCCACCCCATGCCCCAAGGGAACCCCCACCCTGATCTGGGACATCCTTTAGGGAAAACCAGCTGACCCCCACCCATGCATCAGGCCTCTATCTTATCTAATAAAAGAGTAATATGCAATTGGCCATCACTCCAACACACAAGATGGCTGCCCCCAGGGGACACAAGATAGCTGCCACAAGATGGCCAGCAGGGGAGGGCAGTTGGGAGGGACCAGGCCTGCAAGGGAGGGCAGTTGGGGATGATCAAGCCTGCAGGGGAGGGCAGTTGGGGGGACCAGGCTGGCAGAGGAGGGAAGTTGGGTGCAACTGGGCCTGCAGGGAAGGGCAGTTGGGGGGGACCAGGCCTGCAGGGGAGGGCACTTAGGGGCAAACAGGCTGGCAGGGGAGCAGTTAGGCATAAATCAGGCTGTCAGGGGAGTGGTTAGGGGGTGATCAGGCTGGCAGGCAAAAGCGGTTGGGGCAATCAGGAAGGCAGGCAGGCGAGCAGTTGGGAGCCAGCAGTCCTGGATTGTGAGAGGGATGTCCGACTGCCCATTTAGGCCCGATCCTGGTAGGGGTCTCAGATTGGAGAGGGTGCACGTTGGGCTGAGGGACATCCCCTCCCATGCATGAATTTCATGCACTGGGCCACTAGAGTGTGTGTATACACACACACACACACACACACACACACACACGCACGCACTAGTGGCCCAGTGCATGAAATTTATGCACATTAAATGGGAATTAATTAAAGAAAGTATTTTAATATTGCTATTTGCCCTTTCTTTGTAATAGAAGTGTCAGAAATGAAAGAAAATTAATAAAATGTATATGAAAATCTCCCTCCTGTCAGAGTCTGAGATGTGCAGTGAGACCTAGTGTGAAGTCCCTTCCCCCTACCTGCACATGCTTTGAAAACCCAGATCATTCAGACCTGGCCAGCCCCACCCCCATCATGTCCTGCTGGGTGGGGGCTGTGGGCTGAGGTCCCCTGTCAGGTCAAGCCCTGCCAGGCGAGGAGTGCGGCTTGAGGTCCCCAGCTACCCCTGCCAGGCAGGGTTTGGGTGCACAGCCTGAGGTCCCACCGCCTGGCGCCAGGGCTGGGGGTGCAGCCTGAGGTCCCTCATCCTGGCCAGGCAACATACCCTGCTGTTCTGGTAATGACCTTAAGGCATCCCAGCTAATTTGCATATTCCTCTATTATATAGATAGATATATGCATATATATTTAATTTCATATAGAAAGGGAGAGGGAGAAAGAAACATCAATGATGAGAGAGAATCATTGAACATCTGCCTCCTGCATGTACCCCCACTGGGGATTGAGCCTGCAACCTGGGCATATGCCCTGACCTGGAATCAAACAATGACCTCCTGGTTCATAGGTTGATACTCAACCACTGAGCCACACCAGCTGGCCTTAATTATCTATATTTGAACATGGCTTTTGTTCTTGTCAGTGATGATTATTGGAACTGAGGTGACCTATGTAAACACCTTTGGAAGATTGATAAATTAAGGCTCTCTAGGACTGTGGAATATATATTTTTGTAAGAGGTCAGGATTATATTGAACAGGCAGCCATGGTTTCTTATAAGCTGCTAATATGATTTTATTCCCCTTTAGAGCTAAAGCTCAGAGGTCCCATCTCACAGTTTAATTTAATGTGCCAGAGGCAATGGATTCTGGTTTTAATTGGATTAATTTCAATGTCTAAAATAAATCCAATCAGTCAGTGAAGCAATAATCGATTCAATCAGTCATTTTGACCACTGTCACTCACTGAATTCATGTGACATTTAACTGGAATATGATGGAAATATCTAATTTTCCATTGCTATGTATGTGTTATAAAGATCTAATCACTGAGACAGTACTTGTTCATTTTGGGATTTTACTCAGATATCCCAAGTAGTCAATCAGAGAAGATAAGATTCACTGGAAAGGGTTGGAGTAGGTGCCCTGGTAAGACTTTGCCTCAGAATGAGAAAAGAAAAAACACAATTCTGCATAATTCTAGATACTACGCAGCCTAACTGGAGAGCCACTGTGTGCAATTGGGCCATTCTGGAAAAACTATTTTCAGTGCTTCTGAGCAAAAAGATGCTTAACCAGAACATAACATAAGGGAGCCCCCACACTTGCGTAGCTTATTCCTAATGAAGTAAAGCCTGCAGCCTGCCTTGGAGAAGAGGCAAACAGGTATCATGCACTGAGGCAACTGCTAGCATCAGCAATGTGTTGTGAATGTGACCTGTCAAAACTTTCCCTGAAGAAGCAAACCTCAAAGACCTAACAGATTCTCAAATGTCTAGAAAGATGATTTTTTGTTTCAATTTTGAAATAATCCTTTGGTTTTTGCAGAGATTGTATATAGATTCCCCTTGAAGGTCTATTCCTCCAGTGCAGCATAAAACATACATTTTAGCTAGATAGGCCTCTTTTTTATACTTTTCTTGACATTTCAGTTCTTCTTTTACTTCACGGTTATGTTGAGTCATGTATAAATAGCCAAATATTGATATATTGACACACAAAGGCTGCCACTGATGAAGCACTGTGAAAAGCATAACACCGATATGTGTGTGTGTGTATGTGTATGTGTATACACTCATATATAACTCAATAAAGTTTTTGGAAAATAAGCATTTCTGGGTCATCATGTAATAAACACATAATATATTGTTTGTGTCTTTTCATTTACAAGGCTTTTATGTTAGAGTTATACATTTATAAAGTTTAGGAAGTGATGTCTGAAAACTTTGGGTTTATATTAAGTACTTGTAGGAACTATAAGAAAGGCGTTGTTTTTTTTGAGAGTATAGATGAGAAACAAATCCATTATTTCCCACTTCCATTTTCTTACGTGTAAATAGAGTTCACAGCGAAAAGTAAGGTGGAGATAGTATTGAAACCTAACTGCTGAAAGAATTTCCATGTCAATTTATAACCAGATATATGGATTTATGATGAAGATAAATAGGGACAATAAGGAAATGTTGCCAATTGTTCCAATATTCAGAATTTGGCAAGTTCCTACCTAAATGATAAATAGCAGGTGAGCTGGACTCTGGTGACTTTAAATGCAACAGCTCACTACCAAAAATGCAGGTTATGAAATGTTCCTCTGTAACTATGTCACTTAAAAATCAGCAAATTCAAACAAGCTCAATTAATGAGATTGGTCTCTTTTTCCCATATTAGAATTAGGAAATTTATTGCAAAATTTTGTGTGTGTGTGTGTGTGTGTGTGTGTGTGTGTGTGTATTTGTACTTCAATATCAGACACTAAGAATATACTGACAACTTAATTGTTTTCATGAATATATGTTCTTACAAACAAAATTTGTCAAATGATATCCTTTTTATTATTACATATAGCAAAAAAATAGGAACAGGCTCTTAGGTGCAGAGAAAAAATGGATGGTTATCAGAGGGGAAGGGGGTTGAACAGATGGGTGAAAAAAGTGAAGGGATTAAGAAGTACATATTGATAGTTACAGAATAGTCATGGTATGTGAAGTTCAACATAGGCAATATAGTCAATAATATTGTTATAACTATGTACTATATCAGATGGGCATTTGAATTATTGGGGATCATTTTGTAAATTATGTAATTGTTTAACCACTATGTTGTACACTTGAAATTAATGCAAAATAATATTAAATGTCTACTGTAATTGAAAAAAAAAAAAAAAACACCTCAGACTTGCTTCAAGAAGTACCCAATACAAGATTCTGCTCATGTTACAAAATTTCATGGGGTCAGATAATTTTTAACAAATAAATGCATCCAAAATCTATGTTAGAGTCAGGCAATTTTTAATGAATCTATGTATAGAGTCAGACAATTTTTAATGAATAAATGCATTAAAATGACTGAAAACATGGGACATTTATGGCATTGTTTTAAGTAATTCTCCAGAATCAGAGATTATAAGTAATTTTCTTTTTTTAAAATATATTTTATTGAATTTTGCAGAGAGGAAGAGAGAGGGATAGGAAGTTAGAAACATCAACAACAGAGAAACAACAGCTGCTTCCTGCACACCTCCTACTGGGGATATGCCCTTGACTGGAACATGCCCTTGACCTTTCAGTCCACAGGCCGACGCTCTATCCACTGAGCCAAACCGGTCAGGGCTATAAGTAATTTTCTTACTTCCAATTCTTCTGAGTTTTACATTTTTCAAGATCCCTTTCCAAAAATATGGAATATATTTGTAACTAGAAAAACTTTAAGTATATATATATTATATAACTAACTCCTGTAAAAATTAAATAAGAAATTACATATGGCATGGATGGCTAATGAAATTTATATCTTCACTTTTAGAAGAACAGGTCTAAGATTATATTTTAATTGTATTTGTATAGTGACCTATGAGGAATGGGATATTAAGTTTACCTCTATATTAATTATCTCTTTTAGATCTTTAGACTCAAAACACTTTACAATTAGTTCTAATTTGAAAATAATGCATCATATCCTATATGTTAAATACCCTTCTTGCAACTGAGGGTACAGTTGTGATAGAGAAAAAATTCCAGATTTTATATAATTTGTATTATAATAGGAGCCTGTAAAGAAACTCATAAAAAAGCCCCCCAACCTATATCTATTTATGTATACATTTACACATACTTCTATTTATTCATTTAACTCTCTGTCACTTCAAGTTAACAATGATGTGGAGAAAATAAAAGAATTTAAGTAATGGAGCATGATAGGATAATGTTGGATGGGGTCAGTTAGGCTGGACCAGTGGTTGGCAAACTGCAGCTTGTGAGCCACATGCAGCTCGAGAGCCACGGTTTGCGGCTCTGTTGATTAATGAGTTTGCCGACCACTGCCTTAGGGAAAAACACTTAAAAAACATTTTAATAATGTACTAATGTCTTTAACCTGAAGTCAGAACTTCTGGGTAAGGGTAATGCCTTATGCAGTGGTCGGCAAACTCATTAGTCAACAGAGCAGCAAACCACGGCTCATGAGTGGCATGTGGCTCGCAAGCTGCAGTTTGCTGACCAATGGGCTAGACAGTGCAGACATCTCTGATGAGTTAACATCCTATCTAATAAAGAGGGAATATGGAAATTGACCATCATGCCATAACAAGATGGCTGTGCCCAAAGCAGAGGCCAAGTTCCTGTAACCAGCCTTAATGAGAAATCAGCAGGGACCTGAGACTGCATGGTGCTTGGGCTGGGGCAGGGGACCTGAGGATGAACCCCCCACCCCCGCCGTCTGGAGGGGCTTGACAGGGGAGGTCAGGCCATGACCCCCTCCCTGGCACTGGGCCAGGGGACCCGAGGCCATGCCCCCGACCCTGTGTGGCTTGACAGGGTTGGGGCCTGTTGGGTCTGGATCTAGCCCAATGGGGGTGGAGTTGGCCGGGTCTGGGTCTTGTGCGATTCTGAGGCACATGTGGGTGGGCGGGGACTTGACTCTGGTTCCCGTGGCACACCCCAGACTCTGACAGGAGGAAGATTTTCATATACATTTTACTTATTTTCTTTCATTTCTGACACTTCTATTATAGAGAAAGGGCAAATAGCAATGTTATAATATTTCCTCTAATTCCCTTTTAATGTGCATGGATTTCATGCATGGGGTCACTAGTCTGAAATAAAACTGAAGGAAGCAAGGGAGTAATGAATAAGACAGGATTGGATAACAGTATTTCAAGTAGTGGGAACAGAATTAAAAGGCTCTAAAGTAGAAGTCAGTTTAGCATTTTTAAAAGCAGACAAAAAACAAAAAGAGGAGGACACTATGGTTTTATAGAGCCAAGAGGTGAATAAAAAGGATATGTTAGCGAGGCAGGTCAGGACAAAATTATGAGGGTCTTCTAGGCCTTGTTAGGAAATGAGAGTTTAATTCAAAATATTATGGAAAATAAATAGTGGGAACTTAATAGGTGGTATTGTGATATAATTTATATGTAATACAGATCATTGGTTTATAGAAAACAAACTATGAAAGAAGTTTCAACAACAAGAAGAAATTAAAAGATATTGAGTTAATCAGAAAAGCAGAAGGTAGTGGCTTAAGTTAAAGAAGCAGTAGTGGAGATGGCAAAATATCCCTGATTTGGAACATATTTCAACGTGTATTTTATGTGAGAATAAGGGAATAACTGGTGGAGAAATCACATATAATTTGTAGAATTTTTGTCTAAGTATCAGATTAGTATATTTATATGATGGAAAAGACAAGCAAGAACAGGTTGAGGTGGGTTAGGAATACTCCAGAACCTTTGATATGTTAATTTTATATGTCTACTAGTTGTTTACATGGAAAACAATGAGAAAATATTGGAATTTTTATGTTTGGAACTCAGGAAAGAGATTGAGTTAGAAATAGATACACTTGGGAGTAAGAAACA
Organism: Corynorhinus townsendii; assembly: GCA_026230045.1. NCBI lineage: Eukaryota > Metazoa > Chordata > Mammalia > Chiroptera > Vespertilionidae > Corynorhinus > Corynorhinus townsendii. Next base: position 16,202,552 of record JAPDVU010000007.1, read on the forward strand.
TAAACAGAACTTAGAAAAAAACACTGAAAATAGAAACTTAGGGCATTCACCACCAAAGGGGAATATTGCTATTGAGAAAGGACATTAAAATGGGGCAGTACAGTAAGGTTTTCAAAACAGTATCAATTTCACAATAAGATGTCTGTAGCTAAAGATTAAAAAAAATATATTGTGACCTAATCTTAAATTTTTAAGACCTGAAAACCAAATTATACAGGCTACCTATTGAGTGAAATTACAACTTAGCAAAAGTGCATATTCTGCCCCCAAAATGCAATTATTCTAATTACATGGCAATTAGAGCATATCCACAGAGTAAATTGCCTTGTTATTGGCATCCTATGAAATAAAGTAATCTAGCAATTGGCTCTCAATAATTACACTATTGTAGGTTTTCAGAGCAACATGATTTTTTATCAGACATTGTTCTGCAACCCTTCAATTTCTTTCTTGACATTTTTTTAAGCCTTCTGTCCTCTTTCAGATTAACAAAAACAATTTTATTAAAATTTATGAGTTGGTTTTTGTTTCTTGATATCTTAAAAATATGTTTTATTACAAATTATTACACATATTAAAAGCCACATTGGAAGACTGGAGGCAATCTTTTAAGATGTGTAGTGCTGCTGACATAGCTATATAAATATCCAAATTCACTAGAAGAATAGTCTGGACTGATCTGATCTCTATTTTCTTGATCATGATTATGTTGTCATTAATTTAGAATACATCAAAGTACTTGAGAATAAAATTCTATGTCATATTGGGTAATTGGGACTTAATCAGAAAGCCATACTCTTAAAGGTATAAGGCATTAAAAGATAAAATTCAGGGTTGCCAGAGCAGCTGAAAATTAAGGGGGAAATCCAAGAATGGAAGTAGCTCCAAAGAGGTGTGCCCCAAAATTTGTATAAATCTCTGCTTGATTTCATAAGTGACTTTTTATTTACATATCTACAGAAGAGATCCCAGGGGCACAACAGAAAATAACAGTTAAAATAAGTGAGAAAGGACTTCAGTTACTGAACATCACAAGGATGACAGAATTTGGAGTTTAGGTACAATGAAGTTAAACGTCTGCTAGGATAAAAATAAACATTTTTCAGAAAAAGAAATCAGATCCAGAATCTCTAAAACAACAATCACAATTTTCAATATTGGATCAAAATTTCTAAACATAAAAAAACAGTAAAATATGACTAATTGTCAAGAAAAAAAGCAATTATTAGAATTTATACTGAGTAATCCTGATATTGACATTAGTGATCCAGTATTTTCAAGCTGCTATTTTATTTTTTAAATATATTTTATTGATTTTTTTTTTTTTACAGAGAGGAAGGGAGAGGGAAAGAGAGTTAGAAACATCAATGAGAGAGAAAGATCTATCAGCTGCCTCCTGCACACCTCCTACTGGGGATGTGCCTACAACCAAGGTACATGCCCTTGACCGGAATCAAACCTGGGACCTTTTAGTCCACAGGCCGACACTCTATCCACTGAGCCAACCCAGTCAGGGCTCAAGTTGCTATTTTAAACATGCTCAAGAACTTAAATAAATAAATATATATATATATATATATATATACACACACACACATACATATATATATATATATATATATATATATATAAAATGATAAGATGGGGAATTTCAGAGAGAAAGAGAGAGAAACTTGCAAATTATAAAAAAGAGGAACCAAATGAATATTCCCAGAACTAAAAAGTACTATGTCTGGGAATATTTTCTCAGATGTACATTACATACTCATGAGCAGAAGAAAATACCAAGTGGATTTTTATAGAGAAATCAATGAAAAGACGGTAATATTAAAAAAATAAATTATTAACAAATAATTTCATATTTTTGTGCATAGTTGCCTTTGTTAGTGCTTTTTCTGTATTTTTATAGATTTCAGCTTTCATCTGATAACATATATTTTTAATCTAGAGAATTATCTTTTTAAAAATAAAGTTGTTTTTTTAAAGAAAGTATATTATTCTTTTCTAAGTGAGGGCTTTTTCCAAACTATGTAGATGCAAGGCATGTGACAATAGCACAGACAGTGGAAGTAGTGATCAATGCAACAATAAATACCATCGCAAGTTTCTTACAAAAAGTTCTAAAATATATACTTTAAATTGTATTTTATTTTGTAAAAATACATTTTAGAATTTTCAGAGAAACTACTGAAGAATGCAATGAGTTTTAGCTAAAAATCCAATGAACAATTAAAATAGAATATAAAAACAATACTTTTTTGAGCCCAAAATAAGAAATAAATGATAAATACAAAAATAATTAATAAAAAATAACAAAATAGAGGAACTAAAATAGAAGAACAGAACTCTAGTTTGTAGGATTGCTTTTTTTCAGTGAAATGATGGCATGTTTAAAACTACTTTAGGTTTACTCAAGTCTTAAGAAAATAAATAAAAATATCAAAGTTACTAGGAACCATATTTATCATTGTTTAAGAAGGTATCAACAAATAATAGAAAGTGGGAAGATGATAATGAACCCTATTTTAAGGAAAACTCAAGAAGGTTAGAGACATGTCCAAAGAAAACAGAAAACAGATTGAAGAGGCTTGCCCTAGATCAAATCTAGGGCAATTTGATCATAAAAATACATAATAATGAAAATACAATACAATCCATTGAATAAAAATAGAAATTAATGACTTCATATTAATATAAATGAACAAATTAATGCAAGAATTAATTAATATGGGATAATTGAAATTTCTTTCATACAGTGAAATACCAGCTAACAAAGGAATTATGAAGTTAGACATTCTTCGAGGGTTGCTAAAATTTATAGCTGAAAGTTTGGTTAGAAAGATGTTTAAGTATTCTAAAGGTTATCTTCAGGCAAAACAATTATTACAAGGGGGAAAATTCATTTATTGTGGAGAAACCAGGTGGGCATCACCTAAACATCTTTGGCACTAGCATGGTGTGCCTCTGGATATGGCTCTTGGAAAAGGAAACAGCTTTGTTTCTGTGGTACTCTACCTTAAATACATAGCCAATATCCATTCATGAGAAATCCAAGGGTAGACTCATGTGGTGGAGATATTCTATTTAATAGGTGACCTTTCACAATAATCAAGTTGAAGAAAGAAAAAGAAATGCAGAGATTAAAGAAGACTAAGAAGACTTAACAACAAAATTGAACATGTGTTCTTGTACCAAAGAAGAACAATTAAGAAAATATAATTAAGAAAAATTTAAAAATAATGAACATAAACTCTGTATTAGAGGGTAGTATTGTGATTAATATTAAATTTTCTGATTTTGATAATTATAATTTGTTAATTTAAGAGAATACATTTTTCTGAAAAACTAAATAAAATACTTATTGTAAAGGATCATGATATCATAATTTTACTCTCAAATTGATTTGCAAAAAAGTAAGTGTGTCTATATATGCACACTCATACATAGCAGACAAAATAAATGATAAAATAAGGCAAAAGGAAAACAACTGGTCATTTAAAAAAAAGAGTAAAATTCCATTCCCTATATTATTTTCTAAAGTTGTCTCTAAGTATAAATAAAAGAAAAATAAAATGTTACACATAATGAAACCTTACCTAAGACTATTGCTACTTTATTGGGTTGAAGTACACACATTAAAACTCAGAAAATTGGTCATTCTGAGACCAAATATTACAAAATTATATAGGTTGATTTTTTTCTCTTTTTAAAAGGAGCAGATATAGCTTCCATGAGTGTGAGTGACAAGTCTTGGAAATGAATTTCTTTTTCTCCAGAGGACAATTGTACTAGCCCTGCACCACCTTCAGTAATCTGCCTCAACCTTGGCCCTAGTTGCCACTGAAAATGAGAAGATAGTTTTGCCTTTGGGGCCTATTCCTTCCTTATATCCTCTGCATAGACTGACAACTAGAAGGGCAAGTGAATGTGTTTTCTGATCTGTACACTTGTCTATTGGGAACAGAATTGAAACTCTGATATGTTTCACATGCCTCCCAGAAACAGGCCTAGAAAGGTAATGATTCTACTGTACTATTCATCTATTTTGAGACTGAACCTGAATGTGAATGCTTGGAGAAAAAGTACAGTGTTTTAACTGCTTTGGTTGTGGCTTACCTCAATACACATTCATGGAATTCCTGTTATCTCCCTAGCTCTATGCCAAGTACAGTGGAGAGTTACAAGTAAAGAATATGTGTTGTTTGATGTTAACTTCTTATATGTAGTTTGAGGAGAACAAAAGGAATATGACTAGAATAATAATTAATAAATATAGATTTATGTGTTCAAACTGTATAGAGTCACGGTATCTATTTCTAAATGGATAGCTAGACCATAAATTTTACCTTTCTCCCTCTTATATTCCCATTCAAATTATCAAAAAATAAAAATTGAAATAAAAAAAAATACCAAGAGCAGGAAAACAGAGATGAATTTCATTTACGTATACTAAACCCACGAAATAGCAATTGCTGTTATTTATTGAGCAATTTCTATGCATCAGACAGCATGCTGCATGCTTTGCATTATTTTATTCAATCCCTTAAGAATGATTATTATCAAATTTATCTGGGAATCATGAAACATTAATAACTCACCTAAAGCCATACAAGTTTTAGAGTTCTCTCTCAAGTAACCATGTAATAATTCAGCATCATGAGAAGATTATAATCTGTATATTCACAGAAGGTACATGACAAACATCTACATTAAATGAGTATAAAAAAGCTTTTTCACAACATGATGTTCCAACCAACTGAGCCACCCAGCCAGGGCTAGGATTACCTTAAAAATGATAATTAAATTTAATGTGATCAAACTTCTTCAGAGTTTAGAGAAAGTAAGAAGTAGTCTTAGTTTCTAAAACTATTTAAGCAAAATTTAGATGGTAAATGAGCTGGATAAAATAATCACAAATTCCACTAAAGTAGAAGTTAAAAAATGAAGTCTGAAAGATACATGCAAAAATAGTAAATAAAATATTGTCAAATAAATTAATCACTTTAGATAATATACCATGACCAAGGAGAGTTTAATTTCAATTAGCAAAAGGGAACTCTATTAATATAATTTATCATATTAATGTGCCTAAGGAGAAAAAGAAATACACACATGGTATCTTCTCAAGACGTTCCAAAATTCATTTGATAAAATTTACAGATTCCCAATGAAAACTCCAAGAATAATATGTCTACCCAACCATTACATTTAATGACGTTTTTACCATTAAAAATACTATATTATAGTTTCTACCATTAAAAATAAGAACAAGAAAACATCTAAAACTTTCATATAACATTTTGAAGGCACATTCAAACCAATTACATCATAAAAGAATACATAAATAGTGAAGAGTTGGTGCAAAATATTATTTTAGAGTATATCATGTTATACCTGAAAATCTCAAGAAAATCAAAACTTCATTGGAACAAATAAAGTGGTAAATTGTTTCTTCATGAAGTAAATGCAATCTTTATATAATAGCAATTTGTTAACAATTCCATGAAAAATGTCCAAAATCGTAACTGAAATAGCAAATATGACCTCTTGATGAGAGTTTTGCCCTATTTGATTTTTAAGTTAATAGAAACTTTTCACAAGCAATTCTCTTGTCATTTCTCTCTCTCTCTCTCTCTTATTTTCCCAACTCTTTCCACAAGGTAACATTATGTTTTTCTATTGTATGGCTAATACCAGCAATATTGATCTACCTTTTGTGATGTCTTGAGTTAGAGGGAACACTGATTTTATTTTGAAAATTATATTATTTAAGAGAATTGACAGAGCCTATCGGAATAATCATAATTGGTCTTGGCTTCTAGAATTTGTGGTTGTTTGTAATTGGCTAACTCATTGAAATAGTATAATTATAGGATACATGTGGGAATTGTTTTTAGTTCCATGGTTATAAGTTTTGGGGTGAGGCTCTATGGTTTTGATTTTAAGGACTTTGGTAGACAGAATGACCCACCTAAGATGTTTACACCCTAACCACTAGAACCTGAGGATATGGTGTTAGGTAGCAAAGGGACTTGGTAAATGTGATTAAGGGTAGATCTAAAGTAATTACCTGAATCTATGAAAGCAAAGAGCTTTTCCAAGCTTTAGATATAAAAGAGATAGCACAGTGGAGATAAAAACAATACAAAGTGTGAAAAGAATTCCACCCACCACCAATGGCTTTGAAGGTGGAAGTTGTGAACCAGATAAATGGGCATAGGAAAAGGGTAAGGGAAGCCTAGAAGCAGAGAATGATCACTAATCAACAGATATGAATGAAAGGGGCATCTCAGTCCTACCACCACAAGGAAATGAATTCATAAGATGTGAGTGTACCTTTATCCATGGAAGGTAACATGGAGAAGGTGGGGCATTTAATGAGTGTTGGAGAAGCAATGGATTAGAGCAGCAATTTTCAACCTTTTTCATCTGATGGCACACGTAAATTCTGCATCATGCCAAAAACTGTTTCTTCGTACAAATATGACAAAAATATAGGTATAATTTTGATTAATTCACACCAGACAACTATTGTTGTGTTGGCTGTTGTCATTTTTTATTTGACACTCTCAGGGAAAAGAGGTCAGTGCCCCTGACTAAATAGTCAGGTATTGAATGTTTTACAAATTCTTGCATCACACTAGTGTGCCTCTTGCTGCCAACCAGAGTGCCGGGGCACACTGATTGAAAATCATTGGGTTAGAGATTAGATTTAATGAAGCTAAATGAATTAGTTTTCATAGAGAAAAGTTGGTTGTCAGTTCAGAGTGTCTTTAGTCCAAAGAAAAAGAAACCAAATCCAAACGACGAGTAACTGTAGGTAATTTAGCGAAAACTTTCTCTCCCGTAGAAAGAAGTTCAAAGAGCATGTCTTATTGACAATATATCAGTGGTATCATTTTCCTATATGAAATATGGTCCATTGAATTTTTCTTACTTCTTTTTTTTTTTTTTTGACTATTGATTTTTTAGGTTGAAATGAACTCATTTTTTCCTCCTAAGAGGAACATATTTTTCTGGAACAAAAAGAAAAATGATTCCTCTTTACCTAGTAATAAAAGTTTCTAGCAGTTTTGCATCTGTCAAACCTTGCCAGTTTATTCTAAAACTTGAATTATAGAAACTTACAAGCAAATAAACAATCAGTTCTTTAGAAACAGTTATTACTATTTTCCTACATTTCTACTGTGACTTACTAATCCTTAACAAATATTCTACTTTTTCATATGCAGTTGTATCATCAACATGCAAGGTCAGTTCTTTGAAATGACAATCCTAATGTGCTAGATAAATGGTCAGATGGCAAAGAGCAGATAATAAATGACCTTGGGAGCCAGGGTCTTGAAACTCTCAAGGAAACAATTATGAATGCTTTATATCATAGCAGTAAGTCAATGCCCTAAAGCTTAGTCTGTAGGCATGTATTGTTTTCCCAATAATGCAAGGAGAAAATGGAGGAACTGACAAGCATGTATGTGTTACTCATAATCCATACTAATAAGAACACAAATAATTCAAGAGAAGTTTTTTTCTTTTTTTTTTTTTTAATGCTACCATTTTTTCACTCATCTATCTATACCAAAATAGATCTGGGAAGAAAGTTTAGTTTGTATTATAACAATAGAGTTGCAGCATCTTAATACAGTTACTCACCTTGGGATTGCTGATTTTTTTGTGGTCAGCCACACATGATGTGGTTGTTAAAGAAAGTCATTTTACTAAGGAATGGATCTGGAATTATGAGATAAACAACCCAAATTATACATACACTAGAGGCCTGGTGTATGAAAATTCATGCACTGGAGCGAGAGGTCCCTCAGCCCGGCCTGCACACTCTCACAGTCTAGAAGCCCTCAGGGGTGGGAGGCGACGCCCCCATAACACTTCTGCTGCTACCACTGCCGGCAGTGCATGGCTTGGCCGGCCCTGGTTACCTGAGCCTTGGGCAGCCCTGAGCGGCTAGGCAGCCATCATCTGAGGCTTGCCTGCTCTTTGTGCCTGCCCTGGGCGGCTGGGCAGCCGCCATCCAAGGCTTGCCTGTGCCTCGCACTGGCCCTGGGCGGCTGGGGGGCTGAGAGGACTGGGGAAAAGCCTGGCCATGCCATGCGCCTGCCGCCCCAGCGGAGCTTAGGGGACTGGGTGCCACCATCTTGTGGCTGTGGACACTGCCATCTTTGTGAGGGTGTGACACTCAATTAGCATATTCCCTCTTTATTAGATAGGATTTTTCTCAGTTTTTCCTTTCTCTCTGTCTCTCTTTCTCAAATGCACACAAGATAACAATTATGTTAATATCATTTTTCGGCTATGCCAATTTTGTAGGTCATTAATCATGAATCTTTGCAAAAATTATTTAATTCTTCTAAAATTTGTTTTTTTTTTTTCAATGATAAAAACATATAATATCAACTGGTCTTCCTAAACTAGCAGACCATTGTTTCTTGGCTGTTGGGCTAGAAGCAATGTTCATCAAACTTGTTATATGTGTCTGAGGGCTCTGTGAAGACTATCTGAAGGTGCCTGGGCACCAGAATTTTAAGGGAATCAACTGCCAGATCCTCAAATTGCAAACCTTTCCCTTCTTACTACTCAGCTGCTGCAATTCAAGACTCCTTTAGTTTTACTTTCCTATTTTTTTTTTCCTTTCACATTCAAAACTTTTCCAATTTCTAAAAGAAAGGCACACTTCTTATTCATCCCACACCTAATAATTATAATTCTGGACTGTCTGCTTTAGAAGAATATGAGAGTATTTTGCTTATAAAAGGGGGAATGAACCAAATATTTAGTGTCCAGAATTATAAACTGTGGTAATCAGTAAGCAATTCACAAAGAATTCCTGGAGTCACACCTTTCAAGTACAGAGTAAGATTGCATGTCTTGCCAATGATTTGGGAGTCAAAGTGGCATATCTCATTTCTGGACTGGAGTATTTAACTAATGTAATGTCTTTTCCTCTCTAGTATGATTAGGTACTTTCAAGATGGTGGCTACCCTAATGGCCTGAGTCCTGGATTCAGCAGACATGGGCCAGAGCCCACACTTGATATACATTGAGTACACAGAGAGTAAGAGATAAAGATAATTTAATTTGTTTTCTTGATTTCTTTTGCCACTGAAGTTTTGAGGTTACTAACTACCTCTTGAGAGTCTGGTCCTTCCTGACTGATACTGGGTTGCTGCATATTACAGGTATAAAAACCCCACAGACATAGAAATGATAGAATTGAGGATGAATAAATACCAGTTATGGGAGGTAGCTGCATCCATCCTTAGGATGTTTAAAGAACACTTAACTTTAAAGTGTAATATTAATTAATTGAAAATTTGTGCATATGTTCATATTGTGAACAATTATATATTAATATTCTGATAACTCATTTGAAATCCATTTTATAGCACTTAGAGTCCCCCAAGAATTTAAAATTAAATTTCCATTCATACACTGTTTATAATTTGTGCAGGAATGTGATAGGGTGATCAGTAATAGGCTTTCCAACATAAATTACACATGTATGTATATAGACATATGTGGTGAGTATAGCATATGGAAATAGAAAAATGAAAATATGTAAAATTTCCAAATCTTGATGAATTTTTAATGTATTTTTAAATGTGATAGTGGGCATAGTAATGATATCTAGACTCCACTGAAAACATTTAAAGAAAAATAGAATGTATTATTTTAAAATGTCAAAATTGACAACAGGTTAAAAACAACACCTATTGCAACTATGGCAAAACAATTTAGATGTCAATGCAAAAATGTGGAAGTAGGCAATGCAAATATTTGTATTGTATTCAATTATTTTAATGGGTAGGCAAGCCAAATATGTGAAGGCCACTAGGTTATAAAAATGGGGCATGAAGATTAACACATTCAAAAAAGACTGCTTCCAAAGCAGAAACTTAAAATCTGCACTGGATATACTCGTAAAAATCCATAGGCAACTGTGGTTCTAATCCTATGGGTTATTATTATTTATTTACTAATAAAATATAGGTATGGAGACTACAAAAAACACAACAAAATAACTATTTGGGAACTACTAAATATTGTTAGGAGAGATGATCAAATTTGATTTCTTTTTTGTCAGCCTTTGGGCATTGAGGACAGACCTCTGTATGGGGGGATATATAGGAGGATGTAGCAGCGACCCATCAGATTCCAAGTGTTACTGGGAAACCTCCTGTTGGGTTCGGGCTGCCTGTCACTGTGTTCAATAATGAAGGCAAGGTTGAATCATATTAGGTGTTTATTGAGAAGGCTAGCTAATCAAGAAGACAGGGAGCTTACAAGCATCAACTCCTGCCTTCCAGCAAGGTTCAGGGAACAGGATTATAAAGGGGAATGACAATGCAGCTATGTGCAGGCTTGGGGGTCCACAGATGTCAGCTATTGTAATTTGTCATCAGATGGTGAAATGAGGTTGATGAGATGATGTTTTGACTCCTGGTGGGTTGTCTGACCATGCTTACTGTTTCTGCTTGCTGGATTCACAGCTGATTTACCTCCCCAATCGCTTTACACAGGCCTTGAAAAGGAAACTTTAAGAAAAACTTTCAAACTACATTGGGAAGACAGGGGAGGTTGGGCGAGGGGGGCTGTAAGAGATCAACCGAAGGACTTGTACGCATGCATATAAGCACAACCAATGGATATAAGACACTGGAGCGGGGGGGAGGGTGGGCAGGTGAAGGCATGTACTGGGGGGTAGGGGAGCTCGGGGGGAGATCAATGGGGGGAAAAAAAGGAGACATATGTACTACTATTTGTAATACTTAAACAATAAAAAAAAATTTAAAAAAAAGTTAACAAGAAAAGAAAAAAGAAAAACTTAACCCCCTATTCACATATAAGAAACTTAAACCCCTACTTACATAAGTATATGTGTTCTAAAATGTAAAATAATATGATTATTTTCAGATTAAGTCAGGTGCTCTATCTATTGGGTTATAGGTTCCCCCTATCACAAGCAGATGAGCAAAAAGTTGACATAGAAATGCCTCTCTGAGTTGAGGACCAACAAAACCAGAAACAGTTTTTCCCAATCGTCCTTTCATCTGGTTCTTACAGTGTTATACTAAAACTAGAGGCCTGGTGCACAAAATCCATGCATGGGGGTGGGGGTTTGTCCCTCAGCCCAGCCTGCACCCTCTCCAATCTGGGAATCCTCAAGGGATGTCCAACTGCCCATTTAGGCCTGATCACAATCCAGGACTGCTGACTCCCAACCGCTCACCTGCCTGCCTGCCAGCCTTATCACCCCCAAACCACTCCCCTGCCAGCCTGATCGATACCTAACTGCTCCCCTCCAAGCCTGATTGCCCCCAACTGCCCTCCCCTGCAGGCCTGGTCACCTCCAACTGCCCTCCTCTGCCAGCCCAGTCAACCCTAAGTGCCCTACCCTGCTGGTCTGATTACCCACAACTGCCCTCCCCTGCATGCCTGGTCCCTCCCGACTGCCTTCCCCTGCTGGTCATCTTGTGGCCATCTTGTGTCCACATGGGGGTGGCCATCTTGTGTGTTGGAGTGATGGTCAATTTGCACATTACCTCCTTATTATATAGGATTATTACTAGTAACCCGGTGCACAATGGAAGGAAATTAATTACACTTGTTCACATTGTAAGGAAATTAATTAGAAGGTGGCTGGCGGGGCAGGAGTGAGCGGGGTCCCTCTGGCAGGTGGGGTCCCTCAGCCTGGCCCTCAGGGATTGGGCCAAAACCAGCTCTCCAACATCTCCCAAGGGGTCCTGGAGTGCGAGAGGGCACTCTGCAAAGTTGCTGTTGTACAGGATGTGGAATGCAAAAGCAAGTGTGCAGTAAACCAGATTTGGGGCCAACAGTGCCCCAGCAACAACATAACCCACAGTCGAAGGTGGAATTGCACAGCCCCATGAGGAATTGGGCTCCCTCCTCTCTGGTTTTGGGGTGCATCACCCAAGAACTGCCACTGCCAAATCCCTGCATTTCAGCAGCTTCTGTTTTGAGCGTCTGCCAACTGGTGGTCAGTGCACATCATAGTGACTGGTCGGACAGCTGGACACTTAACATATTAGCCTTTTATATATAGATTATTATTATTATTACTAAAGGCCTGGTGCACGAAATTCATGCACAGGTAGGGCCCCTGGGCTAGGCCAGCGATCAGGGCTAATCTGGGACCTTCTGGCTGCCATCTGGGACCTTCCTTCATTCTGCACTGCCCCCTGGTGGTCAGCGCACATCATAGCAAATAATCAAACTCCCAGTCTTGTGGTCGAACTCCCGAGGGGACATTTTGCATATTAGCCTTTTATGTATATAGATTATTATGTTGCAACTTTGGAAGCCAGAAATCCAAAATCAAGTGGACCTCCTCTGAAGGTTCTAGGGGAGACTGTTCTTTACCTCTTCCATTTTTTGATGATTCTAAGCATCCCTTGGCGTGTGGTTATGTTATTCCAATCTTTGTTTCCATGGTCACATAACTTCCCCTCTCGGTGTCTTCCCATCTTCTATTTCAAATCTCCTGTCTTTCTCCTATATGGATACTTATTGGATTTAGGGCCTACCCAGATAATCCAGGATGATCCTAATTCAAGATCTTTAATTAAATTACATTTTCAAAGATATTTTATCCCTCTCTTTCCCCCAAATATGGAAACATTCTCAGGTTCCAGGGATCAGGACATGAATATTTGGGAGACCACCATTCAATCTACAATAAACAGTAAAAGTAGGTAGCTGATTTTTGTACCTATGAATAGGTGGCCACATCTGGAGGTGAGGTTGGGCAACAGAATCACAGAAGTGGGGTAGAGCCACTTCTAAAATTACAGCTATGAAATGGCTTTTTCTCTTTTCCCATCATGCACTCAATAATAATAATAATAATAGTAATAATAAAAGCCTAGAATTTGGGCAGTGGTAGGAGAATTAAAGGAGGTAAGCTTCAGAAATTTCTGGATATAGTCCATTGGGAGATAGTGTTTTCCAAAAATAAAGAAGAGAGGGTAACTGCTACTTGAGAACCCTTACATAGGTTGTTTGGTTTGGCTCTTCTATGGGCATTGTGAGTGATCCTCATGGCCTGGCTTCATTTTTATTATTAGTGTGGTAAATCAAAAAGGGCAGAAAAATGTTTGTTATAGGCTAGTGTGGTCTATTAACTGATTTTTAATTCTAGTTAGGTGGTTCTCATACTTGAGCACACATCAAATTCACATGCAGGCTTGGTAACCTACACTGCTAGACTCCACTCCTAGTGTTTCTGATTTAGCAGCTCTAGTGTAGGACAAGGAATCTGCTTCCAGGTGCTGCTGGTTCTGCTGTCCCAGGACCCATACTTTGAGAACTACATGTGTAGGCTTTCAACCTACTTTTACCTTGTGCAAGGAATTCTGGTTGGGTATCATTTATCTATCTTCACTGGTGAAGAATTTAAACTTTATAATGTAAATCTCATAAGAATAAAACAGTGGCTTTTAAAATTTAATGAGTAAATCAATCATCTGAAAATTGTGTTAAAACCCAGAATCCTGTTGGGTGCGCTAAGTTGCTGGTTACTAGGTCTGAGGTCAGCCTGTATTGCACTAGTGGAGAGCCCGTGATTGCCATTTGAGCTGAGAACTGATCCCATGCAATTAGGAGCTCCTCTCTTTGACTGGACCTGCTGCCCACATGGCCCACAGCTGAAACCACTTTAAGGATGCAACCTGAGAGAGCAGCATGTTATTGAGAACATCTGGATGTTTCATGGGTCTAAGAACTGTTCAAGCTTCTAAATAAACTCTTAAAATTCCAGTGGGCAGGTTCTGGGATCTACTGGCTTGCAGTGACCAAGGCAAGCCTTGTTGTCCTCCAAGTAAAGGACCAGTTTTGAATCAAACCTAGGGAATTCCCGAGATTGGGGCCAACAGACCGTGATTCCGCATTCCTCATAAACTCCCAGAGGACGTCAATGGATGTTGGTGCAATGACCACACTTTCCCTAGTGAGAAAACAAAAGACTTTCATTTCTGACCTTGTCCTCTGTGCTCAACCCTTCTCGGAACCTGAAGCAGTGGTGAGTCCTGATTTGAGGTTATCACCTTTGCAATGTGATTAAAATGCTATTTGGCCACCAGAAAGAGCTCAAAGATCTTCTCTGCTTCCCACACCTTTTTACCTTCCCAACCCCATTCTCAGCTCATTTCTCCTCCCCTCACAGGGAGGCAGGACAAGGGTTGTATGTATTATTTTGTCACAATATTAGAGTGAAACTTTAATTAAAATATCAAAGGGCTGGGATTACAAGGGGACTATTTGGCTTTCTGTGCATGGAACTTAAATGGGTAAAATAATGTCCAGACTTCCCAGTTGTTGCTGTAGATATTATAGAATACCTATTTAAAACACTTTTCTTTGGACCAACAGATTTTTGCCTGGTGATTAGACTAGTAAGAAAAGTGAGCAGAGATTCTTAGGTGGAACTGGATTCTGTGGTAGTTTTTTTGGGTTTTTTTTGCTTGTTTGGTGGTTGTTGGTTGTTTTTAACAAAGGATTATATCATAGGCTCCAGCTGAGGAGCTTTCATTTCATTTTGGAGCAAAAACTCTGGCTAGAAATACATTATTGTTTTTCTGACCTTATTCTGAAGACATCCCTCCTCTGAAGCTTCATAATCGGGGGGTCAGGGGGGAGGCCACGGATGGGTGTGGTCTGACGGCAATTGCAATCAAAGCTATCTGGATCTAGGACACCATTTCCTTGCTGTCTCACCATCTCCATTCATCTTGAATACCATTAATATTGATGACCTGTATGGCAGATTTGTAAACTAAACTAAACTAAAAAAAATACTGTGCACATCATTGAAAATTTGGAGAGGAGAAAAAGGGAATGAGGAAGGAAGAGATAATTTGAGGGCCTTTGGTTCCTGGGAGTTATCTGGAGCGTTGTATATGTGTGTAGCAATATAAACCTCATGATGTCTCAAGACACTAGGGCTGTCAAGCACTGTTATCCCCACTGAATAGGTGAGGTAAAGGGAGATGCTGAGATACAAAATAATTTGCCCAAGATCACAAAATTCATAGGTTTTAGGGTTGAAATTTGAATCACGGTAGGTCTTACACAGAAATCAAATTTTATGGGTCAACCATTTTATGAATGTTGACAGATACCCAGATGTTACTTAGAACTTATGGTTTACTAAACAAAAAGTAGAGTTCTAGAAAACAAGTTGGGTTCTATACAGCATGTATAATTAAGAAAAAGGAAACGTCTAGCTTTAGGGTATCCTCTGTTGATGAGGTGGTAGCTGTGTGTCAATAAGATGCCCATTACCTGTCCATAGAGAGCAGCAGGGGATTCCCCCTTGTTCTTCTACTCTTGTGTCCTTTTTTCTTCTTAGACTTCAGTCTTGCAGATAAAGCTCTTCTGTTACAAGTTTGTTCTAAATTCCTGCTAAATTATATGGCCCTTCCCAAAAGTGAAGGATCTTTAGAGAGCAAATCTCACCTTATAACTTACCCTTAGTTCACACAAACCACAAATCAAATCCGATTTTTAAAAATGGCTCATCAGTGGAAAGCCAGCAATTCCTTCTTGACTTCCTGTTCAACTGCTTCTTGACCATCAGGCTGGGATTTCCCAGAAAGCACACAATTTTATTTTAGACTGCTTGAGACACAAAGTCAACTGCAAATGAGGCCCTGTGTGCAATGAATTTAAAAACCAAGTAAAAAGCATGAACAGCAAAAATAACAAAATGATTCTGTAAAAATATCTGCTAGTATGAATAATTATGCGCTGATGTTGTATCATTTTAAAACAACTAGAAATTGTATACTACGGTAGTATAAATAGCTAACATTTATTGAGTTTACTAGGTGCCAGCCACTGTTCTAAGATTTTTGTCTATCTTTTATATTTATCCTATGAGTTAACTTCTAGTAATATTTTTAGTTGAAAGATGGGGAGAGTGAAACACAGAGAAGTTGGGTAGCTTTCCTGGGTCACACAGACAGAAAAGATAAGAATGTTCTATAGAACATATATCCATGCTTACAGATTTAAAGTCTTTCTGGTCACAATGAGAGACCTCATGTGTACATGCATATACACATACATGCACATTCATTCATCCAAAGCATTTTTCACTTTGTTTTGAATGGCCCACATCAGTAGAGTTCTATATTCTAGCTGTAGTTATAGCTAGTAGTAAGGCAGTATTTAGATAAACCTATAGCAATGTAAGTATAGCATCTTTATCTGCAAGTAACATGGTGAAATATTATTAGTTTTTATGTCTGTAAGTTTTACTGCTTTATCTTTGATGAAGTCTGAAATAGTACACAGTGACATTTTTAAAAATTAGTTTTCCGCATTTAAAGACCATTCACTATCGTCATCTATCTTTGTTCTGAAAATGTCACATTGATTTTATCCTCCTTACAATAAATGGTAACATCCAAAAAAAAAAAAAAAAACCACAACAAATAATGGTCTGACACTTTAAAATCTGCTGCCAGTCTTAGGTAGAACAAAAATGAACAAAAAGGCAATTTTACTTGAAGGACAGGGAAAGAGAGTGAAAAAGAATGAGAACAATGCTCTGTCAGACACTGACAATATTGACAATGGTCCAAAGTAACCTAAATTATAATAGTTTGTCTTTTCTATTTAAAATATGTCATATAAATGATTAATATAGCAGGCCATATCATAGGGCTATTACATTTTTCAGATCATAGTAAATTTCTTAAGTAGATTTAGATAGAGAGCCATGGCAAAGATTGAAAATTGCGAAATCAATGTACATGAAAAGCAGATTACTTCCAGATAACACATTCTGGAATTCTCATGGATCATATTAAATTAATGATGTCTAATCAAAGAAAGGGTGTCAGAATTATTTGGAGTTGTATTAAAAGTTCCTGATGTGAATAAAGTGGATTTGACTCCTTGTGTGTACTGAATGAATGGAGTGTATTAGGAATGAGCATCTAGCCAGGAGTATAAATCTTCGATTTTATTGCTAATTCTCTCAGTGATGGTTGTTGATTTTGGACAACTGCAACATAGATTCTGGAACTATATGCAACATAGTTTCTTTATTTCTCAATGGCCCTAAAAATATGGGTGTCTTGACAATTCACAGGCTTTTAGTTCAGTGTGTATGGGATTATGTATCAACAACTTGGTGTTATCAAATTCCCTAGATGCATGGTTTAGAAACCTTGTTTCAGAGTCACTGCTGCAGACACAGATTGGGATGGACATCAAAATCAGACTTTGTCTTTATAGCTCTGAGTGGACATAAACTCAAGTTCAGTCATAGTCAAAGAATTATGTGCGAAAAGACATCCGTTTTGCTTTGTTTTCTCCCAAAAGATTCTCTTACACCTGTTTTGATGACTGGGTATAGACAGTGTGTGAGGATGGGAGGTTGAGAATGTGTGGTGTATAACACTGTGAGAGTGAAGTGGGGTGGATGGACTTCTTTCTCCCAGTGTGAAGAAAGGTTAATGTCAGGGAACCATTCATCTACTAAAAATAATTTTTAAAGACAAAATATGTTTTCCTATTTCATGAAAAGTACTATGGCAATTTGCAAAACAACAACAAACAACAACAAATAAAAAAACACCTTCCCCCCCCCCCCCCAAATGGCCATAATATACTCTGGCCAGTTTTCTCAGTGGTTAGAGCATTGCCCCTTGGACCAAAGGGTTAAGGGTTCAATTACTGGTCAAGGGCATGTACCTTGCTTGCATATTTGAACCCTGGCCCTGGTCAGGTCATTGTTAGGGGCAATCAACAGAAGTGACTCTCTCACATTGGTATTTCTCTCTCTCTCTCTCTCTCTCTCTCTCTCTCTCTCTCTCTCTCTCTCTCTCTCTCTCTCTCTCTCCTTCTCCCTCCCTCCTCTCTTTCACCCTTTCTAAAAAATCAATAGGAAAAATATCCTTGGGTGAAGATTTTTTAAAAATGGCCATGATACTTTTAAACTCCTTCCATTAAGCAGATCAATCTTCAATCTAGACAACCTTTCTGAATTGCTTTAGCCAATGGAATGAAACAGAAAAAAAAAAAAATTTGGTGGGGGGGGGTGGGCAACCTATTGGGAGATGAGAGACCAGGCAGAACAAATTTAAAATCTCACACCCGTGGTCTTCTCTAGACAGTGGTCTGCAAACTCATTAGTCAACAGAGCCAAACATCAACAGTACAAAGATTGAAATTTCTTTTGAGAGCCGAAAACTGACTTCTGCACATGGGCCACAAAGTTTCAGTCGCACTGTACGTGCCCGCCCACATGTGGTATTTTATGGAAGAGCCACACTCAAGGGGCCAAAGAGCCTCATGTGGCTCATGAGCAGCAGTTTGCTGACCACTGTGGTTGATATTTGGCTCTGTTGACTAATGAGTTTGCCGACCACTGCTCTATCCCAGTGGTCGGCAAACTCATTAGTCAACAGAGCCAAATATCAACAGTACACCGATTGAAATTTCTTTTGAGAGCCAAATTTTTTAAACTTAAACTTCTTCTAATGCCACTTCTTCAAAATAGACTCACCCAGGCCATGGTATTTTGTGGAAGAGCCACACTCAAGGGGCCAGAGAGCCACATGTGGCTCGTGAGCCGCCATTTGCCAACCACAGATCTAGACCAACTATTCCCTGCAAACCTGGAAAGTGGTTAAATCTGGAAGGTGTAAAGAGATTAAGTTAATACTGTAGGGAGTTCATGGAGTTTACTCATGGGGTTTGATAATCTTTACCCCTTCAGATGATATCTGCAAGTGACCGAAAAATGGGATGCCTAAAAAAATGGCTGGGTTTTACATAGCAGTAGTGATATTATTAGGTGCGTAAAGTCCTCAAGACCTGTCAAGGTCAATCAAGGAAGCAGAACTCCTATAAGTTATAGGGTAAGTGATTTATTATAGGAAAAATATATTGACTTGTAAGAAGAGCTGGAAAACTGAAGGTTCAGGAGGGATCACAGGGTATCAGATGAGCCACCAGGTAACTATTCTGAAAAGCCAAGCCACTGTGCTAATACTCCCATAGGTCAGCTCGGAAGCACCTGTGGATAAGACAATAGAGTCAATAGGGAGAGAGAAGAGCTAAACACAAAGGGAAGGAAAGGACAGCTAGAATCTGCCATCTTCTCTCCACACCCAATCATGATGTCCTTCAGAGAGTAATGCTGAAAGTAAGGCTGCTTTTTCACTTCCACCTTCCACATGTCATTCAATTTCCTTTTTGGTCAACTCTCATCTGACATGCAGGGAACAGTTTCTAGATCTAATTCTAACAAAATAATTTTGATGTGATTCAGCTACCACAGTTGCTTTATATGGGGTTGAAGATTATGTCCAGTAAGTTGAAATCATGTCTCTGAATTTTGTTCACTTAAACTCATACTTAGAAGAAACTGTTAATAGGATTTGCTCATTAGAGTCACAAACCTCAGTTTTGACATAGTTCTGTGTAAGAGCCAAGGAGAGCAGATATTAAAGACATTAACTGCCATGTATCAACAGTCTGCTCCTTTTCACTGCTAAGTAATATTTAATAGGTGCCACATTTTGATAATTCACTCAACAGTTGATGAATATTGGTTTTTTTCCAGATTTTGGCCACTATGAATAAAACTGTTATGATAACTTAGTACACATCATTGTATGGAAATATATTTTTGTTTCTCTTAGAAAACACCTAGGAGTGGGATTGTTGGATCACATGAAATGTTTTTCATTTTGTGAGAAACTGCCAAGCAGTTTTCTAAAATGATTTATAATTTGCCATTCCTACCACTAACCTAATGGAGTTCCAGTTGTTCCATATCTTAAAAAATATTTGGTATCTTGGTATTTTCTGTCCTTTTTTCTTTTTCTTTAAATAGGTCATTCTTATGGTTTTAATTTTTACTTTCCTCATGGCTAATGATATTAAATATATCTCAATGCATATTTGCCATTCATATAGTTTCTTTGTAGTAGTGCCTATTCAAATATTTTACTCTATTTTTATTATTACTATTAGATGACACTTAATTAGCTGAATTTAAAATGTGTATGAGAAGGCCAAATGTGAAGAATAACCAATGCACTCTTAAAGAGGACACAGCAGGACCAGAAATAAATTTTATATAAATTTCCAGTAATTAAGGCAGTATGCTTATTGCTTCAAAGGTAACTACAAAAACCAATAGAACAAAATAGCCCAGAGTGACCCTTCTATTGTAATACTTGACACTGGATTTATGACAAAGCTTTGACTATGATTGCAGTTATATAATATTTATAGCCAGACAAAACTAACTTGTATTATTTAGAAAAAATGGAATTATATGATGAAAATGTAAGTAAAAACAGAGTATTTGATATTGTAACCGACAATCAATGGGTCCATGCTGCCTGTCACTGGTTGAGCCAATTAAGCAGAAATAGGGTTGAATCATAAATGAGCATTTATTACAATACTGCCTGCAGTATGGGAGAGCAAGTCATCCACAAAAATCTACTCTCCCCCCACCATAAACCAGCTGCTTATATTGGTTAGAAGGACTAAGGTTACAAGGGGAAGTAGGCAAAAATGTTAGCCAAATGGGCAGTTTGCAGGTAATGTGGGCTGGGGATTTTGCAAAGGCCTGGGGGTATGCAAAGGATTGAGGCTCTTCAAAAGGCTGGTGATATGCAAAGGCTGGGGGTTCTGGTATCTGCCACAAAGTTGTTAATATTTCCATGATACTAGGCAGCTCCTGGATGTGAAGGATGGTTGCATTTCCAGGTGAGCTCCTAGGTCCTGAGTGCAACTCCCAGCCAGGTTAGAATGTGCCTTCTTTAATCAGAACAAAACAATCATGGTTAACAGAGCATGGTTAATATTTCTTACCATTATAGCTGGGCCCCAATATTCTATTTCTGTTAATTCATTCAGATCAATATCATATTTTATAAAGGCTACTTTCTGCAGATGGAAAGTGTTATAAATGGGGAAGGCATAGGGGCACAGAAAAATAGTGTATTTTTGTCCAGATGAAATAGGAGGTAACTTGTGTAAACAATCAAGCTCTGCATTAATGTGTTTATAAAGTTTTCCATATATATGTATTTTTTTTATTCTACTATGAATTATATGTAAAATTTGTATGCAAAAAGCCAAAAAACAGGGGGCCTTCAGTTCAGAATGAATCATTTATAATCCAACTCTTAAACATTTTTCCTGTTTGCCTTAGACTATCGCTTAATCAACTCTAATGCTTAAGTATCTTATTCTGTGAAATGGTGATAACAACTATTTGCATTGTTGTTATGAGAATTCAAGATGCATAGCTACACACAGAAATGCTGTAGCTAACAGTTATTGAGCATTTGTGATTGCCAGACAGTGTCCAAAGTACTTTGCATATATTAACTTTTGTCATCCTCACATTTAGTCTTTTAGATAGGTACTATTATTACAAAATGTCTCTATAATTATGACCCATTCATTCAGAGGAGCAAGATCCATTTATCTTTTTTCCTATCAAGTCCAGGATCTGGATACACATGTTTAAATTCTGACCTCAGGGTTACCATATAACCAGGGACAGACATGAGTCAACTATCTACCCAGGCTCACCATTTGTTTGTTCAAGACAGAGCAATTATACTTTAATGGAGGGAAGAAGGATTCTCTGGGAATGGCCTAAGATGAATGCAGTTTTATTCTCTTACTATGTCATAAATTACTCTCAGGTAGAACAAGGTATATATATGAATGAAATTCTAATAAGAATAGGTAAGTCCATGTAGAATTTTGAACTTTAGCTTGGGTCCAGCTTTTGAGAAAAGGAATAAAATATTCTATAAGAGGCAATAAAAATTATTGTTTGTTTTTGAGAAGATGGAGAAAAGAATGAAGAGGAGAAAGAGGAGGGAGAAAGTAGAGGGAGGAAGAAAAGAAGGAAGAGAGACATTTTAATAAAATAACTGAAACTCCCAAAATACTTAGTGTGGAAACTGTAAATTGTAGTGGAAACCATTTGAAGAGCAGAGATTTGTGCCTTTATTGATATGGGCAGCACAGCACATGGATATAGAAGTATGAGACAGAATATATCACAAGAAAGCAAGAGTTCCAATTTGCAGGGATCCTGGGGAGGGATTTGGTCTGGTACCCACAATGAAATTGAGAGCCAGCTAAGATCACCAAGATGTCTAAGTGATAGAGGATTGTGAACTCACAGCTGGGTTTTAGAAAAATAAATGCAAAATGCTGGTTGAAAGATCACGGTGGGTTGGGTAATCCAAAATCTAAGTGGACTATTGAAAGGCCTAACGTCTAAGTAGACATTCCCAAAGTCTAAGTGGAATATTCCATTTTATGTGGAAAACACTTAAAAACATTGTGCTTACTTGGAAATGTGAAGGTACAGAGCTTTCCTAACAAACCTAAAAATAATTCTTCTGCAAGATGTATTTTCACTGTAATAGACCCTTGAAAGTGACAGCAGGAGGGATGTGGGATGCTGAACCCACCTCCCCCACTCAGCAGCGCTTAGACTTTCTTTGGAGGTCACACACAACACTTAGCTTGGAGCTTCCAGAATTATTGATGGCAGTAGCCAGCAGAATAAAAATTCCATAGGTAGGCAGTAAATATTTAAAAAGACCCTTCAGTTTGGGGAATGGTTTATATTGTTGCTTAAAAATGTAGTTTGAGAGCCATGGGAGCCTGTGATTGGGTGAGGCATGTTTTACAAATGATGCCCATTTGTCCTGAGCGAGAAACATTCCACCCAGTAAATGCCAGTTTCACAGTGACCAGATATGATGAATGAATCCTCTGGCTCCTATTAATATGGAGGTCACACGTTTAGGAAAAAAAATTAGAGACCACTGCAAAATTAACTCCCCTCTCTCAGTGTGGCTAAAATGGTAGGAAAGGAAATGGTGAGAGCGAGTTTGCAAAAATATGAAACATCAAGTTTCTTTCTGAGCTTCCAACTTCATAAAGAAATTATCTTAATCATATTGAAAAAAATAAGAGGGCTTGAAATATGATCTCAGATGGAAACTCCGACACAGGGGAGTATGGCATAAATTTCTAGGCACTGAAGATTGGGATATTGCAGGCATGATTCCATAGCTCAACCCCTGAAAGGAATAATAATTACTATTTGGCTATTTTTCAAGGTGAGGGTTCCACTAGAGGGAACGTCATATTCAATTTGGGAGCTGAAATTACACAACCGGTGAGATATTAAATAACAGCACAAAGCTGAAAGGGAAAGAAGGCAAGCGAGTAGCTGAATTATAAGTGAGGAATGAGTAGGTACAAAGTGTGAGGCGGGCCTGATGAAGTGGGTGGTTGGCTTCTCTGATGTTAATTTTGGGCTTAATCGGATTATATTCAAATTCGCATGATTTTTGGTAATTCATTTATGAGTCATTAATGACAAATTATGGCACTTTGCAATTAGCAGGTGTGGTAAATCGATTAATCAACCAACAAATATTTATTAAGAGTCTAATATATTCAAAGTCGGTGCCAAGTGTTGTAGAGGATACAAGTATAAATTATAGGACTTATCTTCCAATGTACTTGACAAGTAAGACTCTATATGCAAAACCTAGGAATACAACAAGCTCTGACACATCACAAATGAATGGTAATATATGCCAGAGAATTTTAGAGAGAGAAAACAGTCTACCCTGCTAGGGAAGAATTAACTTAAATACAGGTGGGGATGAGACAGAGACAGATACTTGCTTCACATCTGAGCTTGAGGATCGATTTGTGTTTCTTCGTTTTATTGAACATGCATTTAATAAATATGTATAATATGTATTTTTTACATTCTCAGAGAGGTAGTAGCTACGAAGCACGCAAAACAGTTTGAGTCTCTCCTATTGCATTGTTATTCACTCAAATTAGGTGAAGTATTTCCCACTGCTTGGTTTGAAAGTGTGAGTCAGGACTAGCAGCTTCTGCCTGTAGACAAGGAGGGGCATGGTCCCTGGGGTAAAATTGTTCCTATGTACTGTGGCATGTGCCTTGATGCCCTGGCTTTAAATTCAGCCCACAGTAAAGTAAAAAATGGACAATTGGCAGCAAACATGTTAAATAGTAAAGTGTTTTATTTCAGAATCGGTGTGTGAAAGTTGGGGTGGTGGTGTTTCATCTTCGGTGTACTTAAAGACTGGCTTATATATGACTTATTGCAAAAATATTTAGGCATCACCCTGTTTTATGAAGGAAGCCCCTGAAGTCCTTGGGTAGGGGTTAGAGCAAGGACAGGCCCTTTCTCTTGATAAAGGTATTAAGATATCCATTATCACCTCCTGACCATCAAATTACTCTCTGTTTGTCAGACTGTTTTAAATTTACCTGGTTCTGGGGGCCTAAATGTCAGGATTCCTGTTATAACTTAGATTCTAGTGCCTTTAATTAATGCTTCATGTTCCTGTTATGGTTATTTAAAATTTGCTGAAGTCCCTTGAGCCATAAATTTCTTTTACAGGTCTTTACGGTATGAACTTTAACAAAACAGCCATAAAGGGGTAATAGGCAAGAGCAGTATATCACAGGGCTACAGTGGCAAGATGGGAGCAAGGAGGGAATATTCTGCAAACAAATTAAAAGGTTTTGTTTTTGTCAAGGGGTTTGGGACTGGAACAAATTGGACATAAAACTTAGGCAAGAACGCATAATCTCCTTTAATGTTTTTAGTAGGTGTAAATTGCCACTCGTCATGACTCACAATTTCATATAAATCTTGTTAAATTCAAATCAGTTTCATTCATTCAAATGAACACATTTTTCTTGAATACCTACTGTGTGTACCTAGTACATTTTTTGTTGTTGTTGCTATGGGAATTACACAGAAAAGACAAGCTCATGTCTCATTAATTTTCAAAAACTAGTTTTTGAGGCCAGGTTAGCATATATGAAGCAATTATAAACCATTACCAGGCAAAACATAAATCTGCCAAAATGTGCAGAATAGTCTGTGAATTTTGAGTGCTACTGCAGCTCACGGGGAAAGATCAGTGGAAACTAGAATTATCAGGGGATCCAGCATAAGCAGGAAAGATGAAGTGTTTCTTGTAAAATGGATGGCCATTGGAATGTGGAAACACAGGGGAAGGCCATTCCAGAGGAGAGAATAACACAAGGAAATTCATGATAATGGAATAAAAACGACTGCATTGTATAGTGAATAAGAAAATGCTTTTAGATTTGGGTGGTTATAGTTTTGAATTATTACTGCATTATATTACTTAAGGGATATAGGGCTACTTGGATAAGAATGTGGTGTTTGAAACTTAGAACATGCATATTTTACGTAGTTCAAGAATAGTTTAAATGATTAAAAGCGGGACTCAAATCTCCATTGAGGTATATTTTAAATAGAAACTGCTTATTTAAAGTTGGACAGCAGGTTCATATGCTAAAGTACTTTTTAAAGCATGATGGTCCTTCTTTGAACTTTTGATAGCTCCCCCATATTCTAGAAGAATTCGAATAAGAAAAGGAGAGGTAGACAAGGACAGAGGGATCCATTTTAGTTTTGACTATGAAAATCCTGCAGTAGGTTAACAAAGGAAAATTAGAAGCTGTGAGTAACGTCCTAATATCAACACCCAGAGCTGTGCTGGTCATAGATCTTGATTATTTTTCCACCTAGTGACATTTAGCACAATGATAATGCCAGGCACGGTATGGACTGGCTGCAATGGAAAGCCATCCGTGTATTGTTCCTATGGCTGTCTCTCTGCTCGCTGCAGCCACCTCCTCCTTGGATTCAGGCAGCTTCTTCCCCAGTCTTCCAACTCTGGCTTTTAAAAAAAATCCTCTGCAGGAGGGTTCCTTTCTCTCCCCATGAGTAGATTAAAAAATGTTGGTACATCTACACAATGGATTACTAGCTGCTGTAAAAACAAAGGAACTCCTACCCTTTGCAACAGCATGGATGGACCTGGAGAGGATTATGCTAAGCAAAATAAGTCAGTCAGAGAAAGATAAATATCACATGATCTCACTCATTTGTGAAATATAATGAACAACATAAACTGATGAACAAAAAACAGATCCAGAGACAGAGAAGCATTGATTAGATCGTCAAACCTCAGAGGGAAGGTAGGGGCGGTTGGGGGTAAGAGGGAGAGATCAATCAGAGGACTTTTATGCATGCATAGAAGCATAACCAATGGACACAGACACCAGTGGCTGTGAGGGCATGAGGGGGGTTGGGGAGCAATGGGGGGATAAGGACCTATATGTAATACCTTAATCAATAAATAAAGAAAAAATAATAAAACACACACACCCAAACAACACACACACCAAAAAAAATCCGCTGCATTGGATCAGATCACTGGCATGCCCTTCCAGGTCAGACATGCCGTGGACACCAGCTCTGAGATCACCACCAAGGACTTAAAGGAGAAGGAAGTTGGAAGTTGTGGAGGAGGCAGAGGATTGCAGAGATGCACTTGCAAATGGGAACACCAATGAGGAAAATGGGGAGCAGGAGGCTGACAATGAGGTAGATGGAGAAGAGGAAGAAGGAGGAGGAAGAGGGAGGTGATGGGGAGGAAGATGATGGAGATGAAGATGGGCAGCTATGGGCAGCGGGCCAGCTGGAGATGATGAGGATGAAGATGTTGACACCAAGAAGCAGAAGACTGATGAGAATGACTAGACAACCAAAAAAAAAAAAAAAAAAAAGGAAAAGTTAGCCCTAGCTGGTTTGGCTCAGTGAATAGAGCATTGACCTGAGGACTGAAGGGTCCGGGTTTCAGTTCTGGTCAAGGCACATGCCAGCGTTGCCTTCTGGATCTCCAGTGTGCAGCGTGCAGAAGGCAGCTGATCAGTGATTCTCTCTCATCATTGATGTTTCTGTCTCTCCCTCTCCCTTCCTCTCTGAAATAAAAAGTATATTTTTTTTAAAAAAAGGAAAAATTAAAGTTAAAAAAAGAAAAGTCCTCTGTGACCTATTCACCCTCCACTTCCCGTTTCAGCATCTAAATGTGGTCACCTTGAAGTAGAGACTCCTGCCCACCTGCCCATCCACCCACCTCCCAACCTGGGGCAGCACCACCTGCGGATGGCACACACTCTCCCACACCCAACCAAAACCACAAGGAATGTGCAACAGAGAGGAAAAAAGAACCAAAATGTTCAAGGCCCTGCTTTTGTTTTTTCTTGAAAGTACTTTATAAAAGAAACTATTTGTATTTTTTATTTAGATTTTGTATTTTTATACATTTTTAATCATCATGGGATCACCAAACCAGCCTTTGGAGCATTCTCTGTCCTACTTCTGACTTTACTCATAGGGTGACCAAGTTCATTATAATATCAAAGGAGAAAAAATTGTAAAAGAACAACAACAAAAATCTTATTCTGAGTATTACAGTCACCTTTGTGTGTGCACTTAGCTGTACTATAAGTAGTTAGTTTGCATGAGATAGTTAAAAAGGCCAAAGGTAAAAAGGATTTCATTTTGCTGAGTCATTCTAACAACAACAACAAAAAAAAACAGAAACAAAAAAAAGACACATTATGAAAGTAGATGTTCAGCATATCAAGACCTATTTTAGAGATCACTGCTTCCATATTTCATAATAAATGCCAATCATCTGGTGCATTAAAATTGATTCTTGACTGAGATAATCTTGTACATATTATGATAAAGTTGAATTTATTTATCCTATAAGAATTTGCTAAATATTACAGTATGCAAGTCAGGGCAGGCTAGGCTATGCTGCTGTAACAATTTAATATAAAACCACACTACCTTAACACACCAACACCACATATTTACTTTTTTTCCAGCTACATGCCCATTCTAGTTATTCTATTCAAGTGGGTCCTTCTTAGGGAAATAGCTTTGACAGAGTCTGTATACTTGGGCAGGTCTTTGGTTTCTATGGCAGGGGAAGGAAACATGACGAAGTACAAGCAGACATTTTAATGCTTTTTTCTCAAAGACACAATTTCCAACTTGCAGTTTGGTGGTTGTGGGGTGTGGCCGTGTGCAACACTAACATGGGGCAGAGAAAAAGAGAACTGGAAATATAGATGAGCATCAATGACTCTGACAGTTAATGCTGAGACCAGAAGCAAAAGATACACAAACACCCTGATCCAATGATGCTCCCATAATTGTTAGGGACAAAGGTAATACACATTTCAACACATTACAACATAATATTAGGTAGTGGTAAATGTCATAAGAAAAAAAAAAGGCAATAAACAGTAGAACAATAGGGAAAGGGAATTCTGTAGCTATGGTTGTTGAGAAATAACTCTCTGAAGTATTGAAAAGAAACCTGAAAACTAAATGATATGCAATGTCAAAAAATCTAGAGAAGAATATATTTTGAGGGAAAAAATAAGGTCAACTCTGTCAAATAATACCAACAAGTTAGAAAATTAACTTTGAATTGCTAAAAGTTCTTCCCAGGTTGCTATAGGGATTAACCCTGATTAGATAGAATTGATGAAGGAAGTAGAGTGAGAAATTAGACACTGAGAATAAACAACCCTTAAAAGCAGGTTTACCATTAAGGTAGTTGGGTAATAAATGAAGTTGTAGTCAGAGGGGTAGAGTAGGAAAAAATATATATATATATATATATAATACTTGAGTTTAAGGAATATTTATATACCAATAATAATCCTCCAATGGAACGAGTAAAATGATGATTTTTGAGAGGCATTATGGATCAGATGTGAGTGGATGAGATAGTTTGCATAAGGAATTGCTGTTAGATAGAAGAGAGCCATGTTTTTCATTACAGAAGAAAAGGCACATTATGAACACCTAGATTTAGATATGGGATGTGTTTTCTAGTGAGAAAATGAGTTACTTCTCAATTAACTACATCTACTTTCTGAATGCAGTATGAGATGGGGTCAGCAGATCAGGTAAAGAAGAAAAATGGTGTGAAGAGAAAAGAAATAATATGAAATAGTCATCTTGTAAGGTATGTTCTTAGGAAATTGTATTGAATGTTTAGTTGAGATTTGTGTCCAATCTGGGGTACATTTGATTAACAAGTAAAATAAATTATTCAAGGACTACAAACAGAAAATCAATGGTGAATGACTGAAGTTATTAATGGTGATTTTAAATGCTTGAATAAAGTAAACAAAAAAAAATATCTAATTACTATTTAATTGCAATGTTTAATGTGGGCCAATAGAACCCAAAGTACAGTTTTGGTCTGACTGTTCTTAGTGTTAGTGGAGATTGTAGTAAAGGCATATTAAAATTTATCCATCTGGACATTCATTGAGTTATTGAATTTCTACTATAAACAAATCATAGGGGAAGATACACTAGTAAATAAAAATAGATATCATTTTCCCTAGCCTCCTGAATGCTCTATTTTAAAGATAAACTCAATGTTAAGTTATAGATTCAATTTTCTGTGACAATTTATAAAATTACTCTCAAATATTCACTTTCTAAATTAGATTCTTAAAGTGAAAAATGGTATCAGAGTGATTTTCTTCCTAAGCAACTATATTTCTGGCTTAGAATTAAAAAAAGGAAGTGGGTCATAAGTAATTATTTGGAAATAGGAAATATGGAAATCATAAAGGAGTAAATTAGGTCATATACTATACCACCTGGAGAAATGATTTTTAAGAAGAAAAGAACTAAATCCATCATTAGATTTTATTTGATACTTTAGCATTCAAGAAGCAGATTACTTTATTATTTTTTTTTTTTTACATATAAAATCAGTAGGAAATTCTAAGAATGATTCAGGATGGCAGGCTAATATGTAGACTTAAGATGTGCAGGTCATTTAGATTTAAGAACTAATGCTTAACTTCAGTAAAGAAAATACTAAAAGGGATAAAGGATGATTTATACAAACTGGAAAAGACTATACTGAAAGAAAGTTATTTGACTGAAAAATTATTCCTTTTATGAAAAAAATATGGGACTTTACTTTGGCAGCTTTGTCAATCACAATGAAAAATTCTCAAATTATTCTTTCGAGAACAGTGTGGCTCACAATGTGAAACGATTCATTTTCCTACATTATGATCAGTAAGAATATCAACGTTTAGTAATCAGGCTGCTAGGAAGTTTGATTTGAATCTCAGTATAATAGAGCAAATTGGCAAATTTGACAAAATTATCTATTGGCTATATCTGCCTCCTGTTATTAAGGTAAATAAATACAATTGTTTAATATCAGAAGTTAGTACTGTGACTCTCAGTCTTTCAGTGAAAATGTATTGATTTATTACATGATGAATACACAATGCTTGTTGGGTAAAAAAAATGAAGATTTTGTATGCATTTGTTTGCAACCTAGTGGGGAAGACATAAATGTATGTAAACATAGTCAAAATATAAGATATGAATTTCATTTCAACATTTCATGAAGGAAACAGGCAGGTTCAGAAAAGGAGAAATAAATAATCTAGAATTAT
Source organism: Corynorhinus townsendii (assembly GCA_026230045.1). Classification (NCBI taxonomy): domain Eukaryota; kingdom Metazoa; phylum Chordata; class Mammalia; order Chiroptera; family Vespertilionidae; genus Corynorhinus; species Corynorhinus townsendii. The sequence goes on from JAPDVU010000007.1 coordinate 16,232,982, forward strand.
AGAAAGTGAAGACTGCGAAATTAATGGATTGATTCTATTTCTGACCACAAGAAAGGGGATGCAATAGACACTGATACTCTGAAATGACTACAAATATATTGGCGGACCTAGCAGAGCAGGGTTATTTCTTTTTCCTCTTCAGATTTTATGGATATTATTTAAAATCTTTTACACAAAATTTCAAACATGTATGCCAAAGTAATAATTAGGATACATTAGACACGTGTTTACTTATAACCCAGATTCAATAATAATCTAAACCTGGCCAATTTTATTTCATCTAGACCTTTATATAAATTTGGGGAATTCTTTTATTGATGATAGAGTTCAGTAAGGGACATATTAAATATGCTTATCAAGGATATGCTTTGCCAGTGTATCACTCTGAATGCTATTTAACATTTATAGCAATCCAGAAACAGCAAATACTATTGCCATTTTATAGTTAAGAAGCTTGTGTGGTGCTTCAGGTCCTCTTGGATTTAAAGATCTTTGTTAAAGCTGTTGCCTCTGCTTTGTCTCAGTTGGGATTGGGCTTCCACACAGGTGACACTTGACTCACCTCATGCCCAAGTCTCAGACCTTTTATCTCTTTCCCAAGCTTCAATATTGATGCCTTTTCAAACCTTAACTAGAGCCCATGCATTCATAATCAGGAAAGTCAGGGGTACCTTTTGGCTAATAAGATCTATAAAACAGAGGTTTTCCCCCTTGAGATGCAGTTGACTTTGCCACCTGGCGGATATTTCCTTATGACTTAATAACTGGTTTCACTTAATGGCAACCACCTTAATATCTTGCTTGTGGCTCTTCTTCCCTGAATCACTGTCTTCATCCATCACTCCTGTCATCTGGGATAGCAATCCACAATGAGGTAATCCTATATAATAAAATGCTAATATGCAAATAGACCGAACAGATGAACACTGGTCACTTTGATGTGCACTGACCACCAGGGGGCAGATGCTCAACACAAGAGCTGCTCCCTGGTGGTCAGTACGCTCCCACAGGGAGAGCAGCACTCGGCCAGAAGCTGGGCTCACAGGCTGGTGAGCGCAGTGGTGATGGCGGGAGCCTCTCCTACCTCTGTGGCAGCCCTAAGGATGTCCTACTGATGGCTTAGGGGAGCAGGCCTAAACCATCAGTTGGTCATCCCCCAAGGGCTTCTGGACTGCCAGAGGGTGCAGGCTGGGCTGAGGGACCCACCTGAATGCACACATTTCTTGCACCAGGCCAAAGTAGAATATAAACCCCTCTATCTTAGGCTCTACTGTCTGTGAAACTTGGGCTAAAGCACCAGCTAAATAATTGAAGAAGTTTACTTATCTATTGTGTGTTCAAATTAATATTCAAACAAAGAGATTTCTTTTTCCAAAGCCATTGCTCTTTCTCAAGGATGCTTAGGATCATGAGTATTAATTAACTGTAGATTGATACAGATAACATGAATTACCTGAGAATGTTACTAAATCATATATATATATATATATAAATTTATGATATGGGAAATATTTGAGGATTTTAAAAAATATCAGGCGGTCCTTGGATGTCCATTCCTATTTGAGAGTGGTACTAAATCACCAATCGGAAACTGTTTTCTGTGGTCAGGTCTGGTTGATTGGTGGATTTCACCACTGTGTGATCAAGAAGGTATGCAGATACTCAACTGGAGAGCTCCAAGCATCAGGGCACTTAGGGCGTTCCAGGGACATTTTGTTTCTCTGAAGGAGAGCCCTCTAGCATCCAACACGGCAGAAGGAACTACTGCTGCTGAGCAGAGAAAAAGCTGAGGGCTTCACTGTTCATTCCAAATTTTCATATAATGTCTCTGTTTCAGTATAGACTCCATCTCCACCCAAGAGACTGGAAGCAATCTAGCTTGACTTTTCTAGAAAATAAACCTCTTGTCTACTATGAGGTTTTGAAAAGGCTGCTACTTAACTTCTTGGGATGGTGGAGGGAACATTGAAGTGAAATATGTCATAAAATATACTCATATATTTTTATTTTATATACTAGAGGCCCGGTGCACAAAATGTGTGCATGGAGGGGGGGTTCTCCTCAGCCCAGCCTGCACTCACTCCAATCGGGGACCTCTCGGGGAATGTCGGATCACCGGTCAGAAACTCCTCTCACAATCTAGGACCGCTGGCTCCTAACTGCCCCCAACTGCCCACCTCTGCCAGCTAATTTGGTTCTGATTGGTTAGTTTCTATTCCTGCCTGCCTGATTGCCCCTAACTGCCTCTGCCTGCCTGCTTGATTGCCCCTAACCTCTCTGCCTGCCTGCCTGATCACCCCTAACTGCCCTCCCCTGCAGGCCTGATGGAGCCCTGAACAGCTCTCCCCTGCTGGCCTGATCACCCCTAACTGCTTCTGCCTGCCTGATCACCCCTAACTGCCCTCGCCTGCCAGCCTGATCTCACCCACAACTGCCCTCCTCTGCCAGGTAATTTGGTTCTGATTGGTCAGTTTCTGTCAGTCAGTGTCAAAAGCTCCACCTCCTAGGCCGCCATTGGCTCCTCACAGTTGACCCAGATTTGGTTCTCATTGGTCAGTTTCTATGCCAGTCAGCATCCCTGGGCCTATCAATGGGGCCTGATCAGAAAGGCAGGACTGATCAGCAGCCCCCAATGGAGGCCTGGAGAGAAATGGAGGCATGGCTGTTGGCCAGGCCAGGAGAGAAAGAGAGGCACGTTCTGATCAACGGCTGCCACAGGATCAGACCCTGCCTTGCTATCTCCAGGCCTCTCTCTGGGCCTGATCCACAGCCCCCTAGGCAGTCAGTGCTGGGTCAGGGTGCTGGCAGCGGCCTCAGTCAGTGCCACGGCAACCCAGCACTGACTTCTGATCTGGTCAAGCCTTCAGCCATAATGTTTGTTACAACTCTGGCTCTTTATTATATATAGATTTTTATTGATTTCAGAGAGGAAGAGAGAGAGAGAGAGCATCAATGACGAGAATCACTGATTGGCTGCCACTTGCAAGTCCCACACTGGGGATCAACCCCACAACCTGGGCATGTGCCCTGACCAGGAATTGAACCCATGACCTTTTGGTTCATAGTTCGATCCTCAACCACTGAGCCATGCCAACTGGGTTGGAATATACTTTTAGTACACTGCTTTTATTCTGTATTTCTCTTTCACCTCTTAAGGTAACTGGAGTTTCCCATTCCAGATTTGTCTCTGAGTTTCCTTATTGAGTTCTCAGGGGAAAAAAGCTGCTAGTAGAACTGTAGGTCTTTTGTGCCTGTTACAGAGGGAACAACCTGTCCTGACAAATTTATTAAGAATGCCCCATCCCTTTACATCTTCTGAAAATTAGTTGACAGCTCTCATCTACTCTTATTCATTTTGTACTTGTGACATTAGACCTCTTTATTTACCTACAGTTTTTATGTTGTAGCTTGAGATAGATTAGAAATAAATACATGTGTTTAATCTGCCAGAGTTGACTCAACATTATATTTCTGTAGTATATTTTCTGCTCTCTTTTAAAGCTACCATTCTCATATTTTCTCCAGTATTTCTTTCAAGGTTCAGAAAGGATAGTATTTTTAATTATATAGTTGATGCAATATGACATAAATTCTGTCATTGGAGAATTACAGAATCTGACTTGTAGAATATGCTATAGAAGGGGAGTATGCATGTGATAACAATTTAGAATAGAATACTTCATTCAATAAAATAATTAATATGTACCAAATCTATACTAGGTGCTGGGCCTTGGGTGTGCAAGGGTGGGGAAAAAAAAAAAGAGATAGGGACTTTGGGTGTTAGAGCAAATTAAAGAGGTCAGTGTGACTCTAGGAATTGTAGTTCAAAGTTCACAATAAGGTGAAGAGCAGGCCAAAGTGATATCAAGCATTTTCTGTAGGCTAGATGAAACATTGTGTGTGTGTTTTATATATATAGTATAAAATTATTAAAACTTTTAATCAAGAGAGCAATAAGAGTTAAGATGCTTAAATAAATAAATAAAAGCAATTATGGGGAATGGATTTGAGCTATCAAGACAGGATACCCTAAAATCACTTAGGCTGTTATTACAATGGTCAAGAGCAGTGGTTGGCAAACTCATTAGTCAACAGAGCCAAATATCAACAGTACAACGACTGAAATTTCCTTTGAGAGCCAAATTTTTTAAACTTAAACTTCTTCTAATGCCACTTCTTCAAAATAGACTCGCCCAGGCCGTGATATTTTGTGGAAGAGCCACACTCAAGGGGCCATAGAGCCACATGTGGCTCATGAGCCACAGTTTGCTAACCACAGGTCTATAGGAAAAATGATTGAGAATTGGAAAAAGAATGGCAGTAGGAAAAAAAGTGGCAGTAGAAAAAATGACTGATTTTAGATATATTTAGATATAGATCATATAGAATTTGTTATGAATAAGCATGAGGGGTGAAGGAGATAATTATTCCAGTAATAACTCTTAGTTATTTGCCTTTGATGGAGAGTTATAGAATTTTATATGATAGGGAACATTGGCAAAAGTTCTGAAATGGGTGTTGGCAGGATTAGAAAAGTTCTATTACTTTCGCACATGTTAAATTTGTGATTACCTTGAGACATTCACAAAGTGATGACAGGAAGACATTTGGATATTTAAGTCTGAGGCAAGAAATAAATGCCTAGAGATATCAGTGTACTTACCATACTCTAATATATCAAAATTAGTTAAATTTTCTAAGAGAATACAAGAAGGAGAGATACAGGGTAATTGGATTGCTTAGATTTTCTAAGGGTACAGGGAAGAAAGGGGGCTATAATTTTTAGAGTTCTGGTGAAAAAAAATAGTGACTGAAAAAGACGTTTAAAATAGAAGAATATGAAACATATAGTATATAAGAGAGGGTGTTTCAAGATGGAGAGAATGGTCAACACTGCTGAATGATGTTGAAAGGTTAGAGAGATAAGGACCAAATATTCCTGCTGGAACCTCAGCAAGAGGTATGTAAGGAGAGTGTTAGGAGCAGTAGGAAGATGGAAAAGGATTGACAATAGTAGGATATAGGAGTAAATAATTGGAGATAAAGATGTGAGCTACTACAGCTTATTTATTGTCAGTGGGAATTTTCCACTTGACAGAGAGAGGTAAAGATGCTATAGTGAGAATAACTGAAGAACAAATGTGTTGAGAAAGCAAGGTCCACATTTGGGGAAACTAACGTCTGATGAGAATAGGTTCACTTTTTATTTCCTAAAGAGGAGAAATTGGATACAGGTGGTACTAGTAGGATAATCATGGTTTCTATTTTGTCAATAAAGCCCTTCATTCATTATCCAACTTGTTTAGGTTGGAGAAAGTAGGAGGCTACAAAAGCATTACTGATTCTGAGATAATCTATTCAAAAGATAAATATAGTAGTATAGTATTGCTATGTAGAGCCATGTGCCCATTTGAAGTTGATTATAATGAACTAGAGGCCCAGTGCACAAAATTCATGCACAAGTACAGTCCCTAGGGCTGGCCTGCAACCAGGGCCCTCTTCCCCAGCTGACTGCAGCTGGCCCTACCTCCCCGCTGCCACCCCCAGTTGCCATCAGGCAATCAGAGCCTGGCAGCCAGGGGAAGGGACCGAGAGGTCGGTCATTCCCACCAGCTTGCTGGCCTTGCCCCCGCCCCTACCGCAGGTCGCCCTCTGTGTGTGGGGCAACCAGCGTGGTGGGGGCCTTGGCCTGGCACCACCCGTGTCCTCTGCCACCCACCCTCAGTTCCCTGTTTGCCTTCAGGCGATCAGAGCCTGCTGACCAGGGAAAGGGACTGAGAGGTGGTCAGTGCGCCTCATAGTAACTGATCGAGAGATCGTTCTGGTTGTTCGGCCCTTAGGGTCAATTTGCATATTACCCTTTTATTATATAGACTAGAGGCCCAGTGCATGGGTGGGGGCTGGCTGGCCTGACCTGATGGGGGCTCTGGATATGGGTGGCAGTTCCCGCTGGTGGGTGGGGATGGCTGGAGTGAGGGGCCACAGGTGGTTTGCAGGCTGGCCATGACCCCGATTGGGGTGGGGGTCCCCGCTGGGGGGCGCGGCTGGCTGGGGCAAGGGGCCATGGTCGTTCTGGTCTCTGGTCGTTCCAGTCATTCCACCAGTTTTGTCACTGGGCTTTTATTATATAGGATTATTTACTGAATGAAACCCATCTTCATGAATGAGCCATAATTTCAAGTAGTGCTCCATTGAGCATGTGTGCAAAGTCCAAAAAAGTAGGGTAGTTGATTTTATATCAGAAGGTGTTTTATCTGTTAAGTAGAGTGAATGGAGAAAGGATCACTGAATTTGACTGTATGAGTATAGATATGAGAACAAAAGTTAGGTAAAAATAGGGTGTTAGGGAGGCAATAGATATAAAAAAAGGGGGGGGGGGGTTAAAATGAAGCTCTTAACCAGTCAAAAACAAATTTCTGGACCCAATCCTTGTTCAAGTGGAAGTTGGAAGGATAGAAGTAGCTTTAGAAGAGTGCAAGGTTGAGGTACTGATTTTAAAATGTGGTTTCTGGTACTGATAAAGTTTGGGCTGTGGCCATGGGAGTAAGTGGAATGGAGAAAAGGCTCATGGTAGAAAAGGTCAAAGACATTGACCAGACCGTGGTCACCCATTAGAGATGTCTTTTTTCATCCCTTTTGTTGTCTCACCTCCAGGTCCCTATCTCTTTTTTGTGCTAATTTTCAATCTGTAATGTACGGAAGTTTCCTGATCAATTGAATACAATCACTTTAAATGGAAGGAATTTCTTCACTGTGATCTGAACTCTGTGGCGGTACCTGTGATAGCAGTTGCCTCTTTTGCACTGTATTTCTAAAATCATAATTTTTCCTGTGCACTTATTGCTCATGGCTCCATTCTAAGGAGGGAAGAGGAGAAAATAGTAATGCTGCTCCTCCTGTTGAACGCAGCTTTGTGGAATAGAAGGATTGGGTAGCCTACAGATGAGAGAGGGAAAATATTGACCTAGGAAACTTCTGTTTCCTGCAAGCTAGTCTAGTTCCTAATCCTGGTGTGTTTAAGCAGGCAAAATATCCTTTGTGAAGGTTTCCATTTAAGAGGATTGCTTGGGAGAGGCCTTGAATTAGAACTAAAAAATTTCTTAGACTCCTTCTAACTCAGATTTTATAAAACAAAAGTAATCAATTCTTCTCTTGCAGCTCTAATTCTAGAACTTTGTTAAATCAGCTTTTAAACATGTAAGTTTTAACTTCTTAAACTATAGGGGTGTGAAATAATTTGTTATTGTCTTCTGTTTATGGATAGTATTTTCATCATGACTGTGCTGTGGAGGATACTAAACACATAGTTGGTGATCAATAAACACTTGCAAAATCAAACTGGGTCATGTCTGCAGGTCTCAGCCTACGGTGGTACAATATGGCCTTAATTTATGTTGGTGCCAGAATATTTCAGAAAAGGTTAAATTAAAGTGCCACCTGCCAAATTTCTAAAACCAAGGGAAAAACACATTTACAGAATATTTGGTACAGGAGATGAGAAACTATGCATAGAGGACAAAGACTAGCTTTTAGTCAATCCATTTTAATTCAACATATATTAATGAGTATCTAGTCTGTGGAAGTTCCATGTTAGGTGCTGTGGTGATATAAAGATGATTATGCACGGTTCTGGTGACTAGTTAAGATTTCTGTTATCTCTCATTCATATGTGTGATCTCAGAAACATGAATGTAGTGCTCACTGAGCTAGAGCTGTATGAGGACTTGGAAACCACTAGGTTAAAATTTAACGCAAAAACTGTCTTTCAGGGGTATGGTATTTGACACTTCGACCAGCATTGAATTGTCTTCAATATAGAACCATAGGACTTGTGAGGTCTGTGACCACCTGGTAGGGTAGAGGTGATTGTAATCACACCAGAGCATCCTGAAGAGCCACATGACCCAAGACTTTGAGAGCAGTTCCTTCCTAAAGAGTGAAGCTTGATCAGATGTAACCTTACAACATACCAACTTAGACTGTCAGACATTATTGCTTCCTACATACGAATGCGGCAATCATTCCTAAGTATCAAAAGGGAGAATTCTTATCCTAACCAATGACCCCCACATGGAATAGAAGTATCACAGGAGGGCAAGTCAGCTTGCCAAGGCTCATTGTGTAGAAAGCCCTGGTACAAGAGGAAGTTTTCAGTGCTATGAGAGGTGTGTTGCTATGGGCGCTGATGCATAGGAGCCAGATACAGTGGAAGGAAAATAATGAAAAAAGCTGATTAGGAGCTCAGAGGAAGGAATGGAACATTTTTGCTCAACAATAAAATATAATGCTCTGTTAATCTATTTCTTGGCTGCCCTTACTCTGTAGGTATTTAAAATCCACTTTTGTTCCTCATTTAGTTCCTTACACTATATTTCCTCCTTTTTCATCACTTTTCCTATTTTTGACACTGAGTTTAATTGTGAATAGATTCAACCAACTCTGCAAGGGCCGCATATGAAATATAATGTCAGCATCAAGAGAATCATCGCATTTTGTTCTATATGAAATAAAGAATGTTAGCTAACGAGAGGGCGTATTAGATCTATCTATCCCCAGCAGAGGTTTGGGAAAGTTCATGGTCAAAGCCATGCAGAGTTAGTTCCTGAGTTTCTGGGGTAACTTAGATGAACTTCTTATTCCTGAAATATCCATGCCACAGATTTAAATATGAAAACACATACAGGGGTGGGCAAAAATAGGTTTTCAGTTGTTCATATGGAACATAATACAAAAATTAATAAATAATACAAGGATAAACTATGTGTCTTGTATACTCAAAACTGTAAACCTCCTTATGCCTACAATCTTGGCTCTACTTGTTTAAATTTGACAAGAGATATATTAAACCCAAAGAGTCATCTTTGTTAGCTATTTGTCAGTGGTGTTCCAATCAGCTTGTGAATGAATTTCTCCATTTCAATTGTAGAAATAAAGAGAAATTTAAGAAGTGTTTCCCTCAATCTAGTCATACTCTTTTTTACTTACCATCCATAAACCTTGCAATCTGCAACTTCCTGTCATTCTATTTTCCACTTTGTCACTTCTGCATAATGGAAAATCTTGAGGCTATATTCTATCATCCCAACTCAAGTTCAAATACGTTAACCACTTTCCTTTTCTGTTTCAACTTGGTTTCCTTAAACCTATAAGGGATTATATTTTATTTCATGTATTTTTGCACTTTATTCTTCATAAAATGACATTTAAAAACAGTGTGTTCACATCAACACTTGTGTGTGTGTGTTTTTGGATGTCTGATTTATTTACATGCTGCAGTTTTATGATATGCAGGTTCCCAAATGTCATCTCCATTCCTGCAGACTGAAAAAGTCTGCCTGTTATTGGTATGGTGTCATCAATATTGATCTCTCTGTGGGTGAAATCTGGATCCTGGGAGGAAGCAGCATACTTTAGCTAGAGGGCCTATGCAAACCCAGGGTCGACATGAGCAGCAGAAAGACTACTCCATAAAGTTTCCCAGAGAGCCACCTGGTTTTGGTTTCCAACTTGCAAAAGACCAAAATAGAACACTTAAACCTTGACCTCCCAGGACATGAACCTCCTCTTCCAACACAACCCATCCTCTGAGAAAATCAAGAAATGAGCCCAGGCAGGGAGTACATGTGGACAGATGCCACAGGGAGCCACTGCTATCAGGTGACTCAGATTTAATCTCCAGGCGCAGTGCTGCTGATTTGATTTAGGATAGCAGTTGTTAAGAGCAGAAGGAGCTGCTGGCACAAATGGTGGCCCTCTCGGCCAAGCGTGCTTTCCAACTGTCTTGGATTTAGGAGGAAGGGAAAAAAGAGCCACAAGAGGGGGAAGGGGGGGGAAGCATGGTAGCAGACCTAAGGAGGAGTTGGGCTGTAGCTCACTCAGAGGAATTCTATTAAATGAACTCATCCGTCATCTTGCCTTTTATTGATGAGTGGCATTGCTTGGTGGCAAGTGACATAGCAGAACAAATAGCATCAGAGTCCTGGCTTCCATTCTGAGGCATACACAGACACAGGCCCCAAAACAATGAGTCATTACTTATTACATCCATTATTAACTTAGCTCAGCCTCATTAGGCTTAGAAATTGCAGAGACAAAAAAAAAAAAAAATCAGAAGCTAAGTAACACCAAGTACCCACACATGTAGAGGGCTGGGGTGGTGTGGGAGAGGCAGTGAACAAGTGAAGGGCAGTTAAAACCAGCAACTCAGCAATTGTGACATTTTCAAATCCTGAGGGTCACAGATAGTTGATTGTGTGTTTTCCCTTTTCTGACATGATTGTGTTGAGGACTTACATTTTAAAGTAGTGGGGCTGAGGTTGAAGAATATAGAAAGTACATCATTAGCTAACACCAGCCCTTCAAGATAAAGTTTATTAGGAGTTCCTTTATTAATGAATGCTTGGAGGTTGCTGTATGCTGAAACCCATATATACATGATCACATTTTCTAAAGGGATGTCTAAAGGTAAAAGAGATGAGCTGTTTCTGCAATTAAGCAGGATGACTATTATTAATATTGCAGGAATGCAGGGGGACCTTTTTACTTATTTTTGTCCCTCTTACATCTACTGGTGCTTTCTCAAAGTTGTTTTCTGCACCCAGAAGTAAACATCTTTTCTAGAATTTACAGAATTCAGATAAAGAGAAATTGCTTCATTTTTTATCAATGCTGAACAATGTGGAAATACTGTTACAAAGAATTAGAACTAGTTATTTGGAAATGGTAGTCTCTGGGACAAAATGTGGATTCATGTTTAGAACAACTTGTGAAAATATCTCTTCTTTTTGTGTTAATCATGAGGAAAAATGATGTTTCAAATGACTTCATGTGAGAATAGCTGATCAACTCTGTGGCTAGTTTTCCGAGTTAATTAGTCAAAATAGTGGCTGTATTTTTGTCCCTGAATATTAATAAAATAAACTATTTTGCCCATGTGGCCATGACTTCCTATTCTTGAATATATAATCAGTATGTTTCCTAGGCTTTCAAGTACTTTCTCTTTTTATTTTCCTTTTTTTGTTGTTAATCCTCACTGGAAAATATTTTTTCCATTGATTTTTAAAGAGAGTAGAAGGGAGAGAGGGAGGGGGGAAGAGAGACAGAGAAAGAGAGAGAAACATTTATGTGAGGAAGACACATCCATTGGTTGCCTTCTGCACAAGCCCCAGCTCAGGCTGAGGATCAAACCTGCAACTGAGGTACTTGCCCTTGACTGGGAATCAAACCTGAGACCCTTTGGTGTGTGGGTGAGCACTCTATTCACTGAGCAACACTGGCCAGGCTTAAATAATTTATTTTTAAATACACTCTTTAAAGATTTCAATCTTTTAAGATAGTATAAGAATCTAAACTAATAAAAGAGAAACATTAACCCAACAAAGATGGCAGCTGCCACAGAGCTGGAGCGAGCAGGAAGCGTGGGTTGCCCCCGGTGATGGAGGAAGCCAAGCTTCCTGCCCACCCTGGCCGGCCCTGGCCTCCACTCAAGGCTACAAAATTTCAATGATAGAAGATAAATAAATCCCAGATATCTGCTTCCAGCTGGCCCTGACCTCCACTCAAGGAGGCGCTGAAAAAAAAAAAGAAAGAAAGAAAGAAAGGAAGGGCTGGGAGCGTGGGATGCCAGGGTGTGTGGCCAGCCTGCAAACAGCCATTAGCCCCTCACCCAGGCTGGCCAGGCACCCCAGTGGGGACCCCCACCCTGAAAGGGGTGTGGCCAGCCTGAAAACAGCCCTCAGCCCCTCACCTAGGCTGGTCACACCCCCATGGCCCGATCCCTGTAAATGGGCAGTTCAACATCCCACAAGAGGTCCCAGATTGGAGAGGGTGCAGGCTGGGCTGAGGGACAACCACCCTGTGCATGAATTTTGTGCACCAAGCCTCTAGTATATTATAAGGGGGAGGTGTTCTTTCTCATTGGGCAGCTAAAATATTTTTTTTTCTCTACAAGGCAGATAAAACTTAGAATAATGGTTATCATGCATCCTATAGACCAGTGGTCAGCAAACTGAGGCTTGCAAGCCACATGCAGCTCTTTGGCCCCTTGAGTGTGGGACTTCCACAAAATACCATGGCCTGGGCGAGTTTATTTTAAAATGGCATTAGAAGAAGTTTAAGTTTAAAAAATTTGGCTCTCAAAAGAAATTTCAATCATTGTACTGTTGATATTTGGCTCTGTTGACTAATGAGTTTGCCGACCACTGCTATAGACCATAGGTTGTTTAGTCAAATTGTGTTACAAATCGGAAGTTAAGTTGAAAGGTCACCAACAGAAGGTAAAAATTCGTAGTACTTAAGACAAAGGTTAAATTTCTTCCTTTCATTAACTTAGTTTGCTAAAATATCTTGGCCAGAAAATAAAGGGAAAAGCAGTCATCAAAATTGGTCAAATATACAGGTAGGTCAATGAATGCATGTAAAGGTGAACTTCCCTTTGTAGCTTTCTGTGCCTATATTTAATTATATAGTTGGAAATATAATTAATTGTCTTTAAAATGTGGAGTTATATTCACTAACAGATGGCAGGATACTTAATTTGAATGCACATATATTTAGGATATTTTTAATATCTTGTAAAAATAATTGATTTATTCAATTATGCACCTAGGTATCTAATATAGACTTATTTCATGTTCATTATGATTATGGAATTATGAACAGTAAAACCATACTATAACTCTCATGTTACCCTATAAATGAGTGATTTTTTTCCCCTGACACTACATTAAAAAAGAAAAAGGAAAAGAGGAAAAGACAAAGATAGAAGAAGAGGAGAAAAAGAAAGAGGAAGAGGAGAAAACTACATATATATATATGTAGTTTATCCTATTTTAGATTTAGATTTGTTTCTGATTCTAATACTTCTATAAAATTACCAAACTTACTTTATTTTTATGATAGTCTCCTTTAGAATGGACTTGGTATTTATCTGTTGGCCATGGTTTGGGTGAAGTAATCTAGTGGAGAATAATAAATAAATGATGTCCACTTTTTGGATTCGTTCTTGAGCAACTTCTAGTTCAAATATGTTCATAGTTATTTTCTTATTTGGACTTTCAACACTTTTAGAGGTAGAAAGGCTAAATCTATCAGTTTTATATATCTGTAGATTTTCATAGGGATACTTTTACCCTTAGGAAGAATATGATAAATCAATCTTTTCTAATAAAACATCACTAAAACTATTCAAAGATAATTATATATCTCAGCATAGGTCTCTGTATGCACACTCAGTTCCTTCAGCTGTATAGAATGGAAGAATCATTTCTGGCCAAGCAGCATAGATGGCATGAACTTTTTTTTTTTTTTTTTGTAGTAGCAATGTAGTCGTAACTTGGTAGCTTCATCTGCTCTCCCATACACCCCTTTTCCAGGAAAACAGCTATCTGGGTTGCACAGGAGCCCCCTTATCCCTATTTTTCTAGTTCAAAGGAGCTAGACCCATAGGCTAGCTGTTCAGGAGTTTATAAAACATTTTCTTAAAGCACAACTGTTTTCCTAATGGTGAGGTCATGTGCCCTGGAGGCTACCACGATAACTGGTGAAATTTTCCTGCCATAGCTGGAGGTTTCTCTACCAAAGAACCTGACCTCTATCTAATCCATCTTATTTTCCACTAAAAAATTGTCACTGTGTTTTCCTTTCTATTCCAGAGGCTTTTCTAAGGCTATTGAAGAGAAATGTCCTTCTCCCACCAAGAGTGCCTTATGCTCTCTGACCAGTGTGGCTCAATATCATGAATAATCTGGCTGTGAGTATAGTCTTTCATATAAGTCACTCAATGTTCTGAACCTCAGATGATACCAGGGGTGCCTGACTGAGGCCAGGACCCTAGGTGGTCCCTTGGCCCTCTAGGCTCTGGTCACCAAGTAACAATAGTGATCCAACACAGATGACCCTATTGTCAACTTAGATTTTATTAACTGGAAGGTTTAATCTAAAATACAAATACATCAGAACACACACACACAAGTATTGAGGGTTAACAAACCAAAAATCCAAGAGTCTCAAATATCCTCTGGTCCAGGCTACTTGCAGAGTAGTGGTTACTGGTCACTCAGAGTCACTAAAGCTTTGGTGTCCAGGGAGTTCATGTATTGCAAAGAAGACTGCTGAACTAGCTCAGGATAGCAAGGACCTGGATAATGAAGAGCCACCAAGCCAGGCACACGAGCTGTCAGCATGGCTCATTTGCAGGAGGGTGAATAACAAGTGTCACTGTTCTTAATTTTACTTTTTTCCTTCTTATATAGGTGTCTCCCTTCATCTGCACCTGATAGATTAGCTTGTGGTCCTCTGAGATTAGCCCTCAAAGTCCAAATCAAAGTATTGGCAATGTTCTCAGAGGTACTTGGTCATTGTTATCACTTGCACCTGTGGGTTGCCTCCCTTGGCTGGCAGCCTAGGACTTGGCTGTTGGCCCAGACTTATATGTGTTCAGATGATCAGGTTCAAACCCAAGTTGGAGTTTGTTATACCAATTCTGCTCTCCAAACTCAGTTGGGTGTCATCCAATGCAATGAAAGATTGCAGGTTAGATTCCTGGTCAGGGCTGGGTTGTGGGCTCAATTTCCTGTAGGGGACACACAGGAGGCAACTGATCAATGTTTCTCTCTCTCTCTTCCTCTCTCTCTAAAAATCAATAAAAAATCATTTTTTAAAAAAGTGCCTTGTGCAACAGAGCAGAACTTATGTGTGTCCTAATTTTTCACATGTAAACTCCAATAGTGTAGATTTTTACCTGATTTCCTCTTTGTTACATCCTCCTCTTCTTCAGACTTACCCTGACCAGAAGAAGTCTGTAAGACAAGAAAATGTGAGATACATTTTACTACCATGTAGCCAATAACCCTCCACTTCTGACCCTTATCTCCCATCAAGTTTAAATGCAAACTTGTTTCTTGAAGGGGAACTTGTCCCACATCCAATATACTGCCAAGAACACAGTGGTTGCTCATATTTTTCATAGGCCATGGATCTTAGACCTTGTGAATTCTCCAAGAAAATATACTCTTAGTGAAACTTGCCTGCCAGTCTCTGTAAAAACTTGACCACATCTACAATATTCAAGGAATATACAACTTGAACTTTCTCTCTTTAAAATCCTTTTCCATGTTTGACCATTTGTCTGTGGTGTGCAGGACATCAGCCTCCTGGTATCTGGGTCTAAAGGGAGGCTCATCATTTGTTTCAATACAGCTGATCTAAGTTACCCTTTAATGCATTTCACCATCTGATCTGATATATAAATTCACTGCCCTGGCGATGCAGGTTGACTAAAGTCACTTCACCTCAACAAAATTATCAAACTTTTCCATTTCAAATTTATTTTGTCTTTAGTTTAGAAATGTAAAGTATGGCTATTTTGATGTTTAGTATAGCAAAGCTCAAGCCTATTTCTTCCCCTACCCCCACTGTTCCATAGGTAATTGCCTATGGAAAAAAGCAGAATCATTTATTTACCCCAGAGAGAGTCAGAGAAGAATATAGCAAAGAGAGATTCAAGGCTGTGGACTGAGTGAGTTTTTGAATGGGACTTAAATGCCCTGTAGGATTAGCCATAGGAAAGGATTGAATAAGCACCTGTCTGCTGGTATGATTGAGGGGTGACAGGTAATCTCTTTGCCCAAATGTATGCATATCCCCTAAACTACCATGCTGATATAAACGAATCATTCCTTCGGGTATTATTTCTAAAATGTCTCTGTAAAAATGCAAATACTTTACCTAGAAGTAATGGAACATTAAGCCATTTATAGTCATTTAAATTTTAGGAAGGCTTATAACATTGACACAGAGCTAGAGTAAATCCAAGAAAACAGGATATATAAAAGAATTATTGATTCAGAAGACAGAAAGTATTATCTCCAACAAGGCTATGAAAAGTTGGGGATGGGAGAGAGTTGCACACTAGAGACAAGGATATTTTGGTAGGGGCAATTCAAGAATCAGTAGGTAAAAAGGGGAAGTGAAGCAGCATCAAAAAGTACCTTTTCAAATTTACCAGTTCTCAAGATACGACCCTGACAGTGTGAGCTAAACCAAAACTGATCACTTTGAGCATTTAGGCCATTTTAGGGGTGGTTGATCATTGACTGGAAACGGACTAGGGACCAAGAAACTCAAACCTTAACTTTGCCCTTGGAACTGAGTATATTGAGTTTATTCCTTTATTTGGTGGAAATAATTGGCAGGTCTTTCCCTCAAATAGTATCTTCATATTATCAGTCCCTTTATTACCCTGCATAGTGTAAAAGAAAAATTAAATCAGATTGAGTTAAACAGACTACTTAAATCTAAGTAAATAGGAGAGAGAGATTAAACTCAATTCACTAAAAGAAAAGGAAGAGGCTATTTGTTTTCTTTTTATTAAATTTATTGGGTTGACACCAGTTAAAAATTATATAGGTTTCAAGTGCATGGTTCTACAACATATCATCTGTACACTGTATTGTGTGTTCACCAGGCCAAGCCAGGTCACCATCCATCACAATTTATCCCCTGTATATCCTCCTCTACCCCACCCCCTCCTATACCTTCCCCAAGCAATCACCACACTATTATCCATGCTCATGAGTTCTTTTTATTTTTTTTATTTTTTGCTCAATCCCTGCCCCCTGCTGCCACAGCCATCCCATATATCCGACAGCTGTCAGACTGTTCTCTATCCCTGAGTGTGTCTCTATTTTGCGTGTTAGTTCATTTTTTTCATTAGAACATATCAGTGAAATCATATGGTACCTCTCTTTCTCTGACTGGCTTATTTCATTCAGCATAATGATCTCCAGGTCCATCCATGCTGTAGCAAAGAGTAAGATGTCCCTCTTTTTACAGCTGCATAGTATTCCACTGTGTAAAGGTATCACAGCTTTCTTATCCACTCATCTATTTATGGGCACTTGGCTTCCAAACCTTGGCTATTGTAATGTTGTAATGAATATTGAAAACAGAATAGAGCCCAGAAATAAACCCACACCTTTATGGTCAATTAATACTTGACAAAGGAAGCACAAGCATAAAATCTATACTAATAATAGAGAAATATGCAAATTGGCCAGGACTCCATCATATAACAACCAATCAGGACAGGGGCGGGGCCATGGAGGAGAGCTCTCAGCATGCCTGTGCCAGGGATCTGAACGGCATGGAGAGGAAGGGAGAGCAGATAGGCAGTTAGGGAGATCAGGCAAGGAGGAGGGAGCAGATAGGCAGTTAGGGCGATCAGACCAGGAGGGGAGCACAGATAGGCAGTTAGGGGGATCAGGCCAAAAGGGGTGAGCAGTTAGGGGGATCAGGCCAGCAGGGGAGAGCAGTTAGAGGCCTCAGGCCACCAGGGGAGTGGTTAGGAGCCTGTGGTTCCAGATTGTGAGAGGGATCCTGGATTGGAGAGGGTGCAGGCCAGGCTGAGGGACTCTCTCGTCCATGCACAAATACCATGCACTGGGCCTATAGCGGGGTAATAATAGTCTATTCAATAAATGGTGTTGATAATATTGGACAGATATGGGAGAGGCTTTTTAAATGTTGGAATGAGCTAATAGAAAGGTCCAGAAGGATTGGTCAGTGTAATTAGGTCATGGTTGTTTGACAATTGTTCTTCATTGAAGTGAGGATCCCATCCTCCCACCTTGACTGGGAGTTAGAAAATGCTGTCTCCTTCAATGACTGCATTTCATTGCAGATCCTTGAGAAAGACATTTCTGGGTTTTAGAGGATTTGTACCTCGAAGGACAGAAAAAGAATTTAAAATTTCAAATTTTCTAAAGTAAATGCTTTAGGAAAGGGAGGACCTCCTGTTTAGAAAGCCTGTCTCAAGTTCACTCACGCTGAGGGGAGAATGTTAAGACTATCTTGATTAAGAGAGAACTCCAAATTGATAGTTTATTATTCATATTTTGCTACAAGGTGACTTCAAGTTACTCTCTTGAACATCTCTCCCTTTATTCTGGATATACATCTAATATACGCAAACACACACAACAGTGATTTGACTGTATTTGATTAATATTTTCTCTGTATGTATAACACTTTACATCTAGAAAGCATTCTCATTTTTTAAATCCATCATATCATTTAACTTGATTTTTTTTCCCCTGCAAACCTGAACAAACAGGCATTGTGACTGTTTTACAGCTGGGGCCACAGAATTTCTCTATGAGTTCACATGAGTTAGCTCAGGTCTCATGCTATGCAAGGCATGCTGCCATTGTTATCACTAAGGTGCTCAGTCTTTGTTTAGACGTATCCATCTCATTTCTTTATTTGATCTCAAAACATCATCTTCATTCCAATCCCAAGCAAAGCGGATGCAATGAAGCCGGTGGGGCCAATAGAGATGGGCTAAAGGAGGATGGGTTATTAAAGGGTGGATCCCCGTGTTGTTCTCTGAAGAGCTGACTTCCAAGCTTTTCTTGGCAA
The DNA here is from genome assembly GCA_026230045.1 of Corynorhinus townsendii. Classification (NCBI taxonomy): domain Eukaryota; kingdom Metazoa; phylum Chordata; class Mammalia; order Chiroptera; family Vespertilionidae; genus Corynorhinus; species Corynorhinus townsendii. Next base: position 16,251,399 of record JAPDVU010000007.1, read on the forward strand.
GTTAGTGAATATTTGAGTGTCTCACAGTACTAATTAATTCTGAAGAGAAAAGTAGAAGAAAGTGGAATTGCTTGACAGCTGCCCTACACATTAAAATATCAATGCCAGTTAACAGATGCCACTGATCAGCTGCTTTCTGCTTGTTTTCATAAGTCTATCAGCAGAGTGTGAGGGAGATTTTATGATTTCTGTCATTGTTGTAGACTCAAGCAAAACAGCACTTTCTCCAACCAATATACATTCAACATTTTGTACTACCTTGGACTGGACGTTATTGCCTTTTAAGGTAATTGCTAATTTTCACAAACTCTCCACTATCATCAGTTGCAGCTACACAATTTTATTGGGACCTTACTATGTGCACAAATCTATAATGAAAAAGATGGAGGCAAGCATTTTACTCTCCAGGGACTTAAAATTAAGATGAGAAAGACAGTAGTACACATACCCAAAAATAAGATGACCTTTACTAAGTGCCAAACTGATATTCAAAACAAGAATTACTAAAGTTGTTAAAAATGGGACTCTGGTATACTTCTACAATTTCAGTTTTTTTCTTTTCTTTATTTTCCTGTTGGATGATTTTTTTTGTGTGTGTGTGTGTGTGTGTGTGTGTGTGTGTGTGTGTGTCAGTATGATATTCCAATATACCTCTTGAAGCCAGAGAGATGCTCCCACAGGATTAATTGATTGTTAATTAGAGAAGCTTTATTTTTGCCCTCTAGCAAAGAGAGTTGATTTTGAATAAAAGTGCCTGATCTAGCCTGGCTGGCATGGCTCAGAGGTTGAGCATTGACCTATGAACCTGGAGGTCACTGTTTGATTCCTGGCCAGGGCATATGCCTGGGTTGCAGGCTCGATCCCTGGTGTGGGACATGCAGAAGGCAGCCAATCAATGATTCTATCTCATCATTGATGTTTCTATCTCTTTCTCTCTCTTTCTTCATCTCCGAAAGCAATAAAAATACAGTTTTTTTTTAAAGAAAAGAAAGTGCCTCATCTAGAAAGCGACTAGGTAGACTGAGTAATTCTGACAGGTTATGTCAGAAGACTCCATTTTACGAATTTTAGTAATGCTCTAATAATATAATATAATAACAATATATTTTATTATGTTATAATTTATAAAACTTGCATATATCCATACATTCATGTGATTTTTACTTAAGTTGTGAAGTAGTCAGAATTTGCTATCTTCCTTTTAGAAAGTAGGAATCTGAAACTCGAGGTTAAAATTGTAAGGTTGGAGCTAAGGATCAGAATCCATGGTGTTTCCACTCTGAACACTGACTGTCATACTATTATATTGCATCTAAAATACAATTTCTGAAAGAACGAATTCTAAGGCCTTATGGATCATGAACTAGAGAGGACCAGTTTTACACATACTTGCAAAGTTGAAACAGCCTGTTTTCTGCAGCTCTCCTTTCTACTCTACAGCTTCCCATTCTTCTTGCCCTTGAGCCTCCACTGTATTTCTCCAATCCCAACTGTCACCTCCCCCTAGGAAGAAGGCATTTATTGTTCCACCTTTCTTGGCAGAGACAAAGTAGAAGACAAGATGCGCAGCCAGGAGAAATTGCCTGATACTGGTATTGTGTAGCTGCTGTATGTTTCTACATAATCCCTCTGGTGCAGGGTTACGAAAGGGACTTTGTGAAGGTTAATGTTAGGGACTCAATAGCAAGTTCTGTTTATCCTTCACTGCTTCACTAGAGTGGACTCCTCTTGGGGACCTCTCAGACACACACAGTGAGAGCAGACCTGCCTTCCTCTCTACTTTGGTAGCATTCCAGACTTATCTCTATTGCAGCACAGTGTATTATCTACTAGTATAATCTTTTTCTTGGAATTGTCTCCTCATTAAATGAGAGCTTTAAGCAAAGGGTCTATCCTCTTTACCTTTATCATGAGCATCATGCCAGGTGACTAGGGAAGTGCACAGGAAATATTTTCCAAATAATAGAATAAATAAAATATAAAACATGTATAAGCCGTTTTTCAGAGACTTGAAATTACAAAAGATATTCTTGTCAGTGGTAAATAATGCCCAAATCACAGAGTAGGTGAGAGCATTTATCTCTTATCCTAATCACTCTGCAATGCGCCTGGAACCAATAAAGATGAACTGGTAAGGTCCAGATATAGCTGCACTTTAGAGTTGTTATTTTAAGATCCTTCAGTATAAATGAACTAGATGCGCATAGTAAAATATTAATGGGCTAGCTTTATAAGCCCAAGTCAAGGTGGAAACAGTTCAGAGAGGAAAACAATAAGACATGAAGATCAAAGCATGTGATTTGATCAACACTTTCCCAACAGCCTTTCAGCTTTTTGCCTCCTTAAACCAAGGAGCTTTTAGTTGCAATTACAATCAACTGAGTTGAAGCAGTGTTCAAATAACCTGGAAGCAGGTAATGTGTTTTTGGTTCAAGCCTCAAATACATCTAATTTGGTTCTATTTATCTGAGTGGTGGGACATATTTTTCTGTGATTCATTTTAGATTTCTCTAGGACCCATGTTCCACCCCAGCAATTTGAAGCCAATTTCAAATCAACTAGATCCTACTTCAAAATGTGATTAAGTAAATCAATAACAATGAGTAGATAATTGAAGCTTTTTCTTTTCTTTCACAACTAAACAAATCTCAGATTTGGGAAAAAAACAAAAACATCTTCTAAGTCCCTGAGACTTAGCCTAGTGAATAAAGAGTCGGGAAACTCTTACTTTACAGAAAAGAACATGTATATGCATTATTTTTGGAATTATATGTCATTTTACATTTGTAATTTTTTATAGATAAGCTGTCCTGATTACCCTCAGACCTTTGTGAAATAATACATACATTATCATTCTTATTTTCTATATGAGCAGACTTAAGCTTATTGAAATATATATGAGTCATCCATAGAACTAGAAGCCACCTAAGAATAAACAGAAGAGTAGATGTTTATTTCTTGATATTCGATATATGTGTGTCACGGATCTTATTAAAATGTTGGGAAGTCACAATGAAGCGATTATATCATAGTAAAGTACAGAAAATAATTTATATCATATGCTAGACATCCATATTTCAAAACACCAGACTACCCTGGGTTTTTCCCCTTTTGTAATCAAATCAGCCAATCAAGGGACTTATCTAAACAAAGAGTCATCTGTCCTCAAGAGCATTGTTGCCTCTCCCTTAGAAGGCAAACACAGTTTTCAGCAATATTTGTTCCTTTGATACTATGGAATATGGGAGGTTTCTTCTCTGCTGCTTCCTTCCTCCCTCCTTTCACATAACGCATCAACCATCATATAATTAATCTTTTGTCTCTGCAACAAGGGGCTGTGGGCTGAACTCCTGTATTTGTTCTTCCTAGTGTCATGATACTCACGGAAGCTCCATATCCAGTGACCTCTTCCCTTGATCCTTGACACAGAAATACTGCTTTGAATTGTTTATTACACACTTTGTATCATTGGGCAGATATGTGTCTCTTTCTTATGAATACATTTTTAAAATGTAAGTATTACTTCCTGGTACCAATCAATATAGAAACTGGAATAAAATATGTATTATATATTGGAATAAATGATTTTATGTCCCTTAAATACCTCCAAGTAAGTCAAATAAATTCTGCTTTCAAAATAACAGGGAAGAATCCCTTGATTAGTATAATAAAATCATGAGTACTATGAAATAATAAACACTATCACAAGAGCACTAAAATATGTTTATAAATGCCAAGCTCTTGACAATTATTATCACTAACCTTCACAATAATTCTGGGAAGTAGACATTAATATCCTGATTTTGTAGAAGAGGAAATTAGTCTCAGAGCTATTATATAAAGTGCCAAAAGACAAACTATTTAGAATTTATATTAGATTGTGGTGTCCTAGAGAAAGATATTTTTGGTCACAAATCACACATTTCTTTAAATTCACTTTTTGGAGTTGTTGTACACCATTGTGTAATTAATGGCACTTATCCTTCATGTCTAATTAAAACTTTAAGAAATGTTGAGAGTTTCAAGGGCTACAATAGGAATTTTATGATTAATTGACATGGAGGTGTAGATATTAGTGTTTGACTAAACTTTATGCAGAAAGCAATATAAAGCAGAACCATTTTCTAAAGACAAGAAAGGTACTCAGGTCACCTAATTCCCAATTTCCAGCATTGACTGTTGGATCCTGGGTTTCCTAATCCAGCATTAGTCTCTGAATGATGCTCTTCAGTGTCTTGGCCAATCAAGTGTGTAATTGTCCAAAGGAACTGATGTCCTCACCTCTTCTTTGAAAACATGATTTCACAGTCTGAGAGATTTCCATGAGTAGGACTATTTAGAACTATACAAAATTGTCATTTTTTTCCTCTATCTACTTTCATCCTACCTCATTCAAATTTGTTCTGTCTTAATTGCCTACAAAATTTACTAATTAGGAGGTATAAAGAGAATGTTTCCATTAAAACTTACCTTTACCCTGAATAGTTACTGGTAGACGTGGGATATCCACCAGTGGATGTGGGGGGCCCCTGCCCCACTGGGTACTGGGGGTCAGTGCTTATAATATCTTGAGAAAAAGAATTTTCTAAGACTCTTATAAGAGGATGAGTGCTTTTATTTGCATGGAGTTGCATCTCTGGGTTTGCTAAATCCCATCTCCCTTAATCCTGTCCTGGAAGAGGTACAGCTGGGGATTCAGCAGAACATGAGGCAGAGTCAATGTCCAGAGCTTCCTTTTCAGGGTGGAGCTGGGTCCTCTGTAGCATCAGGCTGGTTCCAGTCTATCAGCCCATTGTGTGTCAGGTCCACAGGGCCGTGAGCCATGTGGGTGAACGCAGGGGAGCATGCCCCGTGCAACAGAAGAGCCAGGAGCCCAGCACATGAGAGAGGGAGAGGGAGAGGGAGAGGGGGAGAGAGAGAGAGAGAGAGAGAGAGAGAGAGAGAGAGAGAGAGAGAGAGAGAGAAATATTTGAAATCTTCCCAAGCAGTGGTCATGCCTATTCTGGCCTATGAAGGACCTGTTCCCAATGTCACTCAGACATTACTGGGCATGCCTATAATATTTGGCTTTTCCTTTGCTTCTTTCCGGTTATTAATAACTGGGTTCAGTACAACGGTATCAAAATCACATATGCTCCCTCAGAGTAAGAAAGTATTGGCAAGCTTTAGTAACATTAAGTAGGGGACAGGCAGACAGGTATTTTTTACTATATGCAACAAATACTGAATAACCTGCCTTATATATGATACTATGTAAGGCCCTGAGAGAAAAAATGGAAAGGGAACGGGTATTCCTGCTCCAAGTGAGCATATGAAACAAACAAACAAACAAACAAAAAACCTTAACAGGAACTATAATACAAGTTTAAAGTTACCCTGTGAGGCAGGTGGAAGAGAAATGTTTGTAAAACCTACTGCAACTACTTTTCCCTAGGCTTGTAGGATCCAGGGTGTCTTCCAGGAGGAAGTGTCTTGTCACCTGAGCAAATCCACAGAGAATCACAGAGGAAGAGCATTGCAGGTGTTGGGAAGCATATGAAAAGCTTAATGATAAGAGAACATGTCAGTTTCAGAAAGCTGACAAGTGGCTGGAGAGGAATTGTGGTCCAGATCAACGTGCAAAACAACGTAGGCATCAGGAGAGTGAAGGAGGGCTTTAGGAAGGGCTCATGGCAAAAATAAATAAATGAGTAATTCCAACACTTACTGCTTCTTAATATTATATACCATTTGACCTTTATTTCTTTGAGTCTTTTGTTACCTGTATCTCCTAGAATCTCCCATTAAAATGCAAATGTAGTTGAAAGGTGTATTAATCAAAGCCCCTTTACAAGCCAAGAACTTGGTGGATGTTAGAATAGCTGAGAAGCGCATGGGGAAAATTGCCAAAGGAAGCGTCACCCATTTTACAATTTTGTTGCAGGCCACCACCACTTGTAATTATCATACCCTCTTCTACTCCCTGGGAGGAACTGTGTTAATGCTTTAGTGCCAAGACCTTAAGGCAGGGGCTTCGGGACTGGCTGGAAACAGACAGTAGAAAAAAATGTCATAAGCACATCTTTAATAGATTTCCACCAATTTCTTTGGACTCTGAGATGTGATTCCAAAGTTTTCTGGGTAAGCATCCAACTCTGGCCTCATGAGATTCACCCATCACCAGTCTTTAATCCTTTCAAATGTTTGAAAATGATAATCATATTCCTCTTCCCTTGAGCTGTGAAGATTGCATTTTACTTGGTTCTTTGTAAATCAATCTTTCCTGACACATAGACGATGCCTTAGCAGCAAACAGATTTACAATTGCATCATTAATTTAGGACAAGATCAGTATATTTCCACGTACATATTACTTAAATAAATAAAAAAAACACACAAATGGATAGGCAGGAAGAACAAGTGTATCATATCTAAATGCAAAGCTATTGATTCTGGATATATATATTGCTCATTGAACTCTTAACCTCAGAGACATAATAGGGGACCCTTAAGATGGGCTGTGTAATTAATTCAACCCTCTCGGTACCCACAGTATTCTTTATTTCATGGTTCTCATCTGCTTTTTCAGCTGCCTGTATGAAATTCTGCGCCTAAAAACAGACAAGGAAGGAAAGCTTAATAGGACTTAACTGGCAGGTAATATAAGGGGGGGTGGGGTAGATAAAAGGATGGAGAAGAAGGACACTGAGTGGGTGGCTTTTGCAGATGTCTTTAAACAGTCCCCATAAAGACAACAAGGACACCTAAATGTATAATTCATTTCCTCCCTTCCTTCCCTTCCTTCCTTCCTTCCTTCCTTCCTTCCTTCCTTCCTTCCTTCCTTCCTTCCTTCCTTCCTTCCTTCCTTCCTTCCTTCCTCCCTCCCTCCCTTTCTCCCTTTCTCCCTTCCATTCTTCTGTGCTAATGCTAATATGGTTCAAATAAGACACTTTTCGTGAGATCTAAACCATTTGTTTATATAAGATTTACACAAAGCTGATTTTAGTCTTCAGGTGGCTATTTTCCCCCTTAAAACTAGAAATGTATGGACTGCATAGTGGATGAGTAACTGAAATAGTAAGAACAGAATTGATCATATGCACTGTATTTATTTGAAATATATATAGCATTGTGGGAGACATAACTGAGACCACTGAACTTAACATAATATAGTATCCTATTTTTAAAAAAGTAAAATAATTTCAGTATCTATATTTTGTCATATAGGAATTATAATTACCAAATTTGTTTAGGTTTGACTCTTCCCCCATTCTTTCTTTTAAAACTCTTTTTCCCAAACTAGATATTTGTCTTTGCCTGTTGACTTAATGGCATGAACTAGATATTTGGCAAATTTTACTTTATTATGTGGCCATGTAGAGACAGTGTAATTTGACCATTTAATTAAATGTTTAAATATTTCCATACATTTTGCATAAAATGAAACCCCACACTAATCCTCCTCCTAGAACTTGGTCACTAGGGTATTTAAGGATGCACAACTGTAGCTGATGCAGAAGTTCTTTCCCAGATGTTCAATTTGACCTGGGGCACCTCAATCAAAGTTTGTAAGGTTTCCAACATTCCTAGTGGGAATTTTCAGAAAAGGAGGCATATGGATTATTCTGGCAAGTGGATATGCAGACAGAAGCTCATGTGCTATGACTCCAGAACTTGAAATCTCCCTGAGAGCAAGTCAAATAATAACACTATTTGTAACAATAATATTAATAAATAATGAAAGAAGCAGTGCTAATGCATTTCAAGGATCTGAATCAATAATCCACAAAGCAGTGAGAGTAGAGGAAGTGTGGCTTCCTGTTTAGCAGAGACACAGAAAGGACACACCACACACACACACACACACACACACACACACACACACACACACACACACACACACACACACACACGGCTAAAGCCTAATGCCTGATAGCTATATGATGAGGGAAATAGGCAGTCAGAGGTTCAGGGCCCACTCTCCTCTTAAAGGTTAGTGCCCACATCCCAAGTCAGTCATCTCTCATGCCATGTCTTTAGACCAAGATGTCCAAGCAACAAGGAAAATAAACAAGCAAATGATTTTCATTTTGGACGTATTTAAAATATATATATATTTCAGAGAGAAACGGAGAGGGAGAGAGAGATAGAAACATCAATGATGAGAGAAACTAATTGATTGGTTGTTTTCCTGCACACCCAACTCTGGAGAACAAGTCTGCAAACCAGGCATATGCCCTGATTGGGAATCAGACTGTGACCTCCTGGTTCATAGGTTGCTGCTCAACCACTGAGCCACACCAGTCTGGCTATTTTGGACTGATTAAATCCAAAACAACAACAAAACAGTTACACATTGAGAGTTTGTCATTTGTTTAGCAGTCTCCTGAGCACTCTAGAGAAAGGAGTTGAGGGCTTTAGATCCAATTCTAAAATCATTTTGTGAGATTATGCAAGTCATTCAGGTTTTAATCCCATTTTTTCATTAGTAAAAATAATGCAATTAAGCTTCCATATTTATTCATTTCTCTTTCTCTCTCTTTCCCTCTCTCTCTCCTCTACACCAGAAGGATAGTAAACCTATTTGTTGATTAAAATATATATCAAATAGAAGCCCAGTGCATGAATTTGTTCATGGGTGGGGTCCATCAGCCTGGCCAGTGATGAGGGCCAACTGGGGGCTGTCTCACCCAATCCCTGGGGAAGGACCACAGGAGGTTGGCCACTTGTGGGAGGTTGGCTGTGGGAGCATACTGACCACCAGGGAGCAGCTTCTGCATTGAGCGCCTGCCCCGTGGTGGCCAGTGTGTGTCATAGCGACCAGTTGACCAGTTGACTGGTCATAATGGTTACTTAAGCTTTTAAATATATAGATATTACATTATTAGCAAAAACAATGAACCTGTAGACAATTTGTGAAGTTGCGGATCAAATACTATGTTGTGCTGTAGGTAGTAGTTATTCTAAGAAAGGAGAGCTCAATGATGGTCAAAGAGGATTATAGGAGGTTTCCTGAGGGATAAAGATGGACCTAAGACTGAAAGACCTTCTTAGCTAGGGAAGATTTCAGAGAGTGTCCTCCTAATATTCAAAACAGTGAAATATGAATCCATATAATAGAAGAATTACCATGTACACCTGGATCAGAGAGGAATTGTTCTGAGTATGGAAGACTAGAGCAATGAAATATATGACTGCATGAGGAATGCAGAACTACAGAAATTAATGAGACACCAAGAATGTCCAGGATTCAATCATTTCCCATTTCATTTTGTTGGTGTGCAATGACTTAATTCTTGAATTCATTAATGGTCTTCAGACATTGACTCTGAAGACCATACACCCTCTCTTCTCTGGAGATTACATAGATCTGTGAGTGCACCTGTGGGTGCTCTGTTGTAGTGACATAATGTGTGTTACACTCTGAAGATCCTGCTTCTTTTTCCTCAAAGAAGGCCATGTCAAGATATGATCGTAGGTACTGGTACAAGGCAGAGAAAGTGGTTGCCTGGATGGTTAGAGGAAGAGCTGGAGAAACAATGGAATGTGTACTTAAGAGTCTCTGTGATTCAAATATGAGGAAAAAAAATTATCATCCATCCACAGAGCATAGATAAAGCTGAAAATGGAATCAATTTTTTTAAAAAAGGAATACTGGTGCAGGTTAAAGAGATGGGAAAGAAAAAAGAAGTCATCCAAATCATGTTATATAGATTAATTTAAAAACGTAGATACTTGTTTTCATTAGGAACTAGCCACATATTTAAGGAGAGAATTTTCCTGAATGACATATTGTGTATATACTTAATTTCCCAAAAGTATTTACACAATAGTCTCACATTCTGGAACTCTCCTCTTTGGAACTCTGAGGCCATATTTTTATTTTTATTTCTTAATCTCCCTAATCAATGGTGTATTTTTTTTTTTTCCTGACAGGGCTCTCTATCTTTCATACTTCTTAAATTCTGGTATTTCAAAGGCTACAATTGAGGGATTGCAAAGGAATAAGCCACTTCACTCATACACACACTTTTAAAAATGTAGCTTTCTTGCCGGCCACAGTGGTTCAGTGGTTGAGTATCAACCTATGAACCAGGAAGTCACGGTTCGATTCCAGTCAGGGCATATGTCTGGGTTGCGGGCTTGATCCCCGATCCTGCAGGAAGCATTGATCAATGATTCTCTCTCATCATTGATGTTTCTATCTCTTTCTCCCTCTACCTTCTTCTCTGAAATCAATATATCTATTTTAAATGTAGCATTCTTTATCCATTGTGCTCTCTTTTCATGTAATGCAAGGATCTTGTCTACTATTATCACATTCATTTGCAAGCAAGTGTTTCAGTGTATATCTTCACTCCTAAACTCTTAATTCCTTGAAGGCCATTGTTGACAGAAAGAATGAATGTATCGATGGGTTAATGAATTCATGCAAAAACAAATTATTATTTTCACCGATATGTTACAGAGAGGCCTTTCAAGGAAATATTTGAAACATAGCCCAGTATCTTAATTCTCTTTATACTTTCCTTTTTGTCTCATTTATTCTTTCACATGAATCATTTCAGCTTTATCCTATTACAGGCCACCATCATCTCTTGTCAAAACATCTGAAATTCTTCCCTCTGCATCTATTATTGATTGCATCCAATTCATTCTGACAATGTGGATAGAGAGGTTATTTGAAAAATAAATCAGATTCTGCCAAATTCTCACCCCAACCCCACAGTACAACCTTCAATTAATCTCCATTGTTCTTAAAATGAAATTAAAAATATTCACCACTATTTAAAAAAGTATTTTAAATATTTGGAAATCAACCCATTAGTGAATAATAATGTAATATTTTTAAAGGGATAGAACAAAAAGAATAGAAAATGTCAATGAACACCAACAATATGTAGAGTGATTTTAAGCACCCACATATAGATGGTTATGGTTATGTGCTTTCAATTTAAACATAATTTATTTTAACTACCATGCAAACTCTGCCCTCTGCACATCTTGCCATTTTCATTCTTTGTCTTCTGCTAGCCACACTAATCTTCCCTTAACAGTTAGTCATTGCATCTCTTCTATCTCAAAGACTTTGGACATCATCCAAAAACTCCCCTTCCATATCCTTATCTGCCTGAATTATACTCTAACTCACAATCTAAACAAGACTTCAGGGAAAATTTCTCAACCCGAAGGTGAGTTTCATCCTTCCTTTTGTATATTATCTTAACACCATAACTGTTTGATTTGCTTTCGTAAAATAAGCTCTTTGTCCTGGTTCATTGTTTATTTGATAATATTATGTAATTAGTGTGACACCATTATTGGCATAGACTTTAGTCACCTAGGTTTAGTACCAAAAAAATTGACTTTACCTTAGAAATTTCAGGATATACACTGAGTGGCCAGATTATTATGATCTCTGAATGCATAATAATCTGGCCAGTCAATATATCTCTATCTCTATCTCTATCTCTATCTCTATCTCTATCTCTATCTCTATCTCTATCTCTATATCTATATCTATATCATCTATATCTAATCTATATCTATCTATCTATATTAGAGGCCCAGTGCATGAATTTGTGCATAGGTAGGGTCCTGCCAGCCTGGCCAGGGGGAGGGGACATGGGTGCTTGGCCGGCCTGCCTGCTGGTTGAGGGGACAATTTGCATATTAGCCTTTTATTATATAGGATATACACTCAGTGTATATATCTTTTGTCATGGTGTTTGCTTTACATGTGAGATAACACTATTTTGGAGCATTCAATAGCTGTGGATTAACTTCTTGCATTTTATCAAGATAGCCACTTCTAGCACAGACTGTCTTCTTTTCTTCTATTTGATAAGTCTACTTCTTATAATTTAAGAGAACTGAGTCTCTCTGTTCTCTTTAAGATCCTCTGGAAACTCAGAATTTCTTTTTGTTCCTTTAGGCATAATCTAAAGTGTATATACTTTAGTTAATGGATCCATCTATGAAAATAACTATCCAACCAAACAAACCATGGGTATTTATTACATATTAGGTGAAGTACTTAAATAGAAAAATCTCAGAAATGGTGATAAGAAAGAGAAGTTGATTTTCTCTTACCTAACAGTCCAAGGTGAGGATTTCAGGATGTCAGTGACTCGGCTCCAGGAGAGACCCAAGCTAATGGGAATTCTACTGTCTTAAACATAGTTAATGTCCTCATTGGCATACCCACTACTAGCACAGGGGGAAAGAAAATTCAGGACACAAAAAGTCATCTTAAGAAAATGAACTATTGAAATTCTATTGATAAAAGTTTTGTCACATGGGCAAACCTAGCTGAAATAGAGGCTTAGAATCAGAGCCCCAGATTGAGTCATAGTGTTCCACCTTCACCTCTGTCACTATGGAAGTAGGGGAAAGCAGATTTAGATAGACACTAATCATTATTTATTGTATCAACCTGAGAAAGGAGGCATGTGAAATGTACAGAAAATGAATATTGGATTCTGTTTATTATGATACTTAAATGTAGTTGGAGAGGACACAATAGTATAGAAATATCTATAATCCTGTGCAAACCTGTCAATGCTTTCTAGGAGTAATAAATGTTGTAGAAATACACAGAACAGAGAAAAGTTACAGATTGTGTGACTGAAAAGTATGAGGACATTGATGAGAGATAAGCCAAGTTTTGAATGAATGAGGCTTTAGCAGATAAAAGTGATTGTCAAAAATTTTCCCTAAGCTATCTGTTGTTTAACTATTCTCTTTCCTAAAAGCACATCCTATCTAATTAAAGAGTAATATGCAAATTGACCATCACTCCTCCACACAAGATGGCTGCCCCCATGTGGTCAAAGATGGCTGCCCCCACAAGATGGCCACCACAAGATGGCCAGCAGGGGAGGGCAGTTGGGGGGGACCAGGTCTGCAAGGGAGGGCAGTTGTGGGTGACCAGGCCTGCAGGGGAAAGAAGTTGGGGGAACCAGGCCTGCAGAGGAGGTAAGTTGGAGGGCACCAGGCCTGAAGGGGAGGGCAGTTAGTGGTGACCAGGCCTGCAGGGGAGGGCAGTTAGGGGTGACCGGGCCTGCAGGGGAGGGCAGTTAGGGGTGATCAGGCTGTCAGGGGAGTGGTTAGGGGATGATCAGGCTGGCAGGTAGAAGCAGTTAGGGGCAATCAGGAAGGCAGGCAGGTGAGCAGTTGGGAGCCATCAGTGCTGGATTGTGAGAGGGATGTCCAACTGCCTGTTTAGGCCCAATCTTACTGGGACTGGGCCTAATCGGACATCCCTCGAGGGGTCCCAGATTGGAGAGGGTGCAGGCTGGGCTGAGGGACACCTCCCCCACCCCCCCGTGCACACATTTTGTGCACTGGGCCTCTAGTTTAAAATATAGAAACATATTTTAAAATAGAAAACCACATACACAAGAACATCATATTTACAAAAGTTATTATTTGTAACCTAACTGCCCACTGTCCTATATTTTAAGTTTTGTGAGAAACACATTTTTTATGGCATTGAATTAATTTAAAAACACCCTTTTGGGGACTCTAAAATATTTTTATTAATATAGTGTGGAAGAATATAGGCTCATCCTTGGGATCTAATTTCATCTATGTGGAATTACTAGATCAATGGCTCTGAATAAGCTGGCATGTGAGTTGAGTCAAAAGCTGCTCATGGGCCCTGAGCCCACAGATATTAGTCAAAATCAGAAGGAGGTGAGAAGGCTGCAGGAGAAACCTGCTGTTCATTACGGCCAGGTCAGAGATGATGCCATTACCACATATTGCCTCCAAGGTGACACAGAAAATGTCTACTTTGTCATGCATTTGTTCAGGGTCAAACATAATTCAGTGCTTATAGTAGTTGATATTCACAGCCTTGTGTGCAAATATGTACATGGTTAGTTAATATATTTGGAAAAGAAAAACTAAGTGGGACCATTACACTGTCACAATGTTTTGTTTTTTTCTACTGCTTCAAGAAGCTAGATGTTTATTCTCCTACAGGATATTTTACAGTCATTCTTTGGACTTCCCACAGAAATTCTGACAACAGATATGATAAACAGATTGACTTCTACTTACTGGTATAATCTAAACAGGCCTAACCTTTCAGGGGTCTGAGATGTTACCGGGCTCAGCTTGGTTTCTGCCAATCTTTCTTGCCCATCTGCTGCCCCTCCAACCCAATCCCCCTCCCCCAACTGGTATGTCAAAGGCATCATGTTGTCAAAGTCTCACCAGTTTTAAAAATGACCACAGTAGGTAGGAGTATACCACCTGATTCCTGACTCAACAGAAGGTAAGAAGACACTGTTGTTATCCATTCAATGAGAAAAAGTGAACAATAGCATCTAGTCACAATTCATAAGCTTTCTTCAACCATTTTCATGTCCTAAATTACTTCTCAAAACAGCTCAAAGCTTTTGATAATGGTGTCAATTTTATTAGCATAATCCTAGTTTCTTCCTCATGACCCCTGGATTTTTCTTTTTTGATCTTTGTTTAGTCCTTACTAAGTTTATTTACTTGCAAATAAAATTATATTACTACTCAGTGTGTGATATAGTACAGTACCTGTGTGCCATATGCAGGTGTATTTATCATTCAGTCTTTAGTGAATAACAGTGTACTCTTATTAGCACACTTGAACATCTGTATTGTATTACATTAACTTATAAGTTAAGCAAATGAACTGTTGGTATTAGTTGGGTTACTAGACAAGGTTTGTGAGGAAGAAAAGAAAGAAAGGGAGAGAAGATAGGAATACAGTGTCTGAAACAAGTTTATTTCTCTATGGCATAGTAATCAAGTTTTATTCCAGAAGTCCAGGGCTGCCTTGCTTAACAAGTATTTTCTGTACATGGGGGAAATTCTCTGGTTCCCACAATTTTGGGGCAGCTGGTAGGAAAAGGGTAATCAGGAGCTCATGCAGCCAATTTTTTTTTTCCAGGGCATGACCTAAAAGTGACACACTTTAGTTCTCCTAATCTCATTTGCTAAAACTTGGTCACATGGCCATAACTTGCAGCAAAGTAGGCAGGGAAATGTTTATCAGTTGGATAGCCATATGCCTGGCTAAAACACTGTTATTATAAATTAAGTAGAGAATGGATATTAGACTATACCTAATAATCTTTCATGCATTTTGTTTTTGTGATGGAATTATCTAAAAGCCAAGGTTTTACTAAGGTCACTGGCATCATTTAGTTACAAATACAAAAAATAATTAAGTTTATCATGAATTAAATGCTTCTTGCCTGGCTGGTGTTGCTCAGTGGTTGAGCATTGACCTATGAACCAGGAAGTCACAGTTCCATTCCCAATCAGGGCACATGCCTGAGATGTGGGCTCAATCCCCAGTGTGGGGTGTGCAGGAGCCAGCCAGCCAGTCTCTGATTCTATCTCATCAATGATGTTTCTGTCTCTTTCTCCCTCTCCTTTCCTCTCTGAACTCCATAAAAAAATATTTAAAACATTAAAAAAATTTAAAAAAAGTAAATTCTTCTTGATTCACTGTATCTCTGAGCTGACATCTAAAATTTCTGGTGGAAATGCAAGTTGCTATAAGGTGTAACTCATAGACCAGTTCTGTAATGTTTTTCTCTCTCCTGATGAAGCAATGAGTCATCAACATTAACCTCTAAATTATCCATTGTTGTCTTATATGCCACATCTTAATATTTACTAGAAAAACATTTTTAAAAATCACCATTTACATTAAAAATTTCACCCACTTATCCTAATATTTGTATTTTAATTAAAATTATGATCTAATTTTACTTTAAAATCCCTGAGTTGGTATTTTACATGTACTCTTCTCTCCATCCTGAAGTGTTAACCTGCAGTAATCGGCACACATTTTTCTAAAGCTCCATTTTATCCAAGGATTATTTCTGATATAAGAAAGAATAAATACCCCTGGTCAGGTAGTTCAGTAGGTTGGAGAATCATCCCATCCTATCTAATAAAGAGTTAATATGCAAATTGACCATCACTCCAACACACAAGATGGCCACCCCCATGTGGTCAAAGATGGTCATCACAAGATGGCCTGCAGGGGAGGGCAGTTTTGGGTGATCAGGCCAACAGGGAAGGGCAGTTGGGAAGGACCAGGCCTGAAAGGGAGGGCAGTTGGAGCCAATCACGCCTACAGGGGAGGGCAGTTAGGGGTGACCAGGCCTGCAGGGGAAGGCAGTTGGGGGGAACCCAGCCTTGCAGGGGAGGGCAGTTAGGGGCAACCAGGCCTGCAGGGGAGAACAATTAGGAGCAATTGGGCCGGCAGGGGAGCAGTTAGGCATCGATCAGGCTGGCAGGGGGGTGGTTAGGGGGTGAACAGGCTGGCAGGCAGAAGCAGTTAGGGGCAATCAGGCAGGCAGGCAGGCAGGCAGGCGAGCAGTTGGGAGACAGCAGTCCTGGATTGTGAGAGGGATGTCCGACTGCCCGTTTAGGCCCAATCCCGGTGGGCAGTCGATCCCTCAAGGGGTCCCGGATTGGAGAAGGTGCAGGTTGGGCTGAGGGACACCCCCCCCACCCCCCTGCCCTCCCCCGTTCATGAATTTCATGCACTTGGCCTCTAGAACACTAAATAAAGGTTGAGGGTTCCATTCCTGGCCAGGGTGCAAACAGGCAGCAACTAATCAATGTTTCTCTCATTGATGTTTCCCTCTTTGTCTCTTTCTCCCTTCCTTTTTCTGGTGAGGATAAAAAAAAAAAAAAAAAAAAAAAAAGAATAAATAAGCTAGCCTTAATTGGCATTTGTTGAATATTGAAACTTTTTCTAGCATCATAAAAAGGCTCCATTTTTGTTTTCTTAATCCAGATATTTAATATAGAAAAAAATTTAAAGGATATTTAAAAACCTGTTTTTTTGTAATTAAGCAGAATATCAGAAAAACTTTTTATTATATCTCATCTTGTGGGAAAATAAAACAAAAAGTACCACACAACACAACTTCCTTTATAAAATATATGAAGTCCACTTTCTTTAAACTTAATGTGAAAATATATTACATAATTAAGGATAAACATTATCTTACAGGCAATAAATGCTTTCAGTTATTAATAAAAGAGGAACTCCTAAAAAGCAAACTCTGTGTCCTGCTCCCCCATATTTTGCCTTGTACTCCATAATAATACATTAAATATTTCTATCCCAAGCTGGGCCATTAAAATGGTTGGCCATAGGTTGAATGAAGATGAAATAAGGAAGGAGATCAGATTCAATAAAGAAAGTATAAAAGAGAAGGTCAACATTAAATGAAAGATTAGAAAGACTCAATTAGGTCAGATTAATTAATTTTTTTATCCTATTATTTTGCCTATATGTTCAAGCTGCTAAATTCTCTGTGAGATGGTCTTTGGTTTAGATCAGTGGTTCCCAACCTTCTTTTGGCCATGCCCCATCTAAGCATCTCTAAAATCTTGATACCCCCTCCCCCCCAGATATATAATTGTTATTATTCAAAAAGTGAACTCCTATTCACATGGAGGGAGCCTAAAAAGCCATTAACTTGGCTTAAATAAACTTCCAAAGAACATGGCATCCATGAAAAAATAAAAATAATAAAATAAAAGGACAGTTGAAGTACTGAGGAAGAAATCACTAAGAAATTGTTAAAAAATAATAATATGAAGTGATATGAAAATAGCAAATAAAGTTTCAAAACATATAATAGAGAACTGAAATGCATCATTGTGTCACAATATGTATTTATATACTATATATGAGGCCCCTAGAACCATAAGAAATGCAAAAAATTCAGTGTTAATAACTCATTCTCAAATTGCCCCCCTTAAAAATCAAATCGCCCCCCTGTGGAGCATGTGCCCCACGTTGGGAATCACTGGTTTATATTAAGAAGTGAAGATAGGGCAAAGGCATTTCTTCCCTAAATGTACAATATCTCATATTAGGATATGGTGGTCACTTGTACATCCTGAAACTTCCTCATGGTAGAAAATTTCCCTCTGTCTATAGAAAGAAGTTACTAAATTCGGGGGTAAAATAGTTTGATCTACTTGGCCTCTGAGTACCGTGTCAGTAGAACACATTAACTTTTCCCAGTGCACTCAATTGCCCTGTCCTTCACAACTGCATCACTATGCTGAAAAATGTGATTTTCATAGAAATGTTCAATTTTGCAGCTTAGAGACTTTGTGAAGGGGAAAAATATCATTTTTGCACTTAAACTGCTCCTCAAATTGCTCACTTTAGAAAGTTAAAATTGGCCCTGAAAATAATGACACTGGACCAACACATGTTGAGATATTTTTAACCCTTTCATTTTTAGTTAGCTCTGTTGTCCTTGGTTTGTCTACTTCGGGTCAAACATCCAAACCAGAATGAAATAAGGCCCTTCAACTTTCTAGTTTTCCCAACCTTCTCCCCAAACAGTTCCACGTACCTGGACATTAAGGAATGCTTAGATTTCAGTTTTTAGTTTTTATTTGACTACTGCAGAAGAATAAAACTTTTGCAACTAAATTCTACACATTACAACTACACAGGACCATGCAAATTGTCCCATGAAAAGAGAGGCTGCTTTTTGCTCACTATCCTTCCTTAAACCCCACCTTGCTCCCCATATCTCTTCCCCCACATACATCATGAGTCCTGTCTTCATTTCCATTCTCTGTCCTCTGGTTTACAAGCCCTCTATCGAAAAGTTTGCCTTCCTGTAGTTTAAAAACTAGGGTAAGGAAGTAAGATTTTAGTCATATATATTAAAAAGTGAATTTGCAAGAGTCTTCACATTAGAAGATAAAGTTATATGTTTATCTTTTTTTAATCATTGAGTGGTTTTTGAAGTTCTCTTTGACAACTGATCTATCATAGTTTCTCTATGAATATTCTAATACTGTGCCTATTTAATCTTCTGAAGTAAACAAAAGTTGTTTACATCTCATTCAGGATCTGACAAAATTTGGGGACTAACTGTTGATTTGCCTTTGAAAAGCAACTATCCAAAGCAATTAAAATACCCCTAAGAATCATGATGAATTCTTTCTTTTCTTAACTCTCTGACTCTTTCTTTCTATCATGATCAATTTAGCAAATATTTATTTAATAGTCACTATAACTAAACACATTGTTTGGCACTGTTTGGTAGAAAAAAGTTTTAAAATCTATTAGCAGATGAGATATGCCATCTCTTGTTATCCTATGGTGAAAAAAATCCAGCAATTTTCATCATCCCTGTCACTATTTCCATCAATAAACATTGATTAAACATTGATCATTTGCACTACACTGTACTTTTTTTTGGGAGTTTTGTGTGTTTTTTCAAATAGGGATGAAAATTAATACTATAAATAGTTCCTGTATTTAAGTAGTTTGAATTTTAATGGGAGAGAAAAGTTGCTAATTATATAATTCAGGAACAATAAACAAGTGAACATATGATCATTCATTTAGTTGAGATTCCCAAACCTCACATCATTTCTGCCAGGAATCTTTGATGTCAGCTCAGAGAGGTAGTGAATCAAGAAGCATTTAAATCTTTTGTAAAAAATATGTCCTTATTGATTTCAGAGAGGAAAGTAGAGGGAGAGATAGAATCATCAATGATGAGAGGGAATCATCCATTGGCTGGCTGCCTCCTGCATGCCCCACACTGGGGACTGAGCCCACAACCCTGTTGTATGCCCTGACAGGGAATCAAACTGTGACATTCTGGTTCATAGGTCGAAGCTCAACCACTAGCAACATCAGCCGGCAAGAAGCATTTACTTCTTAGTAAACTGAACTTTGGTGCATTTTGCAGAGTTTATCACATATAAACTTCTCAACCACTTGTGATCCTCTGAACTTGATATTTTATCACCAACTTGTATATGAAAACCCATAAATCAACAACAAATTCAAGTGGGGAGTCAGTTTATAATAAGTAAATGGTAGAACCCAGATCCAACTCATGACAGTATGATTCTGAAGATTAGCCATTGTTCATTCTACCTCAACTCATGGAAATCTTTATTCTGTTTTATGTCAGAAGGAAGGTTTAGAAACCTGGGTAAAATGTAAAAAGATGAAGATTTTATTAAAACGTACTTAAACATGAAACTAACAATTAAATGTGTTGTTGCCTCAGAAGTACTTAACTCTGCCATACTAAACGTGTTCAGAGGGGAGATTGGTGACAATCAGCCGGCAGTATTGCACAAAGGACTCCTCTTCTGAAGTTGGATTAGATGTCAGCTGAAAACCATTCTAAATCCCCAATTCTATTCCCCTAGGGCCCCAAATGCTTTGTAGTGTGGTGCAGCATGTAATGAAATAAGAGAAGTGGCAACCAACAGATATTTATTACATTTCAATGATGTTCAAGTCACCAGGATTCTCATCTCACACCATGAAGATGGCTGTTTTTTCCTGCTTATGCCCTGATCTCTGAGATGTGAATCAGACTTAGTATCAGGAAGAAAGTAACCATGAGAAAGAGCTTTCAGAAAAAGGACCAGAAAAAAAAAAAAAAGCCAAATGTTAACTTCTCATGTTTTGCTCAAGTCTGGCTCTTCCTTCAGCATCTTCTTAACATTCTAGGTTGACCTCTCCCCCTCCCCTGGGTGTCAGAATGTGTGGAAAGAGGCCCCACTGATGAAACACTTTACCAGAAGCTCTCTATTTTAACAGTTAAGGCCACAGAAGCAATTTGTACTTTACTTAGAAGTTTATTGCATTTTGATAATTGCTTTTCCCCTTGAACTGTAGAGTTTTAAAATGTAATTTTTGACCGACTATAAAAAGGAAGAAAAAATCCATATAAGTTTAAGTGCATTTTCAAAGGTTTTAAAGTTTTTACTAATATAAAGAAGCCCAAACTTATCTTGTTCAGTTGTTTCAAGTTAGCATCATAATCTTTTTTTTTAATCCTCTGACATGTAAGCACCTAGAGGGAGAAAGAAAATGACAGATCTCTTCTTATAGAGCATTGTTCTGTCTAGGAACAAGATTTCTGAAAAATACAATGAGGGGAAAGGAATATCAGATAGCTTGTTAGTGAGCATGGCAGGGCTCCATTTGTATACTGGTGGACAAGGAGTCTCAAGTGCTCAAATTCATAGAGCTCAGTAGTTAGTCAATCAGTGTCAATGAAATAAACTGAGGGGATATTTTTGTATATGGACATCCATGTGGCCTATTAGTCAATGCTCTATGCTGGTTTATAAACATTATGATGATAATAACTTATACAGACCAACCTCTCTTTTTTTATAGTTTTCCTTTCTCTTTTTAAAATATATTTTTATTGATTTCGGAGAAGAAGGGAGAGGAAGAGAGAGATAGAAACATCAAAGATGAGAGAGAATCATTGATTGGCTGCCTCCTGCACTGGGGATCAAGCCCACAACCCAGGCATGTGCCCTTGACTGGAATCGAACCTGGGACCCTTCAGTCCACAGGCTGATGCTCTCTAATCCACTGAGCCAAACCGGTAGGGCTAGTTTTTCTTTTTTTTTAAATCCTCACTTACGGATATTTTTCCATTGATTTTCAAATTAAGTGGGAGGGAAGGGGGAGAGACAGAAAGAAAGAAACATGAATGTGAGAGAGACACATCATTTGGTTGCCTCCCGCATGCTACCTGACCAGGGCCAGGGATTGAGCCTGCAACCAAGGCATGTACCCTGATGGGAATTGAACCCAGGACCCTTCAGTCTGCAGGCTGACCATCCAATGAGCCAAACTGGCTAGGGCTAGACCAACCTCTTTTAGATTACAAACTACTTTCAAAAATATTCCTATATAAACTCTACATTTAGGGAATATTTGCTTTATATAGATCCAGATAGATAACCAGGATCAGAGTAGTTTAAAACATTATGTTAAATTCTAAGTTGTTTCCTAGGCTTGCTATTGAATTTTTCCACTTCTCTCTAGCTGTGTTTGTATAGACTTAGATTTAATTAAATCAGCTAGTTGTTTGGCTTCAACACAGCAACTCTTCACAAGTATTGGTTAGCAAACCATGTGAAAAATCAAAAGAGTAATCATCTACTCGGTAATAATGTAGATTCAGTCAGTTATGTTCACACTTTATTTATTTGATTATCATAACAGACTTTTATAGTACTATAACTTCTATTTTCTGGAAGAGATCACCAAGTTAACACAAAGATTCGTGACTTGCCAAAACCCAACAGGAAGATAATAATAAAGCCAGAAAAGAAAATTGTATTTTTCATTGAAGATTTAAATTACAAGCACCCATCCTAACACCAGTGAGGCATGTTATCTTCTACCAGAGTTTACTTCTCTTCTCCATCAAAAAACATAAAATATTGTGAATTTATAGAGGGAAGTGCAAACACAGTGGGATATGAGAGACTTTTCCACAAGTGACTTATACTCAAGTGAAATAGAAATTACTTCAGTTAGGGGGCTGCTCCTAGAACACTCTCATTTTGGAAATATGTTTCCTTTACTAGTGCAACCAACCCCCAATTTATTATCCCTTTTATGCAATAAATTGATGTATGATGGATCCATAAATGGGTGATAAAGGGAAATTAGGTTAATAATAATAACTCATTTGCTTAATGCTCTATATTTTTCTAAACATTTTCAATTATAAAGGGTGTTTGATGAAACAGCCGCCTAGTGATGTTGACAAGATTGAGATTTGTAGTGTTTGGCAACAGCACTTGTTAAATGTCACAATTATTTTCTGGAACTGTAAGCCTTGTGAATGACATATACCCTATATACATCAAAGTCCTAAAAGGGTAATGATAACTTAGTTCAAACAACAACAAATGAACTCTTTAATTGAATTATGGTACTTGTACACATATGCAGAGTGTGCTGTCTTCAATTTAAAGATGAGGAGACAAAGACAGAAAAATAGACCTGGTTTGTGTGGTACCAGCAATAGGTTGCTCAGAGCTTTGAAGCTAAGATAACAAGGGGCAACCACACTTACTGTCATTGTGTCCTCTACTGTGTCTGTCAGAGGCGGACTTTTTGCTAGATGAGTCCAATAATTGTGACATTTCCAATCATTTCTGATGAGAAACCATATTACAGCAGTAAGTATAAAATGCATTCTTTTTCCACGAGTTTTATAGAAGCTTCTTCCCTCCTTGCATCAAAGGTTGTTCAATATTGTATGGGGAAGCACTTTGAACTCCTAGGAAGATAAGTGCTATTTAATTGCAAAGTGTTATTAGTCCTCTGACTGCCATTATGTGCACCAGCACAATTTTACAGTTAATGTATCTCAATATTACTGCTGTTGACAACCTTCACTTTTTAAAAAAAACTGGCCCAATGACAGAATTGGAAGTCTGAAGGGACTGGTTATTGGAAATTTGATCCAGCCTCTTGCTTCTAGGTCTTTAATATCCAATGTGTTACTCTATTACCCCATGTTGAATAGTGTTTTAGAGCATCAATACTGTCCTGACACATAACTCACAATCCTGTGACATTATGCATCAGGTCTACTTGATGGGTAAAGATCAATTTGCAAAGAAATGTAGTTCTTATACAGACTTAATGATTTTAACATTTCTACCTGATAAATAATTTATTTCACTAATTGTATCCCATTTTTCTTTTCTTTATAAAAGAGACTCTTTAAAGTGTTTAATCTGTACTAGCTAAAATATAATCTCAGATGGTATTCTCACCTTATTTCTGCCCACAAATAATTCCAAATGCATATCTCCTACTAAGACACAGATATTCATTTTTGGTTTCTTATCTCTTGATGAGAAAAGCAATGTCATATATGAAATACATCAATACTCTTTCCAAACTCAGTTCTTTTCATACTACACGTTTTATTATTTCTACTACTTACTTACCTCTCATCCCTTCTTGTTGGCAATTATGCCCTAGATTGTCAAATTTTCTATTCGCCACCACACAACTTATGTTGGCTACTTAAATGGTTGACAGAATGGAGTTTGTGTTCTTGGGGTGAGGGAGGTAGAATTTTTGTGCAGAAAGGAAATATTAATAGAACTTGATGTCAAATGAGCTAAAGAGCTAAATAACTATTTCAGCTTTCAGAATAAAGTTACATATGAGAATCACCTCTTATTCTTTATATTGCTATTTTTCTCTCTGTAAAAATGTGTGAAAAATTAGAAATATAATAAATTCTGGCAAATGAAAACATGGTATGTGGGGGGAAATAAGCTTTGCAGTTTAAAAGAGTTATCGTATGTGATTTTCTTATTGGAATTTTATCCTAAAGTTCTCTTATTTAATTATTGGTGTCTATTTAATATAGTCAAATACAATGTACGTTCAACAGTCAGTTACTGAGTATATGTATAAATCACAATTCTTTCTATATATGCTTTCTATCAAGAAACTTAAAATATAACTGGGTAAATAAAGCCTACATACCTACATACATGAAAAGAAATAAAAAGGCAAAGGATATGGGTTAATAGATTCTGTAGCTCAAAGCACTCTGATAAAGCATATAGCATTATACAATTTAAATCCGTGTTATTCTCATGACATAATAAATTATGCAGTAAAAGCAAGCTATGCTTTAGGGAATCAGAAAGGAGACACTAAAGTGATTTAGAAGAGGGTAGAATGGCTTGAAGGATAAAAGAGTGTTTTGATTTCAACTTCAAAGGCTATGGTGGACTTGGATGATCAGAAGTAGGAAGTTGATCTTCATCTTAGGTTTGATTTCCCGAGAAGTGAACCCTGGACAGGATTAAGGTGCACAGAGTTCATTTGCATTATGCCAGAGTGGGAAATAATGCAGGGGAGAGAAGGTAGTAAGGCCAGGAAGGGTCTAGAACTTAATTCTACCAGGAAACTTAAGGAAAGATGCTTCAGAATTATTCCATCCATGAGTCAAGGGAGCTAGGTCATTGGTTGAAGATTGCAGGGAAGGGTGTTAATTTTTGGGCCAGACATACAGGGGCTTTCCAGAGTTCCAGAGAAACACCCTCAGACACAGAGATTTCTTGCATAAAACATTAAAAAAACACACACACACACCTCATAATAATGATGAATTTGACAATTGAAATGAAAATTCTCTAATTAAGAATGCCACTGATAATGAGGAAACAGAAATTTAGGATAACGAATCCAGAGTCATGAGCTGGTCATGAGAATGCCTAGTCCAGTGGTCGGCAAACTGTGGCTCGCGAGCCACATGCGGCTCTTTGGCCCCTTGAGTTTTTAGCAAAGGCCAGCTTAGGAGTACCCTAATTAAGTTAATAACAATGTACCTACCTATATAGTTTAAGTTTAAAAAATTTGGCTCTCAAAAGAAATTTCAATCGTTGTGCTGTTGATATTTGGCTCTGTTGACTAATGAGTTTGCCGACCACTAGCCTAGTCAAATAAATCACTCCATAGTTCTTTCTCACTGACCAGGAAATGGAAGAAGGGGGAGGTTGCACTGATATTTACGATATTGGTCAAGAATGCCATATCCTATATAATAAAAGGATAATATGCAAATCAACCAAATGGTGGAACAACTGGTTGCTATGATGTGCACTGACCACCAGGAGGCAGACACTCAACGCAGGAGCTGCCCCTAGCCTGCAGGCCCCAATTGCCAATTGGGGCCTGCAGGCCAACCTCTCAGTACCTTCCCCCAGCAGGCAGGCTCCAATCAGCAGATCAGGAAGGGGGAACCAGGGGTGGGTGGCGGCAGACGCCAACAGTACCAGGCCAAGGCCTCCACCCTGCTGCTTGTCCCACACACAGACAGTGACCCACGGTGGGTGGGGCTGGTGAGTAGGCAGGAACAGCCAACCTCTTGTCCCTCCCCCCAGCAATCTCTGATCGCAGGATGGAGAACAGGGAACCTGGGGTGGGTGGCAGCAGGGGGAGGGGAGGCAGCTGCCTTCAGCTGGGGAAGATGGCCCTGATCGCAGGCCAGGCCTAGGGACCATACCCTTGCATGAATTTTGTGCGCCGGGCCTCTAGTTTAATATAAAATCATGTTTAGCAGCATGAGCTTTGACCTCAAACAGTCCAGAGATGAAGTTTTAGTTCTACTACTTACTAACTGTGAAAGCTTAAAAAATTTACTTCAATTTCCCAACTGAAAGTGGAACATGTTCACCACATACTATAATATCTAAATATTTAATATTCTCAGTATCTATAATATTATGCAGCTCAAGACTAAGATAATATAGTGTCTGACATATATCGTAGTGTATAAATTGTAATTCTCTCCACATGTCTTCCATCATTCCCTTTCTCTATTTTTCCCTCCTTCCTTATTTCAATCTGTAGACCTCTGTGCCAAGAGATGGAATACAGTGGGGGATCACTTTCACAAGCAATTTAAGTCTAAAATTTTGAACAGACATTTAATACTACTGCTACTACTAATAAATAGGTAATGATAACAAAACCTATTCAATAAGGTCTACCTTGACAAAGGTAATATTAAATAGATGTAGGAAGTATGAACCCTACAGATTAAAACAAAGTTCAAATAACTTCCCAAGCCCATAATTATGCTGATGACAGAAAACCTAATCTTGCCAGTTCAAGGTAAGCTCAGTTATTTCTGTTTAATTGCAATCTGTTTGAGATAACATCTATAGATTATGGAGAGTTTCCTTCATTCCCTTTCTCATTCACTTCGCTCTTGGAATGAGGTAAATTCCAAGGGCACTAAGTTACATGTGAGTTATCATTGTAGTATAATCTTTTGCAAGTTGCCTGCTTCTGTAATGTATTAAAAAACAACGGCAGTAACAATGAACACATTAAAAGTATACAATAATTAAATTATTTCATTTATAATTAAAATTGCAATATTAACTTATGTTTACTGAACATCTATTATGTTTCAATTGTTATTAAAATGATTTATATGTATCCTTTTCATTTTCACTTCAGTGCATTGAGGGAGATACTGTAATTACGCATTTTATTGATGAAGAATCCCACTGGTCATCAACCTCTATTTTGATTGCTTCCATGTGGAATGTCTATATCTCTCTCAGGTTCTCTGGCTCACATTTGTCTTTCTCTGTCTTTTCACCCTTGTCCTAAGGACTTTCCATATCTGTTGACCTGCTGTCAGATACTTTCGTATCCTCTGAAAGCATAGGGAATTTTGGATGGTATCCCACATCACACTGACCTGCATGAGACTGTTGAAGGCAATTCCTAGTCATCGTGCTATGTAATTGTTTCTCTCCCTGCAGGCACCATGCCAGCATCAGGATGTATGACTTTTCTTACTGACAATTTCTAATTTCAGCAAAGAGCTTCATACCTGTTTATTCCCACAGTGATGACTCGAACATTTGGAATCTATATAAGTGAGGGATTAGTAACTGGGAGATGGACATTGCCTACATAGAAAGACCCTCCTCCTCTCTGTCTACCCCTGATAACATGGCTGTTCTGTTGGAACATAAATCTCTGTAGATCTCTAGATCAGGACCCTTCCTCCTGAATTTCTAAAAGCACATGAACGTCCACTGGAGGGCTCTGCATTGTCTTTTCTCAAAGTGATTCTACTTCCTGAAGGAGAACTAAAAGGCAGAGAGCCAGTCACCAAAGAATGATTTTGAATTGGCAATACAGTGGAGAAAAAATAATTCATGGGATTAAAAATTCAGTGGAAATGTGAATTGGGAATGGGTTTTATAAAGGAGAGACTGTCAGTTACAGTAAGAAGCTAATAAGCTGATTCCCATCCACTGGGACAAAGGAGAAGGAAAGTAGAATGAATCACCATTTTCTACTGTAACAATGACAGCTGGAAGACTGTTATGACTCTTCTGATGATAATAATTTCCATTTCGATAGGCTCCTTTGCCAAGACGTCTAAAGTATTTCACAAGTGATTTTTGCCATCCATCGTCATGTCTCAAAGAGGAGAGATACAAATACTCGCATCCTCATTTCATAAGAAGCCAAGGTGTCTGAAAGTTTCTGAATACACTGTTCTTTTTCCAAAGAAATTTTTAATAAGTTAGGCTATGGAAACTGAAGCATTCAGTCATATCTGTGAAGAGAAAGAAAGGAAGACAGAAATAAAATATTTAGATACAACATTCTCTCCAGGTTCTTATTATCTTCTCATAACCCATCTTTTGAAAAGGAGAGAATTAAATGATAAAATAATAATATATGTGGTCTTTGATTAATAACAATTTAAGTCCTATAGTATTTAGGCTTTGCATACTTTTCTGATTCAGATGTTGTTATTTTCTCCCTCATTTTACTATATTTATCTTCTCTTTTTTATGCCAGTATCCAGGATGGGATGAGCATGCTTTAGATGCTCTGTAGATTTGTATTTACTTGGTGAGTATACAGAATCTCAGGTGTGAAATAAAGGTTTGCAAACTCATTCAGTACAAGAAAGGAACGGAAGAAAATACCCATTAGAAGGAGGGAGATATACTATAAATGGTGATGATTTCCCTGATTCTTCAGCTTTTCTTCTAATTTAATTCATACTTGCACTATGATCTTCTCTTTCTATTCCACTTTTTGACTCAAAAAAAAAGGAGGATTTCTGGTAATTATATATGGCAGGCAGAATAATAGCTACCCAAAGATGTCTACATCCTAACTTCCAAAACCTCTGAACATGTTATGTTATGTGAAAATGGATAATTAAGGTTGCAAATGAAATTAGGGTTACTAATCAGACTACCTTAAATAGAGAGACTATCCTGGATTATTTGGACATGCCCATTGTAATTTAAAACATTCTTTAAATATAGAAGAATAAGTCGGAAGAGTCAGTGTGAGAATAATGTGATGTGAAAAAGACTTGACTGCCATTGCTAACTTTGGCTTCTCATGAACCAAGGAACACAGGCAACCTGGAAAAGGCAAGAAAACATATTCCTCCCTAGAACCTCAGACAGAAATACAGCCCTGTCCACACCTTAATTGTAACACTATGAGACCCACTTCAGACTAAATTTGTGTTGTTTTAAGCAACTAAATTGTGGCATTATGCTTACAGCAGCAATCAGAAATGAACCTGGTATATAAAACATGTTTAATGAATAAATGGATGAATCAAGTTGAATAAGTAAAATTCTATCACTTATATTCCAAAATCTGAAAATGAGGCAGGAGTACTAGAGTTTATGGACTGGTTTCAAAAGATATATTTTAAAATCATGGCTCTAGCAGTGCTCATATAAATACCTATATATAATTTTAATCCTAGTTTCATTCATTCACTTATATCTGTGAAGAAAAGTGTGTATTGTGAAACAAATACATTGCTATTGGACATGAAATTTGCCCCCAAAATGTGTAATTACTCCAATTATACAATAATAGTTATGCTAACACAGTGCTTACTCTGTGCAGTATTCTAAGCAATTTACATGTATCATCTAGCTTAGTCCTTGCAACAATTTGATAAGGAAGCTACTATACTATTCATTATCTCCATTTTATTGATGAATAGTATAAATAGACACAGAGAGGTAAAGTTCAATATCAGTAGTAGAGTTAGGACTTGAACTCTTAGTCATTATAGTGCACTTGATCTCAAAAACAACTCCCCCACTTCTTGATGTCCAATCTGTATTTATCTATTTGGTTTGTTTGATTGGTGCATGTGAAGATCAGGGCTAAAGATATGCTGGAGTGAGGAAATTGTATAAGAATCAAGGCCAAGTAAAGGTCTGAGACATGCTTTGCCTTGGATTTTGTTCAAGGAACATGAAAAACAATAGTGAAAAAATGAAACTGGAAGGATATTTGGGGCCAGTTTTGAAGGTGTCTGGAATCTAGTGTAAGAGCTTACATTATATTCAACCATCAGTAGAAAGTATTTGTTTCTAATTATCATTGTGGGAAGAGAAAAATGGCGGTGGAATAGACAGACGTGTTCCGAGCCTTGTCCCACAGCAGAAAGAAAGAACAGCTGAGGGTCACACAAGGAGTGTTTGTTGGCAAGTTAAGGGACAGCTAAACTCCAGGAGAAGATGGGGGACTGCTAGACGGGATTCCCTTGACCGGGCAGCTCCCACTGCATCTGGGTCCCCCGGAGCTACGAGCTCAGACATGGAGACCATGCCATCTTGATAAGGAAAGTGGAGCTTATCAGAATCCTGAAAATCCACAACTGCAGCAACCACCAAACAGCTGTGAGCCCCAGAATACTGCTCCCCAATTGGCGCAAACTCGCGGATTCAAAGGAGCTCTTCATTCAAACACAGAAATGTCAATATTTTGACTGGGATCAGTCAACGCAGGAGAGAGAGAACTACATAACCAGATATCTGGAGGAGAAAGAACATGGGGAGATGAAGAAACAGCCCGCATATGAAAGAAAAGCAGGCATCACCAGAAAGGAAGTAAACAAAATAGAGGCAAGCAACCTGCCAGAGAAAGAATTCAGAGAAATGGTCATAAGGTGGCTGAAAAGAATGGAAAACAAATTCAACAATATGAGTAAGAACCAAGAGTAAATGAAGAAGAACCAAGAAGAAATGAAAAATGACATTGCTGCTGTAAAGAACTCAATAGAAAGCATCAAGAGTAGACTAGAAGAAGCAGAGGACTGCATCAGTGAGCTAGAAGACAAGATGGAAAAAAATACCCAAGTAGAGCAGCTTCTAGAAAAAAAAAAAAATTAAAAAGCAGGAAGAGAGCCTAAGGGAACTTTGGGACAACACAAAACAAAACAACATCCACATAATAGGGGTTCCAGAAGGAGAAGAAACTGAGCAAGGAATAGAAAACCTGTTTGAAGAAATAATGACAGAACACTTCCCTGATATAGGAAGAAAAAACTCACACAAATCCAAGAAGCTCACAGAGTCCCAAGCAAAATGAACCCAAAAAGACTGATGCCAAGGCACATTATAATTAAATTGGCAAACATCAACAACAAAATAAGAATCTTAAAAGCAGCCACAGAGAGACAGAAAGTTACCTACAAAGGAACCCCCATCAGACTAGCAACTAATTTCTCAACAAAAACTCATCAGGCCAGAGGGAATGGAATGAAATATACCAAGTCATGCAAAGGAAAGGTCTGAATCCAAGAATACTGCACCCAGCAAGGCTATCAATCAAAATTGAAGGTGAAATCAGGAGCTTTGGCTACCACCAAACCAGCAATACAAGAAATGCTAAAGGGTCTGCTGTAAAAAAAAAAAAAGAAAGAAAGAAATAGGAAGTAAAGAAGGAACACAAGGATAAAGAATAAAAATGGCAACCAATAAGTACCTATCAATAATAACTTTAAATGTAAATTGATTAAATGCCCCAATCAAAAGACATAGGGTAACTGACTGGATAAGAAAACATGACCCATATATCTGCTGTCTACAAGAAACCCACCTCAGAAAAAAAGACACACAGAGACTGAGGGTGAAGGGATGGAAAAAGGTTTTCCAGGAGAATGGAAATGAAAAAACACCTGGGGTAGCAATACTTATATCTAACAAATTAGATCTCAAAGTGAAGGACATAACAAGAGATAAGGAAGGCCATTTCATAATACTAAAGGGAGCAATCCAACAAGAAGAAATAACTCTGGTAAACATATATGCACCCAATACAGGAGCACCCAAATACATAAAAAACAAAAAAACAAAAACAAAACAAAACTCATGGAGGATATCAAGGGAGATATTAACAGCAATACAATCATAGTAGGAGACTTTAATACCCCACTATCATCATTGGACAAATCCTCTAAACAAAAAAAATCAACAAAGAAACATCAATCCTAAATGCCTCACTAGACCAGATGGAATTAATTGACATATTCAGAACATTTCACCCAAAGCCACAGAATATACATTCTTCTCAAGTGCACATGGCTCATTTTCAAAGACAGACCATATGTTGGGGCATAGGCAAAGTCTCTTCAAAGGCAAGAAGATAGAAATCATATCAAGCATCTGCTCAGACCACAGTGGCATAAAACTGGAAATCAACTACAATAAAAACAATCCAAAGAAATCAAACACATGGAGACTAAACAGCATGCTATTAAACAATGAATGGGTTACCAGAGAAATCAAAGAAGAAATAAAAAACATCATGGCAACAAATGACAATGGAAACACAACAATCCAAAATCTATGGGACACAGCGAAAGCAGTCTTGAGAGGGAAGTTCATAGCTCTACAAGCATACTGCAAAAAATAAGAAACAATGGTAATAAATTACCTAACCCTACAACTCAAAGAGTTAGAAAAAGAACAACAAGAAAAGCCCAGCATAAGCAGAAGGAAGGAAATAATAAAGATCAGAGCGGAGATAAACGACATTGAGACCAAAGAAATAATACAAAAGATCAACAAAACCGAGAGCTGGTTCTTTGAAAGGATAAACAAGATTGGTGAGCCAGGCTCACCAAGAAGCAAAGAGAGAGGACCCAAATAAACAAAATCAGAAATGAAAGAGGTGAAATAACAACAGATCCTGCCGAAATACAAAGGATTGTTAAAAAATACTACAAACGACTCTATTCCAACAAACTGAACAACCTGGAGGAAATGGACATATTCCTAGAAAAATATAAACTTCCAAAACTCAATCAGGAAGAATCTAAACAGCTCAATATGCCAGTAACTATGGAAGAAATTAAAGCAGTCATCAAAAAGCTTCCAGCAAACAAAAGCCCAGGGCCAGACAGCTTCACAGGAGAGTTTTACCAAACATTCAAGGAAGAACTAAAACCTATCCTCCTCAGACTATTCCAAAAAATTCAAGAGGAAGGAACACTTCCAAGCTCCTTTTATGAAGCCAGCATCACCCTAATATCAAAACCATATAAAGACAACACAATGAAAGAGAATTACAGGCCAATATCCCTCATGAACGTAGATGCCAAAATCCTCAACAAAATTCTAGCAAATCGGATCCAGCAGTACATCAGAAAGATCATACATTATGACCAAGTAGGATTTATCCCAGGAATGCAAGGATGGTACAATATCTGCAAATCAATAAATGTGATACATCACATAAACAAATTGAAAGATAAAAACCACATAGTCATGTCAATTGATGCAGAAAAAGCATTTGACAAAACCCAACACCCTTTCTTGATAAAAACGTTCAACAAGGTGGGTATAGAAGGATCATACCTCAACATAATAAAAGCTATATATGATTAACCCACAGCTAATATCACACTCAATGGGCAAAAACTAAAACCATTTCCCCTAAGAACAGGAACAAGACAGGGATGCCCACTCTCACCACTCCTGTTCAACATAGTACTGGAAGTATTAGCCATTGCAATTAGACAAGAAGAAGAAATAAAAGGCATCTAAATTGAAAAAGAAGAAGTAAAGCTCTCCTTATTTGCAGATGACATGATATTGTACATAAAAAACTCAAAAGACTCCATCAAAAAACTAACAGACTTAATAAATGAATTCAGCAATGTAGCAGGATACAAAATTAATGCCAGGAAATCTATGGCATTCCTATACACCAATAATGAACTTACAGAAAGAGAGACTAAAAAAGCAATCCCATTTACCATCGCACCAAAAAAAAAAATTAAGATACCTAGGAATAAACTTAACTAAAGAGGTAAAGGCCTATACACGGAAAACTACAGGGCACTGAAAAAAGAGATAGAGAAAGATGTAAACAGATGGAAGAACATACCGTGTTCATGGATTGGTAGAATCAACATCATTAAAATGTCCATACTACCCAAAGCAATCTATAGATTCAATGCACTCCCCATGAAAATACCAATGGCATATTTCACAGACCTCGAAAGAACTCTTCAAAAATTCATCTGGAATAAAAAAAGACCCCAAATAGCCACAGCAATCCTGAGAAAGAAGAATAAAGTAGGAGGGATCTCAATACCAGATCTCAAGCTGTATTACAAAGCCACTGTTCTCAAAACAGTGGTACTGGCACAAGAACAGACTTATAGATCAATGGAATAGAATAGAGCGTCCAGATATTGACTCAAACCACTATGCTCAATTAATATTTGACAAAGGAGGCATGAACATACAGTGGAGTCAAGACAGTCTCTTCAATAAATTGTGTTGGGAAAATTGGACAGATACATGCAAAAAAAATGAAACTAGATCACCAACTTACACCATACACAAAAATAAACTCAAAATGGATACAGGACTTAAACATAAGATGGGAAACCATAAAAATACTAGAGGAATCCACAGGCAGCAAAATCTCAGACATATGTCAAAAGAACTTCTTCACTGATACTACCCCTAGGGCAATGGAAGCTAAAGAGAAAATAAACAAATGGGACTACATCAAAATAAAAACTTTTTCACAGCAAAAGAAACCATCAACAAAACAACAAGAAACCCCATTGTATGGGAGAACATATTTGCAAATATTATCACTGATAAAGGTTTAATTTCCAACATCTATAGGCAGCTTATACAACTTAATAAAAGGAAGATAAATGATCCAATAAAAAAATGGGCAACGGACCTAAGTAGAATCCTTTCAAAAGAAGACAGAAGGAAGGCCAAGAGACACATGAAAACATGCTCAAAGTCACTTATTATCCAAGAGATGCAAATCAAAATGACAATGCAGTACCATCTCACACCTGTCAGAATGGCTATCATCAACAAACGACAAGTGCTGGTGAGGATGTGGAGTAAAAGGAACCCTCGTGCACTGCTGGTGGGAATGCAGACTGGTGCAGCCACTGTGGAGAACAGTATGGAGTTTCCTCAAAAAACTGAAAATGGAAATCCCATTTGACCCAGTAATCCCACTCCTAGGAATATATCCTAAGAAACTAGAAACACCAATCAGAAAGGATATATGCACCCCTATGTTCATAGCAGCACAATTTACAGTAGCTAAGATTTTGGAAACAGCCTAGGTGCCCATCAGCAGATGAGTGGATCAGAAAATTATGGTACATCTACACAATGGAATACTATGCTGCCATAAAAAAGAAGGGATTCTTACAATTTGTAGCAACCTGGGTGGAATTGGAGAACATTATGCTAAGTGAAATAAGCCAGTCAATGAAAGAAAAATACCACATGATCTCACTCATTTGTGGATAATAAAAAACACATTATAAACTAATGAATAAAAAGATAGATACAGAGGCAGTAAAGCATCCAACAGACTATCAAATTACAGCGGGAAGGTTAGGGAGAGGTGGGGGAAATAAGAGATCAACTGAAGAACTTATATGCATGCATATAAGAATAACCAACGGATGCAAAACATTGGGGGATGAGGGCATGTATGGGAGTGGGGTGGGGTGGGGGGGACAATGGTAAGATATGTACACATATAATACCTTAATAAAAAAAATGGAAAAAATATAATTGTGATGGTTGTTTGTGTGTGTGTGTGTATTTACTTTTGCACAGAAATGAAGCAATCAGAGTTTTTATATTAGGCAGGCTAGTGTATATTGGCTTATGTCAAGGGTGATGATAGTTAAGTCAATGAGGCATGGCATTCAGGGAGAAGACCATTGTGGTCTCACAAATTAGGGGTATTGAGGATCTGAAGAAGGGAAGTGACTACGGCAATGGAACAGAGGGGTTTGGATATGGTAAGACATATCAGGGAGAAAGAACTGGTTTGCCAGACTTTTAAAAGGTGGGGGACAAGCCTCGATGGCTCTGAGCATTTGAGACTGGAGTAGAGGGAAACCGCAAGGAGATACACCAGTTTGTGTTTGAGAGCAAAAGGTAATGAATTGGGTTTGTGGGAGCACCACTAAAATGGAAAGAATTATATACATTGGAGGTATTTAACCCCCTGAGTAATAGATGCCTGGTTTGTGATTGGCTTTCAGATGTTTTGCAGACTACTTCAATAAGGCCTCTACTTTGAAGCTACTAATTTAAATTTCATTGATCATAATGTTACTTAGATCACTTAAAACATCCCAGGGTCTCACTTTGATTCTGAGATATCGTATCGATAATTCCTAGGTCCTGCTGCTCTGCTACCTGTTCACACTCTTGGTTTTAGTTTGATGGTTGCTATACCCACTGAGATGGGAACCTCCTGATATAAATAGAGATTTTGGAAATTATAACCATCCCTGTTGTGTAATCAGATGCAAGTACAGAATATGCACTAGGACTAGAATTCTCCACCACCCTTAGAGATTTTAGGGGCTCATGAAGGTCAGTGTGTCCACTGGGCTACACAGACCGATGCCCACCTGTACAGATGTATCAGACCCTGCAGGCTATTGAAATACTGCTTTTCTATGCCCTGATATTAAAATCTAAGGACGTTCAGTGCTTTTTCTCTGGGGAGGTGGGTGCTTTGAACAAAAATAGGGGCTACATCTATCAGCTCAGACTATGTACTGTCCAACTGCAACCTGCTTCTTTATTTCTTACATCAAAGTCCAAGCCATGAATATCTATAATGCTGCCTGGAAGTCTTTTTTCAATTGACTATCCTATTTCTATGTAGTTTAAAAATTCATCATACTTGGAAGTCATAATGGATGTGTAAATTCTCATTTTTGTTAGAATCCATCATAATGCCTCATAATGCATTGCAACAATTACATTTAATCATTATAGGAAAGCTCTCACAAAGTTTATTACAATAATGTTAAATACATCTTCTCCACTGGTCTTTAACCAAAGCAAATTTTTTATGTTGAATTATAGTTTTATGAAGCTTGTTGAATGCCAACTTTCTCTTTGGGTCAAGGAAACTTCTAAATGAGTGTTTGGTTATTTGAATCCATCTTGATCCCATTTGCCCCACCTCCAATCGAGTTATTTTCTCTTTTCTTCCTCCACTAAACCTTCTATATATTTCTGCTCTTATACGTAAAATGCCTTAGATTTTTATTTCCATACATCTTTAATCCTCCCGCTGAAGTATAAAATCTCTAAGGACAGTGTGATTTTGTCCAGAAATGTTGGAATCAGAAAAAGCTGGTTTTGTATTCAGATTCCATCAGATCACTACAGTATGTGACCATCTCTCTCTAATGCTAATTTCCTCATTTTAAGGACGAAGCTGATGACAATGTTCAGTTTCTTATATACCTCAAAAACATGTTAAGCAGATCAAATGATAATGCTTTGCAAGCTGAAGATACAGACCTGATTTTCATCTGCCAGCCTATTTCCCTTCCCCAGTCCAAACTTCTTGGCAGATTCTGCCCCATTGTTGTTCAATATTAACATGTTATGTGTTTCTGGTATAAAATAAAAGAGATTAAAACATATTTGCATTTACACACACACACACACACACACACACGCACGCACGCACGCACGCACACAGAGATAACAATAGCTGTCTCTTATTGTCCTCCTTAAACAGAAATAAAAATAATATGAATAGCTTCTGCATGCAAGTACAGTGATTCACACCACTGTCAGACCCTTCCTAAAGTCCACTGGGAAATTAGACCTTATCAGTGTCAAGCATCAATTCACAATCACCACAACAAAGTGGCAGAAGTTGCTAGAGTGACACGCTCTGCTGCTGAGGCCAAGACTGTCACAGCGAAATGAAGGACAATTATCCTGAGATTTAAGTCTGTGTAGACAGCCACCTTATATTATTCAGAACCCGAAGTTTCACATTGTTAGAGCTCCTCAAGGGCCGTCCCCAACTACTGCCCTATCACTCCCTATAGTTCATGATACATTATACAGAGTACACTGGGTTGGAACTTGGCATCTACAGAGTTCTGGAGAAGGGCCACCCACCAAATTACACTTGGTAAGTCCTGACAGCTGCAGGCAACCCAACAAGCCTGGAGCTGTTGTCCCCCTGGGGCCCTCCTCAAAAATTACACGTGTTATCGCAGGAAGATATCCTAGCCAGTAGCATTGGAAAATAAATAAATATATCTCTCTATAGAGCACTCTCAGGTAATAAATACCAAGTGGCTTCAGCAACTAAAGACACCGGCCTCTCTCGGGGATATGTTAATCCACTGATGTCTGCTAGGAGGAAGGGTGATTTGGCAAAAGAAAGTCTGAGGCTGTCACTGCCTACAGGGAAGTGATGGGTGAAAATCAAACTTCAATTCACATGAGCATCTCAACGCCTGGGTCGGAATATCACTGTTGGAATTTGCTGATTGCGAGGGGTCCAAGAAAGAGAAAATAAAGCAACACAGTCACGAAACACACACCTCAGCAGGCAACGTGATTTTAAGGGTGATAGTGAATTTTTATGGAGAGAAATTGAAAAAAAAATAGTTGCTGAGTTCAGAGCTCTACATAAGATAGACTCAGGATAAATGTCAGCAACAGGAAAGATGCTTCAGAACAGTCCCTGAGGAATTCCGGCCATAGGCAGTGCACTGGCAAATAATACCACAGAGAGGAATGC
Organism: Corynorhinus townsendii; assembly: GCA_026230045.1. Taxonomy (NCBI): domain Eukaryota; kingdom Metazoa; phylum Chordata; class Mammalia; order Chiroptera; family Vespertilionidae; genus Corynorhinus; species Corynorhinus townsendii. The sequence goes on from JAPDVU010000007.1 coordinate 16,289,626, forward strand.
GCTTAGAAACCACGGGGAAACATTCAAATTTAAACTAGCAGCATATCCCAATATAATGTGAATATTCAGCAGAAATAAGGTTAGGCTGTTATGGTACTGTCATTACAGCAAGCCTTCTTGATTTATTTGTCTATCAAGGCAAGAATTGTACTTTTCTTGGAATCTCTTTCTAATATTCAGTAATTTGGTTGTTTCAGATTCAAATTTTACAAGTTAAAAATTTAAGGAAAATACTAATAACTAAATCGGGTTTTAATTTTTCACATGACTGAACAATGGTACGAGTTAGAGTCTTAAACTCCTAAACATTCGCTTATTAATATTACCTGTTCACTGTCAGATTGGCTGCTAGACTGAACTACAAAAGTAACAATGAACATGTTGGGGGTGTTTTTTCTCTTCTAGGCCTTATGTCCAACATGTAAAATGGACTATGCCTTCTAATCCTTACATTGATCATATAAAGTTGGTGTTGTTATTCCCATTTTATAGATAAGCAAACTGAGGTTTAGAAGGTCTAAATAATATAACCAGGGTTTTGCAGCTAGTAATGGATAGAGCAGAAATTTAAACCAAATAACCAAAAATCTGTCTCCATTTTGCAGGTATTTATTATGTCACCTCCCTCTTATGGAATGTATGTGATCTAACCTAGTTAGATTCTGCGCTGAGTTCTGACATTGCAATACAGCACTCTTCACCTGGCCATGCTGTGTTATAGTGTACATCATACCTTCCCTCAAACAACACGCAATGCATTAAAATCTTCGATCAGACAGGTTCCAAAGCAAATATAGCAAAAACAACCTACAGAGCTTTAGCTATGAAAATTGCTGTGGTAAAAATCAAAAGCTATATTATTGTCTTTTTTGTTACTTTCTTAATTCGGCATTCTAAAAGAAAATGTATTTCACTGAAGAATTAGAATTATGTTAAGAAAAATCATCCCTTACACATATCACTCTCAGGACAATGTTAAATAGTTCTTGATTTTTCCCAAGGTGGGTCCAATTCCATATAGTTTGTCCATTTGGTCCTATTTTTGTCCCATTGTGTATCCCTAAGTTTTATTATAGTATTTAAATAGTATATATATTTATTATAAAATATAATCACTATTTTTAAGAATACATATATTCTTTAATATAGTAAATATAACTGTTTATACATATAAAATAAAATAATATACACATGCATGTAGCTGAATATTGAAGACAGACATGGTTATGCTTTAAATTGTGTGCTATAAATTTTTGTTTTCTGCTCATTTCTATTATATAATTATGCATTTGTTTTTTGAGACGTAAACAAAACACAACCTTAAGCCAGTACAATCAAACTTAAGAATATAGCAAATTCCTAAATACATACATTGAAAAAAGAAATTCAGTCTTATAGTAAAATGCTAATGATACTTGAAATATGTCCTACATTATAAATGTAGATGAGTTTGTATGCTTTCTTTTGTTTGGGGGAAATGCACGGAGCGCCCGCAGGGAACGAAAGCCTGACAGCCTAAGGAAGAGAACCCCCTGGAGTGTAAAGTCCTTCAGCTTTAAGAAGCTTTGCTCTCAGATACTCAAGAGGAGGGCACATCACTGTCTTTCCTCCTCAAACCTTTGCCCAGCAATTCATGGCAGATGCTGCTTTTGAGACATTAAATAGATTGATCTGAACTAATGGAGAGAGCTAGTCTCTCTCCCAGCACCTCTTCCTCTCCATCTCTTCGCCCTTCTCTTTTTCCCTCCCCTCTCTTCCCCCTTGCCTCCACACACAGGAATACAAATGCGTATAATTCACATATTCATGTACTTCAAAGATAAAACAAATAAACACTTTTTATTCTGATATTTTTTAAAGTATATGTTCATGGTATACAATAAAAAAATCGAGGGAAAATATAGAAAGAAAGCATCAAAAATAACCCATCATTCTGAACCTAAAGAAATTAATTGGAAAAGCTTCTCTCTCTCTCTCTCTCTCTCTCTCTCTCTCTCTCTCTCTCTCTCTCTCTCTCAGTGTATTTGCTTACAATGTATTTACATTATTGCATCATGATCATTTTTCTCCATACACATGTTTTAAAATTCTGGCATGGAGTATTTCACAGAATTTTAACATGTTAAGAGAGATTAGAGAAAGAAATTCCTTTTTTGTGGGAGATATGTGATTAGTGTCAGACAAGCAGTAAAAGACACATGGAGGAAAGAGCAGTAGAACATCCCAGTGTTTTGCAGAGAACCTGTTATTAAAGAACAGCAATGAGCAGGAGCTGGGAGCTCTGAACTTGCTGGCCAGGGCACCACTTCCTGGAAGAAACAAAGCTTTCCTATGTACCTAGGACTTGTGACTAAAGTTAAACAATGTTTAAATTCTCAAAGGGAGAAACAGCCCAAGTGTGAGAGGAAAGTTAAAACAAACAACTATGAATTTAGATATCAGTAGAGTTAAAATACAATAACAAACTTAATTAAATATAACAGGAGTTTCTTCTATTTTGTAATTGGACTAATATGTAAATCACTGTCTCCTTGATAATTTAGGTATGTTAATGCAAATGTAATAGTTTGCATTTTTAAATGCTAAATTTATTAATACGTCTCTGCTCCTTTTAGTTCCCAAACATACATCAGTATGTTACTTGGAGCAATAGATGGGACCCTGGAGAATTTTAAAATAAGGGAATTGAAATGGTCTCCAGATCCTGAACTATACTAGTAAAATACATACATAATGCACAATCATAAATAGGCACACACATATTAAAGAATTAGAGTGAGTCAAGAGGTTGTAGATGGAATCGTAGTATGAGGGAAGACTAACTTATCTAGAGAAAATGGAAAGGAGTAAGCAGCCATCAACAAGCAATAGGACCTTTGGTAAGTGAAGGGGGGTGCGTAAAACTGGGAAGGTTCACCTGAAGCCTCCCATGGGGTGCAGGGTGCCCTGCTTCAGGGGTGTGACTACTCCTTCTCACATCAGGAATATCGCCATTTTCTGTCCCTGTGTTCACTAATTGAATTTCTGATTATGATTGGACTTTTCATGTAGCACTGTGTAATCAGAGACTGAAGTGGTCAGAGCACATATTTATCCAAGCTGTTTGGAAATTATTTTACTGTCAATTAATATATTGACAGGAGATCAGAGACTGCACATGCTCATACATGGGTCTGTTCAACATTGGAAACATTGGAATGCTGTGGAGATAAAGTTTCTTTCAAGGCTAAGGGCAATATCCTAGACAATGCTGATTTTATTAGTGAGATGTATATGTCTTGTGACCCACGACTTCTCTTGGGCACTAGAGAATTGACATGGTTGTGAGAAAACCACCAACTTTCTGCACCCCTCCATGGGCAGGTCCACACAAGTATGTTTTAGTGCTACTGTTCTTAGCCTGGGTTCAGTGACTTAGGGCAGTGGTTGGCAAACTGAGGCTCGGGAGCCACATGCGGCTCTTTGGCCCCTTGAGTGTAGCTCTTCCACAAAATACCACGTGCGGGCGCACACATACAGTGCGATTGAAACTTCGTGGCCCATGCACAGAAGTCGGTTTTCGGCTCTCAAAAGAAATTTCAATCATTGTACTGTTGATATTTGGCTCTGCTGACTAATGAGTTTGCCGACCACTGATAGGGGGATAGATAGAATAAGAGGTGAAGGGAAGGAAGATAAAAGTGGATTGAGCTGAGAATGGAATCATGAAGGATGATACTCATGTGAAAGAAATGAACCAAAACCTAGGAAGAAAAACAATGCAAGGTTAGATACATGTAATAACAAGGCCCTATATGATTCATGGCTATTCATAGTGCACCAGCAGAGAACTAGCAATTCGCTGTCTGCTTGAGAGAAAGGGAAGATGTCGCATATCCACATCACTGCAATTTGAGACAAAAACTAATGACCATTTGGACAGTGAAGACACTTGCAGTGATCATGTCCCAAGGCAAAAGTTTCCCTGATATCCCTGATTTTCAATGACCTTTTGAACCTTCTAATTAGATGATGCTTCATTATGTTGAACATGCCTTTTTATATAATTTAATTGAGTATAGTATGTGGATCCTAATTCATTAATAGCATTCCTCTGGCAATATTATATCCTATTATTATTCAAGCAAAATGCAATTTTTTAACAAGCACAATTCTTAAGATAATTTATTAATATCCATTTCTCCATGAAACCCATTTCCACATAATGATATGTGTTACTCTCTCTCTCTGTTTTTTGTTTGTTTGTTTGTTTTTGTAGTTGTTGTTGTTTTGTTTTAAACCTGGGAGTGAGACATCCACTAGAGCATGATCCACCAGACCATATTGAAGGGGGAAAGTTGAAGGAATATGGGTGGAACACTGACAACACTTGCTAGGATATTAACTATATTTATTGATTGACTGATTGATGTTAATCCTCATCTGAGGATATTGTTTTACATTGGCTTTTAGAAATAATAGGAGGGGGAGGGAGAGAGAGAGAGAGACAGAGAGAGAGATGTGAGAGATACATAGATTGGTTGCTTCCCACACACACCCTGACCAGGGCCAGGGATCGAACCTACAACCCAGGTACATGCCCTTGACCAGGAATCTTTGGTCCACTGTCCGAGCGATGCTCTAACCACTGCACTACACTCTATATTTTAAAGCTTTGCTAATTCCACTGATTAATTTATCATTTAACAAGTATTTATTTAACACCTGCTGTGAGCATAGGCAGGATCACTCCTAAGGTGCCCTCTACACCAGAATGCTACCTTGTGGAGCTTGAAAGCTTTGTGGCTACAGGTGACAGTTTGTACCTAGATTTTGCTGAAAACTCTGGACAGGCAATGACCTGGGAGGCCTGCTTACTGATGATAGCTCTGGAACCACTGTGAAGGATTAGTACAGTAGTCGGCAAACACATTAGTCAGCAGGGCCAAATATCAACAGTACAACGATTGAAATTTCTTTTGAGAGCCAAATTTTTTAAACTTAAACTTCTTCTAATGCCACTTCTTCAAAATAGACTCGCCCAGGCCATGGTATTTTGTGGAAGAGCCACACTCAAGGGGCCAAAGAGCCGCATGTGGCTCGTGAGCCGCAATTTGCCGACCATGAGGTTAGTATAATGGACTGAATGCGTGTCTTCCCAAAGTGATATATTGAAATACTAATCCCCAACAGGATGGTCTCAGAAGGTGGGGCTGTTGGGAGGTAATTATGTCATGGTGGTGGAACCTTCATGGTTGGGGTTAGTGACCTTATAAAGCATACCCCAGAGAGCTCTCCTGCTCCTTCCACCATATGAGAACATCAAGAAAAGACGGTCATCTAAAACTAGTAGATGGACTCTCATTAAACACATTCCTGGGAAGTCTCAGGATCAAATGTGCCCCACATTGATCCTGAGACTTCCCAGCTCCTAGAACTGTGAGAAGTAAGTGTTTGTTATTTGTAAGCCACCCAGACTATGGTATTTTTGTCATAGCAGCCTGACCTGACTAAGACAGTTCTTTTGAAAGGGCCAATGCTGAGAGTCTGACAGGAGAGAGAAGAAAGCAATAGTACCCTTCTCTATGTTTATGAACAGCAGTTTATTGAAGGATCTATATTGTTCCACAGGGATGGTCTTCATTTCTTGCATTGTGAGGGGCACAACTTTTTGATGGGAAATAATTTGATCTTTCTCCATAACTGGAGTTCAGATATACCCAGACTTGTGTGATGAATTGGAGAACGCTAAAGGAAACTGAATGGTGTAAAAGATAAAGATTCTGTGTGCCTGAGGAGCACTGGTGGGGAAGGGGGCAGTCATTACTGGAGACAGAAACAGGTGACAGTCTATTTATAAGGAGAAAAAAACTGAGTTTTCATGTTATTTTATTTAGAATAAATGTTTATCAGATGTGCAGTAGCAGTACAGACATTGAGATTATGGCTAGGAAACTCTCCTTTGTCCACTTAACCCAGACCTTCATATAACTAAAAAACAAACAAACAAACAAAACAAAAAAACAACAACAAAAACAAAAATGATGCAGTCTTAAAATGAAAGTGAGCCTGTGTAAAACCCGCACGCCATTTGGAGCCTAGTGTACCAGTGCGTCACACTTTCAAACAAATCCTGGACCTACTCATTCTAAGATGTACCTCTATATCTTGTGTTTTCTGTTATCAGAAGGGCTGACTCTAGCTGATGTGGCTTTCCAGATTCTCTTGGCAGCTGAACTCCAGCTGGGTTTGGCCACTGGGAGCTGAAAAGGAAAAGTTGAGGGACAGGAGGAGCTCATTGTGAGGTTTTCTTCCTCTTTTTTTCTTTCTATTAAATGGCATTGGTGGACCTGGCCACATCTCCTTTAGGACATGTCCACTGGGTAGGTTTCTGTAATGCCCTATTCTGTCTTTCTTGCTCCACCATATGGTTAATAGCTTCTTTCTTGTGAAATTAATCTCTGAGTTGCTCTACCATTTGTATTTGGCTTCTTCAATTTGCCATAGTTTGTATACTAAATCCCCTGCATTAAATTCTGTCTGTTAGAAGTTTTGAGAGATTTATGTTTCTCTTGTTAGGCCCTCATTTGATATTATTTGAAACCACTTTTTTGATACAGGCAAGTGGGGCCTCAACACCCAAAGATCTGGGCTACTTTTATAGAGTCAACAACTTAGATGGCAAGTGAGACCTGGGACATACTGGTTGAAGCAATGTTTACTTCTGAGCAAGGAAAATTTATACTTCCTGTAAGTAGTTATCCTAGCTCTTTCAGTGAGCTGAGAAGTTGGTTGTATTGGCAGGCCAGGATACTCAATGCTTTATTTTATTTTATTTTATTCTATTTTATCTTATTTTATTTATTTCATTTTATTTTATTTTATTTTATTGTGAATCCTCACCCACAGGTATTTTTTCCATTGATTTATAGACAGAGTGGATGGAAGCGGGGAAGACACAGAAAGAGAAACATTGATATGAGAGGGACACATCAACCCGTACACACCCCACTGAGGCCAGGGATCCAGCCTGCAACCAAATGAAATCCAGGACCCTTCAGTCCAATGGCCGATGCTCCAACCACAGAATCACACTCTAGGACCTCAATGCTATTCTTTTGTTGTTTCGTTTGTTTTTGTGGTTTCTGGGTTTTGAGATTTTGAAAAGTTAAGACAATCTTGAGAGGTTTTGGAAACTAATGACAATTTCAATTTAGTATTCCATTTTTGCTTATGACGGTGACTAAAACTATTAGTCTTAACTTATTAGTCCTCTTTTATATGAAAACATGATAATTAGATATAATCAGTTAGATTACAAAGCAATAATATGTTAGTGGAGACTAATAGGTGCTGTATTTACAATATTGCACAGTGTTTGGTTATAGTAGAGGCACTTCTGATAGGAAACAATTCAATAATTTCTCATGAAATGTATGTAGATCCAATTCAAACTATTCTTAGGGATAAAACATGAAATTTGAAATTTGTTCTGTTAATTATGAGAATATCCATCTCAACTTAAATGGAAACTTTGAATGTGTTTGTCTGCTTTCTCTTTTCCTTGGATGTTTTTTAAACATCAAAAACATTCTTCAAGAGCTACAACATTAGTAATTGCCTTTTCACTGGGGAAATGCATTGCCAACAGCTCAATTTTATGATGTTTCTACAACTTAAAAAAAATCAAGTACACAGCTTCAAAGAGATAATGGTTAAAAACAACTTTTCTAGGGAGGCCACCTTATTGATGGGCAGAGTTGTAAAGGTTTTGAGGTTCAGCTCAGTGAAGTATCCACATGATAGAAAACCTCTAACTTGTCTGAATATTTTGCAAGTGTAAATTGAATCTGAAAATATCCTCAGGATATTCTTTACTTTGGAATGTGCCTACTACTAAACTTTCTCCAAAATGTAAAGAGTATAGGAATAATACTCTCCTACAATCTATGTGTTCTGATGAGGTGATACTGCACATTTTAAATCACATTTTACTAAGTTTGGTGCTTAAGAATATTATTCATGGTGTTATAACTAGATGGACAAGTGTTTAGAGGGGTAGGAAGAAGACTGAATATCAAATAAGGCCCACATATGTGGTTATGAATTAAATATTTTATTCTAAGAGATGGAAGAAAGAGAAGAGTAGCATGGCAAAGCAAGGTGATAGGGATTTAGGGGGAAATATTTGAAACCGAATTGTTTTTGCTATAATGTGCTTTATATCTTATTTTATAGCAAATTGTATGCAAATACTTCTAGAAGGGAAAACGAATCAGAAATAGCTCTGAGATTTCTGTCAATTTATTCAATAATATAAAACTGTTTTTATAAAATGAAGAAGAAAATACAAACAGTGTTCAATTAACCATAAAGATTGGACAGATTGTAGATTTTACTATCAGTTCTTCTGATCATGTTTGTACAAAATATTTTTGAATCTCAAGGGATTATTAGGTCCCTGACAAGACACTGGAAAGAAAATGTGTTCTGTCTCAGAGAAGCACAGTTTTTGTTTGTATTGATTTTTAGAGCACGAGGAAGGGAGAGGGAGAAAGAGATAGAAACATCGAAGAGAGGAATATCATTTATAGGCTGCCTCCAGCATGGCCCTTATTGGGGATTTAGCCTGGGCATGTGTCCTGACCAGGAAACAAACCTGGGACCTCTTGGTTCATGGGTCGACACTCACCAGCTGAGCCACACCAGCTGGATAAGAAACACAGTTTTTATAAATTTTCCAATAAAGTAAGATTGCATCTGGGGATTTAAATAATTGTAGATGCTCCCATCAAAATTTTTAAATCTGTATTTCAAAATTCTGATAATTTAAGCAATTCTGCAACTTATTTTCTCTCAAAAAATTATCCAGTCAACATTATCATACCTGATACAAGGCACCTAAAAGTGAGCTGCTCTGTTTGCTGAGCAAACTTTCCAGTGCCAATGCTAGCCTGTATGAGGCTCTGTGCAAGTGACTGACATTTACCCCTCCAGATGGAGGGGCTATGCTCACAGGTCCCCAACTGGGTAAGAGGGCTGGGGCCACATTTCAGCTTCCGCTTGTCCCTTTAGGTGAACACCCTTGTGCAGAACATTATGGCAACAACTAAGTGTGGAATCCAGAATGACACAGTAAACTCTGAAGGAGGAGCACCATAATTGTATCCATCTGGGTAGGAAATGAGTAATTAAAAAGTGATTAATGGATTAACCACAAAGGCAGGGATAGGGGCTGAGAGAAATCAATAGGAGATAGCAAATACTCAGAGACTAAGCCCAGAGGAGCAAGGGGAGGAAACCATTACCAGAAATCAGAGAGGACTGTAGAAATAGTTGTCATGGTAGTTGTAGCTGACCCATAAAGGAAGTACAACCCTTCAGAAGAGGAGAGTTTTTAGAAGAACACAGCCCCTGCCAACTCAGGTCCTGCAAGGGAGAACAAGTGAATACATTTCCAGACTTTGGCCTCCTCTCTCCCGTCTGTAGCCTGCCTTCCTCCCATTAATGAAACCAAATAGAAGCCAGAGGAAAAAGAAATCTTGTTGATACAGACTGAAGGGTCATCCTTTGGAGGCGAAGAATAGGACAGAGATGAGTGGAAATACATCTGGGCAGAGAAGTGGAAAATATTCAGCAAGTAAAGCCATATGTCAGATCAGCTGTATCAGATCAGGCCATGAAATAAATCAATCACTGTTTTCCTATATAAAATAATTTATTCTCTGTTGTTCCATATTATTAGGATATTTCATGTCCCCAGTTATACCTCGAGGTCTCTTTCAGGAACTGAAGGTACTCATATGTTCATTTCTTCTCCATTCCCACTAGGACAGAGTAAATAGACCATCTTGTACTGTCAGTGGTATTCTTTTCCACTTTGGTTTGTTCCTCGACACAAATGGGAGGCTTGTTGGGAGAATAAATAAGAAAATCAAATTTCATGATAAATGAGAAGACCAACATTCATTCCCAATCTTTCCCAGGCAAGAGACTGTCAGTTTCCCTTTCCTCTATGTTGAGAATCAATGTGTATCTTGAGTTGAGAGATCCAATAGGACATTTGATCTGGTTCGGCAGAGATTCAGATTTTGATACTTTGTGTTGGAAGTATGTTCTCTAATCATCTTGATCACTTATAGTTAGAGGATTAAGGCGGAAAAACAAAAACAAAATACAACTGTTAATTATGCTAATGGTGACTCTGAGACTTTACCACAAACAGTGGTGTCCTAGAACAGAAGACACACTTTGAAATAGAGGTAGGCATGAGGTTCCTGTCTTCATCCTTTCATGCAGTCAAGCATTCTGGCACCCTGAAGGTATTCGATTTTAAAAACAGCTAGAAATCATGCCCTTTGCTTAGAAATGTATGTTCTCTCAAAATTCATGATCAGCATTGCCAGCATAAAGGTTCTTTCCAAGGGTTTGAGAGACATCAGCCATTGATACCTGGGAAATAATATGAAAGATACATCTGATAGAGTGACATTTGAGCTCAGCTTGGATTCTTTTGGAAGTCCATTGTTATATATCAGATCCCTGCTATGCTTGAGGGAGCACTCACATTCATTTTATTTTGGGCATAATATGGCCTCACTAAGCATTCACAGATGGCTTAATCCAAAAGATAGTAAATTTGTTGAAAGTGTGCTAGGAAATCTTTTATTTCCAGTAATAATAAGGCAATTATATTTTAGATTTAATTCTTTCATGGAGGCAATCTTTTCATTGGACATAAGGATAGGAGTGGAACAAAGACCTAGTAAAGAAGAAAAAATTTGTATTCCACTTTGACATAGTGCCTGATTGACATTTCTGAACTCTTTTTATATTCTAGCCCAACTGTCCCATGAGTCATTTCTCACATGTAATATTCTAAGTATAATTTAGTTTAAATAGCAATTTTCCAAAATATATGATAGATTTTAACAGAGAGGCAGGTGTATACTTTAAGGAATGGATCATAAAAGTCATCCCATTGGCCTGGAAGAAACGGATGGACACATTAAAGTGAACATGGTTTACTAGTTCTGTGGAAATCAGGGCAAAGCCAGCACTATGTAATTCAGTACAACACGATTTCCCCTCAAATTGAGTAGGCATATGGCTTTCCATTACAATTCAACAACCATGTCAAATCTTGAGATCTAATTGTAGCTTACACTCCCTCTTTCAGAATGGTTGACTTGGGCAAGCAACCAAGAATAGAAAAGCATCAGGCAGGTGTTCCTGAATCATCTGCTGGTTCCCATTTGGTTATTCCTGCAGATCCTTTGGCAAGCCTGCCTGCTGATAAATTCAAACCTGTGCGTTGTTTAGGATTCATGGATCTATAAATAAATACCTTAAAGTGAATAGTTTCATGTGCAGCTTATGCCCAAGGATCTCTATTTACGTGTGAGACTGTGTATTCACCATTTGATTATGAAACATATGCTGAAATAGCAGGGTGTGAAGTAAATTCAAATAAAAATGTACCATTTGGCTTGGACATATTGATAAACAAGAACAAACTATGTTCCAAGATGATATTTAGGTTACAAATGGACCAATTAAAATTCTGAGGGTTGTTTTGGGAGTCAAAATGATCCAAAGTTACACTGATAAATAGTAAATTAGCACAAAAGTATATGGTATGGAGGCAGACTTGAAAGCTATCTTTTTTCCAGTGGTATCAAATTCTCTATGTCTGATTAGCATTAGTCCCCATTCCTGGGTCAGGATAACTTGGGTGAAACCTGTTTTTTCAGTTTGAAAATAATTGCCAATAAAATATGTAGGGATTCTATGGGGAGAAGGTTGTCCAGCTTGTTCTCAATCCGTTAGCTTAAATGGTTTCATGGGTGAAGAGTTTGTCAGTGTGCATAGGATAAGGGTAAACTAAAAACCTATGCTATTATTCAAGAGATGGAAGAATTGCCTTCTCTTCTGAATAGATTGGGCTCCAATGGAGTGACTCTCAATCTTATTTGCACTTGGCAACCACCTGGGGAGCTTCCTAACACTCTGATGCCTGAATCTCACTGCCTATCATAAGTTTAATTGGTCTGATGTTTAGGATAAACACTGAGGTTGTAAAAGCTCCCCAGATGGTTCTGAAATACAATTGCAAATGAGAACCACAGTTCACACACTTCTGGGCAACTCCCCTATTTGGGTTAATAAAAGACACTTAAAAAACAACATGTGCTACCAAGAGTAGCAGTGCTTGACAGATTCCTTATCTAACATCCTATAAAATAAAGAGGTAATATGCAAATTGACCATCACACATTCACAAGATGGCTGCCTACAACCAGGCCAGCAGGGGTGTTAGTGAGGGATGACCAAACGGCTGAACAAGCAGGTTGTGTGGGGCAACCAGGCCAGTGGCAGAGCCGTGAGGGGCGACCAGGCTGGCAGGGGGGACAGTTGGGGGCGACCAGGCCAGCAGGGCAGGGGCAGTTGGGGATGACCTGGCCAGCAGCAGGGGGCAGTTAGGGCCGACCAGGCCAGTGGGAGGGGGGGCAGTTAGGGCAACCAGGCAGGCTGGCAGGTGAGTGATTAAGAGCCAGTATTCCAGGATTGTGAAAGGAATGTCTGACTGCTGTATTGGAGAGAGTGCAGGTTGGGCTGATGGGACTGCCTCCTTGCACGAATTTCATGCCCTGGGACTCTAGTCTACACTAATAAAAGATAAATATGCAAATTGACTATACCTCTGCAATGTCCACCAGCCAATCAGAACAAAGATGGCAGGTTAATTTGCATATGCAGGCATGGAGAGGCTAGGTGGGGTGGGGCACCTGCTATGACAGGGAGGGCAGGGGGCAGAGGGAGCTACAGGAGTGGCACTCCAGCCGGGAGTGAAGACTTGCAAGCTTCCAGGCGACCGCGAGCAAAGCCAGGGGAAGGAAGGCCTATTCTTGCACGACTCTTCGTGCAACAGGCCTCTAGTCCTATATAATAAAAGAGTAATATGCAAATTGATCCTAAGGGCAGAATGACCAGGAATGACTGATTGCTGTGACATGCACTGACCACCAGGGGCAGATGCTCAATGCAGGAGCTGCCCCCTGGTGGTCAGTGTGCTCCCACAGAGATTCCTCCTGACTGCTGCAAGTGCAGTAGCAGTGGTGGGAGCCTCTCCCACCTTCTCGGCAGTGATAAAGATGTCCAACTGCAGGGAATGGGCCTAGGCCGTCAGTCACACATCCCCCAAGGGCTCCAGGGCTGCCAGAGGAATGACTGACTGCCAGTTTAGGCCCAATACCCCGGGGATCAGGCCTAAGCTGGAAGGTGGACATTCCCTGAGGGTTCCTGGACTGTGAGAGGGCGCAGGCCAGGCTGAGGGAACCCTCCAAGTGCACAAATTTTGTGCACTAGGCCTCTAGTGCTTATATAATACATTGCCCTATGAATGTGACTAGGAACTCAAAGGGGACCCAGAAAAGAGGAGCAAAAAATAGTTGAAAAGGGCATGGACAATATGGACCCCAGTACCAAAATCAGGTTTTATCAATTTCATATTTGGCATTTAATCATTCTGGCAAAGGATATATATATATATATATATATATATATATATATATATGTATATATATATATATATATTCATGTCATGCTGGATACCTTGGAAAGGACATAGAGCAAAAGATATGCCAGGTCACATTGATTTCCTTAAGTTTTAATTTCTTCATCTTAGAAATAGGTTAATACATACACATATCATGAAATTGTCTTCTGGGTTTAATATCTGTGGTTCCAAGGTAAATTTTGGCCACCCTTTGATTTGGAGTCCCTCCTCCTTTTTTTTAACCTAAGTAGAGCTCTTGCAAAAATTATTTGTTTAGCCTTTTTATATGAAGTCCAATATGGGCCCAGGGAATTGTGAACTTCAAATATGTTAGTTTGTATGTGAGGTATGGCCAAATATTAAACATAGATGTAGATGTTATTTTTGAGTTAATTTAGTTCATTTCCTAGAATTTGGTGACATATGTTATGGCCAAGGTCCCAGACTTAGTGAATTTCTTCTCAGAGATTTTAACACATCCAAGTTTCTTATCACAATCTACCTTTTTTTCCACTATCATTTGAATATTTATTGATACAGCTCAATATAGAAAAAGTCCTCAGTGCCTTCTTTAATAGTTTACATTTTGAACATGCAATATTGCCTCTTCTATAAGATTTTATATTTTAGATGAGAACTGTATTCTTTGGTATCACTCCTGGCCCACTGCACACTGGAAACCTCAGGAAGCATGTGGGTATCACAGTTGTCAATCTAATTCAATTAACCAAATACCTGTTTCATAAAGAATATCTAAAGTTACTTTGGGCTGAATAATATTTGTCAATTTTTTAAAAATAATTTCTTATTGATTTGAGAGAGAGAGAGAAGAAGGGAGAGATAGAAACATCGATGAGCGAGAAAAGTCAACATTGATTGGCTGCCTCTTGCACCCCCCCCCACCCCCACTGGGGAATGAGCCTGCAACCCAGGAATGTGCACTGATTGGTGACCTTTTTTTTTTTTTTCCAATTGATTTTAGAGGAAGGAAAAGGGAGAGAGAGATAGAAACATCAGTTATGAGAGAGAATCATTGATCAATTACCTCCAACATGCCATGTAGTGGGGATAGAACCCACAACCCATGACCTCCTGGTTAAGAGATCTATGCTCAACCACTGAGCAACACTGGCTGGGCTGAAAAACATTTGTTTTCGTCTTAGATACCTTCCCGCCCATCAGTTATTCAGTGTTGCAGTTGGTTTCCAGCTAAGCTGAGAATAAATCTTAGAAGTAAAATGTAGGAAGGCAGTGTTTAGCCCAGGAGTTTTGAGAATCAAGGGGGTGTTGGGTTTGTGAGCAAGTTCTAATTTGGGTTTTAGTGATGGCATACCCAAGCAATTAGCTGAAGACACAGGAGGAAATTAAGGAGGAGGTGGAGAAAGAACAGCAATTTATGAACAGCAGCATAACAGACAGCTAAATGGGACTTAATTTTGTTCATCCTGAGGTAAGACACACAAGAGAATTAGGCTAAAGTGTTGCCTTTCTTTGGTGAGTAAAGGATGGTGACATAATCTCGTGCAGATCTTGTACGAATCTTCCCTTTGTTGAGACTGTGATTGAACATTGGGGCACACTTACTGATCCAGGTCATCTGTGCTCTTTTAATAGACTACCGTGTACCTGCTTTTTGTGTGTTTTTGCCAACAGACAGGTAAGATTAACAAAATAATTTGTATATATTTCTTTAAAATCTTTGGTGGTAACTTTTGCAGGAGTAGGACTGCAGTTTCCTGTTTCCATGCTGAAAGATCGCCTCTACCGAAATAGGATTTGACCACTGAATTCAATTTTTGCTCTAGATGTGTGCAGAGAACCCATTGAATAACTTGCATTGACTACAGGAGTGGACTGCTGAAAGGCAATTGTATAAAGCAAGAAATGTTGGGAAGGGAGAAGTAAAATAAAATAATCTGCCATTGGATGTTTATAACTTCATGATTGCAGATGGGAAGCACTGAAATTGTTTGGGGGTATGGAAGCAAGTGTAGAGTATACATTTCTCAGGAAAGATTAGACCTTCCTCTTCTAATCACGAAAGCGTTAAAAGGATCCTGCCTTACAAATCTATCTCTCTAATTCTGGAATGGATTTTTCAATTGTCCATTTAGAGAATCAGACTTTTAGTATGATAATTAGCTAGTTTACTAAACTGAGAAGCACATATCTCCGTGATCACTGGGCTGACAGAAAGCGAGGAGGAGAACTAATCTCTATTCTAATGACTGCAGATGGCAACACCATCATACGTCTCATCTGTTCCTAGGTGGAAATTTTCTTCACTTCACAAACTTATGTACATTTTCAGATCGGTGTGTTTTTATGTCATCACTCATTTTCCACTGGGGCTGGCAATTAAAAACTCCCCAGAGTACATCATATTTAATCTAAGTTTGTTCTTACCTCCAGAGCTTTATAATTATAAAGTTACTACATTTATGGCTATATATACTGCCTCATGTTTTATCCAAAATAACACTGCTGCTTTTATTTTAAGCCAGAGACATGGCACAGTGCATACAAAGAGATTTAGCAAGGTAACAGACATTGGTGAATTACAGTTAAAAAATCAAACACAAAAACAAAAAATAGTACCCAGAGAGGTCCATTTTGGCAAGCAGTTGTCAAGTCAACTGCAATAGCAATGATGATAATACGAGGTTACCATGTTCTTCTCTTGACTTGGAAACAAATTGTGAATGGCTGTCCTCTCCTGATAGATACCTCTGTGCTAAGAAACCTATTGAAAATCTAGCAATTGAAGTCCAGATCATTAAAAAAAAAGAAAAAAATCAGCCTACCTGAACCACGTTGCTGATACATGTGCTACCATCTTAGGCCTTCTGTAATGATGATATACTTTCTTGAATTTAATGCATTAAATTATGTATTGAATTCAGTGAGTCCAGTTTTTAAGGTTGTATTGTTGTGGATAAAAATATTAATAGTTGTTCCTTAATATATAAACAGGAGAAAAGTCATATTTACTCTAAAGAGATCCTATTGTATGTCTCTAAATCTAATATCTCAATATTTTACTATTTTTTGTTTTTAAGCAATCTAATTAACTTATAAACATGTTACAATTTTAGAAACATAAATGTTATAGACATAGCAGTCAATAGACCTTTCATTCCATATTATTTTGAACAGCTGAATCTCTGATTAAAAAAAAAGTCAGTTGTGAATGATTGGTGATTAATTGTCTTTTCCAGTGTTCTTTGTTCAGAAGTATTCTACTAAACTCTCCTCTTTATTTCCAAAAGCACGTTAAAGAAAGAAGGTTTCTGGTTTCTTTCAGAAAGAACTGGGCTACAAACCCAAAGCTAAACATCCTTGGACATTGTGAATGGCACTGTCTTCACATCTGAATGGAAATAATTACATTTATTCTCTTCAGTTAAATGATAAGGTGTTTATATTTGGAGAAGGGAATCTAGGGCCTATAATTAAGCTGCTCATTTTGCACTTTTAGAGAGAGATGTGTGTTAAAGATAATGAATTGCATTCCATAAGGCACCCAAATGAAAAGCATTCTCAGGCAAACAATGGAACTTCCTATGTAGTATGTAGGGGATCTTCCAATTTGGACTCACATGGTTGGAGGGTATTAGATATTCAGTTTGGCTGAATAACTGTCTAATTTTATGAAATCCTCTCCCGCTAGCTTTAAGTTTAAACTTACAAGAGGAAAAATAAATATTGTAACAAAATCAAATTGATTTTTTTTTTCCTGGTCAACATACTACATCTGGGTGTGTTTTTTTAAAGAGATTAATCAAACAAAAATGGTTAAACTGAAGTGAGATAATTATTTTCAGCATATATTTATAACCAATGTCAAAAGCATTCATTGAACAAGCTGTCTTATTACAAGGCAGTACACAGAATACAAAATATAATAATTATCTGTCCTGGGAGACTAGATTTTAAATGCCACCAGGAATGTAATCCAATTATATAGTGCAATATTTTAGATGCATAAAAAAGGTTTGTTTTCTACTAAACAAATGCCTTAGCCTACTGTCATTTTTTTTTCTTGCAGAAATTTCATGTGGCCTAATATTTTTGCATTGTGATTATTTTGATATCTATCTAAATAATAGTACAATTTAGGTAACTAACAAACTGTTAAGACAAAGAATATTTTTGTACCCATTTTCCTGTAGAAATATTATAAGACTAGTTTGAAAGGGAATATGATTCTATTGCAATAGTTCAATTTCTTCTGCTTAATACTGACTTTCTCATTAGTACAACATTGTCCTGTCAAACTATCAGGAAAATGAGTACAAAGAAGAGCAGACCCACTGCTTCTAAGGACGACGGGCAAAAAAGGTTTTTAAATAACAAGTAAGCAACATCAATGGGGAAAAGGATCCAGCAGTTTCCTTTATAACTGACATTTAGGACTAGGTTTATTGGCCTATATAGAGAGTAGTAGAGAGGAAAAAAACTTATCATTCTATCTTATATTTGTATAGACTACTACAAAATTGATTTATAGCATTCTCATATTAAATCTTTTTTAGGAATCTTTTGAAATATCATTAATATGAGACCATGGTATGCTAGGTAATCTAATTCACTAGTTGGGTAACATAAGTTAGGCACGTACTATCAAAGTTAAATTTATAGGTGAGCAGTCCTAGCTGGTTTTGCTCAGTGGATAGAGCATCGGCCTGTGGAATGAAGGTCCCAGGTTCGATTCCTGTCAAGGGCACATGCCCTGATTGCAGGTTCCATCCCTAGTTTGGGGTGTGTAGGAGGTAGCAGGTCAATGATTCTAATTATTAATGTTTCTATCTCTCTCCCTCTCTGAAATCAATAAAAAATATTTGAAAATATTATAGGTGAGCAAACTAGGTCACATAGT
Source organism: Corynorhinus townsendii (assembly GCA_026230045.1). Lineage (NCBI taxonomy): Eukaryota > Metazoa > Chordata > Mammalia > Chiroptera > Vespertilionidae > Corynorhinus > Corynorhinus townsendii. The sequence goes on from JAPDVU010000007.1 coordinate 16,308,042, forward strand.
GAGTAACTTTCTTGCCCAAGGTCTTAGGCTCTATATACTGCAAACCCAGGACTGGAATTCACTTCTTTTGGTTCCAAGTGATTTTTTCCCCCAAGGAGCTAAAGCTTCCTCAAATCAATAAGTTGGTGTTAATGGATCCATTAGCAAAGTGAAAACAATCATAGAATTCCCTTTAAGAATCTCTGTGATGTTCTGAGGCTGAAATCCAATGGGTTGACCATTAAGATTTCCCAGTGAAAACTCTTTGTGATATTGATTTTCACTTCTGAGCCTTTTTCTTAGTGACATTTGGTTGTAAGATTGAGGTGCTTAAAGAGCACAAGATGCAGCTACTCTCTGAGGAGAGAGCTTTTGAAGACCCCATAGAGCTTAAATCTTCAAAGCATGTTTAGGGCTTATCCCAGGAGCTTTTCTGAAAGTGGAATCTGATTCTGGGGTGGACCCAGAAATCCTCAACTTAAACAGGCACTCAGAGTGAAAGCGATGCTAGTGATCCAGAGACCTTATTTAATGAAAAACTGGTCTACATAGATTTTAAATTAAGTTAGACTAATTATTAAGATGAAAGAATATGGCAAATGAGGTAGGCATTTTATTAGGCACCATTTCAGATAAATAGCATTGCTTCTTTGATCCACAAAAATAGATTGTTTTAGAGCAGATAGAGTCATTCTCCCACATGGCCAGACCAGCTAGCCTGGTTGCCTATCTAAAGAGACAGCTTTTAGAATAGATGAAGGTTGTGGCTAAATTTTCATGGCCCATTTAGTTCTTGGCCATTCTGCTTTGCCTGCCAACAAAGGGCCAATTAGTGAAGATGGTTTGGTACCTTTTTTTCAGAGACAAATCCCATCCCACTTGGGACTTATATAAGCCCACCAACATACTTTGCATAACATGAAAAATCAGTTTTCAGATGGGCTCAAGATGCTGATTGTGGCCTGGAGGAAAATATAGCCATTAATCTTTTGTGGATGAGTGAAATGTAGGACTATGTGGGCAGGGTCTTGGACAAGGTAGAATCTAACTTTTGAAAGGTGATCTCCCAGAGAAGATAACCCTGTCTGTATGTTTTAACTGTATTGATAACACTGAGTTTGTACTTTTCCTTTTACAATGCTTGCAAATAATGTAGTATATATTTATTCAGGGCTATTATAAAAACAACACAACATGGAAAAAATTAGCTACATAAAAGGGGAACAAAATGTAATCTTTTATTCTGCATTTTCATAACCGTATCTTATAAAATCTTCCTCTTATAGGAAGCTTTTAATCTATCACCCAACTCCTGAGTTCCCCATTGAAAATGCATTTTTATTGAATTGCATTTAAATTATTTAGCTGTTTTTATGGGCATAAGGTAATCTGCTACATAATGTATCACACAGTTCTCCAACGTCCCTGTTGGATGCTGTCTTTCTACTAATTAAATCTATACCACTGTTAGGAGGGGAGAGAAAGTTCTCTTCCTCCCTCCCTCCCTCCTTCCCTCCCTCCCTCCCTCCCTCCCTCCCTCCCTTCCTTCCTTCCTTCCTTCCTTCCTTCCTTCCTTCCTTCCTTCCTTCCTTCCTTCCTTCCTTCCTTCTTTCCTTCCTTCCTTCCTCCTTCCTTTTTATTATGCTCAGTTCCTTTCTTTAAAAGGAAAATTAAAGGTCAGCTGTTAATTAGCTACTTTTGAAAAGTATCCATTAATATTACATAAATTACTGCCTACAAATCCAATTAAATTCTTAGGTCATTTTGAAACTAAATAGATGATTTAATTTTCAGGGCACATTATGAAATTAGGTCTATAGGAGAAATCAATACAGACACAGTGAAGGACTAAGTAATAGTGTATAAGTGTGTGGGGGTTTCTACAGGTTTTTGCATATTTTTTCAAGTGCTAAGTCTGTGATTAAATGGAGGTACAGTGGATGTTCACTCTGTTAACCCTTTGGGTGCCTCCTGAGATCAACAGCTAAAAATTACTCAATAGTACCTCATGGTTAAAAAAAAAGAAGAAGAAATACTGGGACATGGGGAGAGATAAACAAGCACATAGAAACTTATAAATGCTTACATCTAAGTGTAAGAAATGAAGTGTCCTGAATATTTGTGTACTTCTTCTTTTTTTTTAATCTTTACCTGAAGATATTTTTTCCATTGAATTTTAGATAGTGTGGAAGAGAAAGGGAAAGACAGAGAGAAATATCAATGTCTCACATCGATTGGTTGCTTCCTGCATGTGGTCTGACCAAGGGCCTGGGCTGGGAAGGAGCCTGCAGGCACGGTATATGCACCTGATTGGAATCGAATCCAGGACCTTTCAGTCTGCAGGCCGAAGCTCTATCTACTGAGCCAAACTGGCTACAGCTGTGCACTTATTTTTTTTTTCCCTCTGATCTTGTTGCTTTAAATTTTGAATTGCATTGACTGGATTGTCTAGGAGTGTGGTCAGCAAACTGCGGCTCTCGAGCCACATGCGGCTCTTTGGCTCCTTAAGTGTGGCTCTTCCACAAAATACCATGGCCTGGGCGAGTCTATTTTGAAGAAGTGGCATTAGAAGAAGTTTAAGTTTAAAAAATTAGGCTCTCAAAAGAAATTTCAATCGTTGTGCTGTTGATATTTGGCTCTGTTGATTAATGAGTTTGCCGACCACTGGTCTAGGACAGTGTAAAATAAAAATTGTGAGAACTGAAGTCCTTGTGATGTTACTGACTAGGGAGGAAATATTGAATCTTTGACCGGTAAGTATAATTTTAGCTGTAAGGTTTTTGTGAATACCTTTTTATCTGGTTGGGGAAAAGTTTTTGTCTTCCTAGTTTGTTGAGAATTTTTATTATTAATGATTGTTGAATCTTGTCAAATTCTTCTCCCGTACTATTGAAATGATCATGTATTTCTTATATATTATTCCATTTCAATGTCATGAACCTGGAGTGGGTATGGGAGAATTCCCATGCTAAAACACAGCAGATCTCTCTTACCAAGGTTCAAAAGTTTTCCTTGAATAAAGGCTTCCAGTTTCACTGTTTGCTCTGTGTCAGTGTTCAGAGCATAGAAGTTGTGGTTTTGACTATTTAATATTTTAGGTTTATCATTGCTTTTTAGAGAGAAGATTCTCTGTGCTCATTCATCATCTAGCCATTTCAGAAGTTATTCCCTGCCACCAATAGCTAGTATTCTGGATCTAATTATTTAATTTTAGCCTTAATTTTCTCTCTTCTGTAAAATAGGATTACTAACCCTCCATTGGGTTATAGGGAAGATTTATGCATTATATCCTAAACTCGTTGAAGCACCTTATATGTAGTATATTCAATAAATATTAATTGCATTTGAAGTTCAGGTGGATATAATAGAACAGGATCATTAAGAAGTAACTGAAAAGTGTTTGAGGGATTTCAGTATAACTTCAGAAGCTGTATGGAGTTGCCAGTTACACCAAGATTCAAATCAGTATCTGCTAATGCATCTTGTATCTTTATTCTTTTAGATAGATACTTTTATATTCTCTTAACTTCTACTTCTTTATTAAAACAGGACTATCTTGTAACAATCTGCCTTTTATATCCTCTTAGAACATTTTACCTTAAGCTGTTTCTTAGTTTATAAGTTTAGGAATAATTTTGATATATATCTGTTTTATTGAGGCCCTTTGGAAAGGCCATTGGCGATATCCTAGCTACCAATTTACCATGATAGCACAGATCCATTGAATAAAAAATGCCATTGTTTATGGGCAGGTTCTGTATCTCACAAATATCTAATATCTACAAGTAGGAGCTAAAGACACTGGTAAGCTCAGATAAATTTTCTGTCTTCAAGTTTGTTATTGCATCATTTCCCTTAAAATGTTGGTTGCTTGCTGTAGGGTATGAGTGTTATGGTATGGTTAGTGGAATAAGGGTTGACTTGTATGGAATTAGGTAGCAAGGAAGGAAATAAACCTCTATATGAAAATTTTATATGAATCAATCTAGGATTCAGCCCTAACCTTGCTTGACACTTGGGAATCAACACAATATTCTGGAATTCTCCAAAATAGATCATTCTCTGCCTTTTTACCTGAAACTATCCATTATCACTATTCAGTACCCATTAATAACGGCTTCTAGTGGGGGTTATCTTGGTGATGACGCCACATTTACTTCATATATACATATAATTTTATAAAAAAAAACAGCAGAAAAAAAGATAAGCAAACATGTAAGTGTGTAGGAAAGTAATAAAATAAATAACGATCCTTGGCCTTAGCTATTGTAATCATGAATGTGTATCTTGATCTGCTCTATTTCCTATTCTCATTTCTCCTCTTTTGACAACTTTTCTCAACGTCTTTTCTTTTCTTTCTCATTTCAGTTTTTTTTTTCTACATCACTATCCTACTTGCCTCCTGCACCCAAGTCTTCCTATTTCTTTTCCACAAAATGCCTCACTTTCACTTGTTTCTCTTTGTCTTTTCTATACCATTCCAAACACATCTAAGTGTATTGGGAGCAGTTTACATTCCCAAAATAATCCACTCAAGGAAGCGTTAATGTTATTCTAATAAATAATTCCAATCGCCGTAGCCATAAATATCTCCAAGATGATTCTACATTTTCATTAAAGCCAGAGCTTTGTTTGGCGTTTTGGTTTTAAACAAACACTTGTCCCCGCAGTGCAGCTCACCAATATAGAACAGAATTACAACGTACTTCCAGCCAAATTCAGTTTATTGTCAATTTCAGTAGTGTTTCTTATGGTAGCAATTATTCTCTGTAAGCCTGCAAGCAAGCAGCAGAAAACTGAAATCATCAGAGTTTTTATCTGCAGCAATTCCAGAAATGGCAGGTAGCTGATAGTTTAAACTTCAGTTCTCTGCAGTGGAATAGTGCAAATAAGAGAAAGCCATCTGCCTGTTCCTGGAGGCTTTCTGAAAAATGTACCCAAGTTCATAAAGTTTTGGGGTGATATTCAATGACTTTGGTTACTATTGCATTGAATGCTGTGGCATATCTATGACATTTTGCTGCTGCCCTAGATACTCCTGAGACAAATTTCACAAGTTGCAGTGGCATTGCTTTTTTAAATATATGGGTTGGGTATTGGGATGTTTATCTCAATTTTCTAATTACCTAAAGTGAGATGTTCTAAATGTAAGTTCCCTGATTTAACCTGTAAACTAGGATTATTGCTGAAAGATAGGTGAGCAGGAGCAGATATATAATAGAGCAAACAGCTTTGGATTTATTCTTAAGAGAATTCTTAGAAGATTAGGTCAAGGATGATTGTAAAATGTCACCCAGTCAATTCTTCTAGTTGATGATAATTTATTTACTGTACTGTAGACAGTAAGGTGGACTGACATTTACTATAAATATTCTAAGAGAAGAAAAATTTTCCTTATTTCTTTAATCATTGACTCAACAAATATATATATCAATCTTATTTCTCACACTTTGGGAACACAGGGGTAGGAAAAGTCTTGAGGTTCAAAGAGTGAGCAAGATTGAAATGCTCCCTTATAGCTTTATTCTAGCACAGAAGAGTATTAATAGCACAATTGCTTAAGTCCAATTGTAATAAGTACACAAAGGGGCCAGGCAGAAAGTGCTGTAAGTACATAAAACAAGGTGATATGGTCTGAATATTTGTGTCCCCCTCCAAATGTATCTGTTAAAATCCTAGTGCCCAACGTGATGGTTTTGGGAGGAGGAGCCTTTGGTAGAAGATGGGTCATAAGGCAGAGTCCTCATAAATGAGATTAGTGTCATTAAAAAGAGGCCCAAGATGAACTTTGCCCCTTCCATCAAGTCAGGACACGGTGAGAAATCTTTCCCAGACCCTAACTCTGGTGGCACACTCATCGCTGAGTACCGGTCTCCAGAACTGTGAAAAACCACTTCCTGTTGTTTATAAGCTACCTTGTGGTATTTTGTTATTGCAGCTGAAATGGACTAAAATACAAAGGAATCTGCTATTGTCTTTAGAAGCGTCCTTAAGAAATTGGATGAATCATAAAATATGATTTAGAATTAATTCAGTAAATGAGGAAGATCAATCCAGTAAATGAGGAAGTCAGATTCGAGTGAGTAAGCAAAGGTGCTAAAAGGGAAAGAACACAGTATTTGAATACCAGAAAGGAAGCGAGTGTAGTTAGAGAACAGAGAATATTGGAAGAATCATTCAAGGAGAGGTTGGTGAGATAAGCAGGGTTAGACTGTGCAGACATTTGTAAGTTAGGTCAAATATTTTGATTTGTATTTTAAGAACAATAGACATTTACTTTAGGGTATAGTATGTTTTGTTCTTTCAAAATAACTCAATCTGCAATGTAGAGGGTTAGTCTTTGAGGCCAAGAGTGAATATTGGGGGACCAGTGCTAATTTAACTTAAAGTGGCAGTAGAGATGAGAAGATGTGGGTATTTTTAAGAGTGTTTTAGGTGGCGAAGTGCCACGTATGGACCAAGGAGTAGACTGATTCTCATGAATTTGACATATAATTGCACATAACCAGGTTCACAATTGGTGAAGATATTAAGTAGATATTTGGCAATACATAAATTTTAAAATGCAATAATCTAGGCTGGTGCTAGTATTGGAGATGATGGATACACACGTGGCTAATGAGGCTGTTGTTGAAATCACCTAAGGAGATAGTACAAAATACCAAGAAAAGACCTTGGTTCTAGTCTATAAAAAATTCAGTATTTATAGTTTGGTTAGAGGATGATGGACAACACAGGATATATTGTCAGAGTTATAGTGATGAAGAAAAGGAAAACTTGGTTGCCAGGAAGTCCAGAAACACACTGATGTATGAACAAAGTATTGATATGTTACCAAGAAGTTTAAATACCTCCCTGCAGGAAGTGCATTTGATTTTAATCAACCTCTTTTCATTACTCTGGCCTGGAAATAAAGGGGACATAGAAACTTCTCACTTTCATTATTGACCATAGTCATTTCATCTTTAGGTTGTAAATGGAGCCAGAGTGCTGACTGGCTATAAGGAAAACTCCTCCTTTATGCAAATGGAATCTTTAAGTTTCAGCATAGTGTCCAGGGAGCAAGAGCAGTGTAGCTTGGATCCTGGGGCCTCAACTCTGCCTTTTATCTGTGTTTCACTTACACATTGTCTTCCTGTAAATATCATGGAAATAATAAATTAATTGCTAGCTTGGATCTGACTGGCAAAACAGAAAATTCTTAGAGTTTTAGGGATCAACACTTTGTCTTAATAAGAAATTTATAGTAAGGTAAACTGGATGGTTATAATGTGTTAATATTAACGGAATGTGTGAAGTATAGCAAAACACTAACAGTGCTTGTCCCAGTACTATTTTCTCTTGAAGTAATACATTAATCTGAAATGCTTACTCTTATTACTTATTTTTTATTGCAGTGGGATATTCCTTGCTTCTATTCATAATTTAATATCTGCAAGAATTCCTTTCGGTTAAATTTTTTTATAATGAAAATTATTTTATTTTACTTTATTTTTATTGTTTACAATATTATTGATATGCCCATACCACTGCCTATTTGCCCACCTGCCCCCTGCCCTTGCCTCCACTCTTGCCCCACTTTACCCTCTGAGTCTAGCCATCACCATACTGTTGTCTGTGTCTGTGGGAAATGCATATGTGTTCTTTGCTTAATCCTTTCACCCTCATCCAGTCCTCTCCTCCTCCCAGTTCCCCGCTGCTAGTCTATGGATAAAGTTATATTTATTATAACAGTGAAAACATAATTATAGTTATTTGACTCTTGTACATTTTATTAAGTGAATTAATGTGGGTTTATCATATACAAAAATGAATATAATTTTATATGTAATTTAAACAAAGTATTGATATGTTACCATATCAATATGGTACCAGATATTATATATCTAATTACTATAGGAATTAAGTATATTAATATATAAATACAAATTTTAATTGCTATAATATACATAGCATATAATTTACCATTTAAAAGTATACATTAAAATGGTTTTATAAAGAGATTTTAACTAACAAATGTCAAGTCTTTTACTAAAGATTTGATGAAATCCTTAGCTAAATGTGACTAACAGAAATGTTTGTGTCTTGGTCTTAAGATCATTTGTTGCCCTAATTCTAATTCCCTTCCCTCTCTTTTATGGTTAACATCCCTCGCCTGACTAAATGGTTTAAGAGGTGCTTATACAGATTCTCAGTACTCTCTTTGTGATTATTTAAAATTCATATTTCATGTTTTTATCAGTTTTTCTTATAAGCACCTGCTATATCTGTACCAATGTAATATGAGGCACCTGGTCATTTCTGTAATTTGAAGAGTTAATGCTCTATAAATTTATGATAATAATTATGATCAAATGTTGAAATCATCTCCCTGATCCATGTCATACAATGGTGGGAAGCAAAAGCCCTGCATATTTTCTAACAATAATGCAATTATTGTTGGGAAGAGGAAAAAGTTATCTGTCTGTCCAGAAGACTTTCTGTGTGTCACTCTGTCCAACATGTATATCTTACTAATGCTACTCAGGATGTTTACTACATGAATTTCTCCTAGCAACAATATGCAAACATATGTTTGAGTTTATATTTCCTGCTTTGGACCAGATAAGCATGACTAGAAATTAAGGAATGGCTATCTATATATACAAAAGCCTAAGCAACCAAATGACTGAATGACTGGTTAACCTGTCGCTATGATGTGCAGTGACCACCAGAGGGCAGATGCTCAATATAGGAGCTTCCCTTGGTGGTCAGTGTGCTCCCACAGCCAGCCTCCCATGGCCCCCCACCTCCTGGCTGGCCAGCCAACCTCCCATGGCCCCTCCCCATGGCCAGCCAACCTCCTATGGTCCCTCCCCTCAGCCTGCTGGCTCAGATGACCCTGATTGGGCCTGCTGGCCAACTTCCCGTGGCCCCTCTCTCCAATGGTCCCTCTCCCCGGCCAGCCAGCCCTGATCGGCCCCTCCCCCTGGCTGGCCAGACAACCTCTTATGGCCCCTCCCCCTACCAGCCAACCTCCCAAAGCTTCAATCAGCCCGATTGCCAGCTAGACCAAGGGACACCACCTGTGCACGAATTTGTGCACCAGGCCTTTAGTCTTTAATAAAAGTGTAATAAAAATTCTCATTCTACTAATTATTACATATCTAAATATAGGAAACTTCCACAAAATAATTCAAATTTTAAACTTTATAAACATATTTGCTATGACCACATTGGTTGATTACCTAACAGGTGATTTATAGGCTCATTTCCATGAGGATTTGATTAAAAGTAGATTAACTTGTGCTCAGAGATCTCTCCTTGATAGTCAGGATCCTTTGGGACATTAAAGCAGATCTAACCCATTTTGAATGGGCTTCTACTGAAGGATTTCTGATCAGTCACTGCAGAGCAGATCCTGCTTTCTGTCACACATTCCACTGTGTATGATGATTTGGAAGAGACTTAGTATAATGTGGCTTCTTCTACAGAAATGATGAATGGCGTTTTATATTCAATTCTTTAAAATTTTATGGTGTTTAGTTTCAAATATTTTAAAAGCTATTTGGCTATAAATGAAATAGTCACTTAGGATAGTTTCTAGCTTTTTCCCACTATTATCTTAAATGTTTCTTTTCAGAGTCTTTCTTTTTTATTTCCCTTTAATAATGTTTTTCTTGTCACTACTACGACTAGCATCTCTATTCTTGGTATATTACTTCTTTATAGCACTTTATACTTACAAAAAGTTTATAATAATTATAGCTGTTGATTCTCATGAAATACCTGAAGCAGATCCTATTCAATGTAATTAACAGATAAAGCAAATGAGATGTAAAATAATGAGGCAAAGTTCTGAAGCTGTCTTTGAGCTATATTATCAGAACTTGGAGCCTAAATTTTCTGGATCTCTAGCCTCTGTTCATTGCATGATTCCCCTCTCTAGGATCAGAAACCTTGTCATCAGAACTAATTCCACAGGAAGTTTGAGCATACGCTACATGCTTAGCACTGTTCTGAGAAAGGGGGTACAGAGAACAGATGCTCCTGCTGAGCAAGTGTGTACACTAAGCAGGAGCCATACAATCTCTCTATACAACATCTAGAATGAACTACATGAATGTCCTTTAAAAGACTTCCTGGAAGTGGTGATTCTTACTTAGGTTTATTGGAAGTAAGGAATATGGATTTGGAAGTGGTAATATTCAAACACATATCACATGGAAAATGAGATTAATGAAAGAAATTTTTGATTTTCTATCTTTTTGTCAGACTCGGTATCTCGCTATTCCTCACTGAGTGCTTCTTCCAGGGAATATAGAGGTCTGTGGAAAGATAAAGGTCCATGGAATCATAAAGAGGCATCCACATAACATTTACATTTTGAGAGTATATACTTTTCTCAGTATGTCTATATTTCATAACTACAAAAATCCAGCCCTACATATTTTTATATGTCCTATATAAGTTAATGTTTGAGACTTGATGCAATCATAGCCCAAAGGTAATGTGTTTTTATAATGACAGGGCTGACTGGATTTCCTCCCAAACTTGAATGGTTCCCTTCATCAATTACTAACAATCTGGGTAAGTGTTCAGACCAAATGTGCCACCGCCTAATAGTAACAAGACAATAACATCACATCTATAATACTGCTGTTTTTCTTCCCCACTGCTGGCAGCCAAAGAGAAGAGAGATCCAGTCCAAACCCATTTTCTCCACATTATGCCTTTGAAACATCTCCTTAGTATAATAGGTAACAATGGCTTGCAAACCATTCCTCGCCTCAATATAAGAGGTGTTCTGTTCTGCCACAGTTAAAATGAGGCAAGAGGTCACAAAGTGTTCATAATAAAAGACTATAAAACTGGTTTTGAAAATACCTTGACCCAGTTAAAATAATTTGAATTCAAATTTCTGTTTGATCTTCAATTTTCTCTCCCTTTTCCTCTCCTTCCCTCTTTACTTCTTGCCTTTCATTTGCTTTTCTATTAACACAGTTCTGGGTATGGGATAGGGACATATTATAAACTAGAGGCCCAGTGCATGAAATTTGTGCACTGGGGGGAGGTTCCTCAGGCTGGTGTGCACCTTCTCACTGTCCAGGACCCCTTGGGGGATGTAGCAGTGTGCCAAGTGGCAGGCAGCCAGGGAGGAGCACAAATCGGGGCTGGGCGTCGCTTGCACTCATCTCGGCCCACTGGGCCTAGTGCCGCAGAGTCAGGAGAGACTCCCACCATGGCAGTTGTGCTTGCCAGCCATGAACCCAGCTTCTGACTGAGTGACACTCCCCTTGTGGGAGGGCACTGACCACTAGTGGGCAGCTCCTACATTGAGCATCTGACCCCTGGTTGTCAGTGCACATCATAGTGACCAGTCGTTCTGCTGTAACGGTCACTTAGGTTTTTATTATATAGTCTAGAGGCCCGGTGCACGAATCTGTGCACCAGTGGGGTCCCTTGGGCTGGCCTGTGGGATCGGGCTGAAACCAGCTCTCCGATATCCCTCCCAGGGGTCCTGGATTGTGCGAGGTCACAGGCCAGGCTGAGGGACTCCACTGGGGCTGGTGCATGATTGGGGCTGGGGAGGGATGCGGGAGATTGACCAGCCATGGAGGAGCCATGGGAGGGCTCCAGGGCCTGTCCAGGCCATCTCACTCAGTCCCGATCGGCCGGATCCCAACACCAAGCTAACCTACCAGTTGGAGTGTCTGCCCCCGATGATCAATGCATGTCATAGCGACTGGTTTACTGGTGGACTGGTCGACTGTCTGCCCCCGGGTGGTCAGTGCTTGTCATAGCAGTTGAGTGGCCTTAGCATATCATTAGCATATTACACTTTGATTGGTTGAATGGCCGACTTGTCAAATAGACTCTTAGCTTATTAGGCTTTTATTATATAGGATTGTCCCTACTCTTTACATTACCATATATGTAAAGGGGTTAGGATAGAGTCATAAGATGAAAAAATGATTTGCGGAATTGAAGAACAGCACAACAACAGCAACAACAACGACAACCAGAAAAGTTTAAATAATTGATAAGACCAAGTTCTGATTTTGTAGACTTTTGAATATATATGATTTTGTTACTTATCTCTCATATCTTCTTAAAACTTATTTCTAGACAGTAGGTTTGCAAATGTCCCCTAGTTAATTCACCAGCACCTGTTGCCTCTCAGTAGTAACCATTATCTGTATTTTTCTCCTTGAATTTCTTTTATTTTTCCAGTGGGTTGAGGGATACAGTTAAAAACATAGCTGTAAAGACATTTTTGCAGAATTGTTTGGGTTTGTGAGAGAAAGGTTTCTTACATACTATCTCACCACATTGTTAACCAAAGCTCATGCTATTTTTGGACTATTACTACAAAGGGTGTACATAAATTGCTTCAATCATCATGATGTAATTGACAGGAGTGCCCCCTACTAGCATCAATTTCAAACTAGCTGGATAATGTGATAATAAAATTTATCAGTCCATAGTTCAATGGCATGGTAGACACCACTAGTGATTAGGCAAATTCTAAGTCTCCTTTTCCTCCAGGTATATCTCTCTTTGACTTTAATAATGGTTATATAGACTTGTTTTAGTTAATGAATATGAATATAAGTGGCATGTGTTATTTCTGTATAAAAGCATTTCAGAGGCAGTGTGACATCATCTATATTTTCCCCCTTAATGTATAATTGTGAAGATACAAAGGCCTGAAACAACCTAGAATGTGGATCCATCACCAGAAGGACATCTGCCTTTGAAAATTGCCTAGTCCCTCAGTGAATATTGGCAGAGAATGAAATAAACTTTTATAATTATAAACCACTGAGATATAGAATTTATATAAACATAGCTTAGCCTAACTGATGCAATATATTCTTGCTGTGCTTTATGCTCATGATATGCTTGTTTGTACCTCCTTATATTTATTACTGTGTTTCTACTGCTTCATATGTTCTACTGGTTTCTCTCTAATTAGGACAAAAATATTCTTTGCATTCTAGGGTCTGGTTAACCCTTTCTTTATTTAACTTTATATGAAAAAAATCTTTTCTCACCATATACTTTGTCAGTTCTTGGGGATATATATTTTTAAATATATTTTTATTGACTTCAGAGAGGAAGAGAGAGAGAGAAACATCAATGATGAGAGGGAACCATTGATTGGCTGCCTCCTACATGTTGGACCGAGCCTGCAACTCAGGCATGTACCTTTGACTGGAATCAAACCTGGGACCCTTCGGTCCACAAGCCAATGCTCTATCCACTGAACAAAACTGGCCAGGGCAATTCTTGGGGATATTGATGGTGTATTAAAATACTTATATTTCCTCAACTCACACAGCCCAATTCAGTACCTACAGTCTATTTTCAGTAATTATTTCTGAAATATGTTTTAAATTAAAAGAATCAATTTAGGATCTCCTTCATACGATTTTGAAAAATATGTCTAAACAATGACATTGTAGGGAGGTTAGAGTATTATGTATATGTTTCTTCTATTACAAAGAATAATATAAAAATTTTAAACAGCAGCAATGTTAATATATCTGTAAATGTGCAATTTACGGGAAAAATAAGTTATTTAGATTAAATGGTCCTTTAAAATAATGATACTTAAAAAAAACAGGTTGTGCTCATTTATTTGGCCATTCGTTCTCTGACTTCCAAATAATACTGACTGGTTTCAGTCCGTACCCCAAAGCAATAGCACATGTTTTATAACAGATGTTTTATTGCCTGGCACTTTGCAAAACTCATCCATCCAAAATCCTATAATATGCCCCCAACCCCAACCACTACTGAAAATAAAACAGCAAGAATTGTAAAACAACCCAAAAACAAACCCCAACAATTCATTTTGGAACTTAGAAACTCTTTTGTTCTTAAGTTTCTCCATATGATGTGTTTTTTCTTTCTTTAATTAAACTTTGTTCTTAAATACTGAGTACTGTGAGTTGTTTTTTTTTTTTTTTTCCTGCTTTTCCTTTGTACCCATGCATCCTACTCAGCAGAAATCATCACTGTAGATAATGTTCCTGGAAGAGTATCACAATTTTGACCTTTATAAAGAGTTTGATTAAGATTTATAAAAAATCTCTACTAAATTTAAAAATATACATATTGATTTCTAAAGAGAGAGGAAAGGAGAGAGAGAGAGAGAGAGAGAGAGATGAAAGCAGAACATCTATTCACTGTCTCCGGCATTCATCCTACCCTGGACAGAGCTCACAACCCAAACATGTGCCCTGACCAGGAATGGAGCCAGCGTAGGATGAAGCCCAACCAAGTGATCCACACCAGCTAGCACTCTCCTTAAATTTTTAATGTAATTGCAGAACACCAGAGAGGAAAGATCTATTCTACTTTATTATACACTTTTGTTGAGATTAATTCTGACTCCACATCTGCCTGCCTGATCGTGTTAACCCATGATTGTTTTAAGTATAAGAGCATTAAGTGTCCAAACAAGGTAGTCAGTCTATGTAAAGTGGAATGGTACTTAGGAATGCACTAATAGTAGAGTGGATAACAAGTAAAGCACACTCAAATAAGAGTTCTTTGCTAGAAGAGAATTCAGGATTTGGTCTACCAGTTTGCATCCCCTGTTTAACTGATACATAGTTTAACAATATATTGCTTGTATCTAATTTATATAAAGCTTTATACTAGGAAGAATAGTTTCACCTTAAATATTTTGGTTTGTGGTACCTCTGTAAAATTAATAACATGCCCTGAAATTTACCATCACTTAACCCCAAAGCCTCTCTCCTTGCATCTGTTCATTCATGTCCCTTGTTTCAACTATGCATCATATCTGATGAATCCACAAACAGTAGCTGTTTCCTTTTCCCAACCCCTATCACTACTACCTCTAAATATTAATATTTTTTCCCAAAAATTTGCAAATGGAAAGAGTTCTAAGTTTCTGAGATCCTCATTCTAAACCCCATGGAAATTATTGATAACTAAAAACAAACAGAAGACATACTATGAGCAATAATTCATTGCACATTTTCTTTTAGGATAGATTAATAAACACATCAAACTGTGTATTTTGTGTGTTTTTGTGTAAAGACACTTATTTGAATATAAAATATAAGACACTGTGTATTAAATAAAGTGTCATTACACAGAAGCAAGGTTATGTATGGACTGATTGATAAAATGTTGTGACCAGAGGCACACAGGAGCCTAAGCGCATATGGTTCAGTATTCAGTGTTTGAGGCAACTTTATGGAACATAAATCTCACAAATAATGAGAATCAACTGTAACTCCTGGTTTACCTTCTTCATTCAGCTTTTTTGTGCTCAGAATAGAACGGATGTCTCTGTGGTGCACTAAAGCCAGTGAGGATTTTCCTACAAGAAGAATATAGGGCTGAAACCGGTTTGGCTAAGTGGATAGAGCGTTGTTCTGAGGACTGAAGGGTCCCGGGTTCAATTCCGGTCAAGGGCATGTTCCTTGGTTGCGGGCACATCCCCAGTAGGGGGTGTGCAGGAGGCAGCTGATCGATGTTTCTAGCTCTCTATCCCTCTTCCTTCCGCTCTGTAAAAAATCAATAAAATATATATTTTTTTTAAAAAAAGAAGAATATAGGGCTCTGCTCATCCTCTAAATGCTTTATTCATAAGAATACTCAAACCCCTTGATCATGATTTGTATCCAGCCACACCCTTCTCCTTTGTGAAAATGACTTCGGGTTTTGCACAGATGAAATTTTGCAGTGTGTACAGGACTTTTTTTATCCTAATGATGAACAACCTGTGGCCCACCAGCTCCAGAGATATACTTAACACTGCATGGGTGAAGCCAAGCTCAAACGCAAGATGATACCTTTGCCATATGTGGCTCAGTTGGTTGGATGTTGTCCTGTGCACCAAAAGGCTGCTGGTTCAATTCCTGGTCAAGGCACACTGCTGGGTTGTGGCCTGTATCCCCAGTAGGGACCATGTTTTGCTTTCACACTAATGCTTCTCTCTATCCTTCTCCTTCCCATCTCTGTAAAAATCAATAAAATGTATTTTTTAAAAACTCAAGATTTTTTATTTTATTTCTGTTCTTGTCTTTTCTTTAGGGCAGAGTCAAGATACTCTCAAGCTCAGGTTTCTGCTATATCCAAGCAAAGGGCATAACACTGTAGTCACAGATGTCCTTCCGCTCTCACTTCCCTTTTCTTCTGGAAGTTATAGGACTTAATGTGAAAAGAACCAACACTTCACCATAGTTTTAGCGGACTTCAAACTTGATCTGATTTCAGGAGAGGGAGCTATTCGGAGTGAGTGCTGAGCTCAATATGGACTGGTTTGCAAATCCATCTATGTAATTGCCATTCCTTCCAGGGCCCTGGCTAGCCAGAGTTCTGACAACAAAGCCTTGTAATAAAGCTGCAAAATATCCACTTGGAATCTTGGAGTTACTAACTCATTGTTGTAACATGGCTCTCATAAAATTGTGTAAAAAACTCATTTTACGGTTGTCAGGAGAAATAACTACCCAGATAAATAAGCATGAAAGCACCATAACTACAGCACAGAAAGCCAATTTGAAATTGGGTCCCATCCCTAGTCTCTTAATTGGCCTTATTACAGTGTCACAGGAATGAAAAGTTCTGTTCTGTTCCTAGTTTTAGGTTTAGTCCACTGATCTATGCATTATAGCTTAGTAATTGTCTTACATGTTCCTATAGTATTAAATATTTGTTGTCATTGATTCCTATGTGAACTTGAATCACTTAGGCAAAATGGCAAGAATTTCTGATGTTTAATTTTTATAAGTAGTTCTAGCACTTATTTTATGTAGTAAAGACTTTTCGTTAATTAAGCCAATATTGTGGTTTATAATATTTTTTTTTAATGTAAAGTTTTGCTTTGCCAGGGCTTCTTATGATTTGATACCATATTCTCAAATAAATTTAAATCAGATAGAACATTTTGTTCATGATTTCTTCTAAAGAGGAAAGATAGTAGCAGCACTCTGGGTTCTCAGAGTCTGAAAAGTGTGTGATTACATGTAATCAATTACTTAAACCCTTAGTATATAAATTATTTTTATGAAATATTATGTATTTTAATACACATCTTCACGTGTATATCAGACTATATACACATAAATGACAAAATCTGAAATGTAATATTGAAGTTAGAATAAAGAGAAATCATTAGGTATATTGGCGTGAATACATACACACACCAAGGAACACAAATAGGGAAGCCTCAGATATAACCCCATACACCAGGGTTTTCTCAGTGAAATAACCCTCACAGCTACTTTCTCTAGGACATAAGAATATATTTCCTGTTTTCTAGGAATCCCAAGACCTAGAGAGAATGTTCTGACTTCTTTTCTCCTCAAGATCATTTGTAAAACAAACCTTTCAATAAAAGGTTTATTGGCCTAAGGCAGTGATTTTCAAACTTTTTCATCTCATGTCACACAGCAACTAATTACTAAAATTCTATGGCACAACAAAAAAATATAATTTTTGCCAATCTGACAAAAATTGGTGTAACTTTTATTCATTCACACCAGATGGCTACTGTTGTATTATTGGCTGTTGCCATTTTATTTGACGATCAACTGACAAGAGGTCAGTGCCCCTGACTAAGTAGTCAGGTTTTTAATATTTTTATTTATTTTATTTCTATAATATATTTTATTGATTTCAGAGAGGAGGGAAGAGGGAGAGATATACAGAAATATCAACAATGAGAGAGAACCTTTAATCAGCTGCCACCTGCATGCCCCACACTGAGGATTGAACCGGCAACCCAGGTATGTGCCCTGACCAGGAATCGAAGCTATGATCTCCTGGTTCCCAGGTCGATGCTCAACCACTGAACAATACCAGCCAGGCAGGTATTGCACATTTTAAAAACTCTTGCTGCTTACCAGTCAAAAATCGCTGACCTAAGGAGATGATAATGAAGATTAAAAATTTGGCATAAAAAATATGGTAAATTTATTTGCCTATTTGCTGGATAAAAGGTGAAAAAGGGAGAACTCAACAGCGGCTGGTGGGATGAGAACTTGTCTTTTAGGTTCCATAGGTGTGAGAGAATATCCCTAAACCCAAAACAGAATAAACAGGGACTAGCTTTATGTGGCCAACTGTACAGGTGCTAAATGCCTGTATCTTTCAGTTTATCTTGTTTATGTTTAATCTGGCAAATAAAAACTTAGTGCACATATTTAATATTTTCAATATTTTACCGTTGTAGGGAATTCCCAGGATATACTTAGCATATGTAACATACGCTGTGCTCTGTTTGCTCATCAAAAGTTTGAGGTAAATGGGCAGGGGGAGAAGTGGGGGCTGAGCTCAGCCAGGCCCACTTATCTGGGGACAATAGAGGCAGCCTGAGCCTTTATTTATTTATTTTAATTACTTTTCTCTCCTTCCTATTAAAAGCCTCCTCCTTTGTTCTTAATTTGAAAGCTTCCCGTCCCCATTTAATTACCGTGCTTTTGATTGACAAGAGCAGAGGACAGGAAAAAAAGAAAGCTGTCTCCTTCATGTCCTATTTGACATGATATAATGAATGTGTGATGGCTAGTTTATTTTTTCCTTGACAAGTTAAATATTTGAAGATGAAATGTGGAATTTAAGGAGCATAATGCCAGAGAGCTGAGGGAGAGAAGTAGAAAAAGGAAAATGGAATTCAATTGGACCGGGAACAAAATACAATACTCATTTGTGCATTGGCCTAATAGTTTAATAAGTGCCAATTTTGGTGCAGGAATTCTGTGTAATTGTAGTAAGAATTACATCTTCAGCTCTTCCCAGGCAGAGAAGAGTCAGCAAATAGACTGTGTCTACCGGATGCCCTGGCCCTGTGTTTTATTATGTTTACTTTATAATCCCATCATCCCCATGCCACCAGCATGCTTGAGGGGTAGTGCAGGCAGCAGCGGCTGCTCCCTCTCGGCCCCCTGTCTTTCAGAGCTACCCTAAGGTACTTAAGAATGACAGTATAAAGAATATCTGTGCAGATGAGCCTGCAGATTTGGGGAATTGGCTGCTTGTGGACAGGGATTCTTTTGGTAGACTTAATTCCTTTAGCAAGGGTGAAGTACCATCTGTGGGGATTCCTGTCATGTATAAGGAAGTTAGTCATGCTCTCTATGGAGTTGAGTTGCTTGAATTTTAATGAAACCCATGTCAATCTGTCTCCTCTATACCCTAGTGTTGAAATCAGTGGTCAGCTACTCAACAGTCACAACAGTAAATCACAGTAGATAAACCAACCAGGACAGCTCTAAAGAATTTAAGGTTGTGTTCCTCTCCGCATACTCTCCCCCCTCACTTTACAGCTAGGTCACTGAGAGAATACATAATGAACTGATGGCATTTCTGTTTTAAAGGGGCAGCCTTCAAACCGGGAATCTAGATTCCTTTTTAAATGTCCTTCCTCATTGGGAAGTTTTCCTTCTCTATTATTATTTATATTTCTTTAAATAGATCAGTCACGGGTTCTGGGCTTTTGTATAGGTTATATGTGGTAGATCTGTCCTTTTACAAAATACTCAGAGAGAAATGCTGATTCTAACCAAAGAAAATGAACTGTTATACAGAAATTAAGAGAAAATGATGTGTATGCCACCTGAATATAAATTAACTGTGAATGATGTAACTCAGGGAAGCAGGTGGCAGTTCTATATGAGATATTTACAATTAGCTGTATGCATCACTCTGAGAGCACAGTGCAGGAAGTATCTCACCTAGAATGGACTGGCTCTCAATGGGTTATAATAGCATTACAGACCTCAGTGTCACTTTCTAATTCTTCAACAATGTGTCACTACCATCTCAAAGACAAGATCATTGGAACATAGCTTTCACTGTCACTTTCTTTGCATGTGAAAACCAAAAATGTTTCAATGGGGAGGACTGACAGAGCAAGTTGGAGCTGAAAGTTCTTTTTGTCAGGACAATTCTGGCACAAAATGGAACTCTTAACTGGTTCCTTAATGGTCAAAGCTACATCCTCCATTTATCTTCTTGTTTGAGCTAGTGGTTGGAATTACTGGCTGGCTGTTCTCAGAGATCTATTTGTCTCGATTCAGTGTCACGTTTCTCTTTGTGTTGTTATTCTTCTCATTGGTGAAGATAGGTATCCCTATAGCAGGCTGGCAACTTTTATATTGTGGACCCAAATGGGCACTCGCTCATACATATGAATGCATATTTTCTTCTCAACTGCTTACTTGCTTTATAGCCATTATATGTCAGTGCATGTGCTAATCCGTATTATAGCTCCACTTAAAATATTGCTTATCTTAATTTCAGGTTAAAGTATGGGTGTGTGTGAAGTTTCCTTTGTCATTTTTTTGTGTGTGATTTTGTCCATTGACTACCATTTGACATTTAAATGTGTCACCAATTACATTGATGCAAAAGTCTTAATATGTAGAAAAAGAGCAATATTGAAACACTTTACTCTCAAGAAATAAAAATAGACATTTCTGTTTTCATTTTGTTTTTTTAAGGTGTCTCATATTTAGCTCTAGTATTTGTGCTTGATCATGTCTTACAACATTTTAATTTACTCAGGGCATATAGCCGGTACTCCACAAAGGTATTTGATTAATAATTATATAATATATTAGCTGGCGTACAGAAATCTAATCTTTATTTGTTTTGCAAACTTGGTTTTATGGAAATATTCTAGTTTCCACCTTGGAAGCTAATAGTTTGCAAATACTGTATATTCATAATCATATGTTTCTTAATTAATTTAGTCATTTATTTTAATAAATATTTAGTGAACATCCACTATGTGCCCATTATGGCTCTAAGGCCTGTCAGGATGATGGAGAAAAAGAGAGATATGTCTTTCCTCTCTCAAGGAGTTTCCATCTAAGATGTGTGGATATCACATGATGTTGAGTGACCTCTAATTTCTGGCTACCCTCTGAATAAGTCATGTCCACAATGTCCTGTCCTCACCAGCCCTGCTCTGCCCCTGTAAATTCATACCTGTGGCTTTTTTCGTGGAGTTTACCCATCTCCTATTTGCTCTTTGTCTTTTTTCTGCTGCCCTCTATTTTTGCCAGCACTATTGTCTTTTTGAAAGAACCCTGCTCTCTCAGGATGTGCCCACATTAGGACAGCTTCAATTTTGTCATTTTTGCCTCCAGAGATATTTCAGGCTTACTTTGTTCTGGAACCCACTTGTTCCTCTTTCTGGCACTACTGGGTATTTATAGAGCTCTCCTCCAACACTAAAGTTCGAATGAATCATTTTTTTTCCCCCTTATCAGCCTTCTTCACTGTCCAACATAGTAATTGGGAATATGAGAGAAGTAGCATCCATAAATAATCTGAATGGTTCAAAGCCTTTAATACAGGTATCAATAACCCAACCAACTTTTACCCAGTTCTCTCCTGCATCACTTCAGCACTTAGTCCTCCAGGTCTCAGAATGATTAGCAGTTGATTATTCAAATTTGGATTATTTCCAGAAATCTTCCTTCATGAAAGTGACCTTCCTTCAATTTCACATTTTTCCCTTGGGACATCCAACTTCCATTGAATGGTGGGATTCAAAATCCTGGCATTTTATTCCCCAAGGTGGGATACTTGTTAAGAGGCAACCATCTCCAGAGTTTCCATGAGATTAGCTGAGGGCTTTGTTGCAACAGGCATCACCTTTCATTTTTTCTCTGCCTGATCCTGCTTTCTTTACTCCCATAAAAAGAGAAGTTCCCATAATGATACACCCAATCAAACCTTGTGGATATAAATGTCCATCCCAAATAGTGTTTTCTGTGGAAGCCAAAATAAGTTAAGGCCTTAGCAGCTACCAGTAATAAGGTGTGTAGTAAATGAGTTCCTAAGAATAATGTAATTTTGCATTGGGAGTATTAACATCAAATTTAAACAAGTGGCATTTAAAATATAAAAAGAGGTATGAAAAAGTTCTAAATTTAGTCCTCTCTCATTCTCTATTAATCTCAAAGCAAATAGAATCAAATCACAAGGAATGTATCTCATTTTTCTCCTTTAAAAAGTTTTTCTCTTAAAATGCTCACTACTAAGGATTATCAGGAATTCTAAGCTGACTTTGCAAAGAATGTTTTCAACTTCTATTGCTTAATCAAATATTTCCTAATCCATAGTAATTTAGACTATCTTTAAAATCCTAAAACATCTATAATACCTAATAACATTAACACTTGATTTTATATTCTACTAGAGGCCCAGTGCACAAAATGTGTGCACTTGGCAGGGGCAGGGGGTGTCCCTCAGCCAGGCCTGCACCCTCTCACAGTCTGGGAGCCCTCGGGGGGTATCTGACTGACAGCTTAGGCCCATTCCCCACAGTGAGCAGGTATAAGCTGTCAGTTGGACAGCCTTAGGGCTGCTGGTGAGGCGGAAGAGGCTCCCACCACCACTGCTATGCTTTCCAGCTGGGAGCCTGGCTTCTGGCTGAGCAGTGCTCCTCCTTTGGGAGCATACTGACCACCAGGGGGCAGCTTCTGCATTGAGTGTCTGCCCCCTGGTGTTCAGTGCGTGTCATAGTGACCAGTTGTTCTTCCGTTCTGTCTATGTGCATATTAGCTTTTTATTATATAGGATTGTATTGTTTCCATTGTGCAATTCAGATTGATATACAACCTCTGTGAAGAAGGTGCTATATTGCAACTTCCATAACCCTCCCAGTGGTTGGCAAACTCATTAGTCAACAGAGCCAAATATCAACAGTACAACGATTGAAATTTCTTTTGAGAGCCAAATTTTTTAAACTTAAACTTCTTCTAATGCCACTTCTTCAAAATAGACTCACCCAGGCTGTGGTATTTTGTGGAAGAGCCACACTCAAGGGGCTAAACAGCCACATGTGGCTCACGAGCCACAGTTTGCCAACCACGTCTCTACACTACCCACCAATCCCATCTACAAATTGATGGCAATGGATAAAATAGCACCAGGTGTTAGGTGGAGTCAGACCTGACCTTGGTTCAGCAACCTTGATACTTGAGTTCTGGCTAAGAAAGAATTCAGAACCAAGACTAAAACTGTAAGAGAAAGTTTATTTAGAAAGTCACAGAGATAGAAGAAGTGAAACATAGAAGAAATGGCTCAGGAAACAAGTTACAGAGAGGGCCAGTGGAGCTTATGTGGGAGAAAGATAAAGGTAATACACCTGAGGGGAGTAGGAGATGGACTGGAAAGGCATGGGCCTGCTTCAGGAAAGAAGAATGCACTGTGTCCTCCTCTTTCCTCCTAAGAGCTTATACAGGTAGAAATTTTAGGGGAGGTTCCAGGGGAGGACCTCAATAGAATTTTCATCAATTTTCTGGGTGTGTTCTTTCAGGGTCTTATTCTCCACTGATTGGTTGGTGCCAGGGCAGGGAATCACTAGTTAATACAGCTGGTCCAGATGTCAGCCATGATGTCTTTTGTCTGATTTTGCTGCTTTTTTGGGTCTGGAGCTGAAACGCAACTGAAGTGTTATCCTTAGGGGTTAATGCTTAAGGGAGTCCTCCTGCAAGGGCCCCCATGGGAGTCACATGAGGCCACACTTTGGTCCCTTGTTCCTCCTATAAGGGTGTCTATCACATAACTAGTGACATAGCAGGGGAGGAAAGGTCAAGGAATGGTCTGAATTGCATCATGACCTGTGATATGAAAGGTCAGGGGTCTAAACCACACGACCAGCAATATGCTAGTGGAGGAAAGATTACTGGAGGAGTGATGTCACTCCCCCTTTCCCCCCGCCAGCAGTTATGCTGGTTGCTAAGCATCCAGGGCTTTCTGCACTGGTAACCTTCTGTACCTGACCCATCGTCCTTGCCCTGCTCATGTCTGTCTAACAGCCTATCACAAAAGTATATCAGAATGTCTCAACACTTGAGAGTTATTAAATGAGAAAAACAAATTCAATGCATTCCTTTTTAGAAGATTTGAAAATTACTTGGAAAATTGAAAACAGCAAATCTATTAAAGATTGAACATGCTCTCTTTCTCTATTCTTGCCTTACATTTGGCTGTATACACTTTCAGAATGCAGCCTTGCAATTATGAGTTATGAATCTGAGTTCTAATATAATATTGTCTACTTATCACTATATTGAAATGTTAAAAATAAACAATAGAAAATTAAAGATAAACCAAAGCCAATGAAGAGCATGGTACCTAATTTATTAGTGTAGCATAATAGAGTCTAAAATTGCTTATTAAACAAAAATCCAAATATATCATTGCCTTTGTAAAATGTGACAATACCATCTTCTTGAAGTTAATAATAACATCTAAAGTAATACTTCTTGTGGATATTTTTCTCACCACAGTTTCTGTTTTTTCAAAATGTGGGTCTCTGTGGCTTGTCATCTCCATACAGACTGTTTTTGTTGTTACTGTTATTGTTTTGACTGTTGCTGTAATATTCTTTATATATATTATTTTTTTACCAGTAATGTAAAGAGTCTGGACCTCTGCAATTTGAGATGCTTAAATCATCCTAATCTTCATGAAATAAATTTACTTTATATTAGAAACCCATTTATGGAGATGGTTAGAGTGTCATTTAATCAGTTAGATGCAGTCAAATATCATCAAGATCTCTTTCTTCTTTCTGATATAATGAATGGAGTGATTTCTTTCTCATTTTATTTTGGAAATCTCAGTAAAATTAATCAAGCATGTTTTACTAAACCCAAGTTGTTAAGCCTCACATTTGATATATTCATTGCCTGCACTTTAGAAGGATGGTTTGGGATAGGGTAAAAAGAGTATTCTTTCTTCTTCATGAATGCACATAAATAGATTGTAAGAATTTCAATTTTGATATTTGCATCCAGGACTTTATTTTTAAAATCAAATTTGGTGCCCTTGAGCACTTATTTATTATTCATAAAGTATATGTTTCTTTGATTTTAGACATTAATGGTCTTCTCAGCAGCAAAGAAAGCACAATCCAAACTGCTTTCTCTGTTGTTACTGACATCTATGAAAGACTACTTTAGTATGTTTTAGTTTTAAAACATTTTTAAAACCACAGTGTTCAACCAAAAGAATATAGATATCATTTTACTAAAAGTATATTAAATAAAGCAATGACACTTCATTGATTAGAATACTTACCTATAAAATATTAGAAAGGAATATAACATAGCTAAAAAGATACATATGCACACACACCTATATATACACACATATACATATTTATCTCTCTCTCTCTCTCTCAATTGAATATTCTGTGGAACTGGAACTATAATAATTATCAATGAAAAGTCCTCTCTCAACCGAAAACAGATACAGAGTCAGCCGCAGGAAGTGGTGGTGTGGTACTATATAGCAATGAGAGGTCAAGGGTCCTGATTCTTAAGGTTTATCACCTCAACAGGAGACAGCCATTTATCTCTAACTAGTATGTGCTAAAATTGAGATACCAAGGTTTGTAAGCTATTACCTAATAAAGGAGCACTTACTAGTAAATTTCATTTTAAAATAGTAACCATCTCTTTAGCATTTATAATCCACGATATAAGATTGATTCATAAAATACCCTACATATCTGTCACATGCTATATAATGTAAACTGAAAGCTTTCTGCCTTAATTATTCTCCTTACCTATTGAGCAGTATAAGGTCAACAGTTCACTAAATGCTTTTCCTGATATGAAATTCAAGTGGGGCCTTGGAGATATAAACTTACCTTTTTGCACTAAAAGAAAAACATTCAAGTCAGCAATCCATATTAAACAAATAAACAATTCATTTGAGGATTTTGATATCTTTTAGTACATCACAGAAAGAAAACAAAGTTGAGTGCCATCAGACATGTCAACATCCTTCTAATACTTCTGTACATAGCGGTTTATCTCCAGCTTATTCACGGTGCTTTCTGAAGTCTTACCTTAATCGCAACAGTGTTTTGCACCCAAAGCTCAGTTTTTTACTCCAATATAATAAGTAAGGGAATCCGTTTTCACTTCAAGAGATAATGCTAAGGGAGAAAAAATAAATTGCTCTAATTGGGATGATATCTTTTCAAATTTTTATCGCTTTTAAAACATTTTAATTAATTTCTCAACAAATTTATATTTATTTATTTACTTTATTTCTTAAAGCCCCAGATTAGACCATTGCATACAGTTTTGTTTTGTTAATGTGTGTGTGTGTGTGTGTGTGTGTGTGTGTGTGTGTGTGTGTATGTATTTATTTCAGAGAGAAAGGGAGAGGGAGAGAGAGATACATCAATGATGAGAGAGTCATTGATTGTCTGCCTCCTGCATGCCCTACACTGGGGATCAAGCCTGCAACCCAGGCATGTTCCCTGTTTGGTAATTGAACTATGACCTCTTGATTCATAGGTAGATGCTCAACCATTGAGACACACTGGCCAGGCCTATATCTTCTTCAGTATCTACAGTGCTAGGCCCACAGAAGACAGTCTGTGCATTTTAGTTAGATGTAATTGGGTTAATAGTCACCCAGTAGCTAAGTTACCTGAAATAAAAATGGGGAAGTGAAAGACAGAGAGGTAACCATTTTTATGAATGTTTTATGTCACTAAATTCCAACCACCAATACCAGCATGGATGAAATTGAACAGCTCTCATTACCAATGTTGACTTATTTTCCTTTTTACTGAAGAGGTCAATGACCTTGTTTTGTCTTTATCAAAGACTTCCCTGAATTTCTGATTGTCTTGATTTAGATTTCAAAAGAGGAAGCTCACGAACTAAAACTTCTCCTTGGCCACCAGACCAAGTTAAAAACAAGGTGAATAAAACTACCAAAAACAAAACCATAAAGTGCCAAGGAGTAATGTTTATAAGTTCTCAAACAGAAGCTGAAAAACACCAATAAAGTTTGAATTTAGCTCAAATGTACCATCAACCTCAGGCAGCTTGCTCCCGCCTCTACCCACTTTTAATGGTCCATTTGTCTAGTCCCCCTGGAAGATCTATAGAGAAAATTACCAGGGCAGAATGTAGATCCAATTGCACATCCTGCTACAGGAGAAACGATTCCTGTTCTCATCATTGGGATCAATAATCTGCTAACACAGTATTAGCAAGAGCAACAACTCCACCAGGTTAAAGGAGTTTTACACTGAATAATGACGGCCCAGGAAAGGGAAAAGCTGAGCGAGTAAATCCTGGCAGCCTTTTACTATTGAGAGAGCACATGCCAGTGAATCAATAGTGGCTCGGGTGAGTCTGGGCTGTAAAGATGCTTTATTGTTCTGCCTAAGTACATTGGCAGAGAGGCTCCTCTTAATATCTGTACACAGGAGCCGCTGGGGTCCAGCACTGCCCTATTAATGAAAGCATTTCCTCTTAGAGGAATGGAATTTCTTTCCAGGGACCCAGAGCATGGCTGCCTCTTACCTCTATAGAAACTCCAAGAAAAAGAAAAGGGTGGGGATGGGAAGAATAGTAAGGAAAGGCCCACAGAGAGTGGGGAAAGGGACCTGGAGCTAGAGAATGCCACTTTTTGTCAAAAGATTTCAAAAACCAATCAAGGCCTTTTCTCCCACATGTCTTTCTAAGTATTTCTAGAAACAGAGATAATTAAAACCAATGTGTTTCTTGATTTTCCTCTAGGACAAATAAGTGATTGCTTGAAAAGAAAACATTGTGGTAATTACCAGAGAGAAAGGGGGTTGGTGGGAGATAGATAGGGAGTAAGTGGTGATGGAAGGAGACTTGATTTAGAGTGGTAACACAATACAATATACAGATAATGTATTGTAGAATTGTACACCTGAAACCTATATAATTTTATTAACCAATGTCACCCCAATAAATTCAATAAATAGAAAATAAGAGAGAAATGCAGACATAGATGAGTATGTACAGTAAATAGTGTTGTTGTTGTTTTTTAAGTCTAGAAGGAAAGTAAACTATAGTATGACTGTTGTCACATGATGTTTACTGCAGTTAAATAGATGAGAAAACTAAGTTTCTCAGAGACTTGTGCTTCCAAAAGAAACACCAGCCTGTGTTAACAGAGAAATATGTGGTTGTTCTTTCTCTATTGCTAGTGGGAATGGCTTCCTGTAGCATTTCTGGAGGCTCCCCTGGGATGATGAGATGTGGTAGAAAACTTTATTTACATGGAGTTACATCTTTGCATTTCTAAAGTCCCACTTCCCTTAATCCAGTCCTGGAAGATGTGCAGCTGGGACTCAGCAGATGTATAAGAAAAACCAATGTCCAAAGTTAACATTCCATGGTAGAGCTGGTTCCGATACAGCATTAGACTGGTTGCAGTTAATTAGTCCATTGGGTGTGGGGTCCACATAGCTGTGTGCCATGTAGGCAAATGCCAGAGTCTGAGAGTCCTACAAGTCAGGAGCTCAACCAAAAGAGTGAACGCCTTTTTTTAGGGGATTAAGTATCTCAAGTCTTCCCAGGCTGGCAGTGTTCACACCTACTCTAGCCAATGACCTGTTCCCAGGTGTGACAGAGGCAAGTATCCCAAGTCACCCAGACTTTATTGGACATGCGTCTATTCTCCCCCTGTATAGTCCCTTCTGGTGGCTACCTGAGGAGTGTTAAACTGCAACTTCCTGGCCAAGGCACAAATGACTATAATATGTGGCCACCTCTTTGATCCTTTCCAGTTATTCGAAAGTAGGTTAAATTACCACACTATCCCTTGGGCTATAAACCCCACCTACTGTTTAAGATTTAAAACAAAACAAAACAAAAAACTCTCAGGCTCTCCACCATCTATAGGCAAGAAGCAGGCTGAGAAAGGTGCTGAACTGCCAAGTAAGGTGCAACTTCAGTGGCCCACTTCAGATGATGCGTGTGTGTGTGTGTGTGTGTGTGTGTGTGTGTGTGTGTGTGTGTATGTGTGTGAATAAAGGAAAGGGGAGTCTCCCCAAGTAGAGCCAAGGGCCATGGAGAATAGTGTTCTGAGTGTTCTTCCCATGAAGCTGGCTCAGGATATAATCAACAAACATTTCTCACTCATAGACTAGGGCCCTCTCTCCATTTGCCAAGAGGTTTTCTGAATTGCTGCAAATCAGAGACAGTTGTGTGGCTTCCCATCATGAATGGATTATTTCTATGATTACCCTATTCCTGATTCATTGAAGTTTATGAGGCAGGAGAAGCAATGGACTCATATTTTAAGTGGTACATAGATTTTCTAATCAAGAAAGGTTTCAGGTGGGCTGGATAAAAGACTCTTACATGTACCCACCTGCTATACTATTAATGTTACATTTTGTCAGATCCTGAACTGAGACCTTTTGAGTTGTCTCCCTTGGGGGGGGGACAACATATATTTGAGGAGGAAGTGTGGATTGAATATTTTGTGACCAGAGGGTAAACTTTGATTAACATTAATGATGTTCATCAAGTATTCCCAGTTGTTTGCCATCTGATCATATGTTTAGATTAGACTTCTCTATCCTTTGCTGTTGGGTAAGGCCATATGACCAGTCAATGAGCTTTGAGCAGCTGTGATGTTTGTTACTTCTGAGCTAGGGTATTTAATTGACAATTCAAATACCCCCCAAACTCTTCTTTCTTTAGCCATTTTCAGAAATGGTGGCTGCTTAGTAGAGCAGAATTAGTTAAACCATAATAGACCTGTAGACAAGCATAAACATGTGTTGTTGTTACAAGTCTTTATGATGTGAGAATTTTAGTTACTTCAGCATCATCTAGCCTCTTCTCTCTGGTAGAGAATTTCTGTCATCGCCTTCTCTTTCATATCTAATTCATGTAAACTAGTGTCATGCTTAAAGTAGGTAGTTATCATAAATGAATTATCAAATACATAAATTGAAGTACAGTAGAAAAACATCTTTAGAAGAAATTATTATTTTACCTACTTATCTCTCCAAGGTATGTCTCATCTTTCTGCCCTGAGACTGGAAACCTGAGTAACCATGCAGACTTGTGTGAACTATGACACTTTTCTGCAGGTTTTAGTAGTTATTCCTATGCTTCTATAATAATTGTCCCACACAATTTCCAGAAGGTTTGATGATGGACTCTTCAAATGACTCCAGAAATAGACATTTTGAACCAGCCACCAAAATGGTTTCCATAACTGCCTTGGATTATAGGAAGCACTACTAGCTGGAAATATTCCCACACAGCTCATCACATCCTTTGAACGATATCCTTAAAAATTATTTCTTCAGCTTGTCTTCTCTAATTTTAGGCTCATGCTTATAAAATGGCATCCAGACCTCAGCTACTTGATATGTTTCAATTTTAGTTATTCCATTCTTCCCTTAACATGGGGATGGGATTTATAGGTTCTTACTTTAAGTACATATTTAGAGTTTATTTCATGACTAAAGGATGGTGCTGGGAGATCTACCACCAGCTTGGAATCCTAAGGGCTAGCACTTCTGGAAACAGGAACTACAGTTGTAAAGGTAACGACCCTTCATATTGGTGGCTAGATAAGAATTATGTAAAGTTCTTCTCATAGCTGTTCTTCTAATGTGCCTATATTATTCCATTGCCTGAGAAAAGTGGTTATTTGGAACAGTATTTTCCAAAGTAGTCTACTTTCATCAGAGCATACCACCTGCACCATTCAGAAACGTTTAGAGAAATGTTAACTATATTCAATAGTACATTGCTCTTTAGAGTCCAGCCAAATGAAATAAGTGTCTGGCAAAAACAACTCTGCTCTCAAATGCATCTCTTTGGCAGCATTCAACATCCAAGTTAGTTATTACTGGATAAAACTTCATGGGGAACTGTTTTCTCTTATCAATTCCTTGCTCCATATCTGTGGGAATAACTTACTATAAGTAGGGTTGCAAAGTGCTATAAACTGTTCCTGAAATTTACCTAAACAGGCATAAACTAAATGTTACCATTGTGCCAACAAATGAACAGTGAATTTTCCAAGCAAAGGTACATCCATGGAATAAAAGAAGAAGAAAAATAGAGGACATTTTAGGCACCATCCCCCGTTTTAGAGCAGAGAAAACTGACGTCCATGTATGCAAAGAACTCCTCAATATCACAGAGATAATTAGCAGAAGAGACACTATTGGTACCAAAGGATACTGACTCCCAAATATTTCATTCATCAGAAAGTCCAAATCACTGACATTTCCTTGTCTAAAGCAATCGGTAAAAAACATACCATGTTATGACTTGGTTCAACAAATCTCTCTATAAGAAGTATTCAACATGCTGAAATAAATAAATCCAAGGTTATATCTTTATACATACCAGCAGATGACCTGAATAGACACTTCTCCAATACAGATGACCAATAGGCATGTGAAGAGACGCTCATTGTAAATAATCATCATAGAAATGCAAATTAAAACCTCAAAAAGATAGTCACCTCACACCTGTCAGTTGGTGAGGATGTGGAAGAAAGAGAACCCTCATGCACTGTTAGTGAGAATGCAGATTGGTTGGGGGGCTGGAGGAGAGAGAGAAAGAAACATTGATGTGAAAGAGAAATAAAGACATATTGAGTAGTTGCACCAGGATTGGGGTTGGGGATTGAAATGGCAACCCAAGTATGTACCCTTGATCAGGAATTAAACCCAAGATTCTTAGGTCTGAGGACCAACACACCAGCTAGGTCTTTTTCCACTCTTGAAACACCATTTCCTTGCTTCAGTTTACCTTCAATAACCAAATATTCTAAACTGTAATTTTTTCAATTATTTTTGATGTAATTGTAAATGGGATTGTTTTCTTAATTTCTCTTTCTGAGAGTTCATTATTAGTGTATAGAAACAAACATTTTTGTGTATTGATTTTGTATCCTGGAGCTTTACTAAATTTGTTTATTAATTTTAACAGTGTTTTGATGGAGTGCTTAAGGGTTCCTATCCTATTTATTAAAGAGGTAATATGCAAATTGATCATCATACCCTCACAATATGGCTGCCTATGACCAGGCCAGCAGGAGATTTAGGGAGGGACTACCAAATGATTGAACAAGCAGACTGTGTGGGGCGACCAGGCTGGCAGGAGGGTTAGTGAGGAATGACCAAATAACTAAACAGCAGGCTGCATGGGGGCCATGAAGAGCCGCCAGGCTAGCGAAGCGGGGGGGGGTGGGGGGCGCAGTTAGGGGTGACCAGGCCGTTGGAGGGAGGGAGGCAGGCCGTTGGGGGGTCAGTTGGGGGTGATTAGGCTGGAAAGGGGGACAGTTAGGGGTGACCATGCTGGTGGGGGGAGGTAGTTAGAGGTGATCAGGCTGGCAAGGGTGGGAAGTTAGGGTCAACCGGGCAGGCAGGCAGGTAGGTGAGCAATTAGGAGCCAGTGGTCCAGGACTGTGAGAGGGATTTCTGACTGCTGGTTTAGGCCCAATCCAGTCGGACATCCCCCGAGGGGTTCTGGATTGGAGAGGGTGCAGGCTGGGCTGAGGGGACCCCCCGATGCACAAATTTCATGCACCGGGCCTCTAGTCTATATTTATAAAAGCCTAAACCACCCTTAGAACTGGACGACCAGATGACCAGCCAGTAGCTATGATGCTCACTGACCACCAGGGGGTAGACACTCAACACAGGAGCTGCCCCCTGGTGGTTAGTGCGCTCCTGCAGCCAGCCAACCTCCTATGGTCCCTCCTTCCGGCCAGCCATGATGGGCCCCAGTCAGGACTGGGCAAAATGGTCCCAATTGCCCTGATTGCTGGCCAGGCCAAGGAACCCCACCCAAGCACGAATTTGTGCACCAGACCTCTAGTATATAATATTATGCCATATACAAATAGTCACAGTTTTATTTCTTCCTTTCAAATTTGGATGCCTTTGATTTCTTTTTCTTGCTATGACTGGGACTTCTGATACTATGTTGAAAAAGTGGTAAGATTGGCCATCCTTGCCTTATTCCTGATTTGAGAAGAAAAACTTTCAGCTTCTCAACATTGAGTATGATGTATTCTGTGGGTTTGTCATACATAGCCTTTTTTTATGTTGAGGTACATTCCCTCTATATTGATTTTGTTTAGAGTTTTTATCATAAACTAGAGGCCTGGTGCATGAAATTTTTGCATGGAGGAGGTCCCTCAGCCCAACCTGAACCCTCTCCAATCCGGGAGCCCTCAGGGAATGTCCTACTAATGGCTTAGGGGGGAGTGGGCCTAAGCCGCAGTCTGGCCTCCTTTTACAGGAGGCAACTGGGCTGATCAGGGGAAGGCACTGCCCCATCACCCCGCTGCTTCTGCCATTGCCAGCCACTGCAGCCGCCAAGGTGTTTCCATCAACACGGACTCTAGTCCCTTCACCACAAAAAATGACAACTTTCTTTAGGTATTTTCAAGATGTCTCTTTCATAGGATATGTCATTTTTTTCTTATCCTCACCTGAGGATATTTTTCCATTGATTTTTAGAGAGCGTAGAAGTGAGAGGGAAAGAGAGAAACATCAATGTGAGAGGGACACTTTGATTGGTTACCTCTTGCATGAGCCCTGACCTGAGCTCCTGCAAGGGAGGAGCTTGCAATCTACATATGTGCTCTTGACCAGAATTGAACCCATACCCTGCAGTCAGCAGGCCGAGGCTCTATCCACTGAGGCTAACTGGATAGGGCAGGATATGACATTTCTTAGCCCCTCCAGCAGTGGACCTTCATTTTTTCCTACAGGAATGATGTGGAAAAACCCTAGATCATCTTCTTGGATTCTTATTACCCAAGTTACCAAGAATACTGTGAGTGGCGTATGGGGAGCTTAGTCAATGAGCAGTCAGAAAAGGTGTTTCTTCTGCAGCTCACGTGCAGAGGCAGGATTGCCAGCATGCTGCAGCTGGCAGGCCCTGTTCTCTACGGGCCTGTGCCATCTGTGGCTTGCCTCATCATGCACCTAGTCCCCTCCTGCCCACCTGTATGCATGCAGCCTCCTCCTGAGCAGTCGTGACATGACAGTGTCCTGGACAATTTGCATATTACCTCTTTATATATATAGATGGATGTGGAAGTTCTTCAAATGGTATTTCTTTACCTAATGAGATAACAATATAATGTGTAGCCTTCATTTTGTAATGTTGTGTATTATACTGAGTGATTTGCAATTGTTGAAACATATTTGCATCCCTGAAATAAGTCCCACTTTATCATGGTGTATGATCCTTTAATACACTATCAGATTGGGTTTACTAAAATTTTGTTGAATATATATATATATTCAACATATATATATATGTTTATCAGGGAGATTACCCTGTTATAAACATATATATATGTTTATCAGGGAGATTACCCTATACTTTTCTTTTCTTGTGGAATCCCTGTCTGGTTTTGGTATCAGGGTAATTCTTGTCTCATAAAATGATTTTGTAAGAGTTTTCTTTTAATTTTTTAAAGACTTGAGGATTGGTGTTAATTATTTTATGGATGTTTGGTAGAATTCACCAATGACATCTGTTCATACCTTTCAAATTATTTTTAACAGATTGCAAAATATATTTGTCTATTGTAAAACAAAATAAAAACACACAATGAAAAGTAAAACTCCTCCTCACACCTGCCTTGGCATCCTGAAGCATTACTTCCCTCCACCTCAGAAGCAGTATAGTAAACTGCATGTACTTCTGGGCCTTTTCATTATGTAATATACAGTTACATATTTCACAAAGAAATATTATTAAACTAGAGGCCTGGTGCATGACATCCATGCACTGCAGCAGGGAGGTGTGCCTCATCCTGGCCTGCACCCTCTCGTAGTCCAGGACCCCTAAACTGGCAGGTGGACATAGTCTGAGGGGTTCTTAGCACTCCCAGGGAGGCGGGAGAGGCTCCTGCCACTGCCGCTGGACTCACCAGCTGTGAACCGGGTTCTAGCTGAGCAGCACTCCCCCTGTGGGAGCGCACTGACCACCAGGGGGCAGCTCCCTCTTTGAACATCTGCCCCCTGGTGTTCAGTGAGCGTCATAGTGACCAGTTGTTTTGTTCAGTCGATTTGCATATTAGGATTTTATTATATAAGGTATTTTTGTTATTACCTTTTGTTTTTGTATGTTTGCCTGTTTTAAGGTCAATAGGATCTATGAATTCATATACATTTTTTTTTTTTACTTACCTTGAAGATCTTCATGTTAATATGTGAATCCACCTCTCTCTTTTTAGTAACTAAATCATATTTCATAGACTCTTAGGCAAGGACAGGACTCGTTTTGCTATATTAACAAACAATCTTATCGACTTAAAATAGCAAAGCTGTAGTTTTTGACTGGGATACATTCACCTCTCCACTAAGTGGGAGAACTGCACCATAATGCCCTTGCTCTGGGGCTGAGGCTAATAGAGGAAGCATCATCTGGAATATTTCTTGTCATGATGGTGTGAGAAGAGAACATGGCTAATGATACATTATCTCTTAAAGTTTTCCACCCAGGAGTGACACATTACTACCACTTACATTTTTTTTTTTTTAATCAAAGCAAGCCACATGGCCAGGACTAACTTCAAGAGAGTAAAGAAAAACATTTCTACTATGTGCCCTGAGAAAAATAAACTGAAAAGATTTCTTTGGTCTTTGATTGCTGTATCTTTTCCTTAATTGGCATAACACAGTGAATTTTGTACCTCTAATTACTGTTCAGTAATTCCTGAAAAGTCTGGGAGTTTTCCTTTTCTCAGTGCAGTTATCCCTGCCAATTGTCACAGGTCCTCTAAGGGAAAGCTGACTTTTTTTAAAAGTTGTGGCAGTATTATGGGTTAATTTTTCTCGATGAGACTATCTTATCTCCTCATTTAAAGGTGTATAGGTTGGTGAATAAACTTGGATTTTGAGATTGGATGAGAGGCTGTGAATCTGTTGTGGAAATGTGATTCTATTCATGATCTATGTAGACTCAGTTCAGTAGATGAAGTTGTACTTCAAATGGCTTCCTTTCTATTTTGGCCCTAGAAAAGCCACAATCAAGTAATCCCATCATAAGATCTCTGTGGTTAACCATTCTGAGTTACGCTCGAGTCCTATTTCCCATTACAGTCACCAGACCCTCCACCTGTGTCTGGAAATTTGACTGCTGCCACTGGACTGAATTTCTGAGTTTGAGAAATTAGCAGTTTGTTTCCGTGATGACATTTCTGACTCACCACTGTAGCTTTCAGAGGCCAGCCTCTGCCGAGGTGCTTGTGGCTCCTCCCCAATATCTTCCTCAGTGTTGTGTTGAATGGTACGTGTTCTGGTCTTTCCCAGATTTGTATTTAGTGGATGGATAAGCAAGCAACAGGTGATAAACACAATCCACCAACACTCCTCTTCAGGAGCATTTCAGATTAGTTTGCCCTAATATGAAAAGAAGGTCCTGGCATCTCAACTATAATTAATGTAAATATTATGAGTCTAGATTTTATTGAACCAAGTTCAGAAAAATGTTTGAACTTTACATTCCTTAGGATAAATTCCTGAACCCAGAATCTCTGGTCTGGTCAGTGCACCCATATTGTTACATTTCATCTACTTTATCTTAGAGTTCCGTCATCCTTGGCATGTCTAGTGGGTTCTCTTAGAGATTGATTCAAGCAAGAAGGATGCTAGAAATGAGATCTGAAGGGTCTTGAGAAGCACCGACACATCATTATGAGGCAGTCTCCTCAGCTATGGATAGTAAATGTCTTCGGGCAAAGGATTACCTCAGACGTCGAAGCAAGTGCTGCATTGCTGGCAAAATATGCAGCCCCACAGAATTTGGGGTTTTTAAGTATGTAAACTCAGCGGAATATCTCCAAGTTCCCCTAATCCAATTCTCAGGATCCTACAATGTCTTTATCATTGGTGTACCTTTAACTTAAGATACATGGTATAGCTTTGACTTCAACATATGCTATAGGTAAGACAAAACATTGAGTGTGAGGTTCAGAAACATTAGACTTGAAGCTTTACGGTAAAAAGAATGTTCTGTGCCTTCTTTATCAGGCTTTGGCCTGATGAGTGACATCTCCACAATTATCACTTTTTTCCCCCTGCAAACTTCCCAGTACAGTGTGCTCCATAGCCCTTGTATTCACGTGGAGCCATATTTCCCCTAAATTGTTCTATTTCGATAGACTTTGTGGTCCAGTGTCTTACCTTCTACTAATACTTAATTCCAGACACCTGTAAACAATAATGGAAATTGATTCATCATTGTCTTTGGATGACTACCAGTGTCACATTTTACACAGGCAAATTGGTATCTCTGATTTCAAATCTAATCTTATCAATGCATCTATTCATGATTTTCATGTTCTATTTTTTGCCTTCCAGAAAAAGTTCCCAAATGACATACTATGTCAGTCCAAAGGTATTCAATTCTTAAAATTATTTTTTGTACAGTTAACTAGAGTTTTAAACAACCTTTGGATGAGTTGGGGGATATCAGAGGAGTTGTTACCAATAATATAAATCTGCAGCATCCAAACAATAATCCCCAAAGGTTTCCTGGAAAACCATTGGTGAACATACCCTGGTAAGGCTCTGCTTAGTTACACAGAGTGGGTCAGATTATGCTCATTTGAAATTGCGTTAGGTGTTACCAATTTTTACTTTACAAATGATTTTCAATTGCATGTTATCCCAATAACCATGTGCATTTTCATTTTTCTATAGCTCTGCCAAAACGGATATTAACTTTTTAAATATGTGCCAAAATTATAGGAGTAAAATAGTGCCTCGGTGTTAAAACCCACTTTCCAACAATTTGAATAAATCGCTATTTTCTAACCAAGAAAAATCTATGGTGCCAGTTGCATGTTTCTTTTTAGACACTTTTAGAACCCTTCATATCAGCCTTTGCTGTGGGTAACTTCCTCTTGGGTTTAGGATCTAATCTCAGACAGCATCTGAGGAAGCAGATAGGAAATGGAGAGAGACATATGCATTTTCGTTTGTGATGATTGATTTGGTGCCAACTCCATGAGTTGAACATCATCCACCATCACTGTTGCCAGTTACATACATAAAATATCATGCAGGCAATAGATTTGAAAGGACCTGCCAAGCACAGTGTTGAAAACCTTAGAGATATTGATTTTACAGTTTTTCCAGTGATTCTACATCATGCTCCTTTACTTTCTGGCAATCTTTATAACTTTTACACTGACATAAATTGCCATAAAATAAGCATCCAGTACACCCCTCCCCTTCCTCCTCTATATACGGCTAAGGAGGCTCCATTATTCTATTAACACATTTAACCATTAATTCAGCTGATCTCCCTGGGAATGACGAGGTGACTTTAAACTTGGAGGGCAATTTGTTCTGCCCAGCAGATTTATTATTATCCTCTCTAGTGAAAAGCACATGAATTCATCTAAACATTTATTTTCCTTAGAGTGCGCTGCTATTTTTCTTTTTATGTTTTTTAAAGTAGTTTTAGTGGCAGAATATTAGCAGCTGCAGATACCAGTGTGGTTGTCTCTGCAGCAAGGCCGGCAGTTCCGTTCTCTGAAAGCAGCCGTAGACACTGAGCCTCTCCCCTGGCTGTGGCAAGGGAAAGACATGGAAAATGCGGATGGCAGTACAGTGTTTCTTAATGAGTTGGAAATTAGCTAGTTTTTAAATAAACAAAAGGGCTCAAAGTCATAAAAACAACACACAGACAAGACCACTGCTTAGCCTAAAATACTGCTTTATTAGTTTTCTATTCCATATATTAATAATTACCACAAACTTCATGTCTTAAAACAACATATGTGAAAGTTTCCATGCAGGTCTCAGTTAAAATCAAAGTGCTAACAGAGTTGTGATCCATTCTGGAAACTCTAAAGGAAAATCCAGTTCCTGGCCTTTTCCAGCTTCTGGAGCCCTCTGCATTCCTTAGCTTGTGGCCTACTTCCTCCTCCACCTTCAAAGTCTTAATGGCAGATTTAGCCCTTTTCTCATTGCATTTCTTTAATCCTCTCTTATGCTTCTTCTTCTTTGAGGACTCATGAGACTGTTTAATCCAGGATAATCTGTTCATTTTAAGGTCAGCTGATTAGCAACCTTAATTGAACCTACACTCTTAATTCTCTTTTGCCATATAAAGTAGGACATTCACCTTTTCTGAGGATTAGGATGGGGACATCATTTTTTTTTGGGGGGGAGGGGAGTCACTGTTCTGTCTACTGTTTCTGGTCAAATGATACTGTTTTTTAACTGATTGTATGTATATATTTAAACTGGGTACTTTACAATTAAAATGATACTTAGGAGCACCCTAGAGTACACAAAACTAAAGGAAATGTCTCAGTGGTTGAGCATCTACCTATGAACCATGAAGTCATGGTTTAATTCCTGGTCAGGGCATATACCCAAGTGGGGGGGCATACAGAAGTAGCCAATCAATGATTCTCTTTCATCATTGATGTTTATATCTCTCTTTCCCTCTCCTCTCTGAAATATATAAAAACATATTTTAAAAATAAATAAGTAACATGCAGTATACTCATACAATGAAATATTATCTTTCTATATATATAAAAGGCTAATATGATGTGTCCCTCCCACCATCTGACCAGTTGCTATGATGAGCACTGACCACTAGGGGGCAGATGTTCAACGCAGAAGCTGCAGAACTGAAATGACTTGGCAGCGGTGGTTCTCGGGTGACACACCCCAGGAAGGAGGGAGCCCAGTTCCTCACAAGGCTGGGAAATTCCACTTTTGGCCATGGATTATGTTGTTCTGGGACACTGTTGGCCCCGAATCTGGTTTACTGCACACTTGGGTTTGCGTTCCCTACACTGTAGGACAGCAACTTCGCAGAGTGCTCTCTTGCACTCTGGGACTCCTCCGGGGATGTCAGAAAGCCAGTTTCGGCCCGATTCCTGCAGGCCAGGCTGAGGGAATCC
The DNA here is from genome assembly GCA_026230045.1 of Corynorhinus townsendii. NCBI lineage: Eukaryota > Metazoa > Chordata > Mammalia > Chiroptera > Vespertilionidae > Corynorhinus > Corynorhinus townsendii. Next base: position 16,347,732 of record JAPDVU010000007.1, read on the forward strand.
ACCTGCCAAAGGGACCCAGCTCACTCTGCAGATGCCAGGGAGGGGACCACGGGAGGTTGGCTCCAGGGCATGTCTGGCCTGTCTAGCACAGTCCTGCCCTGCTAGCCATCTTCTAATTTTTTTTCAATGTTCATGAATCCGTGCACCATGTCACTAGTTTGCCATAAAAGAGAACAAAATATTATACATACTACTGCATAGATTAACCTTGAAAACATTATGCTAAGTGGAAGAAGTCAATGACAAAGAAAATATATAATACAGTCTATATAAAATGTATGACTGCATGATCTTAGTGAAAGGTCCTGAACAGGCAAAGAAGGTAGGTTAGAGTAGAGGCAAGAGGGATGTGAAATGTCTGCTGATAGATATGGAATTCTTTTGGGGGGGTGATGAAAATGTTGTGGAATTCAATTGGGTTGACAGATGTATAGCTCTGTGAATGTACTAAAATTAATTAATCTATACATTTTAAATGGGTGGTGTTTCTGGTATTTGAATTATATTTCTATACATCTGCTAAAAATACAACGATAACAAAACCTGAGTGACAGGGCTAATTGTGTCATTGTGGCATGTAGATATCTAAAAGGAAATTGTGTCTGTGTTGCAATGACCAGTTAAAGGTGATAGCTACATGCTGCAATGACATAATTAGCCTGAAATATTATAAAACCTGTGTTCACAGATATATTTTCCTGGGGAACCATTCTGTAGTTCCCATGACATTCACAATAATACCCCTCAATTTTAAAAAGTATAAAAGCATATATATATTTCAGAGAGGAAGGAAGTGGGAGAGAGAGATAGAAACATTAATGATTAAAGTGAACTATTGATTGGCTACCTCTTGCACGCCTCACACTAGGGATCGAACCTGCAACCCGAGCATGTGCCCTGACCAGGAATCCTGGTTCATTGGTCAATGCTCAACCACTGAGCCATGTGGGCTGGGCTAAAAGTCTTTCACTTTAATAGTAATCATCATAATTAACTGAGAAACGTTTTCCCCCAAATGGTTGAGTTACAATTTATGAATAATAAAATACATAAATTTTAAGTAAATAGTTCAATAACTCTCAATGAATATAATGAATATACCCATCTAATCAACACCCAAATCAAGATATAAAATAAATCCATCAATCTGAGAAGCTCTTTTAAACATTAAACCTCCAGAGTCCAAACCTTGGAAATTCAAATTCAATATAATTTAGGCCTGAGATTGTGGAGACAGATATTTGAAATCCATAGTGAATCTGGATTTGTGTCCATGGGAATCTCAAAAAATAAAAAAGTATGAATAAGAAGAAAACTGGCAACTTTGTGAATTGAAGATAATAAGCAGATGAAAGCAGGGAAGTCCCTGGGAAACCAATGAACTCATTTCCTAAGGTGAAATATTTTTAATGCCAGACTCTCTATATTTCCTCTTTGTATTTCCAGGGCCTAGCATAGTACCTGGCATTTGCCAAAATAGCAGATTTCTAAAATGGTTGAGAATAAATGAATGAATGATTGAAAGTCAGTGTGCATGAGGTTCTTTTAGTTCTAAAGATTTTGATTATCACTTAAACTGTGTCTTGTACTCAGATCCAAAATAATATCACTAAAGTGACTGGGAAGATGAGTTAAACCTGCAGAGATATATGAGACAAAGGACTTTAAATGACTGAGCAGCGTTTCTGACTCTATCCCAAACTGACCTTGAGGGAGAGAAGTGTTCCTCTGGAGACTTCAAAATGAATGCTCAGACAATGATACCAGTGGAACAGAGACAGAAAACAAAAGAGCTTCACGGGCTTGAGCAAAATCCATAGACCATTTAATTAAAGGCAGACTTAGCAAGGACACCCCTGGCAAAACCAGATCCCTCCTCTTAGATAAATGAAATAGTGCTACTGAGAGAACTGAGGAGCTGGGCTCAAAGCATCTGCCTAGGATCTGGTACAGACATTGTTATATTTAGGAATAAGGCAACCTTGAGCATTATCACAGAAAGCAAACTTTCCCAGGGCAAGGTCCCCTGAGCATGGACTTGCGGCATGGAGAACTGAGGCTCTTGAGAAGACCTCAGCATAAGAAAACACACCAACAGTTTAGAGCACATGGGAATTTTGAGACACTGAAAGTTGAGACCCAGACCCTGGTTCTGTCCGGACTGGCTATTATCTAGTTTTGTGGAGTCACATTGACCAGGGCAGCCTATTTCTTTTTCCTATACCAAGATTTAATATCCTTTAAGACCTAGAAGAAACGCAATTCGCATGCCATTATCTAGTTTTGTTACTATCCCTTGAGTATAATAAGTCCTACAACATTATCCCATATGATGAAACTACATGGTTCAGATCAGATGATGAAGGATAGAGGACATGTGTTCAACAACAATAATGTCATATTAAAAGAAATCATAAATCTATTTTAGAAAGGAAGTCATGTGAATTGTGTTTTTTTTTTTTTTCTAGGTCTTAAAGGATATTAAATCTTGGTATAGAAAAAAAAAATAGGCTGCCCTGGTCAATGTGACTCAGTTGGTTGGGTGTCACTCTGTGCACTGAAAGTTTGCTGGTTCCATTCCAGGTCAGAATGGGTTTCGAGCTTGACCCCGGATGGGAGGAGTATAGGAGGTAACCAAGAGATGGTCTGCTCTCTCATCAATGTTTCTCTCTCTCCTTCTCCCTTCCTCTCTTCCTCTTTCTCTAAAACATATATATATATTTAAATAAGCTGATCCTCTACCCAGTTCTTAATTCATTTTTTAGTTAGTCAAGCAACAAACGTTGACTAAACACCTATTTTTTGGAAGTGATTGTCATGTTCGTTGTTGTTTCTCTATGCAGTTCCTTGCACAGAATAAGTACTCCAGCATGCATCAGGGCTAGCTCCTCAGTGGTGACACATGATCTGTTTATGGAAGGTTCTGCAAAAGTTTGCAAAGTGGAGGAGAGGGAGCCAAGATATTCTAGGCAGAAAGAATCACATAGGAAGTGCCATTTAGTGGAAATGGAGTATAGATATCTGAGAAATGCCAGCAGGTTGGTATGACTCAGTTCGATTGAGGGGTAGAATGGTAGGTCCGAGAGTTATGTGGGGACAGGATGTGAGAGGACACACCCACGCGCTACACTAAAATGTTGTGTTGTCTTATCTTCCAGGGTTTTAGTTCTCACTGGAAGAAGTAGGTCTTATCTGAAAATAGCCAGTCTGTCCCCAAGCTGGGAGACGCAAAGCTTAGTGTGACAATATGTATGTGCACTTGGTATTCTTTTATTATAAGGATATTCAGTACCAACGATGCTTTCTTTCTCACCTTCTTTTGAGTCCCTCCAACATCACTGCCTGCATTCTGCATTGATGCCGCACTAGCCCAGGGAAGCAGCGCATCTTGAGGCGTGCTTAGTTTCCGCAGTTGACAGGAATTGAAATGCTAATAATCTTTTTCCCCTGAATTCTTACAAAGATACAAATGAGTCACACAGCTGCAAATCATCTGATGGCAGGAGGAATCTCTGACAGCTTCATTGGAAGTTCCAGAGTTCCTGCTTTATGGCTTGTTTAATGTTTGGTAAAAGGTAGACTGTTTAAATTAGAGAAACCTGGTGGCAGAATATATAATCTTATGGTGAGTGACAAGTTTTAAAAAAAAATTCCAAAAGAGAAGAAAATGCCCAATTTTGCAAAACTTGTGAAAAACAAAATAGCCTTTCCTTTTCTGTCTTGTTTTTGTTGTTGTCTCTGTTGTCTTACTGTTCACAGACTATGCGGTACTGCAACAAATATTTCCCTCAACTTGGTGCATTAGTTCAGGTCTTCTTTCATCTCTACTTGAAATTGTCTCCTATATATGTAAAACAAAGCTTAGCCAGGATTAGACAACTATTCCTATATTTGAAAAACATAGAGAGGATAACTATAATTTGCACTGATGGGATAATTGGAATGGATAGTCCACAGTGATTCCTTAAAGGTGAGTTTTGGTCCGTTGGGTAAGGCACACATGGATTGCTAAGGCTGGTAATCAGAATGGTTTTATTCCCACTTTTCATGGACCCATTTTTTCCCATTCATAATTTTTCTCACTTCTCTAAGTCAGCCCTCTCAGTCCACCACTAGAGATTAGTGAGTCCATGGGCAAGTCAATTTCTCACTCTGAGTCTGTTTTTCTTTTTGTTTTTATTTTGTTTTTTGTCACAAAACTGATTTTTAGTCCTGAGACCCTTACACATATGGCTATAACTTGTTGGCAGGCACAATTTGCTGTTTTACCGATGGGGAAACTGAAATGTAAAGAGGGTATGTGACATGGTCCTAGAACAATGGTTTTCAACTTTGTGTCTCAAAATTCAGGAAATTTTACCTGCTAGGGACATTTGGCAATGTCTGGAGATACTTTGGTTGTCACAACAATGAGAAAGGAAGAGGTGCTGGAAATGGCATCCCATGGGTAGAGACCAAGTGTGCTATTAAACATACTGCAGTTTCCAAGACAGCTGAACAAAGCACATCCAACTTGAAACATCAATAAAACTGAGATAGGGAAGCCCTGTCCTAGGAGCCATGAAATTCATGTCTAGAAACCAGGTCTATTCAATTCTAGACTCTAAGCTCAAGGATTGTACTAATTTGCTTATTAGTAATAATAATTAAATCATGATTCCTCCAGGGACTTAGAGAGTGAAATGTATCATGACAGACAGATATGGGGGGGTGGATATTCATTGTCTCACCTGTACTTGAGAGCACATTTCAATTTATCCTCGTAGGCAGTGTAGAACTTCACCCATTTGCAATGACAGTTTTGTAATTAGCAATTTGTCGCCTCCTTTGATTATAAATGTTCATTTATATGCTTGCCAGGGAATCTTTGTCTGTCTTTAAAGATTGCTTTCAAATCACTCCACATTTCTCTTCTTTTCTGTCTATACCTGCCCCTTATCTTTTATCTTGACGGATACTCTTCAGCCTGTACTCTCTAATGCTGTAATTTCCCAGACATCTGCAGATGAATTGGATTTAAGCAGGGCAACAATAAGACAAAAGCTCTGATAAAAGTAGCCTTATCACCCATGGGTGGACTCCAGAGCTTCAGTAATGTAAATAGGCCCCAAACAAGCCGAACTGTCAGTGAGAAGCAAGAAGCGTCTGTTTGTATTTGTTATCCAGGGTTGTAATTGTTGAAAAAGTTAATGGAATTGTCAGACCATTGATAAAAGTGGATCTGGAAGAGCAGGAGGTAGATTTAATGAGCAGTTCGCCTCTGTCCTCACAATGTAATATGCTTGCTATCCTACTCTTGACACTCCTTTGTTCGAACCTTCTCTAACATGTCTGACTTACCACAGAGAAAGCGGTCAGTTTTCCCTATAATTGCTTTCAAACTTATGTCTCTGACAAGTGTTTTTACTTAGCTTGTTCTACAAATTGCCCCTTTAAGGCTCATTCAAATATGCATCATGGAGTATGCACAGTGATTCGATTGCATGTGCTGCTTGAGGAGAGGTCTAACAAAACACACTGCATTTTTTCCCCAATAAATTAGATCTGGATAATCTTTAATATGGGTTTTTATTAAAGTAACTCATATCTCTCTCCAGGTCAATATACTGTAGTACCTCCCCATGAAGGAGATATTAGGTTATTTTATTATATTCTACTGGACTCATTATTCTACATTTATCTGCATTGAATTTTCTATCTATTAGCCCAAGTACTTAAGTGAGCTAATTCTTTCTCTACCTGAGGATTGTTTTTCAGGGATGACCTTTCCTCCCAATTTAGCACCTTCTGCAAACCTGAACACTGTAGTGTAAGTAATGTGCTTGGAGTCAGTTATTGAAGATCCTTAATAGCAGAATATCCAATATCATTTTGGGGCCAAAGTAGCTTTGCCTTGAGTAGCTTGGCTGTGATTATATTATTTATCTTCTATTTCATAATATAGAAGCCTTGATTGGAATAAAAGCAAGAAAAAATATCTTGATTAAAAAAGACCTCATTTTAAGTAGAAGTTTCTTCTGCTCGATTTCTTTGTAATAAAATATCCTCCAAAATGAATCTACAGAGCACCTCTCTTGTCCTGGCAGGTAACTATTCACTATACAACCCTGGGTCACCAAAGATAGACATCACTTAGACCCACAAAATTGATGCAATTAATTCCAGGCTTCCACTTCAGGAGTCCCTGAACTGGTAACTGTGGGTCAGTGACTCAAGGAGGGGGGGGTGGTGGGAGGAAAAGGAATCAAAGCTCAGCTACTGATCTGCAAGGATTTCCTCAGTTAAAACAAGGAAATGCGCAGAAATGCAGACACCATGTAGGGAGAAACCACACATTTGTGAAATCTGTTTACCTTCAATCATGCACTTAACGTCATCTGAATAAAATGGTATAAACACCATGAATTTTCAGAGTGGATCTTTCCTGCTCTGAAAGCAGTTTTTGAACCCCACACTCCTGACTGAGAAGGCTAGTACATATGGGATCTTGGGATGTTATATAATCTTTGAGTAAGAAAAGTTAGCAAACATAGCAGTAAATAAGTGTAAATTTTCGGTGTCAACTGTATGCCTAAAAATAATGACAGCACCCCACTTTATTAGAGGACTGGATTAGTTATCGACTGCACTCTAAATGAATTGCCAGAAATTTAGGGACTTTAAACAAAGCAATTATTATTTTGCAATTCTGTAGATCAGATGTCCAGTACAGGTCTTTCCAGGCTAAACTCAAGGTGATGGCATTGCTGTGGTCCTTTCTGAAGGCTCTATAGGCAAATCTATTTTCTACTCATTCAGGTTATTGGTGGGATTTTGTTTCTTGCAATTTTAGGACTAAGGCCCCATGTGTTTTCTGAGTACCAGCATATTAACATTCCCAGATTCTAGAGATCTCCACATTCTCTGCCTTGTGCTTTGCTTTGTACATCTTCAATGTCAATGGTGTGTCAAGTCCTTCCTACACTTTAAATGTCACCTACCTCTTCCTGTATTACATCTCTCTGACTTCAGCAAGGGAAAGGTCTCTGCATTTAAGATCTTAGGTGATTGGATTGAGCCTCTTGAATCATCCAGGATAATCCCCTCATCTCAAGATCCATAACCTTAATTACATCTGCAAAGTCCCTCTTGCAGTATAATGTATTCCAAGTCTTAGAAATCAGGGCATAGATATCTTTGAGGGCCATAATTTAGCCTACCACAGGGCCTCTGTGTATTTGACTAGGATTGAATTTACAATTTAAGGAACTTTAATCTTACTGTCACATGAGTTAGTCTTGGCTGATTAGTTCATTTCTGGGCCATGCTTGAACTCCACATACTGGATGTCTAATTGTAGCCATACACTCAGTACCTACTAAGACCTGCTACATAAGCATCAGTCTCTCCATAACAAATAAGCTGAATCTCAGTTTCTTTGGGGACACGCATCCTGTTGTAATAGCTTCATCACCAGGCATCATTGTTGTCAATATGGCTAGGTAGCTAAGGAAATGGTCTGCTTCACTCTCTAAAGATGGAACCTCTCCTCTCTTCTGAATCTTAAGAGGACGGGAGGTGGTGCTCAACCTTTCTTGTGTTTTGCTGTTCACATGTTGATTTTGTGTCTGTAAAAACCCCACCTATTTCAAAGATTAAGAACTTGTTTCTCTACCCTCCACTAAAACCATGTTGTTAGCCTTTACAAAGATTAATACAGCTCCATGGGGGTTAAATGGCTTCAATCTCTTCTGTGTCATAGACAAATGACCCTCTCGGACCTGAGGAGCCACACAAAGCAAAAATATGCTGCACTGGACATAAAAACAGCCACTCGTTTCCTACCGGTGCTGACACCGGGATCCTCTCTGCTTAGTAATTTTATGTGGAGTTTTATTTGTTTCCTCACACTAAATTTTTAAAAATCTATTATATTCACTCTCTTTTTAGAGAATTGTTAAAATTCAGAATTTGGGACAATTCTTTTCCACTCTTCTAAAAAACATTTTCTATGATGCCCAACCCCCCAAAAAAACGATATCCATCTATAATGATGTCTCGGGAAGAAAGAAAAAAGACACAACCCGATTTTATTTGGCATTGGAAAATTGAAGTAAATTTGAGGCATAAAGATTGTCTACAATTTGCTTGACTTTGTGATAGCTACTTATAATATGTCATCATGACATTTATAACCAGATGAAATGCAGCAAAACAAGTAAATAAAAGAGCAATACCACAATGCAGAATAGCCTTAGTTACCTGAATCTAGCGTTAAAGATTTCAAGTCAGATTTAAAGCTAGGGGCAGAAAAAAGAATAAGAAAAATTAAGTAAATAACATCACTTGCAGATGGCTCTCCTCTAAAAGCAGAAGATGAGTAAAATATCTTTCTAGGGTCTTAAATAATTTAAATTCTATCAAACACATATTTCCCCCCAGTAACAGGTTTATACAATTTTTGCAACACCGTAAGTTGTTACTCTCTTTGGCTTTTGCTTTTCTGCACTCCCTGAGGATGTTCTCCGACAATTATTTCTTTCTGTCTTTATTTTGTTTCTTTCTATTTTTTCCAAACCCCTCCGGTTCCCTGTTGAAGTACCCAGCCATAATGCTAAAGCTCTGCTCAACGCAATAAGGCAAAAATATCCCGGCTTGATGGCACCAGAGTGCCAGCACTTTGGATAAGGATGGATCCCACTAACACAGTGTGAGCCAGCCAAAAGGAAAAAGAACACAGCCCACACACTGCTGGCCTATTTATTTTTTATGATCCTCAAAACATTTATTTAAAAAACATAAAATGGTAATCCTTGGGTGGATATATTTGAAGGCAGGTATCTTTCACGCAGGGTGGATGGGGTTTTTGTCCGGGGCATCAGGTTTTCTGTGCTGGGAGGGAAATATACGATGCCCACCAACTTCAACCTGAAATGAGAGGTCCCCTCTTTGATTTGTGCCTTGTAACAAAAGGTACATTTTAAAAATAAGCTCCCTCTAATTGGAACTGTAAAAGAAATTAAATGAGTCGAATGGATTCTGGCTTTAAGTATAAAGGAGAGAAATGTTTTCTGTTGAAGTCTCAATAACTGAGGTTATTACAACATTAATTAAATATATTATATATATTATATCTATACATAAAAACCTATGCCTTTTCTTAGTAATCTTTACCCATTATCTTCCTTGTTACTCTATATCACTGTTACTTTCCCACAAAGCACAAATATTAATGCTGGGACTTTAATATTCTCTCTCTCCCTCTCTCTGCTCAAATTCAGATGTATGATTTGATCATCATGGACTAAGGCATTCGCTGTTATGACATGCATAAATATACCCAGGGAAACCAGATTAATTTAGCTTGGACATGATTAAGATTTTCCTAACTTTCCTTGTAAAGTAAGTTATCCTGAATCCAAATCTAAGATTTTGCTTGTTTACAAGGTTTTAAGTTGCCAACTATTTTTCTTTTGTAATTGTTGGACTTTTTATTTATAGATGAAGACATTGATTTCTTCTGAGGTCATCTCCATTCTGTTTTTCTACTTAATATATTTCTCAAATTTTTGTAGATGCCAGCAAGCTGATAATGCTTATTGTGGTGGAAAACCTGAGGGCACTGTTGTCAGTGTAGACATTTTTGCAGCAAGATTTGGGATTGCAAACCCAATTCCTACGATCATATTTCAAAGAATTATGTGCATATAAAAGGCCACTTTCAGTTATTTTACTTTTGTATGTTGTGTTTATCTATCATTTCAATGATGATATTACTACCTACGATAGGCAACAAGGCCTGCGAAGCATTCCGGTTAAGGATTTCAGTTTTTGTTGTTGTTGTTTTATTTCACCACTCTTGGATTGATTCTTTCCATATCTCTAATGTTTGTTGTTTACTTTTTTGTTTTTGTTTTTGTTTTTCTTTCAAAATCACACTGGAAGATAGTGCTCTTTTCCAAGCTGGAGTCACTAAAGAATAATATGTTGCTTAAACAACATTTTCTTAAGGGATTTTATTTTATTCATTTATTTATTTTTAATATATTTTTATTGATTTCAGAGAGGAAGAGAGAGGGAGAGAGAGACAGAAACATCAGTGATGAGAGAGAATCGTCACTGACCCCTGCAGGCCCCACAGTGAGGATTGAGCCCACAACCCAGGCATGCGCCCTTGACAGGAATGGAACCTGGGACCCTTCAGTTCACAGGCCAACGCTCTATCCACTGAGCCAAACCAGCTAGGTCTCCTAAGGAATTTTAAAACTGTGTTGTTCTCTACTCAGAATTCTAAAGCTACGGAAAGGCATTTATGTATTTTGATATCACAAGATAATGGAAGGAAAAAAAACAGAAACCAAGGTGTTATTTACTATGCTTGTCTTTAGACATTCATTTTCTAAGCAACGCCCCTTCCTCCCAAGCAATGCTTTCTGGGCATGGTCTATCAATGGTTTGTGGCACGACATCATGTGGCACGACAATGACATTACACCACGAGTCGCTGTTGTTTTTTTTTTTTTAACAGGCATTCTTGTGGCCTTTGCCCCATAGGTGAAACACCATCCTGAGCTCTGAAATTATGTGAGTTGGAGAAAAGGAGCATTTCTGAATGGGGATTTGTAAAGTAAATATCTGTGTGTGTGTGTATGTGTGTATGTGTGTGTGTTCTGATGGATTTAAATTGATATTCTAGCAAAAGTACTTACTAGTTGTGTGACCTAGAATAATTAATTTTTATTTCACTAGATTTGTTTCTTTTCCTGTTGTTGGTTAAATAGCTATATTAGTGAATTAGGCAAATTGCTATACCAAACAATGATTAAAGTTAGTCATTTAACAATTTATTGACATCGTATTACTTTCTGAAGTATGTTCCTGATCAGGTGACTCTTTTGGTGTCACTCACCTCCAAGAACCGATTCACCTATTCGGGGAAATTGATCCCACAAGAGTCTCAGAATCAGTCATGGGATTCTCTCTATCTGAACAAAAAATGAAGGCAAACTGAGAGCCTGGACTACTGGGAGGGAGGTTTTTAGAGGGCAGTCCTGGAAGCAGTGTAAATCAGATCCTCTCAAATGTCTTTCACTACAATTCTGTCCAGTGGCTGGGGTGGCCCAGCCCAAGTATCAGGCTGGCTGGGACATTAGGTCTGGTTATGTGTCCTAGGTAGTGGGGCTTGGTATGTAACAGAACATGGACAACATACAGCCTTACTTCTGCCAAATATGAAAAAGCGTAGCACCTATCCCTCAAATCTGTTTGAGCATCAAAAAAGATAATGCATTAAAATAATGGCTGGTACTTGATAATTACTCAATTCATGTGGGGAGAAGCAAATAAAACAAAATTAAAATAAATTATCATATTTAATAGGGCTAAAGTGATAAATCCAGTAAGAGAAGGACAGGCAGATGGTTGTCAAAGGCATAGAAATCATTTTTCACTGTGAGGATTAATTTGACGACCTTAAATGAGGAATACTTCAGGCTTCTGTCCTTTCTGATTTGCTCTTCACTCCCCATATTTTCCTTCAGTGATTTTATTTCTTCATAGAGGTTCTATTCCCATATGTAGGTGCCAGTTAGTCTAAATTGGCATCTCCCTCTGATTTCTCTCCACAGCTAATTCAAATGCTTAATGAAGACTTCAAATCTTATAAGGCCCTACCTGAGTTCATCACACCTTCCCTTTCTGCAATTCATATGTTCACTCGTTTCTCCTCTTCACTTTCACACAACTATGCCTTTCCCTCTGTGTTCTTACCCTATCATCTCCCTCTCTTTCAACCCTTTTACACAATCACCCACTAAATCTTGATCAGTTTATCTCCTTTTCTTTCTATCCTACTTACATGAGTTGAGGACCATTCCTCTCTAACACAGATCACTGTGTAATTTATCTGCCTTTGGCCTTTCCCCATCATATCATTCTTGCCACAGTGGCATTTTTGTGGCTGTTTGTTTGTTTTTTTGGAAATGCACATCTAGTCAGCTGACTTCACTTTTGCAAGGATTTTAATGACTCGTTCTTAAGTGAGCACAGACTCCTTGGCATAGCTTAGACTCCCAAATCATATCAGTTCTCTGACATTTTAGCTACTTATTTACTCTATAACAGCCATAGTAAACATCTGTCCACTTTCTGCTCATGCATAACGGACTCTGTCATCTCTGGAACTTAGCACATGCTATTCCATCTGCCTGACATACTTTCTTATCCTATCCACCTGTGATATTATGATTTATGATAAGCATTGTATATTTGGCCTTTGTCCCCAGTTCATGGCTCCCGGCTCCCAAAACCCTTGAAATTTCTGGTAAGAGTAATTGGAGCATCTTTTGTCATATTTGGTCTCTTGTCCTTAGTTCCTGAAAATTGCTCCAAAGCCTGAAAGAAAAAAATGAATTTCTTGACATCCATAACAGGCCCTTTTACACTATAGCTGGGTTTATGTTAATGAGGTGACTTGAAAGCACCTAAGGATCTGGGCTAATTGCCGGAAGAACATACCATGAGACTGGAGGTTTGGAACTTTTAGTCCCATCCCCAACTTCCTAAGAAAGGAGAGGGGCAGGGGCTGGAGATTAAGTTCAATTATCAATGGCCAACAATTTAATTAATCATAACTATATAATGAAATCTTCACCAAAAAACACACACAAAAGGACAAGTTCACCCAGGTTGATAAACACACGGAGATTCGGAGAGAATGGTATGCCCAGAGAGAATGGAATCTCCCCACCCTTTCCATATACATTGCTCAATGCCTCTCTTCCATCTGGCTGGTTCTGAATTATATCTTTTTTTATAATAAACTCGTAATCTAGAGAGTAAATGGGTTTCCTGAGTTCTGCATGTCACTCTAAAAATGTCACTAGAACCCAAGAAGGGAACCTCCAATCTATAGCTTGTCAGTCAGAAACATAGGTGACAACCTGAGTTTGTAATAGTTGTCTAAATTGGAGAGAAGTCGTGTAGTACTGAGTTCTCAACCCATAAAATCTAACGCTATCTCTGGGCAGATAGTGTCAGAATTTAGTTGGATTATAAGACATGCAGCTGGTACAAGAGAATTGCTTTTTGGTGTGAGAACCCCTTCCCCAAACACACACACACATACATATTGGAATCGATTGTTCAGAACCTTTACTACCCATCCCTTCTAGTAATTCAAAAGTAAATCTAGCTCACCCTTACCTGTTCTTCAGAACCATCTCTGCATCATTTCTTCAGGAACCACTGTGATCCACCACCATTCCCTTACTCTTGTATAAGTGTCCAAGTGCTCCACCTGTACCCTTATGGGACCATTGATCAAACACATGTGTGATGGCTTTATTTCTCAAACTACACTAGTATGGTTGTCTGCCCCCACCTGACGGTATGAGCTACAAGGGTAGGGTTGGGTATAATATGTTTCATCTTTGTTTCCTCGAAAACTATCCTGTAGAATAAGACAATAATCATGTTATAAATAATGATAGATAGCTTCAAGAATTATTTGCCATTTGAACTGAGCCTTGAAAGACAGAAGATTATGAAAAGTAAATCTAAGAGGCAGAGAAAGACATTCTTCCGTGAGGAAAAAGCAGAGTCAGAATCCTGTAGCAGAAACACGCACACTGAGTTGTGCGGACATAATGAAGTCCAGTGTGAAAATCTGTGGTCATGATAAAGCTCTGAAAGGGGGAAATAACAGCTGCTTTCTAACTATCATAAATGCATTCTCTTGGAGAGCAAAGAGGCTCATTCTACGGATTCAAATAAAGAATCCGTATTTTAGAAAAACAGCTTCCTGTTCAGTTACAATAGATGGGGTGTGCACTGAGGAGGAGACCGAGCAGCAGCTGGAGAGCACTAGGGATCTCCCCAGTAGCCACCCTTTTCTTCTCCTTAACCCAGGCACATGGGTCCCTTCCTCCTCTCCAACCCGAGTTGCTCCCCAGCCACACCAGCCTCTCTGCAGGTAGACTGCCTTGAGCTGCCATGGAGAGCAAGTGCCTAGCAGCTGCTGCTTCCCAGCTCCGACTTCCCCCAGCAGCTGAGTGTGATCAGCCTTGCAAGAGCATATGGAGGCCTTTTCTTGGGGCATTGTATTGTGACAGCAGCTGGGAACTTATCAGTTTGGAGAAATGAGTATTGAAAGGAGGGGAATGGTCAACACAGCTCAGGAGCAGATATGTTCTTTGTTTTTCCCTCCTTCTTTCTCCAGTGTAAAAGTTCAAAGGAAATGCATTTTACATGATTGATTATTATAGAGAAAAATATCTTTTGTTTCCAAACCACGGATGTTAGTGATTCCTCAGACAAGTCACCTGTACCACATCCTTTTCTTTAAACATGTAGAGTGCTCGCTTCCAGAGCTCCACAACATCATGTGTTCTCCTAATGTCCAAGGAGCAGTAGGAGTAGAACATGAGTAACAGAACATTCTTTGAATGAGACTTAAGTACTGAGGTGGTGTTATGGCTTCAGCATCTAGAAGTGCCAATAAAATTGGGGTGTCTTTTGTGATATCAACCACAAATCTTCCTCCAAATTCCTAAAGTTTCCTCTTAAGAATGTTTTATTCATATATGTATTAATCCTTTTTAATATCATTTACGTTTCATATTATTCCAGATCATGAGATTTTAATTTATTCTGTGAATTTCCAGAATCGAGTGAAAGGTGCATTTCTTTACCTTAATGATCACATTAGTATGGATTATATTTCCTTTAAGAATTTGCCTAATTGGGAAATATTTTATATTTAATTTATATTTAATGTGCAACACTTGTATAGTAGTATATATGTGGGTGATGCCTTGTTGGTGAGTTCAACCTCATCTGGGGACTTACGTAGGGCAGAACCCTAATGGCTGTAGTATGTTCTGGATGGTATTCCCAAATAACTGCTTTAAAAAAGAATGTAACCCTTGTAGATCATCCCACACATTTAGTTTGTCTTCTTACAGAAGTCCCTCCATATTTTTGACACTTGACTGATTTCCTCTGACATAACTATAGAACTTGGGAAGGAAATAAGACCAGAACCCCTTTCCTCTAACTTCCCAAAGAGAAGAGGGAAAAAAAAAGCTATTTAAATCTTCGTAGAGATCTGTCATCATTATGAATTCAGACATGTTTCAATTTAAAAGTAAAATACAATTATATTTGTGTTTCCATAGTATGAAAAACCATCATTTGATATCTATATAGAAAAATGAAACAGAACACCCTTTTTGATCATTTTGACATAATTTAATTTATAATGACACTTCAGTAAAGCCATACTCTAATATACTACTCCTGTTAGCTGGCATCTCTAAACATTACATGTATGCCGGAACTCTGTCCTCTTGTAAGCCAGTTAGGCGGTAGGCAGAGCAACAGAAATCAAATGCAATTGTCCAAATGCTACGACACTGTACTTTTCCACCATAGTGATACAACATAAGGACTTCTCTGGCAGCATTCCTATCTTAAACCCCAGTCATGCAATGATTCTTAAACTTTCTTACATGAGGAACCCTATTGAATATCTCATGGAAGTTGAAGCTCCTTCCTCTTTCCAGAAAAATTCAAGCAAGATTTTTTGAGATTCCCAGGTAAGCCCACTTGTGGCCTCACTAGCGATGCAGCACACAACTCCAAGAGGTGCTGTACATACAGATGTGATGTGAAGGGCACCCCTGGGAGGTAGGTGGTGAAGGAGCCCAATTCACAGATTATCCAAGAACACCTTTAGACCTTGGATCCTCAGTAAAAATCCCCGAGTAATGCCTTTCCACGCCGGTGGCAGGTCCCTGAGCCAGAGCAGAGGCAGGGAAGAGGTTACCACATTCTTTAGTAGGCCACCTGGGCAGTAAATATGAGCCATTTCTGTTAAGTAGAAACTTTTGCAAAACTGCACCACAAAAAGGTAGAGCATTTTCAAGAGTTACTAAAAATCTCAATTAATACAAAGCAGAGGATAATAGGATTATGTCAGACAAAACATCTGCATTAGTAACAAGTCTGGAATCATAAGTTAAGGGGCCCATTCTCTTCCTTTTTGGATCACTGAAGAAACATTAGGGAAATTCCTTTACTTCTCTTAATTATCTAGATAAGAGGAATAATATTGAGTCCAGGCCTTTATGCCTAATGACTGCTACAATGTGGATTCCATATAGTGACCACAACCATGCATTTCACCTGTGCAAGCCATATTGAGAAGAATAAACAAACAAACATGTTGTGTGTGATTTAAGGTACCTTCGTGTCCAATTTAGTGTGTCGCATTGATGAGTCAATCAGCTCAGTCGTAAGGCAGCTGCAAATCTGGATACTGCACAAAAGGCTCAATTTGTTTGCCATATGTAGACATACACTCCGTGATGAATAAGCAAGACTAAACCAAGCCTCTTATATGGAGAATGCACATGCATGTTGATGAGCCATAAGATCCACTGCTGACTCAGGAGAGCAGAAAGGAAGTGCAAAAAAAAAAAAAAAAATCCATCTTTCAGAAAAAACAACAACAAGCACACAAACTTTTACTAACTTTCATTTGCCTAGAGGTTTAATTTATTCATACCTGTTAAGGACACAAAAGCCATTCGCTCTATTGACTTCTAGAATCAGTAAATTTATTACTAAAGATTTGTACATGGAAAATGTGGTCAATGGAGACAATTCACTACTGCAGAAGGTCAATGGGACACATTAATTGGACACATGGCCAATTCTCTAAAGCATGAAGGATCATTTTAGAGCTAGCATTACTACTTGTAGTTAAATAGACAGGTAAATGTTAAAAGGGCAAACAAATTTCATTCCCCCAGGCATTCGCTAATGGCCAGGACTCCAGGAAGTCAGCTCCTATTTCCTACTCATCTGTCCCAAGCCCTGCGATACTTAGTCTCGGGAATAGTTATTTCTCCATGCCCTCTGGCAGTCTTTGGGCGAGGCAGCTTTGGTCCTTGACTGGCCCTTGAATGCCAGGCATGCTGTGAGCAGCTGTGCTCCAGCTGCACCATGGCCGGGAGGAGAGCCTCTTCTACAGGCTCCAGGCAACATTTCAAACTGTGAGAAATACATCTGTACTGTCCTTTTCACCTTAATTCCCCCTTCATCTTTCCCTGCTCCTGTCAGGGATCCTGGAATCTCATGGTGCCTCCCTCCCTCATGGGTCTGTCCTTTCACTACAGAATTTCATCGAAGACTCTCCTTCCAAAGTAGCACCATGCATATGTGGCCCTTCTCAGCATCTCTCCATCAAAACTGGCCTGTCCAATGAGCTGTTGTCTATGGAATTTCCAACCAGCAAGAATGAATCTGACAAACATGCATTTGATAAATGTGGTTAGCAAGACTTCTGGTTGTTTTAATCTGAAAAGGAGATACTTATGAACATTGTAGGAGGCATGGCAGGGTATGAATACATATATTTTGGCAAAGGGAAATTTTGGAGACTGCAGGTCATATCTTTATGACTGTGGTCATTTGGCTCTGAAATTTGCCATTACAACAGAACAAAAAACCAACAGAACCAAACAAAACTTAACACCCTAGGGTTTTTCTAACATATCTCAGTTCTTACTCTCCCTGGCAAGTGCTCTCCTGGATATTTCAACTCTCAGTGATCCTGATCTAAAAATTGAAAAGATAAGTAAGTGGTAAATAAAATACCCCTCATATGTGAGAGAGGCCCTAGCATTTCACTGGACCTGAGAATTTATAATGCATTTGCTTATTTACAAAGTTTTCCGCGTATGTTGGACACTCAGAATATTTCTCATATACAACTCCCTATAACCAGGAGCTATTTTTCTGCCTTGTGCTCCTGCTTTCAATGGGGTCATTTGAAAAAAAGGTACAGAAACTGCATTTAAGCTCCCAAAGGCAACTTGGTTTGCGGAAGGCTGGTGACCAGCTTCAGGGCTTGCAAATATGATGGAGGATGTTTAACCTCAGCATCCTGAATCTAAGCCAGCTTGGGTTAATAGTACCCGAAAGTCATTTTCTGGTCTACTCACATGGTTGGAAGGGGATGGCATGATGGCGGCAATTTCAGACATCCACCTCCCAGATGAGCATGGCCATATGGACACAGAGCTGGAAGGGAAAATATGATGAGTTTGGAGGCAGCAAATATGAATGGGTAAGGAAGCAACTTGAGCCAAAGTGCCAGTAAGAGCAGGGCACAAATGAGGAAAAATTGTTTAGCAAAAACAGCTTATGGCTAAGGATCAGGGTACCTGAGATTTTTCTGGCTTTACCTCCATTCAGCTAAGCAACCTTGGAGGAGCTATTTATTCTATCTAGAAATTTTTGGAGTGTGTGTGTGTGTGTACATGTACATGTGAGGGACTCTTAAACAATATTTTGTTACCAAATATTTCTGTTATACATCTGTAAATCAGTAAACATTTCTATCTCAGTTTTATTTGTTTATATGTGAAATAAAAAATACTCATAGCTGCCTTAAGGTTCCTCAACAATCTACTAATTCTATTATAGTTAGATATATGTGCACTGCACATGAACTCTTATATATGTTCTCATTCACTCTTATCAGGAATACCATGAAGTATTATTCCATTTTTATGGATGAGAAAACTAAAGGTTAGGGAATATAACATTTCCCAATGGCATATAACAATGAGAATTCAAGATTTTCTGATGAAGGCCAAGTTCTTTTCACTGTAATATACTCATCCAAATGCATGTCTAAATTCCATAATAGACATAAAAATGGCACAGTGTCTTCCCTTTATATAGCTTATGAATTATCTATGGACTTGACATACAGCACATATTACAATATCAAGATGAAAGATATTAAGAATAATATAAGGAATAAAAAAACTCAATAGAATACAATAATAGCACAATTTATTAAAGAGCAATAAGTGTCCTTGACAATCAAGATTTAGGGAAATAAAAATACAGTTTATTGAGCACCTACTGTATGTGTCTGTTTCTCAAATTAGTTCAATGAATATGGTTGCCAGTTTAGATATACATATGCTCATACATCCCAAACTGTGTATTAAATAATGTCTTTTTCCACAAGATAAATTAAAGTCCAGAAAAGTGAACTGACTTTCCCAGCACTCACACAGTTTCAGAGCAAGGATTTAAATTATAGTCAATAAACTACACAGACCATGCTTTTTCTGTCAAGGGCCAGCTGCATTCAAAATGAACGTGGAGATCATGATGAGAGAGGGGCAGGAAGCTTTCCATGTTGAAGCGATAGTGTAAGGAAATACACAAAACATAACATCTATCTTAGGGAGAAAATTCAGAAGTCACTTGCCCATCAGAAGACTTATGTGTAGGAAAAATGGGAATAATAAAAACCAAAGGGTAATTTTTTCAAATGGTATTAGTTTAGTTATAAACCTAAAAACATGCAAAAGTTATAAGATGCTGATGAAAGAAATAAAAAAAACCTAAATAGATATATGCTAAAATTATGGATCAGAAGACTCAATTTGGAAAATATATGAATTCTACCCACACTGACCTATGGATTTAATGCACATTCTATCAAAACCACAGCTATATTTTTTGTTGACATAGACTAAATGATTATAAATTTATGAAAGACAGGCTCTAGGGAAAAAAATCTTAATAAGATGGGAGGATTCACTCTTCTCAATGTTAAGGCTTACTATAAAGTTATGATAACAGAGGCAGTGTTGTACGGATCGAGGGATAGACACATAAATCAATGGGACAGATATGATAACTCAGAAAATGACTCCCACAAATATGCCACACTGATTTTTGACAAAGATACAAAAGTGAAGGGGGAGGGACAATTTTTACAATAAACAATAAGAGCTGTTAAAGATCAAAAGGCAAACCCTGGCCAGTGGCTCAGTTGGTTGGAACATAGTCCCATACACCAAATAGTTGCAGGTTTGATTCCCAGTCAGGGCACATACCTAGGTTGGGGGTTCAATCACTGATCAGAGTGTATACAGGAGGCAACCAATGTCTCTCTCTCTCTCTCTCTCTCTCTCTCTCTCTCTCTCTCTCTCTCTCTCTCTCTCTCTCTCTCATCAATATGCAAACCATGCCCTTGGGTGAGAATTAAAGAAAGAAGAAAAAAAGATGGAAAGGTAAAAATTAAAAATTACATGCATACCATACATACATAATAGTACTTTGATTTGAATCTAACACCTTTAAAAAATAACACAAAATTAATCACTGACTTGAATGTAAACATAAAACTACTAGAGGCCTGGTGAATGAAATTCGTGCACAGGGGGTGTCCCTCAGCCCAGCCTGCACCCTCTCCAATATGGGACCCCTTGAGGGATGTCTGACCGCCCATTTAGGCCTGATCCCACTGGGATCCAGGACTGCTGGCTCCCAACTGCTTGCCTGCTTGCCTTCCTGATTGCCCTTAACCACTTCTGCCTGCCAGCCTGATCACCCCCTAACCACTCCCCTGCCACCCTGATTGAAGCCTAACTGCTCCCCTGCCAGCCTGTTTGCCCCTAACTGCCCTATCCTGCAGGCCTGGTCACCCCTAACTGCCCTCCCCTTCAGGCCTGGGTCCCCTGCAACTGCCCTTCCCTGCAGACCCAGTCATCCCCAACTTCCCTCCTCTGCTGGCCTGATCGCCCACAACTGCCCTCCCTTGCAGGCCTGGTTCCTCCCAACTGCCCTCCCCTGCTGGCCATCTTGTGGTGGCCATCTTGTATCCACATGGGGGCAGCCATCTTGTGTGTTGGAGTGATGGTCAATCTGATACTACTTTTTTATTAGATAGGATAGGGGCCTGGTGCATGGGTGGAGGCCAGCAGGTTTGCCCTGAAGGGTGTCCCGGATCAGGGTGGGGGTTCCCTTGGGGTGTGGGGCGGCCTGGGTGAGGGGCCTGTGGTGGTTTGCAGGCTGGCCACACACCTCTGGCGACCCAAGTAGAGGCCCTGGGATCTGGGATTGTTTATCTTCCAAAATTTAAACTTTGTAGCCTGGAGAGGAGCCAAGCCTTCTGCTCCCTCAGTGGGGGCAGCCATTTCTGTTGGGATTTGTGTATCTTCTATAATTGATATTTTGTAGACTTAAGCAGAGGCCATAGCAGGCCAGGGCTGCAGAAGCTTGGATTCCTCATTGCTGTGGGCAATCCTAGCCTCCTGCTCTCTCCAGCTCCATGGCTGCTGCCATTTCTGTTGGGCTTTATTTATCTTCTATAATTGAAACTTTGTAGCATTGAGTGGAGGCCTGGGCTGGCAAGAGCAGGTGGAAAGCTTGGCTTCCTCCATTGTCAGGGAAACCCAATCCTCCCTCCTGCTCTCTGTGGCTGCAGCCATCTTGGTTAGGTTTATTTGCATATTCCCTCCTGATTGGCTGGTGGGTGTGGCTGGTGGGTGTAGTGGAGGTACTGTCAATTTGCATATCACTCTTTTTTTCGATAGAATAAGACTTTTAGAACAAAATAGATCTTTAGGATTCAGAGCTAAGCAAAGAGTCCTTAGACTTAATATGTGTTTCTATTTCTCTGAAAAAAAAATGGCATGATGTATTAAAGGAAAAATTCATAAGTTGAACCTCATCAAAATCAAAGTCATTTGCTCTGTGAAAAATCCTGTCAAGAAGATGAAAGATGGTTTGCATTTTGAGGAAAAGGAATGCAAGGACCAAAGCAATTTGATCTCAAGTTCACATAGAGGTTTTGTGGCAACAGAACCCTGCCTTTGAGATTCCATATTCCCACTTAAAGACAAAGTTTCTTTGCTTTGTCCAGTGGGTTGTTCTTTTTCCAAAACCCTTCAAGACCATGAATACCAGACTATCCGAACTGAACACACTCATCTTGCTATAGCATAGATTGACAAACTTGATTTTTGTGTCAATCTACTACATTTTCTAAATACCATGTAAATTGAGTATCCTATCCTTTTCTGTCCCCAAGGAGTGGGTGACAGAGTTTCCCTGTGAAACAGAGCATGTTTTCTCTCATCCTTAAGCAGCCCTTTTTCATGTTCCTATATAGACCAACAATGATGCATCACCTTCCCTCTTTCATTGCAAAGATGGGGCCTAAGAGATTTGTACATACATCCCAAATGTTACATACTGGAATTGATAATACCAACACAACTATTAGGCTTTAAAAGGCATAATGTTTTAAGCCTACTCAACTAAAATACTATAGAGTATACACAATCAAACCTCTCTGAGGGGATTAGGCAGAAACTATTTTAATTTATCTATTCTGGAGTGTGATGCCAAGAGTGCTACAAAGATGAAAACAAAGAAAATGCTGAGTAAGTAACCTTTTAAAATTCATCAACATAAGAGTTGTCTTGCATTGGGATAAAATGAGGAATAGCACCATGCTTCAACCACCTCATGTACTTAAAAAATGGCAGACCCGCCTCTAAACAAGCTCCTAACTGACTCTTGCTGACATGTATTTAAGGGTTTAGAGAATCTGTGTTGGGAATTCATGTCTTGATCAAGCCTCCTTGAAATGCAAAGCTTCCTAACATAGCTCTGTGTAATACTAGCAGAGTTCTGTTTTATGACCTAAAATCAGCTTGATGATTCTATGAATCTGAATGCCTATTATTATTTTTGTTGGACATGGACATTTTTATGAAAGTGTATTATAAAAACTGTTGCGTAATTGAATAGGAACCACACTCTGAACTGGACATTTAATAACATTGTAATTTTTAGTTCCATTGGCTAGAATATATGCTGGAAGTGTAGATATGCCTTCTACATTGATGTTGTTCTTCTGGTCTCCTTTAATGATTGCAGCAATATGTTTGAGAATAGGCAAGCAGGTGTAAAAGAAACTTTAAGGAGGATTTGACATATCACACATATAGACTGCCAATCTTTCTTAAAAGTTACCTCTTACTTAGAGGGAAGAAGTGAAAACACTCAAAAAGTAAGACAAATGATATACCAGTTCGGCACCACTAAAATATCTGCAGAGCTATTTAAATGGAATAATAAAGTTATTTGTGATAAAGGGTCTTCAAAGAAATATGGTATAAACATGAGAATCTCAAAACTTGTAGCAAATTTTTGCAAAGAAAGATGACATTTGACTAGTATTTACTGTTTTCTATGTCTTTTTGTTTCTTTTAAGCATTTATCTATATCCACCATAGGCATGCATCATGTTTATCAGACTTGTAAATAATCTTTCACTGGAATATAGTCACACTCATTTGTTTATGTATTTTCTGTAGCTTTTTCACACTGTACGGGCAGTGTTGAAGAGTTGTGAGAGATACTGCATGGCCCCCAGTAGTCACCACCTCACCCTTCTTTCGAAAATGTTTGCTACCCCTGTTATGGAGATAAGTGACTTAAACCCTCTAGCCACCACTGTCAGCTTGAACTAACTGAGTAGAGCCATTTGCCAGTACAGCCAAATTGTGCTGAGATGAAAGAAATATTCTTTTAGTTTAATTTACCTTGAAAATTTAACACCATCTTAAAATGGGAAAACTTTAGCATTTAACCTATTAAGAAGTCTAGAACTAGAGGTTATCAGGGTTGATGACATCCTAATAGGAATTCAGCAATATTATTACCACTGAACAATAAATACCGTTAAGATCTTCCATAAGTCCTTCCATCTCTCTGCTCCATCATCTTAACCTTAGCAGGCTGGCTCTGATGCCCACTACTTATGACCCTAAGACAGTGGGCAAATCTGAAACATCACTTTTTCGCATAGCAAGAGCCAGGATCATAATAAAGATATATTTCTCTTTATTCTTTTCATTTTATTTTATTAGGGAATAAATATTTCTCAGAAACCCATCAGCAAACTTCTCCTTAAGTCTCATTGGTTGGGTTTCAACTTCCCTCACTTTGTCCTTGAACATGAAAAAGTAAATGCTAGCCCTGGTCTGTTTGGCTCAGTGGATAGAGTGTTGGCCTGCAGGCTGAAGGGTCCTAGGTTCAATTCCAGGGCATGCACCTTGGTTGTGGGCGTGTCCCCAGTAGGGGGTGTGCAGGAGGCAGCTGATTGATGTTTCTCTCTCATCAATGTTTCTAGCTCTCTATCCCTCTCCCTTCCTCTCTGTAAAAAATCAATAAAATATATTTTAAAAAGTTTTAAAAAAGTAAACATTAACAAAGGAGAAATGTGAAGCACTTTCAAATTATGAAGAATTTATTTTTTGGGGAAAAAATAAATGAGAAGAATTCAAAAGATGGCAATGCCTCCAATGTCTTGTTTGGTGTGAAACATGCAGACCTTAAAAAGGGGAAGTTTTCTAAGGTGGATGTCAGGGCTAGTTCTCTACATCCATGACTGAAACTATAGTTAATTTTAGAAAATATTCTAGATATATACATATTTATTGCATTCCAAATCTCCCTCAGAAAACACCAGCCTCAGATTGTCTCACTAAAAGATATCTTGAATGATGATGTTCCATTCTACCAGGGCAATTCTATAGATTCTCAGAAGGGTTCACAGTAAATGGGGTTTTCCACTTAAAAAAAAATATATATATATATATATATATATATATATATATATACACACACATATATATATAATTTCAGAGAGGAAGGGGGGGGAGAGAGAGAGAGAGAGAGAGAGACATCTATGATGAGATAGAATAATTGATTGGCTGCCTCCTGCACACCCCCTACTGTCGATTGAGCCAGCAACCCAGGCATGTGCCCTTAACCAGAATCAAACCCAGGACCCATCAATCCTCAGGCCAAGGCTCTAACCACTTAGCAAACTGGCCAGGGTTCCACTTTTTTTTTTTTTAATGATACTGAATAAATGTCCAGATTTAGCAGGTGGATTTGAACAATTAAATCTGTGCAGATAAGCATGTGTAAATGCCATATTCATTTCAAGCTTGTTCTTCCCTGGACCTCTCCTTGCCAAGAACAAGAAAAAATGTGCTTAATGGTTGTCAAATAGCAATAAATAAAATAGGCCTTCCTCCCAATGGTCATTTATAAATTATCTAGTACACCTGTATTTTTGAACTGAAATAATTTTTAATAACATTTTAATTTCAGAGAGAATATTCAGAATTTTCAGAACAAAAATTCCTTGAGACATGTAGAAAAGACCTCTAAGGTAAATGTGTACATATTTTAGTTTAGTCTATGATATTTTTATATTGTACTTATAAATCAAATACAAATAAGCAAAGGAATATAATAATTTGATTTTGAGAGGCACTCAAAAAGCTCAAGTGATTAAAACATTTTGGAGGTTCTTGCTTTAAATATAACTAAGATTACCATTATAGGTTGAATTAAAGAATGAATGAATGGTGAATTTTGTCACAGGAGATGTCAAATTTCCTGACTTTTCAGGGAAAATAGATATTTGAATTTTATCAGAAATGTTCATTCCTCCTTTTTCAGCAACTTTACTTAGGGAAGAAACTCTAAAGAGTAAATAAAAATCTATAACCACTCTGCAAAGTTGTCAGTGACCTTGGACAGGACACACAGATAAGAGATAAGATCTGAAAATCAGTGGGACTAAGCTGAGAATTGACAAAGGGCTAGCAAGAAGGTTTTGGCCTTGGACCAGGAAGAACAGAGCAGAGCTCCGAGTTAAGGACTGAGGGAGCTTACTATTTAGGTGAGCTTTATAGCAGAGAGGTATTTGCGAGGGTTGGAGAGAGGAAAATAAGACAGATACTTACAATTTTTTTTCTTTGCCTTCACTGAACATCAACGTGGCATTGCTCTCATTGAAGGACTAAACTTTAAAAAACTTGGTGTTAAATTTTTTAAACCCTGTAGTGTGAAGGCATTATCTCTTTATTTTATTGTTAAAGTCATCTGATAAGGAAGATAAGTTTTCACTGAAAAACAAATTCAGCTCTGAGTAACCAGTAACTCTAACACACACACACACACACACACACACACACACACACACACACACACACACACACCCCTTTGGTTAGAAATGAAATAATTCAATCACAAACAGATCCTGTTTCTTGACAGGTCAATTTGATTTGCCCCTCAGCCTGACAGGGAGATGACTGAAGAGGACACATTTCTAATAGAGTACCCGGAGCTCTAAAACATCTCACACTTTATAACATGAAAAGGGACATTTGACCAACCAGGAAAGAGGCCCCATTGGCGACTTTACAAAGTTCTTGGAGAAAAAGCAAACCTATATGCTTGTTTCTTGAGTACTTTATGCAAATGTCTTGATGTATATGCACATGTTGGTGAGAAAATGAATGCAAAGAGATGGAAGTTCCAATGAATGAATATATTGAATTGCTAAAAGCAACATATTGCAACTTATGTTCTGAGAGCTCTTTGCTCACCATGAAATCCCCAAGCTGAACGTATTCGGAAGAAATGCAATAAGGTATGGAATAGTTCCAGGTTCAGATGTGAGCACAGATACAAACACAGTGAATGCCGGAATGTGTGTTTGATGCTGTTGCGCAATGTTGAGAAAATAAATTGGATGTTGTTCATGTTGCTAATGCACAAACAGAATGAATGCTAAAATGAAGTTATCTGCTGACTTTGGAATCTCATTTATCCCCTGCTGATTCATATCATCTGTTTTGGTTATACATGTGATGCAAACATTCATTTTGCGAAATCCCACTCCTGAATCTTCAAACAACTTTACCCAAGCTTTTGAAATTAGCACTCGTTCAAATACCAAGAGAATGAAGTAATTGATTTCAAGCTGGTTTAAGAAAGTATTTTCTGGGCTTGGTGCTCTGTGGAAATACACATTTTTACTTTTTTAAAAAGAGAGTGTTGCTTTTTGTACTTAGGCATATCAAAATGTTTGTTTACAAACAAAACAAACAAACAAAAACGCTTTGATCTTATTCTAAAGAACCTTAGAATACAATTGGAAAAGACAAGGACTATATCTTTTTCACACCATTAAATTAAAGTAAAACACCAGAATAAATAATCATTACAATATAAAGCAATGTATTTAGGTGTCAAGGTTAGTAACAATAAATTGCTATGGGAAATTAAAGAATGGAAGTGTTATGGAAAGCATATCATGGTGAAGGTTTTTGAAGGATTTTTATGGCTAGCCATTGAGTTAGAGCATAGAAGAAACTAAGCTGTGATTATGAGAGAAGTCATTTCTGCTGGGTAAATCCCAGCAAAGGAGAAGAGATTAGGATAAAGTCAGTATGCCTGGGAGATTAAGAAAAAAGCTACATATAAGGCTGTCTTTATTTTGTGTTTGCTGTTTGAATATGGAATTCTAGGGCTTTGGACAAACTCTCAGTATAGACTTAACTCGGCTGTTTGAGGATATTTACAATTTCCTTTTTCCTACAATATATTGTTAGATACTTGAAATCTAGCTGGCTTATTTTATTCTTGAATTTTATAATAAGTTGACCCTTTAATAGAATTAAATATATTCCTTTCTTCTATAAAATGTATTCACTGTACAATTAAGTCAGGAGAATACATGCTGTGATGATGGTTGGCTTAAATAGTCTTAATATTTAAGTTTTTTTGAGTCTGAAATTTAGTTGTTGAACAGCTTTTTTAATTTTTAATTGATTAGAATATTTCATTGACTTTTACAAACAGAAAATCTCTCCCTGGTGAGCAAGGGAATAGAAAATAGAGTTTAGTGCAAGAAAAAGATGTCAGATGTGATTGACAAATTTAAAGAACCAGATACACATTTTTGGGGAAATCACATGTGATTAGTTTTTGCCTATTATTTGTACTTCATGACATGATATTTGGGAAGACCATCTTCTGTGATATGTGAGTTTTGTTTAGGCAACAATCCATGTAATGCTCTAAACATTTTAGGTAATTTCTAATCTCTTAATATATTCTCACTTATAAGGGTAACACCAAGCCTTTTCAATATGGAAGACAAGGAACCTACTCCAAATACAAAGAAATTCTGAATAAAATATGGTAAAGGGATCCCAAGTAGACACTGGGGCTTCAGTGAGATCAAAATTGAAAATCAAACCTCACATACACTTAGGACATGCGGTCTTTGCATTTCTAAGGGTTCTGAGACAAAGCCTAGGTGCATAGATGGTATGAATAGAAACTGAATCTCAGGAGCCTTCCTGGAAAGTTCAAGAACAGTAAAGTCACCACTGTGGTTGGAAGAGAATGAGAAAATACGAGGACATTAGCTCAGAGTGTTAATGAATAGCCAGATCACATGGGTACTTTTAAGGGAGGCAGGGATGAAAATAGGAAAGTTATTTCTGAGAATATGGTAAACATTCAAGTTGGAGATAATATGCGATTACCCATAATGGTCACAATAGAGGTGATAAGAATGCTAATATTCTGGATATTACTATAAGGTGAGTCACTAGGATTTGCTGACAGATGTGTGTAAAATAGTCATGGAAAGGTCAGAGATGACACCACATTTTTTTTATTTTGGTGTGGAAGGATGAGGTCATTAATTGAGATGAGGAAGACGTTTTAAAACACCCTTTTTGTCGGAAAAAAATCAGAACTCAGTTGTAAGATAACGCTAAGGTTGAGATGGCTGTTAGAAAAGTAAGTCCTTGTCAAGTGGACAGTTGGCTATATGAGTCTGGATTAATGGTAGATGTCTGGGTTAAAGAAGTCAATTTGGAGATCATCAGTGTGTAGATAATATTTAAATACACTATACATGATGAAATCACCAAGAAAATAACTATAAATAGATTAATGGTTGTTTAATCATGTTTTTTAAAGACTATATCTTCTGTCTAGGGTAGGCTGTAAACTGCATGCTCAGGGAAGGCTATGACTAGGGAAAGATTCATACCACTCTGATGTAGTAAAAATCTTACATTGAGACATTAATAAGAAGTCGGGCCAAGGTTCAATGTAACCTGTGAGTCTCCAGAGAGAGAAATAAAGATATGCACCTTAAATGCTTCCTGAGGTCAGGCTTATATGTCTCCATAAAACACGATGGCCATTGAAGGTGACAGCTGTCAGCTTTTACAAAATACAATAAGACATCATCAAGTACTTAAATATAAATAAGAAAGCAAAATGGACTTTCACAAAACAATGCTAAATAGAGCATATTATGAAAACAAATGAATGTCATATTTGAAATATTGCCATTTGTAAAAATTTTAAAAGTATTTCTTAAAAATTGATAGATGCATTAAAATATATTTTTCATACACGAAACAGGGTATATTACTTTAGAAGATAGACGTGAAGAAGTTATTCTTACTGCATCTAAGAAAGATAAATAGAGTGAATATATAAGAACAATATTAAGAGATATAGAGAATAGGATGAAAAGGGCCATCTTAAATTTAATGAATAATAAACACAGAATAGGAAAAATGAATTGATAAAAAGATCAAGGCAGGAATTTTCTAGAATTGCGTAAAGTTGTAAGCCTTCAACTTGAAAGAGAATCCTAGTGTCTTAAGAAGTATAAATGAAAAGAAATCTATACCTAAGCATATCATGGTGAAACTAGAAAACACCAAAAACAAAGAGAGTATCTAAACTGTAACCAAATACAATTTAATAAAAAAAATAACTATGGATGTCTACTACTTTTATTGACTTTAGACCTTCTCAATAGCAATGATGAATGCAAGAAAATAGAATAATGTATATATGTAAAAAACAAAACAAAACAAAAACAGAGAAAACCATCGCCAATCTAGAATTGTATAGGCAGTTGCACTATTATTCTGGAATGCAAGGAAATAAAATCATTCTGAGGCAAAGACACAGTTTACTATACACAGAAGTTCCCTAAAGATCTAATTAGAGATTGGACTTCATATTTTTGCATGCGTATTTTCAATTTTGGTCCAAAGACTTCAATAAAACCTTTTGGAAAATCTGATCAGGTATTGCCCTAATTAGGAGAGGGAGAATGAAAATAAAACTACTTTAAAAAAATATTTTTATTGATTTCAGAGAAGAAGGAAGAGGAAGAGAGAGAGAGATAGAAACATCAATGATGAGAGAATCATTGATTGGCTGCCTCCTGCACTCCCCTATTGGGGATCAAGCCTGCAACCCAGCCATGTGCCTTTGACTGAAATTGAACCTGGGACACTTCAGTCCGCAGGCCAATGCTCTATCCACTAAGCCAAACTGGCTTGGGTGAAAATAAAACTATTTACATATTTATATATTTCTGATGCATTTGACATTAAGAAACAGAAACCTGAAATGTCTTAATGTATAAGAAAAGACTATTTAATAAAAATCAAGAGCTAAGGTAGGCTCTAGGTTAGTAAATCAGTGGGTAACGGATACTAATGAGGGCCCAACGTATTGCTTTGACCTCAGGTACAACCTGAATTTGCTGCAAGCTATCTTCAGAGCCATAAATTAACTAGCAGTTCTATAGACGATATCCAGGAATTTACAGCCTCAGATGAATAAGCAGGTGCATTCTGTGCCTTCTTATCAGAAAAAAAAGAAAAGAGAGAGAGAGAGAGAGAAAGTTTTTCCCTGACACCTCCGATAAACCCTCCCTCATGATCCATTAACCAAGATTAGAGCATCTACCCATTTTCAAACCTGGAGGAGAAAAAAGAATTATGATTTTCTTGGAACTATTTGTTAGGATTTGATGTTGAGGAGTCAATTATAAGGAAGAGAAAGGGATTGGTTAGGGCGTATAAAAATCTAAGGCCTTGTCTCCATCCAGAGGAGGATGAACAGATTGATATATTTATCTGTATTTAAATTACATAACCGGATAAATAGTAATACAAAAGGTGTTGAATAATATTAACATTAAGAACATTAATAACACACAAAATCATATTTAAAGCAGAGTGTATTATAAGAAGAAAGGAAATATGACTTGATGAATAATAAACTACCAAAAAGACATTATAATCATGTGCCTTTATGAAAAGAACATAGTTTCAAAATACAAAAAGCAACTGATAGTGTTATCATAGATGTATCATTGAAAACTTCATGCCCATGTAAATTTTTCCCAAGCAAATACACAATTATGCTAATAACTGCTCTTTTCTCTTATGTCCCTGCTGATTTGGAGTTGATTCAAGAGCCAAGCAGGTTTGGCTCAATGGATAGAACGTTGGCCTGCAGACTGAAAGGTCCTGGGTTCGATTCTGGTTAAGGGCATGTATTTTGCTTGCAGGCTTTTGGCCTTGGTCAGGGCAGCCAATTAAAGTGTCTCTCACACATTGGTGTTTATTTTCTCTCCCTCTCCCTTCTACTCTCCCTAAAAATTAATGGAAAAATATCCTTGGGTGAGGATTAAAACAAACAAAAATAAAAGAAGGGCTAAGGGTTCCAAATGTTTGTAAATATTTAATTTAACAGAAGTGCCTAGTCTGTTGGTGCAGGTATTCCCCCTATAGCAGTGGTCAGCAAACTGCGGCTCGCAAGCCACATGCGACTCTTTGGTCCCTTGTGTGTGGCTCTTCCACAAAATACCATGTGCGGGCGCGCACGTACGCGATTGAAACTTCGTGGCCCACGCGCAGAAGTCGGTTTTCGGCTCTCAAAAGAAGTTTCAATCGTTGTATTGTTGATATTTGGCTCTGTTGACTAATGAGTTTGCCGACCACTGCCCTATAATAATTCTGTCCATAGTTACCAAAGGCAATGGCATATCAATAATTATTTTTTTAACCTGGCAGGACAAAATCTAGGTAGGAAAGTCATGGCAGTTTCATGTCCAGTAGAGAAAAGTAATCAAGAGCCAACTTGCTTAAAAATTCTCCCTCTGCCGTTGCTCATAGTCCACTAACTTCTGCTGAGAACTCAGAGCAGGCATGGCAGGGAGTAGGGAGGTGATGTCTCAAATCCTTAGCTACTAGGCAACCACATCATGCAAACCTCTGCAGCAACTATAACATCCAAGTAAGCATACATATAATCCATATTCTCTTTATTCTCTAGTGGCTATAAATTCACTTCTTTGGTATTTCAGGGTTACTCATTTTTTGCAGTTTGGGGAAAGAATCTGCCATGACAGGTTTTCTGGGAGTGTCCCAAAATTGACTGGTGCATTTACACTGCATGTTCAGGGCCATGTTATTCTCTGGGCTTCAGTGTTGTCAGTCACTAGGGGAAAGCATTTGGGAACTAAAGTGGTTGCTTAGATAACCTCAAAATAAGTGAAAGGGCTAGAGTTTCTGGGGAAATTGGATCAGAATGAATGATTTTAGACTAGAGAGAGTCAAGAGGACATTAAGGAGACATGTAGGATGCGAAAGTTGCTGCTGCCTTAATATTTTGCTGAGGGCCAGACTGAATGATCAGAGATAACTCCGTCAGGTCTCAGCGGAAGGAGATTTGCAAATTGGAGTTGAATAGCAACGTGGCATTACAGCTGCAGAAATCCAGATATTAATTTCTGAATTTCAGGTTTTCATATGCACAGCAGTTAAATTCAATTCCAGCCTTGTTACCAAGACTTTTGCAGAAACAACTAATTGATGTCTCTGACATGTTACAGCATGGAATTAAGAAGTCCAAAGTCTAATTAAGTAAACATGTTCGATAGCAAGTATATCTATTAGTCAGTGATACAAGTGTCACCAGGTTGATGAATGTGTAAACCTTTCATAAAGTATTTAAATGTCTTCCTGACAGTCACTTGTCCCCAGATGCACACAGTTATCAGTGCTTAGACATAAGATTAAAACATTTCAAACAAAAGTATTTTGTTTTTACTGTGAAATATAACACAGACTAAAAGGATATCACACATATGCAAAGGACATAACACATAAAGGTGCAGATTAATCAATTCTTATGAAGCAAACACACATTTAAGTAAGAAATGCAAAGAGCCTGCACTTCTAAAGCCCCCACATGACTTGCTGATAACAAATCTTTTGCCCTCCTCCTTCTCCCTATAAAAGGAAGGTTAAAGATGTTTCTGACTATTACTGTAACTGTTTCCTCACTTTCTTTTAGACTTTTATCACTTTAGTACGTGTTTCTAAACTCTTAGGTTAGTTCTGCCTGGATTATGAGAAGTGTTCATGTTGCTTTATGTCACTATAGCATGTACACTTTTATTTTATGGTATTTAATTGCATTCACTCTTCCGACTCAGACAGTTGTTTGGGCTATTTCAAACAATGCTCTTGTGGGAATTTTGTACATGACTACTGCTACATATGTATGCACATTTTGGGGAGAATATACCTATGAGTGATATGTTCTATTTACTGTTTATTATTTGTTATACATATATATATTCAATTTTGATAGTTAAATCCACAGAATTTTTCCATGTGGTTGTAAAATTTAAATTCCTATAAATAGCATATAAGAATTATTAAGTGTTATGGTTGTCAACATTTGACTTGTCAATCTTTTTTGGTAAGAAGATATGTTCTTTGCCCTTTCTCATCAAAATGTATGAGATGCTTTCAAACCTAAAGGACAAACATTAAAATTTACCATATCGAATACTAGTTTTTATGATGCTGATTACAAATGAGGTTCAGAACCTATTTAGGGGTTTGTTTTTGTTGTAAAGGACTTAAATCTCTTTTAAAAGATTAAAGATAGAATTAGCTATCTTTTTCTTATTTATTTATAAATGTTCTCTCTTTCTCTCCCTCTCTCTCATTTATCTTCATCATATAACTCTTGTATATTATCTCATATCTTTATCATAACTAACATATGGTCCCTTTGTTGATTATTTATGTGGCACAATCTTTTTACTCTCGTAGCCCCTATTCTTTTAATGGTGTCCATTTAATGCAAAGATGTTCTTAATTATTTTTAGTGTTTTATATGACTTGTTTAGGGAATTTTTTCCTATTTTATCTTCTAGAAACTTTAAATTTTTATGTTAACATTTATTTCTACAATCCTCTTGGAATTTATTTTTGTTACATTGAAAGGTAGAGATGAAATTTCATTGTCTTCCAAAAAGAAATTCATTTGTCCCAACATCATTAACTGCAATAACTTTTATTTCTTTCCTACTCTCTAGAGTTTCATCTTTATCATCAATCAAGTGTACTTGTAAGCATGGGTTTCTTTCTGGTCTATTGATATGTTAGAATATTTTACATTAATTTCAGACTCTTCTAGTTACTTAAATAATTTGGTTTTATTTCAGTAGAGAAAGCCCTTCTAAGAAGATATGTTCTTTGTCCTTTCTCATCCAAATGTATGGAATGCTTTCAAACTTAACGGACAAACATTAAAATTTACCATAATGAAAATTTGATTATTATGAAAATCCTTAATGACTTCACCCAGCATTCTGCACTTCTCCAAGGTGCTGTACTGACCAAAGCATCTGCCAGGTAGACGGGCTTGGAATACACTGAAATTTGCACTGGATGGAGACTGTACCAAATACAGTTTAGGAAACAAGAATCAGAGGGACCGGCCAAGCATGAACTCAAAGAGAAGGCTGCATTTTAATACTGTAAAGACCAAGTCCAAACATAATTTCTCCTGAACCAACATTGAGGTTATAGAAGCAGGAGTTTATTTTATATATTTATAGGATTAGACAGGAATGGTTTGGGATGGAGGAAGGTGACTTCCAAGGTGATTGGTGCAAATATCACTGCATTTTTGCTGCCTGCATTACTGGTGACAAAAGTAAAAACCAAAGGGCATTTAAGGTTTCTGTTGGAAAAGGCATATACTGATTGCTTTTTCTAAAGCATTTATTTTTTCTAATATGGTATTTTAGCACTACTCTAATTGCAAAAATTAGGAACTTCACCTTCTAAGTGTCAAAATCTGAAAACCATTGAGTGAAAATGGTTTGAAACAGGAAAGAGGATGGAAAAGATATATGCAGCAACCTCATTCTCATCTTTAAAACTTTGTTGTTACTTTATCTTCTTTCTTCAATGCCTGCACACATACCTCTGACCCTGGCATCAACTTCTCTGTGCTCACCAAATTTCCCTTTTATAAAGTACAGTTTAAGATCTGTGAGGTCATGTTTATCAGTATCAGGCTGCAACAGTCTGTCTTTTCTTTACAATAAAATATTTTAAAAAAATGAAATCTAGCCCAGCTGGCATGGCTAAGTGGTTGAATGTTGATCTATAAACCAGAAGGTTTTGATTCCATTCCTGGTCAGGGCACATGCCTGGGTTGCTGGCTCAATCCCCAGTGTGGGGCATTCAGGAAGTGGCTGATTTATGATTCTCTTTCATTACTGATGTTTCCATCTCTCTCTCCCTTTACCGTCCTCTCTGAAATCAATAAAATATATATTTAAAAAATAAATCTGTCACCTTACCTGTCATCTCACTGTACTAGTTTTTCTCCAGGAGTATTATTTATTTTACTATAATGATTACTTTTCATATTATTAGTGTGTCCCAATAAGTTTTTAATACATGCTGACTGATTAGCTTGTGTGATACTCCTGGCGTTGATAATTCTCTGAATGCAATAATGACAAAAGGTGAAATGGCTACGACCTAAATGGAAGATATTTTCAAGTACACAAATCTGGAAACTAGCATTACAGTTATAATTTTGTCTATGCAGGGAATCAATGAAAGTTTACCCTGTCCTTGCTCCATTGTGGTCCTATTGACTAAATGGAGGGTCTGTGGTATTCAGGAGACACAGAGTTAAGGATTATAGGAAGTTGGTTACCATAGAGTTAGATTATTTTTTCCTTTGGGTACTACAAAATGTTGTTCTTTTATAGAATTGAAGATCTCTGGCTTTTCTGTAAGCATCATGGGAAATGTATATTCCCAAAGCAGACTCAGTAGTTTCCATATCAATGTGAAGATTTTTTTCACACCCTTGTAATGTCCTTCTTAAGTATTCCCACATGCACTAACACTGTGTCCACCGCTTCCCCTAGAAGACTGTACTCTTTTAGAGAATCCCTCAACCCATTAATGCATATTATCTCTCATATTGAAAAATGCCAATAAAAAAGCAAATTATATTTGTTCTCTAAGATGTTCGCTGCAAACCATGACTGATTAGTGTTATATGTGACATCCATAGGGACAATAATCAAGGTTATGTTAGCATTGATTTTTACAGAGGTGAAGTCCCTTTGATGTATTACTGCATCAACACCTGCAATGACAAAATTTGCACATGAAATTAATCCCAATTAATTATACTGTTTGTAGATAGCACTGACTGTTTTATGTGACAAAATAAATATTAATTTAGTGACTTTTTTTCACCTTGTGAGAGTTATTTAGTTAAAGGAGGGGGCCTCTATTGATCAATATTTCAAAATATAGAAGAAAGGTTAGACAACTGAAAGGGCCTGGAAAACTGATCTAGTCGATTGGTAGCAACTCAAGTCTTAAGACACAGTAGCACTCTTTTTTTTTCATTTTTACCACTTGAGCTTCAAATTCAGGTTACAGAGAAGAAGTGTTCAATCCTATATGACCTATATTTAATATTGACTTTTATCTACACATGAATTTATAGTTCTTCACATACCTTTTGGCTTTACCAGAGTCTAATGGCCTTAGCCTCTTCTATACTAGGAAAGAAACATTTAACCCCATGATGGCAAGCAGAACTGGGTGTTTCATTCTTTGAGGATCTTTTCTGTGATTTCTTTACTCTTTTTAAAAATGTATGTGAAAGCTTGGCCCAGGAAGTTGGATAGTTCCTCTGTGTTCCCAGTATGATAGGAGAGCATTCCAAAATTACATTTCTAAGAAAGTTTGTTCTTTAGTTAACGCTTTAAATAAATACATACATAAATACTAAAGTGAAACATTCTTATATTACACACATCTCTAAGTGGGAGTTGGGGAAGCTGTGTATTGCATGTATCATAATTATAAGTATAAACATTATATTATGTGTTAGGGGTGTTTTTGGGAATGATTTGCCCCTATGTCCCTAAGTAGCCTCAGCCATCTTTATTTTTCCAGCATTTTCATTGGCTCCTTAAGTTTCATAGCTGCTCCTCATAGTTTCCAATATATTGACTAATTTCACATTTAATTTCCTACTTGAGAGGATAGCTTTCTTACAAAGACTTATGCATGTGTACAGTTACATTTCTGTGCACTCAGAGATCAAGCCTGCTGGATATGTGATCAAATTTTAGATGACTGAGTTGATTGGAAGTCTGGCCCTGGAAATTAACATCAACACCCTTCTTCCAGATTGATTTGAATGGGCCATTATTTCATTTAAATAACTGAAGCCTCTTAATTTATGTAATGAACCTTTTCAGTAGACATGATTTTGACCTATAGCATTGACACTGAAACTGTCAATCAATGAACTGAGTGATTATAGTGAATTCTACATTTTTTTTCTTAATTTTTGTATTAGTCCCACTCTCAAAAAGGCAATACTTTCTATTGTTTTTGCTAAGATAATTAATCATGAATGCCCTCTACTG
Organism: Corynorhinus townsendii; assembly: GCA_026230045.1. Taxonomy (NCBI): domain Eukaryota; kingdom Metazoa; phylum Chordata; class Mammalia; order Chiroptera; family Vespertilionidae; genus Corynorhinus; species Corynorhinus townsendii. The sequence goes on from JAPDVU010000007.1 coordinate 16,385,020, forward strand.
TTAAAAGACTCTCCATGTAAATGCATGTTCACATTTGGGCAATTGTTAACCAGCTGGATGCGATGTGTTATCTGCTCGGTGATTTAATATTGTGAAGGGGTAATGGGACGCAGTGGATAGAGGTTAAGCTCTGAAATCAGATAATGTATTTATATACAACTCTTTTTTATTATATTTATGGGGATGACATTGGTTAATAAGATCATATAGGTTTCAAATGCACATTTCTATAATACATGATCTCTGTATTGCATTGTATGCCCGCTACAAAAAAGTCAAATCATCTTTCAACTCTGACAATTACTGGCTACATGACTTTAAGCTAGTTATTATACTAAGTTCCTTTATAATTCTTATACTTTTAAAATATCTCCTAAAACAGAGCCTAATACATAATTTGTCATTATACATATTGACAGAAAAAAATTAAGGTGTCATTAAAGGCTAGATGACATTTTTTCTTGTTTTTTAAAAAATATGCTTTTATTGACTTTTTGAGAGGATGAAGGGAGAAGGGTAGAAAGATAGTGAAATATCCATGAAAGAGAAACCTTGATCAGCTGCCTCCTGCATGCCCTCCCCTCACCCCCCGGAATCAAGTCCACAAACCTGTGCATGTGCCCTGACCTGGAATCAAACTGAGACCTCTTGGTTCATGGGTGGACACTCAACCACTGAGCATCCCGGACAGACTAGATGATATTTTTAATTATCTCTAATGACCCTGCAAGGTGAATCCATTTCACTGTAATATGGTTACCTTCTTTGGAGGATATTCTCTGTAAGGCAGTTGTTCTATGAACCCTCAGCATAGGCACTCCCATTCCTTAAAGAGAAAAAACTTATGATAGGAACAACAATATATGTCCCCCTAGAAGGTGGGAAGAGTCTACTGTAACCAACTTTCCAGCTGGTTTGCTGGTCTCCTCAAGGGAGTTACAATGCCTGGGTCTCAGCGTATCTCTGTTGCTGATAGCACAGCATTCTGCAGCAATGGCAGCCAGATGAACTTGCTGAGTTGGAGCTCCAATGCGGATTCATTTATTCTACACCTTTGAAACCATTGCTAGTCCATTTGAGAGTCTATTTTGCAAATGTTGCAGTGGCTGAAAACAGTGCCAACCAACAACCAGTAGGTAAGACATTATGTTCACCTGCTGGTTAAAAGTCTCCTCCACAGTGGATACTATTTGGTAGGATCTTGAATTTCTGCCTACTGGAAGCATTTCCTCACCGCTCTCCTTTAGAATCCTCCCCATATGTGACCATGTTGCAATTTGCACCAGCATACTGAATCCATCCATTGCCAATTCAGGCCTGCATTTTTCCTTCTCCGTCATGTAGCTTTGGGAAAACTGTCAAAAGGGCATAAGCAAAGAGATGACAAGTGCATTAGAGAGTGTGGACATATAGTGTTTGTGTAGCTAATGTGTGTTCTCCAGATATATTTTTATCATAGGACTAGAGGTCCGATTCATGAAGTTCATGCAAGAGTAAGCCTTCCTTCCCCCGGGTGCCGGCACTGGCTTCCCTCTGGCACCCAGGACCTAGGCTTCCCTCACAGCCCCAACTTCATCTGGAGGGTCATCTGCAATGATGTCCAGAAGGATATCCGGTCTAATTAGAATATTACACTTTTATTATTATAAATATTTGCTGCAAGGCCTTCTCCACATTATGATACAGTGGATATGACAATATCCAACTCATGAGGAAGACCTCCTGTCACAGGCTTTGATAGCAATCAGCAGACAACCAGTCTCTACTAGGGATCATTCATTCAGCAGATCTGCTTTTCAGCATTTTATGGAGTTTCCTGTCATAAGAGACAGAATCCCTATGGCTGCAGTCAAAAGTAGAGATGGGTGATTTATGCCTCCAAAATCATCTGATTCCACTCTTGTTTGGCAATGATATAGGGATATTTATAATAATTTTAGAACAACGTGCTATGCAATAGTCATCAATTAAACAAAATATTTACAAAGACCTTACAATACTGCACATTCTCCTAGGTACTGCGAACTACAGAGGAACAGTTTGGACTAAAGCAAAGCCAAAATTAAAATTAAGGAATCAAAAAAGCCACGGAAGGTGGTAGAATTATGTATGATGCAGTGATGAGACAAGAGAGGGTTTGTTAGAGAGTCAATTTTGCCATCTACACAATGACTTAAAAATTAGGCCTTAGGCCTCAGGCTTTACCACAGGAAGCGATGATGCCCTCTGTTCACTGGTTAGGTCAGATATGATAGCTGCAGGTCCTGAACCTAGTGCACAGTCAGGGGACCACAGTACAAGATTTAAAAAAATGAAATTTATTGGGGTGACATTGGCTCATAAAATTATGTAGATTTCAAGAATACAATTTTTTAAAATATATTTTATTGATTTTTTTACAGAGAGGAAGGAAGAGGGATAGAGAGCTAGAAACATCGATGAGAGAGAAACATCTATCAGCTGCCTCTTGCACACCCCCCACTGGGGATGTGCCCGCAACCAAGGTACATGCCCTTGACCGGAATCGAACCCGGGACCCCTCAGTCCGCAGGCCGACGCTCTATCCACTGAGCCAAACCGGTTCTAGCAAGAATACAATTCTTTAATACATCATCTGTATATCTCAGAGACCACCGTGTTGATGGGTGAGAAACTTCACTTTCCTTGGGGGCAGCATTTTGAACTGAAGGAGGAAACTGTGGTTCTAGTACCACCAAGGCCAGGCTTTTAGCAAGCTGCAGGGCAGTAGGCAGGTAGTTCTATGTTTCTAGAGTTTTTTCTCTTCCTGATTCAAAGGGTCGTTGAGCTTCCTTCCTGATCCTAAATTCCTTCTAGAGCTTGAAAATTATACAGAATGATTGTTGAAAAATAACCTTGGCTTTTTCTTCTTAATGGGAACATCTCTTACTTTCGTAGACTGTTCACTGATACCTGTGGCCAAAATAATCATTCATAAGTGATCATTTGGTTTATATTAAGGTGGATTTTTAACATTCATAAAAATATATTTATAAATATGTCCTGGCATTTGTCACTGCTTCTGTGCTCTGCAATTTTAAGTGTAGCAAACTGTGAATATTTGGCAATGTACCCAAATATTTATTAAAAAGATAATTTTGTTAAGAAACTCAATAAGGAGTTATGAAAAGCAAATAAGTGAAGTATTAGATACTGTGTGTCCTGCCAAACCTTTATAGTTCAAATGCATAACTAAGCTATGTATAGATTGTACAAATGTTCACACCTGCATGTGAACATTTAAAAATAGGGGCTAAAATAATAAATACTAAAATATAAAAGATGCATCTAGTTAAAATATCTAACACTTACATGGAGTACAATAGTAGAGGTTGGGGTTAGATTCAATGGGAAATGTCGTGTTTGGGGACAGTAGGAACATTGAGAAATGGAGATTGACATGAGTCTTGTTAAGAGTAAGAATAAGCTAAGAAAAGAGAGTGGATATTAATGTATAGATATAAATATAGCATAAGAGATAGAAGAGGTGTGAGTTTGGAGGACTGAACTATATTGATTTGTTGAAGAAAATGGCTTAATTGGGACCAGAATGATGAGTTAATGCTGAATTATTAACCAGAAAGTTAAGATTGCATTTATTAGACAAAGAATAAAAAGGTTTGGAGTTTTCAACTTTAATGCAATAATTATGTTAAGAGGACTCAGACTATAAGTGTTTTTGCTTTCTGATTTCAATATTGTGTTTTTGATTATTATACACACACACACACACACACACACACATAGATTCTACTGACCTATAAATAAGAGCTGTTAACCAGAAAGGAGAAAATATTGACAATAGCTCTGTCTTTATTGTTTTGTTTCTGATGTCAGAACAAATAACTTAATATCTCTTGAGAAATCTAGCTGAATCTATGCATACAAGGTTTTTCAGTGGGCCTCAGCCACATTGTAACATTCAACAATGCCTAGACACATTAAAAAATCCAGTGGTCAGCAGTGCACCTATTTCTTGTGGGTGCCTTTTACATACCCAGATATGCCAGTGTCAAATATAATGCTTCTCTGTTAATACATATTAGTATGTTCAAAGAATCAGGGCCTTTCTATTTGCATATGAATGTGAAATAATTCTATGAATGTGCGTGTGGGATTTAATTGTTTTTTAAACAATATACTCTTATCTTTCTGGAAGCGATTCAGGCCATCAAAGGGTTGTCAGTGATGAGCTTGCTAATTACTTTCCAATATTTAGCCCTGTATTTCCCTTCATTACTGGTGCTCTGCTCCCTCCAGTTTTACATGACTATTAAAAAGTTCATTTAGAATCCAGTCAATCTTCCATTGCCAATTCTGCACTTTAAATTTGTTATTCAACAAGGACACAATGGGAATATTTGTAGCTGCCAAGGAAATACTCATAAAGTTTTTCCTGCATTATCTTTGCAAAGTTTAATAGTTAATTTAGTTCTAAAAAGAACGGGTTACAGCTATAGAACAGAAACTGTCATTCTGAAAAAGAAGACAAATAAAGACAAGTCAAATCAGTTTACTAAATGTGTATTCTTCAATAACACAGATGCTGATTGTCAAGCTTTATTTACTTCCTCTTTCGCTTTCTAGGCCATTGATGGTACCAATAGATCAAAAGGGGTCTAGAAAGATGATTTTATGTCTAATAGATTCTTTCAGCAGCAACTACAGCACTGGTATTTATTTCTGATTTTTGTTTGCTTTTTGAGACTCTGAACTGTAGGAAAAGTATATAAAAGCATTATTAGCAAACAGATTATATCAGAGTAACATTATCCTTTTCAGCAGACTGAATTAATAGTCTCTGGGTGTGTTTACATCATGCCAATCATAGATGTTTCCAAACATCTGGACTTTGGGCATCAAGTCAATAAAACATCTGGATAATTGATTAACACTGTAATTGCTTTTGTAATAGGGTAGATGCTACATATATTTGATTCTTCCTCCAAATGAGATGAAGGTAGAAAGTTTGGCAATAGACTTACATTCAACATTTGGGGTTTTATGGCTTGCTGCCATGATGAGGTGCTCTGATGAGGTCTTTCACATGTCTAACTAAGTAACATATCCTTACACACACACACACACACACACACACACACATACATATATATATATATATATATATATATATATATATGTATATATGTGTGTGTGTGTGTGTGTGTATGTATATATATATATATATATATATATATATATATATATTACAATCACTGATGAATAAATTTAAAATCTTAGCAAAACTTTTCAAGTACTGAAAGAGTTGGCAGGTGAGGTGGGAACAACTCTGGGCAGCCAAAGACAGATTAAGACTGTGATGACAGTTCATTTGAAGATGATTATAGGCAAATGCTAGTAAACCTGTTGGATATTCACAGTTTTGATGAAGGTTCAGGGTTTGTGTGATATTGAAAATGAAACACTCAAACCATGTGTGACTCCAAGAAAAGAAAATGCCCAGTGAGAGGAAGATAATCACAATCTTGTTTGGAAGCATGCATATTAAGTGGCTAGGGGAGGACAGTCATGTGGGCAGAAAGACATGAAGCATTCAGAATGTCTTAAGCTTTAAACCAGTGTGGCTTGAAAAACTCAGAAATTCTTAAATTGTCCCCTTCAATTGGGAGAAAAGGTCATGTGGACTGTTCACTGTATTTGAAATTTATCAGGTCTTTCCCACCTACATGGCTAGTTCTACACAGCTATTTAGAGGAGGAATTCCTTAAATTGAAACAATTAGAAAGGTTTTCTAACTCTCTTAATGTACTGAGGATCATCCTTTATGCAAAATGTCCTTGTGTACTTAGGAGCCAGGCAATTAAAACAGAATAAGGAATCTCTTTGAGCAAATAGTCATTCTCAGTATTTGATTCAAGGAAACTAAAAAGACCATAATTATACATACATCATAACTGAATGGATTATATTACAAGATTTTGTATTCTACATCAAACTGCAGGAAGACTAAAATTTCTGCGTGATAAATATAGTAGAACTATCTATACCCAAGTTCAAATGACTTATAGTCATAGAAATAAAAAGAATCATTTCCAAGATAACTTTTTCCCAGTTCAGTATTTTATCAATTTGAGCTATTTAATTAGTTGCCTGAGGGCACTATCCAGGTAACTTGCTGACCATGGAAACAATGCTCAACTAATCATTTGTCTCCCAGATATGGAGCCTTTTCCTCCTGAGTTATCTGAGAACATTGTCAAGCACAAGTATTTATGAACTGAGGTGGGGTGGAAGAGGTGACTCATAGGTTGAAAGATGAATTGGTAGGGAAATCTAAAGCAAATAAACAAGGGCTAGCTCAAATCTCTCAACATCCAAATAAAAATTTCCCTATATGTCTGGCCTACAATGAATGACTTTGTTTCATAAGTATTATCATTTTCATCACACCTATGGTGGAAGGCCTGCCCTGCTTGATGAGAGATGGTCCTATTGTCTTTCACCCTTAGATAATTTTCATTAATGCATGCACTATAACTAATAAATTATTTTATACTAGAGGACTGGTGCATGAAATTCATGCACTGGAGGGGGGTGATGTCCCTCACCCCAGTCTTCACCCTCTCCAATCTGGGACCCCTTGAGGGATGTCCGACTGCCCGTTAAGGCCCGACATCAGGCGGTTGGACATCCCTCTCACAATCCAGGACTGCTGGCTCCTAACCACTCACCTGCCTTTGCCTGATTGCCCCTAACTGCTTCTGCCTGCCAGCTTGATCACCTCCTAACCACTCCCCTGCCAGCCTGATCAATGCCTAACTGCTCCCCAGCCAACCCAATTGCCCCTAACTGCCCTCCCCTGCCAGTCTGGTCACCCCTAACTGCCTCCCCTGCCAGGCCTGGTTGCCCCCAACTGCCCTCCCCTGCTGGCCTGGTCACCCCCAACTGCCCTCCCCTGCTGGCCTGGTCACCCCTAACTGCCCTCCCTGCTGGCCCGATAGCCCATAACTGCCCTCCCCTGCAGGCCTGGTCCCCCCCAACTGCCTTACCCTGCAGGCCTGGTCTCCCCCAACTGCCCTCCCTGCTGGCATTAATGCCCCCAACTGCCCTCCCCTGCAGGCATGGTCCCTCCCAACTGCCCTCCCCTGTATGCCTGGGTTCCTCAAAACTCTCCTCCACTGCTGGCCTGTGCCCCCCACAACTGCCCTTCCTTGCTGGCCTGGTCTCCCCTAACTGCCCTCCTCTGCCAGCCTGGTCACCCCCAACTGCCCTCCCCTGCTGGCCTGGTCACCCCTAACTGCCCTCCCCTGCTGGCCTGTTCTCCCCCAAGTGCACTCCTCTGCTGGCCCGCTCACCCCTAACTGCCCTCCCTGCTGGCCTGATAGCCCATAACTGCCCTCCCCTGCAGGCCTGGTCCCCCCCAACTGCCCTCCCCTGTATGCCTGGGTTCCTCAAAACTCTCCTCCACTGCTGGCCTTTCCCCCCCTCCCCCAACTGCCTTCCTCTGGCCTGGTCACCCCTAACTGCACACAAATGCCGTCCCCTGCAGGCCATCTTGTGGCAGACATTTTGTGTCCACATGGGTGCAACCATCTTTGACCAAAGGAGGCAGCCAACTTGTGTCTTGGAGTGATGGTCAATTTGCACATTACTCTTTTATTAGATAGGATAGTCACTGCTTCAGAAGCTTGTTCACCAGCAAACTTAGCACGTGAAGGATGGGAACTTTGTGTTTTGTTTTTATATTTTTACTAGAGGCCAGGTACATGAAATTTGTGCACTCAGAGGGATCCCTCAGTCCAGCCTGCATCCTTTCTCAGTCCATGAGCCCTCAGGGGATGCCCAACTGACAGCTTAGGCCCACTCTTGCAGGGCCTAAACCGTCAATGGACATCCTTAGTGCTGCCGAGGAGGCGGGAGACACTCCCACCACTGCTACTGTGCTTGCCAGCTGTGAGCCTGGCTTCTGGCACACTGACCACTAGGGGGCAGCTCCTTCACTGAGTGTCTGCCCCCTGGTGGTCAGTATGCATCATAGCGACCGGTTGTTCTGCCATTTGGTTGATTTGCATATTAGCCTTTTATTATATAGGATTGATTTCAGAGAGGAAGGGAGAGCAAGAGAGAGAGAGAAACATCAATGATGAGAGAGAATCATTGATTGGCTTTCTCCTGCATTCACCACACTGGGGATTGAGCTGCAACCTGGGTACGTGTCCTGACCAGGAATCAAACCATGACCTCCTGGTTCATAGGTCGATGCTCAACCACTGAACCACACTGGTGGGGCAATAACTTTGTTTTTAAATTATAGACTCTCACTAACACATATTCAGAATACACATTAGGTGCTCATTGCTCATAAATGAACTATGATGGTCGAGAAATTCCTAAAACCCCAATGTTGTTAGATCTAACATTGAGAATTGAATAATATTCCTTAAAGCCATACACTTTCTAGTAATTATAGAATTTTTTTCATAAAATGTAGACAAAATAATATATTATATGAAAGAAATAAAGAGCCTCTCTGTGAACATTCACATGCTATAGTGGAGAAAGCAATAGAATCCATGAGATGGCATATTAATCACTAAAATTCAGTTTTCTATAAAAATTATAAAAAAATAATATATACCCTATCTATTCTAGAAATTTGTTTTGGGAATAAAATTGAAAGGATGCAAAAGAATTCAGAAAGCAACTATTGGTACCAATGTTGAAACTATGACATTTATTAAATATTCATAAATAAACTGTTAGATATGTTAGATCTACTATAGAAGAATTTAAAGAGTCAGATGATTACATTGTTTTCAGGCAAAATGCTCTGATCTGCAATAAATAAGTATAAGCCAGATTCATATGCTGTCCCATGAGGTTGTGTCTCTAACATGTGCTACATCAAGTACAGCATTGTGTGAGGAGGTAAAAAGAAGAAAAAGTTTTTAAAAGTTTCAATTACAACCCCACACAAAAATAAAAATATCTTCGGTTTTCTCATTTATTTTTATTAGTTGGGTAGAAAGAGAAATCTGTAGATCTTCTGACAACTATAACAGTTTATGAACCATAAAGTTAGGTAATAGAAGTTGTTGATTAAAAAATACATGTTTTTTTGAAAAGTATTAAAAATAATAAGACACCCTGATGTTTTAAAGGTTTGGGTGCATAAGTCTCTTGTTTTGACATTTATATCATCACTGAAATGCCTTGATTAAACATTTAACCATCGTTTGAAGTTTGTTTATCCCTAAATTTTATCTCACAATTTGATTCAACCTCTTGCTTCAGTGATTTAATAAAAAATACTATTAAGTGTTTGCAAATTTTTAAATTGTGGGATTTTATTGTGGATTGCTAATACATGAGATGGGCATAAAACAGCGGTTAGCTTGGGAGAAAGGTAATATTCATACGCACGCTCCATTTCTCACTTTTCCTGACTTTGTCATTTTGCTCTGACAACTGCTAAAGGAAAAAAAAAAAAAAGCTGTTCATTAGTTCAAAAAAAAGTTCTTGGTTTGAGAGAGGAAGTGGATATGGTGAGTTTACCCTCATATACACTAACCCATGGAAGGTCAGAGGCACAATCTTAAGGGAAATGTATGTGAGTGTATTAGTCATTGATCAGCGGCCTCCTGCACGCACCTCACTGGAGATCGAGCCCGCAACCCAGGCACATATCTTTGACTGGAATCAAATCCGCAGGCCGACACTCTATTCACTGAGCCAAGCCGGCTAGGGTACGAAGACCTTTTTCTTAATGGAGAAAACAGTATATAGATATGTAATATAATTTAAAGTAATAGCAGGTTTTCTGAGGGAAAATCAAGTAGATTGAGAGAGTGCTCAATGGTAGAAAGATGCGTCTATCCTAGACTGATTAGTCAGAGATTCCTCTTTATGAAGAGAGGATTTTAGCAGAATAATATTTCAGGTGAAAAAAAAAAAAGTGGAAAAGTCACACAAGCTGCTCAAACATGGGGACAATAGTGTAGCTCAGGGTCCCAGTGATGGGGGTCTGAAGCTGAAGTCAGAGCCAGAGGCAGGAGTAAGATTGTTCATTGCCTATTAGGGCATAACAAGTACAGGCAAAGCTGCTGTAGCGAGGAAACCCAAAAATGCACTGGTTCAGACAGAGCAGACCTTCGTCTTCCCCTCGTATAATGTTTAGAAGGGAGCTGTCTAGGGCTCTTGGGTGGCACTGCTCTTAGGTTATCCAGTTCTTAGTCGCTTGTTGCCCTGCCGTAATACGATGTCAGGGTTTTAGCTGACGCGAAGAAGAAAAAACAAAACACATATACTGTTTAAGGGTATGACTCCAAAGTTGTACAGATTGGTGCCCACACTAGACAAAGGGAACTATAGGATGTAACCAGCTAAATCAACAGATATTTTTATCAGTAAACAAAAAAGGAGGTAGGCAGGTATTTATAATGGAGGCCAATTACTAGTTTTTGCCATGGCAGGAAATGTAGATTTTATTTAAAATGTGATGGGAAGCCACTGAGATGTATTGAGAGGAGAGAAGATTAATGCACAAATTTAGTTAAAGACTTAACTTTTGAGCGAAGTTACAATGTAGAATATATTTCCAGAACATATAAGGTGAAGAAAAGAAGAGAAATAACTCAGATGAGGGATGAAAGTCATTTTGATCAGGTTGTTATAGATAGAAGTTTTAGATTCAGAATATGCTGAAGGTTAAGGCAGAAGATATTGCTAGTGATATGAATGGTAAAAGAGAAAAATAAATGGTGATGAAAGATTCATCCTAAGATGTTGGACTGAGAATTGGGTCTTCCACTATATTTGAGAAATATATTGGTAAATCTACTTCCTTATGTACCCATTATAAATTATGAACTATGCCTTATGGGTATGTATGTGTGTTTAACAGATAAGATCAATATATGTGCCAAGATCTATGGTAATACCAGTTTGGTTATTTTGTGAAATTGTTTATTCTTCTCCCTCAGTTCCACAATATTTGTAAGCACAGCGTTTCTTCTGAATATAAGGGAGATAAATAAATTAATAGATAGATAAATAAAAGTGAATAAGTGAAGCCCAGAAAGAGAAAGAGTACTCCAAGATTTATTTATAGATTAAATATTGTTTGACCTTGGCAACTCATTCAATTTGCAAGGGCATACATATCTTCATCTGTAGAGTGGGGATAATGATACTAGTCTTATCTACCTCAGAGGATTATTGTGGATCCCAATGGAATAAGAGATGTGAAAAGACTCTGTTTAAAATGTTAACATCATAGTGAATAATTTATATCACATTTTAAATTTCAATCTGATTCCTCCCATGGTACCACTTGGTAAAAGCAACCGCTTCTCATGCTTGTTCTTTTCAATCCCCATGGCAATTTGGCTTCGCAAAGCAGGTCAAGCAGATACCAAAATAAGCTTGCAAAGTGGGAATCTGTAGACTGTAGGTTTAAGATAATTAAGGTGTTTTATTTAGTTTTAAAAAAATTTTTAAAGTCTAATTTAATATTTGTAATGAAGTTATCAGGCACCTTTGTTATAAAGACTGATGATGACAGTTTTATGGATAGCCAACACCATATTTATTTTAAATATGAATAGCAGGTTATCAAAAAGGCTTCACCAAAGTCCTTTAACCAATCAGCAAGCCTGATTATTTTAATACCTTCTCTATGGAAGGCACTTTGTATGGCATTTCTAATGATGTTTTGAATTTAGGATCAACAAAATACAGGGCATTTGGAAAGTTAAGGTAAATGTTAATATTTATTTCCTTCCCAGAACTCATTGGAGAGCAGTCCTTGCTTTTGTATAGGTTTTGACTATCAACTTCTATCAAAAAGATACTCTAAGGCTATAATATTGTATGCCTAAAGGTGATGCAACTCCCTATTATAAACACAGTATTACTTCATAGTATATTTTTTTTTACTGAGACATTTCTGAAAATAGATTAAAAATTACTATCATCTTATGTGAATATAAAAAATGATCTACCATGTATTTTAATGCAAGATTTGATTAGAAAAAATAAAATATAAGATTTAAAAGAAATATTGCATTAATGGTGGCTCCTGACCATGAGAGCTTAAGTTCACTCCCTTTTCCCATTAGGGGAATATCAGTAAAAATATCTAAGACAAATGACTTTAGAGGTCTAATCAGATCCAGATGATTGATCCACACAAATGAAATATTTCTTGTGCCCTTTTCAGAGCCCTAAAAGAGGGTAGATAGAAAAGCCATTTGCACTATGATTTTTCCCTTGGAAATTTCTCTAGAATTTACCACCTCCTAAAGGTAATAGTACATCAAATCCTATATAATAAAAGCGTAGTATGCAAATTGTCCTCTTGACTGGGAGTTGTCTGGGAGTTCAACCAGGGGGTGGGGCTGAAAGGGGGAAGGGAGGGAGGCCCTGGCTGGTAGCTGGAAACCACTATGGACCCTATCAGTGCACAAATTTCATGCTCTGGGCCTCTAGTATAATATAAATGCCAAATATTGATAGACTGATATGCTAGTATGCATAGCTTGATAAGATTAGGTTTGAGCCTTAAGTTACAACAGATCCTTTGGGAGACATTTATGGTATGGCAGCATTGGGCAGTACCAAAGTGAAACTGACCAGAAACATAACAGAATCCAAAGAATCAAACAGTATCATTTGGACTCTTACAATTTTAATTTTTTTAGTTTAGCCTTTATGTTTAGTTGCATATTTTCCTACCATTTAACTGGAAAAAATATTTTCCTACACTTAACTGGGGAAAATGAGTACTGGACACTCACAAATCAGATCATTTAACTTAGCAACCATAGCGAAAAGGAAATATTTCTTCACATTGTCTGTATATAGTGTAGAGATATAATCTGATTGGTCCTTCTAAGACCAATTACTTTGCCATTGTGATGAGATATCTATATTCATTCATTTTGTATCATGTCCCCACATTGATTACCAAGGGCAATGTTTTGCATTAGAACTGGATGTAAGAGAGAGTAAAAGAGTAGACAAATCAGTTGCTACCACAATCAAGAAAACCATGCAGACACTTATTGCACAGCAGCTTCATTTTGTTTGTATAAATCAGAGGAGTGACATTGAATAACTCAGTAGAATCTGAAGCAACCAGAATTAATGCCCAGAATAATAATATATTATATCCCTGGCATACTCAACTTTACTCCTTTACATGACATTAAAATTTTTCCTTCTTAGGCAGCACAATTCATTGTTTGATAATTTTTGCTGCTATAAAAATCATAATATGAGCCCAAATGTGCCTCTTGGTTTCTTTAGTTCTAGTTTTACTTTTTGAAATAACATGGGCCAAACAGACTGACACTTCTCATATCAGCCCTCCTGATTATCAGTTACATTGTGTCCTTCCTAATTATTTTGCCTTCACCTATGTGATCGCCTGTTCTAGTCACTTGTCATTCTGATTTATCTCCTCTGGACAATCTTCTAAGAAGACTGATGCACGGATGGCTATGGGGAAAACAGGGGGAGGAAACAAATGAAGAAAAAGAAGAGAGGTAGGAAGAGTAAGAATAGCTAGCAGAGTGACTGGTTTTCTAATGTGTAAAACTGATAAGGGGGAAGGCGGAGAAGGTAGAAATTAATGGGTGAGATTATTGCATTCACCCATCAGGGCACATCATCTTAGTAAAAATACTAAGCAAATTAAACACAACAGCAATCTCTCTTAATAAAATGAAGCAAGATGATAGTTAAGCAAACAGGATTGAACAGATGGTATATTATGGAAGAATAAAAATTATGTGTAGTTTATTCATACCTCAAAGCCATTCCTAAATTTAAGGTAGCTGTTCATTTAAGCCAATCTAAGTAAGCACTGTCTTACTACTCTTTCCTTGTCAAACATTTATTTATTTACTTTTTATCTTGTTTGTTTCACTTTATATCTTATGTTCCTCTGGAAAATAAGAACACTCAGGAAGATGTGGTCACATTCTCAGTGCCATAAGTAAGATGCTCACTGTCCAGTTCTCTTTGAAGAAGGGGAAATCATGTCAAACATTTTTATCAGAAAGTCAGAATAACTCTGTATATGTTGATGATTGAATAAAATTACCCAAGGTCACACAACTAGTAAATGACAGGGTTGAAAATTAAACTTATATTTTGGGATACAAAACACTATACTTTTAATCTAAAACATGAAACTACCTTCAAATTATCTCAAAGCTGTTTGGGGTATTTTTCAATAATTCTATCTCACAGTCTTCGATTTGTTTTCCTTTGGCTGCTCTCCACATTGGCCAAACCAAGCTGTTCCCAGGAAATAGTCAGGTCTTCACTATAATTCAATGAGTATTCTTAAATCTATCCTGGTGTGTTTGGATCTCCAACTTTTTACTCCACCAATGGGACACTTGATATTAAGCGACTTGGTTCTCAACTACCAAAAGCAGATGCTAGTAGAGTTTCTGGAGGGAGACACGAACATTTTCTTGAGTCTTGGACATGCAAAACCCAACACACTTATTGTACATAGTCCAGGCAACTTTATTATGCACACCTGTTCTCCCATAGTTGTTATGACCAACAAGGATTCATTCATTCATTCATTCATTCATCCAGATATTTATTGAATGCCTACTCAAATTTGGGCAGTATTTCAGATTTGGGGGATTCAGTGAAACAGAAACACAAGAAAAGACTTTTCCTTCTCTTATATAATTTACGCTTAAGAGGGAAAGTAGATGTTATGTAGGCCAATAAATAAATAGATAATAATATAATGTTAGATAAATATAACTCCTATAGAAATGATAAAATGCTAGCTATAAAAGTTGGAGAAATCCAGGATCCTTAATCTATGGTACTCAGACATCTAGGGCTTCTATATATGTAATTAACAGGTTCAATGCACTAGAAATTATATAAATGTTGTGTGGCTATGCGCATTTTGAATGGAAAGAGTTTATAGCACACATCAGTGTCTCAAAAGAATACATAACCTATAAAAGATGCAGAACTCTGAGAATGACATGATGAGCCTTTCAGAAGAGGTGATGTTAGAGCTAAGAGCTGACTGTGAAGGCCCAAGCTATGTTAATTTGGGGATCTAAAGTTCCAAGCAGAATAAAGAGCAAGTTCCTAAGGCAGGAACAAGCATGGTCGGGTGCATGTGAGTAAGAGACAGAATAGTAGAGAAATGTTTAAATATGCACTGAAGTAGGCAAGAGATGGCTCTAAGAGCTGTTTTAGACTGAAGTAAGGAATTTAGATTGAGCCAGGCTGGCATGGCTTAGTAGTTGAGCATCAGTTCAATTCCGGGTCAGGGCACATGCCTGGGTTGTGGGCTCAATCCCCATTATGGGTCATGCAGGAGGCAGCTGATCAATGATTCTCTCTTATCATTGATATTTCTATTTCTCCCTTTCCCTTCCTCTCTGAAATCAATAAAATATATTTTAAAAATAATTTAGATAGAATATATGTACTAGAGAACCATCACAGGACTTTAATGGGGAATGTGTAAGATGATTTTAAAGATCATTCCTTCTTACCCAGCTGGTGTAGCTCAGTGGCTGAGTGTTGACCTATGAACCAGGAGGTCACATTTTGATTCCAGGTCAGGGCACATGCCCAGGTTGTGGGCTTGATCCCCAGTGCAGGGCATGTAGGAGGCAGCCAATCAGTGATTCTCTGTCATCATTGATGTCTCTCTCTCTCTCCCCCCCCCCTCCCTTCCTCTCTGAAATCAATAAAAAAGTATATTAAAAAAAAGGGTCATTCCTTCTTGAGATGAGATTCTAAAGAGACAAAAAGAAAAGTTCACAACCCACTTAAGACTTTCTTCTATATGTCCAGGGGGAAGAGTAAGAGTATGAGACAAAAACAGACTCGTGCAGATTACAGGATATATTTTTGTAGCAGAGCAAAAAGAGTTTTCTTTGGAAGTTCTTAGTTCTATCTGGATGATCTGTATATGATACCTATTTTTCACTAAACAAATCAATACACAT
This sequence comes from Corynorhinus townsendii, assembly GCA_026230045.1. Classification (NCBI taxonomy): domain Eukaryota; kingdom Metazoa; phylum Chordata; class Mammalia; order Chiroptera; family Vespertilionidae; genus Corynorhinus; species Corynorhinus townsendii. Next base: position 16,401,006 of record JAPDVU010000007.1, read on the forward strand.
TTTGGTTAAAAGACAGATGGTGGAATTTTGAGTATTAAAATCAAAATTCTACCAAAGCCAAATGTCAATATCATATTAGGATATAAAAACCCATCTAAAATTATATTAAAATTTTAACTACATTTTTAAAAACTTTTAATTTTTAAGTTTTAAAAGTTTGAGTGTTTGTCACAGAAAATAATAAATGTTTCAGCGATCACAGCTTCTAGATGACAATTATAAATGCCTTTTCACTTTCAGCTGAGATCACTGAAGGAGTAAGGTTGTTTGTATGCAACATTTCCCCTTTTTCTTACCATTGAAGATTTCACTAGAATATTTAACTATATTTTAAAATAGATACTCAGAAATTGACAGTAAATTCAAGTTAGATTTTTCCTTTACTAACAGATTGAGGTAGAAACGGATACATATATATTATCATCATTATGTAAATGATAACTTACACAATCACATGATTATTCATTGTGCATTTCATCAAGTGTGCCAGAAATGAGGTTGAAGCATATGGCTAGTTAGCCTTTCAAAGCCAAAATTTAAACATATGGATAATTCAATTATGGATGTGATAGTAAAAAAGAAATTATAAGATGCATTAGAAACCATTCCATGATCTAAAAAAACACAAATTATTCATAAATAAATACATATTTTTATATTACATAAAAATCAGCTTTGTGATTAACCAGTCCATGTCTAGCTCCAAAATTGTGGCTAATAGAATTTCTATACTTGTATATAATATAGTGATTATTCCTATTGCTTATTTAATATAGTGATTATTTCTATTGCCATGTCAATATTAACCCACATCAATACATATTATTATAGTGAAAGGGAAACCCAAAGAAAATATGTTCTCTAGTTCTTTTTTATTAATTCCACCTTTTTCAAGAATATTGATTAGTGTGCTTTTCTGAATATGAAATGTGTTCTGCCCCATCCCCATGTCCTTATAGGCCAGTATTCCCAGAGAAGGTAACTCCACATGTATAGTCTGTAAGGTAAATTATATCAATCAAATACTCCTGTTACTTTTTGTTTATAACTTAAGCTTTAGTTGAGAATGTTGTCATGTTCTTGGTCAGGTAGGTCTGAGAACTTAAATATTAAAGCCCCCTGTCTGCTTATAAGAAATAATCAAATTCATATCACACTGAAAGGATCTTAAGATCTATAAGATCAAGACACAGGCTGAAAATGTACCTGACATCCGATTTAACTTTACTAAAGTTTGTGAAGACAGGCAGTGAATTGAATTCAGTGTTTCACTGAGTTGATTTAACAGCTCATAGTGAGTTGTAAAAGTTTGTAGAAAATCCAGTTTTTGTTATCTCAAATATATGATTACAATATAGAAAGTGACAGAATCAAATCACCAAGATACGTATATGTGCAGAAAAACACACACATATATGCACACAAATAAGCAAAACACCTTAAGTATGCATGTGTACATTCCATTTTAAAAATACAAATTATTTGGGAAAATTGTTGATCAAACAAAATTTTGCCAAAAACTTTTACACAAGCTTGCAGGGAGGTGATTAATTCGTATTTCTGCCTTTTTACCTCCTGCTCAAAATATAACAATTATTCAGAAAATATTTTAACTCACCATTTTATTTTTAAAAAACAAGCTTTTTAAAAAAAAATCAAGAAAAAAGGAATGGCAATGATTTTCCTTCTCTCTCCATCTTTTTTTTTTTTTTTTAAGGATCAGTTCTTTATGTTGTTGAGAATTAAAAACACACAAGCCTTAGCACAGAAGTATGTTGGAAAGGAGTGGCCCAAAGGTTGTGGGGAAATTCAAGGCTGATGCAGAAGTATTATGCTGCCTCTCAGTGAATTCTATTCAGTATTGACCATTGATGATACTAAATCACTCTATCTTTGTAGACATTTGTCTGATGGATTCTGGACACATGAACAATTACTACAAGAGTGTATGCAACTATTTCATGCTAACTGTGACATATTTAAATCATGGGGTAAAAGGACAAAGGTTATTATTAAACTATAAATTAGAAAAATAATGGTCCCCTATGGCCTTCTTCCCATTCTTTACTTAAAGGCCCACATGGAAAGAAGAAACAGAATCAAGCAAAAACAACAACAACAAAAAGCCCACTAATGAAGTAAAACTGTAGAAGGCATTAGAAATATTATTAAGAAATAAACTATCAGTTATTCAATATTATTTCATGTATTAGCAAACAACAATTCAGCCTGATCTCCCATCTTTGGTTCCTACTTTCTTCTCTATTTTTTCTTTCTTTATTTTTATTTATTTTAGAGAGTAAAGGAGAGGGAAAGAGAGAGAAACATCAATGATGAGAGAGAATCATTGATCGGCTACCTCCTGTATGACCCATACTGGGGATCCAGCCCACAACCTAGGCATGTACCCTGACTGGGTATCAAACCTTGACTTCCTGATTCATAGATCGGCCCTCAACCACTGAGTTACACCAGCCAGATGCTTTCTACTTTCTTTATTCCTTCCCTTTTTCCTTCCTGCCATTCATCCTTCTTTCCTTTTTCTTTTTCCCTTCCTTTTTACCCTCTTTCTTCCTCAAACATTTGTTGCAACTATAGTACCAGGAATTCAAAATACAACACACTTCTTTCAAACTTTATTTTATTGTTTTTACTTGTACCAAAGTATCCAATTTCACACTGCCCCAAGATATCGACATCCACTGGATCAATTTTAAGTTATATGTGGATTTTTTGTTGTTGTTAATCCTCATCCAAGGATATTTTTCCATTGATGTTTAAGGAGAGTGGAAGAAAGAGGGAAAGACAGAGAGAAACATCAATGTGAGAGAAACACATCGATTGGTTGCCTCCTGCACGTGGCCTAATCAGGGCCCAGGTGGGGAGAAACCTGCAACCAAGGTATGTGCCCTTTACCAGAATTGAACCTGGGACCCCTTGGTCCTCAGGCCAACCCTCTATCCACTGAGCCAAACCAGCTAGGGTACTATGAATATTTTTAAATTGGAATAAATACCAGGGCTAGAAATACACAGTTCTCTCTCTCTCTAAGTGCATCTGCAAAGCAGGTAGAAGTTATGTGGTACCATACCTTTCTAATATGAAAACTTTGTCAGCTCCTAAAAATATTTGCTTCTAGATATCAAGTACATTTTGGATTCTTTCAAATGCATCCTCATGCCTGATATTGAGAACAAGTGCATTCTATCTACAGTAAAAATGAGCAATATAATGCTCATTATTGTTCTTTCTCATTAAATTATGAGCACCATTGTAAGTCCAGAAAATACCATGTTCTATTTGTATTGGACTTGTTAAATGGGTTACTCCCATGGGTATTTTTCAGTGCAAGTGTGCTAAGAGAGAAGCATGTAGGATTTTTTAATAATTGAAGTGGAAAACATAGACACATTACATGTAGAACATTGTAAGAATGATAAACTAGATCAGAGAAAAGAAGATATTTGGAGAATATTCTGGATTAAATTATTGACAGGATCCCTCTGGACACAGGCTTAGTGATTTAACTTTCATTTAAACAAAATGGAGTAAGACATCAAAACATTCTTGGTTTATATTATGGTGGTTGATTTATGCTCCTTTAGATTCTCATAATGAAAATCAAAAGAAAATAGGAAAAAAAATAGGGACAGTTTATGTGTTTTCCTTAACTTTGGAAAAGTATTTCTTCTAGGTCCTTTAAGACTCTGAAGTACATTAGCATATATTCAAATTTTAAAGGAAAAGCTAAATTCTTGAAAATCAGCTTCTTTAAAAGACTACATTTCGTTATTTAACTTAAGAAAACAATCAGTGCTGTGCAAAAATATTTATATACAAAATTGTATCACGGAGTTATTTATAATAGCAAAAATGGAAAGAACCTCAAAGCTTGATAAAAGTAGATTGGTTTGAAATTAACATTCATATGAGGGCACTAAAAATAGTTTTTCAGAATATAAAAAATGTTTGCAATATATTGTTAAGTGTAAATAAGAATGTTACTCATAAGTATATCAAAAATGACCCCAATTTCATTTTAGACTCACACAGAGTAAAAAAAAAAATACTGTAGAAAATATGCTTATATTTTTACAATGGTTATTTCAAGGTGGTGAGATTACAAATAAAATTTTTTCATTATCTATAGGCTTTCCTGTATATTCCAAATTGAGTAAAATAACTTGCATTACGTTTGTAATGAAAAAGTAAGATAATTTTAAAGGAGTAATACATTAAAATGCACCCTTAGAACTCCATTTTATACAGCTACCATCCATTTCCATTTATCTAGGTGTTTTAGGAGGCTCTGAATTTTGCCACTTCCATACCGCAGAAATACAATATGCTGCTCCAGTCAGATTGCCCTACCAATCCTATGTGTGGCTTTATCTAAAGAAAAATTTTAGTGCAAATAGTAAGGAGAGAAGTGGAAGGGAAAGAAGAATGGAGGGGAGCTCAGTAGAGAGGAGAAAAGGAATGTGAATGACAAAAGAGTTTAATATGGCTTTGGGAACTATATGTGCCCATAGGAAAACACTCCTGCCAATGCAACAAATGCATCTGCCATAAAAAATGCATAAATAAGAACATTTCATTTTCTGTTAGGATTTTCAAAATATTTCTTACCAATGGAATGGGGTTCAGAATTAAATTCTTTAGGGAGTTTATTCCTTGTTTTCATTTTGTAAGCACATCATAAGACACAGTCCCTAGAAGTTTGCCATTGTCATATCTACATTTTACATTAAGAAGAAAGGAATAGCCCAGCTGGCATGGCTCAGTAGTTGAGCATCGACCCAAGAAACAAGATTTCACCAGTTCATTTCCTGACCAGGGCACAAACCTGGGTTGTAAACTCAATCCCCAGTAGGGGCGGGGGAGTGGGGGAGACATACAGGAGGCAGCTGGTTCAATGTTTCTATCCCTCCACCCCTCTCCCTCCTGTCTTTCTAAAAATCAATAAAACCATTTTTTTTAAAAATGAAGGAAGGAAAAATATATTTCCACCATATTGCAGAATCTTTGATTTATGAAGGAGATTTGTTATATTTGGGTCTTAAGTCCTCTGTCAACAGAAATCAGGGTTTCACTCATAATGGATTTTTCTCCTCTAAGCTCATACCAGGATGAGCCAGAAAAACTGAAGTGGGAATTTGTACCTAAAAGTAAATATTACTTGTACTTTAGGGAGAAATCGTTAAGGTGCCAACAACTGTGCTTGGCATATCTTTCTAGCCTCCAGGTTCAGAAACTGGATTGCCTTGTGCCTCTGCAGGTACTCAGGCTGCCAGAACTGAAAGCAATCACTGCCTGGGACTGTTCCCCAATATCTGCCTGGCTAGAGATCTCTTTTTTATGGAAAAAAATCAGCATTGTGTCTATAAGAAATTTAATTATTAGTTATAAGAATACAGAAGAAAATGCTAAAAATGTTGAGGGAATTTGTGTAATTAAAATAGGTACTTTTTGCCCTAGCCGGTTTGACTCAGTGGATAGAGCATGGGCCTGTGGACTGAAGGGTCCCAGGTTTGATTCCAGTCAAGGACGTGTATCTCAGTTGCAAGCTTGATCCCTAGTCCTGGTCAGGGCTCATGCAAGAGGCAACCAATAGATGTGTCTCTCTCATCATTGATGTTTCTATCTCTTTTTCTCCCTGTTTCTTCTTCTCTGAAATTAATTTAAATATATTTTAAAAAGTAGATACTTTTCATAAATCAGAAAGAAAAATATCTAATTTATATGCTCTATAAGTTGAAGGACATTGCTTTTAAAACAGGACAACTGATCAATAAAATATGTGATATAGGACAGTCGATAACAAAGTATCTGAACTTAATTCTCAGTGGGAAATGTAAGTCTGAGACATAACACTACATAAAATAAACTCAGTGATAATAAGGATAGGTTTGATAAAACAAACAGGAAGGAAAAGAAATAAACAAGATTTTAAAAAAGATGAGCTAACAAGCAAAACAGAGATAGACTCAGAGAGATCAGACTAAGAGCTGTTGGGGGTTGGGAGCTGCATGGGTGGGTAGAAGGATTGAGCAAAAAAAGAAACAAATGCATGAAGGTAATCTTGATGTACATAGTGTATAGTGAGCACTCTTTTTTTGTTGTTGATGCTGCCTTTTCAAAAATTTTCTTTCCCCTCTCTTTCTTTTCCCCAACATTTTCCATCTCATTCTTCAGTAAACAATATTAACACATATTAATACTATAGGCCTGGTGCATGAATTTGTGCATATTGAAAGGAAATTAATTAGAAGAAATATTTTAATATCCCTTTTCGCCCTTTCTGTATAATAGAAGTGTCAACCAAATTCATGATCGACAATGACAGATGGAAACAAATGCGTGCGAGTGGCGCCAGTGAGAGCTTTATATATATATAGACTAGAGGCCTGGTGTACGAATTTCGTGCATGGGAGGGGGGTGTCCCTCAGCCTGGCCTGCACCCTTTCCAATCTGGGACCCCTTGGGGGATGTCCGACTGCTGGTTTTGGCCCAATCCCAGGGATCGGCCAAAGCCGGCAGTCAGACATCCCTCTCACGATCCGGACTCCTAACCACTCGCCTGCCTGCTGTCTCCTAACTGCTCGCCTGCCTGCCTGCCTGCCTAATTGACCCCTAACTGCACCCCTGACAGCCTTATTGATGCCTAACTGCTCCCCTGATCACCTGATTGCCCCCAGCTGTCCTCCCCTGCTGGCCTGGTCACCCCCAACTACCCTCCCCTGTTGGCCTGATGGCCCCCAACTGCCCTCCCCTACCAGCCTGGTCGATTCCAACTGCCTCCCCTGTAGGCCTGGTCACCCCCAACTGCCTTCCTCTGCCAGCCATCTTGTGGTAACCATCTTGTGGTGGCCATCTTGTGATGACGTTGTGTGATGTCACCTAGGCTTTTATTATATAGGATAAACTTGCTTAATTAGACCTGCTTTCTGATTTAGCTAAACTTTTTCCAGCCCAGTAAAGCACCCTAACTTCTCTTTTGGGTAATTGTCAGCAACACAGCAGTAAATATCAACATGAAGCAGATTATTATTATAGATCACACAGGGAGAAAAAAGGGTGAAATATTTAACTATAGCAGTGTTTGACTATATTCTGCACAATGAGAAAGCCTGAAGTCATTTTCAAGGTCCACAATTTCTTACTTTTCTGTCGGGTCAAATTTCTAAACTGTCTAAATCTCCATTTTCCAGCTAATGAAAAGAAAATAGGATTCTACCCAGTCTCCTATCTACATACTCCAGGATTTCTGTGAGGTTCAAATGAAATGAGTCCTGGGAAAATACTTCACAGACATTTGGTTAAAGTGTCAAATGTTTCCATCTGGCTATAAAGCAAGTCATGTTCTTGGCCTGAAGAAACTTCAAAGAGGCTAGTCTCTAGGGAGAAGAAGCTGGGCATTGCTATGTGACATCATTACCTGGTGCCCACAGTGACCATTTCTGGACTGGGCTGTGGGCCGCATTTTGTGCCATAAGGTCTCAGCACCATTGGCTGCAATTTGATGGGCTGTCACTCCAGGGTGGTGGCAGGGCCTGTGTCCCACTTGGGGGAATCTGAGTGTTGCTTTGTCGGCTCCAGGTCCACAGTGCTGTTTCTTTGTAAATGGCCAGTGCGTGTCATGGCAACTACTGCTTTGAGCATCTGCTCCTTTCGGTCAGTGTACGTCATAGAGACTGGTCAGATGGTCAGAGAGACACTTAGCATATTAGCCTTTTGTAGATATAGATAGTTTCTATAACAATGTTATGCTGATTAGATCACAGTGGCTTTGTAGTGAATTCTTATTTCAGGTAAGGCCATACGTGTTATGTTATTCTTTCATAACACTTCATTATTTCCCAAATTCTTGTTGAGAATGGAGAAACCCACACTAGCTACTTAGTCATTTCTTAGTGACTGTGTCCTTATTTGTTTTTATGGTACCTCTCTGCTTCCTCAGATCTAGTAAGTTTCCCATTTTTGCTTCCTGGGAATCTGCCCTGCAGCCCTGAGTTTCCTCTAGCAATTGACCATTTGCCTAAATCTGATTTTAGTATCCTCCTAGTTCTGCCTATCTTCTCAGACTCAGCACACAGGCAGGCCTGACCTTTGCATTTGGGAACTTGCCATCTCTTCCTTTGTTTGAACTTCTCTCTTGTCCATTCCACCTGCTACTGTAGCACTTGCATGTGACAGTCACATTTCCTGCTCCCAAGGCATTTACTGTTATCATAAGCATTGCCACTGCTATAGAGCTTTCATAACAGTTCCCCTCTGGGTGGAAGGATTTTTTTGGGAATGCCAGTTGGTAATTAAGATGCAAACCTGATGTCACAGCAAGGTGAATGGGAATTCTACATATGAAAAATATTTCCATGGGGCTTCTAATGGCCATGCCCATTTTTCTCTGTACCTCTCTCTCTGTTGCTTTGCATTTTTGTCTTGCCACCATCCATCAGGGCCAAAGTCCCTGACTGTACTTTCTGCTCTCAGCATTGGATGCTGGTCTGTTGGGAGTTTGTCCTTCTAGATCTGAGACCTGTGGATATACAGTAAAACAGAGGCCTACGGGTCATGACAAACTTACTTGCTACTAGGAGAATCATCTCGGAAATGCTCACTTTTCCTAATGCTTCATTGGCTTGTTCTACATGACAGGCGTTTGCACTGTGAGATCGCAGTATGGAGAGCAGATGGCAGATCGCTGCTCTTGGTCAGGAGGGATAGTTTCCTAACAAAAGAGTTTTCATTCTCCCCTGTATTTATTTTGCATATTGCAGACATTTTCCGCTTGTTCTTCCCTTTTATTTTTTTTTTTCTTGGACAGTGTATATGGCCTTGGCTTCAGCCTCGTGGCATTTTGCTCATTGATCAGTGTGAGTTCAAAACTAATAATAAATCTCTTTTCATTTTCTCCACTGGGATGCATTAGGGTTATGGCTTTGGAAAGTAAGTCCTACCAGCTGGGGTATCTCCATTGTCTGTGCCTCTGGTGGGAGGGTGTCGTCATGAGAATTTATGAATCCCAGAATTATTATCCAGTTTGTTTTCTCTCAACACAGACTGTGCTGGGTAGTGCCCTGGAGCAGGTGTGTCCCTCTGGAAGGCACTGATTGTGGCAAAGGAAGCCCCAGCCATGACCTTTGAGGTTGAACGAGCTGGAATAGTATTTGGTTCCATGATCATGTTCTATGCTTAAGATTCCTCAAAGAGCTTGATATATAATGAGTTCAGTATTCATAGCCCAGGAGCCTTGTCAGCAAATAAGGTCGCCTTTTTGCCTATCACTGGTGATTTTAGAAAGGATCTTCATTATATTATTACTTTCAAAAGAAAAAAAATATTTTCTCAGGCCCTCTTGTTACCGGTTTTTGACAAGTACTGAAGACCTGACTAATATTCCCAAGACAGTTTATGGGGATTGAGAATGTCATCTGCTGATGTTGAAAAAGTCATGTGTATTGCAGCCTAAGCAATGACAGCCCGCACCCCTAGATCTTCACCAAGAGAAAACGCTTCAGACCTTGCAGGACAGCTGGTGCTTCTAGTTCTTTTACTTGCTTTTAATTTGTTCACAACACAGAGGCAGCAACAGGGATAATTTGTATGGTTTGAAACAATCATAGTGTAGCTGAAAGAGATGTTGGCTATTGCCTAGCCCACTCACACTCTTAAGGGCTACATGCCATTGAAATCCAAATAGGGTTTTATGGTGCAGGCTCAAGCAAGCAAGCTCCAAAGACGTCAGCTGCAACCCTCTCTCCCAGCCTGAGCCCCCTTCTATCTGGTGTCTTTTCTTCTCCCCTGTCTCCACCACTTAATGTTCTTCTCCAATTAAAGGCAAATGCACAGAATGGGAGGATTCCTTCAAACCAGTACAATAACCTTTACTATAATGATAACCAAATAATGCTTTTGGTTGTGTTGGTTGTTTAAGGATTCAGCACTTAGTTAATTGAAAACTTGATTTAAAGATTTTACTTTCTATTTCTTACGAGTATATATGAGCATGACCTATACATAAATAGATAGATCCAGTAGCAACAGTAGTATGTAAGAGAAATTGTTAAAATGCTTATTAAATTCCATGCTCATTCAGTTCTTGAGTTTAGGAAATATTTAGAATAATTAAACTATCATAAACAAAAATAGCCATAGTGACTAAATGGCTGTCCTAGATGATAGAGGTGATGGATCTGATAATTTAAAGTATGTTGAAAGCTACTAATTTCTTTTGAACTTTTCAATGCCTGAGAACAGGTTTTGATAGCAGTTTTGACTTGTTTTTCTTGGACAAACAGTGAAATTAGTTTGCGTTAGATGAGTAAACATCAAGTGAACACAGAGGCAGCCCCAGCTTGGCATTACATTTTTGTTGCAGACAAAACCCACATGCATAATGAGAGTTGATACTGCACAAATCAATGAGGATTACATATGATGATATGTTTGGGGAAAGTGCATTTTTAGAATAGAAAAAGGGGGAAAGAGAGGAGAGAAGACAGAGAACAAGTTTGTCAGCAGTTCCTACATGGTGGGAGAAAAGAAAAAAGAAGTTTCTATCTGTCTGATTGCTCTTCCCTTCTGACCTTGAATAATAAAGTCAAGGCTTGCAGACATGGCTTTTGATAAGGTTGAACACCAGAGGATCTAAGAATATTTGTAACACCATTTCACTGCTGCCAGCAGCCTACGATGTGAGCTCTAACCATCTCATAATTAAAATGCAGAAGCTGAAAAAGTTATAAAGCTTGCTGGAGTAGTCTGGGACAGATGAAAAGAAGGCAAAAGAGAGCTAAGAGCAATTTCATTAGATGAATTAGAAGAGGGAATTTGACAAGGCCAGTTCAGTGTTATCTATTTTGTGACATAGGGTGCCTGAATTTGCAAAATAAAAAGATAGGGAAAGGTATCCTGGAATTTCTGATTTCCAGTCCGTTCTGTGAATTCAGCTATTCACTCATTTATAATGGTTCCTATAACTTCCTTCCCTCCTCTGTTTCCTGTAAAATTGTGCATTGAACACCTGTTGTACCAATTAAAAAAAAAAGAAGAAGAAGAAGAAGCAGAAGCAGAAGCTAATGATTTCCCTCACCATCTTTCCAGGGTCCCAAGCCAGAAAACTTGAAAATAATTTGTTAGCATTTTCTAAATGCTATATAACATTCATTTGATCTAAACAACTAAGGTATGAGGTATTTAAGGTCAGTGGTAAACTTTTATTAGAGACTCATATAATTAAAGAAAGAATTAGAATTCAGGTTCCACACACAAACAAAGGACTGCTCACTTATTTTCCTGTTATATTCTCCTTCTCCCCAATTTTTTATTAATCAATATTTTTAAGAATTGAGTTCTACCAAATAGAAGTTTTCTTGTAGTGGCCACACGAATTTTCTCAAATTTTGTGGAGGTTATCCAACACAGAGTACCCCTATTTAATTTCCTATCCAAGAACCATGGGCTATATGAAATTTCATTCTATTAAATTTCATCTTTGGAAATTGAACATCTTGATGAAAGAAGTTAATTCTGGCAAAATTCAAACATGCACAGCAGAACCTGATGCAACCGAAAATTCAGTACATCCCACTCAATATGCCTCCTTGGCAGCAATTAGGCTATCTACAATTCCCAGCCAAAATGGGCTTTGCTTCACCAATTGGGGACAGGCCATGAACTAATAGGAAAAGACCTGGGAAAGGAGAGAAAAGAACTGGGTTCTGATCCAGCTCTGCTCACTACCTTTGGAATTTCTGCGCAGTTACTGCGTTTCACTTAGCTTCAGTTCCCTGACCAGTACAACAGAGCTAATAAGACCTGTCTTATGTATTCCATGCAATATTTTTAAAATAATCTATAATGAAATACTTCATAAAGTCTTATAATTATCACTATTAATATAACTGACAAATATATAGGTTTACCATGATATTGAAATAATCTGAGTTAAAAATTTATTTCCTTCTATTTAGCAAACCATGATCTAATGAGTATGAGGAGAAAGGACTTTCACTGAGTGTCCTTGATTTTTGATAAAATAGGAAAAAGGAAACTGAGTAGATTAGTTTTAAAATACTATGTGCTGACACAGAGATGAGATTCAAAATCTAGTTTTCACTTTTCAGCTAAAAATGCTTCACCTTCCAGAAATGATTTTGGTTTAGACTTCAAAAGCTTCCCAAATAGTAATTACTAAAGTAAAAATAAGTAGGTTGCAAGGAAAACAAGTAAAAGGGATCTAGATTTTCTACTGTTTAGCAGATGAGGTAATGATAGTGCAAAGGTTATTAATTGGGGAACTACAATATAGACTAAAATTTAATATTGACCCTACTATCTTTAATAAAACAGATGCAAATGCATTGAACATATACTGTGCAGAGGTTACTATGCCCAGTTGCCCAGTACTTAACCTGCCAAGTATTGTGCTAAATAAAAAGTAGTATATATAACAGTGTGAACTGGACATTTAAGATGCTTAAAGGTAACATAGGCAAAGAAAATTTATGTACTTAAAAAGTTAATTAGTGGGAGAATCCAAGATGGCGGCGTAGGTAAACACCTAAACTGCTGCCTCCCACAACAATTTAAACTGCAACTAAAAGACAAAATGTCTATCACCCAGAACCTCGGGAAAGCTAGCTGAGTGGAAGTTCTACAACTAGAAGGAAAGAGAAAAGAGCACTGAGACGTGCACGAGCGCTGAAAAGCTGAGGTACGGAGGCCCGTGATCCGGGCTGGCTGCGGGCGACTGGGTGCGTTGCTTTTTTCAACCCGAACTGAAACAAGCCCCCGATTACTCTGAAATCCAGTCTCTGGGGAGACGTGGGGGACCCAAACTCCTACAGGGAGAAGCTGGACTGTCTGCCAGTGAGGGTGGCTTGCTTGCAGAGCTGTGCGCAAGAATAATTGTTTACTGCACTGGGGCACAGGACTAGCGGATGCCTTTGGGGACGCAGAGCCGGCTAACTAGCAGCCATTGCTGTTTGCCATGCCCTAACCTAGTGACACCCTGAGGCCCCGCCCTGCACAAACTACAAACCCACCCAAGCTCCAAGCAGCTGAGTTAGCATAAGAATGGCCTGCCCTATCGCAGCTTAACCTAGCAAACTTGCAGCCCGGGTCAGACAGCTCCAAAACCTCCAAACCCCAAGCAAAGAGGAGAAAACTGCAGCTCTCACTGTAGCTCCTGCTGAGTGGCCTCAGACAGTAGCTGACCTGGACCCCATTGGAGATCCAGAAGCCAGTGTACCTAGTGGTCAGTGTGAGACACCAGATTTCAACTCCTCACATCCATAAGTGACACATTCAAGAGGCAGACTCCGTGAGCACCAAAGCCCCACTGAAACAAGTCCTGCCCCATAAGCGTGTCTTCAGCGCAGCAGTTCTTTCATTATAGACACAGGGAGTGCTCACAGCTAATTGGCCTGGAGGTCAATTCCTCCCAGCGTACCAACAACAATTAAGGCTTAACTACACCAAGACTTTGCACTCAGCCCACAAAGGGGTGTACCAAGAGCGTCCACATCAGGTGATTGGGGAGGCTGAGCTATTGCCCCCTATAGGTCACCTACCACACAAAGCCACTCCATCAACACAGGGAAGCAGCCAAAATGCAGAAACAAAGAAACATGTCACGAATGAAAGAAACAGAGGAAAGCAAACTACTGGATGACATAGAGTTCAGAACCACATTTATAAGGTTACTCAAGAATCTTCTAAAAACCGCCGAGAAACTTGATGACACTTCTGAGGAGCTTAGTGAGACCTTCAAGGACCTTAATGAGAATGCCAAAAAAATGAAAAAGGACCAGTCAGAAATGAAGCATACACTGTCTAAAATAAAGAATATACAGAAACTCAATTGTAGATCAACGTACCCCAAGAATCAAACCAAAGATCTGAAATATGTGGAAACAAAAAACATCCAACCAGAAAAACAAAAAGAAAAAAGAATCCAAAAATATGAAGATAGTGTAAGGAGCCTCTGGGACAACTTCAAGCGAACCAACATCCGAATTTTGGGGGTGCCAGAAGAAGGGAGAGAGCAAAATATTGAAAACCTATTAGAAGAAATAATGACAGAAAACTTTCCCTACCTGATGAAAGAAATAGACTTTCAAGTTCAGGAAGCGCACAGAACCCCATACAAGAGGAATCCAAAGAGGACCACACCAAGACACATCATAATTAAAATGCCAAGGGCAAAAGACAAAGAGAGAATATTAAAAGCAGCAAGAGAAAAACAGTTAATTACCTACAAGGGAGTACCCATACGACTGTCAGCTGATTTCTCAACAGAAACTATGCAGGCCAGAAGGGAGTGGCAAGAAATATTCAAAGTGATGAACAGCAAGAACCTACAACCAAGATTACTCTACCCAGCAAAGCTATCATTCAGAGTTGAAGGTCAGGTAAAGAGCTTCACAGACAAGAAAAAGCTAAAGGAGTTCATCACCACCAAACCAGGATTACACGAAATGCTGAAGGGTATCCTTTAAGAAGAGGAAGAAGAAGAAAAAGGTAAAGATAAAAATTATGAACAATAAAATGACATCAAATACATACCTACCAACAAGTGAATCTAAAAATCAAGTGAATGAAAAATCTGAAGAACAGAATGGACTGGTGAATATAATAGAATCAGGGACATAGAAAGGGAGTAGACTGATGATTCTCAGGGGAAGCAGGTATGAGGGTTGCGGGAAGAGATTGGAGAAAAATCTTACTCCTATGGATGAAGACAGTGGCAGGGGGTAAGGGCATGGGGTGGGGTGGGGAATCAGGTGGAGGGGAGCTATGGGGAAAAATAAAAGAGAAACACCTGTAATAATCTGAACAATAAAGATTTATTTAAAAATAAAAAAATAAAAAATAAAAGTTAATTAGTAATGGAAAATAGCAAGTTTAATAAACATAAAAATGAAATAGAAGTGGAAGAGATCTTCTCTCTGGTGTAGATTCTGACACAAACTTATTTCAAAATTTTGTACAAGTTATAAGATCTAAAACTAGTGCCTACACCTCTTCATGTCATTTAAACCCATGTGATTAATTCAATCTTGATATAATTCTAAGTGATCAAGTCCATTATAAGATAATGATATTACTGTTTTCTTTAGGAAGAAATTGTGGTGAAGTTAGGAAGACCTCACAGAACAAGTAATATCTAAACTGTCCCTTTAAAAAAATGAGTAAAATAAATGTACACAGAGAGGAGTTGTGTACAAAAATTTCCCAGGAAAAGAACAACATAAGAAAATTCACACTCTTCAAGATAGAGACTATTATAGAAACAGAGATCCCAGTGAGCAATGCAGATACTCAAGAAAAACAAAATAGAGGAGAAGTTTGGAAGTTAAATTGGGGCCAGAAGTTAGAAGTTTTGCATGACCAACTGAAGAGTTTGGACTTTCTGTTTTACACTATTTACTGAACACTATTGTCTGCCTGATGGATCAACTGCTTCACACAGTGTCCAGCAGGCATGCATATGTTAATTTCTTCCAAATGCTTGTCTTCAATGCAGAATTCTTTCTGAAGTGAAAAATCTCAGCTCCGTGGTTGCAAATGCTTCCTGAACATTAACTCAAGCATCTTCCTCTCAACAAGTCCTAGACTTAAATGTGTTTAAGAAAAATATAAGAGTATAATTTTGGAGTGAAATAAGTTGGCCATAAAATCCATGGCATTTGTGCTTGGATCTTGAAAGATGAGAACTTAAGTTGATGAATGGAAATAGAAAAAAGAGGTGTCTTCATGGAGGAAGCAGAAAGAACAAAGAAATGGAATACTGTTTCACAGAATGTTAGGTGAATGATGGGCTGTTATGTTGTACACGGATGCACTAAGAATGTCAATATGAGTGCAGAGCTCAAGATGGACCTGACACTAAGACACAAATTAATGACTATTTATTAGGCAACTGTCACAACGTATAGATATAATCATGGCCTTATTTAAGGGAATAGTAGTTGAAGAAAATAAATTTTTAAAATAATTCATAAAGATAACCAACTTTAGTTACTAATAGAATGTAAATTGCAGCCAAAAGAACAAAAATTCATTCACTGCAAGATGTGAAACTTGTATACCATGAGCTTAAGATTCAGGTTAAAGACATAAAAAAATAAGAGTTCTGTCATCCTCTTCCAGGATAGCTGGCCTGAGACAGTGGTGTCTTGCAATAGTGAATTTTACTATAGGTAAATTAGAAAACCGTAATACGCAATATCATAGTCTTTATAAAGAATGGGTCTATCCAGCTTATGCTAATTATGATAATCACTTCATAGCAAGATTTTGTCAAAGATTATACATGGAGAATGTTCTACTTCAGCTATAGATGGCACAATGGAATGAAAGCAAAGAATACTCTAACATTCAAAAATACAATTCTATAACTTTGAAACCCTACTCTTTTTGAAAATTAATTTTATGTTCTCATCCATCTTGCCCATACTTCCTGTCTATAGTCATTTTGTTGCTTTTGCTTCCTTCTCTGGACAGACAATTATAACATTAGAGTCTAAATCTGTAGTTCTTTGCCATTTTCCCCATCCTTCTTATCTTTATCATGTTTCTTTGTCTTTACCATTATTTTGTTTCAAGAAATATCAAAAAATCTGTGAAAATCAATACTTAATAAGTTGAAATAATATTTTCAATTACCTACTTTAATGTGCATGTGTTCTCCATAACTCCTCGTTACTCACTAATTTCATTTTCTGATCAAATAGAGGTAATTTCATGTAGAGTTACTCCTTTCTGAGTGACCTCAGATTCACTGCATAAGAGCCAGGTATGGATCAGTCATTCTTTGGCAGTTGATAAGGTGAAAAAGAAAATTACAAAGACAAAGGCCACACTCATCTCTAGTAGTCACATTTACACTATATAGGGTCTCTGGTTGTGAATATTTTGACAAAAAAACAAACAAACAACAACAAAAAACAACAACCCACAAAACAGGAACAATAACTTGGCCTATATTGCTTAGTTTACTTGTTCACTTAACCAGGGTTGACAAGTGTTGGTGTTTGCCCAAGTGTGAATTGTCAGGTTTATTGTTTCACCAATATATATATATAAAGAGAAACTGAACCCAGAATTTTCATAATTGCTAATTTCAATGGCATGAGCTTTTGGAAATAATTTTCAAATATATCTAAGAATTTAATAAAGAAGTTTCTCCACTCACATTATGTTTCATGGAATAACTCTGCAAAGTATTAGGAGAGCTCTTTGTATTTCCCTACATAATTGCATAAGTGCTAATATTATTTTTTTCATAACTTTTCTTTATCAAACTAAATGTAGAATATACTCAATATGTAATGCTTGGATAGAGCAATAAAAAGCACCACTTTTACTTATACTACATGACTACATTACTAATCTATATGATTCTATAAAACAGGTTTATTATTTTTATTTTTAACTAAATATATTAGGACCATATCCATGTATTATTAAAAATGAAAACATGCCCTATCTGGTTAGCTCAGTTGTTTAGAGCATCATCCTGATACACCAAGGTTGTGGTTCAATGCCTGGTCAGGGCATCAACCAATGGATGCTGGATGCATAAATAAGTGGAACAATAAATCAATGTCTCTCTATCTCTCTCTATCTCTCTCTCTCCCCCCCTCTCTTTATTAATCTCTTCCTCTTTCTCAAAACCAATCAATCAATCAAAAAAATATTAAAATGATTTTTATTATAACAAAAATATGTTTGGCTCTTTCAAGAAGACACACAAAAATAAGTGGAAAAACCTCTTTATAAACATCCAAAATGTTCATTAATTAAAAAAAAAATGTTCGTTAATTGCAGTACCCAAAACAAATTAAAGTGCATTGCTAAGATTGTGTTAAAAAATAAACAAATAGCAAAAATTCCTAGATGCCAGAATCAAAACCAATTAGAACTAAAGATAATAGTTTTAATGACCTGAAGTGTGGTTGGTGGCTTGGATATTAATATATCTATAAAGCCATTCAAGTCAAAGCTTTATACCCAGAAGAGTCAAGACTTTAGAACTGAGACCCCTGGATGAAAGTAGTTAAGGAATGAGTGAGAAAAATTGTGTCCACTGCCATAGAAGACCACAGGAAGCTTGTCTCTGCCTGATTTCACCTCTCCCTAGAAAGATCAAGCCTTTGGACCCCTGTCACTAAGACAAGGGAATAATGTAAATAGAGTCTATCAGGGAAGAATCTAGGGTCCTTGACATAGCAAATGAAAACCTATGAAGAGACAGACTCAAAGCCTAAAAAATCCTGCATTCTCACTGAATATGAGCTTAACTTTAAAAAATTCTTAACACACAAAAACATACCTACCTTAAGTAAGAGTCAGCAGGCAGTGAATAATAATTCCATCTGCAAATTTTTTCTACTTCTTATAAACTTTTTTTCTTTACTCTGCACTATTGCAATAGCTAGGTCCTCTAAGACAATGTAGAACAGAAGTGTTAATGGACATTTTTACTATGTTTCTTATTTTTTAATATGAACTTAGTTAGTTGCAGGTTTGTTTTTACTTTTCTTAGAAGCCCTAGAACAGTATTCTCATCTATGCCCTTATACCTAATTTGCTGAGTACTTTTCTTATGAGTGGGTATTGAATTTTTTGAAATGTGTTTTTAGTATCAATTGAAACATACATATTTTTCTTTATTCTAAAATAAGGTAACTTGAATAATATTAATGTAAAGCTATCCTTCATTAAAGGTTATGCTACATTATCCTTCCTATCAATGATTGTAATACATCCTATATAATAAAAGAGTAATATGCAAGTCGACCGAATTGCAGAATGACTGGCTGCTATGATGTGCACTGACCATGAGGGGGCAAACACTCAAAGCAGGAGCTTCCCCCAACCCACAGGCCCCATTGCCCAATTGGGGCCTGCTGGCCAACCTCTTGGCTCCTTCCCCCAGCCGGCAGGTTCCCATTGCCGGATGGGGGACGGAGAACCAGGGGTGGTGGCAGCGTACACTGGTGGCTCCAGGCCAAGGCCCCCATCCCGCACACAGAGGGTGACCAGTGTCTGGGGACAGGGTCAGTGAGCAGGTGGGAATGGCCAACCTCTCTGTCCCTCTCCCCCTGCCCCCCTGCCGGGCGGCAGGCTCTGATCACCTGATGGTGAATGGGGAACCTTGGGTGGGTGGTGGTGGGGGGGCAGGGCCAGCTGATGGAAGATGGGGAAGATGGCTCTGATTGCAGGCCAGGCCTAGAGACTGTACCCATGAACGAATTTTGTGCGCTGGGCCTCTAGTTTTATTTTAAGTGGTTAAGGGTATTTGCAACTCTTTTTATAAGGAACAATTGTCTGTAATTTTTTCCTTCCTTCCTTCCTTCCTTCCTTCCTTCCTTCCTGTCTTCCTTCCTTCCTTCCTTCCTTCCTTCCTTCCTTCCTTCCTTCCTTCCTTCCTTCCTTCCTTCCTTCCTGTCTTCCTTCCTTCCTTCTTTTCTTCCTTTCTTCCCTGCTTTTTTAGAATCTGTGATAGGTTTTGCTCTCTCAGGATTATGTAAGCCTTATAAGCAATTGGAGAATATTTGTCTTCTGCTCAAGGACATTTGTGTGAGTGGTGTTATTTATTTTTTTAAAGTTTGATATAATTCACTTTTGGGCATAGACTTAGTTGTCAGGAAAACTTTGATAATTAATTTAATTTTACATAGAAATAGAACATTTAGATTTTTTGTTTCACTTATTAAAATTTTTTTCAAGTGGTATTTTTAAAGAAATGTGTTTATTTCCATTAAGTTTTCATGAATATATTCAGTACTTTTTAGTACAGTATTAATTTTTAATTGTATGTAGCATCTATAATAACAACCATATTTTATTTCTGATATTCATGATTTTTAGTTTTATACAGAATTGTTAAACATTTCCCTCATCATTGTTTTGTTAAGCTCCTATTGTATATTTGTTTTCAATGTCACTGCTTAAGCTCTTTATTTACTTCTCTCCAGTTACTTTAGGTTTACTTTGTTCTTCTCTTTTGAACTCTTAGATCATTAACTTTAATCCTTTCTTCATGTGTATAAATATTTTAATCTATGGATATTTCTCCCAGAATTGCTTTGGTTGCATCTCACAAATTGCCATATATTTTATTGTATTTGAAATATATTTTAATTATTTGTATGACTTATTCTTTGACTTACAATAATTTTAGTACTTTATTGATTAGTTTTAAAATATTTGGGTTTTCACATATAGTATAGAATACTTGATTTCATAGTTAATTCTAAGTGATTAATGGATGTCCTTTGTATGATATCAGTTTTCCTACAACACAATTAGGTGAGATAGTAGATAATGTTGTTCAACTATTCTGTATTTTTTAATATGATATCAATGTATAGTTCTATAAATTGCTAAGAAAGCAATGTTAGAATTTCCTACTATTGAAAATTTCCTACTATGGAAATTGTAAATGTCTCCTTTCTGTCATTTTCTGGTTTTGTATGTTGAAATTCTGTTTTTCATATATATTAATAATTGCCATATTCTCTTGATGAATTATTCATTTTTCAATATGAAAGCATTCTCTCTCTCTCTCTCTCTCTCTCTCTCTCTCTCTCTGTTTGGTTAAATACTTTGTCCTGATCTATTATATCTGATTTAAGTACAATCACTTCAACATTTTTATGTTTCCTTTTGTATGCATTTTTTTCATTTATTTACTTCCCCTTTTCTGTTTTTATATTTAAAAATTTAACAGTTTCACCCCAATAAATTTAATAAAAAGGAAAGAAATAAAATATTTATTTTGTGGATAGTACATTGTTGAATCTTACTCATATCCTTTCTGAAAATCTCTGCCTTTTTATAGAAGTATTTAGTATATTAACATGGAATGCAACTATTCATAAGAATAATTTTAAATATATAATCTTATTATTTTTGTTTATCTTCTCTGTTTTTACCCTCTTCTTTTACCTGTCACATCCTTCTTTATTATTTGTATATTTTTTGTTTTAGAATTCCACTTTAACTAATTATTTTTTACATATACCTCTTTGCTTTGTTTACACAAACATATATCAGCTATTACTTTAGGGAGTACAGTGTACATCTTTACTTAACTATTCCTGCTTCTATTTATCCTCTAGAGTTGTAAGGTAGTGGGTTTTTATTTTAATCTCACATATAGTTTATAGTTATTATGTGAAGGATAATTAACTTTTTAGAAGTTTACTCATCCCTGCCAGTTTTGAAATTCCTAATAATGATACTTTATGAGGACAAAAAGAAAGAATAAGTGTAAGGATTTATTACTTATAGCTCCTTTATTGAAAAGAACTATAAGCTCAAAAACAACAATAACCCTCAGAGAGGTAATAAAGTGCTATAAGCAATATTGAACACATAAATTGCTAAACCTATTGGTGAATCTGAACTAGCATTGACTATATAAAAATAAAGATGATGAATTAGAAAAAAAGATTAGTGCTTGATATATGTAACATGTGATATGGAAGAGGGGTTGTGAAATCTTTAGAAATGATTTCAGCTGAAACAGAAAACCTGGCTGAATTCAGTAGCTGAGCAGAGGGCACACATTTACCTTTAACATTTTTTATAGTGAAAGACAGAAAGGAGGAAGCTTTGTCAGGAAAGCATTTTGGGTCAGTCAATCTGCAGCTTTATTTTGATAAGGTGGAAAAGGTGCATATTGCTTTTTTATTTTATTTTTTGCATATTGCTTTTTAAAATATATATTTTTATTGATTTCAGTAAGGAAGGGAGAGGGAGAGAGATATAGAAATGTCAACAATAAAGATTTATTTTTTAAAAAGTCAATGATGAGAGAATAAATCATTGATTGGCTGACTCCTGCACCTCCCCTCCCCCCCTTCTAGTGAAACAGCAGAAACCCAGGCATATGCCCTGGCCAGGAATTGAACCTTGACCTTCTGGTTCATAGGTCAACAATCACTTGAGGGAAAACATTAAAATAAAATATAAAACCTTATCTCATTGGAAAGTAAAATAAAATAGCAAATATATGATAAATTCAATAAAAGACAAAAGAGAAAAAAGAAGCAAAGAAATAACAAATCAAAGGACACACACAAAAAGTCATTTTGAACAAATCCAAATACAACAGTAAACACAATAAACATTAATAGCTATTTATTAAAATGTAGTGGTTCTCAGATTGGAAATAAAAAAAAATCTGGCTATCAGCTGATACAAAGATACAAAACTATAATATAATTTATCAGAAAAACAGAAAGTGAAATAAGTTGCTACCTGGTATAGTCCTAAACAAACAAATCAAGATGATTATCTACATGAATGTCATTTAAAACATACTTTAAGTTAAAATATTATTATCAGAAAAAAGGGTCATTATCTAAAGTTAAAGGGAATAATTTTTATGAATATATTTAAACATGTTTGTAACCAAAAACATAAGACAAAGTACAAATAGCAAAATTGAAAAATTACAAATAATTTAACATTATTTCAATCTCTAACATTTTGGGGAGTATCAGTAAGAGGTTTCTAAAATATTGTTAACCCATTGCTATACTTGAGCCCATAAGATTCTCTTATTCAGAAGAAACAAAGAGAAATTGATGGAGTCATTTATTTTCACAAATTGAAAATAGCCTAAAGTCAATACTACAAAAATCACAAAGGTACTAAACACTGGTCTCTTCGCTAATGAGAAGCAATGAGAAAATTGATGGAGCTGCAGTTTCTTTTATCTTTTTCTTTCCCATTGTTTCCTTTTCAAAGAGTTCATTAACAAAAGGAAAAAGAGAAAAGTAAAATGAAAATTAGGCTGCTATTGGAAAAAAGGTTTACAGATCTTCCTTTCAAATTATACCCAAGAGAGACCTAATATGAAATTATAATATATACTTGTTTCTAATTAAAAAAGCCTAGCAATTTCTTTATATTTCTGTGTTACAAAAATTACCCACTCCTTCCTATTTTTGATTTGTGAAATCTCTATGGTCAGGGATAACATTTATCTATCAAATGCTTTCAATACTAATCAAAATTCATGTTAACTCAGAAAATAAATCAAAATGAAATTTTTAATTCTCAATAAAATGGAAATATATAAGACATAAAAGCAAGTTTTCTGACTCGTATTATCTGTGCTACCCTGTATTCCAGGGCAATATTCAGGGGGTTGTCCAGAGCCCAGTATGCTAGAAACAACAAAAATAAAGTGAACAAAAACATTTATTTATTATCTATCTATTTATTTATTTATTTTTATTATATATATATGTATATATATATTTTTTAAATATATTTTATTGATTTTTTACAGAGAGGAAGGGAGAGGGAGTAAGAGTTAGAAACATCAATGAGACAGAAACATCAATGAGCTGCCTCCTGCACACCCCCTACTGGGGATGTGCCTGCAATCCAGGCACATGCCCTTGACTGGAACTGAACCTGGGACCCTTCAGTCCACAGGCCGACATTCTATGCACTGAGCCAAACCAGCTAGGGCTGAACAAAAACATTTAATCAAGTGATAAAAGCACAAAAGTTATTGAAAAGGATCTATGAAGACCCTAAACTAAAGCAAATACAATTAGCTTCTCAATGTAAGCATATATATATATATATAATCACATTGTTTTCCTCAGGATATCTGAGTTTTATGGACTACCTGAGTGTGTTCCAGCAAATTCATATTTTAAAATTATTGTGATGGTATTTGAAGGAGATATCCCTGTGAGGTAATTAGGTCATGAGGATGGAACCCTCATAAAGAAGATTAGTGACCATATAAGAAAAGGATTTAAGGAGAAGTCAGCAATCTGTCACTAATAAGAGGACTCAACAGAAGCCAGTCGTGCTGGCATCTAATCTTGGACTTCTAGCCTCCAGACCTGTGAAAAATCAATTTCTATTGTTTATAAGCCACCCAGTCTATGGTAATTTGCCTCAGCAGCCTAAATGGGTGAAGAGACTAAGACAATGAACCTAAAGACCTCTTCTTGTACAGAGGAGGCAAATTGGGATAGTTTCACTTCTTGGATATTATAGAAATATCACAAAGTGGCAGTTTTTATAATCTGTCTACTTCCTCCAGTTGACCCAAATAACCTCCCCTTTGATGCTAAAGAGATATATTGGGGGCAAAGACTAAACAATCTACAATAATCAGAGTAACTTCCTTTATAATCAGTGGAATTAATGTTAAAGAAACATTAGAGGATGCATTTTCATGATTCGCTCAATTGTATTTCATTTTGTCAGCCATTAAAATAAGCAGGATGTCAGGAACACTGGCCTTCAAAAACTCTCAGGAGAAAGAAGCAAGAAGAAAGAAAGACAATAATTGGGCATAGGTAGGCAATATGGAACTGTGGAAACATTATGTCCATTCAGCTTAAACACTATCAGCTGGTACCAAAACAATATAATTGTGCTTGTATGTATGCCATTATCCCATTGCAGATCACTGGTGATGCCATACGTTGTCTCTTCCATGTAGCACTTCGCATATCTCTTCACCACCCTTATTTATTATGTTTCTAAGGACTCAGAATTCTTCATCTCATCTAGAAAAAAATAGTGTAATCTCTGTTGCAAAGATCCACTATCAATATGTTCTTGACTTTAAAAACTGAATGGGCTTGAGTTTCCAATGCGGCATATAAGGAGCTTGGAAGTTGATATTTCATCCCAGATATTAATAAAAAGCTGAAGCCCAGCCGGTGTGGCTCAGTGGTTGAGCATCAATCTATGTACTAGATAGTCACATTTTAATTCTCGGTCATGGCTCCATCCCCAGTGTGGGCTGTGTAGGGGGCAGCTGATCAATGAATGATTCTCTCTCATCATTGATGTGTTTATCTCTTTCTCCCTCTCACTTGCTCTCTGAAATAAATAAAATATTATAAATTTTTTTTTAAGCTGCACAGTCATGACCAGCTGACTTAGTTGGTTGGAGCTTCTTCTCATATACCAAAAGGTCATGGGTTTGATTCTCTGTCAGGGCACAAACTTAGGTTGTGGGTTTGATCCCTGGTTGTGGAACATACTGGAGGCAACTGATCCATGTTTCTCTGTCACATCACATCAATGTTTCTCTCTCTCTCCCAACATCAATAAACATACCCCCTCAGGTAGAGATATATAAAAAAAAAAGAAAGAAAAGAAAAGAAAGACAAAGCTGACCAGACTGAAAAATCAACAACTCTTCTTAGATCCATGAAGGGGGAGGGCACAGGCAAACTGCTTCCCCCAAGCCTGAAGAGACAGAGGTGAATAGAGAGTAACTATATAAACCACAACAGAAACCAGTGGCAGGCAGGAAAACCTGAACTGCATTTGATAACTCTGAGAGTTAATAATTCCAGAGAGATACAGTCACAGTTAGCTGCCACTATATTGTGAGATTTACCTCCAGGGACTTGGCCAGGTTTCCCCAGTAAATTCTAGAGAAAAATCTACTCATCCTTTCAGCAGGGGGAGGGGAAAAGAAATAATTTTGAAATACTTAAGAGTACTCTGTTCTTAATGAGATCTATCCTCTGGAGAAAATAGTTAACTAGAACCTAATCTGATGGGTTATTTTCAGAGTCTTACTGACCTCAGGAAGGGAGATAAAGACACCATTCAGCTCTAGTCTTCCAGATGGGAAAGGGAATAACCAACTCCAGGCCCTTCTGGCCATTCTGTTTCATATACCTAAGGTGGGGAGGAAGAACTGATAAACATTTGTAAACTAAATCACCCAGAAACATAGACTCACTAGAAGTTTCAGAACTAATCATGGGGCTATGGAACACTTCCCTTTTCACCACTTTTTTTCCAAATCCCACTCAAGATCTAGCTAATACAATAAGACAACTAAAGGTACTAAAGTTATACATATCAGGACAGAAGAAATAAAAATCTTGTTCACAGATGGCATGATCATCTATGTAGAAAATATGAAAGAGTTGGCCAAAAAACACAAACAAAAACCTCCTATAAGTAATAAGCAATTTTAACAAGGTTTCAGG
Organism: Corynorhinus townsendii; assembly: GCA_026230045.1. Taxonomy (NCBI): domain Eukaryota; kingdom Metazoa; phylum Chordata; class Mammalia; order Chiroptera; family Vespertilionidae; genus Corynorhinus; species Corynorhinus townsendii. The sequence continues at coordinate 16,427,021 of JAPDVU010000007.1, forward strand.
ATACAAGGCTAATATACAAAAGTCAATCATTTTTCCACGTACTATAATGAACAAGTGAAATCCTATCTAATAAAAGAGTAATATGCAAATTAACCACCACTCCGCTACACCCACTAGCCACGCCCACTGGCCAATCAGAGTGGGTATGCAAATTAACCCCAACCAAGATGGCTACCACCACTGAGAGAGCAGGAGGGAGGCTTGGGTTTCCCTGGAAATGGAGCAAGCCAAGCTTTCTACATACCCTGGCCAGCCCAGGCTTCCACTTAAGGCTACAAAGTTTCAATTATAGAAGATAAATAAATCCCAGATAACAGGGCCTCCCCTTGGGTTGCCAGGGGGCGTGGCCAGCCTGCAAACCACCACAGGCCCCTCGCCCAGGCCACCCCATTCCCCAAGGGAATCCTCACCCTGATCCGGGAGACCCTTCAGGGCAAACCAGCTGGCCCCACCTCTGCACCAGGCCTTTATCCTATCTAATAAAAGAGTAATATGCAGATTGACCATCACTCCAACACACAAGATGGCTGCCCCCATGTGGTCAAAGATCCTGCCCCCTTGTGTACACAAGATGGCCACCACAAGATGCCCAGCAGGGGAGGGCAGTTGGGAGGAACCAGGCCTGCAAGGGAGGGCAGTTATGGGTGATCAGGCCAGCAGGGGAGGGCAGTTAGAGGTGACCAGGCTGGCAGAGAAGGGAAGTTGGGAGCAAACAGGCTGGCAGGGGAGCAGTTAGGCATCAATCAGGCTTGCAGGGGAGTGGTTAGGGGGTGATCAGGCTGGCAGGCAGAAGTGGTTAGAGGCAATGAGGAAGGCAGGCAGGCGAGCTGTTGGGAGCCAGCAGTCCTGGATTGTGAGAGGGATGTCCAACTGTCTGTTAGACCTGATTCCACGGGCAGTCGGACATCCCTCGAGGGGTCCCAGATTGGAGAGGATGCAGGCTGGGCTGAGGGACACCCCCCCTGCCCCCGTGCATAAATTTCATGCACAGGGCCTCTAGTCTATAATAATAAAAGTGTAATATGCTAATTAGATTGGACAGCCGAGCGACCTTCTGGAGATCCTTCCGGACATCCTTCCAGATGATCTTCTGGATGATGCCGGGGCTGCAAGAGCCCTGCACGAATTTTGTGCACTGGGCCTCTAGTATATAAATAAAACAAAATATCATTTACATTAGCCCTTCCAAAACTGTACTTCACAACATTCACTTCACAAAAATTAATTTAAAATGGAACATGGGCCAAATGTAAAATGAAAAATTAGAAAACTCCTTATGGGGAAAACGTAGATGGCCATGGGTATGATGATGATGTTTTAGATAAAACATCAAAGCCATCCATGATTCATGATGAAGAAATATGGATACTGGGCTTTGTCAAAATTATAAACTATTGCTATGTGAAGGACAATGTCTAGAGGACACTGACACAGAGGACAGCTTGCTGTCCTCAGTTTATTTTTGTGACACTTTACCTTCCAGAGCCTCAAGTATTTGCCTCACATAGGAAGGCTTGACAAGCAGCTAACCTGGGATAGGCAGATCAGATAGACATATATAGATATACATGTAGATAAATCTATGATAGATAGATAGATAGATAGATAGATAGATAGATAGATAGATGATAGATAGATAATAGATAGGTAGACATATATAGATATTGTCTCACTTATTATCAAGTAACATTACACTCTTATGCATGGGCATCAGAAAGTACTAACTCTCTTTGGCTCTTGGGTTAGCATTTGTTTCCTTTTGGGTAAGATCTGATATTCACACATTTAGACATTGAAAGAATCTAAGCATATCTTTCTTTAGGTCCGCATATGTTTTATGGATGTCTTATCTGAGTTCACTACAATTGGTGTCTATTAAGAACAGGCAAGTCAGGTTTTAAGTTCATAGCCTCATAACCTCAGGTTTTGAAAAAAGTTTCTTTTACCTTGCTTGTTATTTGTTTTTCTGTAGGGGGATATACATTTTGGGTACATCGAATAAATATAAAAATGGTTTTGTCATGTAATGTAATTAGGATGGATCTTTATGACTTATGTAATAAAGAGGTAATATGCAAATTGACCCTCACACCCTCACAAGATGGCTGCCTACAATCAGGTCAGCAGGGGGGATTAGTGAAAGATGACAAAACAACTGAGCAGCAGGCTGTGTGGGGTGACCAGGCCAGTGGGGGGCTGTAAGGGGCATCCAGGCTGGCAGGGGAGTCAGTGAGGGGCAACTAGGCCAGAGGGCGGGGAAGTTAGGGGTGACCAGGCCAGCAGAGGGGGCAGTTGGGGGTGACCTGGCCAGCAGGGGGACAGTTAGGGGCAATGAGGCCAGCATGCAGAGGCAGTGAGGGCTTATCAGGCCAGCAGTGGGGGCAGTTAGGGGCAATAGGCAGGCAGACAGGTGAGTGATTCAGAGCCAGCAGTCCAGGATTGTGAGAGGGATATCTGACTGCCGGGATTGGGCCTAAACTGGCAGTGGGCCATCCCCTGAGGGGTCCCGGATTGGAGAGGATGCAGGCTGAGCTGAGAGGACCGCCCTGTGCACAAATTTCATGCACCAGGCCTCTAGTTTACAATATTTGTCTCCTTTCTTCTTTCATTAAAATTGCTAATGAAAATGTAATTGAATACTATCAAGAAAAACATATTGAAATTCTTAGCCTTGATGACAAGAATTGATTTAGAATAGGGTTTGAAATGAAGCTTCATAACCTGAATTGTGTTAGCAAACTCTCTAAAGGAGATAGAAAAATAAATAGGTAGGTAGGAAGGAAGGAAGGATAAAGGATAGGTAGATAGATGATAGATGGATGGATAGATAGATAGATAGATAGATAGATAGGGAGACAGACAGATAGATATGGAAAAAGAGAAAATACAGTTGCATTGTTTCATGTAAGGTTTAGAAAAAGATTATATGTGCCCACAGGCAAGTAAACAAATCTTCAGTTACCCCTAAATACCACCACAACCTATTGACTAGCAACCAACTCAGTATATATATTTTACTAGAGACCTGGTGCACAAAATTTGTGCATTGGAGGGGGTTGTCCCTCAGCCTAGCTTGCACCCTCTCCAATCTGGGACCCCTAGAGGGATGTCCTACTGCCCATTTAGGCCCAATCCTACCTGGATCCTTCCCTCCCACAATCCAGGGCTGCTGGCTCCCAACTTCTCACCTGCCTGCCTTCCATCCTGATCACCCCCTAACCACTCCTCTGCCAACCTGATTGATGCCTAACTGCTCCCCTACCAGCCTGTTTGCCCCTAATTGCCTTCCCCTGCAGGCCTGGTCACCCCTAACTGCCCTCCCTGCAGGCTTGGTCGCCCTCCCTTGTAGACCTGGTCCCTCCCAACTTCCCTCCCCTGATGGCCATCTTGCGGTGGCCATCTTGTATCCACATGGGGGCAGTCATCTTTGACCACATGGAGGCAGCCATCTTGTGTGTTGGAGTGATGGTCAATTTGCATATTATTATTTGATTAGATAGGATAGAGGCCTGGCGCATGGGTGGGGGCCAGCTGATTTGCCCTGAAGGATGTCCTGGATCAGGGTGGAGTTTTCTTGGGGCGTGGGGCATCCTGGGTGAGGGGCCTGTGGTGGTTTGCAGGCCAGCCACACCCCCCAGCAACCCAAGTGGAGGCCCTGTTATCTGGGATTTCTTTATCTTCTGTAATTGAAACTTTGTAGCCTTGAGCAGAGCCAGGCCTCCTGCTTGCTCCATGGCCACAGCCATTTTTGTTGGGATTTATTTATCTTCTATAATTGAAACTTGTAGCCTTGAGCAGAGGCCAAGGCAGGCCAGAGGCAGCGGAAAGCTTGGCTTCCTCCATTGCCGGAGGCAACTCAAGCCTCCTGCTATCTCCCTGGCCATAGCCATCTTAGTTGTGTTAATTTGCGTACTCATTCCTGATTGGCTGGTGGACATGGCTTATTGGTGTAGCGGAGGTATGGTCAATTTGCATATTACTCTTTCATTAGATAGCATTACTTTTTGAAACCTATGTGCATTTGAGTTTTAGGCTCCTGATTTAGTGTATTCAACTGGACAATTTTACTCTGCAAACTGACAAATGTAAGATTCCATTAAATTGAATTGTATGGTAGACTCATGCATCAAAAGTCAAATTTTAAAACAAGTTAATAGAATAGAAATTCCATCAAAGATGGCATCTTCTACACTGTGCTGAAGATAATGCAGGCAAATAAATGAGGATACTGCAGGCAAATAAATACCAGAAACACTAGTTTAAGTAGAGGTAAACTGATAAACTAATTTTTTTTTTTTTTAAATTTAGTACTCCACACAAAATGAAATCAGCTAATGTGTATTTTGGATCATCAAAGTATTTGTAGAGGTGTCTGTGTTCAGTGTTTCATGAGTGTATTTTGTAATGGGATCCTGTATGCAAAGTGTATATACAGCTCCTCCTGGGATGACTGTTCCTTGAACCATTCTTTAACTTCCCTGTGTTTTCCTCCACCTCAAAAAATGATAAGCTTCATGTGAAAGACTCTGTAATCTTTCCAATTTTCAACAATAAAAAAGAAACAGCATACATAATAATATGTTTGTTACACAAAATACAGATGGGCAGAAAACATTGCCAGAGTTTACCCAGACACTGGCTTCACTACTTAATGTTTCCTGCAGAATCTTACCTTCTTTCCTTCTGGTACGGGTATGTAAGAGCTACCGCCATATACCATAACTCAGTAAGACTATATGCCTGGAGGGCTTTAGACATTAGTACCTTTCATAGGATCCTCACTTAATTCTAATGCAATCCAAATTTGCGCTCCACCTTTGTGAAATCTTGTCTACCACAATATTCATTTCTGCTCTAACAAAACTATAAGAAGAGCTTTCCTCGTTTACCTTTACCTGCAATATGTGGTCCAGCCTCTGTGGATCATATTTTTCTCTCCTGGACATTTGTGCTGCCCCTGTCATCCTGCATGTCACTGGCAGGAGTATGTCTCTAGACCCTGCTGCTATCATTACTTTAGCTGATATAACTGCGTAAGGCTTTTGACAAAGAGTTGCATTAGCTCTTGTGGGGATGTCTGGTAAAAGTCTTAGTCTGATATCCATATGAATCACCTATGTTACTACATTAGGTCATAGTGACCACGATTCGAAAAATTTAATAGCTAAGAGGGAGAACAGGTTTCCATATGTCAAAGATGGGCAGATTTTCATCTGGAGCTTAAATGAAAATATTGCAGATATTTAACAAAACCTGACCAGTTTTATCCAGCTTTCAGGTGTTGTATTACAGTGCATAAGTCTAATGAAATATAGCCCTCAGGTTAAACAGAGATGCTCCCTTTAAATATATAAATATTAACCAGCCTAAGACATTCTTATTTTCATTAACTAGCCCCAACTAGTTAATTCAGCTGCTGCATATATAGGCTGGCCTTCCTCAGAGACCAACCCACCTGGGGTAATAAATTGAAAACTGATGTCAGGAGAATTGCAAATTGGTTTCAAAGCTGAGAATTATGGTGGGGAACATAAATGCTGTTGACAAAGACGTCTGGCTGGTGTTCTGCCTTCTATCACCAACTCCCACGTGGGGACAACAAAGAGAATGGTCCCATATGAGTCTCACTTTTTTGCCTCCTTTTGTATTAGTGGCTTTCTTTGTCTTTTTGCCTTTTGTTATTTTTTTCTCCTCTATTTGTTAACAAAAGGGAGAAGTGGAACAGCCAAATACAGACAAGTGCCCTCTAAAATATGAGCTTAGGAAATGACAGAAGATTTTCAGGGTATCCTCTCAACTCTCTACTTCTTTGTGTGAGCATTGTAGCCATAGACTATATACAATATATATATTTGATTTCAGAGAGGGAGGGAGAGAGAGAGAGAAACATCAATGATGAGAAAGAATTGATCTGCTGCCTCTTGCATGCCCCCTATTTGTGATTGAGCCCTTAACCTGGGCACGTGCCCTGGCTCATAGGTCTGCCATCAACCACTGAGCCACACTGGCTAGGCAGTTTCCTCATCTTTACCTGAATTAAGGTTTTTGTTTGTTTGTTTCCCCATGGAAATATTATCACATCTTGCTTTTCTCATCTTATCATTTCTGTTAGTTAGCTATCCCCTCAGAAATTATATTGGATTGTGTAAATAGTTATCTTTGTAGATTTAAAAATTGTTAGAGTCATTTTCAACATGAAAAATTAATTTAATTTCAAGTTTACCAGTGACTGCTACCTTACTAAAATCAATGGCTAATTCTCAATTTTCATCTTTACCTATTTGCAGCATTTAAGACATTTCCTTTCTTCTATACACTTTCTCCATTTGGGTGCCAGGATCTCACACTCTCCTTGTTTTTCTCCCAATTCACTGGCTACTACTTAATCTCTTTTTCTGGTTTCTCTTTATCTCCCTGACCTCTAAAAGCTAGTGTTACCTGCAGTTCAGACATTGTACTTCCTTTATTTTCAAACTATACTTACTTCCTTGGGGAATTGCATCTAGTCTCTTGACTTTAACTGCTGTGCACTGATGGCTTATATATTAGTTTCTAGGCCTGCTGTAACAAAGTACCATAAATTGAGTAGCTTAAAACAATAGAAATTTACTCTCTCTCAATTCTAGAAGCTATAAATTTGAAATCAAGGTGTTGGCAGGGTCCTGCTCCATCTGAAGTCTTTGGAAGAAAACCTGCTCCATGCATTTGCCTTCTCTTCTGATGCTGCTGGCAGTCCTTGGTGTTCCTTGGCTTATAGACATATCATTCAGTCCCTGCCCTCATGGTAACATCACATTCTTGTGCATCTGTGTCTTCTCTTCTTTTAAGATCACATTGGATGAAGAATTCACTCTGTTCGAGTACAACATCAGGTTAATAACATTTGCAACAATCCTATTTTCAAATAAGGTCACATTCTGAGATTCCATGAATGTATGAATTCTGTGGGAGCACTATTCAACATAGCACAGCTAACAAATTATATTTCCAGCCTATTTTTCTTCACCAAATGCCAAACATGTATCCAAATTCACATTACAGTTCTACTTGAATTTTAAGAGTATTTCAAATTTAACATGTACAAATCGGGACCTCTGCTCTGCTGCTGAAAATCTACTCCTCCGAATCTGTCTATCTCAGTTCATAGCAACTCCATACTTCTGGGTACTTAGTCCAAATATTGAAGATGTTCTTCCTCCTTTCTCCATCTCATCTCCTACATCTAACCATTCAGTAAATTCTAATGTTTTAAAAATGTGTCAAGAGTTCAATTTCTCCTTTTCACTTCCTCTCTTTCAAATTCCATCAAACAAGTCAACCAATTTCTTGTGACTCCTTTCAAACTACATATCCTGCTTTTCCCCTTGTCCCTCTTAAATCTATTCTCAACACTATATGCAGATTATAGATAGATCCCATTAAAACAGTCAGATCATGTCCTTCTCTCTTTAAACTACTTCTGTAGTATCTTATCTCACTCTGAGTACAACTAATGTCCTTTTGCAAGGTTCTCTGATAACTTCTTCCATTTAGCTCTCTGATTCAATCCTCCATCTACTGGAGGCTTCTCATTATTCACAATATGTATCAGGCACATTACTTTCTTGTAGCCTCTGCATTTGCTCCCTCCTCTACCTAGATTCTAGTCCATTTTTATTCCCAAAGCTTGTTCCATCACCCCCTTCAAGTTTTTTGTTGTTGTTGTTTTTTGTTTGTTTGTTTTGTTTTGTTTTTAATGCCATCTCTTGTTTGAGGTCTTCTGTGAATACTCTATTTAAAATTTCACTGCCCCAAACTCTCAATCTCTATTCTCAAATAATTCAATTTTTCTCCATACTCTGTACTACTATACATCAGAACTTTACCTTTTTATCTGTGTGTCTTCCTTCTTCAGAATGCAAATGTCTGGAGGATAGGAGTTTAAGAGCTTTATTCCATGCCATATCCCCTGCACTTAGAAGAATGACACACAATTTACTGAATGAAAGAATGAGCCAGGTCTGTTAGCAAGAAATACTAGGAAAACTTGAGGTCTGGGTTTCAGAGCATTAGGTTCTAGCCCTAGCTCTGCTGCTTGGAAAGCATTTACTCTTTGGTAAATCTCTTATTCTAATAAACTTTCTGTTTTCCAGACTATTTCCCATTATGTAAACCTAATCTGGGAAGTACTGAACCAGCCTTTGGAACCACACCCAGGCTGGCTGTCTCAGTATTTCCTATGTTTGCAGAAGACTCATAAAAGGCTAATGTTACACCAAAAATAACCAAACTTTCTACTTGGTATGGTCAAATGGATCTCTTTCTGAAATTGTTCAAATATTGTGAAATCAGTGAAAAAGTATGAACAGCCTCTCTTTACAGAGATATTCAAGTCTTAGGTCAACCTTTCTAATGTACAGGAATTTATAGTTTAGATTTAAATTTGACCAGAAAGATAAAGGCAGAATTCAAATGGTAAAGAAAAAGAAAAACAATTCCCAGCCTGCTCTTCTTTATCCTGAAGAGATAATAATGCTACAGATTCCTCCTTGAGCCTTTTTCTCACTTCTCTACACTTGGTATAGAGATAACATTGAAAACAACTTTATTTCTTCTTTCTTTTTAATTGCTTCCCATATTATAATTTATCTTTCTGATGTGGAAATTTTTATAGAAACTGTAATGCTTTGGAAAAGGAAACAAATATTTTCCAATAATTATATTAATGCATGTTTATGAGTTTCACTTCTGGCAATTCAAAGGGCCCCTGAAATACCTCCTGGGAGAGCTCCATTCAACAAGACAGATGTTGAGTTTTACAACAACTCAGGTTATTTCATGTAAGATATGGAAATGTCCTTCAAATGCTAACTGTATTTTCCCATTCTGAACACTGATAGTAATGAATACATTTTGTTTCTCATTTACAGCAAAATATCATTGAATAATAGCATTACCTCTCCAGATAAACACTACACAATATTTTAAACCTTTTTCAATTATAATTGTATTATGAAACCCTGATTAATTATGGGAAGAATTAAACTGTTTTAATATAAGAGATTGGTCAGCCCAATCCATAGAGTCAGGCAAATACTAACTCATTGATTAATCACAGAATTTTTATCGGAACCTAAAATGGGGTCAGCTGATCAACACTAAGACATCTTGTGTTAAATCTGGTTTTGGGAACTATAGGCAATATCTCCCAGACTTAGCACAGGTCTTTTGCCGTGCTCTGTGAACACAATTTTCTTCTGATAAAATCAGGTTTAAAGATATTAATCACTGCTAGTGAGATTTTTAAGAACCTTTAGCATAATACACTAAGTGGCTTTTGACACAGCAGAAAATCAAGAAGAAAAATTAGGTCTGTGATCTATTATTTTTCTGTCTCCAGAAGATGAGTTAGAATCCTCTGTGAACTCTTTTGACACTGCACAGCTCCTGCCTCAGTACGTGAATCGTCAGGCCATGCATACTCTGATTACTCAGATAGATATTTGGTTAAAAAATAAATTCCATTATTTTTTTGAAAACCAAATGATCTCTCACTTATATAAATTACTTTCATTGGTTGCCTATTTTCTGTATTACTGAGGATCTGAGGCAACATGGAGGGCAATGAGAGTCTGAAAGCACAGAATTAGAAACCATCCAGAAGAAGATTTTATAGGTCACAGAGACAGTGAAGAGTGGGAACCAGAGAGACAACCATGGTATGAAAAAGACTTGTGGATGAGTTGGAGATAAGTGACAAGACAGAGGAGGTATCTAGAAGGATTTGTGGTTTCTGGATTATAAACTTGACTTGATAGAGATGATAGAAGATAGAAAACAAACCTATCTTGAAGGGAGCCACATTTTATACAAGTATGTGTAGGAATTTAACACACTAGCATTTTCCATTTAAGATTCTATATGAAATTGTATCATCAAATGTCCTTACAGAGTAAATTTAAAAATAAAATTCACTTCCTTTGAAAAACATATTTATTTTAGAATATTAAAAAATAAAATTACAATAAAGGAAAAAAATAAATTTTCGTAGTCCCACTATCAAGTGATAACTAGTATTTCCATGCCTATTATTTCTATCACCATCATTTTTCATATGCAATTTTTAAACTCATCACATCAATAATACCAGATCTTCAAGACACATAACTAGTCCTGTGACCTCCCTTTATAGTTGAGGAAACTATTTCCCAGGAAACTTACATAAATTGTCAAGCATTCTATACAAAATTAGAAGAGGAGCAGTTCTTTAGTGTTTTCCCTAGTTTGTTGCGGTACACTATGTATGCAAGGTCCTGGGGTTAAACTAGAATGATGTTACTTTCGTTAATGCTTTTTTTCTCAAGCATATTTTGTGAGGTATAGTTTAGGCAATATAAAATTTACCCTATTCACCTGTATCATTAAGTAATTTTTGGTAAATGTACAAGTAGTATCACCATAAATCACTTTTAGAATAATTTTATCACCCCGATAAAATTCCTCTTACCCACTTATAGGTAATTATCATTCCCACCTTTAGACTCAGGCAACCACTAGTATACTTTCTGGGTCTATACAATTTTTGATAAGTTTTTAGTTTCTTTGAACTTCAGTTTATTCAACACTAAAATAGGAGTAGTGATACAGTGCTGTGAAAAGCCAAGTAAATAATGCTTTATATAATTCAAGGAAAATTTATTTTAGAAGCAGTACTAACAGTAATATATTCATTGGCATCATTTCAATCAGAACACAAGGAAGTTACAAGAAACTGAGCCCATGCTTGTACTGTCATTGGGATTAAGGCTACAGTTCAAATTCAATTCAATTCATGCCATTACTGAACTTTACCAACTTAAGCGTAGTGGACTGCAAGATCTTTTCACATCTCCCAGCTTCTGCTTCACCCCCAGTGTGCTCCAAATGCTATCTTTGACATTGGGCCTCAGAAAGTGATGAATCAGTTGAATTCTCATCTTTTGGCCTGAGAACACCTGTTAATGGAGCCAATTAAGGAAAAGGATGACAGAGATTTGGAGGAGATGCTGACACTTGTCCAGGAGAAACTGTGCCGAGATTGCCCATGGAAATCCTAAATAAACCACTAAACAGCTGTTAAAGGGAAGGATTTTGAAGGTCTTGGCTCAAGGCAGACTTTAATAACAGTAATAAAGTCCATGTCTTTGGATCCTGTGGTTGAAGAAATGTGTCTTTCTGGATATGGGGACATTATAGAAATCCTGCTTCTCATTGTGAAGTCTGAGAAGAATCTACTAAAAGTACCTCCTCTCTATATTTAAAGCACCTCTGCATCCATAGTGAGTCAGGTAGGAGGGATGAGAGGGGTGTGCAGTTTTGATGCCCTCCTTCCAGCCAGAAAAACTAATAGCATGTTTGAAATCCAGTACCACTTCACTGCTTTGGAAGTAGGACTGGGGGCACCTTGAATTTTTTCTCCACATTTGATTAATTGGCACCAACTCAAGGTATGTACAAGTTTCCAAGTTTGCAACATTAATCACCTAAATGAACTGAAAATAATTAGTTTGTGGTGACTTTCTGACTTATAATAATAAGCCCTGACTTAAATATAATTTGTCTAGACAGCTAAATATAACGTGGAAAAGGGAAACAAACACTCCAGAACCTACAGGCGTTTCTTTTCTGTGTAGCTCTCCTAATAACCTACAGGGTTTGTTTAATTGGTAGATTTGATTAAGTGACAAAAGTGAAGAGTATAACCTAAAACATTTTATTTATAGTACCATTGAGTATTCAAAAATACTTGCCAATACAATTCTAATCCCTAAATTTTGTGATCATTCTTTGCAAATGTAAATATTATATCTTCTTTTTTGCTTGTATTTCCAATTTGAACTATTTTTAAGCACTTGGGGTTTTATGCCACATGCCACCCTACAGCCACCACCACCACTGCCACCATACCACCTCAGATTAAAAATAATACTGTCACCCTAGCTGATTTGTCTCAGTGGATAGAGTGTAGGCCTGCAGACTGAAGGGTCCTGGTTGGATTCCTGTCAAAGGGACATACCTTGGTTGTAGGCTCCTCCCATCCCCAGGCCCTACTTAGGGTGTATGTAGGAGGCAACCAATCAATATATTTTTCTCACATTGATATTTCTCTCTGTCTTTCCTTCTCTCTCTCACTCTCTCTGAAAAGCAATAGAAAAATATTCTGAGGTGAGGGTTAATAAAAACAAAACAATAAAGTTTATAATTTTAAATATTTAATTCTACTATCAATACTGGTTTCCCTGTAGATTTAAGTTTCAATCATTTTATATAATAATGCTTCAAACTAAACAACCCAACTAATCCTTGTTATTTGGGCTTTCTAAAATGTGTGTCCAAAAAACAAAGTAAAATGACCTTCTTCTAATTGTATAAGTGCTCATGAAAAGGGAGTGGATTACTTTGCTTTAGAAATGTCAGGACAAAATATTATACCAAGAACAAGCAACAAATGAAGACAAGCCCATCTAAATGAAGACAATTGGGCCTTATCAAGGAATCCCAAAAGAAATGTTCACAGTTCTGTCAGGGGTCTCCTCTACAATATAAGATGGATAACCAACTTAGCTACATGAATTTGCTCTTAAGTACAAACAGCAGGTCTGGTCCTTAACAATTGTTTCATCTTAAAACGCATCTGCCCTCAAGCACAGCAAATAATAAATGTATGTCAACCTGCTTTTGTTCAGTGGATAAAGTGTTTCCATATTTTAAGTCAAAGAATATTTGTGTATGTTTAGTGAGTCATATGAATATTCCCCAGTCTCAGCTCTTCTCTGTCTAGTCCTCTCTTTTTTTAATAAGACTTGATCCATTCTCATGGTCTCAGTTAACCTCTATGTTCATGCTTTGGAATAAATCCCCAGATTAATGTTGTAGCAAGGTCCAGTCTTGTATCTCAAACTACCACCTGTACATTTTCAATGTCGAAAAATGTTAATATCTCTGTTATCAAAATTACCACAATTCCCTTAAACCAGCTCTTTCTCCAAATAGCCTGGCTTTTACAACACTCCCTAGGGAGTGCCTTATGTCCTTTGAATTCCTTCTCACATCCCTCTTTCTTATTCTCTTATCACCACAGTTATCTCCCCTCTGCTTTCCTGGAATGGGCTCTTAAAAGCTTTTTATCTCAAGGTTACTTCTATACTTCCACATTGCCACCAGGCTAATTTTGCTGTAATATACTATGTTCATTTATTTGTTTTATATTCATTCATTCATTCATTCATTCATGCATTTCATCACTTATTTATTGGGCACCAATTATGTGCCAGAGATAATGATGCATGGTAGCTTTTATCAATACAATGCTCTACTTATAGAATCATTCATCAGTTATTTAAAACTGTACTAGTTGATCTCCTTCAACAATTTTCAACACATCCCCACTCCATAGCATAGAGATTTTTTTTTTTTCTAGTCATGTCCCTCCTTTGGAAGGTTCACATCAGCTCCTTTATCAGGTATTTTGCTTGTACTAGCTTCGAAACAATGTGCATTACATTTTTCACTTTCCCATTATCTCACCCTTTCATTAGCCTTGGAAAAATTTCATCTCCTGTCCCTTCTTTAGTTGCTCAAAAATCATTTGTATTCTCTTTCTCCAATCTCTTTATAGTTTATATCATCCACTTTTGCCTTCTAAAGCTTTACATATTTTCCTTACTAGTGGAGTACATTGTATTACAGGTTATAATTTATTGGGTACCATAAACGTCTGTATCATGCCCTTTGCTCTTTTGTAATGTAAACATATTCTGTGTCTTACTTAGTATTACAGATAGGATAGGTGTTTCACAAATCCATTGGCTCTATTTTCATTCTCAGTCTTCCATTCCTGTCATTTTCATCAAAGTGCCCACCTCTGTTCTCACAAGTTGGTTGACTTTGTGTATATTTTAAAGACACTATGTCCAAAAAATAAAAGATGTTTGTAAATTGTTGGTAAAAATTGACCCCTAGAATCCTAGAAAATCACATGGAGTCCCCAATTCTCTCTCACTGAGTATTCTTGGCTTTTGTTTTCTTGTGTGTGTCTGTGTGTGTGCAAGTTTTTGAAATGTGTTGTCTTTATGACAGTGAGTACTACTTAATTGCATTAACAATGAATAAAGGTTAGATTTGAGGAATTACATAAAGTGGCCAAATGTAATTGTTAAATGTAAACAGTAAAGGATCGTAGGGCTCTTAGGACAGGCACAACAGCAATGGTGTTGAAGTCGATTCTATTCTAGTTTTTTCTTCAGTAGCCTTTGCTACCTTCTAAATTCAGTGATCCACCTTGCCTTCTCTTTGCCATCTCCCTTTTTATTCTTCCAGTCTCTAACACATCGGCAAACACCATCTATTTGCCTTAATTGTTTTCTTTGTTTAATTCTATCTTCTCTTACAATTTGAGAAAAAGCAAAGCTACCGTGGAAATCCACACTGGAGTCATAAAAAGGAAAATAGCTTGAGGAATAAGGGCAAGTAAGGAGCATTAAATCTGAGGAAGGGCAAAGTTAATTTTCATTCCCCTATCCTGAACCCCTGAAAGGGATTGTTTTACCTAGAGAATTGTTTTCTGGTATCAGGCACTTACCTCAAGTCATTCACATCTTTATTACAATGTTTCCTGACTGGTTAATTGTTACTTGTCATTGAGCCAAAACAAGGAGAAAACAAAATAATCTGGGAAACTGTGGAATAAGGCTGCCAACAAAGACTTTAAACAAAGTGAAAAATCCAGTCATCTAGACCTGAGCCTAAAAAAGCATCTCTCAAAAATGCTAGAAATGTGCCCAAACTTATCTATTTATCACTTAATATTTCCATTTGTATGCTTTACTCTTTTTCCCCATTAGGTAGATACATTCATATTTTATTCCAAAATAGTGTTTTGAATCTGTATTCTCCCACCCCCACAAGCAAAAATGATAATTGAAGTAACATAATAAATGCAATGTCTTTCTCTTTTCTCCATCTTAAATTTTTCCTTGCATTCCAGACATTACAGAACCAAATTACATTTTTGCATATTATATCAAAACAAGTGCAATCACAATAACCATTTATTTCTCAGCATTTTCATTTCTTTTTAAATGAACTTTCCCTGAGGACATTCTCACAATTGAGTATTTATTTATTATAAGCAACAAAAGAAATCTTGATTGTTCCAGCTGTGACAGAGAAACTTAGTTTGGTAAGCATACAGTAGATAAAACAAGTAATAATAATAATGATATGCATTTTGATGCTCTGGAATATAAAGAAATGAAAAAGCACTGGGTTAGAATGTTCTCTTTTTCATCTTTCTGTGGAATAATATTTTATTTCTCTTCCCCAGGATCAAATGAAACTTCAGTTTTAAAATACCAAGGCTCATTATAAGTTTTTTTTTTATTTGTTTGTTTTACAAAGAAAAATGAAACTTCTGATAAAAATACCATAACACAAGCTCTGAAAAAGAAAGTTCATTGGTTTAAAATATTTTCAATAGTAGGTAAATCATATTTTTCATAGCCCCATTTCAGTTTATAAACCTTTGGAACCCATTGTATATGGTGGCTATTTCATATTCATTCTTTCATTTATTCATTATCATTAATTTCATGCATTTGAGCAACAAAGATTTGTCATTGTTTAAGTCTCTAAAAATGAACTCAATGACTTTAATCCTCATTTACATTACTGATTAATGTTTTGGGATTCACTACTATCAACTACGATCTATTTATTGTATCAGTTCTACTAATTTCCTAAGAGGTAAGCAATAGGACAGTCAGTTAATGTGTGTGATCACAATGATTAAATATAAGTTTAGAATGGAGGGGAAATCATCTTTTCCCATTACTTTGCCCACATCCTTTGGACTCTTAAAAAAATATATTGGTATAACATGAAACTGGACTATCCTTCTCCATTAGCAGTGTGCGTGTGTGTGTGTGTGTGTGTGTGTGTGTGTGTGTGTGTGTAAAAGCAAAGTCACAATGGCATCAGAAAGTCATTCTCCTTCATGAAGATATGTATTAGATTTTGTACTGCCCTTGATGATTTCTCATGTCTAATTCTCCTTCACCATATAGAAACCTGAAGATTTTTTTTTTTTTTAACAAGAATACAACTAGAGAAAAGACTCCATAAATGCTCTCTGGAAAAAGAAGAGCATAATTAACCAACTGCCTAACTTACAAAATACACAAAACATAGGCAAGCACCGCCAATTCTGTTCTTTTAAAGTAACTAAGAAACTGGATTGTGGTAGAGATAACAGTAGTATAATTCATCATTCTTAGAAGATAAGGTATTTTAAAACATGGTTTCATTTTGTGGAATTTGTGTAATGAAGATCTCGGTGTATGATATAAGTTTGCAAACCTGCAGGTCTTCTTTAAAGAAATAAAGAATCATTTAAAAATAATATATAGGTTAACTGAAGAGCAAAATGCAAAAGACAAAATTATAACATTCTTAAAAGTGAACATAGAGACTACCTCCATGAGCTCAGGAAAAAAATTAAGATTTTCTAGAATTACCCGAAAACAGACTATCAATGAAAATACAAATTTAGCTATATTATCATAAAAAACTTTATTTAAAATCAACAAAAACCCACCATTAAAAGCTTAAACAAATAAGTTTCCAATTTGGATAAGACCTTTGTAACACATAAAACTGAACTCATGTAACTATTCAAATATATGAAGAACACCTACAAAAGAACCTGATAGAAATTGTCCATAAGTCTTGAACTGGCACTTCATAGAAGAGGAAACCTACAGAACTCATCAACATAAAATGTGGTGCACCTAATTAATATCATAAAAATACAGATGCAAACCCATCAGAATGGCTGAAAGAAGAAAGTCTGACCATGTCAAGTACTTCCGGGATATAAATAAATCGAATCATCATGGACATTGACGGGTTCTCTGGATATTGTCCTGCCTGGGTACATCCAGGAAAGGTGCAGGGATATTCAGAACAGGGATATTTTTGGTCAGAGTAAATACTGGAAATAGTCCATGTGCACATCAACCAGAGAATAATATATATTTATGGTTGTCAATGTCAGTGAATCTAAAGAAACAACAACAATAACACAATGTTGGGACAAAGAAGCATGCTCTGGGAGAATATATGTTGTATAATGAAAATGATATCAAGATCAAAGAAAGGTCAAGTGAAAATATATAGTTGTTGGATATAAACAAAGGTGAAAACACTGAAGAAAATTATAGACTTATCATTGAAAACCTCAGCAGGTTTTTGCTGAGGAAGGACCAGGATGCAATCCAAGAAGGGCACCAAGTAGCAATGAAGGTGCTGGTAATGCTTTATTCATTAATCTAAATTATTAATACACTAGAGGCCTGGTGCATGAATTTGTGCACCGGTGGGGTCTCTCAGCCTGGACTGTGGAATAGGGCCAAAACCAGCTCTCCAATATTCCCTGAGGGCTCACAGATTGTGAGAGGGTACAAGCCAGGCCAAGGGACCCCACTGTTGCATGATCGGGGTCGGGGAGGGACGCGGGAGGTTGGCCAGCCAGGGAGGGACCATAAGAGGGCTCCCAGGTGTGTCCAGCCTTCTCATTCAGTCCTGATCAGCGGGACCCTAACAGCAAGCTAACCTACCAGTCAGAGCATCTGCCCTGGTGGTCAGTGCATGTCATAGCGATTGGTCAACTGGTTGATTGTCTACTCCTGATGGTCAGTGCACATCATAGCAAGTGGTTAAGTGGCCTTAGCATACCATTTGCATATTACACTTTGATTGGTTGAGCTGATGACCAGACGACCAGACAACTGGGCAACCAGACACTTAGCATATTACGCTTTTATTATATAGGATAAGATTGTTTGATTATCATCTTTAAAAGAGCATACATTATTTTATTTATTCCTCTGTAGGCACAATAATTAATTAAAACAAATAAATACAAAAAAATGAATAGAATTGTTAGGTGAAACAAGCAGAAATCCATTGTCTGTGGAATCTCTGAACAGAGCTTTCAAAGGCTGCCATGCATTGGGTCCTAATAATCACTATTTATCTCATCAAGAAATAGTTACAGATATTCTAAAAAATATAAGCCACATTAGTAGCCATAATGCATCCAAATCCCCTTGGGTTACCTTTCCCATTTCTATAAGCTCATATTCCCTGCATCCCTCATATCCTTGCTTTGTTTTGTTTTTAGTGGTATTTACAAGTATACATCGTTTTTTTTTTTTGTGGTTCCCAGGTGTTTTTTTTACTAGTGGAAGTGCAGGGCACTTTTTTGGGTCATATAACTAATCTGTATGGTACAGTAATGGCAGATACATGATGCTATGCATTTGTCAAACCCATAAACTTTACAGCACAAAGAATGAAACAGTATAAGCAAATTAAATTATTTAGGAGGTCAGTATATCACAGGATGGAATGGAGATAAAAGACTAATTTTTTTACAAATGTACATGCGAAATAACCTCACTATAATGAATGGTAGGAAAAGGTGCTGACCTAAATAACGTTGGAAATGAGTGGAGGTCATAACACTAAAAGCTAAATGAACTGTACAAGACATGGTACTCTAGTTGTTTAAGTTTTTCCCACAGAACAGATTAATAATCTTTTTTTTTTTTTTTTTAACCTCATGATGTGAGGGAGCCACTTTACCTGCAAGCAGGAAGTGTCCTCTCACTTGCAAGGTCCTTAGATAAGAGCTCCCTGGTGCTGGATTATAGAAACTCAGATCCTCTGCCTTCACTCAGGATACAACTTGTGGCATCATTTAAACTCCAGAGCTCCTATGTATGTCCAGGTTAGCGATGAGGTTTTACCTTTAGTGGACTTCTTCTCATTCCCTAACCTCACTCTCCCACTCTTCAGAAATCCCTTGCACATGAATTATCCTCTCTGAGTCTGCACCCAAACTCACACACCTATGATACGGCTGACATGCCAGGACCCATCTATATCTTCTCTTGTCTTAGAAGACCATTGCTTGGGTTCTGGTTTAAATTATGGGTGGTTTTGGTTTCAACATGCAATCCTCTCTGAGATACATCTAGAGCAGTGGCAATTTGTGGTTCCTATTTTCTGAGTGATAGATTACATGAGCTCAATATACATTTATATGTAAATATTTTAAATAATAACCCCATAATAACATTTTAAAGTTTGATATAAGACACAGAGGGGAATCAGAAAATACTATTATAGATGGAATTATCTGTGTTCCTACTGTCTCCATTGTTCAAGGAATAATGTACAAGCTCAAATAATGATCTTAATTAATATTTTCTTATTGCCTTCCCAGTTTTATACTTAAAGATAATAGAATAGACCCTCACCCCACCCCACCACTATCACTACTTTCGTACTTCATATGAGGATATAATAAACCTACATGAAAAGCTATGGAAGAACCAATATTTTATTACATATGTGAGAATGATGGGTTATCTATCATTGTTTCTAGAGCAGGTATATGAGATATTGGAGCAGCTGACATCAACTTAAGCTAAGCCTTACTCATACTACCACCATTAACAAAATTGTCTCAGCATGTTTTGTTGCTTTTTGTTTGTTTGTTTAAAATTAAGAAGCCTTGACTTTTAACATGTATTTTTTCTTACATGTAATCTTTTGTGTGTGAAACTTCAGATTTATAGGCCAAAATCCCTTGTCTGTGGTACTGTCTCTCTCTTTCTAACTTTCTTTATTCACCTATAAGTTGAGGGACAGATATTTGATAATATTCCTCTTACAGCTCTCAAAACTCATAATTCTGTTCCCATCAGAGTGGTATTTACCCATATGCCTTCCACAGTCAGGGCAACAGGTGCCTACTTTATTATTACAATGCCTGACAAGAAGAAAAGAATACCTGGGCACCGCTCTCATTTATACAGCTGTAACCTTGTTTCTGCTTTCTTTTCTGACTTCTGGCAAAAGGAAACCAGAGGTGACTAGTGGGACATAGAGTCATTTTAAAATCAACTATGAATGATTGGTCAGTTTTTGGGATGGCTTACATGCAACTATTTTAGGAAGAGGAGGAAATGACTAAATGACCTTTTGAGGATGATTTCATGTCTATGACTCAATAATAATACTTATTAACCTGTTCTAGTCATCAGACACTAAAATGGGAGTGGAATAGGCAGTCTACTATTAGCCACAGGCTTCTGATTAATATTTTAAGCTAAGGGAGCTTGTGTTACAGCCAATATGTGAAACTGTCTCTGGAGGTGAGGCCATTAACATGCAAGAAAGGAGAGAAGGTTATCATTAAGGAGGTATTAGACTCTGGTGACCATAGTGAAGTCAAAAGAGGCTGCCTGGCTGGCCAGGCAAAGCTGGTGAAGAGTTAAAACAAGGTCACTGTATGCAATGCCAAACCATATGTTCCAATTGAGGAGAACTACCCAGAAACTCTTTTGATACCTTCCAGGTGATTTCAGTCAGCAAATGAATTAGAAGTTAGTGCTATGAGAGTGATAAGAACTACGGTGCCCTAGCTGGTTTGGCTCAGTGGATAGATGTTGGTCTACAGACTGAGAGGTCCCAGGTTTGATTCTGGTCAAGGGCACATGCCAGGGTTGCTGGCTCGATCCCCAGTAGGGAGCATGCAGAAGGCAGCCAATCAATGATTCTCTCTCATCATTGATGTTTCTATCTCTCTTTCCCTTCCTCTCTGAAATCAATAAAAATATTTTTAAAAAAGAACTATGGGCTCTCCTGTGCATTTCAAGGTTGTGTGTGTATATGTGTACACCTATGTGTGTTAATGTGTGTATGTGTGTGCATTCTAGCCAATATCTCTAAAGACAAGAGATAATCTTTGGCTTCTAAAAATACATTGGTAAATAAATAATACATTTGGTTACCAAAATTATGCCCTTTCTCAAATTAGACTTCTTTCTTTGCAAAGAGATAAGACCTAAAATGTGTACATGGTTTAGGCATCTTAGTAGTTATTCATCAAAGTTTGTCCCCTATCGGTCTTATAGAATAATTCATTATTGGGGGGGGGGGGGGGGGGAGAATCCAATGCCAATTAATCATTCAAGATAAAAATATAAAAAGGAGTTTAGTGAATTAGTATTGAAAGATCAATAGATCAGTTAAATATGATTTACTTTTCCTCTCATGTTATTGTCCTCTTGATCAACATAGAATGTTGTAGGTATTGATACAGAAAGAGTGAGTGGCCTGGTGGGAATGATCAAAATAAACATTTAAATATCTTGAAATTTAATGAGTCATATGGCTTGGTTATACCTGGATTTAGTCAAGTGTCAGTTTCCTTATATGTAAAATGGGTATGATAATGAACTCTATCTAGCTGTCATGAAGATTGCAAATCACAATGCACGTGAAAGGGTTTTGGAACCTAGAATGCGCTGTACACATATTGTTGTTGTATTTGTTATTATTATCGTTGCTAACATGAAGGGGCTTCTGCATTTGAATGTCTGTTGCCCTGTGTCCCCATCTAGTAATAGTTGGCACATAGTAGACATATAACAAGTGCTACATTTTTTAATGATTTAGTATATATTGATATATGTGTGATATTCCCCTATTATACAGTGAAACTATCAATATAATGTTCAATTATAAATATAATATAACTATAAATTAATAACTTCCACACATATGTGGTTTTCAGTATATGTGAATCCATATAGTTTAATTTTATTATTGTTTATCATATAATTACTATCTTTCTTTCATCCATTCATCCATCTGTGCACTCACCCCACAAGCATAAAAGCTTATCTTGGAATTAATCTAACTGGGTTTACATCTCATTTAACCACTTACCCTCTCTAAACACCTGTTTTGTCACCTACAACAAGAATAGAAAACAATAGCAAGGTTAAGTGCTGGGAGGTTAAAATGATATCATGTTATAAAAGGGCTTTGCAAAGATCCTGTGTCATAAACGGGCGAGCGGTCAAAGAGTGTTCTGTTACTAACCACTGAGCACATCCTCGATTCAGCACCAAGGAGTGTTGGCTTCTCTGCCCACAAAAGGAGAACAGACAGATGCCCTGCCTTCCAGGGAGGTGCACCTCAGTGCCTCTGGTGAGAATACAACATTCTGGGCTTCCCCCGAGGGACCACGCGGATCTAATTAATTTCTGGGAGCGAGGTCTAAACGTGAATTTTAAATCAGTTACTCTAGCTGTTCCTATGCACAGTAAGTTTAGCTTTGCCAAATTCTGTTTACAGTGCTGGAGCAGAGAACACTTGTAGCTGTTGTACCTGGTGCCTCATTTTGGCATCTCTAACCCTGAGACATCCATTTGGTCTTCTGCTCCAGAGGGATCTGCTCCTCCAGACACACACTCAGGGTCCAGGCGGATTAAGTCTGACCAATGTCCTCTCACCTCTTTGTTCTGAATAAAGCAATAACTCCTGCGACTCTTTGTAAGAATTGGGAGAAGGTATAAAAGACACAGAAGGAGGGCCCTGGGCTTATGATCACCTGCATGATTTGCCTTTTGCTCCTTTTTTGCAAGAACCAGACTCAAAACTATCAAGAGCTGTTCTAACAATTTCAAGATCTGGGTTAATGTAGCCCTTAGTCATTACCCCTCTGATTGAAAAACCACCATTTTCTCAATAACTTCAAGTGAAAAACAGGAATGGAAAGACAGGAGAATTTAAAAACTACTTTGACGTTGCAAAGTTGTTACGTCCAGAAAACAAATTTTAGCTAGTGTGCAAAAGGCGCTGCATTTATCATTTTGCTCTTTTTATTTTCAAATTTTACTCACTTTACTATCAGTATAAATAGATATTAAAAATTTACAAAGGCGTGCGCTAAAATATATTAGCATTATACATTAATAAACATTAAGAATAAAGATAAATTACAAGTGATCTTATGCATCCTGATCCATGTACCTTAAAATTTAAATTTATACATGTATAGATGACATTGTTATAGCTTGTATGAATCAAAACAACCCAGCACTTGCCAATGTATCTTATTATTTAATATTCATTAACACACCCTTCATTTCTATGAATGCTGGGAGCTAACTGATTGTTGTATCTTCAGAGGGCACTGAAGTCAGTTCCATAACCAGAAAGCAAAGAGTGTGACATTTATTCATTGAACTCTGAAATGGATCTGTAACATTAGGGAATGAAATGAGGCCATGGTGCCCAGAGGTGTAAACAACAGAAACAGAGCAGCAGACACAGTGGTTTAGGATGATGATGCACACTTCTTTAATTACCTTTGCTCTTGGCGTCAAGGTTAAGTAAAACCCCCTTTTACATCCTTGACCCCAGGACAGGGCCATCTTTCTACTAGTATCTGAGGCACAAAGTGCTCTCTTTTGCCTGTTTTCTCTTATAGAATGAAATTGATCTGATACATCTATTCACCCTTATTTAATGTGATATTTGTTTCAGTCTGATTTGCATTCTAATGAAGACAGTAGGGAGAGGGCAACATGGAACACAGATAAATAAAACATTAATAGTGGGATTGCAGGCATAGAGTTGAGGAGGCATTTTCAGGCTGGGAGGCCCCCATGACCATAATCATCGAATCATGCTGAGTAGGAAAGCATTGCGGTGCCTAGGCCTCAGCCAACCTGAGAAGGGGCAGTCTCTTCTCCATGGTTCTGATATGTGTCTGGGTGTGAGGGAGATGCTGCAACAAAAGTTCTGCATTAGCCAGTCCTCTCTCTAGTAGATGAAGAGATGAAGTTCAATGAGAATTGTTAAGACACCCAGGCTGAGGAAAGCACTGTCAGAATTCCTCATCCCTAAAATCATCATTCTGTCTTTATGCTGGTAGATATTGCAACACTCACAGAGGTATGTGCTAGTTGGGCCAGTTGGAGTTAATCCGTAAGTTGATTCAAGTTAGATGTAGTGGACTTATTTTAGGCCCATGCTACCTCACTCTTACTCTCTATGTTCTTGTTCTCTCGGGGCGCTGATTTATGAGCTTAACTCCATAATATGGCATCACTATTTCTTATATTCCTAAATGCATACTCTGGTCCAGAATGAGCCTTTCAAAGGAATGGCTGATGTCTAAGTCTTATAGTTTAAAATTTAGAAATCCTCAAGTAAACCCATGGTAATGCTGGCGATGTGGCTGCTACTGATGGTGATGATGATGACATATACTATGTATTCAGATTTCCAATGAGCTAGGGAGTGTGATAAGGATTTTATGTGTATTATCTGTGTTAATCCTCTCGACACCTCTACATAGTCAGTAGTGTAGTTATATCCATTGTGTGATCTAGTTACTATAGTTAGGCTAATGACCCCATATTTCTATGTGTAGGTGAATGCATATGGTCATGCTTCCATTGTCATTCTCTTTAGAGCTTCAGCTTGTGTTTAGGTCTCTGTAAAACTGATAATTTAAGAAAGTGGAAGAGATGGATTTGCTCTTGGCTCACTTTAGTTTCAGGAACAGTGATGTCACTAACTCCTTTACATAAGAACAATGTGGGTCCTCCAAAGACCCTTTGGTCACTGTCCCTATTCAATTTCAATTTCCACAGCAAATTCCATTGCATTTTTAGACCCACAATCCAGAAACAAAAGAATATAGTAGCAGGAGCATTTGCATCTGAGCACATAGTACAAGTTCAGCTTCTATATCTTAGTTATGTAATTAATTCAAAACTTATCTATAAACTAAGGCTTTTTGCTTTTCCACATCTTGAAAATATATACAGTACGCAAAATCATTTTGTAACTCTAAATCTTTATGCACAATTTTATATGTCATAGAGTATATATGACACATATATGATTTATACATATATTGCAAGGTAAAAGAATATCTGAGAGTACACCTGCTCAGTATCATATGGCTATTTGTATATGCACAGAATATCAAGAGAAGTGAATTGCACATTTAAAATGACAGCTGCGCTATGGCCAGCTTGGCTCAGTGGATGGAGCGTTAGCCTGTGGACTGGGGTGGGCGAGGGGCAGGGGGGGTCCCAGTTTTGATTCTGGCCAGGGGCACATGCCTGGGTTGCGGGTTCAATCCCCAGTGGGAGGGGGGGTGCAAGAGGCAGGCTATCAATGATTCTCTCTCATCATTGATGTTTCTATCTCTCTCTCCTTCTCTCTTCCTCTCTGAAATCAATAAAGAAATAAATTTAAAAAAATAAATAAAAATAAAATGACAGCTGCTTTGCAGTATTGATCTCATCACATAGGAGTCCTAAATATGCATGTCTCAGGAAGCAGCCAACTCTTTTTGCTGAATACTCTTGAGTGTCACATTACTTATGTAGCTAATATATGAAAGCCTGATGCTCCTTCATTTTTCTGTGAATGCAAATGACATAAGTGATCTATATCATGTGGAGTATGAATTTGCATGGCCACCATAGTTATACGTACATCAACATGAGTCCTGTGTTTTTAAATATCAATACTGTCACCTGCTATGATCTGTGAATGCCTGCTATACTAACATATAATTGTAACCTTACATGTTTTCCATTTCTGTTTACCAAGATTTTTTAAAACATAATCCATCAAGATAATACCTCGATTAAAGGTATTCTGTATTGCCCTGTGTAACACCATTTTACATTATACATAATTTATAGGGGGAAAATGTATTCTAATGTTAGTAAAAGATACAAAATAAATAGGCACATTTGTGAGCATTAAGTACAAGACTTGACAACATTAGGGACTCAAAAGCCCAAGGTATTTAAGGAACAAGAAGCAGATGAAGTGTGCAGTGTAAGTGTTGGGACATGCAAAATGAAACAAATAACTTACCTATTGCCCCCAACCTAGTGTCCTCTTGACCTGATACTGGCATAATATAACTTAATTTAGGTAAAGCATGATTAAAAGGTAAAGGGAAATGATGTTATTCAATTGGGAGAGCAAATCAATTGCATCTGCAACATTCACCAAGCCAAAGAAAGTGCTGTACTCACCGCCATAGGATTGGTTGATGGATTTAAGAAAGCTTGTAGAGCTTAAGGGCAGAACTCACAATGCAATTTTAAGCCTCTGTGATTAACGATTTCTTTATTTATTGACTTTTGTAACTATAATCATGGTTTTGTCTCCATTGGACATTCTTTCTATTTATGTAATACTTCCCTCTCAGTAGACTAGAAGAACTGAGCACCTACTATTGAAGTCTTTGTATAACTGAGGAAGATTAAAGCAAGGGGTGTGGGAGATTAAAGCAAGTGGCTTCTCTTCTTAACCCATTTTTGGGGCAGTGAAATCAGAGCTATTACATTTATTCACATCATAAAGCATGCTAACATAAAGAGAAAAGTGGAATTTTAAAATCTGTGACTTAAGGCCCAACATCTTTGCTGTATTTACTTACATTATATGCATGCATGTTTCTAATGCTTTTGCCTTTGAGTTCCATGTATTGTCTCAAAAAAAGCCAACCACTTCCATTTATCCCCTAGCTTAACATCTGCTGAAACAATAAACTAAACTCAGGAAACAGCCTTGACACATAGTGTTTTATTTGGTGTTCTTGAAGGTCATGAGCATCCTGCGCTCTTCTTAACCGATTAGACAGATCATATGCACAATTAATCTCCCCTAATCCCTCCCCTCAGTTAGACCATAGGAGAAAATGCACATCCAACAAGGATAATGCTTTTATACATCCCAGGATTCTTTCATCTGAGGATCTCAAAGTCCTTGTTACACGTGTCAAAAACTCCCTATCACTCTTTGAAACTGGGTATTACAAGATTAATTTGCAGAAGGGCAGAGACAGGCACGGAAATGTTAAGAGACTTTCCAAAGAGCATATGCTAAGGATAGACAGCAATAACACTCTCAAGTTTGGGGTTCCTATGCCCTAGAGGGATAGAGGACATTTCAATATACAGGAGGCTTATCTTTTAGGAAATGAGATCTCACCAAACAGAAATGCATTTCTTTATGTTATCATAGGTCATGGGGTTGAATAAAAGCGCTCAGACTTGATGGCTTGCTTTCTCTTTTATTTTAGTCTCATGGGCTTAGGAGTGAGAGAGGCGAGACTGCTTTCATGCTCTCTAAGGTTCAAATACTAGCTGCTAGCATATTCCTCTTGATTTTTACTGTTATTCAGCGGACAAAAAGGTCTTGTGGAGGTCCTTGGGGGGAAGAAAGTGTGAAGCAGCAGAGGTATTTCCTCTGTTTCAGTTGTTTAGAAACTTGTATGAGGACCATCATATCAAGGCTAATGAAAACCAGAAACTAACCTCAATAACATTAACACTGACATGAATACAGATAATTCTGCAAGGCTCTCTTGTTTGGAACACAGAACTCATGTTTCCATTAAAACTACGTTAAAGAGGTTCTATGCCTTCATCACTCCCATGGACTTACTGTATCAATAATGAAGTGAAACCACTGTCCTATTCATTATTGTCTAACATTTATAAATTATCTTAGTTGTGGTGGTTTCACGGGGAAAAAGAAAACATTTTGATATCACTCTTTTCCAAAATATTATCATTTACCAAAGATCCAGGATCAAGGAAACTCTGATCATATAATATATATGAGGACTGTCTTTTCTACACATTCTATACATACTCTTTGCAGAAGGGCAATGACTATGCCCAGCTCTGAACCAGTTACTACAGCATTGGTGGCAGGGGGTGGAGCTCTCTAGTTATGTCAACACTAACTAGGTGTGTGGAAATTTCTCCCATGCTGAAGACAATTTTGCAACAGAGACTGAAGGCTTTATTGAGACAAAAGAGAGTTTAACATTTATCCCTCCTTTCTCTACCTGATTCCTACCTTCTTATATGGAAAGCTTAAAGAGAAGTTTTTAATAAACATTAGCTTCTGTCTGACCCACATTTCATCTACCAAGGACTCCTGATTTTACAGTCCTTTTGATTTGCTTGTGTAACCTAGTACTGGAGCTGGAGCATGGCTCTAGGTCTACTGGAATAATGGGGGCATGGTGCCATGCAAAGGCTCTCAGGCTGTTCATGATGGAATAATCCATTTGTAATGTTATGTATTCTCCACCAGACTGAATCATCTGGAACAAGTGTAACCCGAGGCACACCCTAGTTAGGTTCACCTTTTGAATACTGTACCTTGCTACCTAGTTGCTATTTAGAACAATATCTAGCTGAGCCAGTTTCTCTTCTCTTTGGCCTCACCTTAGAGCAGGACATCTAAGGTGCTGACTTGATCCTTTTCTCTAACAACCAGGCTAGTAGGAACTTACCATATCAGGGTCTGAGCTCACCAGGAGCTGTGCACTATATGGGTATTTGTTGTCTGCAGAGACTTATAAAATCTTCCCTAGGGTTCTCCTATGTCCTTTGGCCAGCATGGGAAAGCAGACCAAAAAAATAAAATACACACACACATGCATGCACATATACATTAGCAAACCATTAAATATGTAATGATTAATGATGGCTGTGCTAAAGAAAAATCTATGGGGGAAAAAAGGAAGAATGTTAGAAGAATATGTCATTAAAGAACTGAGCTGGGGTATCTTTTGAGTTGAAAGAATACTATAAGAGAGTCAGCAGATATACCAGGAGTTAACTTTTCTACTTTCTTTTATGTTTGTCTGTCATTACTCTTTATAGAGATGAAATATGGGTTATTCAGTGCCAAATCTTATAATTTTGTAAATATCATCCTTCCCAAACCCGCTGAAAATTGCAATGGCTGAGTTTGGTTTGACAGGGAACCTTCCAAAATAGAACTAAAGATGTACAACACAAAACCCGGGGCACTGTTATAATGGAGTTTATTAATTCACTCTCTTTCATGGCAGTTTTTTTAAATACTACTTAGATTGTTTTTCAGATTATCATAACCTAATGCAAAACATGTCACAATCATTACCTGTGATTCAACTATATGTATATCATCTATCAGCTCATCCATCCCCTGTCTAAAAATCTTATCACCATAAATTACATTTGAAAACCTAAAGTAGATGTTATTCATCCCTATTATTATTGAACAACAGGGGATGCACATGTTTTTTAAATCAGAATACTCACTCTATATTCACTAATGCCTTTCAATATCTTATGGGATATTCAATTGGCAAATTAGTAATGAAGTTTTTCTAAGAGAAATGATGCCCTTAAAAATATAATTTCAACACAAACCATTTTGCAGAGGATAAGCATCTCAATAATGGTCTGATGATCCCTGCACAGCTGGGGGGAAATCTCTGCCTTTCACTCTATTCATTTTGACTCCTATGTGTGTTTGGAAATAGAGCATTGTTATTCTACCCACTGAATTTATCAAAATGCAGCTTTACTGATCTTTGAGGTTACTAATACGTCTTCTTCAAGGTCATTCCTCATCGGTTATCTCTTCATAGTCTGTCCTGCACCAAGGACCGTGGTGCTGCTAGGGCACAGTAGCATCTTCTTCACTGACATTACCACTGTCATTGTCATCATCATCAATAAAAGTGACACCTTATCAAATGCTACTTCAGGATAGTACAGAGAAATAAATGCCATAAGGAACTTTTTATCTAGTTAGGAAGTTTGGTGTATAACACTCAGGTTCACTTAAGGCTTGGGATTCTGCTAATCCACTTGGAGAAATATGAATATATGACCTTCACATGTTGTCACCTCTATTGAACTTATAAGGCTTTTTCATAAGTCTCTCTTTAATTATTTTATGCTACATTCAGCCTGTTTATCACACTATTATTGATATGAACACTGCAGTACTTCAGCTAATTTTAGTATTTATTTAATGGCAGTCCTCAAACACTAAGTAGACTTTATGGTTACAGTTTGTATGTGCTTGGCTCCATGTGGAACATGAATGCCAGGCAAAATTAAGTCACCAGCATATGTTTAGACATTATAACTTAATTTTACCTAGCATACATTGAATCCTTTCCATCTACAGAAGTAAGACTTCTGTCAGTTAAATCTATTAGTTCTTCTACTGTATTTGTGGTTATTTCTTTCTCTTTCTTTTGTCTTATCCTCTTCTTTAGGAATACCAGTTTATGAGATGATCTCCACTGATATTCCTCATCTATGTCATCATTTTTTCTTAGTTTGTTTCTTCCTTTCTTCCTCCTTTCTCTTCTCCCACCTCCTTCCCTCCCTCCCTCCCTCCCTCCCTTCCTTCCTTCTTTCTACCCTTCCTGTTCTTTTTGTCTCTGATTTGAGTGTCCACATGATTTATTTGGTTTTCCGTCATTTTAATTCTAATCATGCCTATTCATTGAGCTTTTTTCTGAATCTGCACTGTGATTTTATGCCTGCATTAGTGCTCTCATGCCACTGCCTTTGTCATGAGTCTATTGTTTTATCATTTTGAAATCCATGTTTTCTTAAAAGAAAAAAAAAACAAAAACAGTTGCTATCTATAAATTTTCATTTCTCCTAACATAATTATTTTTCCCAGTCACTTAATTGTTCCACAATATGCTTATTTTCTGATTTTATGTAGTTTTTCTCTAATCTGTGTGAGGAAGGTGGAGAGTTCCAGTATAGTTCTGAAAGGAACTATGGAATGGTGAAATTTTCAAATAGTTCTATTGTTTTTAAATGTCTCTGTGTGGAGGCTCATCTTTGTTGCAATTGAAATTTTGAGGTTGAAAATGTCTCCTGTTACTGTACTTCCAGGCTTTCTAACAGCTTGCCTTTCGCCAGATGTTATTAATCAACATGAGCATGGGAGAGGTGGAAGAATATATGGAGGGAGATTTAGCAATGTGCAGACTCACATCTCTCACTGTGCACCAAGACCATCAGCACTAACTCCATGATTTTCAGTCCGAAGGCCCCTCACTGTACTGGCTCTTGTGTCTTCTTTTCCTTTTGTTCTGCTCACATGACACGTGCCAGGAGTCAGTCAGCAATGGTACGTATCTTCCCCCCTTCTATGATCACTTTGGTCACTAGGTAAGATATTAGGGAAAGATTTGGAGGTTTGCTTTTAATCCTGCTTTCTCAGAGCATTCATATGTTTTTAAGACTGAAGAAATACCAAAGTAGTTTGCTTGAGGGAGTACAGTCACACAATATCAGAGGTGGCTTACTGTCTACAACTCCTCACACTAAGAAAGATAAACTTCCTTAAATTTGGTTCCTCTGTTGTACAAAAGCTGTCACCTTAGAGTAAAGACGAATTTTCCAGCCATTAGTAACTTCGTTTTCATGCTGCAGAGAGGTTCCAGAGTGGTGGTAACTAGAACCAAGCTTTCTAGGTGATAGCGTATGTGGCCGGACGGCTGGCAGGTTGTCTGGGAGGTGGCATCTATCACAGAAAGAAGCCCAAATACTCATTGGGCTGAATTCTTTTCTCACTAACAACTGCTGTCTAACTAGAAGGCTTTTTCTCCTTGCCCTTTAGAAAATGATGTATGTATTTTCTGAATAAGAAACGCCTAGATTATTAGATTATCTTGTTAATGCAATTATAAATTTTATAATGTAATACAATAGGACAGGTGGGATGTTATTCATATTTTGGTTCAATTTGAAACAGTAGCAGCTAAAAAAATAGGACTAAATATTACGTGTCAGAAGAGGCTTCCTCAGTCACCCTTAATGGCTTGCATGGGTGTGATCAGCCAGAATCCTGGGTGCCCAAGGGCTTTGGTATTGTAGAAGCATTTCAGAATTAGAAACACCCTGAAAAAAAGGCACAAAAATAACAGAAGGCACAAATAAAACAAATGGCTTGTATGTTACTTGTTATGAATCGTGTAGCTTGATTTAATTGCACACATTCTATGCTCTCTAGGCTCTCTGGGGTAAGGCTGTGGTAGACACTATGAGAATAAAGAGGAAATATAAAAGGTCCATTCTGCTTTTCAAAGTTTTACAATTTTTTTTTTACTATCAAAATATATAATTCCTCTTATTACCATAACAAACGTCAAGGAAGGTAATTCTGTAGATTGTTATCTTTAGAAAAAGGTATTCTAGAAGAAAATAAAGTTGAACTAGGGCCTTGGAAACCAGTATAATAATGATATCAAAAGTAAACGGATGTGTTATAAAGTGTGGACTACGCTATCAAAAGACTGAATACAAGCTCTCACTTACTACCTGGTTTGTTATTACTGATTAACTTAGTTCTTTATAAGGTGAAGTTTCCATACCTGTGATATAATGACAATAATAGCAGTACCCAAATTGTTGGATTTTTGTGAGATTGTCTAGAACACATTTTTTATGAAAATGTTTAGAAAACACTAGAACACTTGATAAATATTTTCTTAATTTGTATGGTCAATCCACAATGCAAGTGTGTGTGTGTGTGTGTGTGTGTGTACGCGCGCGCGCGCACGTGCATAAACATAGGCATCTAGGAGAAAATAGTGTAACAAAATATAAAGAATCATCATTCAGTTTTTCAGTTATATGAGCATATCGGACAGTAGCATACTCATCATTGAAAAGCATGAGCAGACATGGGGGTTTTATGGAGGGTTTGGTGGAAGAAAGAGAAGTTGACGTGAGTGTACAGAGAAGCTAGATCTTCGAGGACCTTTTCTATACCATCTTAGTAGTTCTTTCTCACCCCTAGAGGTTCCCATAATAAATACTCTCACAATGGCCTGTCCTTCTTGATCCCTGTCTCTTTCCCTCAGCACACTCCTCCTGGGCAGCTGTGCTGGCAGGAATTTGCCTTCCAGGCTGTTGTTAGAATAGTGTGTTTCTTCTCCCAGGTTTCTTGTGTGGCCAGCCTTCCTTAAATTTGAATGTCACATTTCCATTAATGGTTCCATAAGGTCAGGCAGTAGAGGTCAGCTTGGGTCTGTGCTGTGAAAGAATAGGAAATGGTGGTGAAATTTGGAGAGTGAATGCATGCCTTTCTCATATTTCTGACACACATATAGAGCTGCCTTTCTTTGTCTAACTTGCAGACATTATTTTATTCAAGAAGAAGTTAGAGAATCATGCGGAGAGAAGAGTAGAGATGAATATACTCATTCTGTTGACATAAAAGATAAAAAAAAAAAAAGTAAAAATAACAGTCCCTACTGCCCTTGCAGACCTGAAAACCAAAGGGGAATGTGGTGGGATAATTCTCTAAAGCTTTTCCTTGTCCTTGTTTTCCTCTGTGCCTTTATAGGAGTTGGTTCAATCAATATTTTACATTATTTCCTGTTAAAAACATTTTCATTTCTTCACTGCCTTTTTTCTTTGTTCCAGTTTTTAATCTTGAATTTATCTGAAACTAAAAAAAAATAGTTGAGCTACTTGGATTTTTCAGTATATGTGGTATTTTAATCTTTCTTTTAGCATTGCTTTTTTTTTTTTAATTCAAAGAGAGCCAGTAATCTGCAACATAAAAAAAAATTGCCAGGATTGAAGTGGAATTATATATGGAGCGATCCAGTGGCCATGGACAAACCACATTAGTCTCATATGACTAAAGAGTCCTCTAGGGTTTGAGATTTAGGAACTGTCTGTTGTCTAAGACCCAATTATGTAAAGAGAAGATACTAGCTGGCAGACACCAGAAACAGAGAACAGAGGCTGGCACAGACTTTTCCCAAATTACTCTTTACTTTTCTCAGAATTTCCCTAGTGCTCCTTTCTTACTTGTCTTAGTAGTTTCTCGTCATGGCAGTGTTCATGGATTTCTGTACTCCTCTGGCCCACACCACACTCCCATCCTGACTGGGAAGGTAGCTTCCTCCAAGATGGAGAAGTTGACACTGAGATCTGTTACCCTCACTTAGCACATTGTCTATCACACACTAGGCAGGAACATTCTTTACCTGAGTGAATGAATTACAGTAATTCTAGTACCAACCATGGTTAGGAAATCAGTTCAAGGTGAGGGGAAATCCTGCAGCAGCAAGGTAATATTCATTACCTCCTCCCTCAGAACATGTCCTTGTCAACTACTTGTAGCTACAGCATCAGCAGTTTATTTCAGTTCAGAAAACACTTACTATGACAAGATCTCTGGGAAGTTATGGGGAAACAAAAGAAATCAAACTATGGTTCTTCCCAGAAGGCAAATATAGTCTATACAGTGGGAAAAAAGGAAATGCCCCAAAATAGTGAAATATAAAACATGTAATAGGAGGGACTTGTGACCTACCCTGATTGATACAGAGGGAGCATGGTTTATCAATGGGAGAATGATCAGAGAAGAGGGACCCCCAGAATTAGATTTTTAAGAATAAATATGAGTGTTTTAGGTCAAGCATGGAAATATTTGTTCAATGCTAACTGATAGCAATTGTGTGTATGCCTGTGTATAAGTGTGTATGTGTCTGTATCTGAGTGTAGGTCCATGTGCATGACGGGTGTGCTCCTATATGAGATGTGTTTAAATGACATTTATGAGTGTATGTGAGTGTGTGTGAATGTATGTGTGCATGCATGTTTGTCTATATCATGTGGGAGGAGCTAGTTGCTGTGGTGGGGTGATCATATTAAGGAGTTGGCTGCCTGTGGGGTTGGTAAAAGTTAGTCTCTCACGTTAGCTCCCACTTGTGGAATGATCCAGGGAAGCTTACAGAAGATGTGACATTGAACTGAAAATCAGGAACCAAGGGTATTAATTCTGGTTCTCTTACATGAAATCAGTGACCTTGGAAAACAACCTTAACCTCTCTGGGCCTTACATTTCAATTTGCTTGATGAAGTTGTACAGCTAGACAATAGCAAACTGATAGCTGACACCCATGACTAATACTGAGTTTCCCTCCATGGTCAAGATAGAGTGATTTACATCCATGAAGACCTAAGTGGCTTGACCCTACTGGCAGGAGCACTTGACCTACTCTAAAGCCTTGGCCACGGTAGGGCTCACAGTCCACAGTTCTGGCTGTCATACTAAATCCCGGGTAAAGATGGCAAAGGTAGTTTGACTAGAAAAGTATCTGCAATTCCCAATCCTTGCTGGAGGAATTTTAAAAAGAAAAATCAAAGAATGAAATGAACCTAAAACAGTTTTTTATGAAAATAGAATTGATTAAAAATTCTCCCAAGAGACTGGATCATACTCTCTCTCTTATTAATAATATGTGTTATCTTTGATGTGGATAGAGTAAAAAAATAGTTAAAACAATGGATAAAAATGTTCATGGTTTTGAAGCCAAATCCTCACATAAATGCTTAAGAGAATTGTAGGTGTTTAGTTGGGAAAAGAGAAGTCTTAAGGGGACATGAGAGTCATCTTCAAATTCTTTAATGGATTTCAAAACAAAGAAAGGATGGCAGTGTTATTTCAGAATCCAGGACACAGAGCCATGCAGGTACTTGTTTGAATAGTCTCTCCTGCTTGACTCCATTGGCCCCATTGTTTGCTATGACCCCAGGGTTGTCACAGCACCCACACAGAGTAGGGCAGCACCAAAGTGTACAGAGAGACAGATTTTACTGCATATACAGGAGAACAAAGGCTTCAGAGGTAAACAAACCTGAGTTTGAATGTAATTTTCTGATGAATGGCTGTGGCCTTCAGAATGTTACCTTTTTTAAGTTTCTTTATCCTTAAAGTAGAATAATACTTATTATCCAAGTATTTGAAGACTAAATACAATGATGTATAAGCTTTGCTGCATTTGACACAAAAAGGTAGCCATGAAAAGAGAGCTGTTATAGTCATCATTTTATGTGAGCTTCCTCCAAATCCTATAAAAGGCTAAGTATCCATCCGCCCAACCGGTAGCTGTGATGCACACTGACCACCAAGGGGCAGATGCTCAAAGCAGGAGCTGCCATGAAGTGCGCTGGCCATTTAAAAATAAACAGCACCGCAGACCTGGCACCAGCAAACCAACACTCAGCTTTCCCTAAGTAGGACACAGGCCCAGGCACTAGCCCAGAGTGACTCCCCACCAAATCGCAGCCAATGCAGACAACGCTGCTTGATTCAAAGGGCATCTTAAAGCTCCTTGGCCTCCCAGTTCAGAAACGCCTGTCCACTCACACTGCCCATGCAGCCACACACACACACACACACACACACACACACACACACACACACACACACACGCACACACGCGCGCGCGCGCAACCCTCCCCACCCCACTCCCCTCCACACACACACAGTCCTCCAGGCAGGTCTCATTTAGCAAGCAAATATTGCCAAAAGGGAAAATTATAAGTCATTTGCTCTCATTTGCCCTGGGTGTTACTGAATACTTTTCCTCCAAAGCAGGATTTATGAAGCTACTCAAGGAAAAGCCTTTCAAGTAGCAAAAATATAATAATAATAATAATAATAATAATAATTTCCAAATGATTGCATTTTCTTTGCAATTTTATTTGCAGATTTCTAAATTTGACCAAGTACTTTTCAAGTCCCTCAGTGTTTTCAGAGTGTTTTCATGACAAGCTCTTTGCTTTGTCCCTTTTTTCCTTCTCTATGCTCTGTTTTTCCTCCTGCACCTGTAGGCTCCCTCACTTGCTCTCAGCCTGAAAATTCAGGTTAGCCTTGGTTTAGGGTACATGTCGTGGTTGATCACCAATAACCACACTCCCTGATCCGAGGTGCTGCAACACTTCCTTAAAGCAGAGAGTGCACAGACTCACAATTATATTTCAAGCTGCATTTAACATTGAAGTGTGAGACAACAAATTGATCTTAGATTTCTGCAGTCAAGCATGACCTCACCTCTGACTCTGGCAGGAGCTGCCTGGGTGCCAGAGCAGGAGTTGTGCAGTTGTAAAACAAAGGGAGAACACCTTGCCTCATCCTTCCTGAAACAAAGAGACGAGAAAAACAACCCTCTCCATCACTGTTTCTGCATTAGCCATACCTGTTTCTGGGAAGCAGGCTGGAAAACAGGACCTGAAACATCCCTGACAGCCTCCTATACAAACCACCCCTTCTAGTGTTTTCTCTTCTTAGGAAAGAGGTATCTGTAGGCTTCTTTGCTTTACAATCTGGCTCTTTTTCTTCTAGTATAGAGCAATTGATGTGTTCCAATGTTTGCCACACACACACAAAAAAAATCTAGCAAGATGCCTATTCAATGTCTAAGAATTACCTGTAATTGGCTATTTATTAAATCTTCCTGTAATAATAGCTCTTGAACAAAGGAGAGAAAAAAGTACCTGGCTCAGAGAAGATCAAACATTTCACACTTTTTCATTAATTCTCAGATGGTTTCTTTGAGGTAAGCAAGTAGTATTCCTGCTTCATTAGAGACAGGAAGAAATCTAAATCCAAAGAGAAACTGATAGGTCATGGAGTGCAGTGTGTCACTTTGGAATCGTGAATTAAACCCAATGCTAATTAAATGAAAGTGTAGTTGTTAAAAAGAGGAAGAAGAAGCAAGGAAGAAGGGAGGGAGGGAGGGAGGGAGGGAGGAAGGAAGGAAGGAAGGAAGGAAGGAAGGAAGGAAGGAAGGAAGGAAGGAAGGAAGGAAGGAAGGAAGGATATTAAGCAACATTTCAAGCTATCAATGAAACCTTAACCATAATTAAGATATTTGAAAATCGGGGAAAATGGCCAAATGGCGGCACATTAAAACACTGAAGTTACATTTCAAATACCTGTGCTGTAAAATAAACATGTCTCTGTTGGCAAAATGCCCTCTTGTGAGTTGCTCCTTGGGCACGGAAATACTCTCTCATATCCAGAATTGGCCGTGGAAACATCCACCTTTATACTTCCAATAGAACACTAGGAAATTAAGTTAGAAAGTGAGTCAAATCAAATGACAATATGTATGATCCAGGTTTATCCTCAGTCAGAGAAAGCAAAAATCAGACCTTTCCCCAAAGTTTCAGAATGGATGTGAGTCTCAGCCCTCACCGCCTAGGTTCCTCACACTGCCTGCTATTCCAGGATCAGCTGCTGTGTGGCGTTGGTCCCCTGCAAATGAGCAGGCTCTCGCTTCCCCCAGCTCTTCCTCGGCTGCCTTGCTGCTGGAAAATGGTTCTCTTTGCTGTCAGTGTAACAAACGGCTCTAATTGCTGGCTTGACTGTTACGGTGGAAATTGCCGCTGTCCGCACTTGAAGGCTTTCACTCTGCTTTGGTAATGACATGGAGAGCCAGACTGCTCCTTTCCTGAAGGAAAAAAGAAGATCATCTTGCAAAAAAAAAAAAAAAGGAATAAATAATAAATACTTTTAAAAGCTGCAGAAAACAAACATCCTCTCTGAATGGTTATAGTCGAATCTAATTGTAATGCATTTTCCCTCACGAAGGATTGAAAGTCTTTGGATGTGCTTTTGCCTGTTCCTGATGGTGATGATGGTGGTGGTAGTGTTTGTTTTTGCCTGTGAAGTAATACATGGCCGGCAATGATTTGGAATTGTAAACTTTCCCATTTATTTTCATGGCAATCTGTAAGATGTGTCCCTGGAGGTAGGCAAACAATTGCAGTTTTAGAGCTGAATTGGCCTGCCTCTCTCTCCTTTCTTACATTAGAAAGCATGCAATCTCATTTTGCATAGGATTACAAAATTCCCAATTTCTAATAAAATGCCAGAGGAATATGCAATAGTCTGAGGTGGTCCGGATGCTATTGAAAAACACTCAATGAGAGAAGAGGTAAGAATGAGAGCAGTTATTGTCAGATTTTTACCACCATGACAGAATTCAGGATACAAAAGGCAATCCCTAATTTGGGAATTTAACCAGATCGCCAGCACCAAGGACAGCAGCTGCTGTTACATTAGCTTGGATAAAATTATAGGGCCTATCAATTCTTATGCTTCAGGGCATAAGCTGATCACCAGCTGAGGTCAAGAGCAAATTTTCCCTATGGCAGCCTTGCATGGTTATATCCATTATAAGAGATTTAACAGCTACCTATAAAACATCTGATGTGATTCATTACTAAACAAATGCAAACATGTAGCATGATCATACTGATACACAAGCATATGCACACCAGGGACTGGATAGGCATGGCCATCCACACCAGTCTGCATGGAGATCAGAAGGGACCAAAGGAAACCCACCTTCATCAATCTTTGCCCACAGAGCCCTTTTGTCTTAACTCTGTCAAATCCACTGGTGCACATTTTTCCAGTGTCTTTTCTCATCAGATGTTCTGCATTTGCTTCTGTGAACTCAGTCTTCAGAAATACATGGTAGTAGTAAGGGCTAGTGTTAGTTTTTTATTGCTCTATAACAAATCACTACAAATGTAGCCACTTAAAATAGCATGCATTTACTATTTCACAGTCTCTGTGAGTTTTGATATGGGCTAGCTGCATCCTCTGCTCAAGGTCTCACCCAGTGGACCTCAGAGTGTCAGTTGGGGCTGTAGTTCTTATCTGAAGCATGAGGTCCTCTTCCACGCTCACTAGTTATTGGAAAAATTCATTTCCTTTTGTGGTATGATTGCTAGCTGGCAGCTGGCAGAGGATTACTCTTGGCTCCTAGAAGTGACCCTCAATTATTTGCCACATGACTTCCAGAAGCAATTCCCATCATGAATGTTTGCTTTCATCCCAGCCAGGAGGAGTTTGTCTCTTTAACTTCTCCTCTCTCTCTAATGAGCCAGCACAGTCTTATAAAATAACCTAATGGAGGAAACAGGTATTTCATCCTATTCCCAGGTTTTTCCTACCTCAGTAGGAAGGAATTATGTACAAACTATTTACAGAAGAGTGGGAATTTGGGGACCATCTTAGGATTCTGCCCAAGACAGGGCTCTAGTGAAAATAGTAAAGATCAATATTAATAGTGTAGGGCTACTTAATTTGGCTGATCCTATCATTAATCTATTCTGTTATGTCTATTAACAATTGTTCACTAAGGGGACTGATCCTTGGAAAATTTCAATTATCACAATATAAATAAAATTTTAAAATGGAAATTAGAGGTTATCTTGTTCAACCATTTTATGTGGCAGGTAAGGAAATTGAGATGCAACAAAATTAGTGTAACTAAATTGACTCTGTCAT
The DNA here is from genome assembly GCA_026230045.1 of Corynorhinus townsendii. Classification (NCBI taxonomy): domain Eukaryota; kingdom Metazoa; phylum Chordata; class Mammalia; order Chiroptera; family Vespertilionidae; genus Corynorhinus; species Corynorhinus townsendii. The sequence goes on from JAPDVU010000007.1 coordinate 16,466,873, forward strand.
TTAAGGCCAGGAGAGAATATAGTTCTCCAAACTGCTGAACAAGTTGCACACTTGCCTTTAATTCGCCAGCAGAGTCTTTGCCCACTTCAGGGCATTTTCTCTCATTCCTATGTATTTCCAAGGGCCCTGCGATACTTCTGCATTCTGACCCAACAGACTGATTCTTATGAATAACGATAAAGTCATTCACACTGAGATGCCAGGGACTGATTACATTTTGCCAGCATTATCATGGTTGTACTATTTCCACAAAAATAAATACATTAAGCTTAAAAGGAAAATGTATACTCATAAGGTAGAATTTCATGTTATGGAGAGCAAGGAGAAAGGTGTATGTGGGGAGGGGGCGGGGAGAGAAAAAGATTGAGAGAGAAATAATGTTTTTTCCTGTTGTCTCTAACAGCAAAACACATAATTGTCTAGGCTCATTTGTCTGATAAGAGAATGACCGAAACTGGAAAAGTAGAGAACTTTTCCTTGCTCCTTTAATCATACAGTGGGGTGTTCCATTTCCTAAAGCCCTTATATAGACAGCTATTCCTTTAACTTCTCATTGTTTAATGGATCCCTATTAATTTAGGGGGATTCATTAAAGCTCTATTGCTATTAATAACTGGCAAGGCAGGGGCCCTTAAAACAGGAAGTGCTTGGGCCAGAGAATATTGGAGCCTTCAAATAAAAGACTGAAATCTATTGTACTTTTAGGAGAGATAATAAAATCAGGGCAGCCCTGCCAGTTTCAACATCAAGATTTTTTTCACAATGCTCTTTGGGTGTCTGTAATGAATGAGTTTTATTCTTCTTATTATTAAAGCACCTGCCAGTGATTGAGAATGGAAGCAGACAATGGTAGAGGCTACCTTTGTAAAAAGCAACACTGAAGATGGACTTATTCAAAATGTAGTTTTTATTCACCAGGTAGATGTTGGGTCATATGCCTTTATTTCACTAAGACCACAATTTACATTTTAATTATTGTGGCTGGATTGGGTATGAAGGAGAAGAAAGATGGTGCCTAAAATTTTGTTAAGAAATGTAATTCTCTGACTTGGGCAATACTGTGATGATGCCTGCAAAGTTGCTTAAATACATATTTTCTCTGCTAACATATATCATTGCCTTAAGATAAGAGTGCATCAGACTTTGTTATATACTCAGCATGAACTTGTCATCTTCAAATTAGACAGAGAAAGGCTGTCATCTTGATTTGAGCTATGAGGAAATATTCTCATATTTCCTAAAAACTGTCAATATTTTAAGCAAAACGTTATCTTAACCTGAGGACAAACATTTTTCTCATCCAGTATTCAACCTGTCCTACACTTTCAGGCAACCATCTCGCTGGCAATGTTATAAAACATATTTCTTCAGAAATAACAACAACATTCTTCTACTCTTATTATCTGGTCAGCCAAATCTCACCTGATTTTTCCATATAGAGTTCAAATTTTGCATTTTATATACAAATTTTCTAACTATGAAGTTCTTCCACTTTCTCACAGAGCCTATTTCTTGGGGTATTTAACATGTAAATGTATTTTATCTTTGTTTTCTTTATGTAAGCTTTATTTACAAACTAGAGGGCCAGTGCACAAAATCCGTGCATAGGAGGGGGGCCCTCAGCCCGACTTATACCCTCTCCAATCCGGGAGTCCTCAGGGAATGCCCAACTGCCAGTTTAGTCATCCCTCTGGCAGTTGGTCATCCCTCTCACAAACCAAGGCCTCTAGCTCCTAACCGCTCACCTACCTGCTTGCCATAACCACTCTGCCTGCCGGCCTGATCCCCCTAACTGCTCTCCCCTGCCAGCCTGGTCACTCCTGTTAACTTTCTTTTTTAATCTTATCCCCTTCACACACAATTGTATTTGACTTCCTTATTGGCTTCTCCCTCTCACACAATTTTTCTCTCTCCTTTATGTAACACTTTTCTCTACTGACTCATCATTTATAAACTTTTCTTTCCTCCTTCTGTTCCATCATCCTTCTTCCCATCTTTCTCCTACCCTCCCTCACCACATTCATTCTTTTCTTTATCTTTACCCCTGCTCTCCCTCCCCTTTTCCTTCCTTCCCACCTTATTTTTTTTCTTCACTTCCTCCCTCGGACCTGCTTTGCTTCCTCCCCCATTTCTTCCTTCTTCCCATTCTCCTTTTAAGCTCTACCGTCTCCCCTTTAAAACTTTTCTTCCCTCCCTCTTTCTCTCTCATCCTACCTTTCCCAAACATTTTTCTCTACTTACTTCCACTGTTTTAATATCTATCTATCTCCCTGCCTGATTATTCACTATCATTTACTTTTTTTTTCTTTTCTGACTCCTACTTTTAAAATCCGTCCCCATTACACAACTATACTTGATTTTCATTATAGCTCCTATAGTTCACTCATACATCCTCTTTCCTTCTTTAATTCTGCTGTCTACTGACTCCTCTATAAAGTTCTTCCCTCCCTCTTTCTCTTCTTCTTTTTTTTTTTTTTTTCCACTGAACAATTCTATTGGTTTAAGATGAGCTGCATATGAGGTAATAAAACCATCTGGAGGGGGAAGGGTGGGAGGCCCGGGGGCATGGCCAGGTCATCTGTCCAGAAGTTGTGTCCCCATTTTTGGCATCTCTGGTAGGTAGGGGAAGGCTGGCATCTCCACAGATCCCAGAGAAGATAAAGGGTGGGGGAGAGAGAATGGGAGAGAGAGAGAGAGAGAGAGAGAGAGAGAGAGAAACAGAGTAATTGTATATGTGTCTGAGAGAGAGAGAATGCATATGTGTCTATAGAGAAACAGAATAGTTGTGTATGTGTCTATGAGAGAGAGAGAGGATCTGAAAGATAGGGTTCTGGATGTATTTTGTGTAAGAAATGAAGACGAAAAAAGATTGAAAAGGAGGGGAAAAAGGGAAGACAGACCCCAACTTCCCCTTAGGGGACCCCCTTCTCCTTGCCATGTAGTCAGCAACCCCAGCACTGAGTCAGCTGGGGTAGGGTGACCCCATTTGCCCTTCTCCATATAGTGCTTCTCCTGTGTCTGGGACTTGTCCTCTGGATGCCTTTGTCCTCTCATCAAGTCAGCTCATGAGCCCCCATCCTGTGGCCCTGAGGGGTTATCTCCGTAGCCCCTTGGGCCCATCGAGTGTCAAGAGTGATTCCACCTGGGAAGCAGGGTAGCAGTGTCCCTTGAGCGCGGGCATACCCAGAAACATGTCTCCGATCCTGAAAGATTGAAAGAGCCAAGCCACCAGAGCCTGCGGAGAAGGGGGAGTCAGGGAGCTGGTGCGGCTGTGGCCCCCCTGGGTGACAGACACGGCAGTCGTCTTAACGGCATAGATGTTTGCCTCCTCTTGAAACTTTCGGATGTTTTTCTTATAGCCAATCCTCTTGCTGCCAAACCAGTTGGAGACCTGCGAGACGGTGATGCCACACTTCTTGGCGAGCTCCTCCTTAGCCTCCTCATGGGATCCGGGTTCCTCAGGTGGGGATAGAAACACTCATTTAGGACCTCGGTGGCCTGAGCTCCCGCGTTTCTGTCTGGCATCCAGGAAGTGGGGGGGGGGGGGGGGAAGGGGCAGGGCCTCGCAGGTGCTGTGCTTGAGCTGCATCCGGATGGCGCTGCACTTATGGTGGATGATGCTCACCATCCGCTCCAGCTCCATGGGTGCCACGTGCGGCTCTGCTCCCTCGGCAGGTTCATGATGTGGGCTGTGAACTCGTTACATGCCTGCTCATACTTCTCCAGCTCCCAGTGGTAGATGCGGCGGATGTGGGCAAGTTTGCTGCCATAGTCCAAGTGTTCCATGGAGTTGTCAGGGGACACGCCGCCCCCAGAAGCTGCTGGGCTGCCGCTGCTGCCGCTGAGCCTCCCCCCGCACCCCCCGCCCCCTTCCTCAGGCCCAGCCACGCCTTCTGCCAGAAGCATGTTGTCCAAGCGCATAAGCTGGGATCCACCGGCTTCTCCTCCTGGGAGCTTCGGTGTTGCCGCGGGACTTCTTGATCTCAGCCAGGGCGCCAAAGAGCGCTGGCTTCATTCGGTGCCACTTTAGGGCGGGTTTCTTGGCCTGGGCCTCCTCCAGGCTCTGGTCTGTGATGGTCATTATCTGCTGCAGCATGTCCCGAGGTCTTGCTTCCCTCAGCCTTCTGGGACCCGCCCTGCCACCCCCACCAAGAGGCTTGCCAGGGCCCCCAGTCCCCCCACCCACCACCCCCAGCCCCCCCGCCCAGCGCCCGCCTAGAGGGGGCACCCCCAGCGGCTGCTCATCCATAGTGGGGGGGGGGCGAGGCCCTGAGTCCTCCTCCCTGTTCTGCCCCTCCCCCGCCTGGTTACTTCTCCCCAAAACTTGCCAGGGCCACTGGTCTCTCTGCCCTGACCCCCGCCCATCTCTCCATCTCCTGGCTCTCCCGGGGGTTCACCCCGGCTCTGAAGGGAGACCTAGGGTACCGGCTGGGCCCTCCACAGGAGATCCGTCCCCAGCGGTGGAGAAAATGGAGCTGGAGAGAGCCCAGGTGGGGGTGTGTGTGAGTGAGAGGGAGGAGCCCTCCTTCCCTCCTTAAAGCTTTCATGGGGGGGAGGGGGGTGTTAACTCCCAGCCCAGGGCTCAGGCCTGGCCAAGTGTTTGCTGCCCCCCCTTCCCTGGCCTCCCCGCTGCCATCCTGTTCCCATTCCCTGCCCGGGATGCCCGGCCCAGCGAGGGTGGCTGAGGCCAGCATGGCCAGGGCACTGCTGCCGCAAAGCAGGAGCGCCTCCACCCATAAGGCCTCTGACCGTCCACCCTCCGTGGGGGACGAACAACGGCCGCACCCGGTGTCTGGGTGGGGCTCCCGGCTCCACGCCGCCTGTGTCCTGCCCCTCGCTGGCTTGTTCCCTTTCTGTATTTCTGTTTCTCCTCTAGGCCTGTCTGCCTGCAGGCCTGCCTTCCTCTCCCTCTCCTTTCTTATCCCCTCCGATCGTGTCCTATCCTACCCCGGGCCTTGCAGCTGCCTGAGTAGGGAGCTGGGATGCAGCCTGCTGATCCGGTGGTGACATTACGGCCTAATGGATAATTAGCATATTCCTCTCTTATCATATAGGATAAATTTCCAAATTCACTGAAAATAGGCATTTTGCCTCATACGTTTTTACTACCTCCTACAATGTCTAGGGTAGTGCTGAAGAGAATAAACACTTGGAGAACTAGAAAATAAAATTGAAATAGAAACAGGTTATATTAAGTGGCCATTGACCTTTTCATAATTGGGATAGTATTTTTTGTTGTCTTTCTTTTTTTGATATTTCTATTGGATGTGTTCATGGTTGTTTGCTTAGTTTTTGCTTTGCTTCACAAAAATTCCTGTATTTTTTAGCATGGGAAACATGAAGGAAATTTGCTAATAGCTCATTAATTACCATACCATTTTGATAGAGCATATCATGCAGTATTCAAAACCAAAACCAAAACATATAGAGAGGTAGGTAGAATATACACTTACCATATTAACTTGGCTCTGAAATTAAACTATTAACCATTCCCTAAGAATCGGGGCTTACAGATTTATTCCTAGGAGTTGCCTGCATATGCATGTGGTCAACATAATCATAGTTTAAAACCAACTAAGGAATTTACCATATAGAGGAATTCTACCATCAATTCTATTTCTGACATGAAAAGTCAGCTCCTAACATTCTGTTATACTAATGTTTGTTATTTTGGGGGGATGGAGTTGGTTATATGCCAGGTTAATTAAGGCAAGGCACACCTGTAAAAACCAGCCAACTATATGTGATTTCATTTGCACTGCTTTCCAGCATGCCAGAAACCAATAGCTTGGCCAGATCTCTAGTCACATACACCTTAAGTTTTAATGGTTACCATGGCAATGAAAAAAAGGCATTACAAAATGCACAAGCTGTTAACATGTTGCAGCAGCCAAAAGAAAGAGCTAAGAATAAACTTCTTCAGATTCCTGATCGCACCACATTTAAGGAAAACTGCTGTGAAACCAACGTCATGCCCCAGTCAAATAGCTCATTAATCTGAAGCTGAGGCTGCATACCCCTCCGTGGGAGCTCTCCATCAGCTGGGGATGGGCCATCTCCCTGTAAGAACATCCGTGAGTGTGTCAGAGTGAGCGGGCTGTGCAGGGAGCTGGCAGGGACAGAGAGAACAAAAGTAAACAAGGTGCAAATTGAGGCCCAGCTCCTCCATCAACAAGAAAGAAAACCTTCGTGTTTTCTAATGGGATGACAGAGAAGAGAATTTAGATGAATCTAATTTAGATAAATCTAAATTTTATTGGGTGAGTAAATCATTATAACCATAGACAGATTAAATGACTGTTCCATTTGCTTTGGGTTTTGTTTTGTTTTGGTTTGGTTTGGTTTTTAGCTAGAACCCAGATATTTTGGCTGCAAGGAAACAAAATATATGCATCCATATAGTCTCCTGCATAGAAGAAAGTACAGCTTACTGAGTAGAGAGTATCTCTTGAATGACCTAGCTTCTAGACTGTAGAAAGAGGGAGGGTCTTTGGTTTGGGAGTATGAAACCACTCATGAAGAAAAGGGGGCAAGGTGCCAGTTTTTACATTTAAAAGGGTATTGGTTCTAGAACTAACAGACAGTTAGACAGAGAGGTAGAGCTCTCATTTATTGATTTACAGACATAGGTCCAAGCAAAGAGAATGAGTGCATTAATGAGAGAGATGAATCATTAAATATGATGCAAAAATGCAAGCTGATTCATATTGTTTAAGTGCGGGCTTTTTCCAAGTTGGTGATTTTCAGGGAAGGAGGTCACTCAAGGATGTGTCAGAGTGCCATTCTGAATTAACCACAGAATGTGGTGGGCACCACTCTTCTTTATATCCATTTATCTTGTGGTAGAATTATTCTTGTTTCTGTGTGCTTCTCTATTCTCACTCTGGAGTGTCTCCATGTTGCGTTGTTTGCTGCACCTCCTTAATTCCCTACTTTTTGCAAGTCTAGTTCCTTTTCTCATCCCACCCTCCCTGAGTGGGCCAATTCTTCAGCAAAGTCTGTCTCCCACTGGGATCCAAATACCATCTCTCGCTTTCCTTCCAATCTGCAGTACACATCTGAGAGTGCACATTTGGTGCTTATATTCTCCCTTGTCACTACTCTTGGAAAACTTTAAAGGTCCAACTAAATTTATGATTTTACCATCAGGCCTTACTCCACCACCTGTATTTAGGGTATTACTATAGCCACTGAGCAAGGTTGGTGCCCTAAAATATCTACTTTCTTCACTTTCCTATTTTTAATCTTACTTTTTCAGTTAGATTTTAGAGTCATTTAGGACTGCAGTTTCATCCTACTCTGCAATGTTCACTGCACCCAAAACACTATGGTGCTTCTGCTAAGTACCCAGTAAGTGCTCAATAAATTGCTTTATATTTTAATCCCCAAGGGCAATGTCCTCCAGCATCACAGCATGTTTTGAAATTGCATTAATTTGTATGTTAAGACATGTTGCAAACTCAAAGAATTAAGTTATAGAAAGAGTAAATCAAGATGAAACTCAAACCATGATAAGGTTATATACTTTTTTCCAACAATTCATAAAACTGGAGATCCGGAAGAGATGTGGGATGTCAACTACCCTGAACCATCCCACTTTGAACCAAAGGCACAGTGAGGTACCCCGAGGTCACATATAGAGTTGAGAAAACAGGCTACTTACAGATTCTTCATGGATACTTCCCCAGTGCCCTAATGCTTACCTACATTGCATATTGTTATCTATAGGTTGCCCTATGCATGCCCTATTACATTTGATATATTGAATATTGTCTATTTACACTCCAGGCCATATTTCTTTATCTGTTTTAAACATCACTGGTCAGGCCTGACTGGTGTGGCTCAGTGGTTGAGTGTCAACCTATGAACCAGAAAGTCACAGTTTGATTCCCAGTCAGAGCACATGCCTGGGTTGCAGACTTGATCTACCATGTGGGGCATGCAAGTAGGCTTCATCCCCAGTCTGGGGTGTGCAGGAGGCAGCTGATCAATGATTCTCTCTCATCATTGATGTCTCTCTCTCTCTCTATCTCCCTTCCTCTCTGAAATAAATAAAAATGCATTTTAAAAATACACAAATAAACATTTCTGGTCAGGAAGCAGAGAATACTTTTGCCTGAAGTATCTCTTCAGCTGATAATGTAGCCCCCAAAAAATTCACTCCCATGTGATATGCATTTATCAATGAATCAGCATTTGCTTTAAACCAGACACTGTGTTAAGTGTGTGGGATGCTAAATGGAAGTTATGCCCCATCTCTGTCCTCAAGATGCTGTGGTCCAGCAGGATGTAGCACCAAGGAGAAATGTGGACTGGGCTGAGAGGCACATTGGAGTAGAGAGGCAGGCCATAGCCTTGGAAAGCTCTGTGGTCAATGTCATGGCATTTCAACTTTAAAATATGCAGTATGTAAAAGAACAGGGGCACAATTTTATTCATAGTAAAAGTATCTTAATGCCAGTGCAGAAGAAGGCAATATAAAAATGAAATAACTGATCTGAATATTATATTGAACAAGCTACAAACCATTCGCAAACAGGGACACTTCAAAATGATTGTAGGTGGAAGCTCAGCTTTCAACAGTTACAGCTTAGTTTATAAAGCATGAATGAGGGAGTACATTTTTGTTGCAATTGGTTACTAAAGACTTATTTTTATTACATAAGTTGACTTGTTTGTAGCTGATTGGCTGGGAAGCTAAAAGGTAATAATGACATTAAGAAAACTTAAGTTTTATGAAAGGTCAGAGTCAGCATAATGGGGGAAATCAATACCATTTTAAGTTTTGGTTGCATGACTATGATTATTTTGTAAAGGATATATTGTAATCATAGGCTCCATTTTGATTGCTCTTTAACAGTAGATATGGGCTAAGTAGAAGAAAAAGAGAATAACCTGGTATCTCATACAGTAATCCAAGTGAGATATTATAAACTTTGAATCTGTCTAGAAGCAATACAAATTGAGACATGGAGGGTAAAAAGCCAAATATTTATCAAAACAAAAATTCTATTTAACAGAAGGGGCTGAGGGAAAAGTTCAAGGTGACACCCAGGATTCTGGTTTGTGTTATAGTGAATAGTGGTGCCATCTCCTGAAAGGAACACAGAAAGAGGAGTGAGCTTGAGAACAGATGCCATTAATTCATTTTGCGATTTGGGGTTTGATGTACCATGAAAGGCTTTCGGGAGAGTTAGACACCACCTGAACCTGGACCTCAGGAAAAAGGGCAAGGCTAGAAAGACAGACAGCTGTGATTTCCATATAAAGATGCCAACACATTGAACCACTGTGACACTGCCTCTGCTCCTAAGACAAATCAGAGACAAATCCCTAAAGAAAGCAGGTGTCTGTTAGTGTGGTCGCACCACACAGCAGTTATATCCTCCTGACCCTGGCCTCTTATGCACTCCCTCTCTCTTTGTCACTTACTCTTTTCTATACATTTTTTTCTGAATTAAGGTTATTACAAACTTCATATGTAATTTATTTCTCCCCTTGGAACTCTGGAAGATTGAAAAGTCTCCCAGAAAAGAAGAAAATGGGGCTCTAATGATATAATTTCATGAAAGAAGGTAGTTCCCTTGCAGGTTAATGTAGGCAATATTGGCTGCTTTTTATAGGAAGTGGAGGATAAAATTTGGACAGGAAGATGTGCCCATCATAACTCCACTGCTAAGGTAATCCACTGATACATACCATGAAGAGAAAGAGCTGATGCTTCTGTAGTACTCACTGTATACTGGAAAATGTTCTAAGAACTGTACATAGTCATTTAATCCCGACAATAGCCATTTGGTACTATATTTTTCCAATTTGTGGACGATATACTGAATTATGAAGTAGTTGAGTGACTTGGGTGAAGTTTGCAAATGTAGGAGCTGTGTCTCAATCTAGGAAAGTCTACCTCCAGATTTTGTGCTCTAATTGTTTCTATAATAAATAAATTAATTAATTAATGCATAAATATTTATTAAAGTAAGTAATGTTCTATGGCAAAGAAAAATAGAGAAGCTAACCCAATGTTTCCTGACATGCAAGTTATTTAATAATTGTACTTGCTGTTCATGAATTACTTAAAGACATTTTGGCATTATTGGGAGGCAGGAAAAGGAATTTTGATATTCACTATATTCAAATATGATATGCCAAAAAAAGTGAGGAATAACAATTTGGTAAAACATTATGCCATTGTCAATGATGTAAGACAGTATAGAAGAAAGAACATAACTTGGAAATCACCAATTGAGCTTCTTCTCCTCCTCCTTCTTCTACCAAGTGTTAGTAGAACAATCTAGGGCAAATTATTTTAGGTCTGGGAGAGTCTTGATTTTGTCTATGAAATGGGACTACTATTGCCTAATTTACAGAATGGTTGGTTTAAGACTATTTGACATGATTTATCTAAAAACTCTAACTCACTGCTTAGGAAATAGTACATGTCATATAAATATATGCTATTACTATTATTCACATTAATCTATCAAAGAACTAAGAGAGACAAAATTTACATTACATATTCATACATATTTAATTTTATTAGCAAAACATTACTGGAAAAAAACATAGGGTAGACATATGACTTGACAAATGAGGCAACTGAGGTTCAGATAGATTAAATTAATATCTCAAAGTGCCAAAGTTAGAGTTTGCAAAGAATTACTACCTTAGGTCTCATCAATATGCATCAAAACAATTATTTCCCACATATTTTATTAGAATTCTATATTGTTCTTAAACCCAAGTCATTTGACAGTCATCCTTAGGGTTATTAGTAAGTTAGGACAGTGGTCGGCAAACTCATTAGTCAACAGAGTGGCAAACCACGGCTCACGAGCCACATGTGGCTCGTGAGCCGCAGTTTGCCGACCACTGAGTTAGGATAAACTTAACAGTCAAGTTTCTGGAATATGTGACAGAACCCACAACTTTTCGTCCTTCCACTTTCTGTGTGCCACACTGACAAGTATATTTCCGTGAAATAGCATGATTTTGTTCTTAATTAAGTGGTAGACTAGAGGGTCAGGCGTGCATACATGCAGAAAAAAAAGCTGCCACTATCTTCGGAGTTTGCTTACAGCCAATGGATTTGCCTTGGAGGTCCCCTGTTTCAAGTACTGACTCATCACAACCATGATTAGTTGTGAAATCTGATAAGATCACAGTCCAAACAAGTATGGTCCGTACCCAAGCTGGCAACTGGGACTGGTTTCCCTGTTCTCTACAAGAAATGACCTAGGGCATCTTTGCAGCCCACCAATGGCCTATCCCATGCCACACCTCTGGTGCCCACACTTCAGCCTTAAGGAGAAGGTTCCAATATAAAGCCCAAACCACCATGCTCCATTTCCTTAGGCAGAGGCAGTGAGCCCTCTCAAGCTGCTTTCAGCCTCCCAAATAAGTGAAATGTTTGACACGGAAGCATATGTTTTTTGGCAACTTTGTTTAATCCACATTTTAAGGGAAAATTGAAACTCCACAAGGTGCAAAAAAGATTAGTAGAACATTTCAGTATCTGGTGGAAACCAGACCGTGTTCCCTCCTCCTTCTGTTCTCTTTTCTTTCCTCCTTGTGTAGGTATTTGCTTTATAAAAGCTGCCATAGAAGTGAATCTTCTAATTAAGAATCTGAGCCACCTAACTGCAGAACAGAGAGAAATATCAAATGAGACAGGGTACAGGAGCCATCTGTAAGCCAGATATGGCACGTCTGCTCTCAGGAAGGCTCGCCACTCTCTGAAGTCATGTGTGCATCACAGAATCAAAGGTTTGGGATTAGACAAATTTGATTTCTAAAGAAATTAGATTTCTTACTACAAGATGAGGAAGTGACTTCCCCAGGAAGAATGTAACTTTGCCAAGATTTGCTTATTGTTTTAGAGAATGCAAAGTCATAGGCAATTGCTTTCAGAAACCACTTTTTCAGAAGCTCTGATTGGACTAGTTTTAAAGACTTACAAATTTGGACTCCAATTTATCTGAAAAAGAAACACAAAGACATCCCTTGTAGAAATCAGATTTGGAAAAGCTCAGGGAGAGGGGGAGAGAAAGAAAAACATCTATGTAGAAGTGACACACTGATTTGCTGCCTTCTGCACACCCCCTACCTGGAGTTGAGCCCACAATCCTGATATGTGCCTGATGGAGAATTGAATGGACAACCCTCCCTGTGTGTATGTGTGTGTGTGTGTGTGTGTGTGTGTGTGTGTGTGTGTGTGTGTGTGTGTGTGTGTGTGTGTCTGTGCGCGCGCGCGCGCAGGAGGATGCCCAACCGAGTCACACCAACTAGGTCAATGGCACACTATTTTATACAGGGTACCACAAAGGCCACCAGGTAGGCAGATAAGGTACCAGGAAGTATGATCAAAAAGTCCTTCACTGGGCTCACAATTCTTATAGTCTTCTTTATTTCAGGATTTCAAAAATCACAGCCCCTGCTCCTGGTCAACCTACTTTATTAGGCTGGCCTTCCAAGTGCTCCCCTTTCCATTTTCTTGCCAGAAAATATAGCAATGTTCTACAAAAACTGGAATTCCTTCAACTCAGAAGAAAAGTTGTTCAATCTAGGGACACTGAATAAAATCTTCAGCCTACTTTATACTTCTACTTGTGATGCTGCCTTAGCATCATTCCAATTTATACCTGTGTAAATTGTTGGGATACCTACACTTCAATTCTTTATAAAGCAATATCCAGGTCCAACTCTTCTTTATGAGTAGAACTCTGCCCACAATTCCACTGAGACCAGGAGTATTCTATAATCTGTAGATTCAACCTACCATACAAAAATTGACTTAGTTATACACGAATAAATTTTATCAAGAATTGATTTATGAATGCTTAAGGTATGCTCCAGTTACCATTTATGCACAAGGGTTTTATCATCTCCAGTGAGTGACAATCTACTCTAGTGACACAGTTTCTACTATTTAAAATTCTACACCTTGCATCTGATTACATCATTAACCATTATGCTCCCCAGGTTGTAGAGATTTTAAGGTAATTAAACATCCCCCAACAGTCGTAGGCCTTTGGCCATGGACTCTTACTTTCATTTATAGTGGTGCACTGAATAAGAAGCCATTGTCAAAACTCTGGACTGTGATGAGAGCAGATGGCAACCAGGATGACCAGCACAACCCATGGGGAAGGGAGTTTCACTCACAATTAGAGGGGATGTCCAAATCTCTGGCTATACATATTCCTTACTGAACTAAAATTTTTTGTAATTAATGTCTCTACTCCTTTTGTGATACATTTTATTTCTTGACAATTTTATGAATTTCCATGATTTCAACTGTCATTGAAAGTTAATGATTCTTAAATGTGTATACACTCCTTCTGCTCCATAAGGAGAATTTCTAGTCTTTAAAACTTATTGTTAGGAAGTTCTGAAGATATATTAGGATACGTTTTGAAGTTTGTTGCATAGCAAATATGGTTGAATTACTGCTAGGTTCTTATTCCATTGCTCTTATTACTACATCATTTCATCAGTTAATAATGAATGTTACCTTTATAGACATTAAATACAGGAGTACAAAATATTTCTATTGCATCTACCACAGTGGCCACTATTATGTTTGGACAAATACCGTAGATAATCAATATAAATATTCTTATTGATTAAGTCCATAAACTTCTTAGTTAAATAATTTTGCATGCAGAATGCTTGTCATGATTAGGATTGCACTTAGATTAAGAGGACACATGTAAGTTGGTAGGGGAACAAAGGGAAATGAGTATGTAACTGATAAATGTGGGAGAAGTCAATCCCCAACTCGTAGTCAAAATAGATTTTCTGGTGGGCTGAAATACTTTTGAAACTACTTTGTGAGATTGTTTACCTGTACAACTAAGCTTGTATGTATTTAGAGATGTTGGGACTGTATTTGGCCTGTTTCCTGGGAATGGTGTGTGGAATCAATAATGTGGTGTTCTCTATTCAGAAACCCACCCCCACCCCCATCCTCTGAGCATATACATCTCCACCTGTGCAATGTGAGATTCATCCTCATTAGTTAGATGACCTTGAAATGAGATCACCTACCTGTTTTCCAAAGAGAATTGAACCATCTTCGGGTACAATTGATATTGGTCCCAGTAGCCACTTGGATTTGATTGTAACAGATCAGGCAGAAGTGAGAGGGGTCATCATTCTATAAACAGGGACTGTCTCCTTGAGATGTCTGATCTTCTACCAAATCTATTCTTAGGATGCTCTGATAAGAATGCCATTTGAATTCACACAATCATTTTGCCCTTGGAGATGGAGAGAAACACCCCTGAGAAATTAGCTGCCAAAGAAAACTGTCTCAAGCAATTTCTTTTTTTTTTTTCTGTAGACTTCCTCAGATGCATATTTTCTCTATTAATCTCAAAGTTATAAAAATTATTAGTACAATGATGTATAAGCTGAAAAATAAAATCATTTCTTTTACTTCATGTGTTTTCTCTTTCATGGTCTGGTTGCCAAGGACTATCATCTCCAATCTTGGCCTTTATTTTTAATTCTGTGAGCCAAAATCCATCATTACTGAATATTTTCAAGACAGGGAATTTGAAAGTTTTATTCTGATCATTAATCAGCCCTCTCCAATTAAGCTCAATTATACCCTATAATCATTTCTATAATTATTGATTGATTAATCTTTCAACTATTAATTAAAAGTCTTAATGAAACTTTTTCTGATGTTATTTAAGCTAAAATTATTATATAATTTCCCTGGTATATGCAACATGTCCCACTAGCTTTATGGTACAGTCATAGTCCACTAGTTATGAATCACTCAATAGCAGAATCTGAAACTGAGTGAAATAATCTCCTTCATACCCAATTCCTGCAGACACATGCATGTGTTGGAATGCACTCCAGCTCATGGTTAAAAGGTTGAGAAAATTAGACAAGGCAAAATAGTTAAATACAATAAGAATCCTGGAAAACAGATGAAGGTAAACATTTTCACCTAATAGGCTAGATCATAAAAGAGACAGGACAAGAAAAAATAAATTTGCAAGATATTCATGTTTCCCATGTACCACCTAACCTCTCAGCCTTCACCTTATGTATTTGTAGGATAGAGGCAGATTTCAGCTGTATGAAGCTGCCATTTTGGCCTTTGTAGGAAACTAGGGTTACTGGTTTGGTAGAAAAATTAGCAGGGAGTAGAGAAGAGTAACATATACTCAGTAGAGTATATCATATTCCAACTGCTTTAATTCTTCATTACCTTTTAATCATCTCAAAAATCCTAAGGATATAATCATGTCCATTTTATAGATGAAAAATATAATCAGAGGATTGATGGTTTGAACCCATCAGTATCAAAGTTCTAATTTGTCATAATATTTTTTAATATATTTTATTGATTTTTTACAGAGAGGAAGGGAGAGGGAGAGAGAGTTAGAAACATCTATGAGAGAGAAACATCAATCAGCTGCCTCCTGCACACTCCCTACTGGATATGTGCCCGCTACTAAGGTACATGCCCTTGACTGGAATCGAACCTGGGACCCTTGAGTCTGCAGGCCAAAGCTCTATCTACTGAGCCAAATCGGTTAGGGCTGTCATAATATTCTTGATTGCTTTTGTGACATGTGCTGGGGGAAAAAATGAAACCACTTATTTAATAGAATAGAACATTTTTTGGTATCATGTAAATGCGGCATAAATAACAGTAAGTCCGCTGATATCTGCTGACCTAGGCCAAGTAACACTAATACTTGGAGCCTAGGGTTCCTAGTCTGTAAATTGGGAATAAAACTTACCTTATAGGGTTTGTTCAGGACTGATGGAAATGTGGTACATATTGTTTCTCCATGGCTAGTATGAGCAGCTCTTCATCAGTGCTATATATCATTCACTACTTAATTAACCCTTTCTCTAAAGTTATTGGATCTTGTTTTGAAACCTGGTTCTGCTGCTGACCACTGTCTAACTCTAAGGAGTCTATCTCACACTCCCATACTCTACCCTCTATCTCTGTCTTTTGGGGCTCACGGAATGTTAAAAGTTGCAACAATCTTAGAAATCCCATAGGCCAGCCCCTCATGCCAAGATGAGGATACTGAGGCCCAGAGAGGGTTAAGGCGTTGCCTGTGGTTGTACTGCTCATTACTGACAGATTCAGGCCTCTAGATGCCCATTTTCAGAGAACGGTTTCCCCCACTCCACATTACCCCTCAAGCTAACATTTGCCCTACATTTTTTACAAGGTTGTCATGAGGATCAAATATGATTAAATAGGGGGAAGTGCTTTAAAAAGTGCAAAATTATGCACAAGAGCAAAGCATGACTATTAATGGGTTTCTTACTTGGCTTCTTTGGGTAGAAATGCAGTATTATTTAAAGTGACTTTAAAGGTGTTTTCTTTTAAACTATGAAATGCTGTGAAGTCGTGTTACTACATTTCGCAAAGAGTGTGCCAGGACTTGAAAAGAACCCTGTGGCGCACATTTCACCTATATTATATGAAATTCTATAATAGGTAGGATGTTTTTCTGACATGATGATTCAAGTGCAAATAGCTTTTATGGGAGGTGATCCCAGGAAACTCCGGTAAAGGAATAGAAAAGTAAGGAAAGAGGGCGAAACCATTAAATGGTGTATTAGTAAGCATGTTACTAGTTTGGGCAGGTTGAACAACACTCCACTGGAAGTCACTAGGAGTCAGTTTAAAGCATTTGTATCAGACGTATCTTACCCAAGGTGATGGCCAGCTATTTATCCACAAATTCACATCAGCCCTTGCTTAAGGGCATCCTAACAGGAGGCATTAAGTCAAGTGCACCTCACTCACAGGACTGCGTGGACTCCGGTGGGCAAAGAAAACCCTGAGGCAAACAGTTGCTGGTTTTAGTTCCAATCTGGTTAGCTTGCCTGGAAAAAGTAAGTGTTGAGGTTTTATGAGTCTTTTACTACCAAAGACCTCTGTTTTGTGAGGCCTTAGGAAAAAGCAAGCTCTCTGCTTTCAAGGTGTCAGTAAACTCGTGCATACATATCCTGTCCTTATTTAGGTCAAATCAAAGAAGAACTATATGAATGACAATTGCTTGAGGTATGAGGATAGTGGAAATGATGTTTGTGGATGGCAGGGAAGCCTGGGCTCGTGGGGACTGCCTCTGTTGCTTCCCTGTCCCTCATAGTCTATGGGTTTTCTGGGAAAATACTGTATTACTTCAGACAAGGTAGTTGATGGGGCTCAACCATAAGCTGGAAAATTAGATATTGCATGGCCACCAGCAGACCTGTAGGTTCCTTTTCCTCTGAATACCCAGTGCCATCCTAATATCCCCAGCTGTCTAGAATACTTTACCAGAACTGCCAGCCAGGGTTATTATCCCTCTGCTCTGCCCCCTCATTATTTCTTTTAAACATTTCCATTGCTTAGTCTATGGCTTTCAGTTAGCTTTTAAACAGAGTAACAATATGAGAAATTTATACATGGAAATATGTGAATGCTAGGTACAAATTTATAGCACTTCTCTCTCCGTAAGGTAGTGCATTTTTACAGTAGATTCCCAGAGGTCTGAATAATGGACTAAAAAAGGTAACGCTGAATGGTGAGCTTCAGGCACTAAGTAGGAAACCAGCTACTCTGTTTATGCCTATAACACTATTGAGATAGAAGAATGTGGGCTGGAGACCCTTTTCCCAGGTGGCTGATTAAGAAACACACAGAGATCAATTTCATATTATTCTCTTCACCTATAATCCTATTCCTCGATGGCAGAGCTGATCTCTGAAGAACCATTTCAGCCTCGCTTCCTAAAGTTGGTCTGATAATACCATCCCTCACTCATATTTATTTTTACATACTCTTCATTTTTTTGCTATTACTTCATGAGAAATACTTTTACCCCACATCCAGATTGTAAGAGACTTGAGGGCAAGAATTGTGTTTTGTTTGTTCTAAAATAGTGTTAAGTCCTCATAGTTTGCTGAACGGAGGCTGGAGGTGAACATTCACAGATACTAGTGCATTTGCCTTTAGCAATAGATTTGTGAAGTGGCTATTATTAGTCTGATGTGGCTGGCTTAGATGTCAGGTTCAAAGAGATGAGAAGGCTTTCAGTCTTCCTGTATTCTTTTCATGATGCCCAGTGTATCTTACATATGCAAGTTGTGGAACAGAGAGTGGAACGTATGTCTTCTTTTACAAAAAGTCACATCCTATGTTATCTCCTATTATACAAATATCACATGGCTTCCTATACATTTCATAAAGTATCATGACAAGTGTGTGCACTGGTGTCTCAAGATCCATGCTTAAAACACTGCCCTGCCACTTCCCAGCTCTCTGCAAGTCAAGCCCTCCATTTCACTGGCTGTAAAATGAGAGGATGCTTGCTCTACCCCTTCATAAACTTTTATAGGCTCAAATAAAATAATGAATGTGGAAGTACTTACCATAGTTAAGCAGTTATCACAGTTATTATGACTGTAAACTTTAGAGTGAGACATGGGGTTAAATACCTGCCCATCACTAGCATTTGTGCAAAATTTCCCAAATGACCTGCCCTCTCTTTGTCTCATCTCCTTTTTCTTTAAAATAGGAATACTAAAGATTTTGTTTCAAATTATTTTGATGATTATATGGGACTAGAGGCTCAGTGCATGAATTCGTGCATAGTTGGGGTTCCTTAGCCTGGCCGGCGATGAGGCTCATTGGGGCCAACTCACCCAGTCATGATTGGGGCCAATCAGAGCTGACCAGGGCTGGCCAGCCGCAGGGAGGGACCAAGGGAGATTACCCAGCTGTGGGAGGTTGGCTGTGGGAATGCACTGACCACCAGGGGGCAGTTCCTGTGTTGAGTGTTTGCTCCCTAGTGGTCAGTGTGTGTCATAGCAACCAGTTATTCGGTCACTGAGGCTTTTATATATATAGATTATACTTCAAATGACCTATGACATGTTACATATTGATTAATGTTAGCTGTTTTGTTATTTGTGCTATTGTATACATTTCCAAGCAAATATATGCCATTATTATGGAGAAAACATTAATATATTGGGAAATATTAGGCTTTAGAGACCCATGAATGGGCTTCTTATCCTACTCCTGCAAATTGTTTACTATAATACAAATGCAGTTCAGTCTCCTCAACTGTAAAACTTGAAATCATGTGCACCTCACAGGGCTTCTGTGGGTATTAAATGAGATAATATACATTATCACATAGGGAAACATCTAGTAATTTATTAACATTCAAAAACTGGATCATCTCTCCAACCCCATATTTTAGATATATAAATTAACTTAAATGCCTTGAAAATGTTAGGGTACCATTATCTATATTTCTCTATAAAGTTTTACCATTTTTTCTATTACTAGTCACCCAGTGCACTAAATTTGTGCACATTAAAAGGGAATTAATTAGAGGAAATAATTTAATATTGCTATTTGCCCTTTCTCTATAATAGAAGTGTCAGAGATGAAAGAAAATTAGTAAAATGTCTATGAAAACTTTCCTCCTGGCAGAGTCTGGGGTGCACCATGGGACCCAGAGTCAAGTCCCCACCCACCCACATGCATCTCAAAATTGCATGAGACCCAGAGCCGGCCGGCCGCACCACCCCCCCCACCACCACCCTTGGGCTAGATCCAGACCCACCCAGTCCTACCCTTGTTGGGCAGGGGTTGTAGCCTCAGGTCCCCTGGCCCAGTGCCAGGACGGGGGGCATGGTCTGAGGTCCCCCAGCCCAGGCCAGCATAGGGGGCATGCCTTGACGTCCCCCATGAAGCCCCACCAGGTGGGGGACACAGACTGAGATCCCCTATCAAGCCCCGCTGGGTGGCGTTATGGCCTGAGGTGCCCTGCCAGGTGGGGGGCGAAGCCTCAGGTCCCCGGCCTGGCACCGGGAGGGAGGTGCAGCCTCAGGTCCCCCGTCAAACCCCGCTGGGCGGGGTGGCATGGCCTGAGTTCCCCCAACCCAGCACTGGAGGTGCACCTTGAGGTTTCCTGTCAAGCCCCACTGGGTGGAGACCACGGCCTGAGGTCCCCTGTCAAGCCCCGCTGGGCAGGGGTATGGCCTCAGGTCCCCTGGCCTGGCGCCAGGGCTGGAGTCATGGCCTGAGGTCCCCCAGCCCAGACCAGGGTGGGGGGACATGCCTTGAGGACCCCCGTCAAGCCCCGCTGGGTGGGGGGCATGGCCTGAGGTCCCCCATCAAGCACTGCCAGGTGGGAGGGTGCAGCCTCAGGTCCCCCAGACCAGCACTGGGAAGGGGGTGCAGCCTCAGGTCCTCCATCAAGCCTCACTGGCAGTGGGGCACAGCCTGAGGTCCCCTGTCAAGCCCAGCCAGGCAGGGGAGCGCAGCCTCAGGTCCCCTGGCCCTTTGCTGGGGCGGGGGGCACGGCCTGAGGTCCTCCGTCAAGCCCCACCTGGTGGAGGGTGTGGCCTGAGGTCCCCTGGCCTGGCGCTGGGGTTGGGGGAGCAGCCTGAGGTCCTCTAGCCCAGCACCAGGATAGGAAGCACACCTTGAGGTGCCCCATCAAGTCCCGCCAGGCAGGGGCATGGCTTCAGGTCCCCTGGCCTGATGCTGGGGCGGGGGGCGCAGCCTGACATCCCCCAGCCTAACGCCAGGGCGGGGGGCACAGCCTGAGGTTCCCTGTCAAGCCCTGCTGGGTGCGGGATGCAGCCTGAGGTCCCCTGTCAAGTGCCACGGGGGCGGGGGGGCCATAGCTTCAGGTCCCTGCTGATTTCTTGGTAAGGCTCCTTATGGGAACTTGGCTTCAGCTGTGGGTGCAGCCATCTTTGTGATGGAGTGATGGTCAATTTGCATATTCCCTCTTTATTATATAGGATATGAGTGAAACCTTATGGTTCTTAGCTTTTTCTGACTGACCTATTTCTCTTAGCATAATATTCTCAAGGTCCATCCATGTTGTCACAAATGGCAGTATTTCGTCTTTTTTATGGATGAGTAGTATTCCATTGTATGTATGTACCACATCATCTTTATCTAATCCTCTACTGAAGAACATTTTGATTATGCCCATGTCTTTGCCACCATTAATAATACTACAATGAACATAGGGGTGCATATATCTTTGCGAATACATGTTTTCAAGTTTTTTGGATAGATACCTAGGAGAGAGATTTCTGGATCATATGGTAACTCTATTCTTAATTTTTTGAGGGACCACCAGACTGTATTCCATAGTGGCTGTACCAGTCTACATTCCCACCAGCAGCGAATGAGGGTTCCTTTTTCTCCATAACCTTTCCAACACTTATTATTACCCATCTTGTTGGGAATAGCCATTCTAGCAGGTGTGAGGCGATATCTCGTTATAGTTTTGTTGTTTTCACAAGCAGGTAAATGTGTATGACCTAACAAATATGAAAACATCACAAAATAAGTTTACTTGTTAGATACAGAAGTATCTCTATATATAAAAGCTTAAGCGGCCATCACGACCAAACAGGCTGCATGGGAAAATTAGGCCGGCAGGAGGGTTAGTGAGGGGCAACCAAACTACCTAGCAGCAGGCTGCATGGGGTGAGCAGGCCAGCAGGGGGGTTAGTGAGGGGCCACCAAATGACTGAGCAGCAGGCTGTATGGGGTGACCAGGTCAGCAAGGGGGTTAGTGAGGGGTAACCAACAACTGAGCAGCAGACTGCGTGAGGCGACCAGGCCAGCAAGGGGGTTAGTGAAGGGCGAACAAACGACTGAGCAGCAGGCTACATGGGGCGACCAGGCCAGCAAGGGGTTTAGTGAGGGGTGACCAAATGACTGAACAGCATGTGTGGGGTGACCAGGCCAGCAAGGGGTTTAGTGAGGGGCAAACAAACAACTGAGCAGCAGGCTGCATGGGGTGACCAGGTCAGCAGGGGTATTAGTGAGGGAAGACCAAATGACTGAGCAGCAGGCTGCGTGGGGCAACCAGGCTGGCAGGGGGGTTAGTGAGGGGTGGCCAAATGACTGAACAGCATGTGTGGGGTGACCAAACCAGCAAGGGGGTTAGTGAGGTGTGACCAAATGACTGAGCAGCAGGCTGCGTGGGGCGACCAGGTTGGCAGGGAGGTTAGTGAGGGGTTACCAAATGACTGAACAGCATGTGTGAGGTGACCAGGCCTGCAGGGGGGCAGTTAGGGGTGACTAGGATGGCAGGGGGGCATTAAGGGGTGACCAGGTTGGTGGGGAGCAGTTGGGTACAACCAGGCTGGCGGGGGGGGGGGCAGTAAGAGGAGACTAGGCTGGTGAGGGAGGCAGTTAGGGGCAACCAGGCAAGTGGGTGGGGGGCAATTGGGGGTGACCAGGCCAGCAGGGGAGGCACTTAGGCAGGCAGGCAAGTGATCAGTTAAGAGCCAGTGGTCCTAGATTTTGAGACGGATGTCCCAGGATCAGGCCTAAACTGACAATTGGACATCCCCTGAGGGATCCCAGATTGGAGAGGGTGCAGTCTGGGCTGAGGTACCCTCCCCCCTATGCACGGATTTTGTGCACCAGGCCTGTAGTTAATGATAATTATCCTGGAATTATGTCCATTATTTAGAAAGTAGGGAGAAGTAACTTTCTGATAGTGGGAGCTAGATATTATCAGTAAGTTCTTTTCTGACAGGTGGACTCTATGCACCTAATATATAATTCCTCACTGGGTAAGTGCCACTGCTGTGGAAATGCTGCAAAACCCAGGCCAGATTTGGGAAAATATAAGAAATGCCAGTTAATGAAGAAAAAAAAAAAAAAAGGTCTACTTTATAAACTGACTTGTATCAGACATGTTTATAACAGTATAAGGGGTCAATAATAGGCAGAATATTCCAATCTTCAAATAAATAGATTAAAGTCCCCAATATCCAAGACTTAGGTGAATTTCTGTTGAGTGGCAACCTCCCCAAAGAGGAGATGTCTAGGCTTTACAGCCATTCTTCTGGAAACTGAAGAAAGACTACAGGATCAAAAATGGTCAGATCCAACTTTACTATGTATTTCTTCATTTGGAGAGGCCATGTGAGGGAATCCTGCCGGGGATGTCACTTCTGCATGTTTCCAATGATGCCATGACTTTTGATTGCTCATTTCTTGGGCCACTCATTCCTACAGCTCCATCTTGCCTCTCCTGTATCCATAACCTTCTGGAAATGAAGGCTTGCACCCAACAGGTTTTGTCAGATAATTGAAGCTCGCAGATGGCCTCCTCTATCCCATCTCCCAACATGTAACCATGTTGTCTAGGAAACTTTCTGAACAGTTTTATTAGTTTTTCTTCTTTTTAAAGAAGAGAGGGGAAAAAAACAAACAAAAAAACAGAAGATAACAAAATAAAAACCTTTCATTGTTGTTCTGAACAACAGCAGTACAGTCTCCTGACAAGTGCTTGTGATAATCATCAGTTACCACATTTATAATCACAATTTTTAATATCATCTTCTTTACTTATTTCCACCCATTCCTCTGCACTGACTCATTCTCTATTTGTTTTACATTTTTTATTGTTGTTAATCCTCATCTGAGGATATTTTCCATTGATTTTTAGAGAGAGGAAGGGAGGGGGAGAAACATAGAGAGAAACATCGATATGAGTGAGACACATGGATTGGTTGCCTCCCACATATGCCTCAATTAGAGCGGGGATCGAGCCCACAACCAAGGTATATGCCCTTGACTGGGAGGAACCCAGGACCCTTCAGTCTGTGGGCTGAAGTTCTATCCACTGAGCCAAACTGGCTAGGGCCAGACTCTGTTTTATAGGCTCATCTTTAGGTTGAATGGAAATATGAATGTTTATATAGAGATACTAGAGGCTCGGTGCACGAAATTCGTGCACGGGGGGGGTGGGGTTGTGTCTCTCAGCTCAGCCTGCACCCTCTCCAATCTGGGACCCCTTGAGGGATGTCCTACTGACCGTTTAGGCCCGATACAGGTAGGATCAGGCCTAAACGGTCAGTTGGACATCCCTCTCACAATCCAGGACTGCTGGCTCCCAACTGCTTGCCTGCCTGCCTTCCTGATTGCACCTAACTGCTTCTGCCTGCCAGCCTGATCACCCACTAACAACTCCCCTGCCAACCTGATTGATGTCTAACTGCTCCCCTGCCAGCCTGTTTGCCCCCAGCTTCCCTCCTCTGCCGGCCTGGTCCCTCCCAACTGCCCCCCCTTGCAGGCCTGGTCCCTCCCAACTGCCCTCCCCGGCTGGCCATCTTGTGGTGGCCATCTTTAACCACATGGGGGCAGCCATCTTGTGTGTTGGAGTGATGGTCAATTTGCATATTGCTCTTTTATTAGATAGGATAGAGGCCTGGTGCATGGGTGGAGGCCATCTGGTTTGCCCTGAAGGGTGTCCTGGATCAGGGTGAGGTTTCCTTGGGGCATGGGGCAGCCTAGGCAAGGGGCCTGTGGTGGTTTGCAGGCCAGCCATGCCCCCGGGAACCCAAGTGGAGGCCCTGGTATCTGGGATTTATTTAACTTCTACAATTGAAACTTTGTAGCCTGGAGCAGAGCCAAGCTTTCTGCTTGCTCTGTGGCCACAGCCATCTTGGTTGGGTTAATTTGCATATTCACTACTGATTGGCTTATGGGTGTGGTGTGTGAGCGTGGCTTATAGGTGTAGCGGAGTGATGGTTAATTTGCATATTACTCTTTTATTAGATAGGATAGAGATAAAGAGTTAGATATAAAAAAGGTAGAGATCTAGATGTATTTCAAGTAATGGCTTTCATGTGTGAATTTCTTAACAATTACTTTGTGAACTTAGAGCCTGGTTTGAAAGCCTCACTTTACAAGCTGTTCTCTAGAAGGTGGTTGTTAGAAGATGTCTCTCTTTGGCATAAATGTTTTATTGAGTCATATGGGTCCTACCCAGAAAACCACAAATTCATATCTATAAGCTGAATTAATTAATTCATTACAGACAGTGAGGCTTCTTGGTCCATAGGAAAATCCTATATAATAAAAGGGTAATAAGCAAATCGACTGAACAGCAGAATGACTGGTCACTATGACACACACTGACCAACAGAGGGCAGGCACTTGACACAGGAGCTGCCCCCTGGTGGTCAGTGCACTCCCACAGCTGGAGCGCTGCTCAGCCAGAAGCCAGGCTCAAGGTGGAGAGTGCAGCAGTCATGGCCGAAGCCACTCCCGCCTCCATGGCAATGCTAAGGATGTCCAACTGCAGGCTTAGGCCCACAGGCCTAAGCTCTCAGTCAGATCCCCTGAGGGCTCATGGACTGTGAAAGGGCGCAGGTCAGGCTGAAGGATGCCCCCCACCCTGAGTGCATGAACATTATACACCAGGCCTCTAGTTACTTATAAAAAATGGTAAATCCACAACCTGAGGGCTATATTGTTAAATTAGCAAGTTTTTAGTCCTGCATCTGTTTCAGCAATTGATTTCTTATCTAATGCCTCATAAAATCTCCTATTGTGTGTCCAAATTTAATAACTTGGTAAGTTTCTTGTTTGGTACTCATAGTTTGAACTACACTTTGAACCACGCCTGAAATTGGGTTCATGGCCGGGTTCTAGAATCTCTTTTCCACATGTGGATCTCCCTAGTCCCAACTGTACATCCATTTCAGTATCGACTTACCAAATTTTCCAAGTTTTCTCCTTCTAGATTCTGAAATATTTACCCATTGGTTACAAATATATTTTCAATGTTGCCATCTAATTACTTCAGTTTCCTTTTGTTGTTTTTTGCTGACATATTTCTTATTTTCTGGTCTTCTATCCTGGCAGATGTTTCTGGTCATTTTCTGGCCCAAGTTATAACCAAGTACTCTCTTGTCCTGCTTCCTCCTTACAGTACTTCTGCCCTTGCTTTCATCAATTCAATAAAACAATATTTAATAGGTAGAATATTAATAGATCAATACTTTTTCTGATTTTATTCAAATGTAAGTAACAAATTTCTGGTTTGTGAACCCTATAACATAATTAATGAAAAGAGTGGTTTAAATCCTAAAAGTTTCTCATTGTGTTCTTCTTCCTTGTCTTGCCTTCCTTTCTCTACAGTTAGAGACAAAGGCATCTCACCTCACTATCTAGCCTACCCCCCCAGCCATGAACAGCAAAGCACAAGTTGGTAGTCCAAGCCTTTGATTCTTCAAGAAATAACTTCCTGTATATAGAAAGAGTTGTTAGACAATTAATGAACAATTTAGAAGATACTAGGTAAACACAAAACAATAGCCTCAAGCAGACATCCAAGTCTAGTAAAAGGAGCAATGTTTTATTATAATCACACATACACACAAACATTTTTTTTCATTGAGAAATAAATACAAAGTCTGTTCAGATTTCTTTTTCTTCCAAATTTTTGAGATCAGATATTTGTTATAGCTTTAAGTTTTACCTTCTGATAATATTTATACTTCGCTAATAACCCACCTCTATTGGTTTCTTATTTTTCTCTTTTTCCCCTAGAGGAAATGAGCATTTGAAATTCCCTTGACACTTGCTTCAGGACACACTAATGCCTTCAGTGGAAAATAACCCCTCTGGCCCAGGAAAAGGATTTTCCCATATCTCCAACATAAATAAAACCAAGATATTTTTTCTTAGGTTGTGACAGACCTTAGTCACCATCTGGCCAAATGGCTGTTTGATGTCATAACAGTAAGGAGAGGTCTAGGGGAAAAATAATGTAGGAATAATCTTTTTTCAATCTTCTCTGCTTCATTCACTTGAATTCTGACCCCATTAACAGTTCAGTAGCCCCTTCCTTACCCATCAATCACCACCAACACAACCCTGAAAAGTACACACTGTGCTTATAAAATAAGTTCTTTTGATTCATGCATGGATTTATACATTGAGCCACTGAAAAAATATTAAGTGCCAATGGTATACTCTTCTATGTACTGTGAATACAAATATGAATAAGATAGTTTCTGTACATGAGGAATTCATTGAGTGATTTTTAAATTCAGATGATTACTGCAATAAAATAATTTGTAGTAAAAGTTAATAAATCAATAAGCTAACCATATAGTGATATTTATATTTAAAAACCAGATTGCAATAGAAAAAAAATCACAACACTTACCTTGAAAGGTTATGAAATTACCTGATTTCTAGGAAACAAATGCAGAGCCATGGAAATAGAAGCTTTCATGCATCTCAGATTGTATCATGTTGACAATCACCAGAAGGCCAGCTTTATATATTTTGTGTTTACCTATTTTTACTCTAACCATGATTCCAAATAATGTAATTATAGGTACACCAAAATTAATCAGTGCACCTCCATCAGGTCTCAACCTCATTGTAGTTATTACACAAGGCCTTCCAGAGGACTGAACAGGGGGAAGAAGCTGCAATACCTACCAGCAGCAATAACACTATTGAACATTTTGTTAAACACTGTGCTGTTATTTATTCCTATTACTCTACTTGATTTTTAGCATCAGTGAAGGAATCTATATTTTTCCCCATTTCATAATTGAAAAAAGTGAAGAATCAAGCTATTAAGAACCGACAATGAGGCATTACTAAAGATGGCCAGAGCTATGAAATGGAAATACTAGGATTTGAACCCATATGTACTTAACTCTACAGATTGACTATTACCTGCTATTCCATACAGTAGGTCCTTGGGTTACATTGGAGATCCGTTCCTACAGTGTGACGTAAGGCGATTTGCCTTGTAAGTCGGAACCCGCCTACATAAGCATCCACATCACTCACATGGAGCACATACACAGCAGTAATGAAGTGAAACAGTAAAAAAAAATTAAAAGAAAAATAACAATTCCTGACATTTACTTGTGGTAAATAAATAATAAAAAACATAAAGCACATATGTACATACATCGAAATGACACAACTTTTTTTTATATAAATAAATGGGAGATGGCGACGTAACCACGAAATGACGTACATCAAGCCCAATGTAACATGAGGACTGCCTGTATTTACCTCAATATAATTAAAACTTGGTGGAGACACAGGTTATGTACAAAGGGAAAAGGTAGCCATGAATAACAAAGCAAACTATAGGTGCACAATGATTAATTTGGATAGCTAACTACATGGTATGAATTTCATGAGTCATGATTAAATTTTTTGTTCTCTTGTATTCCCACATTTCCTATAAGTTCATAGACTTCTAATGAGTATTTGTTGACTCGCTCAGTTCATTATTTAGTATTGTATATTGTGTATAAAATAGTGGAGCAGCACTTTATTTTTCTTAGTAGATGTGAGGTATGAGATGAGTTGGATCCAGGATTCTTAGAAGTGAAGAGATACTGTCTACTACCTTGCAGTGTTCCAGAGAAACAAGAAATGACTTTCGTTTGCTGGAAAACAGAATCATCCCATTTGACAAGTGTAAATCTAATCTTTGACTCTTCTCAAATATCAAACTCGCCTTCGGAAAGGAAGCCTTGTCACAACTTTGAATATATCCCTCTCTGGGCAACAGGGTCAAGTACCAGGGGATATTTTTGTTGAGGTGTTTCACTGAAATTTTGAAAAGAAGAATCAAAGGTGTAATTATTTTGCAGATACATGACAATTTCTGGGGCTACTACTTAAAACACAGTCATAGCTCCATTTTAAGATCTATAATAAGGAGTGGAACAGTCTTTAATTAGAATCCTCTCAAATTTCAAATAATTTCTCCCACTTCTGCTTTTTCTTTTTAAGATTCCAACTATATATTCAAGATTTCCAGATTTAAGCTTTCACTGACTTTAGCTGTCAGTTTTATAAAGTGACCAGGTTCCTGTTTTCAAAACAAAATGGACTATTTCCAAAAGTATTGTTATTCACAAATAACTTGTCTGAAACTGTTGAAGAAATAGTATAGTTTCTAGTCCCTGGCTTATACGATTGAACGAATCTTTAAAAACTGTGAGGTCATGGGAGAACTACAAGAGATGGTGGGGACTTGCTGTTTTCTGCCTCCAAAGACCAGACCAACTAGTCATAAATACCGCCCATTTGAGTCATTGTGATAGGTGAGTAGGATTTTATATGAGGGGTTCTTCCCACTCCTCTTCATATCAAATGCATCCCTGGCTTCTCTCTCTGCCTATGTATGAAACAGGCCTTGTCTTTCTCCGGGAGAGACACAGCCTGAAGTGCACTGCCAGGCTTTGAACACTCTCTGAATAGCTCTTGTCAGTCAGAAGCCTGCATTTCATGTTTCAGATTTTTCCCAGGGGGCTTTGATGTTAATCCATTTCACACTTCTAACACATCTGTTCTTCTTCAGGCTTTCTTATCTTTTCTGAGCATTCAAATATATATGGGGGTGGGGGAGCTTTGAGCTGTCATTGTGCAGCTTCTGAAACGAGACTCTAATGATAAAGCACATTCCGTCTCACCTCATTCAGAATGAGTTCTAACCACAAGATACTGTATGTCAGTTTCAATTTTTCTAACATTTACTACCCCTCCCATTAAGGTTGGATGGTATGGATAGTGGAAATAATTAAAGAAGCCTCCTAAGTAACTGACAAAAATGTGCAAATAGAGCTTGTGTTTTTTTGCATGTGGCTAGCCCAGTGCAAGTTACTGAGCAAATGCAAGGGCCTATAAGAACAGTCTGATCATTGGTGGCATAAAGTTCCACTGGTCAATAAAAACAAACAAGTAAACATTAAATAATTACATAAAACATACAAAAATAGTTCAAAGTGACAATGCAATTGCTGCACAATGCAACATATAAATAAATGTTAACACTAGCCAGTCCATTGTTACAAAACAAAACATAAAGAAAAAAAGATGACTTTGGGTTATAGTAAGCTAAAGAAAGCTTTGGTGGGAAGGAGGTGTGGCCAGAAAGTAGAGTGAACATTACATTCAAGCTAGGTATTATGGAAACTTTGGAAGAAAAGTTTATTAATCAATAACTAATTTTATCTAGCATCAATGGAATATATCTTTTTTGTTAGCAGACATTTTGTAGCTGCTAAAATAAGTAGTTAGGCCTGGTTTTAGCCCTAGGGAGGCTTACAATTTCTAAGAGCAATAAAGGGAAACAAAAACTATGATTCTTTTTTTAAAATAGATTTTTATTGATTTCAGAGATAGGGAGAGAGAGAGAGAGAGAGAGAGAGAGAGAGAGAGAGAGAGAGAGAGAGAGAGGGAGAGAGAGGAACATCAATGATGAAAGAGAATCATTGATTGGCTGCCTTCTGCACGCCCCCTGCTGGGGATCGAGCCTGCAACCCGGGCATGTGCCCTTGACCAGAATCGAACCTGGAACCCTTCAGTCCACAGGCTCTACCCACTGAGCCAAACCAGCTAGGGTGAAAACTAAGATTCTTGATCTACTAATATTCATGATAGTCTATATATTACTGGGGTGAAAATTATAAAATTAATACCAAGGTACTTGTTCTTTTTTATTGCACTCTTTTAATCATATTCTTTTGTTAAAAAGTAACTACTCCTATCCTGATAAAATAAAAAGAACAGCTCTGCAAAATGCTACAGAGTGCCATATTAGATCTATTACATGAATTTAAATGGAGGCTATTGTCAATGTTATCTGTCTTTCCTCTTTCACTGAATGAAACATGGAAAATTTAATCTATAAACTGCTTTGCAGAACATTCTGCAGTCACCACAGAATTTCATCATTAAGCATACATAAAACAATTAGCAATGTGCCTTATAGAACTGCCTATCTGAGTTTAAAAGTAACTTTAAAAAGTGAACTATTGAGTGTTCAATCTTCATAGGATTTCAGACTCAGAAGCTGAATAGCATTTTTTTCCATGTTGGCATAAAAGGCTAGACCTTGACAAATGTGAAGAGATCATAAAGAGGAATATTTTGATATGACTTGAGAAAAGTCTAGCTGCAGCCCTCCAATTGTGGAAATTCCTGACAGGAGAAAATGCTCATCCATCCAGCATTTGTGCCGGGAACTCCTACATGGGTGAAAACTGATTTTGCAAAGCTCTTAGGGTTTCTTCCAATGCTATAATTCAGAGATTCTGTGTAATAGCCGTGTTGTTTTATGTAAGATGAGAAGATGTGGGAAGTAAATATCTGTCTTGAAATGAAGTGACAATTGGGTTTCATGGGGGTCAGTGGCTATAAGCAGTGTGTGGTGGTAGGGTGTCTTCCATAATCCTTCACGTGTCTTGGTAAGATAGGCAAGTAGTTAGGTTGGTTGGGAGGCCAGTAGGTAGGTGTATGTATTAGATAGACAGACAGGCAGGCAGACAAATCTATTGCCCTTCTTCTAAGCACACACTGGGATAATAGTTTTCCCATTGACATGATGAGGGAAACAGCTCAGGCTGAGCTGTAGGTTGTGTGTTGTCCAAGTCAGCTAATGAGGAGGCCAGACATCCAGAGACCTTATCCCAATATTGATTAATCTATTCCCATTCATTAACCCTAGCCAGACTCTTGACAGTTAAATCTGTCATTATTTCATTGATAATAAATGACTGAAAACAAAAAACATATTTGGAAAAATTTTGATACCATTATGCCACAATCTAGATGTTATAAAGAATCAAACTTTAAAAAAACCAAGTACATCTAACATAATAAGATGCCGATTAACAAAATGCCAAATCCTCATCAGGCCTAATGTTATCCTATATAATAAAAGGCTAATATGCAAATTGACCAAACGGAGGAATGACTGGTCGCTATGATGCACACTGACCACCAGGGGGCAGATGCTCAATGCAGGAGCTGCCCCCTGGTAGTCAGTGCACTCCCACAGGGGGAGCACCGCTCAGCCAGAAGCTGGGCTCATGGCTAGTGAGCACAGCAGAGATAGCGGGAGTCTCTCCTGCCTCCGCGGCAGTGCTAAGAGTGTCTGACTGCTAGCTTAGGCCCATTCCCTATGGGGAGCAGGCCTACGTTGTCAGTGGGACATCCCCCGAGGGCTCCTGGACTGTGAGAGGGCACAGGCGGGCTGAGGGACCCTCCCCTAGAGTGCACAAATTTTGTGCACTAGGCATCTGATATATTATAAATGTACAATTTTAGCTTTAAAATACAAACAGTGTTCATTTGCTCTTCTAGTTGTGGTATTGAAACATTTAGGTGTTCTTTTCATGCAAGTGCTTTATCTGGAGTTTAAGAATTCAGCCCTTGGAGTATTTTCTGTCATTTATGGTGGTAACCTGTGGTCTCTGAGCCAATGAGGCTGTCAGCTGCCATGTAAGTCAGCTAATTCCAGCTACCCTCTGACAGCTAATTGGTAAACAAAACAATGAAGAAGCTTAAAATATTAAATTAGATCTCAAATTACCTTCAACCCCATTAGCACATTGTATTGTTGAGCAGTGATTTCAGTAAATGAGAATTCAAAATAGAATGAAACACAAAAGACCCAAATAAAAAAATACTAATCATACAGATTATCCAACACAGGCACTTAAATTACCACTCCTGTTTTATAGTTATTATCATACCTCTATAATCCATGTCCCTTTACAAGGCTATTCAAGCTATAACACATGACAGGCAGTGCATCGTTCTGCTATTTATAAGGTGCCTTGGGTCATGTTATATGGCATAAGACTAAAGGCAGAATGACTTAAACCACCCAAGAAGTGCAATAATCCCTAACAAATGCACAGCCTGGAGTATCTTATTGCTGTTATGAAATGAAATTCATACATTAAACTAAGAAAAATTGTCAGACCCAGAGCATTTATTGGGAATAATAAACATGTCTGTCTATCCATTGATGCATTTTTCCAGCCTTTAGGAATCAGAAGTGATTGTTCCAGCCCCATAGATTATCTACTGTGTCTGAGATGCAAACTCCATCAATCTTGTCAGTTTTAAGTTCCCAACCACTGCAAAAATGACCCATTATACCAATACTTTTTAAGCTGGTGGGTTTCATTCCCTGTTGTTTTCCTGATTTCCACTAGGTTTGATTTCAGTAATGATTCATGTAGGCTGGAGGAAAAAACATGTAATAAAAGTACATTTACAGAATACAGTAAAAATAAACTTTGCAAAGAATGCTCCTGAATGATCTGCTTGGTTCATGGCAAACTACAGGCAAGGGTGAATAAAAATGTGTCCAGGTGGAGAGAGGCATTGGTGAGGAGAGCATCTGCAGTTAGGAGAGGTGGCTTTATTTAATATCTTTATTTATGACCTGGAGGAGGGAGGGAGCCACACACTAATTAAAACATGAAGCAACACTAAATTGGAAGGTGTTGCAAGTATTAGCAAGAACAAAAAGAAAAAATAATGCAAATCCAATTAAAGAAGTTAGACATGTCAGCAAAAAATAACCAAGTTAAATTCAGCTTGATAATATATAAACAGATTCATCAGGAAAAAATAAAAATCAAACCATGTATTTGCTAAAGGAAAAAAAAAAGCTGTGAGAAAAATGTTCAAATTCAGATCACCCCCACATTCAATTTTACAAGTGGCACTCAACACCTACTTTTACAGACTGTTCTGTTTCCTTTTGGGCATCTTAATGTTATAACCCAAGAGACTACAACTCCACTTTTGGTAATCAGTGACTTATTTGGAGCCTTTACAATGGTAGTTTCCTTTGCCTAGCCTTCTGTCACAAATCTTATTCTGTCGGTTAAGTCTTAATGTCAAATATCACACAAAAAAGAAGCCCTTGTTCCTGGACAATAATACATATGTAAAAAGAAACAGAATATAAGAATCACACAGACTATACATAAAGCCTCAAAAACCCAAAATAAAAGTATGTATGTGCAAACTGAATACATTCATTCACAGGAGTTCAAGTTGCAAACAAAAGTATTTTTAATTTTGTTTTCTTTTGTGTGTGTGTGTGTGTTGGGGGTTGAGTATACAAAAGGAATTCAATTCAGAGGTCATTTAAAAAGCAAGTTCCACCAAGGACCGTGTGATATTGTATGAGATACCCCCCCCCCAAACAGGCACAGGACCTCAAAAAAGCAAGAAAAGTTTCTGGATCTATTCAGAACTAGTATTTTTGTGTGCGGTGAGGAGCACTCTTTTACCTTCATATACAGCAAAAGCATTTTTACCCCACATGGAAAAGAGTATGGATGCTCAAACTTAGAAATCTGTTTGTTTTACAATCACCAGAGGGTAAAGGACTCTATTTTGAAACCTTCTGTTGAGTGTGAAGAGAGTTTTAGATGCCAATGACTAAGAACACATCTGGAGTCATTGATTAAGAGAAGCATGGGATCTTGGTTTGTTTATCCTGGAAGTCATTAATGAAAATTCCTCCCTTTATATAGGAGGAGAAGCAGTCCCTAAGTGGATAGGCATGAGTTTAGGACTCTGGAATGCCTGGCTCCCTGCCTAACTCCCTCTGGAAGGGTCTGATTTGCTTACTTTCCATTAGTAAGAGACAATCCCCACCTCACTTAGTCTGAGGGACACTGCAGAGAGTAGTGGGACAACAAAGGCAGGAACCAGACTAGAATTAGGTGACTCTTAAGTTGTATCCCAATTGAAATGATCACCTTATGATTTTAGAATTTTGTCACTCAGTTAT
Source organism: Corynorhinus townsendii (assembly GCA_026230045.1). Lineage (NCBI taxonomy): Eukaryota > Metazoa > Chordata > Mammalia > Chiroptera > Vespertilionidae > Corynorhinus > Corynorhinus townsendii. The sequence goes on from JAPDVU010000007.1 coordinate 16,501,288, forward strand.
TGACCTTAGTTTCTCAGCCCTTTGAAATGCTTTCCAGATCATGCCAACTAGAAATTTTATGAGAATCAATATCAAATAGGCCATCAACTTGATGGCCAGATAGCCAGGTTTGGATCCTGGCCCTGCCCCTGTGTGGCTCAAGGCAAGCTACTTAAAATCTGTGCATCACTGCCCTTGCCTGAACAATTGTGATCATTGGTTACCCAGCTCACAGAGTTGTTGAGTATTCTACATGAGTTTATAGAGTGTTCAGATTAATATAGCATGTGGATAACCACATCTTCCCTAAGTTTCTAGTGTCTGGCATTTATTTTTTTCAAAACCACCATAAACCCTCAGAAACTGCTACTTCTATACTAGCTCTTCTCATTCTATATAATATTAACCTCATTGTACACAATATTAACCTCATTGCTGAGCTAGAACTTGACAGTACTGTGGTCCTTGCTGGAGTGTTTGGGGGAGAGTGAAGTGGGGAGAGAGGAAGAGGATTTGATATCGTAACAGTGCAAATTACTTTAAATTAAATCATATACATCTTAATTTGTAAAAAGTTATTTGTCTATTTTGTCATCAGAAACTTGTTCCTCTGTCCATATCATTCTTCTCAATCTCCTACTTTCTTTTTTTTTGCATATATATATATATATATATATATATATATATATATACACACACACTAATAAAAGGGTAATATGCTAATTAGATCAGGTCAACTGGCCATCTTCCTGACGTCTGAGTTCCTTCTGGACAAAGCCATGGTGGTGGGGGCCAAGGCAGAGGCAGTTAGGGGCAAGATCAGGCTAGCAGGGAAGAGAAGTTAGGGGCAAGATCAGGCTGGCAAAGGGGTCAGGGGCAAGATCAGGCTGGCAGGGGAGAGCAGTTGGGGGCAACCAGGCCTGTGGGAGAGGGCAGTTGGGGGCAACCAGGTTGCAGGGGAGAGCCGTTGGGGTGACGAGGCTGGCAGGAGAATACAGTTGGGGGGCAGGCAGGCAGGTGAGTGGTTAAGAGCCAGTGGTCCTGGATTGTGAGAGGGATGTCTGACTGTCAGTAGTTGGGCATCCCCGAGGGGTCCCAGATTGGAGAGGGTGCAGGCTGGGCTGAGAGACATCCCCCCATGCATGAATTTCAAGCACCAGGCCTCTAATTATATATATATATATTTCACAGATTGATTGATCAGGCAGAATAGTTTTAATTGCCTAAGATTCCAGAGACATGCATGATTCTAGACACATGCATGTCCTTGTGTCTTTCTCTGGACCCAAGGTCTTATCAAAATATTTTATTTTTAAAAAATAGTTTATTACCTAAAAAAGTCCTGGTGATACCCAGTAAAATAAAATATGTTCCTCCCTATTACATAGGTCTAATTATAACATTTCCAAGTGAAACCAACGTCATTATTTTTTATTTTCCAGTGATGAGGGTATTATGGATGACATCAATATTAAAATAGGGACCAAAATGTCAGGTGACTTCTCCAGGATCATACAATAAATTTTTGACAAAATCCAAATTAAGCATGTGGTATATTTCTTCTATTCAGAGTAGTTTTTCTGATATATTTGGTCCTTGAAAATCAGATATAGCTGACACACACAACTGATCTATTCACTTAAATCAAATCATCTAGATGTTCTACTAACCCACTGTCTGCAGTAAAAAAACAAAAACAAAAAAAACAACGCAAATCAGTATCCAAAAATATTAATTGACTGAATTTGCTGATTCACTAAACAGACTTGGCAATTTCATCTAAGGGTCAGATGAGCAGAGTATATGTTAATGGTTATTTACTGAAGAAAAATCTTATTCACCACCTCATAGAATTATATATTTTTAAAATCTGCATCAGTCACAGAAACAAATTAGTTTACAGAAATGTTGCTACAAAATGAACGGATTTGTTATCAAAGAAGAAACATATAATCAGACTCACTGGCTGCGCCCTTATTAGGTCTCAGCTTTAGGTTGACACTGAAACATGGTGAGCCAAGTTTTTGGGGACCACTCATTATATGGGTAGTCAGGGCTATTGCTCTTCTGCTATTACAATTTTATCACATTTTTGAAGTATACTTCATGTTTCTTTTATTTAAATTCAGCTGAGTAAATTAAATTAAATTGTAAGTAATTCATAAAAAGATTTAACATTACAAATCTGTGAAATACATTGCAGTGATGCAATGTGGTTACAAACTTTAAAAAGCAACCATCTAAGCCAGCTAATAACAAGATTAATCTATTGGGATTTTAAAATTAAAATGAAAAGCTCACATTATATTGCCTAGTTGGTATCTGGTTAAGCAGTTAATTATTTTGATTATTTTTCTTTATTTTTATCCTCATTCAAGGATATGTTAATTGACATTGGAGAGCAAGAAAGGGAAAGAGAGAGATAGAGAAATATTGATCGATTACCTCCCATACGTGCCCGACCAGGGATCAAACCCACAACCTAGGTATGTGCACTGACCAGGAGTCAAAAGCACAACCCTCAAGCTTTTTATGTACAGGATGACACTCCAACTAATTGAGCCACCTAGCCAAGACTGTTTTGACTATTTTTAATCTCTAATTATTTACAGGTAATTCTCAATGTTGTCTTAGGTACCATGGATTTCCCCAGAGTCTCCAAAGATAGAGAAGCCTCAATGGGTTCCAGGAGAAAAGTTCATCTCAAGTCTCGAGGCAAAGGTAGGACAAACTCTCATACTCTCAGACAATAATGCATCAAGACCAAGGGACACTCAGGAGTCCAGTGGGGTCAGGAGCCCTAGAATCCACAGATAATAAAGTGAGATGGGAGTTGAGGGCGGGAGGCCAGGAGGCACAGGGAGTAAAGGAGGAGCAAATGAACATGAAAGCACCATGCATCTGATGAGTGCCCAATGGGAAAGAAGCTGGTGTTGAACCCTACTGGCTGAGGCTGCTCACACCAGTGGAAACCTGCATCCAAGGATAAATACCTGGCTGATCAGGGATTCACAAACTGTCCAAGGTGTATGGTTTGTTAGCTCCAGTCCTCCCTCGCCAATTCTTATTTCCAATAAAGGAGGACTTACAACTAGTAGAGTCTCAGACTCACCTATATCACTTTAAATTTGGGGTTAGCCCACTACTATTATTCCATTAAACTATACAAATAGAATTATTAGATCAAAATTTGCCTTGTAAGTAAATCCAAAGTTTCACTTGTGTGTCAAGTTAAAGACCAAGAGATAGTTGGCACACATACTGGAAGATGCAAATTGTGTATATTTTCACAGTTTTTCAATGAAATTAAGTCAATGAATAGATGTTCTTGAGGGATGTGTTTATATTGAGGAAAAGTTAAAGATCACAGAAGCAGTAAGATATACACCAGTAAAAATAACAAACAAGGAAATGTTGGAGGAAAATATTAAAAATACATACAATATTTTATTTGAAAGCAAAATTTCATTCCACATTCGAGCCATCAGTACTGTGAATTACATATATTACTATTGAACTCCATGGATGTGAATCATCTTTCAAAAGATACATTGCCTCCCACATAGTATGTTGACTTTTTTTCATTGCAAGTGAGGAAAAGGGAGGTGATAGGCTGTAAAATGGGTAGCAAAATCCAGATAATGGCTTACAGTTTGGAGTTCTGAGTCACTTTCAAAACAGAATGTCTTGAGTTCTTCATCTACCAAGAAATGGCTTTGTGGTAATAATTAAGAGACCCCTAAATTTTATATTTCAATTACTAGTTCACAGAAGGAGAAAATCAACAGCTACTTGGGATCCACAATGCAAACCATTTAAACCTACAGGCTTACAGGGTACAAGGACATATCTAAACAGGGCAAACTACCTTTTAAATATAAAGTGGCACTTTGTTCAATTAATGAGCAAAGGAAAAATTATAGTCTTATTCTGTGTGATTTTAAGAATTTTGCAAATTACTCAGTTTTTCCAAGGATTGAGTTCATTATAATAAACATAGTGAGGTTATATATCTTCAGTTCCTTCAGAGTCATTGCAAAGAAGCAGGGAAATGTTCATATTGTAGTTCTACTTGGTTCAGAAGAGAGGACCCCTTTAAGAATGCTGTTGATGCCTAAGACACGTGATTTCCATTTGCAAGGACATTGCTCATCTTATTTGGTTAAGTGATGCTTTGGGTGAGTGATATTAAGCAGAGAGAATTCAGCAAGCATAGCAATAAGCAAGGAAGATTCTGAGATGGCCTGTGCTCATAGAAGTCCCTAGTTTCTCTAGGTTTTTGTTGGAAATAACTAAGCATGAATTGTCTCATATTCAAAACACCTTAAAATATTAGCACAGCCCAGCTGGTGTGGCTCAGTGGTTGAGCGTCGACCTATGAACCAAGAGGTCATGGTTAGATTCCCAGGGCACATGCCCATGTTGCGGGCTCCATCCCCAGTGGGGAGTGTGCAGGAGGCAGCCGATCGATGATACTCTCTCATTACTGATATTTCTATCTCTCCCTCTCCCTTCTTCTCTGAAATAAATAAAAATATATAAAAATACATATTAGCACACATAAACATATATCACTAAAGGTCTGTTATGTATTGTAATACACAGTTTTCCTGCTATGAATCAATATTCTCTCCTGTTTTTGGTTCTTAAAGTGAAGCTTAGGCAATTGCTATTTGACAACTGGCAAACAACCAACACATTCAATACAACTAGTACATACCCTGATTGACTGATTTGCATGCCCTGTACCAGGTGTTCTAGTAAGCTCTGTGTCTTTGGGCAGGTAACCTCAATTTCTCTCAGAGCCCCTGCCTCCTCACTTATGAAATCAGAATGCCTTTCAGTGACTTTCAAACTCTGCTCCTCAGAGTTTTGGAAATTCTCTAGAGAAATGGGCAAACAAGATAGACAGAATAGGTTATTATGGACAGTTTACCCAGCTTTGGACTGTTCTAACTTTAAGCTTCTATGTTTGAACCAAAAGGCTGCAGTTTTAAAATACTACTGGGAAACTACTCAAATGGACTTTTAAGTCCCTCCTATCTCATGTCATTGGGTTCTAAGAACAGAAGACTTGTGCAGCAGGATTTCTGTTCCACAGTAGCTCTCAGATGTAATTGATTAAAACAACAACTACAATACAAGAAACAGTGTAAGGTGTACAATAACTACAATAGCAAAAACAAACACAAGAAATAGCAAAAGGTATGCAACCTTTTAAGAACAAGAGCTCAGTCCCGGAGGTCAGATAACAAGGATCCTAGGAGCTCAGAGATTGGGGAAGGATAGAAGACTTCAACAAGGATGGGCTAACCCAGGGAAGAAAGGCGAAATGAGATTGTGTGGGTAGGTGCACTGCAAAACAAGAAAGAACATGTAGAATGTCAGAGAGAGGAATGAAAATGGCCTATATGGAATCCTCAGAGCTTACCTAGAAATATAAGTTGAAAGAAATGTTGCTCAGTAATTTTCCAGCCAAATACTAGTGAATGTTAAGATAAAAAATAAATTAAAAAAGGAACATTCCTCAAGGTTTTGAGGAGAATTTCAAGGAAATTGGCCTGGCTGAGTTTATTAGACAGGGAAAAGGATGAATAGAGGGAATTCCTCTAGGGCAGTGATCCACAAACTGCAGCTCATGAGCCACATGAGGCTCTTTGGCCCCTTGAGTGTGTCTCTTCCCCAAAATACCACGGCCTGGGGGAGTCTATTTTGAAGTGGCGTTAAAAGAAGTTTAAGTTTAAAAAATTTGGCTCTCAAAAGAAATTTCAATTGTTGTACTATTGATATTTGGCTCTGTTGACTAATGAGTTTGCTGACCACTGCCCTAGGGGAGCACATCATAATCTGGCTCCAGGTCGCTGTGTGAATGCAAAGGAAGTAGGGAGCCATTGTTTCATCGAGTTGGCATCATTTACATGGAAACCCACAGTATTATCATCTAAGGTTCTTTGATTTCTTATTTACTATTGAGCAAGTATTGTTTTTTTTTCTATTTTCCTACTCAAAATAGTGGGTTATATAATATAGACTATGGCAATACTACACAAGCTCTTTGTAATCTGGTGACCACTGTATGACAAATCTGGTTAAGACCCAACTTTTCCATCACACCCTCATTCTCATTTTGCTTTCTATCATAGGCAAATCACACATTAACTTGTTTCCATTTCCTATTATGCAAATAATTAAATTATAAAATCTGACCCACATGAGTGGGTTAGGTGAACAATCTGAGGGAAATGTTTATTAAATGTATAGCTAAAATACTGCTTATCCTAAATAGTAAATATGACTTAACTAGTAATAATTACCCAGAAAAATCACCAGGGAAATTAAACATTAAGCTTGTTTTTATTGTTGTTTGTTTTCTGTTTTATGCCCTTTTGTTTTTTTGTTTTTAGTTTTTTGTGTTTTGTGTTTTTTTTTAACTTGGATCAAAGAACAGTGTGTTAAATTTGCAAAACAGAAATGTCCAATATGGGATCTGATATATAGGGAAAATCATACATAACTTTTAAATGTCTAAATGTGTTCATCTACAAATCACTTTGATGCTGGTGACACTTAAGAAAAAAGGGAATGCTCTCACCCAAAAGGAGCTTAATTTTGTGGAGGTGAAGCTAACTGTTAAAGATGGAAATTCATTAGCAATTAGGAAAAGTTTGAACCAAGGATCTTATCTGGACATGAAAATGGAGATAGTAGGAAAAATGTTATAATAATATTCATTATACTACACTAGAGGCCCGGTGCACGAAATTCATGCACAGGAGGGTGTCCCTCAGCCTGCCCTGCACCCTCTCCAATCTAGGAGCTCTTGGGGGATGTCTAACTGCCAGTTTAGGCCCGATCCCACAGGGGACATCCCTTTCACAATCTGGGACTGCTGGCTCCTAACCGCTCACCTGCCTGCCTGCCTGATTGCCCATAACCACTTCTGCCTGACAGCCTGATTGCCCCCTAACTACTCCCCTGCTGGCCCAATTGCTCCAAACTGCCCTCCCCTGCTGGCCTGGTCATCCCTAACTGCCCTCTCCTGCCGGCCTTATCTCGCCCCAAACTGCCCTCCCCTGCCAGCCTGGTCACCCCCAACTCCCCTCCCCTGCTGGCCTGTTTGCCCCCAACTGCCCTCCCCTGCTGGCCTGATGGCCCACAACTGTCCTCCCCTGCCAGCCATGTTGTGGTGACCATCTTGTGATGGCCATCTTGTGAGGGCCATCTTGTGGTGGCCATCTTGTGATGATGTCAAGGCGGCCATCTTGTGATGACATTGCGTGAGGGTGTTGCATGACGCCACCTAGGTTTTTATTATATAGCATAATATAGGCAACATTAACTGTGTAGTTCCTAAGTATTAGGGAATATTAAGTCTCGCAATGATATGAGTTACTAATTTTTCTTCATGAGAGATGGAAAGAATCAAATGCTTAATTCATTTTATTAATTTGCTATATTTTGGCCCCAACTCATAACTTGTAGAGTCATATTTTAGTCCTAGGATTTTCTGATTTCAGAATCTATGTTCTTAACCACTTTAAAATGTACTTTAAAATGTACAAAGCTTGGCCCCAAATACAGTGTCAAAAAGGATTGAACAGATATGGTTCAATTCATGTCTGGGAAAAATATGTGTGTGTGTGTGTGTGTGTGTGTGTGTGTGTGTGCATGCTGAGTGGGAGACTGAGTTATGGCTGCATACTCTCACACTGCCAGAAAGATAGGAATTACAGGAATCAACAAATTTCAACACTTGGGAAGGAGAATTGATAGGAAAGGTAGGCTTCTTTTCAAAACTCCTCTTGTCCTGGAGAAAAACATAGGAGCAGAAAAGGAAACCAGACAAAACCCAAGCACAGCACAGAGTAGGGGTGGGTAGACAAAATAGAAACTCAAATCTTAAGCCAGGTGGCTTGAAATGAGGAGGGAGGTCGATTTGAAATGCTGCAGGGCACACTCAGGGTTCTCCATGTTCCATGGGACACCAGGTCTTTGGGTACACAGCCCACAATGGCAGCCATCAAGCTGTCGGCATCCCCAGCTTCTGAGAATGACTGGTCTCCTGGACCTAATTTACTACTCTATTCCTGTGGTTCCACCTTGAGCAGCCATTGTACATGACTGCACTGGTTGGTCATTATTCAGTGTTCCGTATGTGGATGACCAACTAGACTTGGGCTGCAAGGAAGAGGTCAGCAAAAGGAGAGGCGCTAGGCACCCAAGAGACCTATATTCATTCTTTGCAAATAACATGACCTTTATGAAAACAGAATTCTTCTGAATCTTCTTTACCCAGCAACTCACACTTGCAATCCTCCAGGAAGTTTTCTACCTCTAGGCTCTATGCTTTGCTACAGCCTATCAGCCCTAACCATGCAGGACACACCCAGTGCCAGATATGTGCTTTGTTTCCTCTGTCTGCCAATCTAGTGGGACTTAGAATCAAGTTATCCATCTAGACCCAGGACTAAGGCTCCAGCCAAACATAGATTTATTTTCCCCTCTCCAAGCACCTAGACATTGACATTGGCCATGAATCCACCTGCCCTTGCAACTGTCCTCAATTCACACATTCCCTCTTGCCTCATTTGCCTAAAGTTGGACTTCTACTACCTTGGAATTTCAAACAATTATTTTGTTAGATGTCCTAGTGCTATATTGAGATAAGAATTATACACTAAAATCAAATTCTTATTTAGGTTCCCACTTTGCTCTTCTTAGACCTTTCTCCTCCTATGCACAGGTTCTGCCCTAGAGCCCAGGAAATAGAATTTATTGCCCAAAGAGGAAAGTCCTAACGACTACCGCCTTTCTTAATGACTCCCAGGACTGAATCCCTTCTTTTGAACCCCCCCATCCCCTTGAAGCACGTTGCTCTGAATCTTATGTGAATCTTGACAAGCTCTTATAAGGAGCCAATCCCCGTAATAGTCTCAGCACCCTTCACACTTTCCTTCAACAACTGGGACTTAGGTGGGGAAAAAAATATAGCTCTGCTGACACAAATGATGAGTTGTGCTCACCTGAAAATGGTGTGATAAGGGTCTCACACTGAAAAAAAATTGTGCTTACATGCTAGTTGAGAGGCAGAACTAATATGAAATGATGATGATAGCACACCTTACACTTACATACAAGACAATCCAAATAATATTGAAAATGTGTGTAGAAACTGTATAATTGGTGATGATTCCATTCTTGAAAGCCAGACACTGCTCAATGTTACACCTACTAGGAAGACACAGTTTTAGAGATGAGAAAACACAGGCTCAAAGGTAAACTTGTTCCCTAGCATTACACAGCCAGTGTGACTTGAGAATCAAAGTCTTTGCATTTTCTGAAAATCTTCCTTATCTCCCACCCTAATCCTTCACACTGCTGTCATGCTCTTATGGAGAAAAAAATAACCATCAATGCCAGAACTTAAGGAAGAGTAAAATTTGAATTGTTTGAAAGTGTGAAAAAAAGGAATATGATTTGAACCCATATGGCTTTGTCAATGTTAATCAATCATTTGTGCCAGTCAATTCTCATTCACGTGGAAGAGACCTGCCTGTGGTTTATTGAGCAGTCTGTTGTTTCTACTAATTCTATTAGGACTCGAATGGTGGGTACCACTTGATTACTGCAGCCAGAACCTCAAAACTCATGGTCACCAGTTCAGGAAAAAATGTGGCCCTGGGTGATTGAGAAAGGAAGCAAGACCCGTTCAGTGCAGAACCAATTAGCTCTTACCTTCACCACTTTCTCATCTGCAAATGGTTTTCCCCCCCTTTTCTCCGGCTGTTATCTGTTTCTCAGCTTGCAGTTTCTCTAATGAGGTACTTGGTACTTAATCTTTCAGAATAATGAATGAGTCCTTCTCTTGGTAAAGGCAGTTCCTTTCCTGGGAACACTGTGGCAGCTTGTCAGAATGCCAGACTACTGTTTGTCAGAATACTATGAAGCTGGCTTCCATGTAGGTGTCTGACATTGAGATTATGTTGCCTCCCAAAGATGGGGCATTCTGGGAATGTCAAGGCTGTGAAGAAAGCACCTCACTCTGATGAACATAATAGGTTAGAATCATGTGTTAGATCCTCAAAAGAAGTGAAATTCCTGGCATCCACCATTCTACAAATTAGACAGTAAGTAAGATAAAATAAATATTCAAATTCCTAAGATAATTGCATGTGCATATACACACTATCCTAGAGCTTCATAAGATAGCCTCTAAACAGTGGCCAATTGATATATAAGTTAAAAATTAAATAAAATTATACATTTAGCTCCTCACCCTCACCAGGTACCTTTAATGTTCACAACAGCCAGACCTGACTAGTTTATCCTGGTGCTGGACACCACAGGTATAGAACATCTTCATAATTTCCCAAAATCCTACTGTTCTAGAAGAATAAATAACTTTAGCATTTTAATGACTACCCTTGTAATTATATGAAGTACATACAAATAAATAATACTCAGTTGGTACATAGTCTGTCTAAGCAAGGAATATAAATCTAACATTATTCAACAAACATAGACCATTTAAAAATAATACATTTACCCCCATTGGATTAAACAATAGAAAATTAATACAACTCCCCAGAATGCATGAATCACTGTATACAAGAGGGTTAAGGAACTGCCCACTCCTCAACTCCAGTCACAGAACAAGAATTAATAAGTCCTTTTAAGTGGTATGTCTCATGGTTTGATGTCAAGTTCATCCTCACCACAAAAAAACCTGATATAATCCTATCTAATAAAGAGGGACTATACTAATTGACCATCATACCCTCACAAGATGGCAGCACCCACAGCCAATAAAGAGGGGATATGCTAATTGACTGCCACGCTCTCACAAGATGGTGACACCCAGTCCCCTTAGCCCTGCCTCATCCAGCCTCAGTCCCCAAGTCCCCTCAGCCCCACAGAGGAAGGCAGTTGGGGATGATCATGCCAGCAGGAGAGCAGTTAGGTGTCAATCAGGTCAGCAGGAGAGCGGTTAGGGGGCTATAAGGCTGGCAGGCAGGCAAGTGGTTGGGAGCCAGCAGTCCCGGATTGTGAGAGGGATGTCTGACTGCCAGTTTAGGCCCAATCCTGGCACTTGGATATCCCCCTAGGGGTCCCAGATTGGAGAGGGTGCAGGCTGGGCTGAGGGATACCCCCCCATGCAAGAATTTCATGCACCGGGCCTCTAGTAGTTTAATAATACAATTAATTAAAGGGGAGCTTTGGAATCTACATTTACTAAACCATCTCAGGTATTCTTTCTCATATACTGATTTAAGAATATCTGCCATGGAGTCAGAGAGAAATGACCTCTTGGTTTCTCTTGTTCATTTTTCAAAAGAAGACTGAGTCAGACTTCCTAGGTTTGAGTCTTGGCTCGCCACCTACCAATGTGTTACCCTGGAAACTCCCCAGTAGATGTCTCCTCCAAAATTAATGGCCAGGTCTGCCTGGGTCATATGCCCTCTAGTGTATTCAGAATAGACAAGCTGGATACATGGCCATGGTTTCTTAAACTAATTAGCTTCCATTCCATGGTAAGAGAAAGTGCCAAGAAGTTCATGGTCATCCAATAATAAATAAGGTTTGAGGTATTTACCAAGGAATGAGGTTGGTGGGGGTGGCTTTTGTGAGGTAATCGATGATGTCTCCCACAAATGTCCTTTGAAGCTCACACATGCATTATCTCTGCTACTCCTATGTCATAGATGAATATAGAAAACTACAGAAATACTTTGAAATACTTATTCAAGTCTGCATAGCTTGTTTGTTAAGAGATTTATAATTAGAACAACTATCTGCTCAATTCAGTATGCATTATTCCTCCAGTTATTCATAGATGACTTCCATTGGCTTGATATGCTCCTGTCACAATGTTTTCCCTTTTATAGTTCCTTTCTCTTTTCCTTTTATATTTTATGTCAGGACATTCCTTTAGTACCCAACTCTCCACCCCAAATCTCATTACTATCAGGCTCAAAATATACCATGAATTTTCTTTTCTTTCCCACTATTATTTATTAGCAAATCTATCAGCAAATCTTGTTTGATTTTTATTTAGTCCCTTGATTTTAATCATTAATCATATAAAAGAATAATCCTATGCTGTCTGTATTTAGGAATGTAGGGTGTGTGTGTGTGTGTGTGTGTGTGTGTGTGTGTGTGTGTGTGTGTGTGTGTTGGTATTTTCTACAAACAAGATAAAATGGATAAGAGACCCAAGGGTTCCTTCATTTTTCAGGCTTAGGAAGGATATTGTGAATAGGAAGAAATGTGACATTTCTTCATCCTCAATGGAAAACCATATTGCAGACTTTTGAAGATTTGATAGGAGCACAAAACATGAAAACACGTTTCACAAAAAGGAAAGGAAGCCAATACCCCAGGAGTTAAAACCCCTGTCCATTACAATGTTTGCAACTATTTGGCTGCATTTCAAAACCTCGTATTTATGAGCTTGTGCTCAGCTTTCCAGCTGTCCCAGGCAATGGCCTAAAAGGAAGATGATAGCTTCAGGTGGGGAATGAGGAGCAGATGGGGATGGTCACTTTAGGCATGGGGTCCTGTTATCATCACCATGCATTTGATTCCTTAATTATTAAGGAATGAGGGTAGAGAAATAAAGCAAATGTAATGAACATTTTCAAATAGGCTGTATTTTTGCAAAGTGCCCATGAGGAAGCACCTGTTCTGGTTACATTTTTCAGAGCAAGAATGTTTTGGTGTTTCTGTATGTTTATTTTTGCTTGTTATTTCTAAAATATTGTTTTATCTTTGATCATTTAATTCTGGTCATAAGGATTGTATTTACGGTCAAACATGCAAACTATCCAGCAGAAACAACACTTGACTGAATGTGTCATATTGTAGGTAGACTACAATAAGAATGACAGCTATGCCATTGGGGCAGGTTATCTAAAATATCTTAGCTTTTATTTCTCTAATTGTAAGGTAGAGATGATATCAAGGCTAACTCTGTATATCCAACCTCACTTCCAAGAACAGGTAATAGTAGCTGAGATGATTTAAGCATTGGAGGGAGAATTATATGGATGTGAGTCAACTGATGTAAAAAGTTGCAAACAGCACTGTAGCAACAATGACTTCGGCATCTTGATCTCCAAATTTAGTTTCATAGTCTGTCCAGCTATCTCATAGGTGCTTGTTACATACAAGCAATTGGTAGTATGACCACCTTCCTGCCAAGGGCAAAAAAAAGAGTTAAAATGCAAATGCTTTCTCTCTGTATGAAGAGCTGTTTATGAGAACATGTTAAGACACTGGTACCCACGTTGGGGCCATTGAAATATGAGAAAGGAGCTAGATTTGAAGTCTGGATAGGGAAGATGCAAAAATAAGTGGTCAGTTAGTGTAACTGACTGTGCATTATGCAGAAATATTGGACATAGATGAACCCTGAAAGATTGAAGTAGATCTAACAGAAAGAGAGAGGTGCACTCTAGGTGAAAACTCTCAAAAGACAGGAGTATGACATGAGCAAAAGCCGTGGATATACAGGGAACAACAATAAAGCAGATTTTTACATGTAAAGATTTGTGTGTAGTTGTAGTAGAGTAATCTCAGAAATCCTTTACTGGGTCCAACTTTTAGCAAGTGAAATGATACTAAATGTTGTTGTTTTTTTAATTTTGGAATGTTTCCTTGAAGTTATTAGAGATATTTTTTTCAGTGAAAGTATATGTTTGTTTGTTTGTTTGTATATAACTCTGATGAAGCATTTTTATACTGAATTGCAGGAATACTATGAAAAATATTAAACTCACAAGACTCCTTTAGTTTATTGTAACAATTTTAAAAATGGAGACAATATAAAAGAAACATTGACATGCCTTCCCCTAATGTATTACCATGCCTTTCTATACCCTCTGGATATTATACAGCAGTTGGTAAACTATACAGTCTATGGGCAACATGCAGCCTATTGCATATTTTTGATAAATAATGTTTTATTGAATCATATCCATTCATTTACATTTTTCTCAAGGCTCATTTATGCTACAACAGCAGAATTGAGTTAAGAATTGAGACAAAACATGTAGTCTGTAAAGCCTAAAATATTTACTATCTGAACCTTTACAGAAGAAGTTTACCCACCCTACTATAGATGTCAACACATGCCAGTATTATCAAGAAAGACAATTAGGCAATTCATATTGAATCAATCAATTTTATGATAGATAATACTGGGAGGCTCTAATTTGTAAGATATGATCTCTCTTTCTCCCCCTCTTTAAAATCTCTTTTTCCTCAAAAGCCACCACTCTTTCCAAGATTCTGTTATCCCTAATATCAAGAAGAGCAAGCACAACACAGATAGAAAAATAAAGGCAGTTCTGATGATGACTTGCTTAAATAAGAAAATATTTGGACACAATCCGAGTCTGAAGTATCTCACACTGATAAAATTTACCTTGAAAAATAAATGCAGACTTGATTATAAATTTCTAAATCTGGTTACATGTCTATACATTTTAAATGTCTTCATTAATTTTATTTTTTTTCATAACATCCACCATTGCAACTCAGTTAATAATTTTATGTTCCATATATGGACAAGGTTCCTATATGTTGAGGTGAGGCAATCCTTTAAAATGAGTTTTCAGCCAACTACTTCTTGTTTGGCTCTCAAAAAAAGTCTTAGACACTCTAGGGGGTAAATGAATATGTAATTGTATAATTAGGCTATTGCTGCTCCTGTTTCTCTGGTAATGTCATCTGGCTGTGCCACAAGACAAGGTCACTGAACAGTGTTAGACTAAAAATGGAAAAAGCTGTTAGAGAAGCTGACGGGAATGGCCTGCTGCGGACTGTTTTGTGTGGGCATGAGGTCTCATGAGATCACCTCCTAAATTAGATTTCCCTGTAGTTGCACTCAGCCTTTTCCTAATGTGTTTTTTCATCCTCTTCCTCACTTACTTGTAGGCAGAATAGGAAGCTGCCCAGGTAATTTGATTTGAAAGATATAAGAATGCTGCCCAGCCCAGAAGAAAATACACCTAACAGTCTGCTCCAAAAATAAAACTCCATTACTACTGCATTGCCCCTTCATACTAAGGAGCCAGAGCAAGAGTGGGAACATATGGACTTCAGTGATAGGTGGCCAGGCTTGGGATACCCCACTTCTCACAATTTTCCCCTAAATTACCTCTTTTTTCTTGAGTCATAGTTTTCCCACATGTAAAACTGGAATATGTATAATAATTATCTTGAAGAATGGTTTAAGGATCAAATTAGATAATGTATGTGAATGGTTCATTATAAATGATGAAGTTATAATTAAGGCGTTGACTCTCTAACTGTCCTATTTCAAATCCCAGCTGCCTCATGGAGGTAGGCATCGTCCTCAATCTGGTGGTATAATTTTATTAGAACATTTTCCTCTTGACAGTTAAGGGCAGGCCAATGAGCAATGATTCTCTAAAGGTGAAGAAGAGAGTAGAGAGACATAATTGGAAGGGGGTGATGTGGTTTGCATATGAGAAAAAATTTAAAAAGTGACATCTATGTATTTTGAGATAACGTATAAAGATAGGGTTGGGTGACAGAAAGAGAACATAAGCATAGAATGGAGCCCACAGCCACTGTATTCACACTTTAATTAAAAAATTTAACATGGGAAGTCCTGATTTTAACTCTGTGGGTTTTTTGTTGTTGTTATTGTTATTGTCATAGGCAAGCAAAGGAGATGAAACAAATTTGTTGCATGTTTTTAACCAAATGGGAAAATTTCAGTTTAAAAAATTAATTTCCTAGAGAGTGAATGATCCCTAGGAATATAACTGTGCCCTCACATAAATCAAAAAGAAAAAAGAAGGGCAGAATTGCCAAATGCTTATAAATCAAATGTGCCCCCAAATAAGCAGCATTCCTAATAAAGGCATGCAAATAGCCCAGGAAAGAGACACGCAAATCATTCTGCATGTAAATCACTGTAAGTGGGTGCTAATAAATTAAGCTTGACTGAAATGGCAAAATTTCAGAGGAACTAGTGAAGGTGGGGATATTTAGAAAGCAGATGGAATCCCATTAATCATTTGATCAAGTACAACTGGACCCTATAAATTATTTGAACATATTTTCTGTCATTTCCAACATTATCAGGAAATCACTCCAACCCTAGTCCATTTGCATTTCCTCTATACAAGAAAACCCTCCACTCTTTCTGTGAATACTCTAGTTTGGGAGTCAGTCAGCTATTCTGCAGGTGCCAGTTTGGAGAATCGCCTTCTTGTTTTTTCCCAACCTTATTGATTTCTCAAGGCTACCATTCCACCCCATCATTTACTCCTCTTTCTTCCTTCCTCAGTTATACATGCATTTATCATTTAACCGAGTAATTGGTGATGTAACTGTGAAATGTCTAATGGTGCCTCACAAGACAAAACTTCCATTTGGTTCGGCTTTGTTTTCACTCCCTTTAATCATATTTCTGTGCCTGTGCTTATCTAAATGGCTGGGGATATCTTCATTCTTTTAAAATTCTAGGGAATAATAACATATGACATGCTCATTGGTATTTGACATGAGAACTGTGGCATAGAGCTGTATTGCAAAAGGTTTTAATGGTGATTGATTTATATTAGCTTCAAGTCACACTTGAGTTTGTCTTTTAAACAAGCTGCTCATAGTTGGAACACATTCCTGGTAGTTGAATGGTTACCTGAGGGAAAAGGTGGCTTTGCAACCATCTTTGATCACCGGAGCCATCCGCTAAATAGTACAAATGAGTTTTATTGGCTCAGGCCCAGAAAGACTGACTGCTTAATCTGCTATTAAACTGAGGCTGGAGGCAGTGATTTGAAAAATAGAACTTTCTTTGCCAATGGCTTTAAAAAGTTTGAGGATCATATACATAGAATCACATCATATCCCTATAAAGGATAATGGTTTTGTAAATGCTTGTCTGCTTGTATTTTGTATAATTTCTAACCTGCCCAAATAGTGCAAATCACTTGGCTTTGTAGGACCTGGAAGAGAAGAGCATCTGAGATGTGTTTTACCCATACTGTGGAAAAGTCTGTTTGGGGACAATCAAATAGATTAGGAAGGCTTGATCTGGAACCTCTCTTGTAGCATCCACTAACTCCTGGGTGGACCTAAACAATCATTTTGGATATTCCAGGAGGTCTGACCACCTCCAGCCACCGAGACTTTTTCCAGAACAAGCTGATTCCAGCTTCTATGACTAACTAGGTGACTAGGGTCTCTTCAAATGATCTGCTGACATGCAGATAGACCTGCAACCAAATCAGCCACATATGCTCAGTGCATGTGCCTCTCCATACCAGGGTGTAGAAGAGAGAAGAATCAATATGTCTGGAAAAACCTGGGCTTTGTGGGGTCTGGAGGGATGACTTTGGGCAGATCTAGGGGGAGAATAAAAGGCTTTGCATGTAGGATGAAGCACTTGAGCAAAATGTTCAGACAGGAAAATACAAAGTGAGCAAGGAGAATGATGCATGAAATGAACAGTATGGACAACTAGTCATGGCAGCAGTTTGAAGAGATATGGAGGAATCACATTATAGAAGCTCAAAAGGGCCATTCTCTCCTAAGTAATGGGAAGCCATAGCCAATCTGGACAGAGTCAGACTAAGGTACACTCTTTCTGTGATCCGGTGTTAGTAGGACACAGACAAACCTAGACATTTGGTGAAATAAAAAAATAAACCTCTTCCTCTGCTTAGACTTGACATCCTACGGCTAAGGACTTGCTCTACAATGAGTTATAGCCCTCCTGGTGGGAATTAAGACTTACCCAGTCTCTCTGAAAACCGTATCCCTTTTCCCTTTCATGTCCTAAACTAAAACTACATCTGATATGTTATCTTGGGCTTCCTTTGAGTTTCTCATTTATTATATTTGTAAGGATTCCTTTATTTGTTAGTTAATGCATGAAGATGAAATACTGGGGAGAAGTTTCAATGAGTGAAGGGGGTTGTGTAAACTTTTAAAAATGTGTATTAGGTCATGTAATAGTCAAGTAAAAAATAGGTTTAATCAATAATATAACTGGTAAGAGTTAGAAAATAGGTGAATGTATATTTGATAAGCTGTTGTAGTTGGAGAGAATGAAAGTATCCCTAGTTAGAGAGGGTAGATCTAATGTGATGGGTTAAACTATTAAATGAGTGTGGATTTATAGGAGGGCAAAAGAAAGAAGGCCAGTTTTCTCTTCCTTATACTTCTTGCCAGGGTCATCTCTGCTTAGGCTGATACATCTTTGGATTCAAACCTACCTATTTGTTCCCATCAGCCAGATCCACCCCCACCTTGAACTTTGTCAGACCACACCATTGACAGATTCTTTCTCTCTTCCCTTAATGACTCTAGAACTCTGTTACTCTTTGGCAAATAATGGCATGCATACTCGGAGCCCTTCTGTCATTGTGTTATTTAGAGTTTTATTCTTATTTTGCTTTATCCATCTGTATCATCTGTTCTCCAAAATTAAAATGCAAGCTATTTGAAGGCAAAGACAGAAACTCAGTGCCCACATTCCTTGAAGCATCAAGCTATTGGGCACAGAATTGTCACTTAAAAAGCTGACAATTCAATTTGCTTATCTCTGAGTGTATGGGGGGATGTGCACCTATCATTTCACATGAAGGTCGAAAGCTATAGTATTTAATCTACCTCCTGGTGAGATAACTCTGTTCTTGTTGACTGACCTTCTAGTCCTAGAAAAAGGTATATTTTTTCAGCTTGAGCAGCTGAGGTAGCCATGAGTAGAGGAGCTGGACCATCAACCATGCATTGGACAAAAACAACGCTGAATCATTTCACCTCGTCTGAGCCAGAGACATAACCAAGTAATCTGCAGTCTCTTGGGAGAGCTAGTCATCCATGGCCAATCTCCTTGGACAAACTAATGTTCTTAAAAAATAATTTAGAATTCTAAAGGGATATGGTCACTGTGTTAGTAAGGGAAACTTCAGCTTCTAGAAAGAAGACACTTAAATAAAATGGCTTTGGTTTCTGTATTTAATCAACTCATATCAGCAAGTATTTGCTGAGCACTTATAGGGTGTTGTGGAGCAAAGATAAAATGTTAATAGCCAATTCTTTCTTGGAAATTACTTGGGATGAGCTGACATACACCATGATTAAAAGTGTACCGTTGTTGAGCTATGGGCCAATTTTATGATACAGACATTATCATTATAAAATTTTAGAATTGAGAGAATAATTGTAATTGTGTTTCTAGTATAATAATCCCAAATGATTGTTGAAGTACAGATTTCTGAGCTACACTTCACCTGCAGTGAAGCAGTACCAGGTGCCCTGCTACCTGCCCTTTCAACACACCTTGATTTAACAACCATTGTCCTATCAACTAGGGTGGTAAAGAAAAACATCAGGAGAGATGTAGAATGAATGATTCTGAAGGCAGAATTCTGGCACATTCTGTCCCCCATTTTCTGCATCACTGATCAATCACAAGCAACTGTTGGTGATGAAATGAGGGGAGACTATCCTGGTAGTTTTCTCACAATATTTTCATTCTCCTTTAAGGTTAATTACAGCATTTTATAGAAATGTGTTTTACCAGACAGAATGCAATTTCATACTCAATATTTTAGTAGAAATAGACACAGTGGTCTTATCTCTAAGTACAGCTGCTGTAGAAAGGAAAAGCAGGCACCTATGGAACCAGCTACTATGCCTTTGCCTTGGTTTTCAAACTTCTGACTATATTATTTTTGGAGTGAGATGTCTGAAGAGATTATCTTCTAATAACACAAACAGTAATACACACACACACACAAACCACACACATGCACACACAAGTGGCCCTTTCAAAGTAGAGTTGGTGCAAGTTAAGACAATGGATTTCCATAGGTGTGCTGCATGCATGAGCAGACACCCATGCACCTGCATTGTTTCCCTTTAATGATCACAAACTTTAGTCTAATTTCTTAGGTGAGTGAGATGCTAATCAAGCAGTTGAAGACAGAATCTAGCGAAAATAATCAAATGTGAATTTGTCCAGGGAGACTATCCACTTTGAAGGGGGAGAAAAGAAATTGTCATGTTGATTCCACTGGAGACAACCTTCCTGTTACTAAGCGGCCCCTGGGGATTTGCTCCTCGTCAGGTTGGCATCTCAGTGACAAGGCAATTGTAATTAGAATGAATAAAATGAGAGATGTGCCAACTCGCTGCTTATAATTCAGACTGTGACATTAAAGAAACATTGCAGTTTTATTATTATTTTTTAATTTTTTAAGGAGTTACAAACAGCTAGTAGGCCTTTGCCTACTGGGATGCCTTCCATAAAACTCAGAACTGTCTTGCTAAAGAAAGAAAATATGATGTGCTTGCTGTACTACAGAGGGTTATATCTTACCTTTTGGGATTTTTAGACTGTCTTTGGAAATTGTCTTATTTTTTCATGCTTGTGCTTGCAATGTACAGGCAATAAAGGTTTTAGGTAAAGAGGAGATGTACAAGAAGATCCCTGCTATATTGCCTCTAAGCTTATTGCTGCTGGGGAAGAGTTACATTTGGGCTGCAGTAATAAAAGTTATAGCCACTTGAATATGATGAGGGTTATGCCAAGGCATGCGTAGGGGCTGATAATAGAACCTGATTGACTTTTGAACTATGTGTGCCTTGACTTAGCATAGAACTTGAACAAAATCCAAAAACATTACGCCTGCACAGTTTGATTTGTCTTCTGTTTCTGTTAAAGACTGGAGAATTACTTGGAAATCTGAAGAGACTCCAGAAGGTGACTTATCAATTAGAATCTTGGGGACACTTGCAATCTTAAAATTATAAAAGACATTATAAGCTGAAATGTTTAGCTACTCTGTTTTGGTGTCCAATCTGAACTCTCCAGAGAGACAGTGAAGAATTCTTCATATTCTTTCTTATATCACATTTAGAGATAAAATATACTGTTTTGCCCTCTGCAAAATAAGATTCCCATTTATCCTAATTGTATTGCGACTTTCCTTTTTCTCCTGGTCCATCTATGCCATGTTCTTATACATCTCTGTTCTGGTGTGTGTGTAGGTTCACCTCCTCTCTTCTTTGACATATTCCAATCATCTTTAAAGACAACTCAGGCACTACCCTTCCCATTTGAAATATGTTCTAGTATATTACCAAAGAAGAAATGTTGATTAGCTGGTTGGAGGCATACGTCTAGAATTCAAGAGAAAAGTATGGGCTGGGAAAACAAGTTACCAGCACATGGGTGATATTTGAAATAATGAAATTGGATAAGCTCACCAGACTGAAATAGGCTCTTACTCAAACCTGTAATTCCTCTATTTCTTATCTAGACTAGGGCTTCTCAATCACTTTAAACTCGTCACCACATTTTAAGGGTACACAATTATATGACACATCAGTTGTTTTGGTTTAAGTGATACAAGGAAATTTGATTTTTCCTCTAAGGCTGTGGTTGCCAAACTGCGGCTCACGAGCTACATGCAGCTCTTTGGCCCCTTGAGTGTGGCTCTTCCACAAAATACCACGGCCTGAGTGAGTCTGTTTTGAAGAAGTGGCATTAGAAGAAGTTTAAGTTTAAAAACTTTGGCTCTCAAAAGAAATTTCAGTCATTGTGCTGTTGATACTTGGCTGTGTTGACTAATGAGTTTGCCGACCACTTCCCTAAGGTATCAATCAGTATAATAACTGAACACAAGGGTGACTGAGCACTGATATGTACCCGTTTGTGGTAGTGGCAGTTTTGGTCATCATTTCCCTCTAGTCAACCACTTTTTGTATTGGCCCTCAGCATAGATAGTTATTTGCAGTCATTTCCAATCACTCTATTGAAAGGTACCTTAAGCCTGGAAAGTGTGGCTAAGTGGTTGAATGTGGACCTAGGAACCAGGAGGTCATGGTTCCATTCCAGGTCAGGGTGCATGCCCAGCTTGTGGGCTGGATCCCCAGTAGGAGGCTTGCAGGAGGCAGCCAATCTATGACTCTCATCATTGATGTTTCTATCTCTCCCTCTCCCTTCTTCTCTCTGAAATAATAAAAACGTATTTGAAAAATACCTTCAATATTACAGCATTTTATCTCAGGCAGCAAGTCTATCATCTGCCATACAGATTCAAAATCATTTGCGTTCAGCTGTAATAACACAGGCTTCATCGATGCTATGTTGTTTTAGAAAATTAAGGTTACTTTTTGATGTTTTATAGAAGTTTTTATTTAACATGAACATTTTTTAAGGTTGCTTCTTTATACAAAGAAAAGAATAGTATTTATGTTAAAGTTGGGGGAAGAAGTTTTTGTTTTGTTTTTTTAATAAGTAAGCTCTTTGACTTTAAATCAGTAACTATGAATGGTTTCACACTTTCTTGTTATCTCAAATTCATCTTCATGAACAAAAATCGTGGTTGTCCAACTTTGAATGCTTGTCTCTCTGGTAATGGCCCTGTATTCTGAATTCTGCAACACTTTCATTTCATTTTGATAGTTCTTCCACTTTCCTTTTCTATCTGTTGATCCCAGTCACTTCTCACCTTTAGCAATATATCTTCTCTGCTAATCTGCTACCATATTCTATACACAACTGTCCAAATAAGAGTCTATATGTCTCTTCCTACAGCAGAATGAACAGCATGAAAATTGTTCTTTTGCTTCTAAGAATGTTTGCATTAAAAAAAAAAAAAGTCCCCTCCTATACCTTTTTCTTCAGAAATGGCAATAAAGAAATGCTAACGTTGTTAAATTACCTACTGGTATGTGGGCCACTGATTTAACTGGCATAAACATAAGCCTTCCTAGTTTGCAAAGGATTTTTGTATATGATGGCATGTGATATCTAAAACAACTGAGATGCAAAAAATGAAATTCATTCTGAAAAACAAGTTCCAATTCCTAATGGCGTCAATTAAAAAGGTGTCTTAAATATTTATATTTTCATGGACAGTAAACTTTTACTTCTGCATAAACAATAAAGTTCTCTACATATAATGGCTATTATTGAGGTAAATTTTTCCAATGATATTTTAATAAGTATTTCAGTGTTTCTATGGCATGGATTTTATCTCCCTCTTTCTTAGCAGTGTTTTACCCAACCATGTATTCTTTATTGTATGGGATAGTAACACCTATAAAACATGCTGCAGTGAGTGAGAGTAGCCCTCTAAAGTCAAATATGTTCAACTCTACCAGATAGCTGTATAACTTCAGGCACATAATTTATTTCTTTAAGCCTCAGTTTCCTAATCTCTCACATAAGGGCAATAGGAGTACAACGTTATAGAGTTGAAATTAATGTCCCATGAGCTACAGTTGATGAAGCACAAGGTTAGTGCCAGTAACCTTAAAATGCAGTACTAATTAGCCCTAATAGGTGTTGCTAAATGGCTTGAGCATAGGCATGAGGACTAAAGGGTCTCCAGCTCAATTCCGGTAAAGTGCAGTACCTACGTTGCAGGCTCAATCCCCGGGGGTGTGTACAGAAGACAACCAATCAATGTGTCTCTCACATTGACATTTCTCTCTCTCATCCCTTCCACACTCTAAAATTCGATGGAAAAAATATTTTCGGGTGAAGATTAACAGCAGCAACAACAAAAAAAAACAGTGTTATTTAGTTGGGTACTTTCATTTTATGCTAAAGAGATTGGGATTCCAGATAAATTAAGTGACCCTTATCTCTTTCCTACTTTGCTGAGAAATGGGTGCTTTGCAAATATTTCTTTAATTATAACATTTTACAATATGTGCTAATATTCTCATTTCAAGGATTGTAATTGAGAGTCAGGAAATGTATATAACTCATCCAAAAATACACAGGTCTTAATTTGCAGACTTATAATTCAAAGTCAACACTTCATGCACAATTCAAAGTTGACTTGGCTTTACCTACTACCACACGCAGAGTCTTCTATATCATGCTGCCCAATGATCTAAGTTGTCAGGATTGTGGAGGGGAAAAATATACAAAGAATGTACTAGGATCATGGATGAGAGGGAGGGAAACTTTACTTCCCCCCTTTCTGAAGACAGAGGCTTCAAAATGAATAATATGGTTTTTAGGTACCTGAAGAAAATATAGAGTTCAATATTTAGCCACTGGCAAGAGAATTGTCACATGTCTTCAACCATCAGGCAAAAAAGTTAGAACTGCCTGCTTCCTACATTGTGTGCCTTCTCCTACCCCTGAATAGATCCTTATCATCTAACAGAATTAGAAACAGTAAGGATAGAGACTATTCAATAAGGACAAACAGATTATGATGTTAAAAAAGTTAAATTTCTAATAAGCAATGTGTTTCCAAATATAAGCACATAGTGTGATTCTGAATTCAATGTGTCACTCTTAGGTAGAGTGATGCTGTCTGGATTCTGAGCCCCTGCTTCAGAGAAATGCATTAAGAGAGGGCAGAGGTAAAGCAAGTGGCCATGAAGTAGAAAGGAATCCAAACCCTTTTTACAATAAGATCATTTACAACTATGCTTGCGTTTAACTGAGAAAATGGGAAATGGGGAAGGCAATGTCAGATCACATTTCCAAAAAGATACGGGTGATGGGATATTGTGATGTGTTTCAACAGACTTCAGGTACTTTGGTTTTTAAAATTGCAGAGCAAAATGTGCAGCTGAATTGGAAGGGCTTCATCCTTCCTGATGTGTTTTCACTGAGTCACACGCTCAGGCTGTAATATGCTAGCTTCCCACTCTTGTCAGTTTTTGGCGGTCATATTTGCCAACCCCATTCACAGAGGAGGAAAAATAAGCAGACAAAATCACTGGGCAGGTTGTGCATCTGAAACTGTATCATCAGGTCCTGGCTCTCTCATGTTTCCTGGATGATGCTAACTGGTAATCACAAGAAAAAATAAGCAAAATGGAGAACAAGACCTCCAACTATATTCTATGTAAAGCTTGCTTTCCTTAATTATCAATTTTCTCATCGGTATTTCTGAATAATTGTCATTGCCTGCCCCTCGTTAAGCAATCTACATGTCAACTTGCAGATGGTTCTAACCTCTCCAGTGCCAATTTTCATTGCTCTGAACTTCTGGTGCCTCTAAAGGAGTCTGGCTTATGGCTTTGTTTTGCCACTAAAGAGTCTCCTTTCTTCTCTGTACTAAACGTTGTTTTTTTCCTCACTCCCTTAGTCCCCTTCCCCACTATGGGGTATTAGTGTTGAGTAGTAGATACCATGTCCTATGATTCCTACCCATTTCCCCAGCAAGATCATCATTTGCTAAATCCGAATTATTTTCTAGTGATATCAAGATCACCTGGAGAAAAACACCTCCACATACACCTTGCCTATGCCTGTCACTGATTACTCATCCTAATCTGAATGCTTTAATGTGTTACTCAATTAAATATTTAGCATCTAGTGCATACTCTGCCTCACCTGGTACTCTACTAGATATGAAACTGTTGAAGAAATGCCCCCTGTATTCAAGGAATTTATCTCTTGAGGAGATAAGACTAGTGCACATTAAGATCAAAAACGCACATATGAGCTGAATTACAATAACAGTTATGCACATTGTAAAGCTAGTGTCTAGTTGCCAAATAAGAGCTACCATATTTTAAACTATGAGTTCAGCAGAGGGAGATTTCACATTTAGCTCAGGTAGGTAGGACAAATTTAAAGAAGAGTTAATTTGAAGGTTGACATTATGTTTAAAATTTCATATGCAATGAACTAATGCCAAGGCTTTAACAAGCTGTCCTCCAGTAACTTTAGGTCCTTTGTTACTTTTGTTACACTTACAGTTACTTTCATTGGTTGTCTCACTTTCATTTCCATGTGTAGTATTCATTTGGCTGTACTTAAAAAAATAGCACTGCAAATACTAAAGATTAGTAAAATAAACTGTTATATCATTTTATAGACTCAATGCTTCAAAAATAAGAAATTATTGTATTTTCTGTGCTTTAGAATACTGCCCCCTCTTACATCCCACCTGCAACTCTGCCAACGAGAGATGTGAGTTGGAGATGTTGAGGTCATATCTCTCGATATAAAAGCAATGTAGATGCGTGGGGAAGAAATTGAATGAAAGTAGCAGCATCTCAGTTTCTAAGTCAGTAACATACCTTACAAGATCACAATCCCCAATATAAGCTTACCCTCCATCTCTTAGTTCATTTACAAGTATTACCCATGATCATATTTTTCTAATTTCATAACAAAAGTACATACAATTAGATCAAACATTATACATAATGTAAAAATAATGAGCAACTTACCTGTGAGGCTGGAGACCATTAAAGAAAATATGAATATCTTTTTTTTAATGTAAATCAACTAGATCTAATGCATCTTAAGTTGCACTTCAGTTTCATTTGGGAAATTCTAAAATCATAGGTCCGAAGTCTCTTGCACTTTCTTCATTCATGGAACAAATTATATTATAAAACTAGCCTCTTTTGGTTCCTGCCAGAGTGTTGGTGGCCAGAAACCAAGGAAGAAAATCAAACTGGCATCCTTCGTATGCCCAGCTGGCCATGGGAGTCTAAGGATTTACTAGTGATTCCATCACTTCCATCCATTATCCTTCGTGCACCATGGTGTGCACACCCACTAAGAGAACTTTAAAATGGGAAATAAAACTCAAATGAACTCACATTTAATTAATATTAGTCATATTATTAATCCTTGCTGGTGCAGGATTATCTGGAAATAATTGACCTTGTCAGCGTTTCAAGCCTGCTGCACTGCTGTAGGACCTCTCACTCCCATCATATTTAATTAGAATGCAATAAAATAAACAAAAAAGGGGTTTTCTTTTTCTTGCTTAACCAAGGAATGTCCACTTCCCTCCTCCATCCCATTGTCAAGAAGAATGAGGAAATGTGGATATCATGGATGTATAATCTTCTCAATTAATAAAGTGAAACTACTGTCACTGCTCCCCAGGGCATGACAAACGCACCTGTCTGCAGAACCAGACGACTGATGTCCCTACGTGCGTGCCCAGACGCTTCCTTCTTTTTCTGTGATTTGAAAGAAAGCATGATTTTAATTGGTCTGTGAAAGAGGCGCAAGTGGAGCGGGGGGAGTCTAGTCGATTTCCTTCCATAGAAGAGCTGATGGTTTCCGACACTGATCAACTTGGTATCAGGCTTGGTATCATTTCTCCTTTTCAAATTTTCTAAAAGTCAATTGTCCTTCCTAATCCTGGGTTCTGGCCTGTTTTTCCTTTCGCTGCTATTTCCCATTTAACCTGCAGGTCTTGAATTTTTACTTTTTAAATTTTCTCATCTCATGATTTGTTTGACGACCACGTAATTCAGTGTGGAGTAAATGAATTTCATGTATCAAAATGAGTATTGGCAGAATGACCCATAGGATATTTTCAGATGAGGAAATCTGTGAGTAATTTTGAGGATGATAAAGGTAAATCTTTTGAAGTATATAAACAATAAATTTACCTGCTCAAATTCAGGATCACAAATACATGTCTGAAAACAATAAAATCCAGAGATGCTTCTGGTGCCTGCTCCTATGTCTTGCTCTGGACATTTCACCCGAAGCAGCAATTTGCATGCCGAAAGAGACATGACATCCTGTGCAAAAGACACACACACATACACACACACACACATACACAATGTTCGAATATATGAGCAAATCTTTATCTGCATATGTGTGAGCAATAGACAACACCATTCTTAAATTTTGTTTGATCATGTGTTTTATTATTTAGTTCCCTAGTCACACACAGAGACTTTCAGCAAAACTTAAAAATAGGTGTTAGGGGAAGTTAGAATAGTCTTAATTCTTCCACATATGTGTATCTCATATTTACTATCTACAGCTATATAATTTAAAGCTCACTGAAAATGTGTAATCCACTTCCTCTGTGTATTAGCTGAAAACAAAGAGAGATTATTGAGTAATAAAATTATCATTAAAAGTCTTTTGGTTTTTGTCATATACACATAGGAATCCCTTTCCTATTATGGCTGCTGTGCAAATAGAATATGTAATTTAACACAATAGGTATTTAGTGAATATCACTTTTGTGGCCAATCCTATGTTTGTTTGTTTTTGTTTTTTGGGTTTTTTTGTTTTTTGTTTTTCTTTGTGTGTGTTTTTTTGTTTGTTTGTTTGTTTTTGCCTGCTCAAATGTGATTGTTTTAGAGTAAACAAACTTAAAGTTGATGTATTAGATCACAAAGCATGATGAAAGATGGACAAGGAGAAATACTTGATCTATCAAAATTAAGTGTTAGGAAGTAATTAGGTCAATGTCAGGGACTTAGAAAATAATGAAGTTAGCATATTTCTCTGATAGATACAAGGGGGATTTAGCCTGTTAGGCTAAACGTTCTCAAATCAGCCTACTCCCAACACCTTGGCTGAATCCCATTGATTTAATAGGCTTATTTTTTTTATTTTTTAGAATTGTTGTTTTGTCTTCTTATAGTGTTGTGAGTTTTCCAGGAGGACAACTTTTTATAAATATCCTTTTGTTTACTCAGAAATAGTTATTGTGTGTTCCTTATGTTCCAGACACTTTTGTTATTTTATGGTCAAAACAAAACTGTGCTCTCCTATAACTTGCATTCTTGTGAAGAGAAAAAGAAAATAATAAAAGAAACAAATAATTGCATACCAAGTCCTCAGGCCTCTTTTTTCTACTCCCCTATTGCTTCCTAGAAGTGGGCCAGAGTCTTACTCATAGGAGTGCTAATTTTCTAACATTCCTTATTGGTGATATTTAAAAATTCAAGCAAATGATGCTATAATTTAGAAAATTCACAAAAAAGGATATAAAGGGGAAATCATAAATAGTGCAAAATAAAATATTCAGATATCTGAATGCACCAATAAGGTGATAATTACTAACAACAGTAAAATAGGGGGAAGAACACTAATACTGGGATGAATTACAATGGGACAGGTTCATACTGGGTTTGCCTATAGACCATAACCAATTACAAGACATTTTCAGATTTTTCAAACCCTGTTATCATAATAGCATATATGCAATTCAGAGAAAATTGGAGCCAGGAAAATGTTCCCAGTTCGCCTTATACTATTTTATCAGCCCTGATTCTTAGAATTGCAACCGGCCACTACTGCAGGCCCATGTGTATGCACATGGAAGATTGCTTCACAGGTGGTTCTGGAAGGCCGGTCATGCCTAGTACTGTGGCCATTCTGGTTTTGTTCACCACTTGCTTTACCTACCTGGAACTCATAAAGAGCTACTGCATCCATGCTACTGAGATCAGTTATTTTTATCATCTTATTATTATTATCAATGATCAAGATGTAAAATTTATTGAGTACAAGCAATATGCTACATACTATTAAAAACAGCATCAGGAGGTCATGGATTTAATAGTGCTGCACAGACTTTCAGGAATAGGGTCTCAGGTCATGGATAATTTGGTGCCATCAACATAGTCTTCAGGCAGGAAAGCTATATGGTTATTTTAAAAGTATATGGTCACTTCAGAAATTTCCCCAAGGGATTGTAGTAAGAATGTCACCAATTCCTGAGGGGAGGGCTGGTCCAAAGAAAGTCATAATCTTATTGATCATCTAAGATGCTCAGAAGTGAAAAAGAGAGAAGAAGGAAATAGCTCCTGGGATTTTATATATGTTGTTAAATATATTTTGTTTCAAAATATTTTGTTTTTCTGATAATAAAAAAATAATGTTGTGCCAGCTGGGTGGTCCCGTTGGTTGGAGCCTCATCCCATACACCAAAAAGGTTGTGTGTTCAATC
This sequence comes from Corynorhinus townsendii, assembly GCA_026230045.1. Classification (NCBI taxonomy): domain Eukaryota; kingdom Metazoa; phylum Chordata; class Mammalia; order Chiroptera; family Vespertilionidae; genus Corynorhinus; species Corynorhinus townsendii. Next base: position 16,530,966 of record JAPDVU010000007.1, read on the forward strand.
CCAGTCAGGGCAAATACCCAGGTTGCCGGTTAGATTCCCAGTTGGGGTGCATACAGGAGGCAACCGATGGATGTTTCTCTCTCTCTTTCTCTCTCCCTCCTTCCTTCCTCTCTGTCTAAAATTAATAAACATATTCTTGGGTGAGAATTAAAAATAAAATAAGTAACATAAAATAAAAAGTAATGCTTGTTGGCAAAATTTGGAAATAGGAATCATGTATAATTATGTTACCAAAATAAAGCTAATACTTGCATGCATTTACCTTTAAATAATGTAAATACATACACACATGTTCGTACAAATATAAATAAAGACTGGATTGTCCTAACTGGTTTGGCTCAGTGGATAGACCATCCTCCTGTAGACCGAAGGATCCTGGGTTTGATTCCAGTCAAGTGCACACACTTTGGTTGCAGGCTTCTCCTCAGCCTGGGCTATTGTCGGGATTCCTGCAGGGGGCAACCAGTCAAGGTGTTTCTCTCACATCGATGTTTCTCTCTGTCTTTCCCTCTCTCTAAAAATCAATGGGAAAATATCATTGGATGATAATTTTAAAAAAAGACTGGATAGTCCTGCATTTATAATTTTATGTTATTTTATTTTTTCTCGCTATTTTATTGTGAGCTTTTTCAATGTCATAAATTATTCTCTGCAAACATGATATAAATAAGAGCATGATCATGTATCAAAATGCAAATAATTAAACTCTTTTTATTAGATATTGAAGTTGTTCCCAAGTTGTATGCTAGCATACATAAATCTCAAATAACCATTCTAATCTATCACAGCTTCCCTTTAGATCCCTATCTGGGTCAAATTTTTAGAAGTGAACTAATACTAGTACATTGGTGGCTTTCTGCTCTAAGGCAATCTATGCTTGGACCCTCCAGTGGGATATGAGATTTACTGTTTCCCCATAGCCTCACTAGGAATGAGTCAAAGAACTTAAAAGCTAAGAAAAACTTTAGGCATTTTATGTGTCCAGAAAAGTAATAAATTCTGACTCAAAGGCACTCTCCAAAGTAAATCTAAATGATCAGAATGGAAGTCTACGTAATCCATAAAGATGAGAGTCTTCCCTACTCTCCAGGACACACACACATTTCAGCTCAGGTCGCTGGCTAAGCTAGCATCTATGATTTGAGTATCGAGATTTGAGACAGATTTGCAAGTCTCAATGCTCCCAAAATATTATCTGCCTTCCTAGAATTGCTCCTCTGAGCTTCCTCACCTAAACATTCCTCACAGCAGTGCCCCATGATTCAGGCCTTTGCTGATCTTTCACCTTATAAATATTCTTGTCTAGGCTCTTTCTCCCATTGTCTTAACATCCGTCCGTATAAAATTGATTAACTAAATTAATGATGTATTTGCATTATTATCCTATATAATAAAAGGCTAATATGCAAATTGACCAAAAGGCAGAACAACCGGTTGCTATGATGCACACTGACCACCAAGGGGCAGATGCTCAACACAGGAGCTGCCCCCTGGTGGTCAGTGCACTCCCACAGGGGGATCACCGCTCAGCCAGGAGCCGAGCTCACAGCTGGCGAGCGCAAAGGGGGTGGTGGGAGCCTCTCCCACCACCGTGGCAGTTGGACATCCCCCAAGGGCTCCCAGACTGCAAGAGGGTGCAGGATGGGCTGAGGGAACACCCCCCTCACCCCCAATGCATGAATTTCGTGCACTGGGCTTCTAGTATCTAATAATATATTTGCATTTTAATAAGAACCATAAATGTCTCAACTAAAGGGGATATCTGCTGTCAAGCATTTGATAGTTTTGGCATACTAGTAAAAGAGATATGTTTGAATAGAGAATCATCTTACTACTCTCAAATTATAAATCCACCTGATGAAGCATGTGTTGCATAGAGCCATAAAGAAACAAAAATCAAGTTAGGATCTCTTAGAGACTTCTGGATCTATTCAGCACATGCTTCATAAGGGAGAATATTGTATTCTACCCTTACTGGCCACATGTACAGCAGACAGAGACACCAGATACTGGTGTTTTCACTTAGAGTGAAAGAGCACGGCCTTCCTACCATCTCAAAATGAAAATATTCAGATTTTTGAAAATTAAGTTTCAAAAAGGTATCCTTGTGTGATTCATATTATTGCAGCCTTATTATGGACAGTCTGAGGGCTTAGAGCCATTTTTATTATGAAAATTCCCAAGGACTTTTAGAATACTTAGATAAAAAATAATTTTGAAAATATGAACCAATTTTTTGAGTAAAGAATACTTTCTTTTATCCTTTTACCTACATTCTATCAGCACTGATATTTAAATCTTCTTAAATACAGTCTTTCACAATCTTAAAAAACACAAATTATATTTCACTGTGGTTCAATGGAATAAAATTGTCTGAATTCACTTCATATTCCCTTGGTTTTATTTTGCTTGCTCCATCTTAAGGTACAGATATAATGAGATGATAATTATAACCAAATATAGAAAAAAGGCAACAAAGCAGGTAATAGATCTGTATAGCAATGCATAATCTCACACTGAACATGGAAATTATATTGTTGTGCTGTCAAAATACATTCAGTTCAAACACTATCCTCAGGAACTGTACAATCATACATAAAGGCAAATTGGAGTATATTAATAATCTTAAAGCTTATTTCCACATATTCCTTTCTATGTGGCATATAGACAGATAAAAGAATGTATGAAACTCACCATGGAGTCATCCCTGAACGTGACAACTCAGTTTGATCTCCATCCACTGTGACACTCAGGAGTATTCCGTGCTTTCATTGCTTAGCTGTCTCATGGAGAAATGAGTTACAGCATCGCTTATGCATTTCCACAGGGTCTAGAACAGAGCTGGAAATAGAGTCACTATTCAGTCATTCCTTAACTTATATTTCAGTCTCCTGATACTTTCAACTACAAATAGTCCTTTCTTGGGGTTATAAAGAACTCAATTAAATTGGGCCACTGGGAAGTTGGAGTTTTCATCTAAAAAATATACAGTGTACATTAGAGACAGAGCTGAATAACTAGTTAATATTTCTTTTCCCCCCATCATTTGTTAATTCCCTTTGGCCAAATAACTGAATTCTCCATTATTCTTCCTCTCAAAAGACAAGAAAAGTAGTTCATGGGCTCTTGAACAGGATGACTTTGGAAAGCATATACTTCAATGATTCAGAAATATAGGCTCCCTAGATCGTGTGTGTAGAAGGATGATATCATAAGCCTTAACACCCATATAATGCTGGCCCCACTCAAGTCATAATGCTAAAAAAAGCAACTATTTTTTCACTATTTGTAATTTAAAATACACAATCATTATGACTTTTTTTTTCATCTGGAAAGGGTCAGGTATCATTAAGAAATATACTAACAAAAATCCATTCATCATATCATTTTAAAAAGAGAATAAACTCTTATAGATAAATAGGTTTTGGAATAAATCTGGGTGGACAAGAAAACCTTCATTAAGGAGAAAAATAAGGTCAGGGAGAATAGGAAATCTGTAGGATATTCAGCTTGATATTATCATTGTTGAATACTCTGATACACCAGAAGTACCAACTATTTTTTGACTAAGTTGATAAGTAAGTTACCCACATAAAAGTATCAGGATATTTAGATGTACAGAGACTGGTTCAATCAATGAGGAAAATAAGCTATGAAATGGAAAGAGACTTGACTTGGGGTGGTGAACACACAATACAAAATTTAGGTGACATATTTTAAAATCATACTTTTTTCTCTTTTAAAAGGAAAGAAAAAATACTCTGGTCTCTCTTTAGATTGCATAAATCATTCATATTTTAAAAGGAAAGAATAAAGAGGGAAAGGGGGATTTTCCTTCAAATTTTAGTGACTTAATAATTATACCTGGAATTAGAAATGATTTAAATAATGCTTAAAACAGAGAGGTTCTTGTATTATCTGTGAACTTAATTTTTTCCAAGTTCACATTTTGTTCTATTAGCATGAGTTAATGAAAACTCTATCTGGAGTCCCTAATATTAAATGTTATAGTGTGGAGTATTTCCAAATTCATTTCTTTGTATTGTTATGCTGAACTGACAATTGCATATTCTGTTTTCCTATGGCCAGAGCCAGTTTCATTGTGTTCCAGAAAACACAGCCCATGAAAGAAAACCATTTGGCTATGAAAGTAAAAAACAAAATAATATAACCAAATTTGCTAGAGAATATGAAAATTTTTGAATAATGGAATTTTAAGTAGGTAACTCAAATTGAAACATTTCTGTGTTCTTTTTCTTTGATGTGTAAATGTATTTAATGCAGCGGAAATCAATATGTGTGTTTTCTTTGTTCCTTTTAACTCAGGTCTAGTTCTGATAACAGGATACGCACTGGTGCCCCTGGGTATGAGTGTGTCCTCTGTAGAGCAAACCTGAGGGTACAGAACTGTAGGACACAGCCTTCCAAAGAGCAAGAGCCTTGGCGGGCTGGTGCCTCCTCTTTCATGGAGACCCTATTAGTGATGACAACATCTGGAGAAACATTTTAGTCAGTGGCCTTTGGATTTAAAAAGAAAAGTATTTGGAATTTTATACAATTATATTGTCAGAGGAATTGACTTTTAGATTTCACCAGGTAAAGTCAGTAGAGTATGTCTTCTGGGACTATATTAGTGCATTTGGTTGATTTTATTCCAACTTCTCTTTTTTTGTTGTTGTTGTTTGTTCATTTTAAATATATTTTTATTGATTTTAAAGAGGAACGAAGAGGGAGAGAGAGATAGAAACATCAATGATGAGAGAGAATCATTGACTGGCTGATGCACGCCCCACACTGGGGATCCAACCCACAAGCCATGCATGACCCCTGACCATGAATTGAACCATGACCTCCTGGTTCATAGGTCAATGCTCAACCACTGAGCCGGCTGGGTCAACTTCTCTTGTTTTAAAATTCTCTCAACTAAATTATTTCCAACAATTCTTCATTTGGTTTAATCCAATATTTCTTAACTGGAGTGATTCTCCCCGCCCTCGCCCCCTCATTCCCGTAAGGACATTTGACGAAGCCAGGGATGGTTAAAATCTACTTTGAAGAATGAGCATGACAGCATCTCCTCACCCAACAAAGACTTCTCAAGCCCAAAATGTCAATAGTATTACAGTTTAGAAACCTACTTGCCCAAGTCACAGCATCAAGAAAACTTATTTTTTAAGATTTCTGGTCACTTGAGTGTTCATTTATCTTCTCATTTAATCTTGAAGCAAATATTCTTTGAATAACTCGTAGAAGCCAGACACTAAACTAAGGAATAAAAGTGTGTGTGAGTGTGTGTGCGTGTGTGTGTGTGTGTGTGTGTGAGTGTGTGTGTGTGTGTGTGTGTGTGTGTGTGAGAGAGAGAGAGAGAGAGAGAGCGAGCGCCATTGTCTATTTCCTTCATGGAGCTTCTAACCAGTGTACTGCTAAGCACAATATGCCTGTAGCTCCCCATTGAATACTTGACTCCAGTCTTTCATAGACTCTCTGTATAGCAGTTATAGGATCCTATCCTATCCTTCCTTGCTACCACACCCTCCTCATTCTCATGTGACTTTGCATCTAATACCTGTCAGCCCCACCAAGTCAAGCCTTTTGTGGGGAAAAAAAAAGACCTTTTCCTTGATTGATACTTATTTTAAACAGCTTTAGCATTTATGATCTCTAGTATGCATTTCTTACTTCTCTGGTATTCCTGTATGCATGTAAATTTTATCTCACCAATTAGATTGTAAGCTTCTGAAAACAGCAGTCAAGATTTATGATTTTTTGTAACCCTTAAATTAACTGACATTTTGTTTTGAATAGCTTAGAGGGTTTATTACTTTTATAAAAATAATTACAGCTATAATTTATTGAGAACTTACTAAGTCCAAACTGTGCTAAAGTTTTTTATATACTGTGCTATTTAATCATTGTGGCAATATTGTGAGATACTACTCATGCATATCCCATTTAACAGATGGGGAAATTGAAACACTGAGAAGTACATAATTTCTTCAATATGACTTCGATAGTACAGGGATGTGAACTCAGCTCTGTCTAATCACAAAGTCAAAGTTATAAATATGATGCTACGTTTAATAACAGCCACAGCAATGATTGCTGTTATGGTAGGCTGATAATTGCTTTGAAGATGTCAGAACCTAATATCTGCAACCTCAAAATGCTATCTTATTTGGAAAAAGGATCTTTGCATATGTGACTCAGTGAAATATTTTGAGATGAGGAGATTCATATTGTATCCTCTGGGTGTTCCCTAAGAGCAATCACATGTGTCCTTATAAGAGATAGAAACAGGCAGAAGGGTAGGCAATGCGATTACAGAGTTTGGAGTTAGGCAGCCACCTAAATACCAGCAGCCACCAAAAGCTGGAAGAGGCAAGAAAATGGTTCTCTTTTAGAAACTTCAGGGAAAGTGTGATTCTGCTGACATTCTGATGTTGTACCAGTCGTATTGATTTCAGGTTCCCGGCCTCCAGAACAGTGAGATTTTTTTTTTCTCTTGTTTTAAGCCACCAACTTTTTTGCTTACTTGTTGCAACAGCCACAGCAAACAAATGCATCTGTCATCTGTTATGTCCCTGCTTTGTGTCAATCTAACAAGATCTTAAGAACGCCTGAGTTTAAAGCCCAAGGTATAGTTTCTCATGAGGTCTAGAAAAGTTCATAACATCCATGTTGCTACATTCTTTTCATATAAAAAGATAGTTATGCCTCCTAAATACTATTAACATTCAAACCTGTAATGAATTTTTGTGAGTTTGAGCCGAACTGTCGACAATTGCTGGGAAGCAGAATCACAAGGAATTAAGATAATGCTCCAGAGATTGGTGGTTTTTCACCTTGTTTTACACATTATAATCAAAGGAGGAGATGTAAGTGGGTTACATGAAATCCATTGGTGATATAGTAGGGAGGTGGGAGAAAGCAAAGGGTGGGCGGGGGACCTGTGGGGTTGGATAAAAAGTAAAATGATAAGCACATGCCTCTTTTATGTAGGTGGGTACAGGTACAGGATAGTTATCAATCAACAATTAACATGATAAGAATAACAATGAGGGAATTTGTGGTCTCTGACCTGGCACATTGGTTGTACTTTGGGGGATCCAGAAAAAGGCAAGTTACAAGTTAACCCTGACATTCCAATGATGTTATCATAGATGCAAAAAGCTACAGACAGGCTTAGTTAAGGTAAAGATTAACCTTTGTCAGAGAAGATACTGGCCTAGGACATACTATCCACCATAGACTACTTTTTAATTAAAAATTCTTAATTTCAGTCCATCCTTTGTTGTTATTTTAGGTCTTTTGAGTTTGCAAGGCCACCACAGAGGTCTTTCCTGAGCTAGTCAGGTTAGCATGTGGCCCCTTTTTGTCCATAATATCTGTTTTTCTTTTCATCTACTAATATTTATTTCTTCTTTTTTTAAAAAAAAATCTTTATTGTTGAAAATATTACAGATGTCTCCCTTCCCCCTCCCCCCATTTACCCCTTCTAGCATGTCCTTCCCCCTGCCTCAGGCCTTCACCACACTGTTGTCTGTGTCCATGGATTATGCATGTATGCATACAAAGTCTTCCCAGCCACCCTCAAATCTTTGCCTTCCCTCTGTGATTTGACAGTCTGTTCCATGCTTCTATGTCTTTGGATCTATTTTGTTCATCAGTTTATTTTGTTCATTAGATTCCACATATGAGTGAGATCATGTGATACTTCCTATCTTTTGGCTTTCCAATCCAGTCAATTGTCTTGTCCCTTAAGCAGAACTTTTTTTATGAGCATTACATTTTTCAAGATTTAATTATGTCCTCTTTAGTTCTACTATACATATTTGTCATATAAGCCCCATTCAGCCTAAGCTTTAGTAATATATTAAAAATGAACATATATGACACAAAATATAAACAAGGGCATATTCAGCCTCCCCTTGTAAAGCAAGCACTGAAGGACTTTGCCCCAGGGAATCCTATAATTTGTTTGGGGAAATACAGAATAAGCATACAGCAAAAATAATTTTAGTTACAATTCAGGACTATTATAGAATATACTGTGTAATGAGTTAGCAGATGATCTATACAGGCAAACAGTTGCAGTAAATTTCAGAGGAAGATCACTGATGGGCCTTTCCTCAACTGTAATTCTAAATGTATGGTCTCCAAACAGCAAAATTCCAATTGTCTGGATAATTATGTATATATCCACCTATTCTGAGAATCACGTGGTTTCTAGAAATGCTTTCACTCTGAAGACAGCTCTTCATTAAGTGATTGCCAAATCCAGTTCAGGATCTTGAACACAATTTTTTCCATATCTTCTTATGCCCAGTATGTATAGTCACATACCTTAAAGAAGACTCTCAAAATTTGAAAGTTTAATGTAAGTATATGAAGGTAACCTATCTTCTCAGTAATAGCACAATTAGGTGACCCATTTGTGTTCCATATAGAATTAAAAGTAGGAAATCCTCAGCAGAGCTGATTTTTTACTGATAGAGAATTTATTAAGAATCGTTGAACCATGCTCATAATGGAAGCCACAAAGTGGTACAGCTTAAGAGAAAAAGATTTTAACAGACCAGCTAGAGTCTTTTAAAAAACCCTTCTCTGTAACAAAAAGAGTAAAGTAGGAAATACACTTCAGTGAGAACTTTAAGAAACAGCGAGAATCTCAATAGTATTTTTCTGAATAGGAACCGGTGGTCTCTCACTCTGGTGTTTACACCACCATTTAGATATGAAAGCCACCTTTCTGAAGTAGCCATGAGAAGGAGAAATAGAGATGGCAGATGCCAGGCAGAGAACAAAGGAACAACAGAAACCCCTTTATAGAATAAAAACACTCCACTGACTCTCTAAAACAGGGAGGAGTGTCAAGACAGTAGAAAGAGCAGGAGATGTGTGCCTTTGTGGTGAAAATAGTCAAGTGATTTCCATCCACCTCAATTATTCCTCACATCTTCATCCCCCTTGGATTTTTTGCTGCCATAATTGTAACCTATACTGTTTTACACCATTTCTGCCGAAGACTGTTGATCTTGGCAATTTTTTTTTTTGCCTATTTGGCCCCATGTGATGTGACATGAGTTTTTATAGCTATTATATAAGTTTAGACAGATTTTTGTCTTGATCCTAATACTAGTCATATCCCCAAGACTAGACATCATTCATGCATCCATCCATTTGGAATTACATATTGAAAGATTGTCAGAATTGTACTAAAAAGTATAAGTTACTCAGAGATTACACAGTCTATTGGAGGAGAGGGAAACAGATTGATAATTTTAATACAATAGGATAACATTGAGAGCTTTTGTAGTTGTTTTTTAAATTATACATGGATCTACATATAATTTCTTAATTAAATTTTTTCAGTCCATTGTTGTCTTATTTTATGAGATGCAAATCTTCTTATATCAAAAGAAAGGCTGAAAATGGGAATGTAAAATAGAGTAGATTTTGTGGTAACATGAGAAAGAATAAAAGAAGTAAGAGACTAGAATATGGAATATTTAGTATAGTATAATGAGGTATAATTGACACATCATGAAATGTACAGATTTAAAGCACATAGTTGTTGAGTTTTGACAAGCATACGTATCTGTGAAACCATCACCATAATCAAAATTGTGACTATATCCATAATTTCCAAAATATTTCTTTCACCCTGTTATAATGCCTTCCTCCTAATCATCTCCAGGCAACCACTGGTCTGTTTTCTTTTAGGATAGATTAGTTTTGCATTTACTTGATCATTTTTAACAAACATATAGTATATATTCAAAATAGCCTATCTCTTTTAAGGTGTGTGTGTATCAATAGTTCCTAATATTTTATTTCTGAATAATATTTCATTATATCCATATAATACAATTTATTTATTCATTTATTTATTAGAATCATTCCCAGGTTTTTACTATTACAAGTAGAGCCACTATGAACATTTCTGTACATATCTTTGTGTAAACATTTGCTTTTTTCCTCTGTGTGAGGTATATATACTTACAAATGAATAGAATGTTTGGGAAATATTATAGGTATATGTTTAGCTTTTTAAGAAACTGCCAAATTATTTTCCAAAGTTATTGATCCAGTCTTCTATATCCTTACCAACACTTAGCATTGCTGCTCTTTTAAATTTTAAACATGGTAATCCCATTATAATTTTAATTGAATTATCTCTGGTGGCTAATGATATTTAGTATATTTTCACATATTTATTTGCCATTTTTATATCTTATTTCTCTGTTCAAATAATTTGCTTATTTTTTAATTTTTTTATTATTTTTTTTCTTACTTATGAGCTTTGAGAATTGTTTATATGTTTAGGGCACAGTTTCATTATTGGATACTAGTGACCTGGTACATGAATTCATGCACATTGAAAGGAAATTAATTAGAAGGTGGCCTGTGGGGCAGGACTGGACGAGACTGGCTGGACACGCCTTGGAGCCAACTTTCCATGGTCCCTGCCCAGCCAGCCGCACCATGAAGGGTGTCTGCAGTGTGAGCAGGGTCTCTCTGGCAGGTAGGGTCCTTCAGCCTGGCTTGTGGGGATCAGGCCAAAACCAGTTCAACAACAACCCCCAAGGGATCCTAGAGTGTGAGAGAGCACTCTGCAAAGTTGCTGTCATATAGGGTGTGAAATGCAAACTCGAGTGTGCAGTAAACCAGATTCAGGGCCAACAATGCCTCAGCAACAACATAACCCATGACCATAGGTAGAATCACATGACCCAGCAGGGAATTGGGCTCCTTCCTCTCTGGTTTCAGAGTGTGTCACCCGAGAACCACCACTGCCAAATCACTGCAGCTTGGCAGCTCCTGTGTTGAGCATCTGACCCCTGGTGGACAGTGCACATCATAGCGACCAATCAGATGGTCGGGCACTTAGCATATTAGCCTTTTATATATATATTCCTTTACAAATATCTTGTTTTACACAGTGGTAGCTTATTGTTTCATTCTTTTAACTATCTATTCTTATTTTTTGATGAAAAGGAGGTTTTAATGTTGATAAAGTACATTTTCTTTTTAATTCTTAATGGATTATACTCTTAACTACTCAAGAATTATTTGCCCACCCCAAGGTTACAAAGATTTTCTCCTTTCTTCATAATTTTTTTTAATGGTAAGTCTGTGCAATCCCTTTTGAGTTCATTTTAATATATGGATTGAAGTTTAGGTGTTTTTGCTTTCTTTGTATGTGTCTATGTGTGTGTATAGAAATAAATTGTTCCACATGATTTGCTGAAAAACATCCTTTCCCCATTGAATTAACTTAGTACTTTGATCAAAATCAGTTCTCTTGTCACTAAACTGTACATCTAGTTTTCCCTCTGGACTAGTTTCCCCTCTGTTCTTCCACTTTACTCAGTGTTTAGGGAAGTTAACTTCTACTAAATGGATTGACCACTCTCTCTTATCCTCTGGGTTCTGGTTGATTTGGGGTAGAAAGAGGAACCAGTAGAAGACTAAATTGAGGGAGGAAAGATGTATTTATTCCCACCTTGCTTTCTGCAGGACCACAGATTCATAGTAGGTGCATTTCTTTTCCAAGCTGCACAGTTCCAATCTGCTGTACCTGCTGTGAGAATAGTCTCACTGTCTCTCAGTTTTCTTAATTGCTCCCTTCCCTGGCAGCTTAAGCAAAGGGCTACTAATGGCTACTGTGGCTACTGCAGGGATTTTCACTACCTCTTCGCATTTCTCCTCATCTTGCCCACACGTTTAGCAATTGTCTTTAAAATATCTTCAATTACCCGTCTATGCATGCCCTCTGTATTTTTAAGGGCACTGATTAAATCAGGTATTAAATCATTTCCTTGCTTTCCTCCCTCTGTTTGCTGGCTCTCGGATTAACCAATAAAACATTTCAGAAAGAATAACTAAAAAAAATGGGGGTTTTAAAATAAATAATAGTATTGTACTAATATAAAATCCTAGTTTTAACCCTATCCTATATAATAAAAGGCTAATATGCAAATCAATGAATGGCGGAACAGCCAGAAGCTGTCCCCTGGTGGTCAATGCGCTCCCACAGGGGGACCACCACTCAGCCAGAAGCCAGGCTTGCTGGCATGCTCATGGCTGGTGAGCCCAGCAGTGGTGGCGGTAGCCTCTCCTGCCTCTGCAGCAGTGCTAAGGACCCCTTGGGGGATGTCTGCCTGCCAGCTTAGGCCCACTCCCCATGGACATCCTCAAGGGGTCCCAGCCTGTGAGAGGGTGCAGGCTGGACTGAGGGACTCCCACCACCCCAGTGCACGAATGTCATGGACCAGGACCTCTAATATTTAGATAAAATGTTATCAGTGGGAAAAGTGGAAACAAGTCATATAGAAACTCTGTTCTCTTTTGAAATGTCATGTGAGTATTAAATGTTTCAAAACAAAAAGTGTTAACATAAAAACTAAAAAGAGTGAATAATACACATAGACAATCTTCTCCCATGTGATTACATTAAAATTCACATATTCAAAAGCAAATACCAAGTAGATCTATAGCTGCTACTTGATACTATAAATACAATTTTACCTTAAATGCATACTAGTTTAAGAAGCTCAGAAGAAGATTCTACAAGTAAATTACATGCTTTTCTTATAACTAAAATATCTAAGTCTTATTAATTTCAAAATGGGACTAGTATAGTTTCCTCTGTCTTCATTGTATTCGTATACAAACCTCATTCTCACTTTTTAATCTCATGGCCCTACACCTTGACACACACACACACACACACACACACACACACACACACATGCACATACATACATATATACATATCATATATATACACACACACACACATATGTATTAGCAAGAACACACCTCTCTATCCATATATCTCCTTACCATCCTTCTAGGATCACTTAATGGCCACCTTCAGCAAAGTCTCTGGACTAGAGTCCCTCACATTTACTGTTTCAATGCATTCACTTTAGGTTAGAATTGTGTGGAGTCAAAAAGAATCATCTGCTTTACCCATGTGTTTTGTAGACAGCATAAGGCTATTGAGGAAAAATATTATGCCTTTTATTTCTTTTGTAGAACAGCTCTGGGCTTCTGTTGAATTGAATTCAATTCAATTTCTGAATGTCAGCTGTGCCGGGGCAGAGTTGCAAACCCAGATTCTTATATCTGTTCTTCTACTAAATAACTGTGTGATCTTGGATAACTCATTTTCCAACTTTTTCTTCACAATGAACTCATTAAATCAGATTATCTCCAAGGTCTCTTTTAGCTCTGCAATGGTGCCTTTTTCACCGTAAACATTAGGCAGTAACAGAGAAGTAGAATTACTAGTATATGGCATCCTCTATATATGGAACTCCTCTCTTTCCCTGAAATCCTCAGGGACTATTCATCAGTTCGCTCTCAGCTGAAAATTCATAGCTTTGATCTTGAATATTTAAAAGTGTATTATGAATAAATAGCCCCAAACTAGTAAACATATTGGAAAATTTGGCAACTACTAGTAGCTAAACCTCTCGGGTTTGCAAAATTGGGCAGTAAATTGTATGACAAGGGGTTTTCTCCTGAGATTTCTTGTGCTTGCTGCTTCTGGCAGGTTGGAATTAGAGTGAGAAAAGCCAGTTTCGTGATACCTTGTTACTGCTCTCCCATGTGGGGTTCAGAAGTGTAGACACGATGACAAAGTTGATGAAAACATAATAACAACAAAAGAAGAATTTAATCAAATTTTATCAGCTCTTCAAGAGCTGGCCGGTCTGGCTCCACTGTGCCTTTATTTACTTGTATATTGCCTTTGTAAAATGGGCTCCCTTCCCTGGGGAGGAGGAGGGAATTCTGTAATTACCAGTTGAAAATGACTCGATCTGTACCAGTAAGATAAAGTATGTGGCCTAAGTGCAGGCAACATATAATATTAAAGGGGGAGTCCATTAACCTTTTCTTGTTAAAATTCTGAATATCAGGTATCAAAACTCTCTAGAATCCTTTTTATCCTTCAGCTATGCTCATTAGTGTCAATTTTGACTAGATTCTCCCAATTCCATATTTTCCAGCTCCCCTCAAGATAAGCCCATTTGTAGCTTTATTCAAAGTTTCATCCTTGTTCCATGACCAGATAAAACTAAAATAGTTCCCTTCCCAGAGCTGCTGTATTGTGTCCCAGTGATTAACACAGACCTTTCTCAAATACTCAGTCCTTAGATGATGTATCTATGCTTTCATCTTGACCAAAGCAAATAAATGAGGCTTTTGCAGTGACACATGTCTTATCCCTATGCCCTAATTTATTTATTTAATTATTTATGTTTACTTCCAGAACTGACGTCTAGCACTTAATTCTATTGCCAACTCCACTCAACATTATCTGTCGTCAGTTTGCTCTTCTAAATATCACTGGCACTAGTCCCTCCCTATATGATCTGTGAACGCGGGGAACATTCCCTGTCACTCACATCTGTATCTCACCTGAAGCCTGGCATGGCTGCCAAGTTTAACCTCCAATCCTTTTCTCTCCTGGATGACAAGTTTCGTTCCAGGACCTAATTAGCATTTCTTTTTTTCACTGTTTGTTCTACGTTGATTCTTATGTCTCATTGTGCTTTGGGCCCAAGAAAGAAATTATAATTATTAGCATTACCATCTATCATGCCCCTATTATAGGTTGTCATTATTAGGAAGCCATATTTTATGGTTATGGTCATCTCAGTCATTACATTCGTGCAATTTCAATATGTAACTTAGAACTTTTTAGTACATATTTTGTCCTATGGCTCATGTAGTATGTATGCTTTCTAATCAAAACCACAAAGCATTGTGTGCTGGGGTTGTTTTGTATCTTTCTATCATCTGCTATATCTAACATGCCATTAGTGCTTAGTAACAAACCCCAGTGTGACTTTTAGGTATGAAATATGTGGATTATTTACTAGTAGTGTAGCTTATAATTTCATTTCTGGTATATAGAGTTGCATATTTATCTTCAGTTCAACAAACATTTGTTGAGCAGCTAACACAGTGCCTTATACATATTAAACCTTCAATAAATAGAGAATAATGCTCCCAATATTAGTGACGTCTCTGCACAGTGAATAGAGCCTGAGCAGAGAAGAGGTAGTAAATAACTCCTTAAGCATTGTTTTCTGGATCACAGTTATCTACATTTTATTATAGACTAGAGTGCATTAAAATAAGGCAGAACCTCATTTGAGAAGCCAATACAAGATTTCATTGCCAAAGTTTGTCATTTCCTTGAACTTGAGATGATCATAGAAATTTGAGAGTAGGGAATGATCTTTTGTGAGATTCACCCACTATTTTTTGTTCCCCTCTGCCCACTGATGGAACATTTCTTGAGTGTCTCCTCAGTAAGAGGTTTTAATGGATCCAAACTCAGAAGGATTTTGTACAGCCCAGTGGTGGCGTGGGTATCGAGGATGTAGGGGTTATTACATTAGGCAGAACAGACACATCAAAAAGCAAGACATGAAGACTAAACAGCAGCCCTTAAAGAAGATAGGCCAATGGCAAATAAATACATGAAAGGATGATCAATATCATTAGCTATTAAGGAAGTTCAAACATACACAATGAGATACTGTTGCCCATACATTAAGCTGGAAAAAAATAGAACAAAGTTGGCAATACCAATTACTGGCAAGGATATGGAGTACTCGGAACACTGCCAGTGAGAATGCAAAATGGTACAGTCAATTTAGAAGGTGATTTCTTAAAAAGTTAAATATTCCCTTACATATGACCAGACAATCCAACAACTAAGGACTTACTGAAGAGAAACTTAAACATATGTTCACATAGAAATTTGTACATTAATATTTGTACTATCTTTATTCATAATTGTCCCAAAGTGGAAATAACAGAAATGTCCTTCAACTGATAAATAGATAAATTAACTCCAGTACACCCACACAATGGGATACTGCTCATAACAAAAAGAAACAAAGTCATGGGTGAATTTCAAAGGCAGTCTCCTAAGTTAAAGCCAAACTCCAAAGGCTAAATGTCATGTGCTACCATGTATATGCCATTCTAAAGAAAAGTCAAAATTACAGTACAGGCAGTCCTCGGGTTACATCAGACTCCACGTACCTCATTTTGTGGTTACATCACCATTTCCTAGTTATTTATATAAATATATTAAAAAAGTTCCGTTATTTCAACGTATGTACATATGTGTTTTATGTTTTTTATTATTTATTTACCACCAGTAAAGGTCAGGAATTGTTATCGTTCTTTAAAATATTTTTACTGTTTCACTTCATTACTGCTGCGTATGTGCTTCATGTGAGTGACGTAGGTGCTTATGAAGGTGGGTTCCGACTTGCGGCGAAAATTGGGTTAAGTCGCACTGTAGGAATGGATCTTCGAAGTACTGTATAGTTGTTACCAGTAAGCATATTAGAAAGAGGAGTTGACTACAAAGGGGACCATGTAAGGAAATCTTTCAGGTGAGGGAAGTGTTCTGGATTCTAAATTAGTGGTTGATTCATGGCTACATGCATTTATGAAAGCTCAGAGAAATATATACTAACAATGTTGGATTTTACCATGTTTTTTTTTTTTCCTCTTTAAATATAAGGTTACCACTTTGAATTATTAAGTAAGAGTGTGGAAGTACATCAGTGGAAACTCATTGAATTGATGTAGTTTTGGAACTGGAGACAGGTAAGCACAAGTACAGCTTCAGAAGGCCAGTTTTAAAAAATGTGTTATTTTATCAACCTTTAAGAAGGAAGGGTTTGTATGCAGAGGAAGTCTGTTTTGTGGATCAAGACAAATAACTACTTGAGGATAAGAAGCAAGTTAGAGAATATGTTCTCCTTGTGCAGCGAATACACAGTATTTCTTACTTTAAGTACTATCTGAGGAACTTTGAACTGAATTTCCCTGCTCTCCTGGACACAAAAGAGCTCCTCCATCCTACTTGCATACATATTTCCTAGCTAGTTTGTTTGGCTGCTGTAATAAGAGCATCATATTGGTATTGGTACATCCATTTTGTAAATTAGGAAGATGGATCTCAAATGAATATATTGATTTATCAAAGGGACCCACCACCTGGCTGCCATAGACTTACAGAAAATGGAAGTAAAGAAAATGAATAATATTTTTTGCTATCGACCAAGGAATTATAGAAATTATTTTTATGTGAAGCAATTCAGTTCATAGTTACTGATAGTCTAAAATATTTAGGCTTTGAAGATACCATGACCAAAGGCATAATTCTTATTCATAAACAGGTAATGGTCTAGTAGGAAAAACAGTGCAGTCATATTCATAGTAGAAAGTGTGTTATGATGGAAAAATTCTGAGTGGTGTTGCATAGCCCAGAATAGTGTGCAAAAACATTTAGAGGATGTTTATATTTGGGCTGCACAATCAGAAGCAGTTCAAAAGGGAAATTGAGATGTGGTCACAGAGGTAGAAAATTATAAAGTGAACTTTATATCTTTTAATGTTTCATACAATTTAATCGATTTAATGTAATGTAATGTGCTTAGCCCTTTTTTATTGGACATTTACTTATAAATAATGTGACCACAAATGTTTTTGTGTATATAGCTTTTATCTTATTTTTAATTATCCCCTTAGAATGTATCCCCAAGTGTAGAATTACTGGGTTTTGCAATATAATCCTTACTTTTGAAAATACTTATACCAATTTAAAGTGTCACGAGCAATATATAAGTGCACCAGCCTTGCCATTACTCTCTAGCTTTGTGTAGTATTATATTTCTTGAAATTTTGCTAGTCAAATACTTACAGAGAAGTGGAAATAATTTCTGGGAAGAAAAATATTTGACCCAAAAAAAGTATGAAGGAACAAAACTCATTTGGGGCATAGTAATGAGTATTAGATAGCAGAAATATTCAAAATGAAACATTTTAATCATACAAATCAAAAAATGTAGGGCATCATTTTATAATTTGAAACAAGTAAGCTATGTTGAAACAATATTGGAAACAAGAAGTAAGACCAGTGTTCTTTAATGGGGTTTCATATAAATGCATTGGGTCTTGACAAGATCCAGCCCTCAGGAAAAATTCATCACTGGTATATTTTATTTCCACAGATATGTTATGGACATTACATAGCAACCTACTGCTGACCCAAGTCCCTGCTCCTGTATATTCATTTATCTATTGGTAACATGAGCAGTGCTTTCAGATAAGCCATGGACCTAATGGGAGAACTTGGAATGACATTTTTTCCTAGAGTGAGTCCCACCACATTCTTTGTCACTTAGAAGTGTCAGGCAGAAGGGACTCTGACAGGCAGCTCCATCAATGTGAACAGAGAGTTTTAGATCAAGCTCAGGAACATTACTGTCAGAAATTACAACCTCAGCGTTGACATAAATGTTGACAGCACCATTTTCACTGATGGTGGTATCAGAGCAGATTATGATTCACAAAGGACTGTCCAACAAGCAATGATTTAGATGAAATTCCCCCAAATAAGTCAAGGAAGAGAAAGGAGAGACGCAAAATAGGAAGACTGCAGGTTATACAATTTTATTAAGTCAGAAGCATGCTATGGCAGCAAACATCTCTCTGTCCTAATAATGTGGGGTTGTTTGCACATTTCTATAAAAAATCATATTAATGGAAATTTAGATCTTCCTCTAACTCTGGCCTATCTCCAAATTCAGTCCTATGAGATACATAGTTCTGTGAAATATTTTGAAAGAATGATAATAGTGTATAATAAATAATAAGGCAGATGACCAACCATTTTTGGAGACCAGCAAAGCATTTCAGAAATTAAGACTATGCAGGAAAACAAAATAACATCTTAATAAAGAAAGGTACATGGAGCCCGGCTGGCATGGCTCAGTGGTTGAGTGCTGACCTATGATCAGGGAGGTCTTGGTTCGATTCCCAGTCAGGTCACATGCCCGGGTTGTGGGTTTGATCCCCAATGTGGGGTGTGCAGAAGGCAGTCAATCAATGATTCTCTCTCATCATTGATCTCTCTCTCTCTCTCTCTCTCTCTCTCTCTCTCTCCCTTCCTCTCTAAGAGCAATAAAAATATATTATTTAAAAAAAAAGAAAGGTACATGATAATAGGGACATACTTTCCTTTTCCACATATAGAAATGTTATTAATTTACCAAACCTCATCCCCAGTAGCTCTGCTTAACCCCAATAACTAATTTTTCTAATATTGTGACACTCAGAGCTATTATATTAAGCAGCATTGTATAATGTCTTCAATTGTTTTTGACTGCTAAGAGATAATGTTTTGACCTTATTTAAATTTGAAATGCTTTTCTACTACTCTTTTATTTTCCTTTTAGCCCTGAACACATAGTTGGTGAGCGATACATTGAAATATTTAAATGAATATGAATTGAGTTATCTTGTGGGAACCAAGATATATCTATGACTCATCGAACTTCACTCTTGTTCAAATGTGTTTCCTATTCTATTTGTTTTCAGAAAAAAAGCTCTGTATTTAAATATTTTATACAAAAATTATTTGAGCAACTCATAAATTATGTTTCTAAGCCCCTTAGGCAAATTGCCTAAAGTGAAAAATTAAGTTAAATAAATCCAAATTAAAAGATTTTATTCTAATCTCAAAGGCTTGATCTTGCTTCTGAATGTCATGGTAAATATAGCTGGTGGCATCCTGGAGACCTTTGTGTTTCCACATTACAGTGACCTCTATGTTAGTCTTGATCACTCATTTGATATTCACTTTTGAGTGAAACAAAAGAATTTTGTGTCTCATTGTTTTCTTCAATGTCTTAGTATGGTAGCTGGAATATAAGAAATACTTAATATGTGAATGAATCAATAATTCAGGGTTGCTTCCTTAAATCCCTTTGGAAGCAGGCATTAAAAAAATTAGAAAACAATGCACGAATGGAAATTGATAGAAACTGATCTAAGCATTATTTGCAAGAAAATAAATAAAATGCTCTGACCTGTAGCCATCATAAAATGAACTATAAATTGTATATGAATAATTTGTGTAGTATAACTTTGAGGGAGAAACTATGGGACATGATGACCCTCCATCAATGATAAACTGGAAATATTGAGGAGTGAAAACTCACTAGTTTATTTCTCAAACTTTGATTTAATGAAGTATCACTCTCTAAAGAAAAAGAGTAGTGAAAATGACCTCCTTTTACAAATGGATGTCTGTTCTGCCAGAAGACTGTGTGATGTGGTTAGCATACCCCAATTAGAAACATCTCTTAACTTCTTCCTGGAATTTGCATTCTTGGAAAATGCATGACTCCAAAAGATCAGTTGAGTTATATTATCAATTCCATGGCATTCATTACATCTATTTGTAATTAAAATATTGTTTTTTTCTAAAAAAAGAAAAGGTAGCCCAGTGTGGCTCAGCAGTTGAGAATCAACCCAGGAACCAAGAGGTCACAGTTTGATTCCCAGCCAGGGCACATGCCCGAGTTGCTGGCTGGATCCCCAGTAGGAGGCATGCAGGAGGCAGCTGATCAGTGATTGTCTCTCATCATATATGTTTTTATCTCTCTCCCTCTCTCTTCCTCTCTGAAATCAATAAAAACATATTGAAAAATAAAACATAGCTTCTAGTAAAGAATTGAAGTACAGGAAAATATAGTGAAATTATTTAAAAGCAACAAAAATCCTACTAACCAAGATAATAGCAGTCTAAGGTGGGACAAGTAGAATGAAAATCTGGGTTAATAATCTAGCATAGAACTAATAACTGTCTGTGTAATAGCAATAATAACAACTTACATTTATGTATGTCAAGCTTTCCTCTGAGTGATTTACGTTGATCGTCACAAAAATCCACTGTTTGATACTATTTCCAAATTCATATTATATTTGGGGGGAAAAAGTGAATCAGAGGGGTTAAGTAATTGTGCCAAAGCCACAAATAGTAATTAAAAGAACCCATGAAGTCTGGGTTCAATACAAAAACAAATATTTCCATCCAGAAACAAATGCTATTTTCAATATGATTCAAGAATTGTTGCATACTTTGTAATTATTTATGATTCTTGCAACCTATTTTGTCTAAATTCAGTTAACTAGAAAAAGTTACAATAAATAAATCAGGAGAAACTGGAGCTATCATAATAAGGTTAATGAATTTGGTGCACATCCATGCAAATTTTCCGTGGAAGATCAAATTTTTGGAATTCTGACAATTTAAAAATAATTTCTTAGACTGTATTCCTTGATTAGAGGGGATAACTGACACAGGTCTCCATGATCTCTGGACCATAGCTAACTATTGTGAATTCACTTTTTTTAAATTCTTTATTGTTTAAAGTATTACATGTCTCCTTTCCCCCCTCTTTAAACTCCCCTTGGCCACTTCCACCCCCTAGCACATGCCCTCATTCCCCTACTGTCTGTGTCCATTGGTTTGCTTATATGCATGCATACAAGTCCTTTGGTTGGTCTCTTACTTCCCCCCTCCCCTATCTTCCCTCTGAGGTTTGGCAGTCTGTTCAATGCTTCCGTGTCTCTGGATCTATTTCTGTTCATTAAAGATTAAAAGAAATGATCCCATTTTTTCACAGGACTTCAGAAATGATCATTGGTGGTTTCACTCAGAGGTCTGTCATGTTGGCAAGAAGCACTATTGAGTTGTTCTGATAATGAAGAGGGACCTGTATGGGCTATGCTCTGAAATAATGGTTGAGGTAATCTGGCTCTAATGCCCTTCAATTCTAGACTTTAATTAATTAATTAATTAATTTTTAATTCTCACCTGAGGATATTTTTCCATTGATTTTTAGAGAAATTGGAAGAGAGAGGGAAAGACAGAGAGAAACATCGATGTGAGAAAAACACATTGATTAGTTGCCTCCTGCACAAGCCCCGACCAGGGCCCCAACGGGGAGGAGCCTGCAACCCACGTACGTGCCCTTGACCGGAATCGAACCCGGGGACCCTTCGATCCACAGGTCAGTGCTATATTCACTGAGAAAAACTGACTAGGACCAATTCTAGACTTCTAAAAAGACAAGATCTGAATTGAAATCATTTCTCCACCTGGAGCTCTTTAACACTCAGTCCTGAGTCTGCAAGGTATTGAAGAGAATCTGCCTCCCACTATTCCCTGCTCTCCCCGCAAGTCTTCAGTCCCTTTTCAGTCATTGACCATTTGGGAGGGAAGCCAACTGTTCCATCCAGTGCCACACTGGTTGACGTGTTTATCCAAGCCCACCGTGGATACCCTAGTAACCCCAAAGAGGAAAATTACTGCATTTCTGAAAAATGCTACTATTGTCTTAGCAATTCAGACTCCTGGGGACAGCTGCCCTGTTGTGTTGATTCTCTGGTCACAGAAGTTCCTCTGGGCTGGGGAGGGTATTAAAGGCAGCAATTAGTGGATGAAAGTCTGGCCGCTGCAGGTGTAGGCCTTAATTGGAGGATCAGGTGCTCATAGAGAATGTGCACAGAGGGGTAGAAATAAAAGCACTCAGAGAATAGAGCCATGGGAAGGCCATACTCCTCTGAACCCAAATAAAGGCCCCTTAAACACTCCCTCTCAGAAGCTTTGTTCCATCTCAGCTGAATTTAACAAGGATATAAATAATTATATTCTGGCATTCCAGTCAGCCATCATCACCTGGATTTTTTTCTTTTATATGTGTCTTACTGTTATTAGTACTCTTCATTATATGACATTAGCATCACCATCACCATCATCATTAATTCCTAGGAATCCCAATATAAATAATTTTTAAAGAAGAAAAATATATCATGATTAGGATACAGCACAGCCGAGGAAATAATTTTAGTATTTTTATGAAGAAAAGAATGTAATGAAAAGGTATAAAGATGTGGGAGAGAAGGTGAGAAGAAGTGCAAAGACCTTGCTGATACTGCACTTGTCAATTTATGAATGGATTTGGGTTCAGTCCTTCTAAATAAATGAACTTTCTGATTCTCTAATAATTTGACTTTAAATGATGTAAATATTTTTTAAAAGGTAGACAGACATCAGCTAAATAATTGGAGATTTCCTAATAACATACTCTTTTTTAACATCTTGTCCAAGAACTTACAAGGCCATTTTTGACAATATTTTACCACTAATTTTAAGGATTTCAAATAATGACTATAAAGAAAATAACCTGAACCAGAAGTATTTTTAACCATGAAAAAATTGCATCGTATTCTTTTTTCTTCATAACCTGCCTTCTTTCTTTCAACAGCCTAACGATCTGCAAAACTAACACAAAATAAAATTGCAAAAGAGATAAATGTTTGAAGCATCGTTCTATTTTCCTAAGTTCCCATCCACACATTTATTTAACACTTATTGCAGATAATCTTATTTAACTTCCACCACAATCACAGAAGTATCTGTACTGAGCTCACATTTAACATAGAGAAACAGAGAATTACAATGGATATATGATTTGCCTATTGTTAATATAGCTGCTGAATAGCATAGGGTTTATCATTCCAGGCTGACTTTTTTTTTTAACTACCCGTTACTATGTGTCTTTATTTTTCATGCTGACTTTCTGTATCATTTCCATCCACATGTTGGAAAAGGTCTAGCTCTAGGCAATTATATGTATTTCTGTATTATTATTTTTTAAATGAAAAGTTTTCATATTCAGAAATATAACATTTAGAGGAAAGTCAACTATATGACATATTCATCAAGAATTTCTTCATTGTGAATGTAGTTTGAATAAGTCTGATTGCTAATATAATTGAGCAACTTTGGCCTTCATTGAACTTTTTAAAATATATTTTGTGAAATGTATGTTTAATTATCTTGCTCATTTTTCTTTTGGAATATTTCTCTTATTAATGTGTGGAAATATATCATATATTCAGATATGAGCCCTTGTAATTAGTGTGTTCCAAATGGTTCTTTTCCACTTTCTGGTTAGCCTTTTTGTTCTTTTAATGGTGTCTTTTGATGAATAAATTCTCTTTTAATTTAATTCCATATATCAATCATTTTGGGGGGGTGATGGGTGGGAGTGGGAAAGGAAGAGTTAGTATTTCTTATATCTTGTTGAAAAGTATTTTCCTATATCAAAGTCTTAGAGATTTGGAGATATTCTCTTACATTATCTTCCCAGAGATTTATTCTTTTCCATTTTTCATCTAAATCTAAAAATCAATGTGGAACTGATTTTTTAATATGGTGAAAAGGAAATTACATGGCAATTATTTTATGTGGATATCTAATTATCCAGGCGCCATTTTAATGGAACTATAGTATTGCATTTTCCCATTGTTCTAAAGCAACAGCTTTTTTCCTAAATCAGGTAGTAGATAACTGTGTGGGTTTGTCAACTCTCTCTATTTTATATAGTATCTCTATGTGTCTATTTTTGTGCTCATAGCACAAACTCTTAGTTACTGTGGCCTAATGATAATTCTTGATATCTGGTAGAGCGAATTTTCTTACTTTGTTCTTCTTGAAGGGCATCTCATCAATTCTTGTTTCTTTGCATTTCCATATATCTGAGGAGGTAAAGGTAAAAAATGTGTAATAATAATGCTACCAATAAGAACAAAATTTGCTAACTACTTCCTGTGTTCCAGGCTCTATGCTGAAGAGCTACTTTGAGCATTTTATCTCATTTTTAGCTTAGACCTCAAGGTAAACTGTAGAATAATTAAATATTATCATTCACATTTTGAAAATTATAAAATTGAGCATCAGGAAGCTTAAGTACTGTTCACAGTTACCTTCTAGTAAGTAGATTATTGCTATAGTTACCTAATGCTGCATCATAAATTACCCCAATATTTAGTAACTTAAACCCCTGACATCTATATATATAAAAGGCTAATGTGCTAAGTGTCCATCTGACCAGTCACTATGACATGCACTGACCACCAGGGAGCAGATGCTTAACGCAGTAGGTGCCATGACATGCACTGGCCATTTACAGAGAAATGGCACCATGGACCTGGTGTCCACAAAGCAACACTTGGCTTCCCACAAGTGGGACACAGGCCCCACCAACACCCCAGAGCAATAGCCCACCAAATCACAGCCAAAGTGCAAGTCGCAGTGACATGCACTGTCCACCAGGGAGCAGACACTTAACACAGGAGCTGCCAAAACCCCATGGCACAAAATGTGGCCCACAGCCCAGCCCAGTCCAGCCCAGAAATGGTGGCTGTGGGGGCCGGGTCATGACATCATGTAGCAATACTTGGCTTCTTCACCCTAGCAACTAGCCTTTTTGGAGTTTCTTCAGCCCAGGAACACGACTTGCTTTATAGCCAGATGGAAACATTTGACACTTTAACCAAATGTCTGTGAAGTGTTTTCCCATGCATCATCTCATTTGATCCTCACAGAAATACTCGAGTAGGTAGATAGGAGACTTGATGGAATTCTATTTTCTTTTCATTAGCCAAAAAAACAGAGATTTAGAATGCTTAGAAACCTGACCTGACTGAAAAGAAGTAAGAAATAGTGGACCTTGAAAATGACTTCAGGTTTTCTCACTGCACAGAATATATTCAATCACTGCTGCAGTTAAATATTTTACTCTTTGTTCTCCCTGCATGATCTACAATAATAATCTGCTTCATGTTGATATTTACTGCTGTGTTGCTGACAATACCTGAAAGAGAAGTTAGAGTGCTTAACTGGGCTGGAAAAAGTTTAGCTACATGAGAAAGCAGGTCTAATTAAGTAAGTTTATTCTCTCTCTCTCTCTCTCTCTCTCTCTCTCTATATATATATATATATATATATATATATATATGGCCATATATATATATATATATATATATATATATATATATATATGGCTAAGTTGACTTGCACATGTGCTGTACACATAAAGCTCTCACTGGCACCAATCGCAAGCATGTGTTTTGATCTGTCATTGTCAATTGTGAATTTGGTTGACACTTCTATTATAGAGAAAGGGTGAATAGCAATATTAAAATATTTCTTCTAATTAATTTCCTTTCAATGTGCACAAATCCGTGCACCAGGCCACTAGTTTTATTATAGCTCACAAACTTCTCTGTTGGTTGGAGCCTAACTGGGATGTTCCTCTGCTAGTCTTTCTTTGGGTTTTCCAAGCAAAATAACGGGTGCTGTCAGATGGAAGCACCTGGTACCTCAGTGGTTTCTTTATTCAGGCATGTTTTACTTTCCAGGGCTTTTCTTCTTGGCTCCTATCTCCACCAGGATAGTCTATAATTTCTCCCTAGTAAGTAGAACATTTTTCTTCACACCTTGCTCATAAGTCTCTTCATTTTATCCTTTAAAGCAGTTAGGGACACAGTCTAGCTTCCAGGATAAGAGGAACTGGATGCACATATAGAGCAAGGTGGAGAGCTTGACCATCTTTTGAGGTTCTTAAAAAAAACAAAACATATTTTTATTGATTTCAGAGAGGAAGAGTGAAGGGAGAGATAGAAACATCAATGATGAAAGGGAATCATTGATTGATTGCCTCCTACACGCCCCGTCTTAGGGATTGAGCTCGCAACCCAGGCATGTGCCCTTGACCAGAATCAAACTAGGAACACTTCAGTCCACAGGCCTATATTCTATCCACTGAGCCAAACCAGCTAGGGATCTTTTGAGATTCTTTATCCCACTGAGGAGCTAGGACTCATTGATTCTTCTCCATTTATAATAGGAAGAGTGAGAAAATGTGACTGTAATGGAATTACTTAAAATTCCTGAAGTGCTGAATATAGAATTAAGATTTCCTTCTTTCTAACCTGATTTTGTTTCTATAAAGACATTTAATAGGTATGGTAAAAATAATAATAATAAAATAAAATAAAAAACCTTCTTTATCACTTACCAGATGAAAAATCATACTTATATTTATGACAAGAGTGTTAAAACAAAATAAATTGTTGATAGTCTATGCAGAGCTGGAACAGAAGAATAAAGACTGATATCTTATTTCCTTTTTAAAAATATATATTTTTTTATTGATTTCAGAGAGGAAGGGAGAAGGAGACAGAGAGAGAGAGAGAAAAAAACATCAATGATGAGAGAAAATCATTGATTGGCTGCCTCCTGCAAGTCCCATACTTGGGATCGAACCCACAACCTGGGCATGTGCCCAGATGGGATTCAAACTATGACCTTCTGGTTCATAGGTGGATGCTCAACCATTGAGCACAATAAAAATATATATTTTCAAAAAAGACTGACTGATAGAAGCTGTGCTATAGAAGAGGCAGTAAATGCAACCACCACCATGATGTAGGGAAGAAACTAAGGAAGAAATATGCTCACCTTCCTCTCCTTCTGACATCTAATCTTTTACTATCAACTTCTATTGGTTGAAACCCTACACCATGCAAGAGAGCAAGGCAGTGCAGGAGATACAATAAACTGGGCCAACCTCCCAGGGCAAAGATCAGGGCAGGAAAAGGAATTGGAAAGGAAGATAGCAGTGAAGAATAACCAGCATGATGTTTCCGGTGATGCTTTTTTTTTTCATGTTATTATTATTATTATTTCTATTTATCCTCTTTATATCCAGCAGCTGGAGTTATAAAATAGTCCTTTCAGTTTATATAAATTTCTAGATAGTTGAATGCTGGTTAATTGAAATTGTACTTGTTTCAAATAAGCACAAGTTATTTAATATGCATTTAGCAACTGAGATCATTCTCCTCTGTTTTTCATTCCTCTGCCCCTCTCTTTCCACCTTCTCACTTCTTAGTATTTGCTCACTGGAGGATCTTGTGATCCAGAAGAGCTTATTCAGAAGAAAGTTCTCACAATTAAAAAATTGGTTGAATAGCCACACATGCCTCCTAGGTTGAACAGTGAACAAAAAAACCCTTTTCTTTTTTATAAAAAAGGAACTTCAGCAGTGTCCCAAATTTGGCTTTCTGGTGCTTGACTAATCAAAGCATGCCCTGGAAAGGAAAATGGCAAAAAGCTTCCTTTTCTCCCACTGTGATTTTTATTCTAAGTCACCAGACTTCTCTCACACAGCATCCTTTAAACATTTCTGTCAAATTAACTTCTGAAAATTAGAACCGACAATGTCCCAGAACAACCTTCAGAGGTTCACTTTTTCACAGGTTGGTGTCTTTAATTTCAATTTCTAATTAATGAAATCCATCATAGTGATTCATGTTGCTTTGTTTTTTTATCCCATTTAATCCTCTTTTCTTGCTTTCACTGCTCTATGGCATTCATTAAGGAAGACATAAACAAAATTGGAAATGGGTGGGGAGGTAATAAGTGGTATAAAATAGTATTTCCATGGAGAGTCCTTAAACCATTCTGCTGTCTTCCCATGAACACGGCTATACTAATGATGTCCATAATGAAGTCACCAGTCTCCATCCTTCAACTGAAATATTACAGAAATTCTCCACTTATGCATTTTTTTTGTTTAGTATAAGTCTCTACACACATAGTTTCACTTTAGAATTTCTACTGTTACTCCATCTAAGTTTTCTCTCATCTCCCGTATAGAATTAATTTTCTAAAACTACGTAAATGGCCCATGTCTCTATAGGGAAAATGATGCCCAAGGAGAAGCAATCAACATATTAAAGTAGATCATCTCAGAGACACAAAGCAGTCGTGCATAAGTTAGCTGAGCCTCTCATTAAATTCAAGACTGACTCAGCACACACGGGCAGCCATTAGTTCTCCAAAGTATCTTTCTATTTCCTTTATGACCCAGCAGCCAGCTTTGAGGAAGTCCATAATCAGAGGAATCAAACTGGCTTCTTAATTACTGAGATCACAAAAGACGCTGATGGCCCCATTAGGAATAAATGGAGCCTTGTCATATTAAACCCATGCAACTGGACTACTTGACACTCAGGCCTTCTTTCCTGAGTTTTGTGTCTGAAACAAAAGATGTTATTCTTGTGATGTTCATGTGCCTCTAACTTGTTCTCTGGTAATAATGGGATCATACATGATTTAAGGGACATATATGGTTGTCATTATTTTGAATACTGTTTTAAAATCAGGTTATATTAATGTAATCTAATACAGGTATGTTAATCATTTTGCAATTATGGCCACCATTTAGAAAATATCACACAATATGTTTAGATACAATAAAAGGAGTTTATAATGATAAAGCAAGATAAATAGATGTGTGAATGTGTCAACATTTATTTTCTCATGTCTTTTTCAACCTGTGATCTAAGAATTATCCAAATCTTTGCTTCTCCATGAAGCTTCATAATCTTCTAAAACCATTGGAAAATCTAAATTTAACTCTGACTTAACTCCTTAGATATCTTAGAATAAAATATTATAACAATGTTTTATTTCTCTTTGTATAATATAAATTTTATTTCCTCAGTTGCACACTTACCTTGCTAAGGCCAGTGACTATTTTAAGAATCTCCCTTGTGTATTCCAGGGTACTACGAGGGCACTTAATATATATTTTTAAATAATATTTTCTTTTAGCTGAAAATTTAAAATATTTTTGGATAAAACAATTAGATAATTAGAAATTCATTTTATATTTCATGAAATAACATAATATCATATTTATAAATATCATATCTTTACAATATCTTCTTCATAAAGTTCTAAAATGTAAAACCTGATGTTAAACATAGGGTGTTTTATTATTATTATCATAATAATTTTTATGTTTGTTGTTAACTTATAATGTTTTCTTTGTAATGTATAATTGTTGGCATAATTAAGTCATTTTTCTATCATCCTTTTTAAGGTGTTTCTACCTGCTATCCCTGTCTTCCAGGAGCTCAAAATTATAAAATCGTTTTCAATTTTTTCTTAAAGGAACTCTTTATTCAAAGCATTTAACTCAGATGTCAACTGTATAAAACAGATGAAAATAAAGCTCTTCTGCTTAAAGGAGTTGAGCCCAAGAGCCCCATATGGCTCCCCAGCTTCCGCTAAGACCTGTGAATGTAATATTAGCACAATTTAAAAATTGCTGCTCTGTGTCTTGAAAGGACTGCTTAAATTAGTTCCCTAAAAAGTACCCATTGAAACACGGAGACTTCTGGCCTGGGCTTTTATATTCACCACATTTACTGGTTTATTTTCTTATACAGAGTAGCCACTCAATGATTTTTTGACAGTTTCATTTAACTCTTTCTCCACCACCTCCTCCACCTTTTCTCCTCTTCAGTCTTTTGAAGTGTCCTTCTTTAAGCTCCACTCAACACACACAGGTACCCATACACACACTTGCTAACACACAGACTCCGTGCACAGAAATTCACCTTCTCACCAAGCAATCAGCTGAATCACTAGGCTTATGATTACATTCAATTGTTTGTAACGGAAACCAAAAGTGTTTAAGTACATCGCTTTGACATTTGATAATTTAAAACGTTTTGATTGTAGATCACATCAACTTCTGGAAACCCATTGCTGGTTCATCTGCCTTACAATGGTCACTTTTGAAATTCACACCAACAACAAAGTCTGAAAATGGTCGTAATCACTGTATACTGGAAAAGGAAAGAAAAGTGAACTTTCATGTTAGTGAGGCTGAAAGTATTTGACACTAAAAGGGCTAACTGAAAAGTTAAATGCAAGTTTTTTAAAAAAACAACAGTATGCTGTTTATCTACAATTCTGATGTAGGTTTCACTGAACTGGAAGTTTCAGTATTATAGCGTCCAAAAGCCTAATGTACTACACAGTGACTATAGTTAATAAAAGATATTATATACTTGAAATTTGCTAAAAATAAATTTCACTTGTTCTCAGCTCCTCCCCCCAATACATACAAAGCTAAACTATTTCCTGAACTAATAAACTTTTACTTTCTTAGCTATAATCTCCTGTTCACATTTTATTGGGCTTTGATGCACACAGGCAAATATACCCCTTTAGTCCAGTAACAACATTACTGGAATTTAAATCGCTTTGATATATTTGTTACCATTCTTTATGGAGGCAAAACTCAACATGTCAGAGTTTGCTATAAGATTTAGAAAACCTTGATTGATTGAGGAGGTGCCCACTGAGAAGATGGTAAACCTACTGGTGCCCCAAATCTTTCTTACTTACTGGACCAGGATAAGAATTTTTTAAGTTAGAAAAGGAGAGTGGAAGGAAATTTATGTGGCCTTTGTTTTCCCAAAAAGAACTGAAGGAGTAGATCCTATAAACCATTGGAGGCTTACATGCATCCGGGATGGTCTTGACTCTCCATTATTGTCTGAAAAGTAAGATTTTAAATTATTATTCTGTGACCAATTGTTCCTATAGGGAAGCAGAAGCATTGCATTAAGATGTTACCTATAGCCTCTCAGAATCTGCCAATTGACTAGTAAGTGACAGGTTAGTGACTCAGTATTTCAGTTTCAATTTTGCTGAGCTCCGCAGTTTAAACATTAAGCAACTTATGATTATAGGGAAGGAATAGTTTCATTATAGCTACATTTTAACTAAACATTGTTAGGGGGAAAATTGATCTCACTTACGGAGGTGAACAGAGAGCCTGCTTTGTGGGGTACAGTTACACCTGTAAACATTTAGGTTGCTTTTTGTTTGCCAAATCTTTTTTTTTTTTAATATATTCTTATTGATTAAAGAGAGGAAGGGAGAGGGAGAGAGAGAGATAGAAACATCAATGATGAGAATCATTGATCGGCTGCCTCCTGCACGCCCCACACCGGGAACTGAGCCCACAACCTGGGCATGTGCCCTTGGCCAGAATGGAACCTGGAACCCATTAGTCCAGAGGCTGACGCTCTATCCACGGAGCCAAACCAGCTAGTTGTTTGCCAAATTTTGTCAAAATAAAGTTACCTGCCCTGGCCTGGTGGCTCAGTTAGTTGGAGTATCGTCCAGGACACCGAAAGGTTGTGGGCTCCATCCCAGGTGGGGTACATATGGGAGTCACCTGATCAATGTTTCTTTCTCTTGCCCTTCCTCACCCTGAAGATTAAGACAGTTAACTTATTTTTGGAATTTATAGTGAACTACCAGTAATTAATTGATTATGACTATTATTTGTAGTTAAATTGACTGAAAAATCCCCAAAATGATTATTGTTGGTTGCATTTTCTCATGATTTTTTTCAGATTTATATTAAAGTATCATTGACAAAAATTCTATATATTTAAGATATACAACGTGATATTTTGCTATATGTATACATTATGAAATTATTACCACAAACAAGTTAATTAACATATCTATTATCTCACACAGTTCACCCTTATGTTTATGTGTATGTGTGTGTGTGTGTGTGTGTGTGTTGAGAACACTTGAAGTTTATCTTAGCAAATTTCAAGTATATAATATTTTTTTAACTATGGTCACCATATTGTACATTTAGTTTTTAGAACTTATTTATCTTACTAGGGGCCCAGTGCACGAATTTGTGCACCTTGAAAGGAACTGTGGGCCATGAGGCTGCAGTGAGTGCAGGGACGGGTCTCAGCCCATCCTCTGTGCCCTGCTTGGCCCCTCCCACCGCAGCTTCTGATCCCCTGTCTGCCAGCAGCCCTGCTCCGGCCACCACCGCCCCCATGCGCTGACAGCACCAGCCCTGCTTGCACCTGCTGACAGTGTGGAGTGATTGGGGCCAGTGCCAGCACTAGGTGTGAGTGGCGACTGCTGCCCCAATTGCCCCTCAGGAGCAGGGGGAGGTGGAGAAGCCCTCAGAGGTGATGAGGGTCGGCAGGCGCTGCTCACACCCACTATTGGTGCCAAGTGATTGGGAGCAGTTCTGAGTGCCAGCAGTGGGTGTGAGTGGCAGCTCCAACACCAGCTGCTGTGCAAATAGGGCCAGCACCAGCAGTGAGTGTGAGCGGGGCTGTCGCCAGCAGCAGGTGGGAGTGGCAACTTCTGCCCTGATCACCCCTCAGGAACTGAGGGAGGCGAAGCCCTGAGGGGCAATTGGGGCTGGCAGCCACCGTTTGCACCCACTGACAGTGCCAAGCAATCAGGGTCAGGGCCAGCAGCAGGCTCAGGCACCAGCAACAGGTGTGAGCACCTGACGGGACCATGGCACATGGGAGCAAAGAATTTTTAGTAACCACCAGAGGCTCACCCTGATGACAATGACCAGTGCCCTGCCTTGGTCTGGTGCCCCTGCTCACCTGCTCCATCATCCCGCCATGGCCAATGCCCACCATGTTCCGCTCTCTGCTGCCTGCTGCTGATGCCTGCCATGTTATGCGTGTGCCCCCTGGTGGTCAGTGCACATCATAGTGACTGGTTGTTCTGAGGTTCGGTTGATTTGCATATTAGCCTTTTATTATATAGGATAGATAACTGAAGGATTGTACCCTTTGACCAACTTCTCTCCATTTTTATCTCCAGCTCTCTTTTATTTTTTTTATTCTACACCATCTCCCTCTCCTCACTACCTTCAGAGCATCTGATAGGTGAGGAGGAGGAGTGGTGTAGAATATTGTTAGAGTGTTGTTATTAGAGTGTGCTGTTTGATCACCTACATCCCTCTCCATTCCCTACTTCTTTGATTGCCTAGATATTCTACCACGTTTTTCCTTACTATTCCAACCCAAAGGAAGTTGTGCTTCTTCAAAACCTCATACTGTGTTTAAGATCTATACAATCTGTACATGTTACTTAGTATTTGATTATGGCTAATCTTATATAAAATTACATATATACATTGTCAGGTCTTTGAGAGTAGGCTGACTTTATTTATCCATTTAGCATCTAAATCTTTAAAAATATCTATTGCCATTATCTGTCATCAAGTCATCCTATATAATAAAAGCCCAGAGACCAAATGGTGGAATGACCAGAATGACCCGTCAACCAGTCACTATAATGCATACTGACCACTAGGGGGCAGACGCTAACACAGGAGCTGCCCCCTAGTGGTCAGTGTGTTCCCACAGTGGGAGCGCTACTTGGCTGACCAGGATGAGCTGCGGTCCCACAGACAGCCGTTCCCTGCTGGCCATGCCCCACACCAGTGCATGAATCCTGTGCACTGGGCCTCTAGTCTATAATATAAAAGCCCAAGCGACCATTATGACCTAACAACCAGCATGACTGGTGGAACAGTCGCTATGACATGCATGACCACCAGGGGGCAGATGCTCAGTGCAGGAGCTTCCCCCTGGTGGTCAGTATGCTCCCACAGCCAACCTCCCATGGCCCCTTCCCCCTGGCCAGCCCGCCTCCTGCAGCTCTTCCCTTGCCCGCCAGCCCTCCCATCAGCCCCCATCAGGGGACCGGCCAGCCAATCTCCACAGTCCCTCCCCCTGGCCGGCCAACCTCCCGAAGTCCCTCCCCCCAGCCAGCCAGCCCCCCAATAGGCCTCAATCACTGGCCAGCCCGAGGGACCCTACCTGTGCATGAATTCATGCACCAGGCTTCTAGTAAGGTAATAACAAAGAAAGGCTCAACCTTTCAAATAAACGTGGTCAAAGTCATAACCATAGTAATTGGGAGTGATGGCAGTGGTAATGGTCATTAAGATGAACTGCAATGTTTTTCTTGATAGTATAATTTATATATGTTTCTTAAGTAATTAAAAGTTAATTTTTATCACAGGATTCAAGGTTTGTTAAAATTGTTCATGACTTAAACCTAGAAAACATTACTGGTTTCCCTGATACAAAGGGCCAAGAACTAGCTGCTCCTCTCAGCGACAGTGAGCTACATCTTTAATACCACACATCAGAACTTAGAGTCATTTTTCATTTAATCTCCCTGGCTTTCCTTTATAGTTCATCCACACATTTCCCATTTGAGCTGATATTTTATATTGCTTCAGCTCAACACAAAAGTTAACTTGGGTGCAGGAAATGTTCATTTTTTTTAAATGAAAGTATTTTGCTTAGAAGGATGATTTTAAAAGGGCTCAGATGGATTCAGTGAGAGTATGTGCTTTGATATATTGAAAGAAATCTGCTTTACAAATAAGATGAGATGTTTTTGAAAAAATGCAAATAACCTCATACTGGTATGTGTTGCAGTGAGTATACATTTGGAGGCTTTAAAAAAGAATTTTAGCATGGAAAGAGAGATCCGGAAGGTGGTAGAAAGCCCTGGAATCACACAAATACAATTCTAATAATCCTTGGCCTGAAAAATGTGGGAATCATGCTTCAGAAATAGAGTGCCATTTCCAGAAGTAAAAGCCATTTACTTCAAGTGCTTCATGTTGCATATAAGAAAAAAATAACAAAAGCGAGTACATACACTGCCACCCCCTACTCCTGTAGGCATGCAGATGTAACCTCAAATGTGTCTTAGGGCTCATTTGCAGTTAATCCTTGTCTCCATCTCCAGCTGCAGACAACCACCTATCTGCTTTCTCTGTATAGAAATTTGCTTTTTCTGTTTATTTCATAAAAATAATATAATATGTGGATCTTCTTCCTCTGGCTTCCTTTACTTAGCATCATTTTGAGGTATTATCCCAGTTGTAACATATGTTGGGATTTCGTTCTTTATTTATTGATGAATTGTATTTAATTATATTGATACAAAACATGTTTGTTTATAAATTCATCACCTGATGGACATTGGATTGATTGATTCTAACATGGGACTATTATGAATAATGCACCTATAAATACTGTTGTATATGTGTATATTTAATTTCTCTTTGGTAGATCCCCAGGCGTGGAATTACTGTGTCATCTATACTTATAAAAGCATAATATGCTAATTAGACCAGACAGCCAAATGACCTGGACGAAACTATGGCAGCAGGGGCTGAGGCAAAGGTGGTTAGGGGTAATCAGGCAGGCAGGCCAGTGGTTAGGAGCCAGTGGTCCTGGATTACGAGAGGGTGTAGGCAAGGCTGATGGACCCTTCCCCCTGCCCCCTGTGTACGAATTTCTTGCACTGGAAATCTAGTATGGTATCTTTGTGTTCAATATTTTTAAATTGCCGATTTCCAAAATGGCTATCTCATTTAACATTCACATTTAATCATTCAATCATCAATATATGAGGGTCATAGTTTTTCTGCATTCTCTTTAATTCTTCTTATTATTTATATTTTTAATAGAGCTATTCTAGTTGGATATGAGGTGGTATCTCATTGTTTTAATTTCTACTTCCATAAACACGAAAGATGTATTTTTCAATGTGCTTAGTAGCCATATCTACAACTTATTTGTGAAAATGAATTTGCAAATGGTTTCCTATATATTTGAGGTTTTTTTTGTCTTATTACTAACTTAAAAAAACTTTATGTATTCTAAATTCCATTCATATTGGCATATAATTTGCAGATAATTATTGTCAAGTTTTTACTTGTCTTTATCTTGCTGGGTATCTTTTGATAATATTTTTTATCAATTTTTATTTTTTTATTTTTTTTGGCATTGTACCTAAGAATTCTATCAAATCCAAATTCCTGAAGATTTTCTTCTTTGTATTCTTTTAGACATTTTATAATTTATCTCATTTAGGTCAGCGGTTCATTTGAATTAATGTTTAGATATAGTGTTTAAATATAATGTTTATACATGGTGTTATATATAGTAAGGGTTTAAATTCATTTTTTTGTATGTGGATATACAACTGTCTTCTGGGAAAACTATTCTACAAATAAACATACAATGTCAGGGAGTTAACATTGTTTTATTACTTTAATGACTGCATTAGAATGAAAGATTTGCAGTTAATCCATTGTGGATTCTCTCTCTCTCTCTCTCTCTCTCTCTTTCTCTCTCTCTCTCTCTCTCTCTCCCCTTTCATTCTCTCAGAAAAACTACCCTCTGTATATACATACCCTCTGAAAATGCTTCAGCTATGTACTATGTAATCATTCTAGTTAACAAGTTCATTCATTGTGAAATGCTCTATATATTTGAACAAAGCTAGATTGGGTCAGTGTTGACAATAGCTATAGCAACCACATGGCTCTTTCATCACTTGATTTTTCCTGGAGGTTAGGTATATTTATCCAGTTTTCTAAATGTCTTTTAAATTTTGACCACTTTTCATTACATTAACTCATCAGTACATTTCTACCTGTTTGAAAACTAGCTGGTTTAAATAGAAGTTGATAGATGTAGAATGTGTATTTGTAATGAAATTTACCTGTAGAAAAAGAGATGAGATTTTCCTTATCTCTGCTCTTTAGTTTCAGATTAAATTTCAGTACAATTATGCAGGTAATCCAAGCACAACTGCCCTGGTTTTGGCTGGGCTGGGTGGGCTTTCCTATATTACTTTCCATTTGAAATTGGGAATTCCATTGGCATTGGTATTATTTCTTTTATTTTGAGGTTTTGAGTCTTGTAATTATTAACTGACCATTATAGGTATTCATATTTTGCCCTCTGTACTATATGGATGTGACTTGCATTAAAAAGGTGCTACTTTAAATAGAACAGGACATAACTCCCTATTAACTCTTCCTTGATCTATAATCTTTTTCTCAACTTTCCTCATGGTATTTATCCAACACTCTTAGACTAAAATTCTTCCAATATCAGTTACTCTAAGGTCCTTCCACATGGGCTGCCTTTTATTTCTCCACCTCTCATCCAGGAAAAATATCCATGTGTACATAGGGCTTTGGTTTCAAATTTGAGCCAAAACTTTTTCCATTTAAAAAGCAGTTTTATATATTTCATTTCATTCATTCTCAAATAGTTCTAGAATATTTTATGAAAAGGGAAAATCAAGGTTTATGTAAATCAAATGATTAATAAAAATAATATAATGTGCAAATGTGGGACAGGGTCTGGGACAAAGAATTTATTTTAGTTCTGAATCCAAATCCTTGTTTTACTTTTTATATAATATAACTTACCTACATCCAGATCATCACATTTATGGCTGGTGGGGTAAGATGACTTGAAGAGGTTAAAGGCCAAAGGAATTGGTTTCCTATCACTGAGTCCAGGAAAACAGAGGTATTCTGACACACCATTTCTTGATACTGTGTAATAGGATTGGAAAGTAGAAATATGAACTAGCAGTCCTCGCTGGTTTGGCTCAGGGGCTAAAGTGTTGGGCCCTGAGCTGAAGGGTCCCTTATTCGATTCTGGTCAAGGGCATGTACCTCGGATGCAGGCTTGATCCAGGGCCCCGGTCAGGGCACTTGTGGAAGGCAACTAACTGATGTGTCTCTCTCACATTGATGGTTTCACTCTGTGCGCCTCTCCCCCTCCTTTCCACTCTCTCTAAAAATCAATGGAAAAATATCTTTGGTAAGGATTAACAAAAAATAAATATAAAGCAGCAAATTAACTGAAAAAAAAAAAAAAGGTAGCCAATGACAAATGAATGGGTAAATGTTTGGGGATAGAGAAATACCAACTGGAGAAAAGGGGGAAGCATGATGGAAAAAAAAATCCTAAGATTTCCCTCTCTTATCTTCCTGAAGCTGGGGAAGCTCTGCCTGTTGCCACTGATGTATTTTTTTTAAACTTTGTTTTGAGAACAGAAAAGAGATGGAGCTGAGGAAAGTCATTTGATCATACGGACACAGGATTTCCACAGGCGGACAGAGTAACCTAATCACTTTGGACTAAAAAAAGTCACTACTGTTCTCGGAGTTTTTAAATGGAAGACCGTCTTACATGCTCATTCCTCTCGCCCTAGGGGACAACACATAGAAAACCAGGAACCTGCCACCATGTCACCAGGGCAAGCAACAAATAGATATGTACCAAGCTTCTGCAGCAGCCATTTTATTTCAAACAACTGTGTGTGTGTGTGTGTGTGTGTGTGTGTGTGTGTGTGTGTGTGTGTGTGTCTGATTACTTTCTACTTAGATTATTTTTCCAGAGTGTTCATAACAGGTTTCTAATACCTATATTTCTTATATGAATTAACATGATGGGTATTCCCCATATAATATATATGAACCATTTGGACATGTATGAGATTCTCATTCAGAGTTCTCTGTGCTGGCCTCAAGAGAGACAGAGGTTACATTGGCAATTTCACATAGATATTCCCAAAGGAAAGAAACATCAAGGACATTCACAAACCTTTGCCCCTTGTACTCTTTTCTGTACCCTCATCTTTGGCCTCAGTGAAAGTGAGAAGTGGCTATTTCATCCTACATAAAGGTTTGCCTTGATATTGAAGAGCAATGAACTTATAGAACTTGGAGAAGAGTTGGTAGTGTCCTCCATGAATGAATGAAAATCTACTTTTAGAATCACTTTCCCTATGATACTGTTTCTGATTTCAATGGCCTAAAAATAAAGCCTTTCTTCTGACTATGACTCATTTGGAGCCAATGTTCTAAAGACATATGAATGTGAATGCCATTGAATAATTTAAAGGGACTGTGTAAAGTAAATAGAGCAGTTCGAGTCCTTGCCAGCAGGGTAGAGAGAAACTGAACACAAGAAGCTTAATCTGCACAAGTAAACTGTCCTACTCAAACACGTACAGAAAGAATCAGACGATTAGCCAGCAGCTGCTTTTTATATATAGCAAACAAAACCAATTACATGGGGAAGAATATTCAAGCATGGCATAAAAGTTATCAGAGGGCCTGCAGGGATTCCCCTGGAGCTTCCAAGAACAGATTCAGTAGCCAGTAATTTCTATTTTCTTAGATAATGTGCAAGGACCACGGTGCTGA
This sequence comes from Corynorhinus townsendii, assembly GCA_026230045.1. Taxonomy (NCBI): domain Eukaryota; kingdom Metazoa; phylum Chordata; class Mammalia; order Chiroptera; family Vespertilionidae; genus Corynorhinus; species Corynorhinus townsendii. Next base: position 16,570,412 of record JAPDVU010000007.1, read on the forward strand.
TTAGCCCTTAAATCACATTCTCCCAGGAAAAAGAAAGCCTTTAATTTTGTTAATGGGCACAGACGTGTCTCTGGTTTCTTCTTTTTCACCTTCAACACTTCCCTAGCAATTGTAAGACACAATGTGTGCAAGTGTTTGTGTGTCTGTGCGTCTGTCTGAGTAAGAAACAAGTTGATGAGTTTGCTTCTCTGAGGGTTATACTAAAACTTTTTATTAACTTATTAAGAAAGGTCTCCCCATTAATTTATATTTGAAATGTTTGAGTGATAAAGAAAATAGTAGTTTTCTCCATGGTCATCTATAACTAAAATCTCAAATCCTGCTGATATCTTAGTTCTTTGTGGCCTAGATGGTAAAGAGGACAAAGAAAGAGAGAGGGAAAATGAAGTTCATTATTGACACATCTATCATTTTGTATCAACCCTAGGCCTGATAGAAGTTTCTAGCCTAGCTTGCCCATGTATAGCCAATGACTGTCATAATGCCCAATGTCTAATAGATACCTGGTACAAATACATTTTTACTATTCTCAATCCAGGTAGAAAAAAATGCTTAAATCATAAAAGTGAAAGAATATGTCAAAAGGAGAATTTTAAAAAATTAGCTACATAAAAGTAAAACACTTTGTATATGAAAAGTATAAATAAAATAAAAGAGAAAGAGTAAACTAGAAAAACATAATTATATTAAATAAAACAAAAGTTAGATTATCTTACTATTTAATGGGTCCATAGAACTCAACACCTTAGGGATATGAACCAAAAATTACAGGGAAGATAACAATAAACATTAAAAATGTTGACCTTTAGCAAGCATCAACAAAGTGTCATTTTCATTGATCAAGGTAGAGTTACCATCAACTGAGCTATATCAAGTTGACATACCATCAAGTAATATACCACTAACATAGTGACAAATATAAAGAAAAATGTGATATTTATCTATAATTAACAGAGAAATAACCATAGGTATTAGATATAATATATAACCACTAAACAATGTCAATTATCACATATTAACATAATAGCTTTATTTTAATAATTGTTTCTTCTTTCAAACCTGTCTATAAATTTATAAATTAACAGGCATATTCATTTTTCTGGGAATAAAACTTTCTTGTGGACATAAAAAGAGATTTCTCTCTCTCTCATTAACTTCACAGATCCATCTACCTTTCTTCCTTCACACTCACTGAGCATGGTCCAGTTACCTGCATCCTTACAGAACATTATTGAGAACTCAGCTCAGGGAGAATAATAGAGTGAAAACATCTATCAAGCCAGCCCTCTAGAGTTTTCATGGTCTATTTCTTTGCTGGAAGCAAAGATGGATAAAAGTATTTACCTCTTAAATGTTTACCTAATACTGTATGAAGCAGTGACCTTAAGTGGTCTTTACAGCTCATAGACCACACACACAAAATTATAAATGAGCAATTTTTGTTCCCATGAAACTAATGGTTCTGGCACACTCTCCTCCACTTCTAGAGGATTGCAGGTAATATTCTCTGGTGATATTACTATAATTCATATGTGGCAGTAAGTAGGTTTCTGAATTTAGACTAAGGTGGGTGAAATAGAGGAGTAAATAGTAAAGAAGAACTGTCAGAGCTTTATTAGAAAAGGTTGATTCAATTGACTTGGGACTCTACACTTGACCTTGAGTAATCAATCAACTAGCAAATATTAAAATATTCAACCAGTGCCTCCTATGTGTTAGAATATAAACTTTGGTTCCTTCTAGTACCAGGTAGTCAATGAGCCAAAGTATGGCAGGGATCTACACTGAACTATTCGTAAGTGTCCCAACCTACAGAGAACAGCAGCCACTCAACTATTTTCTCCCTCTCATACAGAAACACAATCCAGTGATGCAATAACTTCTGATTTTTAATAGAGTCAAAACTTGAAACCCATATTTGACACTTGTATTAAAAACTTTTTGAAAATAAACTCATTTTTGTAATTAAATACATTGCAGGCAAAATACATGTGTGTTAGTAGAATTCAGTCATTAGAAACTTGGATGCCTAGTCCTCCAAAAAATTTCAAAATCAAGTAAATCTATGTTTTACAGACTACAGTGAAGCCTTTGATTGTATGGATTATGAAAAACTATGGGTTGCTCTGAAAGAAATGGGCATTACATAGCACTTGATTGTCCTGATACATAACCTGTATTGTGGACAGAAAGTCATTGTCAAACAGATATGGTGAGACAGAAGGTTTCCAATAGGCAAAGGTGTCAGACAAGGTTGCATTTTATCTCCCTATTTGTTCAACCTGTCAGCAAATATTCCCAATTGCTATGCAAATACTGGACAGTGAAAAAGTCTGTTAATTAAAAAAAAAAAAAAAAAAAAAAAGCTTCATTTGAAATATGGTATTGGCCCTCACTAGTTTGGCTCTGCAGATAGAATGTCAGACTGTGGACTGAAGGGTTCATTATTGACTAGTGATCCGGCATGCAAAATTGTGCAGTCCTGCCCACCCCTGTGTGCCCTGCCCACCCACCCACCGCCCTGCCTTGACACCCTAACCTCTCCACCCAGAGTTCCAGCATTCCTGGCCCCGCCCCCAACCCCTCTGGCCTTCTCTGGCTGCTTCAAGCCCTGTCCTGGGTCCTGCGAGTCACCTGGGGCTGTTCTCCTCTCCCTGCTTCCACCCCATCTCCAGAGCAACATGGTGGCTCCGCCCCATCATGGTGCTGGAGGAGATGTGGAAGCCTCCCTCCTGTTGTGAAGTTTCGAGCACCACTTCCTGGCAGCACACTTGCTGCACTCCTTCCCCTGGCAGGTGGGCTGCGGGCACGCTGAGTGCAAGTGGTGGATGGTGAAGGACGGGTAAGGGGGGCACTATGGGCTCTCACCCCTGCCCTCTGTGCCACAGGATGATCCCGCCTCCTCCAGGCGCTTCCCCACCTTCTTCACCCACCGATGGGCACCCCTTAGCCTCCTACTGAACCATTGTTATGGTGTGAGGGTGTCACAACCATTAGCATATTAGCTCTTTATTATATAGGATGTTTCTATCTCTCCCGCTCCCTTCCTCTCTGAAATCAATAAAAAATATTAAAAATAAAGAAATACGGTGTTGCAGGAGAGCTCTACAGACACACTTTACCCCTAAAGGATGAACAAGTGGGTCATAGAACAAATTAAACCTAAAACATAGCTGGAGGCAAAAAATGATAAATCTGCATTGGTCCTACTTAGCCACATTATGATAAGGCAGAGTTCTTTAGCAAAAGAGTAATTCTGAGAAAAATAGAGGGCTTCAGGAAAAGAGGAAGACCAAATATGAGATGGATAGACTCCATAAATAAAATATAGGCATGAGTCCACAGGAGCTGAGCAGGGCTGTTGAGGACAGGACATTGTGGACATCAGTCATTGTAACAAATGTCTTCTAACTGCATCTGGGATAAAGCTTCTATGCAGTATGAATTTGGCTTGAACACTTAAAAATATCTGTATTTTTGCCCAGCTGGTGTTGCTCAGTCATTTAGTGTTGACCTATGAACCAGGAGGTCAAGGTTCAATTCCCCCACATGCCTGGGTTGCTGGATCAATCCCCATTGTGGGGCTTGTAGGAGGCAGCCGATCAATGATTCTCATAATTGATCTCTCTCTCTCTCTCTCTCTCTCTCTCTCTCCCCCCCTCTTCCTTCCTCTCTGAAATCAATAAAAATGCATTTTAAAAATCCGTATTTTTTAAAGGTTGTGGCTCAGGAGCAAGATATCCACAGGGCAAACAGGAGTCACTAAGACCAAGATGCATACTTGGACAGGGACAGGGCTGGGTTGAGGGCTGATTACTGATGTACTAACTAGTAAATGGTACTTACTCCACATCAATGTCCCGATGCTATCCAATTAAAGTTTCAAGAACAATTTGAAAATAAAAACAACTCCTGTTTGTCTATATGAATGACTCTCATGAATCTTTAGAGGCAGAGCATTCCCTGGACTCCATAATAAAAAATGAAAAACTTTCTCATTTGAGCAAACAAAAATTACACATGAGATAATACAGTTTTTAAATATCCATAAAATATTGCTTTCCCCAAGGGGCTACCTAACCATCCTGCTAACAATTCCTTCTCTGAACTCTTGTAGCACTTAGAATCAATAGCACCTTAGTAGGTAGATTTAAAAATAGGCTAGTCTATATTATTCTGGGCATGTTCTACATTTTTTTTTATTGGGAATGATCTCCCCTGTCACTCTCATGTTTGTTATCCTGAAAACTTCCAGCAAATTTTTAATTGCCAATGTCATAGGTCATCTTCTCCCTGATATTATCTCTGATTTGTTCCTCACATCAACTAATCCTAAATTCTTATCAACATAGTCCATATTCTATAACAATAATTAATAAATGGTAACAGGTGCATTTGTCTCTATTCTTTGCCTGATTGTGGACCTATCAAAGGCAGGAATTTCAGATTCATCAGTGCACCCATTATTGTCAGCAATTGCCTGGCATATAGACAGCAATTTAAAAGCATTTCTCAATTACAATTTGAATGAAAATCTTCTTTTTTATATCCAATAACATATTATCATCATTGTAGGGAGCAAGTGTATTTATTTTAACACTTTCATTAAGATATAATTGACTATCATATATTTAGTCTTTTAAAGTGTATTTCAGTGGTTTTTACAATATTCACAGAGTTCTACAACTACCACCACTATCTAATTTTCCAGTCTAACATGGTTTCAACTCCCCTCCCAAAAATTGTACACCCCTTAGCAGCTACTCTTCATTCTCCCTCTCTTTAGTCCAAAGAAATTAATAATCTATTTAATGTTTTTATGCATTTTCTTGTTCTGTACTTATCATATAACTGGAATCATGTCGTATGTGGCCTTTTATGTCTTGGCTTCATTCACTTGTCTTAGCATAATGTTTTTAGGGTTCATCCATAACGTAGCATGTATTAGCACTTCGTTCCTTGAAGGCCAAATACTATTCCACTGTATGGATATACCACATTTTATTTACCCATTTATCAGTTGATGTACATTTGTGTTGTCTCCATTTTTTTTTTTCACTATGATGCATAATGCTGCTATGAACACTTGTGTACAAGCTTTGGTGTGGATATACATTTTCAATTCTCTTGGATATATAACTAGGAATATAATATCTGGTTTATATGGCAGCTATGTTTAATATTTTGAGGAACTACCAAACTGTTTTCTAAAGTGACTCCACTATTTTACATCCATAAGAGCAATGTTCAAGGTTTACAATTTCTATATATCCTTACCAACACTTATTGTTGTTCATCTCTTACTTGTAGGCTAATGAAAGGGATATGCTTGTCTGTCTGATCCTGCTTTATTTCCAGCTGGCTTCTTTGTCTGAGGCTTAGCACCTCTTCCCAAATTGGCCTGCTATTTTTAGCCTCCTCATTTTGAATTTCTATCAACTATTCAGAAAACTCTGTTTCCTGCAAACAATGACATTCTCACTCCTTGAGTCTTGCCCTCCATACAACAGTAAATGCCCTGAGTTCTGAGTTACCTAAGGATGAGACAGGAAGATTTAGAGAGAATAAACAGAACTAGGTCTTGACAAGTCATATTCTTTATAATATTTTGGGGTTGGGGATACTCGTTAATCTAATAAAATGTCCCAGGACAGTCATGAGCGCTCTGAATCTGGTATCAATTGACTAACACATTCAGGACTGCTGGATTATTTTGTTAGATATTTCATGTTTGAGTTTTGGATATTTAATCCAAAATAAACAAATATCAATAATCACAGTCATCACAATCAAATCCCCAGAAGAGGAGGAAAATTATTTTTTTTCAACAGAATTATTATCTGGAGTTTTATCCACAGAGGCCTGCAGTGGTGCAAAACATCTCTAGTTCAAATGCTTTATTTTTCCTTGGGGTCCATCAGAACTGAAAAGAGATTTTTTATTGTCAAGTTATATACCTCATAATGCTCATTGCCTCAGATTGTATTAATAACCAAACACCTTTGTTTAATTTTTCATTTATGTTTAATCTTCCAGTTGTACTTTAACTTTTGCTCATCCTACTGAGATTTGTAACACATAGTAGTTCATCAGTAATTACATACTGACTTAAGGAGATATCAAAAAGATGAAGTGTTTCTCATTTGTTAAATCTCATCCTTCTGAACTCCATTACATATTATTTATTTTAAAACAACTATGAAATATTTGGCCCTAGCTGGTTTGGCTCAGTGGATAGAGAGTTGCTTAAGGGTCCCGGGTTTGATTCTGGTCCAGGGTACATACTTCGGTTGCAGTTCCTCCCCGGCCCGGGCCCTGATCAGACTTGTGCAGGAGGCAACCAATTGATGTGTTTCTCTCACATTGATGTTTCTCTCTGTCTTTCCCCCTCTCTTCCACTTTCTCTAAAAATCAATGGAAAAATATCATCGGGTGAGGATTAATAACAACAAAAGAAGAATATTTGGCAATTTCTAAAAAAATCAAAAACAAAAACAAGTTATTTGTTTTGGTTTTATTTTGTGCTGGTTACCTTTCTTTTTATTTTGCATTATGTCTTCTTACCTAATTCTCACTTTTTGAAAGGGTGTTAAATAAAGTAAATGATATGCAAAGGTTCTAGTATCTATTTTTAAGCTCTTTTCCTAATATTTATTATTTTTATCATTACTACTTTTACTATAATAATAATTATTACTATTTTGAAAAGTGACATACTCAGAAAATTGTTTCCAAAACAAATTTGATGAAGGCTGATTCCTGAGGATATGATTTTGGAGACTTCTAAGAACACTTAAATCACAGCTGCTGGATTGTCCCCTGATTCACTTCAGCAAGGGTCATGCCCTGGTTCAGTATAAAGTGATCAGTGAGGCAGGAAAAGCTGGTTATTGAGTGTGACACCTCCTGGTAAATAGTTCCTCATTGGAAAACATGCCAGGTAGGAGTTTCAGAAAAAACTCCCCTACAAGCCACACATATTGCCCTGTAGCTACTGTATGTGAGGGCTGGGACAAGAACCCTTTAATGAAAAAGATCTATAGCATACTTTAAAAGAAAAAAAAAAAGGAAAAAGAAATGAAAACCAACAACTTTTTTCCAGATCTTCTTTGATCTTCTTTGCTTCTTATGTTTCTACGTGTGTTTTGTTTTGTTTTTCTTCTTTCAACCTATAGAAACAGTAATGAATACCTATGAGAGGGAGCTTAGGCTACCTCAGGCCTTCATTTCAGGACATGAGTTAAAGACCTAGGTCTGGTGAGCTCTTGGGTGAACACTGGGTTGGGTTGATGTAAGGAATTCTCAAATTGTCATCCAAGAATGGATGCTTTCATCCCTGAATGCCAGTCTCCAAGAAATGAGAGAGAAAAGAACTGTGTAGTGATTTGGCCAAGTTAGTGAACCTCTTTACTTCTCTGGGTATTCACCAAGTCAGAAGGCAGATCACTGACAATGCAGTAATATGTTATCCTTTTAACATGAATGAGGATATGTACTTGTTGAGAAATAATATTTAGGTAGTTCTACAAGATAGACATATAGAGTGGCAGTTATGAGTACACATTGTAATAACGTTGAATGCATTTAGAATTTGGAGGCCTACAAATCATAGTTAACATACTACTTTTGTTCTATCTATAATAATAAAAGGGTATATTCTAATTAGACTGGACATCTTCTGGATGTCCTTTCTGATGAAGCCCAGGCCCGAGGAAAGCCAACCTGGATCTCGGGTGCCTGCGGGCGGCCCAAGGGAAGCCATCTGGGTCCCAGGTGCCTGATGGAAGCTGGTACCAGCAGCCGGGGCATGGAAGGCCTATTCTTGCACGAATTTTCATGCATTGGGCCTCTAGTTTTATAATAATACCTCATGTTTGCTGAAAATATAATTTGAGACAGGTAATTTTATAATTAATATATATAATAGATACAGATTATATATATATATATATATATATATATATAAAGTTAATTCTCAATTATTTAAATGAAATACAATATTCTCACCTATATAAAGCTGAGGAAACGTAGGATCCTTGATTTGCTAATTTGTTGTTAGATCTCACACATTTGAAAATCCAAGGAGGTAGAATTTGAAACAATTTAATTCTACTTCCTCTTTAAAGGTTACCCAAGATTTGTTTTAACCAAGTGTGGTTAAGACACACAGATACAAAAATGACTGTCATGAATAAAGTTTACTTATAGTTCCCTCGAAACAAGAGGCATGGACTCCATGATGGGCCAGCCACATGGAGAAGCACCAGGGTAAGTCAGGAGACAGAGAAAGCAAAGGGGAAATGTAGACAACATCTTCACTGTGTTTTCAGGGGGAAGCGATCAGTGAAGGAGAAAAAGCTGGTTAAGGATTGAACTTGTTTGAATTATTTCATTAGGCCCTGCACATAGGGCTGTCCCTACATTTTGGGCCCAGGCCCTGGATGATTAGGGAAGGTGGAGAGTGACCTGAAGAGTGAGCCTGATAGAGAAGAAGATGACTTATAGGCTGTAGGTTGGTTACTTTGCACTTGAAAATTATGCTCCTGGAAGATTTTATCTCTAGGAGTTGAATAACCCCTGGCAATGGCAGTACCCTCATGGTCAGTAAGAACCCAGAGGTCAAAGTATAAGATTACAGAAAATAAAAGACATGTTTAATATAGTTCCCATGTCCAACCTCCAATGTGCTATAAAGTTTTCATATCAAAACCAGCTGTCTTTGTCTTATTCATCTTATTTTCCTTGGGCTTTTGAATAAATGCCTTCATTTTAGTAGAAAACTTTGATAGGACATGTAAGTCTATTTAGTTACTAGTATGACTTTACACAGTGAAAGTATTAAATACATGAAATAAAGAGCAAACAAAATTAAAACAACATACATTGAAACTATGTACACATTTTTTACACATGCATGTTTTTATTCATAAGTTTGCATAGCCGTTATTTAGATTGTATGAAAAGTGAAAAGGTTACAGGAGATACAATGATATTTCCTTCTCAAGTCCTCTAGTGTTAATATAATGTTCAATTTAAATAATAAGTCCTCTCTGTAATACCAATTAAAACTTTAATCTGCTCTCTCACTAACAAATAGTCGCAGTTACTAAAAAGGTTATTCCTACATGAGTTGGAATATTGCACGAGATTAGTAGATTTCCAAATCATTTTATCTAAGGTTTTATTTAAAATATCTTAATTAGCAATTTATTACATAAGACACATACAATCAAAATTATTCTTTCTTACTTTCAAAAACAAAGGGAAAACCTAGCCTGCTACCCCTACCATTTTTTGGCTGTTCCTAGATGGCGGTGACAAAACTTGTTTCCCAAGAATCAGATTGGGATGAAAGACAATCTCTAAGAAATGCAAATTGTATACGATTAGAATAGATTTCCAATTCTAAACTCTATGATTCTTATGATCCTAACTTCTTGGTGTCAATGATGTTTTGTCACTTCAAAACAGCAAGAGGCATGGTAAAGAAGGTAAATGACGAGTTAGAAACTTTCTTGAAGTCATCTAGGTTGAGGGTTTTAATTAGTGTTAAAACACAACCTTAGCTTTGTCTTATCAGGCCAGCCTATCTTCCCAATTTATATTAGTGATCTGGTTCTTGCATAAACCTCAAATTAATTTTAATTTTGTCTATGCTACCTGGAGAAATATAATCAAATATCTATCTTCCTTAGTGTTTATAAAGACAATGGGTAAAGTAGTTGTTATATAAATACTTTAAAATTATGCATATAACCAAAATGCTTAATCTGTAAATTTATTGGTTGTCAAAATAACATGTTAGTGATGTGCAGAATATGAAGATAGTTGTTACCCTTATTAAGCTGCCATTTGGAAAGAGCCTCATTAGGACAGCCTTTAAGGATTTACATGACTATTGTCAAATCAGGTACACTATGTTCATACCTTTTTATGAAATGGAATCAATGGGAATTCCTTCTTTTAGGATGTTTTCATGACAATAATGTCGTTCATTTTAGTATTCTAACTAAAGTGTGAAATGTATATGCATATTTTGATACACTTAGTTTAAATAAAAATACAATGAACCATATAAGACAGAGAATATCAAGTATTAATATGTATTATTCCTCACCAAAATATTATAAAATTATTTAGCCAATTAGACCTACTCCAGCAGATTTTCTCCTTTTATTATCCTGGTTGGGTATCAATATTTGATGTTCCCTGAGATAGGTATGTTGGTCTGGGCTGGAAAGATTACTTAGTATAAAAAATAGTTGTCAATTCTGTTTGCAATTTTCTAAGTTTATTCTTTATTTAGTGCATTGTTACTTTATATTTCTCTAGTCTTACCATCCACACTCATCTATGAAATTCTGGAGTTTAGAGTTGGTCCTTTGTTGATATTTCAAATGCAAAAAAAAAGGGCAATTTACTTGTACTTTTTTTAAAAATACAATTATCTGTTCTGCATACGTCCTGACAAACAATTATGGAACTTGCTCTGTTTCCCCCTCTCTGGCATGCCTGCTTATCTCTCTTCTGTCTAGATAGGTGGGAATGTGAATAAATGTATAGGTAATTTCCCTGCTTCTCTGTCATCTATTTGTATTTCACTTCCCACTAATCCTCAAATATACTCTAAGAAACATATAATTTTAGAACAAATAAAAAGATCCCTTACTTTTTTGGGATAGGGAAAGTAATGTCCAGGTTGAAAAAGAAACCCTAATATAACAAAGGTCTTTGAATTATATTATATGTTCTTTATATTATTCTTACTATCCTCTCTGCCTATTGCAGCCTGGGATCTTCCATGGCCCCCTAACACATGGTAGTAAGCCACAATTTCCAATCAATTTTCTTTCATTAATGTTAACTCTTTGGAATTTTCTCTTTTCAAAGAGGAGAAAATTAAAACTCAATAAAGGGATCAATTTCACAAGGATTTATATTTTGTCCACTATTAAGTTCACCAACTTTTTAGCTCTGTGCTAAAACACTAAAGTGTTTATACTGCATATGGCTTTGGGGGGTCAAGTCAATACCACCCAACATTTCCAGTAATTTCTTAAGCAGGGAAGAAGGGGATTCAGTCAATCATGTAAAGAAGAAGATGTGTATGGCACGAATAGAATCACAAAGCAAAAAGATGATCTCCAAAAGAAGAGGGAAATGGAGGTAGCTAAGATAAACAAAGGAGAGGGCTGAATAGTTCCATTTTGGTGAGTTGCAGAGTGGATATTCTGGAAGCTAAAGCTGCCTCAGAGGGATGGGTCATGACTGAAGGTGTTTCTTTTCCTGGTGAACAGTGGCAGAGCTCTGAAAACAACAATAAAGCTATAGTGGTTGCCGGATTGTTAAGTGGCTTTGTATATGCAGGCATTGGAAAAAGGAAAATTTCAGCTAGGGGACAGTTGAGTTCTTAGAAAGATAATAATTTTTAAAATATCATAGAAAAAATATTGGTATCTTAATTACAGATTTTGATGTAGAGCTTAAAAAGATGGAAAGAAAAAATATATACATATACATATACATATACATATATATATATATATATATATATATATATATATATATATATAGTTTGTTCTAAGATCACATAATTTATGAAAACCATAGGAAGGGAAATGAACCCATTCCAAAATCATGAATATATAAACATTTGTCTGCAACTTGACACTAGGCTGTACATACGGTTTAGAACTCTATAATGGAATAACTTAGTTGCGGGCTCTAAAGAAATGGCTATGTAATATCCCACCAGCTAATAAAAAATGACTAGTTCATATGACATCATATACTTGATCCAAGTATAGGATATTGATTCATCTTCTTTACATTCCCACAAGTGAATGACAAATGGCAATAAAAATATATATGTTTTTAAATTTCCTTCTCTCCATGGCATTACAACATTTCATGGGTTAGGATCATTCTGTTGAAGACAGACACCACAGAAGGTAATCTGTTAACTATCTTCAAAGTAACTGATGTCTATTCTAATAGAGCATCCTGAAGAGTTATAGTGGAATGCCAGGAAGATTCAAAGACTTCTCAACAATGCTTTGACTAATTAGTAATGTAAGCCAGGTTAAAAAACAATAGTCTGACATAACTGTAGGGAGACAAGAAATGTCCTAGAAATATTGAATTTTTGTTACTATATTAGGTAAAAACATTTGTACATTAGTTTTAAAGTATCATGGGTTTCTCATATCTGTAGAAATATTTAACAACTTACCTATCAATACAAGATGGGAAGAAACTAAAGAAGAAAAATGAGCTTCTGAAATATTTTTCAGTTTTCCCATTTAAAAACAGATTTTTTTTCTTAACCACATTGTACATGCTGAAATTAGAGCCAATTTTATCCACAAATATAGAATACCTCTGATAATGTATAATTAAAGGGAGAGAGAAATATCCATGTGAGAGCAAAACATGGATCAGCTGCCTTATGCACACCCTCTACCAGGGATCAAGCCAGAAACCCAAGTATGTACCCTGACCAGCAATCAAATGACAACCTTTTATTGCATGGGACAATGCCCAACTAGCTGAGCTACATAGGCCAGGGCTTACTTGTTATACTTTTAAAGTGTAGATACACTTTTTGAATATGCATCCCCAACAAATCAGAAATTTACCTCGTGAGATTAGAGATTTCCTCATAGTAGATGATAAAAAGAAAACAGGCATCATTTGATTTTATTCCAGAATAACTTTGAATCATATTGAAACGGCACTGCAGGGAGGCTGAGCTAAGTTGGACATGTTCAAAAACAAGCAAACAAACAAAAATCTTGATTAGAACCCTTGGACTTGTTGTTTGGGTGAACCCTGTTGGGAGTAGGTAAATGTAATTGGAAAAGAGAGACTGAGCTGTACTTTTTCCTGTGGCTCCTTTGCCAGGTGGGAGAAATTAGATCAGTATCTTTGGGAATGGCATTACCTATTGGTCAGGGGCCAAACAGAAGAATTTTGCTGTAGAGAGAGACTTATATTTAGTTAATTATCTCCAGAGGAGCTTTTTGAAAAAGCAAGTAGACATAACTTTATGTTTTTACTTAACACGAATTGTTAACAATGGCATGCTTACCATGAACAATGGTGTCTTCTCATTCCTTTTTTTTTCTTTTTCTTTTTTTGCATTTTTTTTTCTGCTTGCACTAGCAACTTTCTTGGGGCTCTATATGTTCTGATTCCATACCTCAACCCATTCTTTCCCTTTCTGAAATAGATACTACTATTCTATCATTATTTCTATAATGGTTTTCAATCTGTTGCAATATTATTATTGTCATTGTTCAACTTAAAATATGCTAACTAGTCAGGTTCAGGAGAATACTGAGTCATAACTGGAGCATCTCTCAACCTTAGAACATAAGGAGCAATACTGGACCATATATATTCAAGACTGGCAATAAAGCATCAGTTGAAACAAATGTGATCAGTCACCCTGTTGTTGAGTTCTATAGGTTAGTGTCCATCAAAACATACACAACTTCTCTCACCTGCTCATTTTGAATGTATCAAACCTGAGAAATGAAAAGCATTTTCAAGTTACAAAGGCACTGGAGATGATGAGTTCTATGTACTCTCCCCACACTCTCCATCACCTCATCCAATCTGAGAAATGACTCACACAGTTAACAAAACTCAAAACCAGTGCATGTCACACTCCAAGGCAGCCTGTGTGGGTTGAGATATTCTGATAGATCTTCACAGGTGGTGTGTCACTGAATTACTTCCTGATCAGAATATGTCCTAAAACTAGCGGAGGGAAAAGATATTGATGGAGCAACAAAGGATTAGTACTGAGGATTGGATATTATCAAAGAGACTGTTAAATATTTTCTCACTAGAAAATGAATGGCCTTAAACTACTTTATCACTAAAAACATAATGGCAATAAATGGATTTGTTTGTAAACTTAGAAAGATAGGAAAGCAAATAAAAAATAAACCTAAGTAAAGGAAGAGAAAAGATATATAAAATAAAAATTAATATATTAGATTAAAATTCATTAAAGCAAATAAATTTTAAAGTTTTATAAATAAACCATAAATATGAAATAATGGTTAATTTAATAAACAAAATAGAGGAAAAGAAATACACACTCTCAGACATGTGGATAGGGAAAAATCTACAGATAAACAAGAAATATATTCAATAAGAAGAATATTTTAACCAATTCTAAGCAAAAATTTAAAACCCACAATGAAAATAGATCATTTTCTAATGAAATATAAATGATTGAACTAAGTCAAAGAGAGAGACAGAGAGAGAGAGGGAGGAGACTCTCAACAAACTATTGCTGTATAAAAATTTTAAACTGTTTAAATAAAGAAGGAAGGAAGGAATAGAGGAAGTAAAAAAGGGAGGAGAGAAGGAATAAAATAAATTATTTTCCAAAATAAATACAAACAAAATAGGTCGCAATAATATATTCACTTCTGACAACTAACATAAATGTCAAAAAGTTTAAACTTTAAATTCAGAAAGAATATTCTTGCCCAGCTTGCATGGCTCAGTGGTCATGTTGGCCTATGAACCAGGAGGTCACCATTGGATTCCCAGTCAGGGCACATACCTGGGTTGCAGGCTGGATCCCCAGTGTGGGGCTTGCAGGAGGCAACTGATCAATGATTCTCTCTTATCATTGATGTTTGCATCTCTCTCTCCCTCTCCCTTCCTCTTTGAAATCAATAAAAATATATTTAAAAAATAATATTCTTGGTACAAAAACAGTGCAATATGCCATCCAAACAATTACGTAGTAATCTAATTAATGAAAATTGACTCAAAATACAAAGTAGCAAAATATTAAGCACGTTTTTAAATTCTTCTTGAAAAAGAATGCTTGAAATTTTATATATATCTTGTTTTTGGATTAGAAACTTACTAGTTTAAGGACTACAATCTCCTTGAAGTACATAGTATACATTTAATATTAACAAAACAACAAAAGCAGAGAACATTGTGGATTTCCACTTATGGTCCTCAGGGAACAACAGGGCCCAGGATTACTTTTCCATGTAAAACACCAGGGAACCAGATGGGATATATGAACAACTGTATTTCAGACATCTGACAATAGGCAAAGCAGGATTGTGATCCCAGAGAAAAGAAATAAAGTAAGCCCCAAATAGGCCCGGTATACTGGGACATAATTTTATACTGGCACAGGGAGTTTTGTGTAGGCTCAGTATACAAAATTGACAATATTATAAAACTTTAGCATGGCTAAAGTGAATTGCCTTTTAATATCAATGAATTATTACAACTTAAATTTAATATAATATTTCTAAGACCTGTAAACTGGTAACTTCAAAACACTGACAAAAGGATTCAAAACCATAAATAAATGAAGAGATATACATTTTCATGGATTATTGGTCATTTAAAAATTTTACTCTAAAGGAATTTATTTATACTAGATTCAATGTAATTCCAAATATAGCACAACAGTATTTCTTTATAAGGTGATAAGCTGGTTTTAGAATTTAGAAGGTAATGAAAATGGCCTAGGATAACCAAAGCAATCTTGAAAAAGAACAAAGTGAGATATTTTACCTTAGTATAAAATAAAAGTAAAACAATATATCATTAGAGTAAGAATAGAACAAAAATATATCCAGAGACAGAGAAGCATTGATCAGACTATCAAACCTCAGAGAGAAGGCAGGGGAGGGTAGAGGGAAGAGGGACAGATCAACGAAAGGACTTGTATGCATGCATATAAGCATAACCAATGGACACAGACAACAGAGGGGTGAGGGCATGAGCAGGAAGGTGAGGGGGGGCAATGGGGAGATAAGGTCACATATGTAATACCTTAATAAATAAAGAAAAAAATAGGTAATCTCTCTCTCACACACACACAAAGAATAGATACATAGATCAATTAATATAATAGAATAGAGATTCCAGAAATCAACTTATTAGTATTTCTCAGTTCAGATCCATGCATACACGGTCAATTGATTTTCAATAGAAATGCAAAGATAATTCAAGAGGAAAAATATCTTTACAATAAATGGTGCTGAGATAACAAGATATGCATATGAAATATATGGGGCCTCAAACTTTACCCTCAGCATAAAATGAAAGTTAACTCAAAATTCATCATAGATTTAAGTGAAAATACTAATATTATTAAACTTCCAGATGGAAACAGAAGAAACATTTAGTGTCAGAAAGAAACACAGCAAACAATTTTTGTCCTTGTGGGAAGCAAACATTTCTCATCTTGAGCCTAGAAAGAACTAGTCATAAAAGAGAAAGATGATGAATTGACTTTATTAAAATGGAAAACTCTGCCCTTTGACAGACATTGCTAAGAAAATAAAATTTCTAAACAATATAGCAGATATCTTTGTGCGATTCCATAATAATGACACAAACCCAATTTTTAAAATGAGGAAAAATTCGAACAGACACATCAGAAATAAAGATATACAAATGGCCAATAAGAACATGATAAGATATGCAACAATATTACCCTGGAGGGAAATTTAAATAAAATCTATAGTGACACTCCTATGCAGTCATTAGAATGGCTAGAATTAAAACCCACACACAATGTAAATTGTGTATGAGGATGTGGAGGAACATTTGCTAAAGGAAATTTAAAATGGTTCAAGCTATTTGAAAAGGAGTTTTATAATTGCTAAAAATGTTACACTTACGCCTTCATGACATAGAGTAACTATACCACTAAGTGGAAGAGAAGTGAAAATATGTCCACACAAAGACTTGCATGTGGTTATTTAGTGAAGCTTTATACATAATAACCCTAATTGGAAAAATCCTGATGATGTCCATCAATAGATGAATGAATACACAAATCGTGACACACCATGCAATGGAATAGCACTCAGAAAAAAGAAGGAACACACTACTGGTAGATAGCAAAGTAATCACTCTAAAAGCACGTCAGAGAATCTGGACACCAATCAGCACAATGCTGCATTGTTCTATTTCTGTGACACTTTGGAAAAGACTACTTTAACCTGCACTCATAGAAAGCAGAGCCACAGTTGCCTCAGTGGGCCTGAGGGGGGTGGTGACTGACTAGGAAGGAACATTAAATGGCCTTTTGTTTGAATTATAAAAAAATGTTTTCTACTTTAAATGTGGTGGTGATTACATAAATAAGTCCCATGGAACTCTACAATTAAGATCCCTATATTTTAGCCCATGTGGCTCAGTAGTTGAGCATTGACCTATGAACCAAGGAGCTCACAGTTGCATTCCTGGTCAGGGCACATGCCTGGGTTGAGGTCTCCATCCCCAACAGAGTGTGGGCAGGAGGCAGCTGATTAATGATTCTCTCTCATCTTTGATGTTTCTATCTCTCTCTTCTTCTCCCTACCTCTCTCTAAAATAAATTAAAAACATACTTAAAATAAAGAAGATCACTATTATAATTATAATCCCATGAGGTAAATTAAAATAATAAACAGAATGTTTTTAGGAGTAAACCATTTAATTTTATGCTCTATCAATATGAAGTTAATATAGTTAGGAAAGCTATAGAAAAGTGAAAAAATAAAGAGGTAAGAGGCAGCTAATAGTACCAGATATAACATTTCCTAGCCACAGTAATGATAACAAGTTGAAACAATGTATGAGTGGATCAGAATAGACAGGCAGGCTTTCACCTATGTTTTTATAATTAATTGAATGAGCATGTAAATCTTACAAATAGCACTCCATATAGAAAGGACTTCAGCATTAAATTTTGAGTTTCAGTTTGTTCAAGGGTAAAACAAATTGGAAAACGTGTCTACTAACTGAGAAAGATTCTATAACGAAGGGATATATTCAGGGTACATTTGTGCTCACTGTAAAGCAGATCAATATAGATCAGGAATTATTTGCACAATAGTCAAGTAGTATTTTTTTAAAAAATCTAGCTTATAATGTGCCAAAACTAAAATGATGCAATTCTTCTTTTCTGTCCTCTATTTAAACAATTCCTTTAGCCTGAGTATAGTGTAGCAATAGATATTTCATATAGTAAGTGAAATCCAGATACCCATTTTCCTTTAGGAAGACACAATTGCCTTTTGGAATATAGCTATATAACCCCCTTTAACATTGATAGTAGTATATACAAATTGAAAAGGACTAAACCATTTCAAACTATGTGAACCTTAAGGAAAACTTATACTATAAAATTGCTGGGGAGGAGAGGGACTGAGGAGAGGTGGTTAGATAAAATATAGTTTTATGGGGGAAGCATCCAAATTCCAAGTTACTGTTTCTTACAGGAAACCAGAATGCATCCTTACAGTCCTGGCTTTTGTAACTCAAAAAAGAGTCACAGCAAAGATAACTGATAGCATGGTCAATCAAGGTGATAGAGACTGGACTTCAAAGGAGACTGGACTTCAGAGGTTCAGACACATGTCTGAGGATCTTTATCTCAGTACTAGAGGCCCAGAGCATGAAAATTCCTGCACTGGAGGGGGGTGTCCCTCAGCCCGGCCTGACCCCTCTCACAGTCCGGTTGCCCTCAGGTGCGGGAGGTGACCCAGGGAAGGCGACACCCCCATTACACCTCTGCTTCTGCCACTGTCGGCAGTGCAAGCCTCGGCCTGCCCTGATTACCTGAGCCTCAGGTGTCCCTGGGTGGCTGGGCAGCCACCATCCAAGGCTGCCTGCGCCTCGGGCCAGCCCTGGGTTGCTGGGGGGTTGAGGGGACTGGGAGACTCCGGAGGCAGGGGCACAGAGCGGCTGGACCCGCCAGGTGGTGGGCTAAGCTGTGCTGTGCGCCTGCCACCCTGGCGGGGCTGAGGGGACTGGGCGCCACTATCTTGTGGCTGTGGGCACTGCCATCTTTGAGGATGTGGCAGTCAATTAGCATATTATCTCCTTATTGGCTATGGGTACTGCCATCTTTGTGAGGGTGTGACAGTCAATTAGCATATTCCCTCCTTATTAGATAGGATTGTCTCTGGTCTTAGAATACACTAGCCCTCCACCCCACCCCCCAGATCTTTGTACTTGCTGATCCTGGAAAGCTCTTCTCATTGATTTTCCCAACTTCACTCAAAAAAGCCACATACTCAGAAAAAAGCCTTTGCCAGAGAAAAGGAGGCATGGGGGAAGGTAGATGAGGGTAAAGGAGGGATAAAGGGTGATGGAAGGAGACTTGATTTAGGGTGGTAAACACACAATACAATATGCAGTTGATGCCTGGTATACCTGAAACCTATATTATTAATTAATGTCACCCCAATAAATTCAATAAAAAGTCCTTTCTTTGTCACTTTATTTAAAACCACAACTTGCCTACCACCACCACCACCACCATTTTTCATCCCCCATACACACCACACACACACACACACACACACACACACACACACAGGCACTTCCTATTACCCATTTCTACTTCAGTTTCTTCTTAGCACTTTCCATGGTCTGGCATAATTAGATGAAAGATAGATTAGATAATTTTTTTCTTCAGTTACCTGTCTGTCTTCCCTTTGGAGTCACCCTATGAGGGTAGAGATTTATGTTTTGTCACTGCTCTATCGCCAGCACATGACACATAATGCTACTTAAACATTTATTGACTGACTGACTAACCAAATGAATGAATTAGTGATTGACAGAAGGTTGAAAGTTGGGGGACACAGCTTGAAGTTCAAAACTAGTATATGGTGTGGATGGGAAGAAAATACAAATAACTATCATGGACTATTCAACCCAGCATGCCCTTCTCTAACATTTTTCAAGTAATAAATTTGGGTTTAATAAAGTGTTTTTATTACACAGTGGAACAGGGTCTACGTGAAAGGTACCTTAATAAAATTCCAGATAAATCAATGAGGACAGTGCATAATGGGCTTAAATAGAAATGGGTATCTTTCATAAATAAAGCTAATCTCTGAATTGTCACTATGATAGATATTCCTGCAACTTTAAAACAACATCTAATGCTACTGATGGAAGCCAATTCTTGGGCTAAATGAAGCATGATGCCCTGCTGTGACAAATCCAATTAATCTATCTACTCAACAAAATTTATTGAATACTTTTAATAAATAGCCTACCTAGGCAGCAGTAGGAATTGTATTGGCATTCTTTTTCAAGAGGTGCTTCTGAAAAAAACTTCATATTCTGAGTTTCAGATTTTGACTTTAATTCTTAGTTATGTTCTCCTCAGAGTAGATACCTGGGCTGTTAACATCTTAAGTGATTGTGCAAACAAAATAAATAAATACAAACAATAGAAATAATAATTTACATTAGAATTGATTTAGTTAATTTGTAGTCACAAGTAACATAACATGATTAGATTTTCTCTATTTTATCACTTTGATGTTGCATCATTCTTAGATACCCTCTGTTACTCCAGATCCCTACATTTCATATTGGTTTGTGTCTGAAAGGTCCCTGCCTTATGACTTTTACACTGTTTGATGTGAAGTCTCTGCTAGTCTGCAATTGTCCAAAGTACAAAACTGAAATAAACTTTTTTAGCGGCTGTGGCATCGCTTTAAATACTACACTATTTGCAGTTTCTTACTGTATAAACCTTTGCAATAAAACAAGGGAAAATAAGCATAAGCAGGTTGTCTGCTTTCACATATGTTGCAGAGAAATACTTAGAAATAACATGGAAAATCAATTCTGCCTTTTAAAGATTGAGAGATTATAGAAAACACATCCATTTTAGCATTTTTTTTTTTTCAGGACAGACACTCTACAAAATAAAGTTCCTGGTACAAGGCAAAGTCATTTTATCTGTAACACACTTTTCATGTGTTTACTTTCATACAAAATCTACCCACACGTTCCAGCTATTTATTTCCCTTATGATACACAAGGTAGACATTATGCTAGAAGCTAAGAAAAAAGAAGATGAATGAAACAGTGTTTTATCCATCAAACAGTATGGATTTTATATGATACAGAGAAGAAGTGAGGCTATCAAAAAAGACCTGTGGGAAAATTTTGTTATAAGGAAATATTTCAAATGTAAGATGAGAGACTTATGGAAAAAAAACACAAGTTGTTCTCTATGTTACCAACAATCCCGCATGCCTTGAAAGATATACTGCCTCTGGTTAACTAAAACAATATACTTGAGGAAATAACTATAATTAATTATAGAGACCAATGTAAGCAT
Source organism: Corynorhinus townsendii (assembly GCA_026230045.1). Lineage (NCBI taxonomy): Eukaryota > Metazoa > Chordata > Mammalia > Chiroptera > Vespertilionidae > Corynorhinus > Corynorhinus townsendii. Next base: position 16,591,551 of record JAPDVU010000007.1, read on the forward strand.
CATTTTCACAAAAACTTGTTAACAACATAAATATCTTCACACCTATTCTGAGCCATTTCCTTAGGAAAGTAACATACTAGATTCCCTTCCTTCCTTTCTGGAGGAAGAGCCTGCCTCAGCATTGGCATGAGTAATTGTTTGTTTATGACATACATATGTACATTAAACAATGTAAAGTATTGGTTTCATATTTTAAAAATGTATGTAATTGGCATTACACTGTGCAGCTTCTTCTATAAATTTTTATCAGTATTATGTATCTAAAATGTAATCAATCCATATATGTCATCCTATCATTTATATGTATATCTGTGGAGTAGTCTCTGACAAGAATATGTCACAACTTATTTATCCTTCCTCCTGTTTATAGACATCTAGGTAGTTTTAAGTTTTCTCTGTACTTCTATAATCACTCATGTCTATCTCCCCCAAATCATGAGCTAGAGTTTGTCTGCAGTGTATATTTGTGAGTGAAATAGCTTGGTCTTAAAGAATGAAACCTTTGAAATTATTATAAACTAGAGGCTCAGTGCACAAAATTCATGCACTCAGGGTGGGGGTGGGGGTGGGAGTTCCCTAAGTCCGGCCTCTGCCCTCTCACAGTCCGAGAGCCCCATGATCGATCACCCCAAAGAGGTAGGCTCTGCCCACCTGGCTAGGGCTCCACTATGGATTGCCCCCACAGAGGGAGGCCCAGGCTACCCACCACAGTGCCACTGGCTCAGTAGCCTGGGTCTCTCTCTGCAGGGTGACCATGGGGCGATGGCCAGGCCCCCGACCAATCGCATCACACCTGCTAGATGGTAATCTGGATGGTTATTCTGATGTTCGGCCATTTGGTCGATTTGCATATTATGCTTTTGTTATTATAGATGAATAAACCGCCCTGTAAATTGCACCAATTTATATCACAATCAAAGCGCTGAAAGAGATCCCTTGCTGTAATCAGAGCTTCTCACAATAGGTGGCCCCACATTCTGAGAGGCACTGGAAATTTGTAGCAAAGTTGTTGGTTGTCATGATAATTAGAAAGTGCTACTGGCATTACGTGGGTGGGGGTCAGAAATGTCATATGAGTACCAATGTATGTGACAATCCCCCATGGAAAGGTATTCTAATTCTCAAAGAACTTTTGAAAATTAAGAGGACATTCATGAAGATAAACAAATAAAAAATCCCCAAATTTGTGTGTAATTATCAGAGTTGGTAACATAAATCAGTTTCTGTATAAATCCAAAGAATTTGTTGTAACCTACATGGAATTTTCAATGGCTAGTATTACTATGTTAATTGTAGAAAAACCAATATGTTTTATCAGGAGGTACAGATATGTACAAAAATCTGTTACTACTTTAAAAAAAGCACAACATACTCATTTAATGACAATACCTGTGGTCTATAAATTGTCTAAAAAATTACAGGATTTCCCTAACTGGTTTTGCTCAGTGGGTAGAGTGTTGGTCTATGGACTGAAGGGCCTGAGGTTCAATTCCAGTCAAGGGCACCTACCTTGGTTGCAGGCTCAATCCCCAGTAAGGGCTGGACAGAAGGCAGCCAATTGCTAATGTTCCTCTCTCTCATTGATGTTTCTATCTCTTTTTCCCTCTCCCTTCCTCTACTCTAAAAATCAATAAAATCATATTTAAAAAATTTCCAGTATTTGTCTATTTTCAATGCTGTATTTTTCACAGTGATATAGATGCAAATGGCTGACATTATGCTGTCATGACCAAGCATTTATGTATTAAACTATATAATAATACTAGTGGCCCGGTGCATGAAATTCGTGCATGGGGTGGGGGGAGGGGGAGGGGTTGTGTTCCTCAGCCCGGCCTGCACCTGCTCCAATCTGGGACCCCTTGAAGGATGTCTTACTGCTGGATTACAGGGATCCAGCCTAAATTGGTAGTCGGACATCCCTCTTGCAATCAGGAACTGCTGGCTCCTAACTGCTCACCTGCCTGCCTGCCTGCCTGATTGCCCCTAATCACTCTGCCTGCCAACCTGCTTGCCCCCATCTTTCCTCCCCACTGGCTTTTTTGCCCCCAACTGCCACCCTGCTGGCCTGCTCATTCCAAACTGCCCCCGCCCCCCGCTGTCCTGACCACCTCCAACTAACTTCCACTGATGGCCTGCTTGCCCCCAACTGGCCCCCCTGCTGGTCTGCTTATCCCCCAATGGCCCTGCCCTCCCACCAGCCTGATCACCCACAACTGCCCTCCCCTCTTGGCCTCTAACCACCTCTACCTCGGCCCTGCCACCATGGCTTTGTCCGGAGGAATGTCTGGAAGGTCTCCCAGTCTAATTAGCATATTACCCTTTTATTAGTATAGATGGAGGCCTGGTGCACAGGTGAGGGCTGGCTGGTTTGCCTTGAAGGGTGTCCCGGATCAGGGTGGGGGATTCCGCTGGGGTGCCTGGCCAGCCTGGGCGAGGGGCTGATGGCCATTTTCAGGCTGGCCATGGCCCCCAGCGACACAAGCTCCCAGCCCCTCCTTTTTTGCTTTTTTTTTTTTTTTTTAATTTTTCAGTGCCTCCTTGAGCGGAGGCCAGGACCAGCTGGAAGCAGTATCTGGGATTTATTGATCTTCTATAATTGAAACTTTTTAGCCTTGAGCAGAGGCCAGGGCCAGCCAGGGCAGGCGGGAAGCTTGGCTTCCTCCATCGCTAGGGGCAAACCAAGCCTCCTGCTTGTTCCAGCTCCGTGGCTACTGACATCTTGGTTGAGTTAATTTGCATACCTGCTCCTGATTGGCTTGTGGGCGTGGCTTGTGGGCATAGCAGAGGTACAGTCAATTTGCATGTTTCTCTTTTATTAGATAGGATTATAAATTACTTTTACTCTGGATATTATATTTTAATTATTATATTATCCTAATATAAAAAGCCAGGGTCTGTCATGACCAAAACAACTGGACAGATGACCAAATTGCAGGCTGCGTGGTACAACAAGGCCAGCATGGGGGTTAGTGAGGGATGACCAAATGACTGAACAGCAGGCTGTGTGGGGTGACCAGGCCAAAGAGGGGGCAGTTTGGTTGACCAGGCTGGCACGGGAGCATTTAGGGGTGACCAGACTGGCAGGGGGGCAGTTAGGGATGACCAGGCCAGCAGAGGGGGTAGTTGGGGGTGAGCAGGCCAGCAGGGGGGCAGTGAGGGGCAACCAGACCAGCAGGGGGCAGTTGGAGGTGACCAGTCCAGCAGGGGAGGAAGTAAGGGGTGACCAGGCCAGCAGGGGTGCAGTTGGAGGATATCAGGCCAGCAGGGAGGGCAATAAGGGGCAACCAGGCCAGTGGGTGGAGGCAGTTAGGGGCAAGCAGGCAGGCAGGTAGGTGAGTAATTAGGAGCCAGCAGTCCTGGATAGTGGGAGGGATGTCCGACTGCCAGTTTAGGCCCGATCCCAGGGATCGGGCCTAAACTGGCAGTCGGACATCCCCTGAGGGGTCCCAGATTGAAGAGGGTACAGGTTGGGCTAAGGGGACCCCCACCCATGCACACATTTTGTGTACCAGGCCTCTAGTATATTATAATTAGTGTGACTTTATATTATTGGGATTATTAAAGTATGATGTATAGGTAGGTAATATTGCCTATGAGTTTTATATTAGGCTATTAAAGGGGTCATCAGGTCCAACACATACTAGTAGTATTCACTGACATTTTAAATTTTGCCAATCAAATGTAGGTAAAATATTATATTTTCCATCTTCCTGATAATATTACAGTTGGAGATCTTTTCATGTATCTGAAGAGGTATCTGTACCCACCAAAGCACAATAAAACACTAGCAGAAGTTTGCAGCAAAGAAAGTAAAGATTTATTGAAGGAAATTGAGCCAAGCCTGGAGACACAGCTCTAGGACCTGGCTCCCTCTGGCCCCCAGATGATAGCTTAGATAGGGGAGAAATCATTTGTCATGGTGACTAAGGGAGATGGGGTCATAGGCTCTACAGATTGGTTGAGGACTGGGTAGGGAGTAGTTAATTATTGTATCCAATCCTGATCTCAGCCATGGGCTCTTTGATCTGGTTTCCTGAAGGTATGGTTCATAAGGTACTCCTGCTTTTCTGGGCCTGAGGCTAAAAAACAACCAAGGTCAAGTATTAACTTTAGTTTGACACAGAAATTCTGTTCCCTTGATCAACAGTCCTTAGGCTTTATTCTTAAAACAGATTGACCCTGACCAGAACTGATGTCCAAGGGGTTAATGATTAAGGGTGTGGATGTGCAGTAAGTGCAAAGGTGGAAGGGTCTGGTTGAAAGGAGGCAAGTGAGTGCACAAAGACTGTTTGAATCAAGGGAAAAGTCATATTAAAGAAATGGCCCTGACCAGTTTGGCTCAGTGGATAGAGCATCGGCCTGTAGACTGAAGGATACCAGGTTTGATTCCAGTCAAGGGCATGTATCTTGGTTGTGGGCACATCCCCAGTAGTGGGTGTGCAAGAGGCAGCTGATTGATGTTTCTCTCTCGTCAATGTTTCTAACTCTCTATCCTTCTCCCTTCCTCTCTGTAAAAAATCAATAAAATATATATAAAAAAAAGAAATGATGAAATCCCTGTGTGGTTGCAATATCTTAAATAAACATTTTTTTCCTCTTTTATATACTGTGTTTATAACTTTTGAGTTGTCTTTTACCTTATTAATTTGCTAAATTCCTAACATATACCAGAGAATAATCATTTGTCATTTAGAGGTATTATAAATATTTTCCTACCATTTGTTGTGCTTTAAATTTATTATGTCTTTTTTTGGAGGGAAATTTAAATTTTATTGCATTATAATTTAATATGTTTAAACTACTCTAAGTCTTTACAGAAAATTAATATTATCTAGAATAATTTTTTCAGGAATTTAGAATGAATATATTCCAAATTTGATTTCATTTGATTTTGCAATTTTGGAGAAAATGCTCATTTAAATAGAAATTTGTATTTATTTATTTATTTATTTATTTTTAAATAATAGTATGCTTTTAGTGATTTTAGAGAGAGTGAAAGGGAGAGGGTTAGAGAGAGAGGAACATCATCAATTGGCTGCCTACTGCACATCCCCTACTGGGAATTGAGCCTGCAACCAGAACATGTGCCCTGACTGGGAATTGAACTGGTGATCTCCTGGTTCCTGGGTTGATGCTAAATCATTGAGCCACACCCGCTGGGCAAATGGGAAATTTTATGTGTGTCCATATATTGTTTCTATTTTTCTCATTACTTTATCTTCCATTTTATTATCTGTCTTTGTCTCATGATTTTGGCTTTATCCCCCTTACCTCATGAACCTCAAGCCTTATAGTCATGGCTCAGATTGTTACTAGACTAGGTGACTGGGGAGTTTGCACTTTCCTTCAGCCAGCCACTGTAGTTTGTGGCAATTTCTGATCTCATAGCTTTGACCTTACACACATGCTTTCCTACATTCTTAAATTTCTGATTTTTCATACCATTTCAAAGTAGACTATTCTGACCTCTGTCCTCTGGATGTGTTCAAGCAGATGACCCATTACTGAACATCATTGCCATTATTTGTGGATAGTCTGGGAGGATGGCAGATCTGACACCTTAGCTGTGCTCATTGTTCTTAGTATCTGTTCTATTCCTGGTTGACAACAGTGTGTAAGCTGGTTTTGGAGCCTCCCTAAAGTGCTTTTGCCATTGCCATTACTTTTGTTTATTTGTTTGTTTGGTTGGTTGTTTAATTTTCTCTATCAACACAATGTATTTGAAGCATTGGCTTTGTCTCCAGTTACACACTTACTATACTCTTCAAAAAATTTTAAAAATTCATTTTGAGAGAAAGGAGGTAGATTGTACATTTATTAAATGCCACATGTTAAAACATATATCTACTCATGATGAGGAAGATATATTCCCGGTTTATGAACAAGCATAACTCTACCTCCTTCCTGAGGCAAGATAGTAATTTCTTAATAACAACTCAAGGTTTCAAGTTAATGGAGCTGCCACAGAGGCAGTGAGTATAACTGAGACCCCCTAAGTGTTTATGTGCTCTTGTCTTACCTATTTATTTTCATTTGTGAGTCTAGGTTGAAAGTGGTAATTGTTTAATTGTGCACATTGGCTTTTTCATTTTTAAATTTAACATCTCACAATGTTTTTAATCTAAAATAATGCCTCATGCTGTGATAATCAACAGGATAAAATGTAAAAATAAATAAATAGCACACATTTAAAAGATTCCTCTTATCTACCAACAAGTCTTATCTGCTGAATGTAAACTTAATTGCAATATATTTCCTTAATTGGATACTGAGCTTTGGAATCTTTGGAAACATGAAGTTCTGTAACAAAGTATTAGTTGTTAGTTCTAATAAAGTAGGTTGTAATGATCAGAACACAGAGTAATATTTAACCATTAAGTGAAAATAAATAATATTTTTATTTTGCTTGAGTTGAATCTCATTTTACAATGATATTAAAATTTATAGTAAAGAGAGGATTGCTGGCAGAGATTAGAATAATTTCAAAATGCCATAGAAACAGGACATGTTACCTAGAACTCCAGTCTCCTTGATCAGGTGGGCCTTTGAAAATGCAAACACTTTGAAGACCAAAAAATGTATCAGTTCAACCATGATGACCACCCAATAAACACTCGCCCACTAAAGGAAGAAATTAGCACATTTTCTTCTTGCTCTGAGACAGAACTCTGTGATAGCACTTTCTTTGCTCCGTCAACTTTGTAAACAGTTTAATATCCCAAAAAACAAAATGATGTAATGGACCTCCAGAAATTATTAATTATAAAAACTAATAAGAGTTTGCCTATTTAAATCACGTGCATTTTCACATGATTCTGTCAAAGCAATTTTTACTTAAAATCACCTTTCCTTTTTTTTGTCAATACATTCTCTAATCTTGCCTGTAAGGGCCTACTATCTAATATATTTATAAGCCAGGCATTTTTTTTTGGCTTTAAATTTTGCATATATATTTTCATTCTGTTCTTATCATTATACAACTTTCTTTATTCAACATTAACATTTCAAAGAAAATCTGTATTTATGCAAACAGTGCTTTTTTATTCATTTATCATTATGTGCAAATTATAAATTCTTCTTCAAATGGATATTTTCAAGTTTTTAGTATTGCAAAGACATTTGTCAAAGTCATGGAAACAGTAAGTACTACAACAAGACTGCTTAAAAGCTCTTGATTTTTCTATGCATTCTAGCCCTGTATAGAGCTGCACAACTGAAAGTCAGTGACTAAATTGTTGCATGTCTATCTCAATTTGTGATTAAAATGCTTGCTTTTATCTTCTTTTCATTTATATTTTTAAATTTCTAAATATGTATCTGTTTTTGCCCAGTATTAAAAGTCATCTAATATTTCATATTCATTTGTTTACTATGTATACATTAATATATTATCCATTTTAAAAAATATATATGTATTGATTTCAGAGTGGAAAGGAAAAGGAAAGAGAAATATAAACATCAATGATGAGAGAGACTTATTGATCAACTGCCTTCTACACACCTCACACTGGGATCAGGCTCGCAACCTGGGAATAAGGCCTGACTGGGAATCCAACCAAGATGCTCAACCACTGAGCTACAGTGGGGCGGCCAATATATTACCCTAATATATAAAAACCCAGGGTCTGTAATGATCGACCGAAGGTTCAGCCAAGCACTGGAAGTCCGTCCTGCAGTCAGTGCTGTGTTGCCGTGGCGATCCAGCACTGACTGCTGCCAGTACGGGTGCAGCGACCCAGCACTGACTACTGAGGGGGCTGCGAATCAGGCCCGGAGAGAGAGGCAGGGTCTGATCCACAGCCTCCATGGCCGCTGTGGATCAGCCATTGTCTCTCTTTCTCTCCGAGCTTCACCAGCAGTCTCACCTCTGTTTCTCTCCTGGTCTTCATGGGGGCTGCTGATCAGCCCTGCCTCACTGATCAGGCCTGGAGATAGGCCCAGAGATGCTGACTGGCATAGAAACCGACCAATCAGAACCAAATCTGGGTGAACTGTGAGGAGCCAATGGCTACCTAGGAGGCAGAGCTTTTGACGCGGACTGGCATAGAAACTGACCAATCAGAACCAAATTGGCCTGCAGGGGAGAGTAGTTGGGGGCGAGATCAGGCTGGCAGGGGAGGGCTGTTGGGGGTGAGACCAGGCCATCAGGGGAGGGCAGTTCAGGGGCGATCAGGCAGGCAGGCCGAGAGGTTAGGGATGATGAGGAAGGCAGGCAGAGGGGTTAGGGGCAATCAGGCAGGCAGGCAGAGGCAGTTAGGGGTGATCAGGCAGGCAAGCAGGTGAGCGATTAGGAGCCAGTAGTCCCAGATTGCAAGAGGGATGTTCAACTACTGGTTTAGGCCTGCTTCCTGTGGGATTGGTCCTATACCAGTAGTTGGACATCCCAAAAGGGGTCCCCTATTGGATAGGGTGCATTCTGGGCTGAGGGAACCCCCACTTCATGCAGAAATTCTGTGTACCGGGCCACTAGTACATTGTATCAGATTGATTATAGTAGTAAAGTCATTGGAATGACTGATCGTGCACTTAGGTTGTTTGGGGGTGGTTTGTTTTACTATTTTTCTCATCTTTAAGTATTTTTTCCTACACCAGTGCATTATGATTCTTTTTTTCTTTCTCCTTTGGAATCATCTTCAAATTCCAAATAAGTAATGTGTTTCTTTTGAAGTCATCGTGATGGGTGATAAAGCTGTTTATCAGCATTTAGGAATACTGTTTCTTGTTGAACTTTTTGGTAGTCAACTATGACTTGAGCATATGGTCCAGATCACATATCCCTCACTAAATTAATAAGTCTAAAGACTTTCTGAGATCATAATAAAATATGCTACATGCATCAGAAGTTGACTTTTTTTGAGATTTAGGTAAAATATGCTAAATATGATTTCTTTTTATACACAGGTGGACATAATATTAAACAATCAATTCCCTGCTCTTACATCCATAAACAATTTTATTTGTCACTTTCATCTAACCCCTTCTAAAAGCAATACAGGACAAGAGGAGCCCCTTTGTAGCAAGATGAGTGTTTCTGAGATTGCATCCATGTCAACTTTCCTACAAAGTAACCCCCCTCTTTTTTTCCCTAAATTACACTCTCTCAGGTAATTTTTTCCCCTTATCTTCTGGTAAAGAAGATAAAAGAGGAAATTAATCTTCTGTAAACTATCTGTTAAAAATAATTATTATATCTCATTCTTTGCTATTTTATAAGCGTATCCTATCTATAGTCTTAAAAGTTTGAAAAAGCCCCCAGACCCAATTAAACCATCATAGATAGTCTTCCATATTTCCATTTGCATTGTTATCATGATCAGAACCTGTGTACAAAGGACCAAGGAAGGAATGGTTTCTTCTGTGTCAGTGAACTGCTCTGTTCGGTTAGTTGTTGATGGCAGGTTCATAATTATATGGCTGAAAAGATGTAAAGTTTATAGATATTCGGACCATAGAACAGAACAGAACTACAGTGGTCACATCAGCTTAGGTCTATTCAGCTTCATGATAACTAATTTAGAACAACAACAAAAATGTAGTCCATGCATGACTGCTTATTGCCAGTTGCAAACTGGACATATTCAAGGTTTTAACCAAAACAAATCTAGTCAATAGTATTTCATAACAGCTTGTTAAGTACATAAATCATCTACTGAAAGGGGTAAGTCAATTATTTTTCTAGATTTAACTTGCCAGTGAACTCAATGAAAATATCCTTTTTATTTTCTCTTTCATCCCATAAATGTTGAGAGTTAAACCATGCTAAACTCACACTCAGCAAGGAGCAAGGCAGACAAGCTCCTGCATGCACAGAGCTTTGGTTCTAGAAGCTGGGCAGAGACTTTGGAGAATTACTTAGGTGTGAAGCCACTGCCCACATGGCCTCGGGTAGGTTCAAAGACTTGGAGAAAGGGCTGACACACAAATCAAAACACAAGACAAGGAATATAAATTTGAAATTATGAGGGAGCCAGTTGTGAACCTAGTTCAAGGGACTAAGTTCCACTGAACCTCTGTTCCCATCTGCTTTTATTTACTAGAATACACAATTGCCTTTCAGGAATGCAAACAGACATATCAAAGGTGATTGTTTAGTAAACAGTAAGATTATCAGGTTGGGGAAGTTTGCTTTAGGCCATTGAATCAGCAGTAGCTAATAAAATGCAAATATTCACTCTGTGAATATCAAAGAGCCCAATTCAGCCTTCTGACCAGACTTCTCACATATATATTAACTACTGTTGATTTTGGTTCTCAGCACCTGGGGTTCGAAACTACAATCAAATAAAGGCTATTTTTTTAAAGCAGAATTCTTTATTAAAAGCAGTAGTAGATAACATTTAAAACTATATACTAGTAACTATGTTGTCATGTTAGACTCAGCTTACATTTGCTGCAAAATTTGAATGCTGTAGTATTTAAAGTGTAGCACCCAACCAGCAGCTTCAGTGTCATGTGGAAACTCGTTAGAATGAAAATTATTGAGCCTCATCCTAAGCATACAGCATCAGAAATTCTGATTCTGATACTGGCTAAATTTTGAGGAACAACTAAGGTATATCAAGTTCCTGAGGAGGGTTACTGCATTACTGACCACTGAATCTCATGCCCAGAGTTTCAGATTCAGTAGATCTGTACGAAGCTTGATAGCTTTCATGTTTAATGAATTTTCAGGTGATGCTAAACTGATGGTCTGAGGACCACAGTTGAAGAATCCTAGCTTTTGGAAATCCACCTAGGATGAACATAACATGAAACGCATCTGGAAGCTTCTAAAAACACCAGTGTTTCGATTCCACTCCAGAGCAATTAAAGCAGAATCTCGGCAGGTGTGGCCCAGACTTCGTATTTAAAAATCTAATTCCATGTGATTCTGATGTATATCCTGGATTAAGAAGCATGCTTTAAGAAAATCATTCCATCTCCCTGTGCTGCCATTCAGCACACAAGTAGAATGTCATTCTTCTTACTAAAAACCACTGGGAATTTGAAGCAGAACTCATTTTAAGCTGTTTCTGCATAATGCTTGCCCAAAAGCAATAGTAAAATGAAAAAAAAAAATCAATGAAACATATTGCTAGCATTATCTAGGTCAAAATAATATATTAAAACCCTAGGTATTCTGTAGAATTCAACTTAATAAGCAACTCTCAACTATATTGAAACTTTTTCCAACTGGGACATGTTGTAAATACAACTCTAATAGTTTTCATTTGTTAGGAAGACATGAATATGAGTCATGGCATAAACCTTAATCATAGTCTTTCGTCTTGGGTTGCAGTGGAATAGAAGTGCAAAAATATTTACTTTATTGGCATATGGAAATAAATGATCAATCCTCTCCTGGCACTGGGACCATTACATCTACTAGTTAAGACAAAGTCTATAACCTGTTCTTGAAAAAAAGAGCAAATGGCCTCTTTAGAAAATGGGGGAGCTACATCAGGGAGGCCTGGGCCTCCCTTATCTGAGTCTTCTGTTCTGCAGGGAGCCAGTCGGCATTGGGGATCTCTTTGTTTATGCTCTTAGTTCTTTTCCACTAGAATAAGCACTGAGGCCTCTAAGTTGTGCTGTTCCCCAGAGTAGTCTCCTGTGGCTTTAAAGCTCTTCAAATGCTGGAAGTTCTCAACACCCCACCTCCCAACTCCCCTGCAGAATTTGTAAGTGACAAGAAGCTGGAAAAATACAGATGGCATAATTATATATTTTGCAGTTGATTAATCACCACAAAACATTAATCACATTTTGTATAACAATACATAATCAAATTCTTTATAGTAGAAATTAAGTTTCTTTCTGATCGAGAATAGATTCCTTTAGGATATAGACAGGGTTTTTCAGCATCTGTTTGGCTCCCATTCCACATCTGCATTTGATTTTTGTCTGCTTTAGGCCTTATTAAAATGTGGCTTAAAGGTTTTTTTATGACTATAAATGTACATAGTAATAGAAAAATTTGTTGAGAGGAAAATATTTGCACAAGTTAAATACTATAAATATATTTTCTAGGCTATAACATTTTCTTAGTGAAAAATCATTGAATTTTGTTTTTTTAAGAATAAACCTACTGAAATAAAATATGAATTATACATGGATTTTATTCTTAATAGCTACTGAAAGTCTTAATCTTATAATCAGCTTTATATTATTGAGACATTCTATGTGTAAATCTGATGTATATAACAAGTACCTAATTTCTTTTTTATTATAAAATAGTTATATGAATTGTATGTATCAATTCCTATAGATATATAAGTAATTATAATGATTTCCAAAATAATTATAATATATATATACTATATATGTACATATATATATTTATATTATACAAGCATATACAAATTAATGTTGCCATGCTCCTCTACTATTTGGAGTACATAGCCTAAAATTATTTTACTTCTCAATAGTTGCAGTACAAAATTTTATATATTTTATCTACGTATACATATATAAAATATACACATTTCTTTATTATGTATCTAGGAGACATTAAGAAATAATGATGTACATCCTCTGCTTTCAAATATTTAACAATATCTTAATAGGAAGAACATTGGCATAGGCAACAAGGGCATTGTCTAAAGCCATATCTGAACAATAATATAATAATTTAATTTAAACATGGGGTGTATGTGTGTGGTGCTATACACATTACATCATGATTTACACAGCTGGACTCTAGAACTCAAATAGAAATTCACATGATCATGTTACTCAGGCCCAATATTGAGACTCCTACACATATTCATTATAGCATAGGTACATATATGCAAATACTAATTTATCTCTAAGATACTATTAAAGAAAAAATAAAGGAGCATAAATTTATGGTTGTATTATTCAGATTAGAGAGAGGAATCATGCTAGTATAATCTAATTACTGAAGAGACAAGGAACATGTATTAATCATAAGCAGGAAGAAATGATCACATGGGTAGGGTAGAGGAGAGATGGAATGCCTACAGAGAAAGTGAGAAGAGGAACCTGAGCAGTGCAGAAGAGCCATGTTGAAGAATGATTTTTAAAAGCCTGGTTATACATTTTGCTAATAAAGAAATTCTCCAGTTTTATTTCAAATCACCTTAGTCACTGAGACTTGGTTGCTAAGACTAGCCCTTAGAATGGTGGGGACTCCCTGATAGTTTTCAACCCAAGGATTTGAATCTCATGGCTGTGAGTTACCTATGGAAGGCCATTGGAGAAACGAACCTGTCCTATTCCCTGCAGGTACAGATGGCCTCTCAGAACCCCAGGAGTCTGCAGTCTGCCATTCCAGGAGACTTCCACAGCACCTCTGCTTGTGTAAGGACGGGGGCACCAGATTCTACCCTTATTTCACATTCAGCCAACACAGCTCTGCGCACAGAAAAGGTAAGCAGCACAGGCTTGATAAGCTTGCCTTTTGAACAAATAATTTGTCAGTCTAAGTTGGGAACTGGGATGTTAGTAGTTCTGTGCAGTACTTTTAGTGCTGTGAAAAGTGGTATACAAATAAAATGATTGATGTCCTGTCAATACGAACTTCAGGAAGAGGATCAAACAGAGCAGTTTCTTTTGAAGAAGGGATGGAGGTGGGGAGAAATGTGTTAGATTTTACTTTTCTATCTATCATAAACCCCAAAGCATCATCCTAGAAAGAAAAGAACATGGTATCTGAACAAGGCAGAACACAATTTCTTAGCAGTAGATACAACCCAGTGAAAACACAAAAGCTGGATTTGTAAAAATCCATTCACGAGGATTTTATTGTAAATTTGTTCCATCACTGGAATGGTGTTGGCTGGAACTTTTCCATATCTTCAAGCATGTGGGTTTTTTCTTGTTTTTTTTTTTTTTGCCTCTATTTTTCATAGGGTTTTAAACTTTCCTTTTATATGGTCAGATTACCATTCTTAAGGACATGTGGCTGTGAAAAATTTTAGTAAGAAAATCTAGCAAATTGATGGATAGAAATTAGTATCTATAATCAATTGCACTTCTATAATATAGGTATATTGGAATATGTAAAAAATAAAATAATGCACTGTACGATCACCACAAATTAAAGATACTAGTAAGTATGAATGTTTACAAATAGAATTAGCAAGCCATTATGGGACAATGCATAGATGTTTATTGGAAGACATTAGTAAATACTGAAATAAATGAAGTCATATATAATGCTTATAGGTAAGAAGATGCAATATTGAAAAGATGTAATTTTACCCCAAATGAATTATAGCTAAAATGCAATTCCAGCAACAAACGCAACAGGTGTTGTTTTGTTTTTCTTAAATGATTAGTTGTATGGGAGTGTAAAGTGCAAGAATAAACTATATTAGTGATATCAAGAATTGTCAAAACATATGCAAATAATAAGATTTACTAAGAAGTTATAGTGATTAATCTAAGTGGGGAGGGGGAACAGAGGTGAGATAATGAAGAGAAAGAGCCCTAAAAAGTTAGAAACAGACTCAGGTCTCCAGGGAAGTTGACTAATGACCAGGTGCACTGCTGGGTAGTGAAAATGAAAACGTCTTCAGTAAATTTTACCAGGACAATCACTTGTCCATAAAAATTTATTTGGGTCTCTACTTTATGCTATGATAGGAATCACTGATGTAGCTTTAAAATTAAAATGTAAATGTCTAAATTATAAAGACAAAATAATATAAAAAAGTATCTTAAAGATCTTGGCATAAAAAATAGTTTCATAAACAAGACTTAATACATGCCACCATAAAGAAAGGATCTATAAATATCAATATATTAAAATTAACATTTCCATTTCTCCAAAAGGTTTTTAATCAAATAAAAAGATACACCAAAAACTGGAGGACAATATTTCATACACATATAACTGATGAAGATGATATAAAATATATAAAGAAATTTATTACTTAATGAGAAAATATTCTGGGGGAGGTGAAAGGAAAAGATTTTGAAATATACAGGCACACACAAACACAGACTAGGAGTGATCAATTGGTATTTCACAGAAGAAGAAGGAGAAATATAATCATATGAAAAGACCCTCAATTTATCAATAATCAGCACAATAAAATGTAAACTTTTTATGAAGGAATATTTCATGTCCATGGGCAGAAAATCAGTGAAAGTGAGCCAAGTATTGATGCTGGGTATGGCAACTGATTTTTATATACACTTTGGCAAATAATTTGAAATTTTTTATTAAAAGATATGATTCCCGCCGAAACCGGTTTGGTTCAGTGGATAGAGCGTCGGCTTGCGGACTGAAGGGTCCTGGGTTCCATTCTGGTCAAGGGCATGTACCTTGGTTGTGGGCACATCCCCAGTAGGGGGTGTGCAGGAGGCAGCTGATCGATGTTTCTCTCTCATCGATGTTTCTAGCTCTCTATCCCTCTTCCTTCCTCTCTGTAAAAAATCAATAAAAATATATTTTAAAAAAATTATCTTAAAAAAAAGATATTATTCCCACTGTCCTCAGAACTGCCTGGTACTGGCACAAGAACAGACGTCTAAACCAATGGAATACAATAGAGAACCTAGAAATCAACCCAAAACACTATGTTCAATTAATATTTGACAAAGGAGGCAAGAGCATATACAATGGAGTCAAAACAGTCTCTGCAATAAAAGGTGTTGGGAAATTGGACAGATACATGCAAAAAAAAAAAAAATGAAACTAGATCACCAACATTCATCATAAACAAAAATAAACTCAAAATGGATAAAAGACTTAAAAGTAAGATGGGAAACCATAAAAATCTTAGAGAAATCCACAGGCAGCAAAATCTCAGACATATGCCAAAGCAATATCTTCACCAATACATTTCCTAGGGCAATGAAAACTAAGGAGAAAATAAACAAATGGGACTACATCAAAATAAAAAGCTTCTGCACAGCAAAAGAAACCGTCAACAAAACAACAAGAAAGCCCGCTACATGGGAGAACATATTTGCCAATGTTATTTTTGATAAGGGTTTAATCTCCAAAATTTACAGGGAACTCATACAACTTAACAAATGGAAGATAAGCAATCCAATCAAAAAATGGGCAAAGGACCAAAAAAGACACTTTTTGAAAGAGGATATACAGAAGACTGAGAGACATAGGAAAAAATGTCAAAGTCACTAATCATACAAGAGATGCAAATCAAAACAACAATGAGGTACCATCTCACACCTGTCAGAATTGCTATCATCAACAAGTCAACAAATGACAAGTGCTGGCGAGGATGTAGAGAAAAAGGAACCCTCGTGCACTGCTGGTGGGAATGCAGACTGGTGCAGCCACTGTGCAGAACAGTATGGAGTTTCCTCAAAAAACTAAAAATGGAGCTCCCATTTGACCCAGTAATCCCACTTCTAGGAATATATCCCAAGAAATCAGAGACACCAATCAGAAAGGATATATGCACCCCTATGTTCATAGCAGCACAATTTACAATAGCTAGTATTTGGAAACAGCCTAAGTGCCCATCAGCAGATGAGTGAATTAAAAACCTGTGGTACATCTACACAATGGAATATTACGCTGCTATAAATAAGAAGGAATTGTTATCATTTGCAACAGCATGGATGACCTGGAGAGCGTTATGCTAAGCGAAATAAGCCAGTTGGAGAACAATAAATATCACATGATCTCACTCATTTGTGGAATATAATGAACAACATAAAACTGATGAACAAAACAGATTCAGAGACAGAGAAGCCTCTATCAAATGCTCAAACCTCAGAGGGAAGGTAGGGGAGGGTAGAGGTAAGGAGCAGAGATCAACCAAAGGACTTGCATACATGCATATAAGCATAACTAATGAACATAGACACCGGAGGGTCAAGGGCATGAGTTGGCGGGGGTGGGGGGGAGAGGAGGGAGGGGCGCAATGAGGGGATAAGGACACATATATAATACCTTAACAATAAAAAATATAATAAATACATAAAGAGATGATTCCCACACCTAGAGATCCAACCACACCATTCTTATTTGTGTTTCATTGAGAAATCCTCACATGTGTGCAGTTGCAGAATGCTCAAAAATATACGTTAGTATCACTGTGTGTATTAACATAAAAATATTTGGTACTTCCATGATGAAAATGATAATCGCATTGTCCTGTAGTCATACAATGTAATTCTCCAAAAGAGTTAAAATAATTATACCTTAGCTATGGTGCTATCTCAACATAAATTGAACATCTGTATCAGTATACAGCTCTCAGAGCTGGTATACAGATTATCTATTCATTTATTTATTGTGGATTCTATATTCAGTGCACAGATTTCTCTTTGTGTAGATTACCAGAGGGTTTAATGTGAACTTCAAACTGGGAGCCTTTCTTGTCCAAGTCTACTACACAGTTACAAAATCACAGGCCTAAGCCAGCAGGTGGACATCCTTAGCGCTGCCGTGGATGCAGGAGAGGCTTCCAGTGTTGCAGAAAACCAAAGAAAAATAAGGATGCTTCTGAGAAAAAAAAAAAAAGGAGGGACACTGTTTAATATGCCAGCGGACTCAGGGAACAGCCTTCCAAATCTGAGTGAAGGAACACCCATGGGGCTTTCCTTTATATCTCCCTCCCTGTGATCTTTGTCCCACAAACATGGATTATGCTTCCGGTCCTTTTCGCAGGCCTTGCAAGAAGGCGCCAGGTGTTGGGGATCTCCAGGCCATATCTGATGGTCTGGTCTGGCGCCAGCATTAATAACCCTCCCTCCGGGGCAGTGCACTGTTCACAGTAACAGGTTCTGCAAGACCGGTATCTGGGAAGGAGAGAGGGACTTAATTATAGGGTATCAGGAGTATACACTGAGCTTGCTGGCTTGGATTCAGATCACTAGCCTCGACTATCAGGGTTACATTGGAATTAGCCCTTTGCAGCCTTCTCACCACCACCGCTGCTGGGCTCGCCAGCCATGAACCTGGCTTCTGGCTGAGCGGGGCTCCCCCTGTGGGAGTGCACTGACCACCAGGGGACAGCTCCTGCATTGAGTGTCTACCTCCTGATGGTTAGTGTGCATCATAGCGACCAGTTGTTCCACTGTTGAGTCAATTTGCATAGTAGCCTTTTATTATATAGGATGTCCAGTGTGACTGTATTCTTAGTGCTAAATCTGCTTCTTTAAATATTCTGTGTATGTGAGATTGACTGCTTGACACTCCATGATATCAATCATCTTTCTCCTAGTCTGGATTCTCTCTAGTTGTCTTTCTTAAAGAGGATGCCCAAGTCTAGTTCCCAAACTTTGGAAGACAACTGAGCAGCTCAAAAACCAATGAAAGGATTGGGCACAATGTTTGATGTGAGTACTATCGGCCATTCTCCCCCATTAGTCATTACATGTTCACCCAGTGAGGAGGAATTAAGTACATAATGCAAACATAGTCCACACACTCAATTTAGGGTACCTGTGAGCTTGGTAGGACTTGGAAATGAAGGCTATTTTTATTGAATTATCCCAAAAGTATAACTGCAAATGATGTAAATAATGCTATCACAGAGAATTACCAGGAAACAGACTCTTATTATGAAATTGTTTACAGGAGATCTGTTTGGGGAGTAATTTGGAAAAAAAGAACCTTTAAGGAAATAAGGGAAGCAGAATTGGGATAAAAGAAAAGTTAAACTCTGATGTAGTTTCAACAGAGCCCTCGATCAACCTCACGGTGAGCTCTGGGATGATTCATCAGAGGTGTCTTGACTCAAGGTGCAAAGATTCTGATATTGAATAGTCACTGGATGTGTGCTGACCTGGGATAGGAGTGCTAACCTTGGGGGATAAATTACCTTCATCATAGGGCACCTTCCAGAGAAGAGAATGCTGCAGGGAGAGGACAATGAGGGTTGTGATTTCGATCAATACAGATCAATTTTTGCTCAGATAAACTCACAAATTGTAATGTGCCTCACTTTACCTTTTCACAGTTCACATAGAAAAACTGTAACAATTATTTTTTTTTAATTAAGGTTTTGGCATTTTAGGTTGATTGTTTCAACAACTTTTTTTATTGTTTCGAAAATTTGGGGATAAGTTTTAAATTTTTTAAAAAGTTAAGCATCATTAGCTTTGCAGTATTTCTTATAGAACCAAAAAGGTGTAACAAGCATCTTCAATGTTTAGTTTGTTAAAAATTACCCTTCCACATAATAGTAGTGGGCATCTCTGGGTACAGCAGAATGGGTTATTTTTATTTTTCTCATTGTGTTTTTTTGTATTCCATATTATTTTTAATTTACATGTATTATTTTTCCATTAAGAAAAATCAGTACAATTTATTACTTTTAATATAGAAAAATGCTAGGAATAATAGCCTGCAGCAACATATACTTACTTCATTGATTTGTAGTAGTCTACATTATAGAAATTAACTTATTTGCCTGATGGGAATGTGATTTTTGTCCAGTTTGTACATTCTATGATTCCAAATAAATTTTTAAGTAGTAGAGTATTATTATTTCGTTATGTTTAAGTCTTACCCAAATAAGATGTATCAGTGAAAATTGAGTAAGTGTATACTGATATAAGAAATAACCACTGAATCTCCATGATTCAATATTTCTCTTTTTTACACCAATATCTTCTGTGTGTGTGTGTGTGTGTGTGTGTGTGTGTGTGTGTGTGTGTCTTTTCTTAGGGCAGAGATGGCTCTGCCTCATAGCACTTACTGATAGAGGAGAGAGGACATAGAGAACCAAGGAGGACCTTTCAGCTAGGAAATAAGATCAAGTTTGCTCACTTTTCATAAGGCTCACTCCATGGAAAAAAAAATTGACAAGTGCCACCTTTTTAGGTTTAGGAAAGAAAGGAGAGTGGGCTACTAGGTGGATGGTAGTGATGAAAAACAAATAAGTCATTTTTTTCGCTGGGTTATACAGGAATTCCAAAGCTGGATGTCATTTTGCGAAAGTCACTCTTTTGTACTTTTAATCTTGTGCTAGTCTTGGTTTCCCCTTCAAATTAAAAGGGAAAAAGGACATTCCTTTGATTCCTGTGACTTCTAGCAAAAAATGGAGATTAGAGGAGGACAAATGAGAGATAATGTATGTAAAGCACTTTGACTAGCTCAGCAGGAAGAAGCCATCTACATTCAAAGCACTTAAAAAAATATGCTGATGAAACAAGCTGGAAAGATAGAGGGAAAGAGAAAAGGCATAATTGTCACACAGGCAGCCCTACCCCCATCAGTTTTCCAAGAATCAAAAAGAACAAAACTCCAATGTTGCCATCTCGTGGTTTTCCATACCCAGAGGTTGATTGAATTCCAGCACTTTGGCATGTATGGCCAATCCCACTGGATCAATAGTATCAAGTCATAGCGGCAGACTCTACTCCTGGATTCCTTAGGGCACAAACAGGGACACTGTCTACCTCAATAATGTTAAATGTCCTCATGATTACCATCGCCTGTATCTAATCAGTGCCCACTCTGCCGTTGACTGGCTAGATTTGCATATGAAATATACCATACAAATAGGTAAGTCCTTTCCATATGCTTATAGAAAATGAGCCCTTGGAAAATAAAAATTTATACCTACACTAAAGAGGTGAGATTTTGCATATGGAGTGAAGATGCATATCTGGCAGACTCCGACAATGTGAATAAATCTCTTTATAGAGACTTTCTACAAGACAGAGGAACAGCAACAACAGCAAACCCTGGACAGGGCAAGGGCTGCATGTTTTAGTCAATGCTCATGTGACTTTAGAAAGGACTCCTTCCCGTACATTGTATTATCATTCCTTTTCCTATTTTCTTAAACAGAAGAGATGGCATTGGGCTTTGTTTAGAAAGTCTCTGCTTCCTTCAGTACCAATTTAAAAATCTGTAATTGAAAAGGATTCTACTAGATAGGCATTTATGTTCTTCAGTGATCTAACATCCTTCATTTACATTGTCACCACAAGAAAAGGACAGGCGATATCATAAAAATCAAGCAAACGTGTTGGTCACTTTTGAAGCAGTCTGCCAAATGTAGAGGCCAGATTCATGCTTCAGGATAGGCTGCCTGTTTGGAAAGTGATCACACAATCCATTCTTAAATCATATGGTCTTGTTTAGGAACTTTATGACACTACCCAGAAACTTTTATTCTGCATTGATTCTCTGGAACTACAAAGTTTTCTCTATCAAACAGATTCTGGATACTGCTTAGCTGTGTTGGGGAGTAACAAGTTTTCATTTACCCTTATAGGTTCTCTGGCTAGCCTAACAATTAAAATAATGTGGGACAGTTGAACAGAAGAAAACCATTTCATTATATACATACAGGAGCCTCACATAGACATAAGAGGGTCAAAGACAGTCAGGCAATCGGAGCTTATATGTCTTCCTGAGCTAAGAAAAAGGGGGTTCTGCGGCTTCACAAGGAAGGAAGACAATTACCAGGGAGATGAGGAGAGTGAATATTTGAACATTTGTCAGTCACGTAGAGACTGTGGGGACACAGAAAGAGCTTTGATCTCCAGGCCCTGTGCCCACCACACCTTGCTTGTTTTCATCTTATTTACCTCCCACAGTAGCTCTCCTCTGCTGTAGGACTTCTGGTCTAAATTATTTTAGGCAATAAAGAAGGAGGTAAAAAGAAAAACTTCCAGAGTCTTCAGTTTTTTCAAAAACAATCAGCCTAGCCTGGCCAGTGCAGCTCAATGGTTGAACATCAACCTATGAACCAGGAGGTCACGGCTCAATTCCCGGTCAGGGAACATGCCTGGGTTGTAGGCTCAGTCCCCATTATGGGGCATGCAAGAGTCAAGGATCAAAGATTCTCTCTCATCATTGATGTTTCTATCTCTCTCTCTCCCTCTTCTTTCTCTGAAGTCAATAAAAAAAAATTATATATATACCAATCAGCCTAAAAAAAAAATCCTTATGCCAGTAAGACACAGTATTTGGTAGTGGCAAATTCTGCTCCCCTCCAAGTGCCATTAGCTGTCAGGCTGAATGTCAGTGTGCCTTGGGAAGGGAAGAGGGGTCTCACACATTCTACAAAACATGACAAAACTTTTTTGGGCAAGGTTTATAGAAAAAATGAAGGAAAGCAAAACAAGGTGGATTTCTTTTCTTTCATAACATATTTATATATTCCAGAGAAATCAGATTGGTCATGTGATATGCTACCCTACATTTTTCTTCTGACTGGTATCACAAGATAATAATTCAGTGCGATTATTTGCATTTCTTCCCCTTATCAGCATCAATCAGATGACTGTCATGATTATGTAGAATGGGTCACTCTATTTAATTTAAAAGAAGTGTGGCATTCATGTGAGTCATGGATAATTAGCTGTAGCCCACCAAACCAGTGAAGATCCCAGTGCTGAAGCTGCCTTTGACAGGTTACATTTGATCTAAGGATTAATCAGTTCATTAAGATGAAGGTACTCAGTCACTTGCTCTCACAGACATACCCACAAATATATTCCTTTTTACTCAGTCACAATAATTATTTTTTCTTTCACTAAGACATAGTTAACTTTTCTTTCTCACTTATTCTCTAAAGAGGGATGGACAAGATATTACATCATAACTAGCTAACTGTTTAGCAGTTAGCTCATTGTTTGGATGTTAGCTGAGCATAAAGCTTCTATCTTTTCTAAGATCCGAGATCTGGAGGAAAGTGGATTCAGGATCTGAGGGGCCTTGGCTTGTGACAAATAGTTCTTTCTGCTTATATTCTCTTTCTTTCTTTTTTTTTCCCCCTCAGCAAAAAAGGGTTGCACTACTTAGCTCTTATTGACTGGAGAGAAAGGACTGCGTGATGATGAAAACAAAATATTAATAGTCAATCCCCATACAGCATTCTGGAGAAAGCTAACTCTTGAAATAAATAGATTCTCATTTTTCTTGGAGATAAAATAACTCAGTTTTAACTTCTGTTTTAACACTGTTTTCCAAAATAAAATACAGTAGTCTTCTTTGTAATTCTTATTTGCAGATATTTTAGTTTTCCTAACTTGAATAGATTGAATATAATTTTGCTTTTAAAATTCTATTTTCCCATTAGAAAAAGATAAAAGACATCCCTAGAAGGTGGCTAAGTGAAGGCTGGGACCTGCTATTATAGAGCAGGTAACCACCCTGGACATTTCATCAGAAAGATAGTTTATTTTTATGATGATATCAAGCAATATTGATCTCTATCCAAGTTTTTACTTAGTTTTTAGTCACTTTGTTTATACAATGTGTTTTCCAAATTATAGTTAGCTGAGCTTGAGGAAACTCTGGCTCCTTCCTGGTACCACACCATTGGCAGTTTGCTGTTAATGTAATTAAACAGCAGTGTGTTCTCAGCACCACACGCCCTACTCTCATCCGCAAAGGACAGAGATGCCTGGACTGCATACTCAGGGAAGCATTGCCTTTCTCAGGCTCATGTGCACAAAATGAAATGGAAATAAAAAGTATTAGTGACCTGGAAATTGCTCCTGGCAGTGGGAACAGACTCTCTTCCTTGGTTCTATCAGTGATGTGATGAATGGGCATGCCCCGTGTGCACTTCTTCTTATGCCAACCTTTCTGTAGAGCTGCAACCTGGTCCAGCCTCACATAGGCTAGGCCTGTGGTCAGCAAACTGTGGCTTGTGAGTCACATGCGGCTCTTTGGCCCCTTAAGTGTGGCTTTTCCACAAAATACCACGGCCTGGGCGAGTCTATTTTGAAAAAGTGGTGTTAGAAGAAGTTTAAGTTTAAAAAATTTGGCTCTCAAAAGAAATTTCAATCATTGTACTGTTGATATTTGGCTCTGTTGACTGAGTTTGCCGACCACTGGGCTAGGCAATCACTTAGAACCACTTTGATGTACAATTGAAAACAATTAAATTCCTTTCCTCAGAACTAATTACTTAACTGTTGCTCTAGTTTTAGCATTTTTATCCACACAATTTAAAAAAAAAATTATTTGTTGTTTAAAGTATTACATATGTCTCCTTTCCCCCTTTTGACCTCTCCCTGGCCATTCCCACCACCCATCACATGCCCTCAAGCTCCTACTGTCTGTGTCCATGGGTTATGCTTATATGCACGCATACAAGTCCTTTGGTTACTCTCTTACCTTTCCTCCCCTGCCTTACCTTTGAGTTTGATGGTCTGTTCAATGCTTCTGCGTCTCTGGATCTATTTTTGTTCATCAGTTTATGTTATTCATTACATTCCATAAATGAGTGAGATCATGTGATATTTATCTTTCTCCGACTGACTTATTTCTGTTAGCATAATGCTCTCCAGGTCCATCCATGCTGTTGCAAATGGTAAGTGTTCCTTCTTATTTACAGCAGCATAATATTCCATTGTGTAGATGTACCACTGTTTTTTAATCCACTCATCTGCTGATGGGCACTTA
Organism: Corynorhinus townsendii; assembly: GCA_026230045.1. Lineage (NCBI taxonomy): Eukaryota > Metazoa > Chordata > Mammalia > Chiroptera > Vespertilionidae > Corynorhinus > Corynorhinus townsendii. The sequence continues at coordinate 16,615,852 of JAPDVU010000007.1, forward strand.
GGCTGTTTCCAAAGCTTAGCTATGGTGAATTGTGCTGCTATGAACATAGGGGTGCATATATCCTTTATGATTGATGTCTCTGATTTCTTGGGCTATATTCCTAGAAGTGGGATCACTGGGTCAAATGGGAGTTCCATTTTTAGTTTTTTGAGAAAAATCCATACTGTTCTTCACAGTGGCTGCACCAGTCTGCATTCCCACCAGCAGTGCACGAGGGTTCCATTTTCTCTGCATCCTTGCCAGCACTTGTCATTTGTTGACTTGTTGATAATAGCCATTCTGACAGGTGTGAGATGGTACCTCATTGTCATTTTGATTTGCATCTCTCGGATGATTAGTGACCTTGAGCATGTTTTCCTATGTCTCTCAGCCTTCTGTATGTCTTCTTTCAAAAAGTGTCTTTTTAGGTCCTTTGCCCATTTTTTGATTGGATTGCTTATCTTCCTTTTGTTAAGTTGTATGAGTTCCCTGTAAATTTTGGAGATTAAACCCTTATCAGAGATAACATTGGCAAATATGTTCCCCCATGCAGTGGGCTTTCTTGTTGTCTTGTTGATGGTTTATTTTGCCATGCAGAAGCTTTTTATTTTGATATAGTCCCATTTGTTTATTTTTTTCTTAGTTTCCATTGCCCTAGGGGCTGTATCAGTAAAGGTATTGATATGACATATGTCTGAAATTTTGCTGTCTATGGATTCTTCTAAGATTTTTATGGTTTCCCATCTTAAATTTAAGTCCTTCATCCATTTTGAGTTTATTTTTGTGTATTTTTTTTTAAGTACAGATGGTAGGTTGCATTTAAAAATAGTACCAATGTAGAGTACAATGTTTCACAAAATGAGTAAATCCTAGACATTTAAAACTTGAAAGGACGTCAGAAAATGTGCTATCATATCATTATGTTAGGACTGGATTCTGCAAAGCTCTCAGGGAGCTCAGCTGGGAGTGGGAAGTAACCTGGACACTGGGGGCTCCTATCCCTGACCAACTGGCAGGGCTCTGCTTCTGACTGCTCAGTACTCATGGGGTAGGTGAAAGAAAATTGCTTTAAAAAAGAAAAAACATATTCCATTACTAAAAAGATAAGCAATATGTGCATATATATATATATATATATATATATGCTTTCAAACCATTGATTTTACCAATCTGTCCATTTCAAAGTTGAGGAAACAACGTCACAAAATTGTAAATAAACACATAGGAGCCCAGACTAGAAATCTGCCCTCCTGGTTCCTAATTCTGTTTTCTTTTTTTCCCATTTGACATTGCCTTTTTTTTTTTTCATGTGACATGGGCTTTGTCTCTTGGCACTAAGCCAGGAAAGACTGGGCTGGCGGGACAAATGTTTCTAAGACAGGGGAGGTAGGACAGGAGATGATATGGCCCTAAGAAGTGTCCAAAAGCCTGCATAAGTAGGGCAGAATGACCATTTGACAGACAGAATCAGATGTTTGTTCCACTTCGATGAGAGACTTTAGTTACTCCTGTCAGTGAGAAACAGCACGTGGAAAGGCTGTCTTCTCAGTCAATGCATTGGCTGTAAGTGAGCAAGAGTGAATAGTGGGTGTACGGAAACAGCACCATTAACAAGTGGGTGGCTCAACATGGGGGTCTCTGATCTTCATCTAGGCTCTTCCCCTTTACCCTGATCTTTTCCTTCCTCCTCTGTATTAGTAAACGCTTTTCATTTACATCAGACTTTTGAACACATATACATCTCTGACATATTTTGGCCTATGTATTCAAATGAGTTCAAATCCATTCACTTGATGACAGATTTCTTGAAGGAGAGGCAAATTGTTGCCTAGTGTCCTCCGGGCACTTTTCACAGTCCTCGTCATGGCAGGAAGAATGCGTGAGGATATTCTAATGGAATCAATTTTACTGTCAATAAAATTAAATGTGGCGATTTAAACAAACAATTATGTGTTCCAGTTGTCAAAAGGAGTACAGAATTCTCATGGACAGATTGCCTTAATGGCCTGTTTGACAAAGCCAGTTAGGTCTCTGAGGAGGCAGAGTTCACCATGGGGAAGGGAGCCATGTCCCTGGCTTTGGAGCAGGTGCTCCTGTTTGCTCTCCCTGCTCTGTGAAGGCTTCGGTTTGAAGCAGGCTCTCTAACATTACCATGCATAACAATCTGTCACTATCATTCATGGCTTTTCTCCAGTCTCCATACTTTTGACATTGCCATTAAAGAGATTCAGTGTGCTTAGTAGCTCTTTAAAAAATAAATAATTGAAAACTAAATTATATTAAACCGGGCCAATGCTGACCCCTTCACCTCAGTCCATTGCTATCTCCTTAAATGTATTCCTTCTTAAATCATATTGTAATCTGAAGATGCTGAAGTCTAAGTTTTTTGACTCAAATGCAGTTTCTTCTGATGCATAATTCATTTTCACTTTGTTACTGGTGCTGCACATGCAATCGCTTTTTTTGGCAGCTAAATGCAGGATGAAATCAACAACTCTGTAAAGGGTGAGGAATCGGAGTGGACATCTTGGCGGAAGAAATATTAAGCATGTCACAATGTTTTGTACTCTGTCTGGTGAAATGGAGACAAAAACTTCCAACAACCCTCAAGTTAATGTGAGAGAATGACATTTTACGGATGAAAATTATCTACCACTGATGTCATGCTGATGTTGCACCTAATTATTCTGCACACACAGGAGACGATGACTTTTGAATGTTTTCAGGCCTGACAATTATTTGATGAGCATATTCTTGGAGTTTTTCTGTTGTTATGAAAGAGAATGCTCCTTGGTTTGCCTGTCACTCTTGTATTCTCGAAGGGTTTAGAATTCCCAATGAAAACATGTAACTTTAAAACAAAGAGGAATGAGCCTACAATGTCTCTGACTGATCACATTGTCAACATAGGAATTTGAATGTCTTGAAAATTAGGTAAATTTAGACCAATAAATTATGGCTCCAAGTGACCTAATATCATACAAACTCAAAGATATGTCATTTTATTGGAACTTTAAAAATATATTGTACTGTTTCCTCAAAATAAGTTGTGAATTCAGCAAGTTTGCTTCTGGTGACTTCACTCTGCTTTTTTTTTAATTTAAAAAAATATACACATTGGCATGTAAAATGTAATGTTATTTGTGCTAAATGGACACCAGAAAACATTTTAAAAGCTTACTATTTTTTAAAAATAAGATACATTTAACCAAGGAGCACCAACATAAGGAATGATCTACCATATTGCCATATTCCTCCTCCCTGTCCTTATTTTCTACCTCATGTGAAATTTCTCCAGTAACTCTGCCCTCAGTTTCTACCTGTTGTCAAGGCTTTTGGTTTGTTTTTTTCACTAATCACCTGATTAGGGCCTGGGATATGAGCACTCCAAGTGCGTATGTATTTTTCTATTGGTTAGAATTATAGAATAAACCACTATGAGAAAGAGTGCGCTCATGTGTGTGCATATGAGTGTGTGTGTGTGTGTGTGTGTGTGTGTGTGTGTGTGTGTGTACGTTAAGAGTGCAGGAGGGGGAGGATAGATATTATCCCTCATATTTCTACTAATTAAGTTGCCGCCTTTTGGGTCTGTTTACTAGACTATCCTATTGTATTGCTTTGGCTTTTCCTGAACTCCTTGAAAGAAGACAGCTGAAGACAAATTTTCAGAAATAAAGGGAAAACAACCCTAAGGTTAACTGGTTAGAGGGATTGTTTGATCAGGGCTGATTAAAAGAAATAAATCTCCGCAACTTGATGTAAGGACAATGAGTGACCAAGGCAGGGCACAGAGGGGTACAGTGTACTTTCCCTTTCTCATGTGTCCACAGTGACAAATTTGAGATGGAAGAGATTTAAGAGGTTCAAGGGTAGCTTGGGGATAAAATTTAATTAATTGGTCAATATATTTTTATTGAATTGCTGCAATGGACAAGCCCTGTGCTAGGCACAAAAGAAATACCAAAACACTAAAAGACAGCCTGAAGTACCAGCTGAATTTCTTCAATGATAACAACTCAAATTCCTGAGACACTGTATGTATAGTATCAGAAATCTCAAATGAACTCTTCAAATGACCCACCCCATATTGCAAGAATCAGAATCTCTTTTGATCACAGATGACCTGGATTATTTTAGCATGCCCTTTTAGTTTCAGTAATGTTAATCCATAGTTTTCCTCTCACGGATGTTCCACTGAGCCAAGAATATTGGCTCCTCTGCTTGTGTGTGTGTGTGTGTGTATGTGTGTGTGTGTGCGTGTGTGTGTATGTGTGTGTATGTGTATTTCTGGCTTGTTTAATCCAACCAACTAAGAAGAAAAATTGTTTTTAACAGACCATTCTCTTTCTGAATTTGATAGAGGACATCAGAAATTTCTCAGGAAGTAGTTTGACTATAGGCCAAGCTAATTCAGCAGCTGTAAAGGCAAAATAGTATCTTGAACATCATGGTCCTTCTTCGACTTGACCTTTTTGGATATCAGTATGGATTTCTGATACTTAATAGTCAATAATCCTATTACTAAAATTGGATATTCTTGAAGTAGGTCCAATCAAGGAAAAAATAGTAAGAGGCTTTTTTGTTGGCCTTTTCCCTCCTCTCTCTTCTGCCATTCCTATACCCCTCTTTGCTTTCAATTTCCTTCATTGTTTCTTCTCCTGCAAAGACATGTTCAAAAGATCTGTCTATCCATACGAATAAGCCAAGTGACAGATAACATGGGTGATGGTGTTAATATTTTTCATTAAATATGAACTTGCAGAGACAAAACAAAATCCTTCAGGATCCAAAATAGTAACTTGAGAAGAGTGGGATGCCAGGAGTGCGAAAAGCATTTTGAAAGGTCATCTTATTGCATGGCTTGTTAAGTGCACAGCCTTCCTCAGGTCATCTTGTCACACAGCTTGTTAAGTGCACAGCCTTCCTCAAACACTGCCTATTCATGAAGTCCAGTCCCATTCCAAGTCAACTCAACATGGCTTTATTCTCTGAGGAGGAATTATAAACACACTCCACTTGATTTGAAGGAAAATAACAGGCACATGGGACAACTTAAATGTTTCGAAGGCCAGGGATATATTGACTCTACTTGAAGGCAGATAAAAGAAAAGTCACACTTATAAAAAAAATACTTGGAAAGTGATTGCATTTCCTCTATAAAGCAATGTTCTAGTAAGATTACCTATTCCAAGATCACCAATTTGATCTTAATTTTTCGCAGCAATGGCTCATCTGTCCTCAGTCTTCTTTACAGAATGGGAATCTATTCTTCTTCCTCCCTTTAGTCTCCACTATAGGGATCAGTAAGTTTTTGAATAATCCAAACTAAGGTTTTTCTTTGCACTTTCAAAGGGTTGTAATATAAACATTCCAAAATATAGAAAAAAGAATATGCAAAAATGCTAAGGATACACAAAAAAGACAATGTATACTCCACAAAGTATAAAACATTTATTCTCTGCTCTTTGATACAAAAAGTTTGTCAGTTCTTGCTCTACTAGGTAGTTGACTAGTATGACTAGAAGGACTGGTGGTAAGAATCCGTCTAGTAGGACTGACTCTATAAGTGTGAATAAGATTTCTGAAAGAGAAAAGCAGTTGCCAAAGTTAGGGAGGCTGGTGAACTGTGCTTTAAAAAACAAGTATGTTTAATCAAATAGGGAAGTTGGAGTAGAAAGAAATACAGGAAAGCTTTAGTCCTCAAAGGGAGGCATGGAACATGAATACACAACACAACAAAGATTTCAGATGCGTCATTAAGGGACTGCGTTTGTAGCACTGAAACCAATGGGAAAACGCCAGAAGTTGTCGACTGATGGCATTCAAAGGTTACATTAACTCAAACCTGTATTAAAAGCACAAGATAACAGGCTGAGAATAGCCAAATTTACTGCCAAAACCGAACAAGAGACCAGCATAACTCATGAGTAAGGACTGTTGAACCAGATAAGCAAAATAATTGGGGACTTTGAGTACAAGTTCAAAAGTTAAATATGGGCCCATTGATTGCATTTAAAAGGAAATCCAAAGAAAATAATGAGCCTCCTAATATCATTTTTCCCTTAGTTTTAAATAGCATCATTCTCAAATGTGTATGCTCAGTTGGAATGTTTCCATATGTGTCCTGCCAGCACCTAAAATGTAACACTCTAAAATGTAAATTATCACCTTGTTCAAAAATGTGCTCCTGTTCTAGACCTTCCAAAACAGAGTTAATTCTGTCCACTACCACCTCTTCCAGATGTGAGCTGGTGTGTGGCCAGCTCCCTTGAGAGCCACCTTGGCCCTTCCCAGAGTCCAGTATGGCAGAGGAACCCATCATTCTGCCCAGCATTGCCTCAACTCACTTCTAGATGAAACTGGCATGTGCTGTCTGTAATATCAGAAAAGCAAAGAAAGGTGATCTTGGATGATATATAGGAAATTCCCCTGGTAAGCCTGTATAAAATCCACAAAATCAAGGCATATCAGGAAGAGACAATGGAAAATGTATAAAATAAAATCTACACTAGTTGACTTTACTGCTTTAATTTTATAGACTGAATTAATATTCTGTATATATACAACAGGCTCCTCCATTACAGACATGTCAGCTCTCATTGTCAGCAGTGCAATTTCCTAGATATTAAGCCCATGTAACACTGAGGTAGAACTTTGAACTGGGCGTTTGCATGGGCTGAAATGGATCTTAAGAAGCCTCTGAGCACCCAGGTTTCCAAAGGATGGGAAGTCATATGAAAGGAGTAGGAACATATCACACATAATGTCCATTGAAAAACCTGTGTGAAATACCTCTGAAATGAGCATTACACTCTCAAGAAAGAGCTACTTACTCTGTAAAACTCATTCCTTCATCTAATTATGATACAAGGATCAATATCCTGCCACAACCGCCTTTCTGATTCTACCGGTCAGGACTGAAAATTTGTCTTGTTATTTTATGGATCTCAAGGTCACACCTTTTGTACCCAGATGTTATTATATTCAGCTTAGTCATTCACCTTCATCACTTAACTTTAGGAGCTTTTAATCTTTAAAAAAAATTGATCCTAGCATCTCTTACATTAATAACATTGCAAACATTCTCCTCGACCCTATCACATTATGTGCAAGAGTCTTGTATGCTAATGTAACCTATTAGACACAATACAATGTAGAATCTAGTATTTCTTTTTACCGTAAAAACTGCTTTGTTTGTGTGTGGACACCAGAGGGAATTGAAGGTGTGTGTGCTGGAGAGCGTCTCTTTCCTCCTAGGATACAGGCTCTAAAAACCTGCCTTTGGAGATGCATCCTTTGTATAATGTCTTGCTGCTTGTAGCAATGGTATTTTTTAAAATTCATACATCTCTGGAGAACTTATCAAACATAATACATATGCTTTAGTAACAATACTTTTCCTAGCCTGACCAGCATGGCTCAGTGATTAAGCATTGACCTTGAACCAGGAGATCACACACAGTTCCAATCCCGGTCAGGGCACATGTTGAGGTTGGGGACTCAATTCCCCAATGTGGAGTGTATAGAAAGTAGTTGATCAATGATTCTCTCTCATCATTGATGTTTCTATCTCTCTCTTCCTTATCCTCTGAAATCAATAAAAAATATATTATTAAAAAGAGAATAATTTTCCTAGATCACTTTCTCTCATTTGGGGAAAGTTATAATAACATGAAAACACTGTTTATCTGAAGGTGAGAGAAGATGGTTCATGGAAAAGGGGTTAACAAGGACACAGGTTTTGAAGGGATGAGGGAAAATAAAGACATACTTCAATGACATCACAATTTTAGAAAGGTTCATTCTGACCTTTCCATTTTGGGTGGTCCTCCCCTCCCCTCCTGGAGGTTAACACTGGCTGATTTCCTTTTCCTTTTAAAATAGTGTTCAGCAAACACCACACGTGTTTGAAGCATGAAAGGAGAAGAATGCTACAAGCTCTCAAAGGGGTGGTGGAAATTATAGGTAGTGAAAATGTAATTATCCAACTTGGAGTTTTTCCAGGCCGGATCCACCTGATCAGAGACATTAGAGCGAATGCATTACACTTTTAAAAAGTCTCCTGCCAGGCTCACTGAATGAGAGTAATATCATATCGCCTATGGTTCTGGTAAATAAAAAGCATCATTAACAATAACACAATGCGAAGAGCCTGCTGAAATGATATACTGTATTTAGCCATGATGGTGCATCAGAATCATGAGCCTCGCTTTGGAAATGGGCGGACGCACTGGAGGGGCAAACAGTAATGATTGAAAAATGCAGTCAGAGCAGGAGCAAACTCTTTCCAGCTTCTTCTTAGAGAAACTTTCCTCTTCAAAAGCAACCATACTCAGAAATGGTATTCCTTTTCAGAATAGGAGAGCCAATTGTATTGAACATGTAAATAAGGAAGTCCTTTTTATTCTGCCACAGTGGCACAATCACCAAATAATGGCAGGCACATCTGCATTCATTGGGGGGTCACTGGCTGGGAATGAAAAGAGGGCTCAACAGTGATTGGAGAGCAATATGTGGGTCTTTCCTTGCTCCTAGCAGACTCATTTCAAGATACTTCAACAAATATTTTGAAACATCTTTAATATGTTGGTCCTAGAGGCCCAATGCATGAAATTTGTGCAAGAATAGGCCTTCCTTCCCCTGGCTGATGGCACCGGGTTCCCTTTGGCACCCGGGACCTGGGCTTCCCGCCTGCAGCTGGCAGGCACCTGGGACCTGGGCTTCCCTCGCAGCCTAGGCTTCATCCAGAGGTCATCTGGAAAGACTTCTGGAAGGACATCTGGTCTAATTAGCATATTATTATAGATTGCCCATATGATTATGAGTTATGAAAGAAGTGGGACATGCTCCCTGTTCTCAAAATGAGTACAACCTATTTGGGGGATGTTATATGGGAATTGTAATATGGGAAACAGGTTAATTATAAAGTCTTCCATTCTCAAAATAAAATAGACATATAAAAATGTGCTATGGGAATCCAGTGAGGAGACTTTATGAACAATGGATGGCATCAATAAATAATGCCTGAATATAAACAAATATTGGACTGATAGTAGCTGGTAATACAAATATGGCCTCCCCACTTGTTTATGGCCCCTGTTTATTTTCTGATTGGACAATGTTGTAACTGGGTAGATAGCTTGGATATGCACATAGAAAAGGAAGCAGGAGCTGTGTATATACTATGAATTACATACCTAGTATGTTCTATGAAGAGGAAGAATCAGATGTTTTCTCTAAAGAGTTATATTTATCAGTCAGTATATTCATGTAACTGAATCATCTATTAAACCAACTAATTTATAGAGTGTCCATCATGTGTACTCTTGTTATCTTTAATTTTCACAGCAATGTCTATTATTCTCATTTCCAGATGAACAAACGATATCATTGGGAATATGATTGGTTAGAAATAGCCAAATAGGAAGAGAACTTGGTCTCATTTCTGATAAGCACAAAAATTATACTTTTTCCTGTGACCAGGCTACCCATATAGATCTGCCACATAGGGGAAACAGTTTGGACAAAATTATTGAGAGAGTTGTGTAAATCAGGCTCATTTCACTGTGACCTTGAATGAGATTTGGCTAGTTTTGAATTGTACAAAGTGAAAGATGAAGAATAGGTAAGTACCTAGATAGTGTTAGTTGAGAGAACTAGATAACATTGTATTTCAGTGTATTTGTGGGCTGTTTCCTCTATTACTGCAACCATTGCTAACAGTCACGAATCCGTTAGGCCCTGCATTTTCTTTATCAAATCTGTGTTTTAAAATTAAGTATTCTCTGGGAAAATTAACCTCTGAAGTAAATACACCTTAATGGGAATTGGTTTGACAAGTCTCTTTGCTCCATGACCAGCATGAATGCACTGACATTCCTGGATGTGTGTACTTTCTTGAATGGAAAATTGAGAAGAACATGAAAGGAAAAGGGTAGAAAGTAGATACTCTTTTTCAAGGTGGATCTGTGACCCACTCTTGTGACAGTTGATCTACTTTTTCTACCTTTATTTTCTTTTGATTGAAATCCTAATCAATTCCTAGCATCCTGAGTAGTTCAGCAATCTGCAAACAAGCAAGGGACATCTCTGCATCTTTAATCAGGTCTTTAATATATATTTGTTTCTTGAGTGGATTTCTTCCCTCCCTTTAATCTTCTAAGCCAATTCTTCCTTTTAAGTTCCATTTAAACCCTCCACCACCCCAGAAATCTACAAGATCCAGCAAGAATGGTATCACACCTGGCAAATCTTTTCTTGTTGTAACATCCCAGGCTCATCCTGTACCACATTTTATTGAATTCACTTGTCATTTAGCAAATGCTTTATGATAATGGGAATGGAAATAGGGCTAAGTACAGCTCAGACAATATCAATATTTGGATTTTCATATATAAATAATCACAAATCATCACAGTATATTTGATCAGATAACTCATTATATTTCAGTGTATTGTGGGCTAGCTGTGATGTCACTATGTGTGTGTGTGTGTGTGCACACGCGCATACGCGCGCATGTGTAAGATAAATTTTTTTTCTCCTTTCAATGCTTAGAATTTAGTGTAAAAAGATTCAAATGTCCTTGGAAAGACTACATAAATCATCAATCCTGGCAGAATATTAGAACTTTCCCATTAAAATGACTAACATTATAGAAAAAAATATTTCAAATGTGCAATTTTGAATCTATCACAGAACTGACAAGAAAATGAGTGTTCCTCAGAGTCTGGGAAGATAATGGAAAACCAGAGAGAGAAGTGAGCAGTAGAGTGGATTGCTGAAGGTGGAGGATCAGCTAGCTATGCCCAAAAAACTTATTTTATTTAAGTTGTTTTGCTCCCTGGTATACTTACTAAATTGACAAGGTCTATGGGGGAAAGGGCAAGGTGCATAAAAAGACAATGTGAGAGCTATAAAAGATTGGTCGGACAGTAATCCAGGAATGGTATCTCCATGGAAGTGACTTTAAAGGAGATCTGAGATGAGACAACCATGCAGGATATTAGGGGTAGTTTTCCTTACAAAGAGAACAACATCTGTTAAGGGTGATGGTTGGAAAGAAATTGACTCCTTGGAAGAAATGAAAGAAGGTAAATAACACCTCCCAAGTGAAAAAAAGTGGGTGTGTAGAGGCTGGTTATGGGGACATGACTCCATCCTTGCAATGTAGGGTGATAGCAATTATAAAGAGTCTTTACTTCCAGTGTACTTATTGATGGTTTTTCAGCAAAGAGGTCACTTTTTTATTTATTTTAAGATAGAACAGTGCTAATTTCATTCATGTGAGTTTTATCTATTATATCATTTCAGAAATTAAATTTAAAAAAATAAATAAATAATTAAAAAATAAAGATGTAAAAATCAATTACATTCTAATAGCATATTTCCATTAAAAATAACTACATTTAAAAATAACTGGTTTTAGCGAGAAGAGCATCATTGTTTTAATTTTTGCAAATCTATTTAGTGGGTGATTAAATAAATATGGCTGGATTCTCATATGTTTACCTTCAATCTGTTGCAATATCAGAAATCATGTAGCTGCTAGAAAATTCCACAGTACACTCATGAGAGTGAAAAAGAAGTATTATATCTTCATTTTAATAGTTTTGATCTTACTGATTATATGCAAGTGTCTTGGGGTCTCCCACCACTACACAGGAGAACCACAAATCTAGATAACGCACCCAAAGTTTGGCTACACAATCTGTATTCTTCCAAATGTATCTTCTCTTTGTCAAAATTTCCTTCCAAGCAGAACCCAAGGCTATTGGACCTGGAGGGAATATGAGGCTTAACACAGGACTTATCCTCAGGCTACAGAACAGAGTTGAAGCTAATTGGAGTTACAGAGTCCAGGGGTAAAACAGAAATTAGCAGCCAGCTGACGGCCCTACAGAGGCAGCCTCTGCACCAGATGTCAGATTGCAAACAATAAATAAGACCCAGGGGCCTGAGTTTTAGACAAGAGAGTTGGAGACTGGCCATCTTCCTAATAATTTTTGGAAAAGAAAGTTAGAGAAACTTTATGAGCTGGAGAGGAAGGGCTGCAGGGACTTATTTGCAGCATACATATGATTGGCAGGATAGATATTTTAAGGACAATTGTATGTCAAAATATGTATCCTTGATTAAAAAAAATACCAACAGTCCAAAATAAAAAAGCAAGATACAAGTGAGCATATCAAAAATAAATATAAAATAAATTTGCAATCTCTTTAACAAACACATTTTATGAAATCAAATGCCAGCTTCCATGGTCCCGTCATGATATTGACAAATCTCAAAAACAGGAAACTAGAGCTAGTAGAGAAGTAATCATTGTAACACACTAATGGTTGGACTTTCGAGTCTTGTTTTTTGGGAAAGCAATTTGCCTGAATTTCAGGCACTTATTTCAAGAATATCAAATTCCAATTACGTAAGTTACCCTAAGAAGGCATAAAATACTTTTGTCAAGTATTCATATCTGCTAAGTAGAAATCCATGAGCCCTTACTGATAAAGACTACATAAATAAACAATAAATAAATCTAGTTAAAATAAAGCTCTTTTTACAGTGCAATGCCTACTAGTACTAATGAATGTAGAGACTATTTTGTTAGAAAACTACCACTTTGGCCTGGCCAGTGTGGCTCAGTGGATCAAACATCGTGCCATGAATCAAGAGGTCCTTAGTTCAATTCCCAGGCAGAGCATATGCCTGGGTTGCTAGCTCGAGGGGTATGCAGGAGGCAGCCAATGGATGTTCATGTTTCTCTCTCATCTATCTCTCTCCCTCTCCCTTTCTCTCTCTCTAAAATCAATAAAAACATTAAAAAACAAAACTACCACTTTCACCCTAGAAGGTTTGGCTCAGTGGATAGAGCATCAGCATGCAGGCTGAAGGGTCCCAGGTTTGATTCCAGTCAAGGGCACATGCCCAGGTTTTGGGCTCAATCCTCAGTAGGGGGTGTGCAGAAGGCAGCCAATCAATGATTCCCTCACATCATTGATGTTTCAATCTCTCTCTCCCTCTTCCTTCCTCTTTGTACTACATATGACTACTTTGTAATTATCAGAGACCTAATGATTCAGATAAGAATTATCAACAGATGCAAACATTTGATAAGGAAAGTGATATTTGGATAGACACAAAGAATCTCCTCATAAAAGCTTTTATTCAAAAAGAAAAACAGTAATTTTATAATGAAAAAAATGGCAGACACACCATAATCAAATGATCAATGTTAATGTCACTAATAATGGGAGAAATCAACATTCTGGAGTGGTGAACTGAAAAAAACACAGCATTACTTCCATTGTATTCTTGCCAAGAATAAATGACCTGAGTCTAATTGTGAGGAAGTCTACCTGAGGAATATCTACAAACTAAATAGACCGTTTGCATTTTTCAAACTATTTAATGAAAGACGAAAAAGGTTACAAAACTATTCCAAATTAATTGGCCTAGTGAGTCATGTCATGACTACTAAATTCAATGCATATTCTGAAATGGATAATGGAAATAAAATTAGGATAAAGAATATTATTGAGACTTTTGATGAAATTTGAATATGGGATATAGATTAGCTAATATTCTCTTATCAATATTAAAATTCCTTAATTTATTAACTGCATTAGTTTTTTTCTTATTTGCACAAAATATATTCTGAAGAATTTAGGGTTAAATGGTATAATAATCTAATTTTCTTTGAAATATAGAAAAATATGTATACATAAAAAGTGAGAATGATAGAGCAAGTGAGAAAAAATTGGTGAATCTGGACTTATTCAATATCTCTTTGTACTATTCATATTTCAAATTTTAATTAATTTTTTCATCACCATTTATCCCTCTATGCCCTCTTCCACCTCCTTCTCTCCCTTCTCCCATAATCACCACACTGTTGTCCATATCCATGAGTTTTTTTTCTTTTTTGCTCAAACCTTCCATCCCCCACCACTCTTCCCCACTAGAGCTTTGTACTATTCTTGATACACATCTGTACATTTGAAAATACCTAAATAATTTTGAAAAAAATTGCATGGACACATTTTCATTGAAGGCTTATTAAATATGTACATTTAAGGCCATGAGTTTTCTTTAAGTACTCCTTTATCTAATTCCATAGATTTTGAAGTGTAGCATTTACATTCTGTCCAAATAATTGAATTTCTTTCTTTTGATTTTGTTCTATTTAGAATAGTCTTAATTACTTCCCAAACTAAGGAGTGTCTGTGGTGGTTGGTATGGATTTTAGATGCTGGTTTCCTCTCCTCCTCTCCCCTGCCCTCTCCTCAACTACCATCTCCTCCTCCTTTTCGCCTCCTGATTCTTCCTCTCTCTTCTTTTCTCTGCTGTTTTTATATTGTTTTTTACATTGATTTCTAATGTATTACATTTGATCATTTGATGAAGTCTGTATAATATCAATTATCTTTGAGGCAGTCAAAAGGAGGAAAAGCTGTATAAGACATAACTACATACATAACAGTTTAGTTGCAGAAATCTAAGTCACCAATTTAAATATGTGAAATATTGCTAGTATATACTAAAAATGTCATCCAAAGGGTTAATAACCTAAGCTCAGGAAAATCTGAATGATTTGTCATGAAATAAAATAGGAGAAATTATTGGCATCAAATGAGATGAAATGAACTTGAACTAGCAAAAGTGGTAAAAATGTCACAAAAATATATTCTATGAATTGAGCTACTCACTTTTGGTTGGGTGGGTGGGAGAGCTGCTTTAGAGACCATGTCATTTTTTTAAAAAAAGTCCACTTTAAAAAAAAAAAAAGTGTTGTTCTGTTAGCAAAACCAACAATATAATTTTTAAAATCCCATTAAAATACCCATATCTCAAAGCTCAAGGCAGTACATTCCCTATAGAGAATTTCTTATTATTTATTTACTCTATTTTTAAATAATAATGCTAACAATAATCTTCCCTAGGGATCCCACTGCCTCCAGCCCCCACCAAGGACAAATTCAGGGATTATTAGGGAGAACATTTAAGCAAGTGTGGAGCTTAATACTCACAATCCCTCAAAGGAGACCCTCCCTCCAAAATTTGGAATGTGAATATTAACTTCAAAATCCAAATCATTTGAGCAGAGCTTGCCAAGACTTAACTTCACATCGGCATGATCTTGCAGGCAATGTCCTAGATATAAATCTTGTAACAAATACTCTAAAAGAAATAAGGTGATCTGCCTAATACCAAAGTCCTAAATTTCAAAACTCTGATTTATATTTTAATTATCTTATTCCCAATATACTTTCACTCCATAGTACATTGCTTTATTTTATGACCATTCTTTTTTTTCTAATTTATCTTTATTGTTCAAAGTATTACATATGTCTCCCCTTTCCCCCATTGACCCCCTCCATCCTGTCCCCATATCCCAAGGCCCTTACCACACTAATGTCTGTACATGTTATAACCATTATTCTCAATAATTTTAAAGTACACTCTAAAATTAATATGAAAACTAAGGTAATTGATTTTGTTCAGTACGGTATTTTCTTTAAGTTATTTTTTTAAATGTGGGAAGAAAAAGAAGATGGAATAGAAAATATTTTGGTGATTTGAATTAGGTTTTCTTATTATGAAAATCATAATTCTAACTTTAACAGCAAAATGGCACTGAGATGTTACTGGAGATTGGACCTCAGTTCAGGAACCTCAGTACTTGAATTCTGGCTAAGGAAGAATTCAGAGCCAACACTCAAATACAAGCAAAAGTTTATTTGGAAAGACAGAAGTAGAAGAAGTGAGCCAGCTGGGCTGTGTGGGCTCAGAAAACAAGTTACAGAGGCAAAAGAAGGGCCCTTGGAGCTTTGGAAAAAGAAAGGCAGGGAGAAAGTGACTGATGAAAGTGAGGGGAAAATGCACAGGCATACTCAAGAGAAAGAGCATGCACTGAGTCCTTTGTCTTGAGGGTTTTATCTGGATATCTCAGGCAAGGATCTCAATAGAATATTAATCGTCCTTTCAGGGTTGTGGATTCCACCAATTGGTCAGCACCCAGGCAGGGAGTCATTAGTTATTTCAGCTGGTCCTGATGTCAGACATGGCTTTGCCCCATGTGGCCATGATGCTTTTATGTGCCTGAAGTTGAAACGCAACTGAGGCCTACATGTTATTTTGAGGGCTTAATGCTTAAGGGAGTGGTCATGCAAGGGCTTGGATGGGAGTCCTATCATGCTATTCTCTGCCCCCCTTGTTCCTCCTCTAATGGGTTCTAGAGATATGAAAGATCAGGGTGTCTAAACTGCATGACCAGTGATATGCTAGTGGAAGAAAGGTCATCCTAGGGACAAGGTCCCAGCCCAGTTTTACCCATTGCTACCAGTCCTATTGTTCCTATTCTGTTCATCCCTGTCTAACTGCCTACTACAGTAATATCTAGAAAACACTAAAAAATAGAAAAAAAGAACTATTACCATATATAATTTTCCCTGAACAGAAACATACACTATTAAAATTTGGATTAATTTGCCTGTCAATTTCCTAATATTTTTAAAATATAGTTTTATTGATTTCAGAAAAGAAGGGAGAGAGATAGAGAGAAACATCAATGATGAGAGAGTATCGTTGATCAGCTGCCTCCTGCACACTCCCTCCTGGGGATCCAGCCTGCAAACAATGCATGTGCCCTTGACTGGAATCAAACCCAGGACTCTTCAGTCTGCAGGCCGATGCTCTATCCACTGAGCCAAATCAGCTAGGACCATTTTCTTGATTTTAACATCACATTGTTTTAAATAATAAGAGCCAGTATGTGACTAAATGAACCAGAACAACAACAAAAATTCAAAAGCTTTCAAAATGAAAGAAAAAAAAAAAAGAAGAGACTTCTGATTTAGCCTGTCAGATCAAATGTTCACATCTGTTTTTTTTTTCTAAAAATCACACCACATTAGAATAAAAATTATAAATCCATGAGGACAATAAGAAACAGATAGAAAATGACTCCAGACAAATGATGTCAAAAAATGTTGGAAAATGAGAAACAGATGGACCAGTGGTAATTGACTAAGTAGAACAAGGAACAGAAGAAAACAAAACAAAACAAAAAAAAACCTTGCAATTCTGCTGAGGAAATAATTTAGGAAAAAGCAAACATATTTGTACCTCACAAGTCTGGAAAAATACAGGGATTGAAGATGACAAGTATGTCTAAAGGTGGGGGTTGAGTGATGCTAGAAGGATCCATTCACCCAACAGAACAGAGAAGTTCCATAGTTCTGCAGCAGAAGACAGGAAGTCAATCTCTGGAGAAACTGATACCTTTGTAATTAACCTAGTTATTAATAACAGAAAAGGAGCAAAGGGAAGGGCAAATATTATAGGTATGTGAGTTAAGCAGTTTCACCAGGAAACTAAAGCTTAACACTCCCCAAGGAGCCAACGTCTATTCCTGCAGATCACTGGGGCAAGGGATTGGACAGAGGAGAATAGATTCATGGCCAGTAAAGTTGAGAAAACCTAGGGAAGGTGCTTGCTGTCAGTTACAACAGAGAACAAAGGTCATTGCCCTTAATTGGCATGGCCACTACAAGGGTGCAAAATTTGGGATATTTAATCCACTGAACAAAGGAGTTCACTTTCTTGACTCTTCTTGGTGCTTTTGTGCTCCAGTGCTTTTGGGACCCTTGGTACTCTTGTTGCCTGTGTCTCACTCTCTTGCATTTCTTACATGGCCACCACACACAATGGACTAAGATTGTAACTAGCCCGATACTCAATTGGACCTGGCTCCAACATGGCAAGGAAACTCTGGACACTGGCTCTGATTTTAGCTTTACTGAAGGGATGTAATTCCATGGAAATAAAGTTTTCTACCACCTCACTTCCTGTGGGGGCCTCCAGAAATGCTTCTTCCAGCAGTATCCCAAGAACCCAACTCCCACTCACAACAGAGAAAGACCACCCATGCTTTTCTCTGATAACAAAACTACTGTAGAGACTCTCTGGAATTTGAACACCAGTGAAGCTGAGAATTAGTGTCCTGACACCACTGAAATTACCCAAATATATCAGAAACCATGGCAACCTTGGAATACTCCTGAGTACAGGGGTGGGCAAAAGTAGGTTTGCAGTTGTAATACAAGTTAATAATATAATAATTAATAAACAATAACACAAGAATAAACTCTATGTTTCACATACTCACAATTGTTAACCTACTTTTGCCCATACCTATAAAGCATAAATTAAAGATGAAAAGAAACTGCAGGCTGAATTGACCAAAAATCTAATGTGACTAGAATGAAGCAATATGAATTGTTTTTAGGAAAAACAAAACAAAATTAAAAACAAAAAAACAAAACAGGAGATAAAAGCAACATCAGGATTCATCACAGGAGAAATAATATTTTGTTTGAAAATATTAAAAGTACAATAAACGAGGTAAAATATAGCCCGATTGAGATGCTAGGCTCACTTGTTATTGGATTTGAACTCTGAGATGATAACATCCATAGATCAAGGCAAGAGAAATTGGAGAAACCATTCCTACTTAATAACTGTTCATCTCTTGTGGTTATAGAGTAGTAATTCAAGAGGAAGCATTCATTTGAAGTCAAATGGGCAGAAGAAAATATTTTTATTGCATGGTCTGATGGATTTGGAATTAGCAAATTCCAAGGAATCTTAGAGGTCACTTAGGCCCAAATCCTTCTTAATTGAGAAGTCCTTCCTATAATATTCCTGACAGCTTGCCATTCAGCATGAACTTGGTCATTTTTAGCATTCACTATAGTAAACATCAGCCCTCTCTAATTTTATGTGCTTAGTAAACATGTATGATTTTCTTTACTAGCACCAACATTTACATCTCTGTGAATTTTCATCCCTTAATCCTCATTCTGGCATAAGGACCTATTTAAACAATTACATCATTCTCTTAGTGAACATGTTCCACTCTTTTCATTTTCTTACCTAAATGTTCCAAATTATTAGGTTCTCATGTAACAGGATGCCCAAACATTTTAATGTCATGCTTTGCCTCCCCTAAATTGTTTTAAACATATTATTATTATTTTTAACAGTGGTACCCAAACAATATGAAAACTTCCAAATTAAACCTCTAGTTTTGGACACTGAACTTGACCTTCATTTATACAATTTAGGATTTGATTGGCTATTTTGAAAGTTACACACATTCTAACCTCCTCTAATCTTGGAGTCAACCAAAACATCAAAATCACAAGGGACATACTGAGTTTGGTTTCAAATAGATTTTCAAATTTATATTTATCTCTGCTACATTCATCATTCTACTCTAACCTTTTTAATCTGAAGCCTCTGATGTGATAATTTATTCATCTGATTTTGTACAATCTAAGTATTTAATCATGATTCTATTTCTCCACCTACTTTTTAATGAAATAAGTCAAATTTATATAATCTCCACAAAGGCCAGAAAGAGTCTGTCTGCCAATTGGGATCTTGTGCACTGCTGTTTCTTCAAATTCTTCAAATTCTGTGGAGCAGCACTTAGTGCCTATGTGTGGAATAAAACAACACAGCCCTAAGATCGCTCTCTCAATTGACATTTATTCTTTGAGAAGCAAGGTTCAACCAGCACTGATTATATTCAAATATTTAATACATTTTCCCCATCTTTTTAAAAAGAGAAAAACTTGACTGAAATTCAGCATTACTGTTATTGAAACTTCTGATTTTCCAGTCTTACAACAAGATTAAAAAAAAAAAAAACTAAAAGGAAAAATAATTTAGCCTGTTACTTTTGATGAAAGCATACTGTTTCCATTTATCACTTTATTTTTGTGGATATGGACAACTTATTTATTTAATAATTAATTCATAGTTAATGCCAAGCTCTTGAGCTATACCTTTTAAAAAATATGTGTTTTTAGTGATTTCAGAGAAAGGAAGGGAGAAGGTGAGAGAGATAGAAACATCAATGATGAGAGAGAATCATTGATTGGCTGCCTCCTGCACACCCTCTGCTGGGGATTGAGCCTGCAACCTGGGCACATGCCCTGATGGGAATTGAACCCTGACCTCCTAGTTCAGTGGTCAGCAAACTCATTAGTCAACAGAGCCAAATATCAACAGTACAATGATTGAAATTTCTTTTGAGAGCCAAAAACCGACTTCTGTGCATGGGCCACGAAGTTTCAATCTCACTGTACGTGCACGCCCACACGTGGTATTTTGTGGAAGAGTCACACTCAAGGGGCCAAAGAGCTGCAGTTTGCCGACCACTGTCCTAGTTCATACGTTGAAGGTCACACTGGCTGGGCTAAACTGATGGAACTTTTGCATTTGTTTTCTGTCACTTCTCTATTTCCCTTCCCCCAATTATGATCACTACATGACTCTGAACATATAACTACACATTTCCGTTATTTAAAATAACCAGGTTTCTTCATGCAATTTATTAATCTTCAATAGGCTGGAATTTTTTTTAAACCTGCTTATTTGGCCCTTCGTAGTTTCAATCTCTGTTTTTATTCTTCAATAATAAAGATGAGAAGAGATGCACTTCTTGCAGGTGAAGATTTTCAGGTTGTGGAAAGTGTCACTAAGGAAGGTTATCCAATGTCATTGTATTTTTGGAAAGGGCCAACACTGATCAATTTCTGTTTTTAATTTCCAGATTCTGCCTGTGAGCAGACCTATGACTTTATGACCAATCAGCACCCCTGAAGTGCCTACTGTCCCTACACTCAGTCCCTTTCCTTTTCTCAGAGCGCAATCTCAACTTCCCTCCTACAGTCCCAAGCTTGGGAGATCACTAAAGGCCCGAGGTGCTGTGAAAAGTCACCAGCTCAATGTCAAGGTGTCTTCTCTTGACTCGCCATCCTCCTGGCTTCCCAGGGATTTTCTTTCTGGGAATCAGGTTTGATAAGACTAGGGTTTCCCTGTCTTCCCTTTGACAGAAATCTCTGGTTGTCTTGCTCCTGACATTCTCTGTGTTGCTGTGTTACCTGATTACCTGGACGAATAACATTTGCATTCCCCGTACCCAGCAGCTTTCACAGGCAGGGGAGTTTGATCTATTCTTGATTTTGCAGTTATATTAGATGAGATGTCCCTGTAAGCTAATTACTTTGACAACCAAGGGGCACCAATTATTCTGTCATGCATCCAAGGGGACACCTTAATAGTGTTTTAAACAATGTGTACAGAAGGGGTTAAAAGCTGCACAGAGGGGAGCAGAGCCTAAGGGGAAAGGCACTGCAGGTGTGTGGTTAACAAGGAACTAATTGGGTAACCAGGCAGGAGGAGAGGAGCCTAAAGCTGGTCCACATGCTTACGCTGAATTCCAGCAGTTAGCTAGTGCTGAGCCCTTGAGGAGTTGAAATAAAGACAGGTTGAATCTGGAGTCTATTTTTTGCTGTGATCTTTACTAGAAACTACAAATTGGGACTTGACAGCTGTCCTCACTGCTTGTTGCTTTATTTCAGGTGGTATTCTTTTGAAGGAACTAAGAGCTGACACTCTGGATGCCTGGCCTGGATGTCTTGCATCCAGACAAGAATACGTGTCCATGCTTTAAGGCACCCTTACTCTTTCTTCTGTTCTTAATGCCCTCTGAGTATTGTGACTGAGGTAGTGGAGAGTGAAATAAATATTGTCCTGGAACTCAAGAGACGCAATTCTAGTCCAGTGTACACTCACAGCATCAGCTTGAGCCAGTTAGCCCACCTGCCAGGCCTTCACTGCTTTCCAAGTATAAAAAGAGTGAGATTGTGGGTATTCCTCCTCTGCATCTCTTTGAGCCCTAAGATTTTGAGTTGAAAATTAAGTAGTTTCTGCTATTAAACTTTGACCAGGTGCCTAAGAATAGACTAGAAAAGATGGAAAATATATAGAGTAGAAGGCATGTTTCTTGACCTCAAGAATTATTTGGGAAAAATAAAAAAGAGTGCTAAGTGTTGTCGTATAGATGGATATGAAGGCCAGTCTGGAGAAACTGGCATGGAGATGCAGTCACGCAGAGAGAGTTTTCCCTAGGAGTCGGTGAAGGGATGAGCCTTCTAAAGAAGTGGGCTTTGAGGAGACAGCCAAGGAAGTTCTCTAAGTCAGCTATTTTCCACCTTTTCCATCTCACAGCACATATAAACTAATTACTACCATTCTGCACCACAACAAATAGTTTATTTATTTATTTATTTATTTATTTATCTATTTATTTATTTTTGCTGATCTGACAAAAAATAGGTACATTATGATTTATTCATACCGGACATTAGTGTTGTGTTGGCTGTTGTCATTTCTTGTATTTGACAATCTAAGGGAAAAGAGATCAGCGCCCCTTACTAAATAGTCAGGTATTGCATCTTTTAAAAACTCTTGCAGCATACCAGTATGCTTCTGTGCCACACCAGTTGAAAATTGCTGCTCTAAGTGATTGGAATAGTGCAAGCTATGGCTCAGATTTGAAAATTACCCTATGGGAGGGTCATGCAATAAAGAGATTGATCAGACTGAAGCAGACATTAGTTAATGGGAAGCAATAAACATTGTCTTCTTAGATAGAGCCATAATAATGGGTGATTTGAAATGATAGGCAAGGAAGTCTCAGAGTAGAAAAGAAAAACACTTAAATTTGGAATATTTTGAAAAATAATTTTTTCAAAATTTTCTGCTATAGAGTCACATACAGAACTAATGCAAATTCAATGACCATTTACCTTTATTATTTTATTTTATCTTATTTATTTTATTTTATTTGGTAATCTTCACCCAAGAATATTTTTTCTTTGATTTTTAGGAAGAGTGGAAGGGAAGAGTAGAGACAGTGAGACAAGCATCAATGTGAGAGAGACACATTGATTGGTTGCCTCCTGCATGTGCCCTGACCAGGGCCAGGGATCAAGCTTGCAAGCGAGGTATGTGCCCTTAATCAGAATCGAACCTTTGACTGGAATTGAACCCGGGCCCCTTCAGTCCACAGGCTGATGCTGTATCCATTGAGCCAAACAGTTATGTCAATGACCATTTACCTTTAAATAATAATAAAATACATAATAAAAATTAAAAAATATATCTTGCTAATAATAAACAAGTCCCTAAACCAAAAAGAAAATGCCAGTTTACTAATATCATTACGCTTCTTATTTTAGTCCAACCTATCAATCTATATTTTTCTCTGAACAAAAGTAAGTTGGCATTAAAGAATATATAAATAAGCAATCTGACAGTGCTTTAATTCAGAACATGTTCTAAAAGATTCTCAGCAAAAATGCCAAAAGAACTAAAGTAGAGAGTCAATATGATATATCATGATCACAAGCCTTGAAGTTGAGTACCCAACTTCTTATCCATGTAATATATTTGGTCACTGATCAACACCAACATATGAGCAGGCACTTTCTGTTGGCTCCAACACTCCCTGTTGTCTCACACCTTTCCCACTGGACTCACTAATGATACCTTTGAGGCACCTGAAGTCACTTCTTGATATAATCCCTGATTAGAATTGGCACTGCCATTATGTGAGTAAAGCCCTTGCAAGACATGTAAACTCTCTGGCTTTTAGATTCATAGTTGGAAAATGAGACTGACTCAGCTGGCTCTAATATCCCTTCTAATTCTAAGGTTCTGCAGTATGTAGCAAGAAATAACATTTTTATAACATGATAGTGTGATGTGACAGTTTGGAAAGAGGGGGAGAAGGAAACTTTTAAAGACCAGATTAATGGAATGCAAATCACAGCCATATAACTTTTATTTTAAAGAAATTACCTTGTTTGTGCTGGTTTTTCTGAAGAACAAATCAGAATTTTTAAAGAAGTTTGCAAAATCAGAATCTTATTTCCTGCATGTCTTTCTCCACCCACCTCCATTCAATTTTCAATTTAGAGGGAAGAAAGAACCTTTTTTAAAGAGTTTAGAATTAGGCTCAAACAGTGAGCTCTGTAGTTTGAGATATTTTACCCATTTTAACAATAGCTATACTAATGCTTTAGCAATTCATTGAGATAAGTGAATCTTTTAAATTAGCTACAGAAAAGTTCAATTTCTGAATAAAACTAGCTGGTTGAAATTGTTATATAAAAATAGAGCTATTTCACAGAATTTATTATATAATATTTCAAATTCCCAATTTCTATTTCTTAATGGACAGTGCCATCAAGCAAAACTGACATTTATACAAGTTGAGCACACATCCATTTTATTTCCCTAACTTGTTCTTGATCAATTGTTTTCTTGTCATTGAAATGAGCTGAAACTATGACAGTTTTCATATGCCATCCAAGATCTTCTCTTTCTTCTCTTTTTCTCTTGTCTAGTCAAATTTTTCAAGTTCATTATTTCTCAAAATGAAATCTCTAAGGAGTACTTGAATAACACGCATTTGATTCTTTCATTCTTTTTTATTGTTTCTTTGAGTGCTTTTTTATTTATTTGTTTGTTTGTTTTTAATGGTAGGGCAAGAAGAAGTGCAGAAATAAATGATGGACAATCATGGTATAAGAGGTTTCTATAGTGATATATGGAAAATGGAATGCCCATCT
This sequence comes from Corynorhinus townsendii, assembly GCA_026230045.1. Classification (NCBI taxonomy): domain Eukaryota; kingdom Metazoa; phylum Chordata; class Mammalia; order Chiroptera; family Vespertilionidae; genus Corynorhinus; species Corynorhinus townsendii. Next base: position 16,640,316 of record JAPDVU010000007.1, read on the forward strand.
CTTTCACATCTTTCATTTAATGGCTTGAAGTATAAATAATTGCCAAGATACTCAATTTGTGGTTCTATTATTTAAAAATCTAAATTTTCACAATAAAAATATTATTTTTATGGTCTAGACTTATACACTTATCCCTCTGCCCAGACTTTCTCTACTTCTCTGAATATACTGATGACAAATGCCAATGTATTATTCTCCATATTTTCTATTTAAGACAAGCTTTAAAATATGATGATACCTGACATATATTGACAATAGTCATAAAGCTTTTATTTATGTGTTCACTTACTGATTCAGTTCATATTTATTGAGCAACTATCCTAAACATATTTAGAATAATTTTTAATACAAAATAGTCATGGATGTAAAATAGGCAGTCATTCAAAGAGTAAAAACCTAGAGGCAGGAAAGTGCTTGGTAATTTTGAGAAGAGGCTAAGTAATGATTGATTTTTAGGAAGAGCTAGATCAGTGTGTGCAAGGCAGTAATGGTATGAGAAAAGATTAGAGAGACTGAAAGATATAGTGTGAAGACTCATATAACTCATGTTCATGAGTGTGTACTTAATTTAAAGCACAATTTAAGCATATTTAGAATAAGATTATGTTTTAAATGATCTTCTGGTTGCAGGGAATGGATTGGATTGGAATAGAGTGAAAACAAAAAGTCCAGTTAAGAAATAGTCCTGGAACACAAATGTGGAAACTCAGACAAAACTGATTCGAAATAGAGATGAATGATCAGATTGAAAAACAGTGTAGAGGCAGAAAATTCAGGACTTGCAGTTAGATGATCAGTAGAAAAGAATCAAGGACGAATTTTATGTTCGTTGTACTTGAGAAAGTAGGTATTGGGTGGTATAATTTGCTAGGAGTGAGAAGACTCAAGGCAAACAAGTCTGTGTGTTTATATAGTTGGCCCATGTGTGTGTTAAGGATTATAGCTATAATTAAGATGTCTGTAAAATATTTTTCAAGTAATTAATATGTCCAATAAGAAGCTGGATAAAGTAGTTGCAAATTTTGTGAAGAGTTGTGGCCTAAAGATGGAACTTCAGAAGTCATTATCATGTAGACTCTTTTGAAAGCCAAGGGAACAGAGGCTATCTCTTGGATAATTTTTTTAGATAGGGAGATAAATAGAGATTATGATAAATATCCAACAATAAGTACATGGCTAAACAGAAAAGGACCCTTAAAACAGGTCCTGAAAGTTTTCTCAGGAAAACTGTTGGAGGATAAACTATTGGAGGATATTCTACAACAAAAGCAAAAAATAATTGACCAAAATGTAAGCCAAAAAAAAGAAAAAAAAAAGAAAGAAAGAAAAGAGGCAGGAGTTAATATTAAATGCAATAATAAATTTATTTTAATATTACATTTACCCATTATTTTCAAAATACCATTATTTTAAAATGTAACCATTATAAAACAACCATTAATGATATATATATTATAATACTAGAGGCCCAATGCATGAAATTCATGCACAGGGGAGTGTCCCTCAGTCCAGCCTGCACCCTCTCCAATCTGGGATCCCTCTCACAATACAGGACTACTGGCTCCCAACTGCTCACCTGACTGCCTTCCTGATTGCCCCTAAATGCTTCGGCCTGCCAGCCTGATCACCCCCTAACCACTTCCCTGCCACCCTGTTGGCCCCTAATTGCCCTCCCCTGCAGGCCTGGTCACCCCTAACTGCCCTCCCCTGCAGGCCTGGGTCCCCCCAACTGCCCTTCCCTACAGGCCCAGTTGCCCCCAACTTCTCTCCTCTGCCGGCCTAGTCACCCCTAACTGCCCTCCCCTGCAGGCTTGATCACCCTCAACTGCCCTCCCTTGCAGGCCTGGTCCCTCCCAACTACCGCCCACTGCTGGCCATCTTGTGGTGGCCATCTTGTGCCCACATGGGGGCCGTCATCTTTGACCACATGGGGGCAGCCATCTTGTGTGTTGGAGTGATGATCAATTTGCATATTATCCTTTTATTATATAGGATTAGATAGGATAGAGGCTCGGTGCACAAGTGGAGGCCAGATGGTTTGCCCTGAAAGGTGTCCCAGATCAGGGTGGGGGTTCCCTTGGTGTGTGGGCAGCCTGGGCAAGGGGCCTGTGGTTGTTTGCAGGCTGGCCACGACACCTGGTGACCCAAGAGGAGGCCCTGGGATCTGGGATTTATTTATCTTCTATAATTAAAACTTTGTAGCCTTGAGCGGAGCCAAGCCTCCTGCTCGCTCTGTGGCAGCAGCCATTTTTTGTTGGTGTTTATTTATCTTCTATAATTGAAACTTTGTAGCCTTGAGCGGAGGCCTGGGCCCACCAGGGAAGGCAGAAAGCTTGGCTTCCTCCATTGCCAGGGGCAACTCAAGCCTCCTGCTCTCTCTGTGCAGCCATCTTGGTTGGGTTAATTTGCATACTCACTCCTGATTGGCTGGTGGGCGTGGCTTGTGGGTGTAGTGGAGGTACGGTCTATTTGCATATTACTCTTTTATTAGATAGGATTTAATGTGTTTGGTACTAAGTTTTTGAAATCTGTTCTGTATTTCTTCAGTACGCCTCAATTCATACTAATCACGTTCCAAGTGCTCAATAAGCATATGTAACTCTTGGTTATGTCGACATTAGATGAATAGAATGTTGTGTATGAATGATGTGATAGCGAGAGATAAAATTTTGATAAAGAAAAATTTCATCTGAAAATATTTTATCTTTTAAAGGAACAAAAATACAATAAGTGTAAGGTTAGGCTCTGGGACTTCCACAAATGTAATAGAAAGGTTTTTAAAGCAATTTTATTTTTTATTTATTTTCTTTATTGATTAAGGTATTACATATGTGTCCTTATGCCCTCATTGCTCCCCCTCACCTCCCCACTCATGCCCTTACCCCCTGGTGTCTGTGTCCATTGGTTAGGCTTATATGCATGCATACAAGTCCTTTGGTTGATCTCTTCCCCTTACCCCCACCCTCCCCTGGGATACAGATGCTGGTAGACTAGATTTGTTCATGGGAAGACCAAATGTAAATTAGAAAAAATTTCTTTCTGAATTGTGTATTAAAATCAACCAAGTGGTCTGAGGATTCAGTCCAGTGTTTGCAGATACCTTTCTAAAATGTTACCTACTGAAGCTCTATGAAATAATTCTTAATACATGGTAATTGATAATGATACCAGCTGACTATCAGAACTCCTCTCTGTAGCCTTCTGCCTGAAATGTTGAGTGGGCATCTAAGTGTACATACAACCATCCCCTCCCTCCTTTTTATGCCCCCTTTTCCGGCTAAGTTATTTGCTTTGTTCTTAGACTTCCATAGCAGGCTTCCACAATCCAATGGAATATTGCTTCAATATGAATTGAACAAATGTGTTCTGTTGTTGTTGTTGTTGCTGTTAATCCTCACCCGAAGATATTTTCCATTGATTTTTAGAGAGCGTAGAAGAGATAGGGAAAGACAGAGCAACATTGATGTGATAAAAACATTAATTGGTTGCCTCCTGGACGTGCCCTGACCAGGGCCTGGGCAGGAGAGGAGCCTGCAACTAAGGTACATGCCCCCGACCAGAATAAAAACTGAGACCCTTTGGTCCGCAGACCAATGCTCTTGAACAAATGTTTTATTCTATCATTGGTAGCCTTTTGGTGTGTATGTGTGTATTTAAATAAACACTACAATGTGTACTTCACAGTCATGGTAGCTGTCTTCCTACCAGATAATATTATTGGCATGAACTAAAAATGCATAGTGAACAATTAATGGTGCTGCAGGATTTAACAGCTTCTCAACCTTGCCATCCACAGCCGCAGTCCAGCCCCCATATATGTATACTCTCTGTAGAGTAGAGAGAAGCCTGAAAGAAAAAAAAAAAAAAAAAGGAAATCCAGGGATGGCAGGAAGGTCATAAAGAGCAAGAGCAGAATGGATTGCTGTCCTGCTCTATTGAGAAAAATAAGAAGACAGGAGTTGAGAAGTCAGATTGTATAAAAGTTACTGCTTTGTACTGTGGTGAGGAGGAAGAGGTGGATAGTGCAGTAGAACTCTTCCATTTCCAAGAATGCTGAGGCTTTTAAATACAGGTCACTCCAAATCAATCCACACTGCACTCCTCCAAAATAAAGAAAACACGAAAACAGCTCTTGATGTAATTTATTCTTTCAGACCTTGTGGCAGAGAGTTTTCTAAACATTTAAGCTGTCAGTAGTTTCCTTTCTTTTTTTTTTTAAAGTCGTATAGCCCACTCACTAAACCCACACTTTCTATTTTTAGCTTTCTCTTCCTGATGAAACCTTGCAGATCATGAAGATAACATTCTCTGAGGAAGATTAGACTTACTCCCAAGATTTGCTTCCTGTTCAGCATTCTCTTTAGCTGTATTTCTCTCTTTCCAGATTTCAGTTTTATCTCTTGGTTTTCTAAATATTGCACAGACTTTTGCTACAAGTTCTAATGTACAGTTGACTTTTGAACAACATGGGTTTGAATTGCATGTGCCCACTATACATACATTTTTTTTCAATACAGTACTATACATGTATTTTCTCTTCCTTATGATTTTCTTTATAATTGTTTATGGCACTGGTAATGATAGCAGTCATCAGTAGGATATTAGTAGTTAATTTTTTTGGGAGTCAAAAGTTGTAAGTATATTTTCTACTGTGTGGGGAGTGAGTGCCCCTAACCCCCACATTGTTTAAGGTCAACTGTACCAGTACACGCAATCATAGGTGTGGAGAAGGATCACGTGGAATTCTTTGTTGCAAGTTCACTGAACTAGGGAAGACAAGAGGAAAAGAAACAAAAAGTAGGGGCAGTATATTATATTAAATATTTTAAGATTATATTGGTTTATGTGTTTCTTTTATATATTTTCTACTCTTTAAATTTGCTCTCATAAATGTTAGGCCTTTTCCTGAGAACAAGCCATTACTCAATTTGGTTTTCCCCAGCTTCCTATCCTTGCTAAAGAGATGACATAATTGAGATACTATTTAATTCCTATTCCACTATGAACCTTCCAGGATACTCAGCCCTTTTTCATGTTCTGAATGCCTGTTTCTTGAGGAATCCTATATCAGGGCAGGAAGTTATGAATAAGAGTATGTATACTCTGGTCAGACATGCCTCACTTTGCATTCCAGTTCTGATTCTTCAAGTTATGCCACATAAAGAAGTAACATGTGGAAGAAGAGGAAAAAAAATGGTGGTGGAATAAACAGATCTGTCCAGAGCCTTGTCCCGGAATAGAAAGAAAGAACAGCTGAGGGTCGCATGGGGAGTGTTTGTTGGCAAGTTAAGGGACAGCTACACTCCAGGAGAAGGTGGGGGACTGTGGAGGGGGTTCCCCTGACTGGGTAGTCCCCACTGCGGCTGGTTTCCTTCCCAGAGTCACCAACTCGGATGAGGAGACCACGCCATCTTGAAGGGGAAAGTGGATGTTATCAGATACCTGAAAATCTACAACTGTGGCACCCACTGAATAGCTGCAAATACCAGAACACAGTTTCCAATTGTTGCAAACACGCGGATTCAGAGGAGCTCTACACTCCACCACAGAAAGGACAGATTTCGCCTGGGATAAGGAGAGAGAGAGCTACATAACCAGACATCCAGAGAAGAGAGACCATGGGGAGACAAAGAAACAGCCCACATATGAAAGAAAAGCAGGCATCACCAGAAAAGGAAGTAAACAAAATGGAGGCAAGCAACTTGTCAGAGAAAGAGTTCAGAGAAATGGTCATAAGGTGGCTGAAAAGAATGAAAGACAAATTCGACAATATGAGTAAGAACCAAGAAGAAATGAAAAATGACATTGCTGCTGTAAAGAACTCAATAGAAAGTGTCAAGAGTAGACTAGAAGAAGCAGAGGACTGCATCAGTGAGCTAGAAGACAAGGTGGGGAAAAATACCAAAGTAGAGCAGCTTCTAGAAAAAAAATTAAAAAGCAGGAGGAGAGCCTAAGGAAACTTTGAGACACCAGGAAACTAAAAAACATCCGCATAATAGGGGTTCCAGAAGGAGAGGAAACTGAGTAAGGAATAGAAAACCTGTTTGAAGAAATAATGACAGAAAACTTCCCTGATATAGGGAAGAAAAAACCTACACAAATCCAAGAAGCTCACAAAGTCCCAAGCAAAATGAACCCAAAAAGACTGATGCCAAGGCATATTATAATTAAACTGGCAAACATCAACAACAAAGTAAGAATCTTAAAAGCAGCCACAGAGAGAAAGAAAGTTACCTACAAAGGAACCCCCATCAGACTAGCAACTAATTTCTCAACAGAAACTCATCAGGCCAGAAGGGAATGGAATGAAATATACAAAGTCATGCAAAGGAAGGGTCTGAACCCAAGAATACTGTACCCAGCAAGGCTATCAATCAAAATTGAAGGTGAAATCAGGAGCTTCACAGACAGAAAAAGACTAAGGGAATTTGTTACAACCAAACCAGCAATGCAAGAAATACTAAAGGGTCTGCTGTTAAAAAAAAAAAAAAGGACGTGAAGAAGGAACACAGGGGTAAAGAATAAAAATGGCGACAAATAAATACCTATCAATAATAACTTTAAGTGTAAAGGGATTAAATGCCCCAATCAAAAGACACAGGGATTGGATAAGAAAACAAGACCCATATAGCTGCTGTCTACAAGAAACCCACCTCAGAAAAAAAGATGCACACAGACTGAGGGTGAAGGGATGAAAAAAGGTTTTTCAAGCAAATGGAAATGGAAAAAAAAGCTGGGGTAGCAATACTTATATCTGAAAAATTATATCTCAAAGTGAAGGACATAACAAGTGATAAGGAAGACCACTTCATAATACTAAAGGAAGCAATCCAACAAGAAGAAATAACTCTGGTAAACATATACACACCCAATTCAGGAGCTCCCAGATACAAAAAAAACCTCCTGGAGGATATCAAGGGAGAGGTTCACAGCAATATAATCATAGTAGGAGACTTTAATACCCCACTATCACCATTGGACAAATCCTCTAAACAAACAAACAAACAAAAAAATCAGCAAAGAAACATCAATCCTAAATGACTCACTAGACCAGATGGAATTAATTGACATCTTCAGAACATTGCACCCCAAAGCCACAGAATATACATTCTTCTCAAGTACACATGGGTCATTTTCAAAGATAGACCATATGTTGGGTCATAGGCAAAGTATCTTCAAATTCAAGAAGATAGAAATCATATCAAGCACCTTCTCAGATCATAGTGGCATAAAAGTGGAAATCAACTACAATAAAAACAATCCAAAGAAATCAAACACATGGAGACTAAACAGCATGCTATTAAACAATGAATGGGTTACCAGAGAAATCAAAGAAGAAATAAAAAACATCAGAGAGGAATCCAAGATGGCGGCATAGGTAAACACCTAAACTGCTGCCTCCCACAACAATTTAAACTGCAACTAAAAGACAAAACATCTATCACCCAGAACCACGGGAAAGCTGGCTGAGTGGAAGTTCTACAACTAGAAGGAAAGAGAAAAGAGCATTGAGACATGCACGAGCGCTGAAAAGCTGAGATACGGAGGCGCGTGATCCGGGCTGGCGGCGGGCGACTGGGTGCGTTGCTTTTTTCAACCTGAACAGAGACAAGCCCCCGATTACTCTGAAATCCAGTCTCTGGGGAGACGCGCGGGACCCAAACTCCTACAGGGAGAAGCTGGACTGTCTGCCAGTGAGAGTGGCTTGCTTGCAGAGCTGCGCGCAGGAATAATTGTTTACGGCAATGGGGCACAGGACTCCAGGACGCGGTCGGGGACACAGAGCTGGCTTACTAGCAGCCATTGCTGTTTGCCACGCCCTAACCTATTGACGCCCTGAGACCCCGCCCCACACAACCTACAAACCCACCCAAGCTCCAAGCAGCTCAATTAGCATAAGAAAGCCTGCCCTATCGCAGCTTAACCTAGCAAACTTGCAGCCCAGGTCAGACAGCTCCAAAACCTCCAAACCCCAAGCAAAGAGGAGAAAACTGCAGCTCTCACTGTAGCTCCTGCTGAGTGGCCTCAGACAGTAGCTGACCTGCACCCCATTGGAGATCCAGAAGCCAGTGTACCTAGTGGCCAGTGTGAGACACCAGATTTCAACTCCTCACATCCATAAGTAACACATTCAAGAGGCAGACTCAGTGAGCACCAAAGCCCCACTGAAAAAAGTCCTGCCCCATAAGTGTGTCTTCAGCGCAGCACTTCTTCCATTATAGACACGGGGAGTGCTCACAGCTAATTGGCCTGGAGGTCAATTCCTCCCAGTGTACCAACAGCAATTCAGGCTTAACTACACCAAGAATTTGCACTCAGCCCACAAAGGGGTGTACCAAGAGCATCCACATCAGGGGATTGGGGAGGCTGAGCTACTGCCCCCTATAGGTCACCTACCACACAAAGCCACTCCATCAACACAGGGAAGCAGCCAAAATGCAGAAACAAAGAAACATGTCACGAATGAAAGAAACGGAGGAAAGCAAACTACTGGATGACATAGAGTTCAGAATCACATTTATAAGGTTACTCAAGAATCTTCTAAAAACCGCCGAGAAACTTGATGACACTTCTGAGGAGCTTAGTGAGACCTTCAAGGACCTTAATGAGAATGCCAAAAAAATGGAAAAGGATCAGTCAGAAATGAAGCATACACTGTCTGAAATAAAGAATATACAGAAACTCAACTGTAGATCAACATACCCCAAAAATCAAACCAAAGATCTGAAATATGTGGAAACAAAAAACATCCAACCAGAAAAACAAAAAGAAAAAAGAATCCAAAAATATGAAGATAATGTAAGGAGTCTCTGGGACAACTTTAAGCGAAACAACATCCGAATTTTTGGGGTGCCAGAAGAAGGGAGAGAGCAAAATATTGAAAACCTATTAGAAGAAATAATGACAGAAAACTTTCCCTACCTGGTGAAAGAAATATACTTACAAGTTCAGGAAGCGCACAGAACCCCATACAAGAGGAACCCAAAGAGGACCACACCAAGACACATCATAATTAAAATGCCAAGGGCAAAAGACAAAGAGAGAATATTAAAAGCAGCAAGAGAAAAACAGTTAATTACCTACAGGGGAGTACCCATACGACTGTCAGCTGATTTCTCAGCAGAAACTATGCAGGCCAGAAGGGAGTGGCAAGAAATATTCAAAGTGATGAACAGCAAGAACCTACAACCAAGATTACTCTACCCAGCAAAGCTATCATTCAGAGTTGAAGGTCAGATAAAGAGCTTCACAGACAAGAAAAAGCTAAAGGAGTTCATCGCCACCAAACCAGGATTACATGAAATGCTGAAGGGTATTCTTTAAGAAGAAGAAGAAGAAGAAAAAGGTACAGATAAAAATTAGGAACAACAAAATGACATCAAATACATACCTACCAACAAGTGAATCTAAAAATCAAGTGAATAAAAAATCTGAAGAACAGAATGGACTGGTGAATATAATAGAATCAGGGACATAGAAAGGGAGTGGACTGACGATTCTCAGGGGAAGCAAGTATGAGGGGTGCGGGAAGAGATTGGACAAAAATCTTACTCCTATGGATGAAGACAGTGGTGGGGGGTAAGGGCATGGGATGGGGTGGGGAATCAGGTGGAGGGGAGCTATGGGGGGAAAAAAAGTGGAACACCTGTAATAATCTGAACAATAAAGATTTAATTAAGAAAAAAAATAAAAAAAAAAAAAAAAAGAAATAAAAACATCATGGCAACAAATGACAGTGAAAATACAACAATCCAAAATCTATGGGACACAGCGAAAGTAGTCTTGAGAGGGATGTTCATAGCTCTACAAGCCTACTGCAAAAAACAAGAAACAATGGTAATAAATTACCTAACCCTACAACTCAAAGTGTTAGAAAGAGACCAACAAGTAAATCCCAGTGTAAGCAGAAGAAAGGAAATATAAAGATCAGAGCGGAGATAAACAACATAGAGACCAAAGAAACAATACAAAAGATCAACAAAAACAAGAGCTGGTTCTTTGAAAGGATAAGCAAGATTGATGAACCTCTAGCAAGGCTAACCAAGAAGCAAAGAGAGAGGACCCAAATAAACAAAATCAGAAATGAAAGGGGTGAAATAACAACAGATCCCGCCGAAATACAAAGGATTGTTAAAAAATACTACGAACAACTCTATTCCAACAAACTGGACAACCTTGAGGAAATGGACATATTCCTAGAAAAATATAAACTTCCAAAACTCAATCAGGAAGAATCTAAACATCTCAATAGGCCAAAAACTATGGAAGAAATTGAAGCAGTCATTAAAAAGCTTCCGGCAAACAAAATCCTGGGGCCAGATGGCTTCACAGGGGAGTTTTACCAAACATTCAAGGAAGAACTAAAACCCATCCTCAGAATATTCAAAAAAATTCAAGAGGAAGGAACACATCCAAGCTTCTTCTATGAAGCCAGCATCACCCTAATACCAAAACCAGATAAAGACAACACAATGAAAGAGAATTATAGGCCAATTTCCCTCATGAACGTAGATGCCAAAATCCTCAACAAAATTCTAGCAAGTCCAATGCAGCACTACATCAGAAAGATCATACACCATGACCAAGTAGGATTTATTTCAGGAATGCAAGGATGGTACAATATACACAAATCAATAAATGTGATACATCACATAGACAAATTGAGAGATAAAAATCACATAGTCATATCAATTGATGCAGAAAAAGCATTTGACAAAATCCAACACCCTTTCTTGATAAAACCTCTCAACAAGGTGGGAATAGAAGAATCATACCTCAACATAATAAAAGCTATATATGATAAACCCACAGCTAACATCATACTCAATGGGCAAAAACTAAAATCATTTCCCCTAAGAATAGGAACAAGGCAGGGATGCCCACTCTCACCACTCCTGTTCAACATAGTACTGGAAGTATTAACCATTGCAATTAGACAAGAAGAAGAAATAAAAGGCATCCAAATTGGAAAAGAAGTAAAGCTGTCCTTGTTTGCAGGTGACATGATATTGTACATAAAAAACCCAAAAGACTCCATCAAAAAACTAATAGACTTAATAAATGAATTCAGCAATGTAGCAGGATACAAAATTACTGCCAAGAAATCTATGGCATTTCTATACACCAATAGTGAACTTACAGAAAGAGAGACTAAAAAGCAATCCCATTTACCATCACACCAAAAAAAATTAAGATACCTAGGAATAAACTTAACTAAGGAGGTAAAAGACTTATACACGGAAAACTACAGGACACTGAAAAATGAGGTAGAGGAAGACATAAACAGATGGAAGAACATACCATGTTCATAGATTGGTAGAATAAACATCATTAAAATGTCCGTACTATCCAAAGCAATCTATAGATTCAATGCACACCTCATTAAAATACCAATGGCATATTTCAAAGACCTAGAAAGAACTCTCCAAAAATTCATCTGGAATAAAAAAAGACCCCAAATAGCAACAGCAATCCTGAGAAAGAAGAGTAAAGTAGGTGGGATCTCAATACCAGTTTTCAAGATGTATTACAAAGCCACTGTTCTCAAAATAGCCTGGTATTGGCACAAGAATAGACATATAGACCGATGGAATAGAATAGAGCGTCCAGATATCAACCCAAACCACTATGCTCAATTAATATTTTACAAAGGAGGCATGAACATACAATGGAGTCAAGCCAGTCTCTTCAACAAATGGTGTTGGGGAAATTGGACATATAGATGCAAAAAAATGAAACTAGACCACCAACTTACACCATACACAAAAATAAACTAAAAAATGGATACAGGACTTAAACATAAGATGGGAAACCATAAAAATACTAGAGGAATCCACAAGCAGCAAAATCTCAGACATATGCCGAAAGAACTTCTTCACTGATACTGCTCCTAGGGCAATGGAAGCTAAAGAGAAAATAAACAAATGGGACTACATCAAAATAAAAAGCTTTTCACAGCAAAAGAAACCATCAATAAACAACACGAAAGCCCACCGTATGGTAGAAGATATTTGCAAATGTTATCACTGATAAAGATTTAATCCCCAACATCTACAGGCAACTTATACAACTTAATAAAAGGAAAATAAATGATCCAATAAAAAAATGGGCAAGGGACCTAAATAGAATCTTTTCAAAGGAAGACAGAAAGAAGGCCAAGAGACACATGAAAACATGCTCAAAGTCACTAATTATCAGAGAGATGCAAATCAAAATGACAATGCAATACCATCTCACACCTTTCAGAGTGGCAACCATCAACAAATCAACAAACGACAAGTGCTGGTGGGGATATAGAGAAAAAGGAACCCTGGTGCACTGCTGGTGGGAATGCAGACTGGTGCAACCACTATAGAGAACAGTATGGAGTTTCCTCAAAAAACTGAAAATGGAAATCCCATTTGACCCAGTAATCCCACTCCTAGGAATATATCCTAAGAAACTAGAAACACCAATCAGAAAGGATATATGCACACCTATGTTCATAGAAGCACAATTTACAATAGCTAAGATTTTGGAAACAGCCTAGGTGCCTGTCAGCAGATGACTGGATCAGAAAATTATGGTACATCTACACAATGGAATACTATGCTGCCATAAAAAAGAAAGAACTCTTACCATTTGCAGCAACCTGGATGGAACTGGAGAGCATTATGCTAAGTGAAATAAGCCAGGCAATGAAAGAAAAATACCACATCATCTCACTCATTTGTGGATAATAAAGAACATTATAAACTGATGAACAAAAAGGTAGATACAGAGGCAGTAAAGCATGAAACAGACTGTCAAAATACTGCAGGAATGTTAGGGAGAGGTGGGGGAGATAAGAAATCAACCAAAGGACTTGTATGCATGCATATAAGCATAACCAATGGATGCAAAACACTGGAGGGTGAGGGCATGTATGGGAGTGGGGTGGTGGGGCACTGATAAGATGTATACACATATAACACCTTAATAAAAAAATGGAAAAAAAAGAAGTAACATGCCAGATTCCTCATATATAAACTCAATAATTCCTCAAAGTAATGTGACAAGAGGTAAAGAACATGTTGTTTGCAATTCAGTGTACATATTTCCTCACTTTCAGCCAATGCAAGGAAATGGTTACTACTCCATTAGTTGTAGTAAAAACAATAGCAAGAATTGGAGTAGGACTATTTTTGACTAAGGATCTTGAGGCTCACCATTTACTGGTAATTTTACTAAGACCAAACATAGTAACAGAGCTGGAAATAGAATTCATGTTTTCAAGCCCCTAATTTTGTGATCTTATGGTTCCCTAGCCATCAATTTGGAAGCCTCTGATAAGAAGCAGTGCCACACAACAGATGGAGACAAACTTTGTAGTCTGAAATTTATGGAGTTAAGTCCTGCTTCCAAAATGTGTAAATGTTATGACCATGTATAACTTACTTTATATATCTCGCCAATTTCTTACTAGTAGCTACTTCATAGGACTTGTTGGAGTTTTGCACAACATATTTCATATATAACAAATGTCAAGCCATGACACATGGGGACGGCAGTCAAAGTATTAAGGGAGAAAGAGAGTGTTCTTTGGACTCAAAGATCAGAAAAGGCTATGGAAAAGAAAGAGCATCATTTGTTGGTGGGTATGATTTGAATACCCAAGAATTTCCTGCCTGGATCCCAACACTGGTTGCATCTGGGGAGCAACTAGGATAGCATGAAGAGGAAATTGTAAAGACTGTCAGAAGAAAGCAGAAAGACATATTCAGAGAAACATCCATGTTAGAGAGACACATGGATTAGTTGCCTCCACATGCACCCCAACCAGGGCCAAGGATCCAGTCTGCAACTGAGGTATGTGTTCTTGATCAGAACCAAACCTGGGACCCTGCAGTACATAAGCCAATGCTAAGCCAAACCGGCTAGGACTATTCACCATTTCTTTAATGTGTTTACATTTATATTTAGGAAGTGACATATAGTAATTAAGTTTATAACTCTGCCAAAATTTTAAATAGAATTTGTTATAAATATAGATTAAAGTTCAGGTGGTTTTCAATTATGGAACTAGAGAGTAGGCAACCATAGTGTGTGTGTGTGTGTGTGACATTTGGAACAATTTCACTTTTTATGTGCCAACTGTATGCTGATAGTGCTTGTCTAAAAATAAAAATAAAAATTTTTGAATTCTATGGTATTATTTTTCTGTTTTACACAAAGCTAGGCACTATTGTCCTTTTACTTTTTATTGACAAGTAATACACCAGAATTGAGCATTTTGATTTTTAACCATTTAATGCTCCAATTTTCTTTTATTTTTCTAATTTTTAGAAGCATTATCCAATTTTCATCAACCAAACACAGTTGACTGTTAATTTCTCCCTGAAAGACACTGGAAGATGGCTCCAAAATTAATGGTGTAAGACAAATTTACAAACTGTATGGCTTTGAAGTGACAATTAGTGTGTCATTCTTTCTGAAAGAGCAGAGCACAGAACTGACTGCCACATTATGAGAACCTCTTGAGGCAAAATATGTTTTTTAGATGAAAAGATAAAAATTAAACAAATGTTGTCTTTCCCACCTCACTTCCCAAGTTCCATCAACACACATACTCACACATACCCATACACAACTGAAAGAGTTTTCCAGCAGCAGATTTCTTAGGATTCTAAGAAATCAATGGACAAGGGAAATATATTGTAATAAATCATAAAATTCCACTTGAAAACATTTGCATTGACTAGCATAACTGCAGAGGACCAGGTCTGCACCCTATGATGATTTCTGAACTTCTTAAAGTAAAATATGTCAATGTTACTCAAAATACGATGGCCAACTTGAATAAGAAGCATCAGAAAGATGAACTAATAGTTTCTTACTTTTTTCTTTTTGCTATGTAAAAGTGGGCATTCCAGTCTTCTTCCCAATATTAAGGGAAACACTTTTAGTTTTTTCCCATTGTTTATTAGCAATATTGGTTCATAATTTTGTTTCTTTGTAGTGTCTTTATTCGGTTTTGGAATTAGGATAATGCTGGCCTCATAAAATGACATTGGGAGACTTCCCTCCTTGTTAATTATTTACAATGTTTTGAGAGGAGAGGTGTTAGTTCCTCTTTTCATGTAAGGCCTTTTGTTCTCTAGGAATATTTTATTACTGTATAAATTTTATTAGTTGTAATCAGTCTATTTAGATTTTCTGATTCCCACAGATTCACTTTTGGAAGATTGTGTTTCTAGGAATTTATCCATTTTTGTCTAGATTGGCCAACTTGTTGGTATACAGTTTTGTGTAATATTTTCTTACAATCCTGTGTATTACTGGGGTATCTGTTGTTACTTCTCCTCTTTCATTTCTGATGTTATTTATTTGGGTCCTCTTTTATTTTATTTATTTATTTATTTTTTCCTTGGTGAGTCTGGTTAAAGGTTTATCAATCTTATCTATTATTTGACAGAACAAGTTCTTGATTTCATTGCTTTTTAATAAGTGTTGGCTTTATTTTCTGGCATCACTTAGAACTCTGTCCAAACTGCTATTTTAGGATCTTAAAGTGTTAGAGCTATATTCTGCAAAAATTTTAACACAAATTATAGTGGCCGAGGACTTGGGTTAGACTGATTAGTTGCATTCCACACTGGCCTTTTCTCTTTAATGAAATATGGAACAACTTTTTTAAACTTCTTGAACATCATTTTAACATAACTATAAACTGTAAATAATTCGCAGATTTGGAAGAATCGGGAGAATTAAATTATACAATAGATTTCTAGCACATAGCATTTTGTTGGGGTCCATGATGAAAGATACACCTATGCTAAGAGGCGGAAACAACAGTTATATAAAAAAGCAGAATTTGTTTTTGGGGTGTAGGGGTCGAGTCTTCTTTATTAGAGCAGATTTTATCCTGGAGAATACCTTGGTGGAAAAATGCATGGTCTTTTCTAGGGATCATTGGGCAACAATAATTTTAGGGGATACATTTCCAGATCTTCAAATTTATACATAACTTCTTTATTCTAAAGTTGAACTTCCCAAGAAAGTATTTGAGGTCAGTTCTCCTGTTTGTGAGCTGTTTTTCACCCATCAAAAATCTATAACTCTCTATGGTTCATTACACAGAATTTAAAAACTTCTAGATGTTGCAGCATAGGGGTGTGATGACAATTTTTATTTAATGACCTTGACTCTTCCATCCCCAGAGTACTCTCAAAGAGCACATTGCTGCTAAAGGAGGGTCATAAGAAAGCAAAGCAGAGAATTAAAGAATTGAATGCAGAGGGGCTTTATTTTATCCAGACCAATAACTCACATCAAGACTTGTGGCTTTATCTTCTGTTCCCCTAATTACCCGTCTCACTATCTATATATCTACCTCAATGAAAAGTCACAGTGAGATGTTGTGAAGCTGAGATATATGAGCACTTTTATTTAAATTTAAAGATAAAGTTATTTTTTTCTCATAGGAAGGTGGTTATAATTGGCTGATTATTTTGACATTGATTGTTCTATATATGTAAGTCCTGCAGTGCTCATTAGGTTAAATGGTACTCACACATTTTTAAAAAGATGACAATGAGGGAAGTTGATGAAAAGCCCTGTTTCATGGTAGCAATGAGTAATATTCACCCATGAAATCATAAACTAATGGAAAAATGTCCAGATCCATCCATTTCATTAAAATATATATTTCCAATGAACTTTTGCATTTTCTATTTAATGTTATTTATCATAATGATCTTTTTGTATTATTTTGATCAATTGTGTATTAGTGATAATTATAACAATAACTCAATTGGAAAGAAGTTTTAATTTCTTCTTAGTGTTTCATAGTCAGAGAAATAAAATGTTAAAGTGCATTTTACATACATAATTTTGTTGCAGAGAAAGGTGATAGGATAATCAATAAAATATTTCCAAGCATAAAACTATATTAAAGGATAAAATTATCTGGGGATGTAAAATGGAAATATAAGTTCATAGAGAATAAAAAGCACGGAAAATTTTAACACTGCTAAAAATTTTATTTCATCTGCTTTTATAATAATGGCAGCTTTCAAATAATAATATTTTGATTCCATGAGAGCAATTTAATAAATTTAACAACATTATATTGAAATGTCAACATTTATAATGCACTTATTTTGTACCCTGTATCATAAGTATAAGCTTATGATGAAAAATTTTAATGTCATCTTAAAAGTATTTGGGAGAGTAAATAGTTTGTCAAAAGTTTCTTAGTAGTACCTGAGCAAAAAGTTTGAGAACAACTGCCATACATTATTTATGGCATAGGAAATTCCTTGGAAACTGTGCCCTGCTTTCTTTTTTAGAACTAAATATGGTTTATGTACCTATTTAATTTTTTTATTTAATAACATTTGGAAGATTTGGATAGAAAGACTTATTTTCCTCACCTACACCTATTTAAAATAACATCAATCCATATTTTCATAATATGAAAAAGTTGGGAAAATTGAATATATAATGAAATTATTATAGTGCAACTGTGACCTAGGAAGTTATTAGGAACTGCCTGTTAATTGCCCTCTCTGTAATTGCCCTGAGCAGGAACCTATATTTATAAATAAAAGGATGTTTATTCTATGTCATGCTAAAGAGCAGCTCCATAGTAGTGTTTAGGAAAAGAAAGTCTACTGTTTTGGATATCTTGATAGACCCTCTATTTTTGTGAACTATATATTTAAGGCATTTTGATATCCATTATCATCAATCCTTCCAAACATGTTGGAACAACTTAAGGTTCTCAGTTGTGTCTAGGGCTTATTCTTTACATGTTCATGGTCCCTGAACACTGCATTAGAGAATCTGCCTATCACCTCTCAGTCAAGTCTAGAACAGAATGCCCTGTTTCTTATCCCTGCCTGAATTGAGAATCCCTCTGCCTTATATTGAATTTAGTACCAACATAACACTTTTATGTTGTTCTCATAAGACTCCTTTATTTAAGTCATTTAAAATTCTATTGTACTATTCTGTAGAACTATATTGTTTGCCACTTAATCCTATCTAATAAAAGAGTAATATGCAAATTGACTGTCACTCCAACACAAGATGGCTGCCCTCCTTGTGGACACAGATGGCTTCCACAGATGGCCAGCAGGGGAAGGCTGTTGGGAGGGACCAGGCCTGCAAGGGAGGGCAGTTGGGGGCGATACAGCCTGCAGGGGAGGGCAGTTGGTAGGGGGACCCAGGCCTGCAGGGGAGAGCAGTTGGGGGGGCCAGGCCTGCAGGGAAGGGCAATTAGGGGCAAACAGGCTGGTAGGCAAGCAGTTAGGCATCAATCAGGCTGGCAGGGGAGTGGTTAGGGGGGATCAGGCTGTGAGGCAGAAGCAGTTAGGGGCAATCAGGAAAGCAGTCAGGCAAGCAGTTGGGAGCCAGCAGTCCTGTATTGTGAGAGGGATGTCTGAATGCCCATTTAGGCCTGATCCAGGTAGGCCCAGGTAGGCCCAATCCTAAACGGGCAGTTGGACATCCCTCGAGGGGTCCCAGATTGGAGAGGGTGCAGGCTGGGCTGAGGGACATACCCCCATGCACAAATTTTGTGCACCGGCCTCTAGTATTTTTATAAAGGGTTATATTTCACCTTTACATACACACAGAGAGTTGACAATGAAAGCAAAATTTCATTTCCACTATTTTAAAATGTCTTTGATCTTTCATAATATTTAAGGTAGTAGACGTTCAATAAATCCCTAATGATGAATTGCTTGGTTCCATTTGCTATATTTCTTCATTGAATCTTCTCCTAAGTAATTACCTCTTTTTACTTGCTATCAGAAACTTCTTAAAAATGCAATTAAACTAGTAAGGATAATAATTTATGTCTACTGTCCATTGATAGCCTTGTTTTTAGAGAGAGACTTTAAGTCAAAATAATATAATTAGAGTTACTTCAAAATAGAAGTAGTATTGCACAAAATCTAACCTACCTTTCCTCATGTTATGGATCAATTGGAAGCCTTATAATTCATAGCCCCAAGGTCACAAAGCTAGTTAGCAAGGACTAGATTTACTAGTAAGACTGATACACAGGCTTCTGACTTGTGATTAAGTGTTCTTGCTATAATAACATACTGCCTTTCAGACTGTAAACCAGAGCTTCCTTTTGATGAGCATGCTCTCAAACATATACCTCCAGCAGTTACTCATATGTCTCCTGCTTCCTTTTGCTTCTCTGTGAGTAATAAAAAATAAATTATGGATTGAAATTTGAAAACCCCAATGCATGACAATCAGTTATTAATAACACAGATACAGAGCAATTTCACTGTCACACCTTAGAAATTTTGTGGCCTTCTTTCCCTTTACTTCCTTTTTAGTTCCCTTAAGCTTATGGGAGATATCCAAATATAAATTAAGACCTCTATTCTTTTATGTAAGGTCTTTATTATGAAAGATAAAACCATTTTTCTTAAAGAAAACTCCATATTTTAGGCCGAAGGACAATCTTCCAAACAAAGTGACAGATTCCATGTTATAATAGTTATGACGGTAGAACTATTTGACAGTTGAAGTAACAGCAGCAGATTTTATTATTGACTAGAGGCCCTCGTGCACTGGGGGTTCGGGGTCCCTCATCTCAGTCTATGACCTCTCAAAGTCTGGGACCCCTCACTCCTTACTGCTCACCTGCTTGCTGCTCCTAGTGCAGCCATGGAGGAGGAAGAGGCTCCCGCCACTGCCGCTGCGCTCACTAGCTGTAATCCGAGCTTCTGGCTGAGCTGTGCTCCCCCTGTGGGAGTACACTGACCACTAGGGGCAGCTCCTGTGTTGAGCATCTGCCCCCTGGTGGTTAGTGTGCATAATAGCGACCGGTTGTTCTGGTCATTCCACCATAATGGTCATTTAGGCTTTTATTATATAGATGATAATATGCAGAGTAAGAAGAAAATAAGAATAGTGACATTCAATGGAACATTAATGTAAAAGGATTGAAATAGAAGTGCAATTGAAATGAGAATGTAAATTTTTAGGCTAACTTTGAAGAAGGACTTGGAGAGGCTGGACATAGCCTTAGGAGTCAAGAGCAACATATGAAGTAGAGAGAGTCTAGCTACTTCCCACAAGATAAGGAGCAGAGGTGACTTGGATAATGATGGATCCAGAGACTGTAGCGTGACTTTCACTCTCATAGACTCAAGAGTAAGTCTCCTGGTTGCATGGTAAATTCTCAAGTTGACTTTTCTTGACCTTGCTGAAGTGGACGTCCTGAGATCTTTCCCTTATACCCCTTCCCAGCAGCTGCCAATGAGTTTAGGGTGAGATGCAGCAATTCTAATTCGTGTGTTGTTCAGAAAGGACTGAGAGAATTTGAGAAATGGGTACTCTCAATATTTTTCCCCAAGCTGTGTCTTTTTCAAAAATATTAACACAGAATTTGCTTGAATGTGAAAATATTTTGGAGAAGTAAAATAAAAGCAAGACTGTGAGACATAATAGGAAGGTAATTAAAAGGAGGCATTTTTTATTTTCTTGTTCCCCACCAACTCATGTCACAGGTTTCATACCTAGCTTCACCTTTTCCCACAAATGACAGAACTTTTTAAGTTCTCAAATGGGATGAGAGAAAAGCTAACCTGTCTTCTAGTTCAATTAATTCCAATAGCAGTTTTTTTAGGACTTATTTATATTAATACCTGCCCAGAAACAGGCGCTCCCTAGAGAAAGTGGAGTACCTATTTTATTAGCAGTTTATATATATTATTATAGAACATGTATTAAATTCCTAAAAAGAAAATATGGAAATGGTAACTTAAATTTGAGCAAATAGAAGAATGGATTCAATCTAAAGAGAAGAAAGAATCTTTCCTGAGAGTCTCCAAAATGATTGGTTTAATATATGAGAAATAGAAACACTTTGGTGGCTGGCTTTCCTTAAAGGCAACTTCTCACTTATTTTATTTTTTCACTCTCCCAAGGATCTCTCACTCAATGCTCATCTTTGGTGTCAAAAATTTTGTACTAAAAGGAAAAAAACACACAACACACTCTTTTTTTTTTTTCTTTTGAGAAAACTGGGACTTATAAAGAAAAGGGAAAAATCCAAACACAATGGTTTAAAGGCAAAGGTTTACAAAGAACATGCACATTCTGTACACAGGAAACTAATTTAATAAGCAGGCTCTCCCTGCTAGCTTGCGATTAAACTAAATTGCCAGCCTAAACTTTTCTGTGCAGAATTTCAAATGTCAACACATTATATTGCGATTCCTCTTAATTTCTCACAAAGAAAATGCAAAATGAATTCATTATGCTGGAGTAAGTGGAAAAAATGATGAGTTTCTCCAGAAGAGTATGCAATGGGGAGAGATTGGGCAAGACGATTATATTGAGATATTTGAATAGCTGGCCATTAGCAAGAGCATCCCCATTACTCTGCCGATAATTATATCTCTTCTGCTATGACTTCCCAGTGGAATAATAGAATGTTCCCAGTGCAGAAGATAATGAAAAATACCATTCAGGTGGTACATATATGCCAGGAATAGAATGCAATATTTCTTTATTTCCTTGCTTTTTCTCCTCCTTAGCCCCCATCAGCCCTAACTCCTTGTACCTTGTCACTCTAATGGTGGACACCTACGAGACATATGTTAATATGTGTTTGGTTGTTCCATGCTATGTATAGGGAGAATAAATGTATATTGAAAATGGAGATGGCAATGGAATATCATTCTTCTGACATAATTATATCTTGTGTTTAGAAAGCCCAGTGGTTTGCTGAGTACATTTTTGTTAGTTATTATGTAAATGACTTTCAAAACCCACTATGGTGCAGAGTGAAGGCTTTAGAGGGGATCTTAGAAGGATAAAACTCTTTCATTTTCTTTGTAAGGAAAAAGACAAGGTTGCCTATGCTTCTAATTAATCCATCATTTTGTAGACACTTTTCATTTTAGCAATCAAGTGAAATTAAACAAACAAAGAGGGAGAAAAAAATGAGATCAAACAATAACACCCACTCATTTTCAAGACCCGTTTCCCTCCCTTTCTCCTGTTCTTTTCTCTCTCTTTTCTCATTTGAACGTTCATAAAACCTCTCAGGTGTTATTGCCACCTTATCATACTG
Organism: Corynorhinus townsendii; assembly: GCA_026230045.1. Lineage (NCBI taxonomy): Eukaryota > Metazoa > Chordata > Mammalia > Chiroptera > Vespertilionidae > Corynorhinus > Corynorhinus townsendii. The sequence goes on from JAPDVU010000007.1 coordinate 16,662,385, forward strand.
TGGCATTTTTATTACTATTTTGTTTCAGTTTGGGGAAATATTGATGGGTACTGTAAGTCTTCACAAATTCATTCATTTTACAGAAAACTCAATTTGCATCTTACCCCTCCCCACTGCTTTGCTACGCCACTGTTGTTTTAATTCTGGATCCTTGATTGAGAGTTTCATTTTCAAATCATGTACTAAGGAAAGTTTCACACAAACAACGTATGTTTGCATCCTGTAGAGGGCAGTGAAATGTTACAATGGTTTTACCCTCCAAAAGGGTTAATTTGAGAACTGCTCATTTTTCTGAGTTTTGGCACTCACTGGCAACCAGGACAAAGGAACAGCTAAATTACCCAAGGATACTATTTTTCCACTATTTATGTTTACAGTCAGAGAGGTATACTTCATTATATGAATGTTTTCTGGTTAAAATTTTTACCTGGGAATGTATTCTGAATGCATAAAGTTAAAATATATGTGGACAAGTGGCTATGACTCAAACCACAGGAAACAAAGTATGTGTGTTCATGGTGCAGTGCTAGGATTCATACTCAATCTTTAGTTAATAGCCAACCACAGTCAAAGGACTGATAAATACAGTTAATGCTTAATGGTAACCTAACAAGAAATTAGGACCACTTTTAATGTAGAAGGCTTAATTTATAAATTGCAGTCACACACAAAAAAATTAAAATCACATTTATTTATAATTAGCATGTTTTATCATCAATATAGAATTTTACTTAGTAGCTTAGTGTAATGATGAACATTATTTTTTAAATTTTAATTAAATTATGTGTATATGTTTTAGGAAATGTCTGGTTCCAAAGAGAATTTAATGTATTTCTAAACTAAACAAAATTTAAATTTAGTATAACACAAAGTACGTGGTTGTGTATAGTATGTTTGTATGAATATATACTTTTGGTTACTTATAATGACATATACTCAATTTATTGTATATTTTAAATACCCTAACACAGCGGTTCTCAACCTTCTAATGCTGTGACCCTTTAATACAGTTCCTCATGTTGTGGTGACCCCCAACCATAAAATTATTTTCGTTGCTACTTCATAACTGTAATTTTGCTACTGTCGCGACCCACAGGTTGAGAACCGCTAGCAGGGTCACCTAACATGATCAGAAAACACAGATATTTACATTACGATTCATTAACAGTAGCAAAATTACAGTTATGAAGTAGCAACGAAAATAATTTTATGGTTGGGGGTCACCACAACATGAGGAACTGTATTAAAGGGTCGTGACATGAGAAAGGTTGAGAACCACTGCCCTAACATAAGGATCTTATTAATTACTAGTGGTCCAATGCACAAAATTCAAGCATGGGTAGGGTCCCTGGGCCTGGCCAGCGATCAGGGCCAATTGGGGCCTTCTGGCTGCCAGCCAGGGCCTTCCTTCATTCTGCACTGCCCCGTAGTGGTCAGCACACATCATAGCGAGTGATCAAACTCCTGGTCTCCTGGTCAAACTCCTGAGGGGACACTTTGTATATTAACCATAGACATATAGCACACCTTTGTGCTTAATGCACAATGAAAAATGCCATGATATATCTAAATGCTTTCTAAAGTCTCAAATCTATATAATGAAGTCAGTGTCATTAGTGATTGATTGAAATCTATATACCACACTCTCGCATATAGGTGGGAAAAACCACAAAATTTTAATTTATACAGCATATAACAACACACTTCAACTTAGCTTTACTCTGGACTAGACTACCATAGTTATCTCCAGTTTTTATTCTCCTTTCTCTCTCCCAATGACTTTTCAATACATTTCCAAATTGTTTCCTTTTCTCTTAGAGATGTCAAAACCTACCTCTATGGAAGGTCTTGACTGCATCTGAATTCTTGAGTTTCTTCACCTTGTGTACGTTTTTGTTTTTCGTGTTTGTCATTTTCTTTTAGACTGTCCGTACTGATTCCATTCTAAAATCTCACCTCCTGAGCCTCCTGTTACTTTTCCAATATTCACATTTACTAAGTTCCTAAGGCAGAAGGAATTTCCTCACAGCCTTAGGTACATCTTTCATTAAGCAGCAAGTACTCTCCCCGTAAGGTTTTCTTTCTTCATTATAATATCAGGTTCTTGTGTGATTTTTCTAATTGTTTGAGTTTGGGATAATCTAATATTTTAAGTATATTTTTATTGATTTCAGAGAAGAAGGGAGAGGGAGAGAGAGAGAGAGAAACGTCGACAATGAGAGAGAATCGTTGATCGGCTGCCTCTTGCACATACCACACTGGGGATCTAGCCTGCAACTTGAGCATGCACCCTGACCAGGAGTTGTACCATGACCTTCTGGTTCATAGGTAGATGCTCAACCACTGAGCCATGCTGGCCCAGCTACCATGATCTAATATTGGTTTTTCTTAACCATTTGTCTTTCTATTTTTAATACTAAATTTCTTTTTCTAAGCCTTTGAATCAAAACTTTATGTTGACTTAGAATTAGATGTGCTATTGCACTTCTGATTTCAATTGTACCTCTGACAGCTTAAATTTGAGTCTTGCTATAAATGCTTAGACCCAAGTGAGTTCTCTGTCTCAAGGTCTGACCTATGATATAGGAGCTTACTCATTCTGTACACTAGAGTAGCTTGGAACTCTAAGGATATGTATCCCAGAGTAGCTTTCAAACAGTGAGTTTATAAAAGCTCTCACCTCCCATCCTTTAGCGAGTGAAAGTTTGAGTTATATTGTATATGTGGCCACAGCCTGTGTGATCCATAGGAGTCATCTCAAAGGTTCACAGTGAAATTCACTTTTCCACTTTTCCTAATTAATAGTCACTGATCCCTTATTCCTTCATCTCTTAAATGAACTACTTGTATAAAAGTCCTTGACTCAAAGTAAGATACTCTTCTTAAAATACAAAGAACATAGCATGTGGTAGTACTATGAGATAGTGACATGTTTAGATGGCTCTCAATTACAGATTTCATAAAAGTTTGAAGAATTGACTGGATTATTTGAGACAATGCATAGCATTTGATATCCTCATCTTCTAAATATCAATTTTCAAATAGACTCATTAATTGTCATATAAAGAGAATTATAAAATTCTGGCTTATATAAATATATAAATAGTTTTTACTAGGTGTACAATGATAAAAAGTATGAATGTTATTTTGTAGGATAGCAAAGAATAAGCATGACATACTTTAAACTTTAAAAGAAAAAAGGATCTGTCAAATCTCACTAGAGGAAAAAATGTTAAAACCTTTAAATTCTAACTTCCAATTGTTAAGGAAATCTTTATGTCTTTATAGTTTTTTAACAATTCATTTCAGAAAAATTGGCATTTATTAACTTATCTAAATGTCTCTGTGTGGATATTGATTTAATATTTCAAAATATCTTTGGTAAAGAAATACCCAGAATGAATTCCCACTTTATGGGAGACAATGTCAATAGGATGATTGCCACACAGTATAAATATTTGTGGAGAAAAATGTTTTCTTTAGAAAGTACCTAAGTTTTATGTATTATTAATTATTTTAAACTTTTATTGGTTTGTTTCAGCTTTATTGAGGAATAATTGACAAATAAAATTTCTATATGTTTATGATATTCTTATGAAACTTTGATATCTAGCTCATGGGATTGTAAAATTATATAAGCATTTTGTGAATTGGTCAGGCATTTTCTCATGAAGTTAGATATATAGTAAGCCTGTGATCCAACCATTATACTTATAGGCATTTACCCCAGAGAAATGAAAACATTTGTACATGGAAAAAAATGGGTGTACAAATGTTTATAGCAGTCTTGTTCATAACAGCTCCAAATTAGAAAAACACAAATATTCATTGACCATAGAATGGCTAAATAAATGATAGTATAATTAGAGGCATGGTGCACGAAATTTCAGTCTGGGAGCCCTCGGGGGATGACCTACTGATGGCTGAGGCCCATTCCCCCCTAAGATGCAGTCTGGCCTCTCTCTGCGGGAGGCAACCAGGCTGATCAGGGGAAGGTGCCGCCCCCATGAACCTGCCATTACTGCCACTGCCAGCGACCTTGGCTGCCTGCCCTCAGTCCTCACAGCCACCGTGGCTGCCTGACTCCGGCCCTTGCAGCTGCCGCAGCTTTGTCCAGAAGGATGTCCAGAAGGACATTTGGCAGTCCGGTCTAATTAGCATATTATGCTTTTATTATTATAGATTATATGATGAGATTATATGATGTAATACAAAGGGACAAATTACTAGTATGTGCAACAAAATGAATAAACTTCAAGTTATTATGATATAAATGAGGAAAGTGGTATTTTTATAGTGGAGAAACCTAGTAAACATCACCTGAGATAGGTGATCATAGTCAAAATCAATAGTGATAGGTACATTTGATAATTTGTACTCTTGAATGCTATAACAAAAATGACACTTTACCTTTGTGGTTTTCCATGCCAAAAATTGTAAGTCTAGTCTAATCATGCAAAAAGCCTCAGACAATCTATAATTGAGGAACATTCTACAGAATATCTTACCAAAAATCTTTAAAAATGTCAAGGTCATAAAAATAAGAAAATTCTGAGAAACTGTCATATCAAAGAAACATAAGAAGATATGATGGGTACATTTAATGTGGTGTCCTGGATGGGATCCTTGAACAGCAAAAGGACTTACATAAAAACTAAGAATCCAAATAAAAAGCAGCCTTTACTTAATCATAATGAATCAACTTTGGTTCTTTAATTATAATAAATTCACCATACTTATATTAATTATAAAGGGAATAGGGTGTGGAGTATATAGGAATTCTCTGCATCATTCTAATTTTTTTTTTCTTTAAACCTAATACTGTTCTAAAAAAGGTTATAAAATATTATGACATATATAACAAAGCCAGCAACATGAATGTGCATATTTTACAATTTAATTTAATTTAAATTGTAGAACAGATTAATCTTAAAAGAAGGAATGTGGTTGCCTCTTGGGATGAGAAGTGTACATTGACCAGTCAAAGAACTTTCTGGGATGAAAATAAAGTTGTATATTTTGATAAGGGTAAGGATTACATGAATGTGATCATTTCCTCAAACTCATGAATTGTACACTTTAAATCAGATCACTTAATGATATGTAAAATGCACTTCTTTTTTTAATGCTAAAAAAGTTACTGAGAGGCAATAATGAAGTATTCAAACCTATCTCTATTCAGCCCCCTTCTTTCTGATTTAGTTGTCATCCATCTGAAATGAGAATAGATGTTCTTTGCAGCTCTTTGCCATGTAAGATCATTGTACAAAAGCCATTTGGTAAGTACAAAGGCTCATTGTGACTGCGCAGGATGACTCACTGCCAATTGAACTTTTAAACAGAGAACTTTACTCCAAAATCTACCTCTTTTTGTTTCTTGACTTGAATACATGTGGACATATTTCCCCTTGCTTCTGTGTTAAGTTCTCAAAAAGAAATGAACTCTTTCTATAGTCAGTATAAAAATTTCTCCTTATTATCATTTTTAAAAACCACGTATCATTGAACTCGGTTTTATTTGTTTCCTTGTCATTATTTGTTACTCAAGTGTCCTTATAATTGTTCACATTTTTCTGCTGAAAAATAACTGTTGTGTTGAACTCCAAAGCTCTTATCTTTATACTAGAGGCCTGGTGCACGAAATTCATGAATGGGAAGGAGTGTGTGTATACCCCTCAGCCCAGCCTACACTCTCTCCAATCTGGGACCCCCTCGAGAGCAGTTGGACATCCCAAACCACTCCTCTGCCAGCCTGATCGATGCTTAACTGCTCCCCTGCAGGCCTGGTCACCCACAACTGCCCTGCCCTGCTGGCCCAGTAACCCCTAAATGCCCTCCCTTGCCAGCCTGGTCCCCCCCAACTGCCCACCCCTACAGGCCAGGTTCTCCATAACTGCCCTCCCTTGCAGGCCTGGTCCCCCCCAACTGTCCTCCCCTGACAGCATGGTCCCTCCCAATTCCCCTCCCCTGAAGGCTGTTAACTCTTAACTTCCCTCTCCTGCTGGCCTGATCACCCCCAACTGCCCTCCCCTGCAGGCCTGGTCACCCCTAACTGCCCTCCCCTTCTGGCCTGATTGCCCCCAACTACCCTCCCCTGCCAGCCTAGTCCCCTCACTGCCCTCCCCTGCAGACCTGGGTACCCCCTAACTATCCTCCCCTGCAAGCCTGGTCGCCCTCCTCTGCCAGCCCGATCAACTCTAACTGCCCTCTCCTACCAGCCTGGTCCTCCCAACTGCCTGCAGGCCTGGGAGCCCCCCCAACTATCCTCCCCTACAGGCCTGGTTGCCCCCAACTGCCCTCCTCTGCTGGCCCGGTCACCCGTAACTGCCCTCCCCTGCAGGCCTGATCACCCCCAACTGCCCACCCTCGCAGGCTTGGTCCCTCCCAACTTCCCTTCCCTGCTGGCTTGATCACCTCAACTGCACTCCCCTTCCGGTCATCTTGTGGTGGCCATCTTGTGTCCACATGGGGGCAGCCATCTTTGATCACATAGGGGAGGCCATCTTATGTGTTGGAGTGATGGTCAATTTGCATATTACTCTTTTATTAGATAGGATACCTGCTCTAGATACATCTTGCCATCATTTGAGTTTCATTCTCTTTCGTATTTTAAGTGTCCATTTTAATGAAAAAGTATCTTTAAATGAAAGTAGAATAGGAAACAAATGAAGAGGGGATGTGAGGATTGAAGATAGAATACTAAAAAGTAACAAGAAAATATGACTCAAAGTCACCCAAAACAAGCTAATGGAGCCATATGCATCATGGTATTCACTAACGTAACCATGTCTGCTATTTTTCTTTAATATTTTTCCCTGAGTTTGGCACTATGTGAAAACATTAAGGATATATTAATATAGGCTTATGATAAATATTGTGTAAAATTTGAGTGTGGCATTTTTTAGAATTTCAATGAACTCCACCATTTAATTTTCCCTCATCATGACCTACAGCCAATCTTATTTTATAAATGTGTGTTTAATGTAACTTAAAGACTTTTGAGACTCAAAGCACCCACGGCAAGATACAAATGAATACCACATGGCTCTACATAAAGTTTGTTTGCATAGGATTTTAGTTTTTCAATATTCAGATTAAGATGTTTGTCATACAATACATACATGGAATAGTAATCTACTGAAAATTAGCATACAGCAACTATAATTAAATTATTATAGATTCCAAATGTATAAATTGTTATTTCAGTGATAAACTATCACTAAGAACTTTATATATAACTAGAGGCCCAGTGCACAAAATTTGTAAATCGGGGGGAGGGTCCCTCAGCCCGGCCTGCACTCTCTCACAATCTGCGACCCCTCAGGGGATATCCAACAGTCAGTTTCACCCCGATTCCACAGGGATCCCCCAACTGCCAGTTTAGGCCCAATCCTGCAGGGATTCCTGTGGGATCAGGCCTAAACCAGCAGTCAGACATCCCTCTTGCTATCTGGAACCGCTGGCTCCTAACTGTTCACCTGCCTGCCTGCCTGATCACCCCTAACCACTCTACCTGCCTGATCGCCTCTAACTGCTCGCCTGCCTACCTGATTGTCCCTATCTGCCTCTGCCTACCATTGCAGCTTTGTCCAGATGGGTGTTTGGAATGATGTCTAGAAAGTTGTTCAGCTGTCCCATCTAATTAGCATATTATGCTTTTATTATTATAGATTGAGGCCTGGTGCATGGGTGGGAGCTGGCCGGCCTGCCCTGATGGTGGCCCTGAATTGGCCCTTAACCACTTGCCTGCCTGCTTGATCGCCCCTAACCACCTCTGCCTACCTGCCTGATCACCCCTAACCACTCTATCTACCTACCTGATTGCCCCTAACTGCTCACCTGCCTGCCTGATTGCCCCTAACCACTTCTTCCTCAGCCCCCTGCTGCTGCAGCTTCTTCCAAAAGGACATCCAAAATGAAGTCTGGAAGGTCATTTGGCTGTCTGGCCTAATTAGCATGTTATGCTTTCATTATTATTGATTTTCTGGAGAAGTGCAAAGTGCCATTTAATAAACATTTTCTGTTAATAGAATGTCTAGCAACTGATAATCTGCTGCATTTATCTTCTTACTTACCAAAGATATAATGAGGGTTTGAGATATTCATGGAACTATGTTAAGTATAGGAGAAGGACAGAACTCTTAGCCATGTGGAGGCAGCCACACAACAATGGGCACTGAGTGAAATGGGTGAAAGAATTTCAGAAACACAGAGCAATTATCAGGGTCAAAAGAATCATCCCCAGTAAGAAGTCAATAAATGTTAATCAAGGGCAGTGAATAAGAATAGATTTACACAGTGTCTAGTCAAAGTAAACACTGTAGAGCAAAGCTGCCAAGTATGGTATTATCATGGAGGCTGAACATCTAAGGGAGTTTGATCCCAAGCAAGAGGATGAATTGAAATATGGATTGTTCTCATAAATGTACTGACAAAACTGCTTTAGGTCAATATCCTCCAACAAGTCATTGAAATGAAAATAAGGGAACCATTCTGCCAGTCCATTTGTTGGGAAAACAGAAAAGCTCAAGTACTACAAAGACCCCAAAGAACAGTACTCAGTGGACACCCTGGCTGTTTTTATAAATTAGAATAAAATTTGAATAAGTACTTCTAAGTCCCTTGTCCTCATACCATTTCTAATATTCCTGAACATATAAGAATAAATTTCACCCTAGCCCATTTGGCTCTGTGTATATAGCATTGGACTGTGGACTGAAGGGTCCTGGGTTTGATTCTGGTCAAATGCACGGATCTCTATCGCAGGCTTGATCCCTGGCCCTGGTCAGGGTAGGTATGGGAGGCAACCGATCAATGTGTCTAATTGATGTTTCTCTCTGTGTCTCTCCCGCTCCCTCCCACAATCTCTCTTAAAAAAATAAATTAATGGAAAAATATTCTTGGGTGAGGATTAACAACAACAACAACAACAACAAAAAAGAATAAGCATCCTGATGTTTTTGCCAAATAATATCTTCATGGTTGCAGGCAAAAGCACTACATCCTGAATATATATGAATGACCATGAAAAATTCTTTTGCAAAGTTTGATTTAGGCACAGACTAATATTTCTAAGTGCTAAAGAATGTATAAAATAAAGGGGTGGAGATAGATACTTTGCTTTAAGGGCATTGTTTGATAAATATTTATGGCAGTAGGTGAATATAATATATGATATGTGGCCGAAGGGTAAAGAGATCAGAGGTAGTAATGAGACATTCAAAAGAAAAACTTTAAAGATGTAGTGGAAAGTGCCAGGGGAAAGTCAATTAATAGGCCAGATCCTAAAATATAGGCATTTATATATATAAAAGCCTAAGCAACCATCACAACCAAATGGGCAATTGAACAGGCTGCATGGGGCAACCAGACTGGCAGGGGGTGCTAGTGAGGGGTGACCAAATGACCGAGCAGCAGGCTGAGTGGGGCAACCAGGCCAGCAGGGGGTTAGTGAGGGGTGACCAAATGACCTAACAGCATGGGGGCAGTTAGGGTCAACCAGGTCGGTGGGGGGGGAGGGGCAGTGAGGGGTGACCAGGCCAGTAGAGGGGGGCAGTTGGGGGTGACCAGGCTAGCAGGGGGAGCAGTTAGGGATGATCAGGCAGGCAGGCAGGTGAGCAGTTAGGAGCCAGTGTTCCCGGATTGTGATAGTTGGGCCTAAACCGGCAGTTGGACATTCCCTGAGGGGTCCTGGTTTGGAGAGGGTGTAGGCTGGGCTGAGGGGACCACCCCTTGTGCACAAATTTCATGCACTGGGACTCTAGTTTACATATAAGAGGGGAGAAGCAAGTGGAAGACATTCCTGACAAGAGAAGCAATATAAACAGTGACATACACTCCCAATAAGTATATTCCAAATGTGGATTCCTGGAAGTTCGAGAGCCTATTAATCTGCAGTAGAGGCTTTTTTGTTTTTGTTTTTTGGAGGTGGGGAGGGGGTGATAGGGAAAGAAAAAAACATGATCCAGTCTTTACTCCAAGTCCTGATGAAGGAGCTACCACACAATTTACATCATTAGCCCAAGCTCATGTAGCTAGTTAGTAGTAGAGCTAAGCATTTTCTACAAACTGGCTTAAAAATGCATGCTTTAATCACTGTCATATCAAATCTCCATATTGATTAGGTAGAGTTTCAAGTTTACAGTCTACATTTAACAAGTTATCTAGTCTAATATGGAATTGCCAATGAGAAATCAAGTTTACAGTCTACATTTAACAAGTTATCTAGTCTAATATGGAATTGCCAATGAGAAACTTTCCTTTAAATAATCCCAACTTACATTTTAGAGGGAAAATTTCAAGCAAACAAGGAAATGAGCAAAATGACATTATTATTGTCACATTGATTTAGCTCCAAAGCCATGGCATTAACACTCATCTAATTCAGCCCACAAATTGTATCATGTGAATTTTCAGGCAGGAAATTCACATGCAAAGAAGAGGTGTCAAGTTGACTCAAGCTGCCTGGGAGAACCTTTAAGTATAATTTCCTCTAGGTTTCTATTGGGGTATTTAACCTGCTTTGGGAAAATGTCACTCATACTTATTACTTCAGTCTTTCTTGCCAAAGAGGTTCCAGTTAAAGCCCCAGCAGAGATTGCACCATGAGCCCCATTTTTCAAGGGCTTTCTAACTCAGTCATAAAAATTGGATCTGGGTGCAAGCCGGTCCCAACTGTGGTGCACTTTCTAGCTTGTTTGTTATAACCAGATGTATTTAAATTTTGTTCGGCTGCTTCTGAAGGTGGAAGGAAAATGACATTTTCTGTTTTTCAGATGAATTTTGGCAATGCTGGGAATCCAAAGGGAGTCTGATTTTCAAATTAAACATGAACTTTTAGATTCTATTAGGCCCATACTTTGAATCTGGGGCCACTGCCTGTGGGCATTTCTATTAACAAGCAAACAGAAAATAAAACCCAGTGGAAATCATCCAGTTAAAAAGAAGCGAATAATTCAGTTCCATCCCAGGCCTATGCTAATAGTCAGCCAATTGTGGCATGCCTTGACCTCTATGGGAGATGCGTTCTGGCTCTGAGAATGGCAGATTGGGAGTTTGGACCCAGATACAATTTTGGTTAGAAATTGAGAAGCAGACATACTGAGAAAAGGGATTTTTGACCACAAAAGAACTATATAGGCGGGGAAAATAAATTAGTTTCAACCAACAAATATGTTTGAGCACCTACTACGTGTTCAAAAACTGACTAGACCATCTTCAGAGGGGGCAGTCAAAATACTGTATAAGATGTAAACAATGCAAACATTGAGAAGATGGCTGCAAACCAGAATGTGTCAATGTGTGCTGCACGGAAGTGTCCGGGGACAGAAGGACTCGCTTTTACTGTGGAAAACACACCATCATTCTTTCATTGTGCACCAAAGGGAACTTCAACCAGCTCCTGGGATATTTGGCAAAGGCAGGGAGGGGAACTGTGTGAGGAGAGATGCAGAGTGAGGATGAGCTCAGCACTTTCAAACAATCATATTGGCAAGACCAGATGGACTAGATTGTAGATGGTTTTATATGCCAGAGTAATGCTTATGGTTTGTTTGTTAATGTTTAGTAGAATTTGTAAATTTAATGAGGGCTTTTTTAAAGGGAAAGACACTTAGTATGATGATTTAGAACAGAGGCTGGGAATGTCCGGCCTGAGGGCCATATAAGGCCCATGGAATCATTTGGCCTGGCCCTGTCAAGACAACCATAGGTATGACTTGAAATTCAATAAATCTAGGAGCTTTTTTCATAAAACATAAATTTATATTAAATGAATTATATTACACAAATGAAGTTATAAATATCCAAATGGCCCTTGACAGAGAAGAGGCTCCCCTCCCCTGATTTAGAAGACTGATCTGGCTTTAGTCACAAGGAAGAATGGAATTTAAGCCTAAAGAAACAAAGATAGAAAAGTACATTAATTAGTACGGATCTAAACTTTGGTGATTTCAGAAGGAAGAAAACATAGCTTGAACTCAGTTTTTTTATTTTTTTATTTTGTGTGTGTGAGGAATGGGAGGAAGGATAGAGATAAGATATGAAATATAAAAAAATAATAATGAACATGATGGGCTAAGGGCCGTGGCTTTGAGCTGAGGTTCTGTACTGAACCTCAGGTGGTGGGTCTGTTCTGAATGGCAGCCTCAGCATAAGCATCAACATTAGGGGCAGGCATACCTCCTCATTCTTTGTGTTTTGAAAAAGAGAAAAGTTTGAAATTTTCCTCATATAGAATTAAACTATCTGTGGTGAGGCAGAGTTTGTTGCCTAATTTTTACCCTGCCCCCTCTTTTTTTTTTTTTTTTTCTTTTTTACTATAAACATGTACGGGTTAAGAAAAAGCAAAAAGACTAAAAACAACATCCATGTTAACAACCTATTTTCTTAAATTTCCTTACTAGTAAAGAGGCCAGTGAGGTTCATTGTTTTTCATGTTTATTGAGGTATAATTTAAAATTGTATATATTTAATAAGTACACTGTGATAATTTGATATATGTATACATTGTTGAAACTATTACCACAATCAAGTTTATTAACATATTCAGTGAGATTTAAATGGTAACCATTGCATGGGATGGTCAAGGAAACGTTTTTTTGGGGGGAATCTTTTAATTTTTTTATTGTTTAAAGTATTACACATAGTAATACATATATCTCCTTTTTTTTCCCCATTGACCTTCCCCCAGCCTCCCCTACCCATTGTTGCATGCCCTCATCCCACGCCCCCAGTGTCTTGTGTCCATTGGTTGTGCTTATATGCATGCATACAAGTCCTTTGGTTGATCTCTTTCCTCCCCTCTCCAACACTTCCTAGTCTTATATCTGACAAATTAGATCTCAAAGTGAAGGACATAAAAAGAGATAAGGAAGGGCACTTCATAATCCTAAAGGGATCAATCCAACAAGAAGAAATAACTCTGGTAAACATACACGCACCCAATATAGGAGCATCCAAATACATAAAAACACTCCTGGCAGATATCAAGGGAGAGATTGACAGCAATACAATCATAGTAGGAGACTTTAATACCCCACTATCACCACTGGACAAGAAAACTTTTAAAAAGGAGTTGACTGCCTTGAAAGCTGGTGGTCCTTTCTTCACACCTGCTTCCCCTGTTTGCTGTAGGGACACAGATATAATGTCTGGAGATCCTGCAGCAATTTTATGCCAATAGATTTAAAAGTGGAAGCCATATATGAGAATAGCAAAGCAAAAAGACAGAAGGAGCCTCTGTACTGCAAAACTAACCATACCAGCGCTGCACTGCCAACCTGTGGACTTGATGTAGTAGTCTCCCTTAGTGAAAATTAAGCCCTACTGCTATTTGGAGTTATTACCAGCATCTCAATGCATCTCTGATGGACACATTGAAAAATCAACATTTATTAAGCATAGAAATCTTATACAACTTTTTAAAAAATATTTTCTGTGATTAAAATCAGCTTAGAAATAGATTAAATACGCTAAATTAAAAAATTATCTTGTCCCTAGACCTAGTGAAAGACTGAAACCCTGTAAGTTTTACTGAGAAACATTCCAAGTAAGGAAATGTTTCTTGAATGAATCTGTGGATGGCCAAATAAATAATAAATATATAATTTTCTCTCTCCCACTATGGTTATTTTCACTCTTCTAATCACTGATGGTTGACATTGGTACCCTTGCATCTCATCTTACCAAATAAGAAAAAAGAACAAAAAAGAAAGACTCATGTTAGCCAAATATTGTTTATTTATAACTCTTTAATATCTCAGTGGATTAGGAGGCTTAAGAGATTGAATACAGTCATATTAAGAGATCTTGGAGATACTGAGATAAAAATGAATGTCTAAAAAGACTTGACAAGCACTAATATACTAAATATATTTAAAAACACAAATTAATAAAAGAAAGGCTTTTGTCAAACAGGAAAAAAATTAAAACAACTTAAATGGTGAGGTCACAGAAAAAGAAGTGATTTTAACGTATGGAATGGTGTTCAGCTTCACACTACTACACATTAGTAAAAGAGAAAAATAATTACTTTTCACTTTTAGTATTAAAAATAAATATCAAAACATTTGTGTGGAGGTAGGGAAATGTGATCCTATCTTTGGTGGTAGGAGTACAATTTGATGTAACCAATTTTCTGGGCAACTTTGTAACATCTACCAATTTAAGAGTATATATTAGTACATATATAGAGATTGACCTAGCAATTCCACTCAAAGGAATTCATTATTCAAGTACTAGAGGCCTGGTACATGACATTTGTGTATTGGATGGGGGGGGGGGGGGTCCCTCAGCCTGGCCTGCACCCTCTCACAGTCTGGAACCCTTCGGAGGATGTCTGAGGGCCTAAGTTGGCAGTTGGACATCCCCCGAGGGGTCCTTAGCTCTGCAGTGGAGGCGGGAGAGGCTCCCGCCACCACTGCTGTGCTCGCCAGTTGTGAGCCCTCCTTCTTGCTGAGTGGTGCTCACCCTATGATAGTGCACTGACCACCAGGGGGCAGCTCCTGCATTGAGTATCTGCCCCCTGGTGGTCAGTGTGCATCATAGTTACCATTCTGCTGTTCGGTCGATTTGCATATTAGGGTTTTATTATATAGGATACTTGTACATATGCTCAGAGATGTATATGCAATAATGTTTGTTATCAATGGGGAAAGAACATGAAATATCCTATGTTTTCACTGAGAAGTTCTCTATAGTTATCTGTTTTTAGTATTATGAACATTTATTTACATAATGAAATACTAAGCCTAAAAACGTTAATCTCTATTAGCTAAGATGGAAATATGTGTAAGATACATAAATAAGAAAAATGATGAACAGGCCTTGTATATAGATGCCTGTACATATATATGTTTTTAGAACATAAAACAACCTATTGGTTAGTGTTCTTCATCTTCCTAAGATCAAAAGCTGAAATCTTACCATTGAGGCAGTTATTTAGTAAATTTTGTCAAGTAGGAGAGGGTATTAGAATGGTACGATGCAATATACCTCCACTACTGGAGAAAGAAATTAAAGTTATCTTTTACACTGACACCATTCTATCACTTTCCTATGGGGCCCATTGCAAAGTAATATTTAATACCTGAGCTGGGAATCCAGTCCACAAGTAGGTTTTAGTAATATGAGAAATTAAGCTCTAGTTACTCTGATGAATACTTTATCTGCTTCATGGGAAAATTAAATTTTCCTTGCCCTTGGGCTGATCAGATCAGACCCATGAGATGTTGTGTATCTTCTTCAGCCAAAACACCAGCAAGGTTATTGGTCATTAAATTACCCACCCTGTAGTCCAACATTATTATTTGATTTAAAGATATCCTACAGTAGTGAATCCCACAGACCTATTATCACTATATTTAAGGTTATTGCCTTTAATTTGTTTCAAATTTGCCAGCCCTCTGCATTGCCCCTGGTACCTTCTTTTCCTGCTGTATCAAAGAACAATAGAATTTTCTTTTCTTCTGTACTGTCAGTTTGCTTATGTTACTTTGCTAGAGCGCTAATGACTCCATATTTTATTACCGTAAGTGTTCTCTCACCTTGCCCCCAGTTTCCTTATTTTAGCCCAGTCTATCTATCTTTTAGAAGATAACTTTAAGGTTCAGTTGTGGACTTACTCCAGGTTAAATAGTTCATGACAATGATAAATATCTATAGTGATGGGTGACCTTGAAAATGACTGACATTTTAATTTTGCTTGGATGTGATCTGAGAAGCCAAAAAATGCAATTATCTGGACATTTTATACAACTATGGCAAAATTTTTATTATTTTTTTCCCTACAGACAGATGTCTAAGAGATAAAGTAGCATAATAGGGGAGAGGGAAGAAAAAAAAAACCAAAACCCACATGTTTTGGAATGAGGCAGAACCAGTTTTTAAATTTACTACCTAGTTGCAGCACCTTGGTAAAGTTACATAAGGTGTAACTCACTAAGTTGTTGAACCTAACATATAACAGCTGTTCCATAAATTTATATCTTGTTATTTCAATAGAGAGTCAATATTTTGTTATGAAGATAAATTGTTATTCAGGGGGCAGAAAATTGTGAGGCATAGTTGAGAAAAATTCGACTATCGAAATATATAAGGATTTTGGAAATAGCCATGCATTAATTAATTGGAAAAATATTAACCTGATTTTATTTTATATGTATTGTACATCAGCTTATGTTTTTCAAATATAATTTGGGTAAATAAATATGGGTGAAGGGAAAAATATGGACACATGACCTTCTGAATGAACCATATGGTATAGAAGAAGGAACATTAGCATTAGTTAAAGCGATCTTATTTAGCTCAACCATTGAGCAAAGAGGAAAACTCTGTTTTCTCTAATGATAAATTGAAATGTTGAACAATAAGTTCCCTTAGGTTCTTTGTAGTTTCATTATTCTACTAGAGGCCCAATGCACAAAATTCGTGCAAGAATAGGCCTTCCTTTCTCCCCGCTGCTAGCACTGGCTTCCCTCTGACACCCAGGACTCAGGCTTCCCTCTGGCTGCCTGCAGGCACCTGGGACCCAAGCTTCATCTGGAAGGTCATCTGGAAAGATGCCTGGTCTAATTAGCATATTACGCTTTTTTTATTATTATATCTAATCCTACATAATAATAGCCTAATATGCAAATTTACCAAACAGCAGAAAGACTGGTGGAATGACTTGTTGCTATGACATGCAATGACCACCAGGGGGCAGAAACTCAACGCAGGAGTTGCCCCCAATTGGCAGGCACCAGGCCGGCCAAGGTGGGTGCTAGTGGGGGCCCCAATCACCCTGCCGGTCACCCTGCAGATCGGTCCTGATCAACCGCCAGGCCTAGGGACCCTACCCATGCATGACTTTTGTGCACCAGGCTTCTAGTTTAATTATATGTGGTCTTGCCCTGTCCAGGTGCCCTCTCCTTTCTCACTACCAGGTACTTCTCAATGGTCCCTTGTTGTTATGTAGATGATTAACCAGATTTGTTCTTTTATATATATTTGGGAAATCTTTATTTTTCCACTCTTTCAGCTAACTTATGAAATTTCTATTTATACCTAGCAACCTTTTTTTGTTGTTGTTAGTATTCCTTTTCCTATTTGCCTCATAATATCTGTTGACCTTGTGCTGGTTTCTTTTTAGTAACTTTACTAAAGAAGGTGAATTTGTCTTATCTCAGCTATTTTTAGGGCACTCTAGCAGCAGTTGAGGGTTCAGAGCCTTTTTTGGGAGTGTTGGGATTTTTCACAAAGTCTAGGTTTTATGTGAGTCTCTGGTAGACAATTATCTGAGCTAATGGAAATAGGCAGCTCTGTTTTATATGTTTGTTGTTTGTGTGTGTATGTGTGTTATAAGGGTTCTCTTTTTCTCCTCATTGTGCAGACAAATTATTTTATTGAAGCATGGCTTTTTTTTTTTTTTTGCATGATTTTGGGCTCTGTATAATCATCTCTCCTTCCTAAATGAGTCCATGGTACCAGCCACCATAGAAAACTATACTATATCCTTTATCTAACCAGCACCTATTGAATTTACAAATTAATAAACTCACTTCCCTGGAGTTTATAATCTTATCTTGTGCTACAATGCAACATGAAGAGAAGTAAATAAAACATCTAAAAAAGAAAGTGAGATGAGGCCTACCACAGCATTTCAGAGAAAGATTTCCTTACTATTTTATGCCAGAGCAAGAAAAATGAGACCATATTTAAGGCCATGAATGAAGAAAAAGATGAAAAAATAATAAAATGCTGAATAATTGTTCCTTATTAAGTCACTCTCTGCTGTGTTTAGTGATGTTCTCTCACATCAATATCATATGTGATTTTAGTTTCAGGTTGATATTTTGTAATCAATGCTCATTTAGATTTAGCAATACATTTTATTGATTTCTTTGCTCACTGCTGCTTCTTAAATTCCATTTCCTTCCATAGGATTCGTTTATTTTAGTTGCTGGAATGTACGCTCTAGTAATTCTTTCAGACTTGAATTATGGATGGTAAAATATCCATGCTCTAAAAAAAAATCAGAAAATGTCTTTATTTTGACCTAAAATTGATAACAGTGTCCAACATAAATATAAAGAATCTTGAGGAAAGTTGCCTTCTTGCATGCAGTGTTACTGATGGGAATCAGAGATCAAGAGAGGATGCTTTGTTTGAAAGCACATTTACACTCTTTCTTTTAAGACACATTTAGGGGACTCTCTTTATATTTGTTTTCAAATTTCACTGTGCTATGTCTATGTGCAGTCTTCCTTCCTTCCTTCCTTTTTTTTTTCTTCCTTTTTTTTCTTTCTTCCTTTCTTCCTTCCTTTTAGTTACACAGTATTTGGTGGGTTCTCTCAATCTAGAAATTCATGTCTTTTTTAGTCCTGGGAAAATTAAAATTTCTCTTTGTCTAGTTCCCCCTTCATGTCCCCATGATCTTTTTCTACAACATTATTTGCCACATGTACAATTTTTTGCAGCCATGCTTTCATATCTTTGTCCTTTTATATTCCATGGGAGGTAGGGAAGGGTCTCCTCGATTCTACCTTGCTGAAAAAAAACCCACAACTAAACTTTAATTCTCTAATATTTTGAATAGGACACTAGTCAGCTTTTTTGTTAACTTTTTTTCTATAAGAATTCAGTTTTCAAGTTTTCACATTGAATCTTCTAAAAATTATAATAATCTCTTGTGTTTCCAACAAGATATGTTTAATATTTATTCTAATATCTCTCTTGTTCTGTTCACCATATGTTCTTCTATTTGCTGCACTTTCTGCCTTTCCTTCATGATGTGTGCCTCCCTCTAATATTTGGTCATGTTTGGTTGTGTGTTTATTTTTGCTGTAGGATCCGCTGTTACCTTTCTGAAAATGCTGTGTCTGTTTGCACTGGCTCTGTGGGCTATGGGCCAATTACACTGCTACTATTTATATTTAGTCTGGGTAGGGTAGCAGTGAAGGAGAGTGGCCATGTCCTTAGTGTAGAGTTACTCCAGTCACCTGAGCTTTGGCAGCCATTCAAGTCATATGCCCTTACTTTCCACCCTGTGTGCTGACACTCATTATGATTGTCTGGGCATCACAGTTGTTCAAAGATTTGAGAGTGAGTAGAGATGCCATCTGAAGGATTTCCTCTGCCATTGCTTGAATCCCACCCTGCTCCTGACACCACGGTTCTAGAGGCACTTTCACTTTCTTTCTTTTTTATCAGTCTGCTGTCTGGCTCAGGTTGCCTTCCATATCTTAAACATCATTCATGATTCCTCACCCAGCGGATTTGCCCTTCCAATGGATTCATTTTATAATGGCACCATGAACTGGTGATGGAAAGGGAGATTGTGTTGTGTGTGTCATCTGCCCTCTTGAATTTGTAGCAGGGGGATTAGATGCAACACTCTATTTACTGATGTGGAGACACCTCTGAAACTTTCAGGTTTATATCACTTGTTAGTAAAATGATTCCATCTAATTATCCATTGAGAATAACCATTAACCCTTGAGAACTTGATGCTTCAACCCTGCAACCTGAGAGGGCTGCTTGGCTACAAATGTTGTTTATTGGGAGACAATTGAATAATCCATGAGCCATGCCCAGTTAGAACAACAATCTCCCTTCCTTCTCTCCTTGTTAAAATCCTCAATTATTTTTTGAATAATCATCTAATAAATAATGAAAAATAATAAAACTATGCCCTAAATCCCCCAATCTTTTTTCTTTGTTTGCTTGTTTTTATTGATTTCAGAGAGAGGAAGGGAGATGGAGAGAGAGAGAAACATCAATGATGAGAGAGAATTATTGATCAGCTGCCCCCTGCACTCCCCCTACTGGGGATCGAGCCCACAACCTGGGCATGTACCCTGACCAGGAATTGAACCATAGCCTCCTAGTTCATGGGTCGATGCTTAACCACTGAGCAACACTGGCCAGGCTAAATCCCCTATTCTTTAGAGCTCATCTCTTTCAATAAGTTCTCTCTAACCCATCAGCCTGTATAAACTTATACAGTCTCTCCCTCAGGGTTTCAAAGTCAGGAGAGGGAATGTTTGTAGGGGAAAGAAGTTCATCAATGCTTGTTGATTATGTCCTTCCAGCTGGCAATCTAATTGGAGGCTTTGCTTTTTAAATATGATATTGTCACTGGAGAGAAAAGATTTTGTAATGAATATGGGCAAACAGCATTCAGTGGGGAAACTGTTGGCACTTATTATTTCATCAATATCTCCAGAAACAGGCATACCAAACTCTACTTGTTCTATCCACTCTGCTCTCCTCACTACATCGGCCCTGCTGACATTTTACCTAACCTATTTCTTGAATATCTGCTCTGCCTCTTGGGAACTCATGCCTCTGCCCTGTCATTCTTACTGCTATAAACTCTCCTTATTATCTGTTCAAGCATCTTCTTTCTTAGCTCCAGGCATTGCACCTACTCCTGCCATCATCTGAGATGGAATAAGTTCTACCCTTCATTTACTAGTATGCAGCTACCTGGAAGGTACTTACAGACTGTGATCATGTCCCTCCTGAGCCTTCCTTTTCCACACCCCCCACTTTCCCAAACTCTCTTGTTAGTTTATGGAGATTTGTATTCATTCTCTGTATATTTCTCGCAGTTTCTTATTCCTCCCAAAGAAAGCCAAACAATGTGTAATATTCCAGGTGCTGTTGGCATGTGGGAGGGGAGGCACGTGACTCTCATTCCTCCTCACTGTGTGCGTCCTCTTTAGAGGAGAGCCTCAGACCTGGTAATGGTGCCGCACATAAAAATAAGCATAATCCCAATCAACTTACCATGTTAATAAATCAGAGAAACCCGCCATTCACCGGCTGCTCCCACTGCTCCCAGGGTCTCAGCGATATAATAGGGCATAATTCATTCCTCACAAACACTTAATACCACATTTGCGCCATTTACAATCTGATAATATTCAAGTACTATGGCTGTATTATGCAGCTCCCAATTGCAGTTGTAATGCCATAGCAGCCTCACACTTTGGCATGCATTATGTAAGTTGGTATAAAATTGCCTGTCTTAAAACTCTTCTTCAATTGCAACCCAATATCATCGTTTCACACACAGGGCTTCGGGAACATTAAAAATTTAGCTTCTTCCCTATTTAGCAGGTTCTGCAATAGGGAGCAAAACAGGCAAACAGATGTTCCCTCTTCTGAGTCCCCAGGAGGTCGAAGGCAGAGCAGAGAGACCCTGAAATGGAGACAACAGCAATGACACTGAAGATACATTTATTTAGATTTAAGAAAAGAGAGAGAGAAACTGTTTACTCTCTCCTCTGGAAAAGTAGGCTGACTCTCCATTACACTGGTGACTGCGGTTCTGAACTGAAGGATTTTCCAGGAGGTCATCACCTTATGAAACCAAGTTCCCCATCTCAACAATTATTAACCAATTCCCGATGTAGTTTCCTGGAAGGTAAAGTGACGTGTGCATTTTGTATTCCTAGTAGTAGATATCCATAGCTGAGAAACTAGTGTCAAAAACATACCACCCCTTCCTGCAATCTGCCCTGATGCCACATCCTCTGACAGGGACAAAAATCTTCCATTCTACGACTCAGAATATGTGGCTGAACATGAACACCCTCGGGGAAGGTGGTGCGAGGATCCTCATTCATCTTAAGTGGTGAAAGACAGATGTAAAACATTTTCCAATTGCAAGTTTTGATAGAAGAGGATAAAAACTCAGGCTTCTGCTCTAACATTAGGGAAAGCAGCTATAAAAGGCATAAAAGAGCATACTGCCAAGGGAAGATAATTTTTAATAAGATATTATTCTTGCAAGGATGCTGAAGGAAGAAGGAGTCAGAATGTGGGATTTCTAGCCCTGGCTCTCTTTTTAAGTGGCTCCAATATCCTGGCCAAGGCACCTAAACTGTTGGGTCTCAGTTTCCTTTCTAGATTAGCCAGGGACTTGGTCTAAGGGCCTGCCCCGCCCTGATACACTGGGATGACTTTGTTCATGATTGGACCAGAATATATTACATGCTTTAATGTCTTTGGGCTTAGATCAATGAGAACTTAAAAAGAGAACTTGTGAAGGTAACATAGGGAGATAACACATATAGACAGATGGTTTGCCAATTATTCATTAGGGTTTGTTTTCTCTCTTTTTCCCCCTCTTGCTTTGCTGTCCTTTGCCTTTGAAGATGGCTATGCTAATGCAGCTGCTCTCCACATGTGGGTGTGGCTGAGAACATGAAAGAAGGCATAGGACCCACTTCCTTTTCCTTCCTAGACTTGGTGGGGAGGGTCTGCCTTTCCTGTACCCATTTTGATTTATGCTCCTGGTTATTTGGAGACCAGTTAATCCTTAGTGACAGCAGCTGACCACTTCTACAAAAACTTCAGAGAAATGTGCTCTACTACTGTTTCGGGGAGGAGAGATTGCTCTGACAGTTGGGGAATGATTACCATTGCAGGACAGCAGCTCCAAGGGAGGCAGGGGGAGAAGCCTGCTGCTGCATTCTGATGGCTTCTCCGAAGACCAGGTGATGACAGGGGAATTGAACAGGTGAAGTTAAATCAAACCCAAAACACAACAGACAAAAAAAACTTGAATGAAGTATATGATTTATTTTATTTTTACATTTTGTCAGATTTTTCTGAAATTATCCAGTTGTACTGTCTATAAAATTAATATATATTTGTATTGATTTCAGAGAGGAAGGGAGAGGGAGAGAGAAATAGAAACAGCCATGATGAGAGAATCACCGATTGGCTGCATCCTGTATCCCCCTCAACTGGGGATCTAGCCCACAACCTGGGCATGTGCCCTGACTGGGAATCAAGCGGTGACCTCATGGATCATAGGTTAACACTCAATCTCTGAGCAACTCCAGCTGGGCTACAAAGAGTTTTAAACTTGATTTTTTTTTCCAATTTCTGGGCCTTGATTTGCTTATATATGTGCATTGCCAAAATTGATTTACTATTTAGTGGAATTGGGGCATCCATACTGAAATGGTTCAAATCCTTTCATATTCTTCTGCAATTTAGTTAGATAACAAATACAGTAGATTACTTCTCAAATGCTTGACTGACTTAATATACATATGTTTTACAGTAGAAAGAGCCCTGGGTTGGGTGTGAGGAGCCCCATTACATCCTTGCTTCTTTCCCTGACAAGCTATGAACTATGGGAGAATCACATTCTCCTATGGATCTTGGGTCTCTAATCTATAAAATAAGGTGGGTAATGCATCTCTGTCCTCTGTGAATCTCCAAGTAATAGGGTTTGCACTTTGACCATTAACAGTCAAATTAGCTGAGTAAAACTGCCAAGGGGATTGCAAACAAAGCAGACAAATTTGAGATGATGGTGGAGAAACAAGGAGCACTAACTATGTCAGGGGTTACATCAGTGCGTGGGTCCAGAGGGTCAACTGAGTGCCACAGGAATCAGATGTCAGGCAGTTGAGCACTGCCCAGGTTTCCTTCTGCACAGATATGTCTAGGGTCAGGGGTCTCTACGACGTCATTGTTTTAATTTGGAAGCAATTAGGAAAACAAACTATTTCATTATAAGTAAAAATTAAAAACCAAATAAACATAGGTATGAAAAAATCATAAAATCTAAGATTTTTATTCAAGGTAATGATTGACTTAACCATTTAAATTGTCCTGGGAAGAGCACTTTAGAATGCACTGTAGGAGATGTTCAAATTAAGATGTAGAAGACGTTAGGAGCTCAACGCTCTGTTTTATTTAAAAACTTTTGACTTCAAAGATATCTAGTTTAAAGTCATGTAAAACTCACTTCAGTTGGGTTTTAAAATATGCATTTTCACCAATCTCTCCAGTACAGATAGAAATGAAGATACAGTGGCAATCTGAGAGAAACTCTGACATAGATAGAAACCAAGAATATGCAGACAAATCAATAGAGGTAGAGAAGGATAGCAAAAGGTTCTGTATAGCTCTGAGGGCAGATTCAAATGAAGTGTTGAACAATCATTTGCTAAAGCTAATAAAAATTAATGACAGTGTTTCCATTCTCCATAATTTATCAATTTACTTAATAAGTAAGTAGTTGTTAGGGAAATGCATTAGGTGTTAAGAATATATCTGTGAATAAGATACATCTATGAGATTGACATGGAACAGCACTTTTGTGCTTTTGCTAAAAACTTATTTCCTCATCTTATATTCATTATTTCAATACCTGTAGGCAGCAGAGATGTGGTTTTTCCCTTTCTGTATAAGGAAATGGAGGCACCTATGTTTAAATGTAAGTGGCAAATCCAGAAGGACACAGTGAGCCTCATGTTTCCTCATCCCGTGGTCTTTCCAGTATAGCACCATCAATTTCTAATGTTTCCCCCATGTGGGACAAGACTTTAATCTAAATTCTCTGGATTATAGTTCTAAACCTTTACTTGAATGTTGAAAAAATATCTTTAAGAAGGAGACTAATTGTCAAAGAGAGAAATTTTAAAAATCAAAAAACGTGTCTATAATTGATAATGATCTCAAATATACTGTCATCGTGAGTTTGTGTAACTAAGATAAAGAATCACATCTTTGATTTGATGCATATTCCAAGTGGCAATTTTAATAAAATGTTAGGCCACCTTTTCCCGTGCATCAGTGAATTCATAGGTGTTCTAAATATTACTCTCCAAACACTGTCATCACAATAGTGAAATACTGCCTCTAAAGAGTCTGAGCTCTGTGATCCACTTAGACTACTTCAGCTCTATTTAGTATCAGTGGAAATGGCACCCCCTGGCATCCAGTCCGGTCCCAGCCCTCTTACCCCAGTGGAGATCAGCTGATGAGAATGGACACTTCGGCTCCTGGGAGAGCCCTGTGTTCATCTGAAGGTCCTTGTTTCTATTTAAAATGAAGAGTGAGATGCCTTTCTCTGTATCAACTGTCAAATTGTCAAAATGCACTGAGCTTGTTTGGATTTGGGGTATTGGAGTGGTGGGGAGACCATGTGTTTATCTGACATGATGACTCCCCATATTTTGAAAGATCTAAATATTGAGTCCCCTTGTACCCAGGCTTTCTCTGAGATGAGGCCTTCAAAATGTCCACTATCAAATGTCTTCCATATAGAAAACAGCATTTTATGACACTGCAACTGCAGGATCAGTGGTTTTATGCTCCTCAGCCTTTGTGATAACGTGTGTCTGCTTCCCCCATGCAGGCTATGCTGTGCTTTGTGTTGATTCGGAAAATAATTTGTTGTTTTATTTCCAAAGATATTGTGTCTATGGAGGTCAGATTGTATTTTTTTGATAGAGCTTCTTGGTCTTAAAGCACACATCAAGCATCCCAGCTCTCAATCATGCTTTTCAGTATGAACCTGATTATAAATAAATCTGCAAGAAATAAGAAAGGGAGGGACAGAGGTGGCATATGTACAGAGAACAATGGAGAAATGGAAAGCCTGTAAGAGGCATGAGGTCTTATA
Source organism: Corynorhinus townsendii (assembly GCA_026230045.1). NCBI lineage: Eukaryota > Metazoa > Chordata > Mammalia > Chiroptera > Vespertilionidae > Corynorhinus > Corynorhinus townsendii. Next base: position 16,687,802 of record JAPDVU010000007.1, read on the forward strand.
AAATATTACTTGGATATCAATTTAGTTAGAATGATGTATATGCCTGGAAAGTCTCTGGTCGTACTCTTTCAGACCATAGACGGTAATGTAGCTTATTGCACAGATTTTAATGGAACATATTATTACTGAAGTTAACTTTATGGAAGCTAAAAACTTGTAAATTTCTTCCCACACAACATTTTAGAGTTAGAAGGAAACTGATAACCTCTTTTGACCTTTAGAGAAAGCTGTCAGCCTTGGGTACTTCCTCGTTTTTAATGATTAAAGGCAGGAAGTGTGTTCTGACACATGTCCTCTGAATCTCTGTAACGCAGATCCTGGACATAATGAGAACTTCTTGAAATTGCTCATCTGTGCCATTGTTGTGTTTGGCCCATTAAACCCTGAGCTCATGAAAGGAAGGAGTTACATTGAGTCTCTAATAGGTCAGGGGCATATACTTCCCTAACAAAAGTGCTGGCTAGGAAGAAGTGATTGATCGAGTGTTTTAAAGTGTTTATATAAACACATGAACTGGTTACATAGATATATTGTGCCTGTGGCCCAAGGAGACAGTAATGGAAGTGACCGTCTGGCAGCCCATGCTTGGTCTCAGATTTACTCTTTGGGAGAGAGGGTGATAGAGTTAGAGGTGGCTTTCCTTCTAAATAAAGTCTGCATGTACAAGGTCATTTGCGTCTAAGGCAAAGTAGCCAAAGGGGTCATTTGCAAAATATTTATTATTGAGTGACCTGTTGTTCCCCACTTACCTAGTGATGTGGAAATAATGCTTCTAAATATTAAAATGATCGGTTGGTCACTTGATCATCTTAAAATATGTTGTTTGACTTCCAAGTGAAACTGTAGCCTTTGCAGTCTCCACTGTGGACAAGTGGAAAACCTCAGCTCCCAGAGGAATATAAAATGGTGTGTGCAGTTAGTGATAGGGTGTGTTTCACGCAGGGATCCATGTTCAGCTAATGTGGAATGGAGGGAGGACTCTCTCCAGCAAATATAATTCTCCTTGTGGCTATTGTAACAGCAGAGGATATCAAACATGACAAAGAACAGCCACACAAGGACTCTGAGGTTAGAGAGAATCTGTACTTAGATAAACAAATTAAGGAGTCCGTTTGAGGTGCATAATGCATCCTGGAAGCTGAGACTGGCAGTAGCTCACCAGAGGTGATAATGATCTTGAAGCAAGGCACTAGCTGCCCAAGGAAATCTTTCATGGAGCATGAGCTGGGTAGGACTCAGGAAAACTTAGAAGAGTCTAATACAAGCTATCCAGATTCACCTAGGGAAGATTCTCTTTTATTGCCATGTGGACAAAGATTTTCTCACAGGTCTTTAGTGAGTAAGCAAAACAAAACTCTATCAGATGTTTTATTCCTGTCACAGGTTGTAGGTTTAAATATAAGTACAAGGAAAATATGTAGTAAAGTGCAAATGTTCTGTGAAAAACTGTGTTTTGAATGTGTGTGATTGGGGATATATTACTGAAATATTTCTCAGGCTAAAGTAGATGATTTAAAATTCCAATTAAAAATAGGATAAAATTATTTGTGGCATGCATCTGGTATTGAACTTGAGGATGCTAATTATTTATTTATTCATGTGTTAGAGGGAACATTGGTGAGTATCTATTTTAGAAAATAGTTTGGCCTGGCTTCACATCCCCCCTTGGTCTAACTCTGTATAAAAATAAAGATGCCATTTATTCACTAAATAATATTTATTTTGCAACATTATTTTCTTACAGAATAGTAGCTCCACATTTTTTTCCATTTCTTATTTATTTACTCCTTATTCATAATGTGATAGTCTCATATTTTACTTTTGGTAAGTACCTATGAAGATGAATGCATCTTTGACTCAGATTCTCAACAATGATTCCCTCATGCATATTCAAATCACCTGGGATGCCAAGTACTTCAAACATACAAACACATATCTCATGCACATATACACACATGATGCACAGATGACCACATATACACATGCATACAAACATGTTCAGACACACACACCAGGAACACAGAAAGAATCTGGTTTCCTGTCACAGGTGGGGGCCTGAACATTGGTATTTTAAAGTACCTTCCTATGGAATTCTAATTTGCAGCCAGGGTTGAAACCCACTGGTCTATAGCATGTAGTAATCTACAGTTTTGCTGAGGCACAAAATTGAATCACCTATGCTTGGAGTGAGTGATACAGTCAGTGAAGGAGGCCAGTCTGTTAGTGAGATCCCATACCTTTTGGACAGTCTGGTTTTACTTTATTTGGGTTTGCACACACAGACTCTTGAAATGTAAACAAGAAAATAAAAATAAAAAGCAAACAAAAGCAAAACAGAAGAGTGCTTTGCTCCTCTTCATTGTGGGAAATTGGCTGAACAGAAAGAAATAGGCATTTGTGTCTCAAACTTAAGTGAGATTGTGAAAAATTCTAAGTAAACCAAATAATAGAGGATTTGTTAGTTATATTCTAATTAAGCAATTTTATATTATCTCTATCACCCTTCTCTATACTGTGATGATTTTAGAGTTCTAAGACAATATAAGAAGAGAAGGATTTGTGGGACTAGCTAGAAGTTAGATTTTATTGGCCTCATGATGTCTAGGACACATCATCATAGGATCTAAGACTGGTTTGGGACTAGCTCATGAGCTAACATTCTAAACAAGGGTAGAATCATCTGAGATTTTATGCCATAAATTTGCATGTACAAACAAAAAGGAAGGAAACAAAGAAATATCTTCTTTGTATTGAAACCACATCCTAAGCTATGCATTGATTCACAGCCATGATAGCCACCAATCTTCCCCTCATCCTAAATTAGATGTGTTTTTTTTTTCTCACACATTTCTCCTTTATTGCTACTGGCTCTTGGCATTTTGAGACACTTACTGAGCATGGACTCTAATGGATTTGAGCTATACTCCATATTTTAGAAACAATATTATGAAATCAAGAAGAAGAAGTTGGGAACAATTTTATGGAGACAGATGTTATTTTCTTATTTCTTGCTTGTTTTTAATAAATGCAAAATCCTATATTCTGTATAGGAAAGGACTCTCTCTAAATACTGAATTCACACTTTTTTGTGGGCTCCCATTCAGTGATGGCACCGTCTTTCTAATTACCAATCATCCATTCATTGACTTTTTATTGGAACTTGTTGGAGCCCCTTGTTCGGTCGCCAATTTGCCAGGGTTCTTTTTCCCAGCCTTACAAAGGGCTCAGCACTCTGGAGAAAGGGGCTGTGCATAGATGATTAAGAAGGAGTCCGTGGACGAAATATATTTTTGAAAGGCACTGGAGGTCAGAGGAGCTTCCAACTGAAGGAGCTAAAAGGCTCTCACCTTGACCAAGGACCTGCTTTTATTAGTACAATTTGTCCTAAGGCAAGGTGGAAATACACACTTCAAAGGGTATGGTATCAAAGGGTATACAGAAACATTGTCAGTTTGGGGAATAGCCTACAGCTGTTCAGGTGTTTGGCCAACACGAGGCAATAAAATGCCCTGAGCTGTCTGGCAACTAACAATCATCCTCTTCAGGTTTGGGGGAAATGCTTTGTAGCCATTTCCAACAAGTAAACTACATGTGACTCAACCCTGTTGAGCTCCCCAAGCTTCACCAACCTTTAGGTAAAACTCTTGTAATTATTACATGCTGGAATTGGTTCTCGGCAGAACTGTTCATGGTTTTTACACCAATGAAAGGCTGGAACACTAAGGATAAACTGACCCAATGTTTCCTTGAGTTATTTCTTATCTTTTAGACACTCTTTTATGCCATAAGCTTTGTTCCCCTAACAGTGCCTAGTAAGTAGATACTTGCACCAAAATAAACCTCTTTATAGATGAACCTTCCTTTTCTATTTTGAAAAAGTCTTTTTCACATACTCATGAATATAAGGTTTAACTATTGTTCCCAAAGTATTCAATCTAATTGTCAGATGACACTGCAGAAGTTTTGCTTCTAAAATCCTTACTCGGTTAAGTAGGTGAAAAGTATGTGCATAGCTAACTGTTACAATTCTATACCTTTCTTCCCCATCTCCGTTACACATGGGTTTGTTACATCCAGGAGCCAGGAACTCTACAAACAATAACTCTGCTTACTGATGCCCAGAGATGAACCCTTGAAGGCATTCCACTTAAGGAATTACATCAAACTAGCATCCCATGGCCTCCCCATAATTGACTTGTCCAGAATAGTAAGCAGCCATCTCTAAGAGGTCTTGTGTAGCACCCCTAGTAAAAATATGATTGCCTTCTGTCCTTGGTCTGCTCATGTTGAGCCTACATGTCATGTTTGAATAGTACTTGTCACTAAGACCAATGAGACTCTGATACTCCATATCCTATTCCCTACGTATCATTGACTTTCCTATTGCCGCACTCAGGTCAGACCACAGTTGACCCTGATTATAAAACTGGCCCAAAGCATAAACCTGTGTTTTGAATTAAGTAATCCTGAGTGTGAGTCTACTAGTATCCTCCCCAAATGGGCGATTGCACTTGAATTGTGTCCAGGTTTATTTCCCAATTGAATTCCTTGGAATAAGTGAATCATCTCTTATCACTATTTGTATTTTCTCAAAATGATTTGTTATTTGCATATGATTTGGATGCAGTGGAAAATCCTTTTGTATTAATAGATTTACAAAACAAAATTTATAATTTATTAAGATACACAGTCCTCTTGCCACATTTACAAAAAATGTAGTCACCCCATTCCCACCCATGCACTCATGTGTTGTTTTTCCTGGATTGAGGTTAGTCGTGTCTTATTTAATATTTCTGAAAACTTTCTTAGAATTTTATGATTTTAATTTTTTTTTCTGAGCTAAAAAGAACAGATAAGCAACATTTGTAGACTTTGTATTAAGTTAATGGGGTACGCAGAGTTTGTGGAATTTTCTTCTATGCATTAAAAACACTTTTTGTAGTTGAGCTTTTGCATTAGGCTTTTGGGTGTTCATGAGATGTCACATACATTGCTTTTTCTTTCATGGCTTCCCAACTCATTTCCTTCTCCTCTCCTTTCTCCTTTCCCTCCTCCCTCCTCTACTCTTTCCTCTATTAATCCTCTTCCTCCTTCTCCTTCTCCCTAAATTAGACTACTGTTCTTTAGTGATAGGAAACTGATAGAAATTTATAACTCTAGAAATAGATGCCTTTACCATATTGATCATAAAATCGAATGGAAACAGTGAAATTTTCACCCACCTGAAATAAAGAGTAAGAAGTTACAAAGAAGTTGTAGAGACTACTCTACATAAGCATATAGATAAATGAATTCAGAATTTTTTTTAAAAAGTAAAACATTTGGGTCAAGTATATTTCCTAAATATAACCCTAATATCTTTACTATATTGTTCCTGGTCCCTACTCCCTGATACAAGAATGAGTGAAGGGGATAAAATATCCTATAAGTGGAATTTAGTTAAGTTATTTTTAACAGCAGTTTCGTTACATCAAGCCATTGAAAAAGGTGGGAAGTGGACCCTAGGGAACTGTAATCACTTGACAAAGGTCATGTTAGCAGTAAATTACATAGACAAGAGTGGTTCCCAGGGACCTGTCCTCTAAACCCTGACTCACTATTCCACTTTCCCCTGATGCTGTCATAAATGCATATGCTATTTTGATGGTGACAAAACAATAGCAATGCTTCTTACTTTATATTTGCAATGATATTGCTTGTTGCTCAAATAGAGAGATGTGGCCACACCTCAGAAACACAGGTATTGGTGAAATGTACCTGTCCTATAGAAGTATACATAGAAGCCTACAAAGCTACATTGTTGGTGTGCCCTACTAGACCCAGTGTTTTGTTTCTTGGGCCTTGAAAATACTAAAAAGTTTCCTGGTCCAGATCCCTTATTAAAAGGAAGGAAAAAAGGAAAGGAAGGGAGAATGGCAGGAGGGACGGAAAGAAGAAATAAAAATGCTTAGTATATTTTATTTCTTTAGTTAGAACCACAGCTAAAAGGGTCAATATACCATTTGCATTGTCAAAGATGTTTTCAGTCTTCAACTATTCTGGCAATTCATTGCTAAACAGCAAAAATCAAGATTAAAAAGCATTTTCAACTTTATCTCAGTATGTGGTAAGTGTGAGAGGTCCTCAAAGCATATTCCATAAGGAGAATGAAAGGCCAGATTTTACCTAAGTGTATGAAAAATGACAACCCCACGATGTGATGTGAGAGGGAAATGCACATGAAAACCTGCCTCTCTCTGTTTACCATTCTCATATTATCCGTTTATTCCTTTGAAGTCTTCAAGCTTCAATGTAACTTGTTTTTTTCTGAAAGGTGTCATACTTTAAACTTAAAAGTATTACTTTTACTTAATAGTTATCACCTTAACTGGAAATACATTGGCCAAGCATAAACCAGAATTGGACATAAACTTAAGAAAAGGTGTCTACCCAGTTCAGGCTCAGATCATAATCACTTAGCTCATGTAAATGGGGTGGGACTTGGGGGTAGGAAAAAATGGACATGTCTCAGTGAAGGGACACTAGCAAGTGTAAGTTCTGGTAGGAAAGCCAGTAAGTGGAGATATAGAGTTCCTGCCAAGAGATGGTTGAAATTTCTACCAGCCAAGTTGCCCTCTCTGGTGTGCTCCAGTTGTGATGTTGCTGCAACTTTCTTAACAGAAACTTCACCTGAATGGTAGCCTTGAGTCAATTTGGGAGGATTTATTTAAATACATTTCTCCATGCTATGTTATAGTTACAACAGAACTGAATAAACCCATTTAAAAGGCCCTACTGTACAGCATCTTCTTGAGAAAAACTTTGTTCACAGACAGTCATAAATTAAGGAAGGCCATTGAATCATCTTTTTGTTTTCTCTTGGCTATAGGAACTGAATTCATTTCATTTTTCTCATGTAGTTCCATAATATGATTGTTTCTATTTTTAGAAATGCATCTAATTTTTTCATCTTTAAGTAACTACAATTGCAAAAATTCTAATGTGAAGTAATAAATTTAGAGAATGGGAGGAAATGGGTTTATTACATTGTATACTAGTATAATGTTTCTTTATGCTACCCTAAATTTCTGTTGATATTTGCCATAATGGCACTATATTACCAAGTGTAATTCAGCTTTAAGGCAGATAGAATTACAAGAGCAAATGCAAAATACAAACCTATCTCATCCAGAGATTTAAAATATGCTTGATTAGTTTGACAAACAGCTTTACAAACACTATCTACCAGTGCATTAACCAACAATTTGAGTACCACACTGTCCTACAATATAGAAGCATGAAGAAGTAAAAGAGAATGTCTCAGAATCAGAGAGTTCACTGGGCATGAGACTGTTATCATGTGTGCTGTTCATCATGTTATTCTTGTTCTTAGCCTTAGGTTCATGGTGGGATGGCTCTTCTTGGCCTCTTATAAGTTGAGTAGAATAATATGTCCAGTTCTCTTTAACAGCTTGTCAGTGAAAGTAAGATATTTGAGTGCCTATCCTAAACCCTCCAGACCACTTTCACTTTTTGATTGGGTTCTAGAATAAGGATAAAGCAGAGAAGAGTATCCTGTACTAACAGAATGGATATGTATTATGAGCAAGAAATACCAGTTTTTCAAAACACTGATTTTTGTTACTGCAGTATAACCTAGCCTCTGCTGACTAATAGACTCAATCAAAATCTAAACAACTCCAAACAGAAAAAAATATATATTTATAATTTTCCATTGTATATGTACATATTTCTTGATAAATATGTTTACTAAGTTTATCAAAAATTAGACTTAAACCATGCCTATTTCAAGACTTTGGGTCAGATATTTGATGGACAAGAAGATGTAATATTCATTTATCAAAAACAATCAAATATTTAAATGCTATTAATTTCCTAGCTCTTGTATAAGTAGCTGCCATTGACTGGGCTAGATTTTCAAAATTCAGGTGTCATCAGGGCCATGCTTCCTTTGAAGCCTCTAGGGTAGAATCCTCCATTGCCTCTTCCTAACTTTGGCTGTCTTCTGACAATCCTTGGTGTTTCTTAGCTTTAGCTACATCTCTCTAATCTCTACTTGCATCTTTACATGATCTTCTATTTTGTATATATTTACATGGCCTTTTTTAGAGATACCAGTCATTGGATTTAGGGCCAAGCATATTTTGAGGTTGTAGGTGGACATGAATTTTGGGGAGGGGACTATCAAATCCAATGTTCCATCACTGCCCTCAATATAGTTTTGGATTCAAATATGGTCTTCATTATTATTGGGCCAATATAATAAATAAAAGGCAGCTATGCCATTGAATTTAGTGTTTGTTCTTTTTTTATTACTGATACTTTCTATCCTGTAAAAAGGAAAATTAAGGACAAAGACTAATTTTGATTCATCCTTGGCTTCTCCATAGTTAAAATATTTGAAATAAATATTTGCCAAATGAACAAACTGATTGAATACATAAAATTATTCTTTTTGTTGTTAATTCTCACTCGAGGATTATTTTTCCACTGATTTTTAAAATGAGTGGAAGAGAGAGGGAAAGACAGGAAAACGTCTCACATTGATTGGTTGCCTCCTGTATGAGCTGAACCCTGACCAGGGCCCAGCCCAGGGAGGAGCCTGCAACCAACGTACCTGCCCTTGACCGAAATTGAACCCGGGACCTTTTGGTCCACAGGCTGATGTTCTATCCACTGAGCCAAACTAGCTGGGGCCATAACATTATATTTGACCAAAAGATTTTGAACAATTTCTAGGACAAATCCACAGAATAACTTGTTGCATAATTCTACTGCTATCTGAGCAATAGAAGAGGTCTGGAACAGGAACTCAAGCTTGCTCATTTCTGAGTTAATTTTTTTTATCCTGTAAGTTATATTATTTTTTCTTTATGCAGAAAGTAGAAATATAGTACAAATGAATCTATAGAGCCCTATTTGGAGAGTATCAATATCTGCTTCATCAGCATCATTATTAAATATGAATTGAGTATCTACTAAGTGTCCATGATGACAAAGAGGAAGGTGGGCAATTTGAATCCAGTTTTGAAAAATGAACAACCAGTTTCCATTAAGCCATTTAGAAGCACACAAGACACAATTCTGAAGATGGAAAATATACAGAATACAACTCTCTCAGGATATTACAGGCCTGAAATTAATTGCAAGAATTAGGGTTACCAACACAGGTTTCATAAAAAATAATTTGAATTAGGACCTGGGGTAAGACATTACATTGTCTGATAAAAATAATTCTTTGATGAATTTATGCTTTAGCTCATTTAGTTTACCTGACTAAGTCTACTAGACTTTGAAGCAAAGATACTTGATGGTGAAAGAATTTTGGCAAGAAGAATGGCAGAGCTCTGTCATTTAGAACTCTTCGTTTTCACTAGATGATAGATTAGAGACAAAAGGGGCTGAAAGGAGAAGCTGTAGGCCCCTGAATAAAATTTCATTCTTATTGAAGTTTTGCTAAGGGCTGTCCTTAAAAGCTTCATAAGTTTTGGTTTCCTTGGACCTTATTTATTGCCTAGATAGTGCCATGTTGCACTTTCATTTAGCATGGCACATCAGAGTATATGATGAATTTTTTTTTTTTTCTGCCTTAAATCCCTGCAGAGCACAATGATAGAGACATAATGCATCTATATACACATGCAAGGTAGTTTGAATTTAATGCATTTCATATCATTAAAGTTAACATTTCACGTATTATATTTCTTTTTAGAATACACTTGCATACATCCATATCCGTATAGATATATGCACGCACACACACAAAATCCCATTATGTAGATCAATTTACATGATCACAGTGTTCATATCCATAAAGCAGTGAACTTCCCAAATCAGATGCATGCATAAAAGCATTGATGCATAAAATTTCCATCTTGCAAGTACAGAGAAAGTTCTAGTAGGCATTTAGTGCCATGACAGGTCACTTAGGTTACGACTAGCTATATAGGACATGCTAATAAGATTTAACCTTCTTTGTCTGTTGCTGAAGAAGGGTAAAGAGGGGAGGGGTGAGACCTTCTTATCTTTGAAGATATCAAAGAAAATTAAAAAAAACCACTTTCCCTTTGATCTCTGTGGCTGAATGGTTTTGAGCTGAATAACTGAGGTATACACAAAAAGAATATATTTTTAGGGGAACAATATGAGGTCCTAATCCATTTTCTCATGATCAGAGCGTAAGTGACACTGATAAAACAGAATTTGATGGTGTGTGTGTGTATAGAATTACTACCATTTTTATACTGGATATGTCTTTTCATCTAAAGTAAACTCTACTGAGATTAATATTTAAAATGGAAAGCTAAAAACCCAAAGTGTCATATGACAACACTTAAGTGAAAATTTATTAGACTTGTCATTTCTGTTAATTATTGTCATTTCAGCTAATTACTAGTCATTCTTGTTGGTTATTAGAGGTGTCATTTCCCCTTCCAAGCTGCCATCTAACACCATCTCTGATTCTAGTTTTATTGCACACTCTCAGGCAATAGGGCAGGGGCCAGCCCAGTGGATCAGCATTTTAGAAAATTCAGAATTGTTGCTCAACGACAGAATGATTAGTGAGGAAATCCTTAATTTTTTTTTTTTTTTGCTTGTTGGGGTGAGAGTAAAGGAGATGGTATCATATCATTATAAACAAAGCAAAAAGGATTTTTCTATGGGCCAAAGATAATCTATAAAGAGTTTATCTGTAGCTTAACCAAACTCCAGAAATCCCCTGAATCAGCAACACTCACTTCCCCAGAGTCTTACAATCTATATTGGACCAGAGGTATCAGCTGGAGGGTAGATTAGGGAGACCAGCCTGAGACTTATTTTCAATTTAAAAATCATACCTGTTTAAATCCTGGAGCACTGTGTGTATGTGTGTGTATAGATGTATTTATTTTTCCCCCAGGGACTCATAAAGTATAATCTGATGATGGTAATGGAGAGATTAATCTAGGAAAGAAAACAAGAAAATGCAGACACTGCATTTGAAAGAAATGTCAATAGACTTAAGCATCCCTAAGCAAATAATGTGGACACTTGACTTTTGTATCTTTAGGGTTTGATTGGGAATTATGACATGGTCTGCATGAATAAGGCCAGTTGTACTATTATGAGGAATAGTCATGGCAATTCCATTGGATAGCTAGATAAATGCCCTCTCATTACAGTTTGGTTTTATACATAATCAAAATAAAATGGAAAATTGAAAAATTATTTTGGAATCTATTCAGTAGCCAGATTCGTCAAATAAATATTTTGCTATGGATGTTTTTCTCCAGGAGAATCCAAATACTCTATAATTCACTTACTTCAATTTGCCACATTAGAAATCTACCCTCCCTGAAAGACTGCATTTGAGCTTACAATTTAAATCATTTTCAAATAAACCCATCTAAGTTAGTATTAAATCATTGGTTTCCCCCTTCATATAATGGACTAAGCCATCATCTCTCATACCTTTGAAATGTTTATTCAGTGCTAGGGAAGTAATAGCATTTTGGTCAAGAGTACTATTACTAGTCAGAGTTCAAGAACATCTTCCATATCTAGTGCAAAAGATGGGAGGAATGGCTGGGGAGTGCCTAAGATCTGACATATTCTAAGATAACGTTGGATGTTCTAAATACATATGCGCCATAGTCAAGCCTTATTAGATGCAAGTCCTTTGCATGGAAAACCAATCCAGCCATTCTTTGGATTAAAACTAGATGCTTTAGAAGATATCTTGTCCATTAAAGACTATGTCCTCACAATTGTGGGCAGTTGAAATGTTTTATAGAAGATTGAGACAGAAAATAGGCTGTTGGTCATTAAAAGAGTTAAATTTGGTCTTCATTTCATATCCCTAGACTGTCAGAACTCAAATATTGAGATTTGGACACACCCCATCAAGCGTTTGCATTCTGTGAGATTAGGAAACTGAAGGCAGTCCCTTCAGAATGGATTTCTAGGGACAGGAACAAATTAATCAAACTGACAAAATTTACAAAAGGTACAGGAGCTTTTGAAGGCAGGAGAGGAATGGGCAGTGTGGCTCAATAGTTGAGCATTTGACCTATGACCCAGGAGGTCATTGTTCCATTCTGATCAGGGCACATGCCCTGGTTGCAAGCTTGATTCCCAGTGTGGGGCTTGCAGGAGGCAGCTAATCAGTGATTCTCTCTCATCATTGATCTTTCTCTCTCTCTCTCTTTCTCTCTCTCTCTCTCTCTCTCTCTCTCTCTCTCTCTCTCTCTCTCTCTCTCTCTCCCCCTTAACTCTGAAATCATTTTTTTTTTCAAAAAAGGAATCTAATTGTTTCAAGACAGAGATTCACATATTGTTGTAAGGTACAGGAGGTTACATGTAAGTAGAGGTAGATTTTTCTTATGGAAGAAACCAAAGTAATGGGAATGCTATTTTCTGAGTATATATTATAAAAGTTAGAACCTACTAAATTAATAATAACATCAACATTTTTACACCTGGGTTAGGGGATAGTGTGGTCATTATAATGCACAAATTTTCTGTTGTGTTTGTAGACAAAACAAAGGGAATCAAAAAGGTTAGGAAATGATATAGGATTTCTATCCTAAACTTAATTGTAACATACTATAGAAACCTTCTTTCTAATCTATCTCAAGGAACCAGAATAAACATCATGGCATAACAGCAGGAATTTCTCTCCAGATGAAAATAGCCACTAGGCATAATTGAGTTGTGTGTTACCTGTGCAAAGATTCCCCCTCAAGCATGAGAATTTTGTTTCTATCTTCCTACCAAATACCTGCAATAGGCTACAGGTATTTGCCTCAAGCAACTCTGGGACAAATTGGAAAGGGAATAGAAAAATAACTCACTGCACGTGAGTGTGCATGCGTGCTTCCCCACAATCAATCACATTTTCTCTGACATTGCTTCATTTATGGATTATTGAAAAAACACAGGAAGAATGTGAAAAGATAATGTTGTAAAGCCTTCACAATGAAATTGGTGGGAGGAACCCATTTCTCACTGTGTTCCCAAGCACCTCTGCACTCAGAATCCCAGCATTGTTTAAACCTCCATTCTATATAAGAAAGCTAATCAAATGACACTCAGGAAAATTGACTTGGGTTTTCAATCTACTTTCAGATCTCTAGTGTACTTATTTCAAATGGCATTTGTTATTCTCTGCATATCCTTAGGAACATGCCCTGTCAAGAAATGCCATACAACTTCAAACCATGTTTTTTCCCACCTCTATAACTTTTTATGTATTCCCTTTTTACATTTTATTACAGCATAACATCTAAAAATGAAATAAAGATTATAGGCAATGCTTCAGGACCTGCAGTTCTATGCCTGGCCCTGAATATAAAACCATGTTGATAGGAACTGCTGTTATACTTCTGTAAATTGCTCAAATCTCCCCACTGACCATCACTGTAATTATTTCTGCTTGGAAATGAAAGGTTTGATCGGCAGAGAGGTCTTTCTTCTTATGTCGTTCTTTTCTTCCATTCACCGAGCTTCACTTGGCAGTGAATTCCACAGATTAAATCTGTATTTATTCATAATAGTTATCTATGGGAGGGGGTTAATCAAACAGAAATGTGGAGGAAAACAAGCAACTTGTGTTTGTAACATTTTAAAGTTAACGGTAGGAGAATTTGCCCTTCGTTGTCATGATTTTAATACAAGCAGAGTAGTTGGGGTAATTGTTCTCTCTGAAATATGAAGAAGAGGGAGAAAGAGACTGAGCGAGAAGTGCCAGGCATGCACACATGTGCACGCACACGCGCGCACACACACACACACCTTTCAAAGCAGAATGGAATTTTCTAGAGATAGGACAGCTTCATCCAAAAATTCTACATTTAACACAGTTTCTATAGTCAGCTAATCTTAAAAGCATTTTGCTTGTTGTAAATTTAAGGGAAAATCTCAATAGTTTACTTCCTGTAGGTTTAAAATGTGTCTATTCTTTGTCCATTCTTTTGCCTCTGCTTCAACTTTTTAATGTGATTTTCATTCTTTTCCTCTGATTCCATGCTAATGTAGAATTGATTACTTCCTTTCACCTGAACACAATTCTTTATTTCTGAACATATCCTATGACTTGACTTTTCCTTGAATTTTATCTGAAACAGAAAGCATTTGAAAATGGGAAGGTGGTTCAATGGTGTGGGCTAAGGGCAGTGGTATGTGGGTGGGGGAGAGGATATGAATCCTGACTCTGCCAGGTACCAACTACTTCCATTTTCTTAGAGGTGGTTTCTTAGAGGAAGGAATTCAAACAAGAGATAGTACCACATAGCAGCAAATCAGGCAAGAGTTTATTTGCACGCAGATATAGTCCAATTGGGTAGCTTAGCTGACTGAAGCTAAACCAAGTGCCCGGCTCATTTGGGCATTTAAAACTTTTTACCCCAGAATTGTGTTGTACAAACAAACAAACAAAAATTCCTCCTCAGGCTTCAAGGCTGCCCCTCCCTGATGTTAAGCTATGTGTTAGACCACATTCTGTAGGAGGTTTCAAGTCTCCCCCTTTCTCACTCTTGAGTCTACTAACTCTTGGTTAATTCTTGTTTGTCATGTCTCCCACATCTTCTGCTTGATCTTAGCCATATATTTGGGCTCATGTCTATCTTGCAACCTACTCTATTATGTCCATTTCAGGGACAGACATAGCCATTTCTAAGGACTATTTGGTAGATCAAAATGAATCTGAAATCTCTCTCCTACTTAGTAATAATCATAACTAACAGGAAATCGGGGCAATAGTGAGACATAGAGGAAGAAAGTTAGAGAGTGTCAAAAATAATTTTATTCTATCTATAAGATGGAGAAATATAATCTTGCTATGATTTGGTTGTATAAATTGTTAACTCATACACCCCAAAGTCCCAGAGGTAAGGATTTTCCCTTTTCTTTCCCCCCATTTTCCAGCATTCTTTCCTTTTATCTTTTCTTTCTTTCTCTTTCTTTTCTCTCCTTTCCCTCCATTTTCCCTTTCTTCATTTTTTTTCTTTTCTTTTTCTTCATTAAACTCGATTTGATGAGTCGCCTCTAAGGCAGTGACCTCAGCATACATTGCCTGGAAAGAATACCCTCTGAGTATGGAGTTCCCAAGGCAGTGAGAAGACTGGTCTGCAGTGTGTCAGGTGTTTTCTGTAGCATCCAAGTCTCAGGGGAGAAGAGGAATAAAGGTCCAGCTAAATGTTTTATTTTTTTTTAAGAAAAATGCAAACTGAAAGGCTGTAACTGTGATCCCAGAGGCTATGCATACTCTGAAACTGAGAATATATAGATTTCTTCAATTAGTAAAGTGTCTGATAAGATACTATACCTTGCATATATATCTTACTTTGATGTGTGTTCTCTAGGTCTTTTATACTATGTCCATACATTTCAAGTTAGATAATGAGGGTAAAATCACATCTGGCTGCTTCTTAGGATCATTTAATTTAGATGCCATCTTACCCCATTTTACAGATGAGAAGGCTAGAGCAACTTTGCTCAAAGCAACTAACTTAGTTGGGTGTGGAACTGATACTAGAATCCTTCTGTCCATGTACTGGCTTGAGCAATACTATAGTTATACAAGTAGGACTCATCTCACTGGATATACACTTCAGATGAGTCCTTTAAATAGGCATCAGCAGAGCACCATTAATTACCAGTGAGAGAGCTTTAGACTAATTAGTGGAACAGAATGTCCTGGCTTAATTTGACTATGGCCATGCAAAGTCACTCTTGGTTTTTAGTAAACCAAGAATGCTTTAGCAATGACCAGAGCTCTGAGAGCATTGAAGATAAAAGCAAAAGACCTTGCTTGGAAGGTGGAAAGGGTGCCAAGGAGATTGCTGGTGTGAAATTCAGAAAGAATGCCTGACAGCACACTGATTTCCCCATGCTTTAGTTGACTTCAGGTTTAAGAATTGTTTTTGATATGCATATCACTGCCTCTTGTTCAAGTTAATTTGTTTAAACATTCATGAAGGGGAAGGTTTTTTAATAGAAATGTGCCAAATGTTTTTTTTCAATTACAGACAAACTGGGGTGTTTGCTGATCCATGAACAATGTGAATATTCAGTTTAAAGAGAGTTTTATTGCCTGGTAACAAAGTTTTCTTTTGTTGTGTTTTCCCCCTCTCTTTTAAATGCCACGATCTTTAAGGAAAATAATGGGAAACACTTTATCCGCTTCCTCCTCACAAATGGCTTCTTTGGAATAAGACAGAGATCTGACTGTGGCTTTGTTAGGTTGGAAAGCAAAAACAAAACGAATGAGTTTGGGCGAGAGGCAATGGAGAAAATTGTGTGTCTGACAAAATCTGTGGGGATGCTGTGAGATCAGCAACACTGATGGTGCTGCTAAGCTCATTCTATGATCCATTAGGTTGAGGGCACAGTTATGTGGGAAGTTGGGTCAGAGACTCCAGGGGAGATTGTCATCAGAGGCATCTCAGCTGACCTACCAAAAACAGTCTGGGGGTTGGAGATCAAAGAAAGTTCAGTGGAGAAGGCAGAGGTTATGTGAGATCTGGTGAATTTCTGCTCTGCTCTTATCTTCTCCTAACCTCCAAAGAGTGTCTAGCAAATAGTAGAAACTCAGTAGAAATTTTTGAATGAATAAATGAATTGCTACATGCAGTGGACAACAGAAGAATATCTAAGCCTACTAACATTTACAAATAGGAGTATACTATTTCAAATAACCTGCACCCAATTAGGAAGACTGACGTTCACGAACAGTGTGCCTTTCTAAAGTAATTAAACAAAGGTTTTTGCTGGTAGACCTAAAGTTTTAGTAATAATTTAGTTGTAACTAGACTGCAAGGTTTTAGTGCTTATGGGTAGAAAGAAGGATTTTGAATGAGATGTTCTTGTTTTTGAGCTGCAGGCTTTCTTAGGTTCCCTCAGTCTAAAAAGGAGATTAGTTCTAGAGCCTGAGTTCAAATAGAAGTGGCTTACTGACTGCATGTGGAACTAGAGAGGAACCAGGAAACAAAAACACAAATGCTTTCGATCCCTTTCTTATGGAACTTTGGGACGCAAAGGACAATTACTTGACAGATGTTTCTTCCAAATTTTGGTGTCCAGCCAGAACCACGATGGGTACCCCACTCAAAATCCCTTCCATGGGGGAATCTCTATTAATTTCATTGACTAGAAAAGCTATTGTCCCATTGACCCTCATCACCACAATCTGCATCTTTTTTCATAGTCTGGATCCCACTATCTCTGAGACTGGTAACATGTATGCCCATGCCGCTAAAGTCTCTGCAACCAGCCGAGGAGGGCTCTGCTGTTGTCAACTTCCTGTCTGTAATGACAAGCCATCACTACTTCCCTTGTCAAGAGATGATTGGCAGAATCTGCAAGAAGTACCCTTTCCTTTTGTCCTTAGGGAAACAATGGCCTTCTGTGGTATTTTCTGTTACAGAGTATCAGACAAGAGCCCCAGCCCTTCTTTAGACCTTTCAGGAAGCAGCCGCAAAATTATAGTCTTGCTATGAAGACTGGATCAGAGGAGGAGACATTGTCATTTTTATTTTCTAATGTGTGATACTCCAAGTACACCTGGATGTGAGGAATTCACATGGAGGCCACGTCAAATTTCTGAGGATATCAAGGACATGTGAAGCTAGGATGATACTGGTTGGTTACTCAGACTCCAATCAGTCTGGATAATGTTGAGACTTGGAATTGAAACACAGATTGGTTCAGGCACTAGAGGTCCCAGTAAAGGTGGGCAGGAATTTTTGAAGCCCAGATGCATGCCATTATGTTACCTGGTAGCGCCAGAATTTCCAGAAAATGTACATCTCCTTGGGAGTGAGAGGTCTTTCTCCATAGAATATGTCACATTAATAGAAGTGGTTAGAAAGTTTTGCTGTCTTTGAGTATATTGAACAATAGTTCTACCTTTGCCTAATTTTTGAACCTTAAATAATAGAGTTTTAGATAAAGATAGAGAAATGGAAAGGAATTAGGAGTAAACTGTGGTGAAAATAATCAAGATAATAAAAAATATATATATGGAGAAGTGACCCAAAGTGTGTGGCTTTGAGTTATTAAAATGTTTGGGTAGGTGTGTATGAAATCAGTTTGTGAAGGAATTTTTTATTTATACACTGGGAAACCAAAACATTTGTATTTGGAATTCGCATTATTATTGTGGTATTCGCTTTATTACAGTAATCGGAATCAAACCCACAATATCTCCAACGTATGCCTGTAATGATTTTCAATGATATCATAGACTATTGGAAAGTTGAAAAGAGATTTCAGAGTGAACAGCAATCTTTGCTAGAAGCAAATTTGAAGATAAGTGAAGTTTGATGCTTCACTATTCTGAGAACATGTCCACTTAGGACTGTTGAATCAGTCTTTCATTTTTCTATCACTCTTTCTTTATTCTCTGTTCCTAGCCTGGCTTAAGTTCATCTTTCCCCTCACTCTTGGCTTCTCTATCTATTTATTTTTGTATTCTTTTTTCTAATATTTGGACTTTTTTTCCCCTCTCCTTCATTATCTTCCTGTTGACTCCTGATCTTTCCTTTGTTTTTTCTCTCCTTATTCACTTTAACTTGAGGAGACAACTGGAGTGAAACATGTCCCTAGAGGGCACAGTTAGACTCTAAGGGGTCTGCCCCTGTTTAGTCTGCACCTCAGCTCCTGTCAATATTAAGGTAAATCAACAATAAGCAGAGTTCTTGTTTAATCAGTTTTGACTATGGAGACAAGCAACCCAGATAAATAATTTCCAACCTTCGCTCACAAAAGCACCCTTTTTCTCCTTTGTGGAGTGTTTTCAGGCCTTCAATTTTTTATGTTCCTCCTTTAACACTTCACTTCACAATGCTTCCATAAAAAAAGTAACGTCTTTTCTCTTTTGTTAAGAGAGGAATATCTTCCCAAGCAGCTATCTCTCAAGATGTTTTGAAATCCCCAAGATGTCTTGAATTCCATTTTATAAAATGCTTTCTTATGTACCTTCTTGGTAGATAGTGTCCCCCCAAAATCCTGTGAAGTAGGCAGGGAGGCAAAGCTGCTTCAGAGAAGTTAAGGCAACCATAAAATAGGCTAATTAAGGGCCAAACCTAGATCTCTCTCTGTCTTTACAGTACTAATACCTATGAGTTTTCATCAGAGTAATCTCAAATCAAAAAGCAGGTAGATGGTGAATATGCAATAAGCATGTATGATTTTCTCCTCTTTGTTTTCAATAAGTAACATTTGCATTACTAACTCCATGGAATCTGGAATCGCTTCCCCTGGGTGACAGACACACCCTTATCTCTCCAGGTCCAGCTGCCTTTTTCTGTCTTTTAGTCCCTTAGTACACTGCACTTAACATGAGTACCCACTCCTCTTTTTTTGTTTCTTTCTTCCTTCCTCTATCTTCCTTCCTTCCTTCCTTCCTTCCTTCCTTCCTTCCTTCCTTCCTTCCTTCCTTCCTTCCTTCTTTCCTTCCTTCCTTTCTTCCTTCCTTCCCTCCTCTCTTTCTCTCTCTCTGCCTCTGTCCCTCCATTCTTTCTTTCGTTTCCTCCCTTGCACCCTCCACCTTACTCCTAAGAAGAGAGAAGAAATCCTGGCTTACCTGCATTCACATGTTCTTTGCTTTTATGCATTTCCACAAAACTCCCCACCGCCCCCTCACTCAACCTCTGTCTTATAATATAATGTCATTTATTAGAAAATATAATTCACTGTGTCTTACACTATTATTTATAATCTACTTGAGCATTTTCTTCAAATTTGTAATATCTCTGATGTCGGAGAGAATTACAGCTGGGAAGCTGACTGCAGGCCTCCGTGTAACCAGAGGAAAGAAGAACCTTGTTTTCACAGGCAGATTTTCTGTTGTCTGATTATGTTCCATGATTTTTGTAGAATAGTTAATCATTTTGTTATGCACTTACAATTATTTTTGCCAAAAAATACACTGTCTTTACAGGTTTTTCTTTCTTTCTTCATAATAGTGGTTCTTGTCTTGCATCACTATTATTCTCTACAGAACCAAAGAGTGTTCTGCACTTAACATACATGAAATACAATATTTATTTGCATAAAGTATAATTGAATTGAGGATAGTTAACACCCCCCAGCAACATCTCCCTCCCTGCATATGGACTGATTTTATCCAGGAGGAAAAAGGATGTCCATCCACCTCAGAAATGTATGTGAGGATCCGAAACTAACTGATCTGTGCTCATCCAGCATAGTACTTCATGTTTGAAAACATTCATTCATTGCAAGTATCTTTCCCAATTCTCTTGAACAACCTAAATAGTCCAGCTCAAAACCTATCTTCTCTTAAAGCCTGTTACATTAACCTCAGAAATACATCCCTTCCTATGTGTTCCTCATCATGATTTTTGTGATCCATAAGAATATGATTTATAAATGTGACCATAGTTTCTAAAACTGGAAGGCATGGTAGCCTTCTCCAGGCCAGTGGTGCAGGTCACAGTCAACTGGGAGTTTAGATTTATCTTTTAGTACACATGACTGTGGCCAACCAGAATACTAATAAACTTGGATTATATTAGGCAAGAGAGGAGTGGTTTAATGTTTGAGTTCTGAAGTCAGATATGACTTGATATAAATTCTGGCCCCTTTCACTTATCATCAGCTGGTACCAAAAATGCTTCTCAAACTTTAACATGCACACATTTCACCTGGGAATCTTATGAACATGCAGATTCTGGATCAGCAGGTCTGTGGTGTGGCCCAGGATTCTGCATTTCTAACAAACGTCAGCCAATGATGATGTTGATACAGAGAACCATGCTTTGAATTTTGAGGACCTAAAAGCTCATTGTTTAACAACCCAAAATCTCAATTTCCTCATGTGTAAAATAGAGCAGTTGTGAAAATTAAAGATATGATGTATAGCCTCACACATTGTTAAATTTATTATTAATATCATTACCAAAGCTAGCTTCATGGGCTTCACACTGTGTAGTTGCACAGATCTCTGTCTCAAGAGAGCTCCAAGTTTGGCTTAATGCTCTTAGTCACCATCTTGAATTCTTAATAATTCTATCTTTGAACTTGTGTTTTACAAGTGAGGTTCAGTGGGACAATAGGGCATGCACATGAGGAGAGGAAATACTCAAAATACGCATCATTACCAACATTCCTTGCAACCATTTGCATTTAAAATTTACAAGGTACCAAGAGCACAGAATTCTTATAAAATTGTGATTTGGAATTCAGTAAGGCTCAATAGTACAAAGTATGTGTGTTACATCTATGACTAAGTGAGGACACACTTTCCCCAAGAAACTATTCTTTCCATCTGAACCAGAACTTGCTTTGATTGCAGAATGAAGACAGTTGTAGTCTAAGAATCATGAAAAATCCAGGATCCCTAACATATCCTTTCTTACTCAGGTTACTTCCTTTTCTTACTCGCTAACCACTTACATGGAAATAATGCCTTAGAAGAAAAGGAAAGGAAAAATAGGGCAACCTACAGTTATTTTCTTTTTAATTCTTTCTTATCATTAGGCAGAAGATAGAAAGTATGAGTTAAATGTATGCATATCAGAAAGTGCAATGAAAACAGGTACCTTTGTGGTAGTGTCTACTGTTCTGCTAAGAGCAAAATATATATGAGCTCAGAATACAAATTGTGAGTTTTTGGTGATTCCACATACAAGTTAAGTGTGTTTATATGTGCATTTAAAACTGGCATTGTATATATAAAGATGCATGGTAAAAATCATGCTAATAATTTAAATTTAGCTCTTCACTAATTAGACAGAGGGGAGAGCACAGAAGCACAATGACAGTTTGAATGGGAGTTTAGGAAAAACAATCTTTATATTTAATATATTTAATAGAGCTTTTTTGCTGTTTTTCAAACTGGGGGACCCTGGAGTTTTATTTCATACTGAGCTCCACAGAATATGTAGCTGGCCCTGCAATCATTATTATAATATTAGCAACAGGTCTGGTCTGACTGGGGACTCAGGTTGAAAATCCCTGATGAAATGAGAAATAATTTTGTATAATTACTATTCAGATCAGGGAATCTGAATCTTCTCCATATTTGAGCACAATTCCAGCCCTGTAATTTATTGCTAAAACTAAGAGTATTATTTCACTGCACAATTATTGGATTTTGAGAGATGTTGGATAAATTATTTTGTATTTTGTTCAGATTCCCCTCCAGGAAGAAAAATATCAACATCATATTTTTTTCTATCTCATATCATAAAGAAATAATTGGTCCCCCCCCCCCCCATCTCAGAAGGCATGCATTATTTTAGCTATCCATACCTGTGACACATTCTGTGCTCTCACCTGCATTGTCCTGACTCAGGTGCTTCAACTCCCCAACTATCCTGAGCCTGGGGATCTTTCTTATAGGAGTCTTCATGTTGGAGAGAAAAATATCCACATTGTACAATCTAGTCTTCTCCTGGAGTGAATGGGTGACTAGGCAAAGTAATCAAATAGACTATGAACCCATTTTAGTAACTACCAAAAGAAGCAGGGGTCAGATCTGGAGGCATTACATCAAATCCTAGTTATGACTGCATTTATGCTTTCACCAGAGAGAAAGGAGAAATGTGTCAGTTATTGTAGAGAGTCATCTCAATATTTCTGGAATGGGACTGTTTGATTCCACTATTATAATTGAAAGTGAGCAGGAAGACACTGGGCACAATTTCCAAAGGTAAGAACTGTGTAAATGGGTCCTTACCACATGCAGTTTCCTCCCTGTTTAGACATCTTTAAATATGTATTACATTCATATAGTGCTATTCTGAGTAGCTAAGACTTTCACCCCATATGTCACACTGGACAACTGACTGGCTATTTGTGTGTGTGTGTGTGTGTGTGTGTGTGTGTGTGTGTGTGTGTGTGTGTGTTGGGGGTGGGTGGGGAGTTCCTTCTCCTCTAGTGCTTTATGTATCATCTGCTGCCAGAGGCAGTGAGAGTACAACATTGATGGACCAATGGGCTGATCCAATATGGCAAATCTTATATTCCTGTTTGAGTACAAATGAATAACCTCATATCGTTCTGCACACATTCAACAAAATGATGAAAGGGGGAAAAAAACAAATGGAATTTCCCGATCATTGCATTCCACTTTATTTCTCTGTTTTAACTTTGTAAGTGAATTCAATGTCTGTAGAAGGCGATTGATGGCTCTTTAAGAAAAGGAAAGAAAAATATTAAAGCCCCAAACCACGATTTGAGCACTATTAGGCTTGAGGCTTGGTTTTCTTCTGCTGAAATTCTCAGCGGGGGCCCTTATCTCATAGCCTTCAGAGGTCATCTCAGCATTTCAGGGCTAAGGCATTGTGGCTTATGCAGGACAGGGTCGCAGCCCTGGGTCTTCTGCCTTTTATTAGTAGGGGGAGCAAGGGGATGAGGACAAAGAAGGGAAGGATTGACTAGGTGAATATGAAAAAAAAAATCAATGCTTCAATATATCTCCAAACTTCTCAAAGGATCATGATCTATGCCTCTCAGATCTCTCTCTGAACAGCTACCCTAAACATATTTCAAATTTCTACTTTTAAAATGCCCTACAATTTAATTTCTCTGCTCATCTCACTCTTATGCTACATAATGTTCATGTCCTACTTCCTGTAGGAAATCTCCCTTAATTAACCCAGACCACAATACTCTTCTGTCACTGAGTTTCTAAAGGATTTATTATGTATTACTTATTTGTCATCATGTTACTCTGAACTTTTTTTTTTTCACAATTATAAATTTGTCCTTATTAAATAATTAAAGGAATGTCTGGAATTCTTTATCACCTACAGTTTCTTCCAGTGCATTTTACATAAGTTCATAATTAATATTTATCAATTAAAATTATTATTATAGTTAAATTATATATGTGTAGGCCATCTGTTTAAATACACACACACACACACACACACACACACATATATATATATATATA
This sequence comes from Corynorhinus townsendii, assembly GCA_026230045.1. Classification (NCBI taxonomy): domain Eukaryota; kingdom Metazoa; phylum Chordata; class Mammalia; order Chiroptera; family Vespertilionidae; genus Corynorhinus; species Corynorhinus townsendii. Next base: position 16,711,704 of record JAPDVU010000007.1, read on the forward strand.
TATATATATATATATATATGCATATCTAATAAAAGGGTAATATGCAAATTAACCATCACTTTTCAGCAAAGATGTCGGCACCCATAATGCCCCAGCCACAGAGGGAGAGAGGGCTGCAGACACAATGCGGGGCTGCTGGGCTGGGGGTGTGCCCTTGGCAGCAACTGCATGGCTCAGAGAGCATGCCCCCAGCCCAGCAGACAGAAGCTCAGGGGACAGAATGCCCCCAGCCCTGCAGACACAATGAGGGGGTCTTCTATGCATGAGCTGCAGAGGAAACACCTTTTCTGACCACTCATTGGCTATGCTCCCTGTACGCTGCCACTCACAGTATTCTTGGTAACTTGGGTAATAAGAATCCAAGAAGGTGATCTAGGGTTTTTCCACCTCACTCCTGGAGGAAAAGAAACTAAGGTCCGCTGCTGCTGGAGGGGCTAAGAAATGTCCTAATCTGTCCTAGCCAGTTTTTCTCAGTGGATAGAGCCTCAGCCTGCCAACCGCAGGGTCTGGGTTCAATTCTGATCAAGGGCATGTACCTAGGTTGCAGGGTCCTTCCTGGCTGGGGCCCAGGTCAAGGCTCATGCAGGAGGCAACCAATTGAAGTGTCCCTCTCACATTGATGTTTCTCTCTTTCTTTCCCTCTCTCTTCCAAACTCTCTAAGAATCAATGGAAACATGTCTTCAGGTGTGGATAAAAAGAAAGAAGGAAAGAAATGTCATATCCTATGAAAGACACACCTTGAAAATGCCTAAAGAAAGTTGTCATTTTTTTGTGGTGAAGGGACTACAGTCGGTGTTGATTAAAACACCTTGGCAGCTGCAACAGTGGCAGCAACAGTGGGGTGATGAGGCTGGTGCCTTCCCCTGATCAGCCCTGTCACCTCCCACAGAGGGAGGCAAGACTGCCCGCTCCCCATGGGGAGCAAGTATAAGCCATCAGTAGGACGTCCCCTGAGGGCTCCCAGTCTGTGAGAGGGGTAGCCTGGGCTGAGGGACACCCCCGCCCCCCAGTGCACGAATTTCATGCACTGGGCCTCTAGTGGATATACATACATATATGTGCCAAAGTAATTTTCTCCAAATATTTATGTTTAAATATTCAATAAAAAGATTTTTTAAAATCAGTTGATTCTCCTACATTGACTGAAAATAGCACAAAGACAGAATCTGTATTTTCTAGTGCCAAAGTGCCAATGTTCTCCATGTACAATCCCATTCTTGAAGCCATTCTTTTGATTTTTCCTATTGAGTATCAAGGGTCAGGAAATTTGATTCCAACTTGATTATATCTAGGCAGAGAAAGGAGGGAGGATAAACCATCCATCATAACCCAATCAGCCAATTTAAAAGATCAGGGCATATTAAGCAGACAAGAATTGAGGAGAAGGTTCTGGCTGGTGTTGCTCAGTGGTTGAGCATAGATACCTATGAACCAGGAGATCACAGTGTAATTCCGTCAGAGCACATGCATGGATCTGGAACCCCAGTAGAGAGCACACAGGAGGCAGCTGATTAATGATTCTCATCATTGATATTTCTATCTCTCGCTCTGCCTTCCTCTCTCTGAAATCAATAAAATAATATTTAAAGATCAAAATATCCTCGGGTAAGAATCAACACACACACCCACACACACACACACACACACACACACACACGAGCAAGACAAATTTGCAAAAGGTCCAATGTGCATTAACAATGTATGCCATGCAAGGGGCATTACTGCAGAGAGAGCTCACAACTAATTGAATGGGAACACTATACATAAATCCAGATGAGAGTAAGGCTGTGACCTTGAGGTGAAAAGGCTTCTTAAACTGCAACCAAAGCTTTCTATTCTAGAGGGATTAAATCTCTGAAAACCATTCTCTTTCTTTGCATTCATGTTTCACACTTTGTAGTGCTCACATAAAGCGGGCAGATATACCAGCATTTGGGTGTTTGCTTGCTTGTGTTTCTTTTCTTCCCAGATAGCTAGTATCGGCTTTACCACATATCAGAGTGGGTGAGCCTTTTTCACCTCTGATTATGGTTTGTAATTGTCAATACCAAGTTAGCAAGCTTTCTCATGGAAATTACCAGTGCATGGAAGAATGATAAAGCAATCTGTTCAGGTAGGAGAAGTATAGGCTCTGGAGCTCAAGTCATCTTTTCTAGGGCTCACAATAATTATGAGAACAAATTTAATAAACTTTTGCATGAAACTTGTAACAAAATATCCTTAGATTCTATTGTTCCCATTGCATTGCAAACTAGAGAATACTAGCAAAGAGATAAATGTTCAGACACAGGCTAGGCAAGGCTTTGTCCCGACTGCTTTTCTATGGCCTCAGCGTAACATTCAAATTCACCTCCTAAGACAGGGTTGCCTGTGGCATTACAAGTTTGCTTTTTTCCTTTCCTCACCAGACAGGAGGCAATGATCACAGAGCTCCAACTTATTTAGAATGGCAGCTACCACAACAGACAGTGGTTTCTTAGTTCAGCGCTTGAAAGGATTAAAGCTGGATTAGGAGGAAGGATGTATCCCCAACGGGCAATGTTTATAACATGGAGAAGCTTTTTTCCACTCCCTCTACAAGAATAACAAGGAGGAAAAATGAATCCCAGCAATGATTGTCAAATGGCAAGATGCGGGCAGGATTTAAGAAATACACCTTTCTAATTCCCAGGCAATTTATGTGTGTGTGCCTAAGTATCCAATTAGCAGGCACAGATGCCATTTTGCATTAAAAATTATAGGGTTTTACAACTGCAAACCAGCTGTGCCCATAAATTTTACCCACCCCTTTGCAGAGGTCCACCAAGAATTTAGGCTTCAATGTCAGGGAATTTATTTTCCTCTGCATTGAAAGAATCAAAGATTGACTGGCATTTTTGGTCAAGAAAACTATTTTTCTCAGAGAAGAGCAGGAAATCACAATATATGTACAGTGGCAAGCCTTGCAAAAATCAGTACATTCAATTTCTGACCCATGAAGAGACCACATTCTAAACCAGCTCTGGCCAATGGAACATTTTTACAATGAGAGGAATGTTCTGGACCTCCACTGCTCATGGGAGTAGCCCCTGGGCACTTGTGACAATTGAGCACTGGAAATGTGGCTTATGAAATGTGAGGCTGTATTCTTAATTTTATTTAATTTTAACTAGTTTATCTTTAAATAGCCACATAAGCAGTTACCATATTGAAAAGCACATTTCAAATCATTGTTGTTGTTAGTATGTCAATAAATTAACAAATGAGCGTCTGAAGTCAAATAAACACCTGCTGCTTAATAACCATGTGGCTTCATACAAGTTAACCTGAGTAAGTCCATTCTTTTCTATCTGGTGAATGCCAATAACAGTGGTGCTCCAAGTATCACCGGGTGGTTAACTGCACAATGTATACATTATTTGACCTCTTTCCTGAAACAAAGTAGGTCTTTAATCTCTGTTTTTATATTTTCCTTATTTTTGTCTTTCCCCCCTTTCTTCCCTTCTTTCTTTTCTTCCTTTTTTAGATAACAAAAAAAGAACTCCAAAAAGCAACAAAAGGACAGTAAGTTTGATAATGAATATTGCTATACCTGTCACTTCATTGCATATATTGTTCTAAATTAGAATTTTACATGAAAGTTGCTTATCTAGCCTAATCCACACTCGACAATTGGGGGAAAAAAGCACACAACACAACAAATGTAAACTACAGTTATTTCTCTTATTGATCTTTTAACTTGTATTAAAATTATGATAAAGACTCAATGAGAAAAAAAAGTAGATGATCATTGGTTCTAGAAGGAAAGATATAGACAGTGAAATAGCAGGATTAAAAAAAATAATAAAGGAAGCGAAATGGAGAAAAATTCATTGCAATGAATTTTTTTATTTTTTATTTTTAGCAATGAATTTCAAATTACAGTAGTTATTTTACACTCTTAGCCTCCATTATACTTAGTACATATTAGAAAAGTTTAATACCCAATATTTAGAAATGTCTGTGATCAAATGAAAGAAGCAAGCCACTTGTGAAATCAAGATTCAAATGGAACAGTGAAAACTGCCAGCCTCCTGTTCTTCCATGTCTTTGCTTCCTGCTTCCTGGCTACTTTGGAAGAAGAAATATCAACCAGGGGCTTGTTTTATCTGGTTTCATCTTTACACTCACCATGTTTTACTTATTTTCTGTCTCTTTGCCTGCTATCTCCTTCCTTCCTTCCTTCCTTCCTTCCTTCCTTCCTTCCTTCCTTCCTTCCTTCCTTCCTTCCTTCCTTCCATCTCACTCTTGTTTTTTTACTTGGCTACATTATTTTTCTAGATACATTTTCCCAGGGTTTGGTCAACATAATTGAGTGACTTAGTTTAAAATGTTCTATTAGCACATGGCAAGTCATTAAGTAGCCGATTGGTACAAGTCTACCCTTTAATTATGAATCCACAGGAAAATGGGTCATATAAATTAGCTATGTAACTGAAAGCCACCAGAAAACCATTGGCCTGTTTAGCTGCAAATAACAAAAACACAAACCCAGGGAGGATCATCTCTCTAGGATATGGCTAAGATTGAGGTGCCCTTTTTTTGCTCTAACTTGCTGCTATTCATTGCACATGACCTTTAGGGAAGCTGGATCACCCTACAGGAGACAACTGATTGTGATCAGCATAGAAATTTCTAGAAAAAAAAAAGGATAAAAAATAAAATAAAGCATTTTACTTCTATTTTCCAACAGCTACACAATAATTTCTACCTACTTCTAGAATTCCCATATTTCACATTCTGTCAATGGCTTTCATCAGCTTTTGGAAAAGAAACCCTGCAAACATTATTTTCCCCATTCAGCTGATGTATAAAGTAATACCTGGAAAAATGGAGTAGGATGCTCAGGGTCCTTCAGCATGAGGGCAGAGCTGACACTAGAACTCACCTTTTTACTAATGCACATTTTCTCCAGAGGCCTCATATTTAACTGTGCAGGTAATACAAAGGAGCAGAATCCAATTAGGCTCCAATGAAACAGTGTATACCAGGATGCAGGCTCTTGTTGTTAAAGTCTCTATATCTTTTTTTCTTTCCCTTTGCAGAGGTCATTAAAATGTGCCAGTACCATCCTGTGTGCTGACTGTTGGGAGGTTTCTAAGAAAGGCATTGTTATTTGTTATGTTCAGGAGGATTTGTGGAGGAATAAATTGCATACATAGTGTGATGGCAGCTGGCAGTCAACTGTGACTGCTGTTGTGCACTTCACAACATGTTTTATGTGTCTGGGAACATTTACATTAAGGTCAATTAGGTTGCCAAAATGGAGAATCGCAGCTGAGGGATACTTAGTGGAGCGCACTGGTGTTTGGCAGGGGAAATGGAACTGATAAACCTACATGTGCATGGTCTGCCAGCTGGTGGGTGGTTCCAGCCATGTTGCCGCAACACCATTCAATTCAATTCAACAAATATTTATTGAGTGAGTAGATGATGCAAAGCACTAGGCAAAATGCTGATGGGGCAGCAAGGTGGCACAGGCCATGGCTCAGGTCTTAGAAGAGTTGCCAATAATGATAGATCTCAAGAGCCAGCTAGCAATGATCGCATGTTTGCCATATGCTAGACATTGTTCTATATGTTCAGCATGTATTACCCATGGTAATGTTCGTAACAACCCTGTTTTACCAAGGAGAAACCTTTGTTAGTGAAGTATGGGTGCTTTTTAGTGACATGTGGTGCCTGTGATAGTTTGCATAGCATCCCCTTTTCTGGGCCTATGTCAGAGTTACATTTCACTGCCACCTTGAAGTTGGCCATGTGGCCTGAGTCTTGCTTTAACCAAAGAAATGTGAGCGGCGGTAGAAATGTGTATCACTTCCTGGGGAATTGCTTAAGCATTGTTGAAGAGCAGCTACACATGGTAGTTCTCCTACCATGGTACTCATTGGCCTTCTAGCTTGAGTCTGAGTAAGGATGAATTAAGGAAGGGGCCTTTCTGACATGAAATATACATAAATAGAGTTTCATTTAAACCTCTGAGATTTTAAACTTGCTTATTACGGCAACATGACCTAGCATAAGCTGGCTAGTAAAAGTTAAGAGTAAGAATAATAGATATGTGAAGCTAATTGAAAAAATAAAAAAGATAGGATATGATTACATCCCATTAAAAAATAGCAATAATGAAAACAACCACCATATATTAAAGTCTCAGCAAGGTGCTAAGCTTATTACATACATGTTCTCTAGTATGTGAAATAAACCTGCAAAATTGTAATTCCCATTTTAACAACAAGAAGAGAAATCTCAGACAGGTTAGCTGAACTACTGAAGGTGATGTAAAAAGATACAAACTATGTATAAAATCAGGTCTTTTTTTCCTTCAATCTCACACTGCTTATAGAAGGGCTAGAAAAGACCTCAGACAACCTTATCCTCCAACTCCTCCACTATACAGTTTTCTTCCCTCTCTTTCCTTCCTAATTTCCTCTTTTCTTCATCTTTCCTTCTCCTTTTCACTCCATTTCCCCTTCCCTACATGCTGCCTTCTCATTTTCTACAGATATTTATAGTATATGTTCTCCATGCTCATGTAGAGGCATGGGGTTTTCCTAAACTTTGCCTCCTCACTACTACAACTTCTAATGGGTAGTGACCAAGTGTGCTACTAAATATTCATCCCACAATAAACAGCACACCCTCCAGCAGGAAGGAATTATCCAGCCCCAAATGTCAATAGTGCTAAAGTTGAAAAACCCTGCTCTAAATGATCAGTAGATACATCAGAAGCTCTTCTTCACCAAACTCAAATCCAGGGATCCATGCCACACTTTAAGTCTCTTGGTTCACTAAAACATGATTTCACCACTTCCATAGCAGGAGGCCACAACATTTGTTCCTTTCTTATTGAGTCCTCTGTCTCAGGAGGTTTCATTCTCACTAATTCTGGCTAGAAGATAGTGCATGGATCTCAAATTCTAGCTTAACCCTTCTGGTGAGACCATATTGTACATTATTCTAGGATTTTAAGGCTCTACTGATATTCCTGCATCTCCAAAACTTAGATTCGCAGAAAACTATGTCAGTAAGATGTTCATCTTCAATGAAACAACAAATTTTAAAATATCTTCCTTTTGGAAAATGCTATGATGAAATTTAAACAGATTTCTTTACTATCGGGCTTTCCTGAGCCTCTTCTATGCATTGTATCTTGAGAATATACAGTATAGATGTAATAGAGTGTTTATTTAATATATTTTATCATAAAACTTTTTATTTTCAAAGAGCATCTTTCTGGACTCTTGCACTGTAGTACATAATTTGCTAATTGTGGCTTGTCCAAATTGCTCATTTGACCAGGGTTCAAAAATGAAATGACTTATTCAGTTTAAATGGCTAACTCTTGCCAGAGCAGGAATCTAAATCTAAGAGTGCTGACCCTAATTCACTGTTCTTTTCAATATGTGTTGTATAATAAAGTGACATATCAATTCTAGTACTTTCTTATATTGTAAGCATTTCTATTTAGTTTAATTTCTTTAAATTAAAAACATAACTATATAAAAATATAACATTGAATAACTATGCCAAATCCACTTTGCACATTTTTCTCATGTAGTATTTAGGTGTACAGCTAGGTTTACAAATGTTTGTTAATACATTTTTGCATGCTTAAAATATCTATAGTTTTGTTGACACCTCCCTACACATTATCAACTAAGGAAGAATTATGCTCACACTGATGGATTTACCTAGTTTTATGAACCCATAGTATTTTATATTAATACTAGAGGCCTAATGCATGGAATTTGTGCAAGAGTAGGCCTTCCTTCCCCCGGCTGCTGGCACCAGCTTCCCTCAGGCTCCTGGGACCCAGGCTTCCCTCGCAGAGGGAGGCCCCACCACCCACTATAGCCTGCCAGTCAGTGACCTAGACCTCCCTCTTTGGGGTGATCATGGAGGCCTCCCCCCCAGTTGATCACCCCGCTGGCTGGTGGCCTGGGCCTCCCTCTGCAGGGCGATCATGGGGCCATGGCTGGGCCCCCGACCAATCGCATCGCATCTGCCTTGGCTGGCCTGGCACCAGTGGGTGTCATAGCGTGGTCTGGGTGGTCATCTGGATGGTCGTCTGGAAGGTCGTCCAGATGGTCATTCCACTGTTTGGCCTTCTGGTCTAATTAGCATATTATGATTTTATTATTATAGATAAGAGTTATTTGAATCTTTTGTATTGGGGTGTACTGTATTGTTAAATACATGTAGTTATTATCTTATCTTGGGTCTATTGAAAGCAGAACTTAGGACAAAGAGGAAAAAGAGACAATAAGATAAGGCAAGATGTGAATGGTGTGACATGATATGTTCGTTTTTGTGTGGCTACCACTTTACAATGAACTGCAAAGAGCTCTAATGATCTTTTCACTCATTTCTAGTTTCCTACATTAACCGATATGTATTACTTAATTTGACAGATTTCTTAACCCTTAAAAATTATCAAGATATTCTGCTTTATTTCCAAACTCAAATGCCAAATTCTCAGATTTTCCCTGACCTTTCCAGAACTGGACTTGATTTGACCTTTTTCTGAATTTTCTAAACATTATTCTTTAAACCCTAGATTACAGTCTCTGTTTATAATGAGATCACCTTTAGACTTATATCACATTCCTGTAAGATTATAGAAGCCCCTAGCTAGCCAAGTAGCTTTAAACTGCCTTTAAAAAATATCTCTTCCACAACACCTGTCATAAGACCTTGCACAATGCCCCATCTTCAATATGAATTTGCTAAAGACTTGGCTATTTAGCTTTGCTTACATTTTCTTGCAATATACAAATGTACAGGCTTTCTACTTTTCCAATTCCGACTTTCTTTTCTATATTTTTAGCTAGTTCTCAACTCCTGTTGATATAAAGCAAAGGAAGTAAATTCAGGTAAGATAATAAGATAATTATTTCCCTTACATAAAGCTTTTAAATGAAAATTTTTGAAAGGAATACTGTGATGTAGTTACAGCTGGCCAACATTTCTTGTCTTTGTTCTGATGCTCATTAGCTAAGCAACCTTGAGAAAGTCATCTTACGTTTCTATGCCTTTATTTTCTTATCTTTACAATGAGCTATAGCATTTTCTATAGGAGCTACTAAGCAGGACTGTTTGAAAAGCAAACACTATCACATAAATACATTTTGGAGGTACAGAGCACTGCGTAATGGCAAACACTCTTGTGAATAGAAAATAATAGTATCTCTGAGTTGGGCAGTACTTTGAAAGCATTTAGTGCTGTCCTCTCATGTTAGTGATGGTTGAACTGGAACCTGGAAGCTTACAGAATGTGTAAAGGGTCCCAGAACTGGTTGATGCCAGAGCCAAGAAATGAATTCAAAGATGGAGCCACCTAAGCTACTTCATCTAAAATTCTTCTCCCAGTGCACCTTATCCCTTCATATTTTTTAATTCTTTCTATACTTCTGTTCCCAGTGCATTCACTTTCTCTGGCATGTGATTTTTCTTCCGTGACCCTTAAAGAGGTCAGAATTACTATCTTTGGCATTTGTGTAGGTGCTTTTTACTCCTTGGTGATTCTAGGCTTCTAGACTTTCACTTCAAAATGGTATCCTTACCAGGTGTCTGAGGAGCTACCTACTCATATTGGCTGGCATCTTCTCCCTCTGGCCTGTCTTTGCACACCATAGCCAGGCTCCTTGACTTTTCTGCTTTAATACCTTACCCTCCCACTCCATGTGAGTTATTCTTTCCAGGCAAAAGGTGCCTTCCCACTCTGTGGGCATTTGTACAGCAGAGGTAATGCTTGTGCCTAGCAGTTCCCACAGCCCAAATCAGCTCATGTCATCATCAGACCTGCAGATTGATTCCTCAGGATATTCTTTGGTTGATAGATCCTCCCTCCCCCCCACCAAGACATCCCTAGGACATTGAGCCATCAATCAGTACGTGCCGAGTGCCCTGGGGCCCACCCCCACCCCTTCCCGTTCTGCCCTGGGCCCAACCCCTTCCTGTTCCTTCCCTTAAAAGGACTCTCCACCCATGCACATGTTACTATCTCTTCCTTCTGTTCTGCAGGAGGCAGTCTGGTTGGGTCCCCCCTCCTTCTCCTCCTGCCCCCGTTTTCCTGGTTTCTCTAGTGCCTCCATAAGGAATCTCACTCGTTACTGTGGAATAAACCTCCCTTTTAATATATCTTGGTCTCCGACTCCCATTTCCTACGCCTGGAACCTTACATTGGTAATTTATCAGGTACTCCCAGAGATGGAAGATTAGTTCTAAGTTCTTTTAATTGCATAATACAATCCATGGTATTTTAAGCAGTAAAATTAAGCATAATTTTTTCAACAAATTCTGGCCCTCTGATTCAGGCAAGTATTTTACATAATAACCTACTTTATTGTTTATGATCATTAGTGCTACTATTATTTTCAAGAATGTGAAAAATAGAACTGTTTTATTCATCAACACAGCTCAATTTGTATTTTTTTCTCCTTCTTGAAAAGGATGTCATATTAGCTGCCTTTGAATCTCATCAACTATTTTTATTTTTTTTTTTTTTTGACAGTGGAATAAAAAGGTCAGAAAATCCAAGCACTTTCTGCTGGCAGTAGTCAGATGAAACTCATATATACAAAATGGAATGAAAAACCGTTTGATGAGCTAGACTTGAGGCATCATATATCTCATTGTTTTATTTGCCTCCCTTGGTCCTCCAATAACTATTCCCAATTTTGTTTTGCATCATCTGTTCCTACAAAATATACTCCTTAGGCTTTGATATTTATAGTTCCTTCTTTCCTTTTCATTCCTTTTATGCTCTTTTTTCCCTTTTTCTTCCCTCCCCAATTATTCTCCAGAGGTTTTTATTGACTTTAGCCTTTGATAGCTCTATGTATTTGAAAGCAGCCATTCACTAGCTCCTCTGGAGAAGTACCAATAAAGTGCAAAACCATTATCACAAAACTGTTTCTCAAAGTTTTGTCACATCCCAGACAGTTTCATGAAGATATGCTGAAAGGATTTGTTTTGTTTGTTTCTGCTTTAAGAATTGCTAAGGGCAACAGGAGATCTGGAGAAGGGATTGTAGATCGTAAATTATTGTGACACATCTTATTGTTTCTGGGGCAGTCTGTTTTCTTTGGGCCAAAAAATTCAGTTTTCTTCAAAACTATTTTCTGATAGACAATGCCATATAAGAAAAGTAGTGCATGTTTGCTTGTTTGAAATCTTGGAAACTCTCTGAGTGATTTTTTAAAATAATTTCCAATCCCTGGTAAATAAGCACTGCCTTAAATAGCAACAGATTTTGATTTCAAAAAAGAAAAAGAGTTTGTAGTATATTTACAAGAGAACAATTTTCAAAAGCCTGTTATGAAGAGGAGAGAAGGCACCGGAGATCAAAATGCACTGACTGTGAAAACCACGCTCCTTGTGTTAGGTCTCCTGGTAGAGAACACCATGGTGTTAAAATAGGCCACTGGGAGTTCTATTTGCACGATTTCACTCTGGTGGTCAATAGTCCAGAGACTCTATTATCAGGGCACTAGTAACAATAAAAGATGTTTGGATATATTTTGATTGGAAGATGATTTATTGATTGTTTATTTCTGTTTTAGAATTTCTTTTAACTTAAACAATTTTAAGCTACAGTGGATATTCAGTATTATATTACTTTTGGATATATAGCATTAATGTTTAGACATTCATATAACTGATGACGTGATCCCACCAGGTCTAGTATTTACCTGACACCATGCATAGTTATTGCAATATTATTGACTATATTCCCTATCCTGTACTTTACATTCCCGTCACTGTTTTGTAACTACCAATTTGTACTTCTAAATCACCTCCCTTTTCTTACTGAATCCCCCAACCTCCTTCCCATCTGGCAACCATCAGTCTGTTCTCTATATCTGTAAGTTTTTTTGTTTTGTTTGTTGATGTTGGTTTTTAGATTCCAAATATAAGTGAAGTTATGGCATTATTTGCCTTTCTCTGTCTCACTTATTTCACTCAGCATAATAGTCCCTATGTCCATTCATGTGACAACATGTGTTTTATTTTTTTTAATTTACCTTTATTGTTAAAAGTATTACAGATGTCCCCTTTTTTGCCCCTATTGACCCCTTCCACTCACCCTTGCCCCCTCCTGTCTGTGTCCATGGGTTATGCATATGTGCATATAAATCTTGATTGGGGAGCCTAAAGACATCCATGCAGATCATTGATGTATACATCAACAAGTCTGGAGCTCAAGAGGGAGATCAAGACTAAAAGCATACCCTCCCCTACATTTTTCTAAAAAAATATATATTTTTTATTGAATTCAGAGAGGAAGGAAAGAGAGAGGGATAGAAACATCAGTGATGAGAGAGAATCATTGATTGGCTGCCCCCTGCATGCACCCTACTGGGGATTGAGCCTGCAACCTGGACATGTGCCCTGATCAAGAATCCAACTGTGACCTCCTGGTTCATGGGTCAACACTCAAGCACTGAGGAACACTGGCCAGGCCCTCCTTCCATTTGCTAACATTATATATACACACCAACTCCTAATGAGGGCCAGAGAACACAGTAGTGAAAACAAGAAAACAAAAACATAATTCTTGATTTCAGGGAGTTTAGGTCAAGTAAAACAGTAAGAAAATTTTAAGTAATTCCTACCTTTTAGAGGAAGCTAAAAGAGAAGGAGCCAGGGCAAAAAAAAACAGAGAAAAGTGACATTGAATCTACTGAAGAGGTTATGATTAATGAGTAAGCAATTGTTCAGTTGTATCTGCCCTTTGATTGGGTGTTTTAAGAAGGTGAATATTAAGAGGAAGATAGCTCTGGCCAGCTTCGCTCAGTCGATGGAGCGTTGGCCTGCAGACTCGAGGGTCCCGGGTTCAATTCTGGTCAAGGGCATGTGCCTTGGTTGTGGGCATATCCCCAGTAGGGAGTGTACAAGAGACAGCTGAATCGATATTTCTGTCTCATTGATGTTTCTAACTCTCTATCTCTCTCCCTTCCTCTCTGTAAAAAATCAATAAAATATATTAAAAATGAAAAGAAGAAGATAATGAAGTCAGTGAAATCAGATAGATATATTTTGTTTTATGGAAATACAATTCTTTGTCCATATTAGGAGGGTCCTATCAACAACAAAAGTAGCTATCTGTAAGACAGAACAATTCTCTATAAGATACTTATAATGCTAATAATTTTTGCTGAATTTACAGGTTTTTTCAAAATTATTTTGATGTTCATCCATGAATATACTTTTTATTGTAGACTGTCTTGCACTTTTATCACCCAATAAACATTTAACAAAACTTTACTGGTAGTATGTGTGATCCAAACAGCTTTAACAAAAGAGTTCAGAGGACATAATTTCTCTTATATATCCCCTAAAACTCGTTGCAGTATGCTATGGAAGTCATTTTCTCTCCATAGCTACTTGCTAAATGACATAAGTGTTAATATGTACATGAAGAAACAAACGGATATACATATGTATATGTATACTATAAATGAAGAGTCAGTATCCCACCAATGGTTGTATTTTGTCATAGATTCAGTCACTTATCCCTTGCAGTCTCTTGCTACCCCATAGAATGAAGTATAATCCAGAGCCTTTTGTTATACACAATTTAATATTATCATATTAATGTGAGCATTTTTATTCAGGGGATTATTTGCAGAGCTTTTTTGATGTTGTTTGGTCCCATCAAAATGTAAATTCACTGTTTGTTATCTCTTTGTTTTTATTTACCAGGGAGGACACATAAGTGAAGTCTCTGATTATCAATCAATTCTTGATCCTAGTTCCCATGCAATCCCCATCTTGGAGGTAAGGTGGGCAAAGGAACTTCTCATTTCTCATTGTGCACTGATTGCTTTTGTGTTTCTGTCCATTTTCTGCCTACACAAAAGTCTTCATATTTTCAGTTCAAATTACAGAAGAAGTTAGTCTGAATAGCTTATGTAATTAGCATTAACCCTATTTGGTAGAGTGATTTATGACTGCTCACACTATTGTTCATACTGCAAAATATGGCCCTGTTATTTTGAATCACAAAGGCATCTGATCCTGATTCAGTCAATGGCTATTTATGCTTGAGGAATATTTCAGTACTTATTTCACAAGCACTGGTCTGTGGATAGGGCATGTTTATAAGAAAGATATACTGGGAATAGTTTGACTGGCCATAGGTTCACTTTGCATCTGTTGCCCCAGTTGTCCAGCTCACTGATTGGCTCTCAGATACTCTATCCTTCATATCATTGGCTGCCATCTTTCTACATGTATAGTTTCAAGGATGTTCCTGTCTAATATTATCCTTCAGGACAAACATAAACACAATCATGGCCTTCCAGCAGGTAGGCAATTGAAAGACACCTCTGTCTACTTTATCCATAGGGAATATAACAAGCTCCTTTAAGTACTGTTTGTCTTGGAATCCATTGTCTCAATATGTTGCAAAATTTTCCTCTAATTCTATCATAATACCACCCAGATCATCGATAAGCCATAGGCTACATAATAAATTTAGCTACCAATGCCAAATCTTTTATGTAGAAAAAGGGACACATACAAACATATATGAACAACAGTGATAATAACTGAATGCAGATAAAATTAATATCCTTTACTTATATTGTATATCACAATACCTTAGCTAGTATTTTGTATTATTTTCCCCAAGGCATTTCTATCATCTCTGACCTAATAGAAAACTCCAGAAATCTTAGACCGGCCACGTGAGGCAAAGATTTGATCATCGGAAATCCAAAGTCTAGATGGTCTTACCTGTGAATGTGATGATTGACTACTATTCATTTTATCATCGAGCATAGTTATATAGGAACCCCAATAGGGGTTGCCTTAAGTCCCAATTTACCTGGTACCAAATTTCTAATATTTCTGCATTGCATCATAACATTTTTTCACCTGTTTCTATGAAATTAAGAAGTTTTGAGATGGCTAGCTAACATGAAGTTTCAATTTTCAACTTAATGAAACACTTGTCTTTTCCCTGAGTTAAGATATCCTTCTTCTGGCTTTTATTACTATAGAGGAGCAGAAAACAAATATTTTGAGAGTTACCTTTTAAGAATAACCATGAGAGCTTCAAGCTTGCAGCTCTAAACCATGGACTTGAAATGTAAGCATTGCTTCAGGGAGAGAAAACAATACCAAATAACAGATGGGTTTTCAGAACAGAGACCACATCTTGGAAGACAAGTTCACTCATCTTTTTAGTAAGGAATCCTCCAATAGTCTTTGCTTTGTTGCTGTTTTTAAAATTCAAATGTTATGTTGACAGTGCCTGCATGGCAGGCTACAGCACATGTGAATCCCATTCAGATCAAGCCACTTCACTTCTGGAACATATACTGTTGGTTGCTAATCCTAATACTCATTTTCTCATCTTACATTCTCAAAACAATTGCACTTCTATCTTTCCACCTGCCCCTTAGGGAAGATAACATTATGTCAAGTTCTTTACCTTAGCATGTGATTGGCTTAGGGGTGACATATGACCTAATATGTAGCTCTGTTGAGGAGCTTCTGAGGGAAAGAAATTCTTACTCTTAAAAAGAGAGACAGGAAACATGGTATCTTCTTGTAGATGTTATTTTGTGGACATGGATTATATCTAAATTAAGCAGTCCTTTGATATTTAAAAGAAGGTAGCTGGCTTCACATACAAAAAAATATTGAGGATAAGACCTCTCTGGCAAGTACCCTGGGCTCCTGGTGATGTGGCCAATCTCTGGGCAAACACAAAGGAAGAAATAACTAACTCTTGGGGAGTTGAGAAATACTGAAGAGAAGGTGATTTTAAAAATAAGAATTAATAAAATAGAAGATCCTCAAGGGTAGTATGGCAGAAAGAGATGATCCAGGTAGGAAGAATAGAATATGCAGGGGAGGTAGTCAGGAAATTATGTTAGAAAAATTTATCAAGACCAGATAACTGGGACCATTTGCCAAATAAGTAGAAAATTTAAATGCAATTGATGAGAGGCAGCAAAAAGTACTTAATTATTACATGTTCAAATTCACATTTAAAAACATGTTCATAAGAGGGTGAATAGACAATTTGGATTTAGAAAGCAGAGAAAAACATCTGTAGGCAATTAAAGTACTATAAAACAGGTTAAGAGAAGTAAGAGAATGAAGAAAAGACAAGGTTGAACTTAATTTATGATCCGTTTGTGTGTGTGTGTATGTGTGTGTGTGTGTGTGTGTGTGTGTGTGTGTGTGTGTATATGTGTGTTTTCCCCAGGGAATTTCATATCCTACAACTGACCCAATACAATGTGAATTTGATACCCGTTTTTTTTTTCTGCCAATTTTGATGGCAATTCTTTTTATAAAATGTAAAAATATTTTATATTTTAACCTATTTTATGTTTTTAACTAACTACTCTATTTTTTGATGTCCTTCCCCCAATTTTAAAGAACAGCATCAGTTGTCTTTATGTTGTTTTCCCTCTTTTCTAAATTACATTGAAAACTTCTGCCAGAGGCATAAAATCATCATTGGGAAAAAATTCAGTTGGCCCATCTGTTGCAGAAGTGCCACCTTCCCTGAAGACTGCTAACACATTTTCCTCCCTCTCCAGCAGTCAGTGTTGCTTCTAAATTTCCCCAATAGAGTCTTTCAAAGAATCTCAAATACCTCCTCAATCTTTTTGGTCTCTCTCTCTAAAGCATGAATGAGGTTTAGGGTTGGTGTATGGAAAATACCTCTCATCATACCAATAATTCTTTCAAGTTTGGTATAACTTGGACATTTAGTCTCTAAAAAGATGTATCATATCTTCTCTCTGCTGGACTTTGCATGAAATGTGCTTTCTACATCAGCTGACCCACTAAGACAGCTGTGATCTAATGAGCAGTGCCACAGTAGTCTCAGGCAAGAGGAACCATGAGCCCAGACCCAGCACTACAGAACTATTTTCTGACCTTCCTCTCACCTGTGTCTCCACACAGTGATTGATGTTCATGAGCATGTGTAGATGTGTTCACATGGAGCCCCTCTTCCTCTTCTAGGTCATGTCCTAGATATCTGGGATCTTGGAATTCCCTGCTAAAATAGCTCCAAGCTCACTTCTAAGGACTGTGCAGACCTATTCCCAAGTCTTCTGATGAAGTGGCCAAGGGATAGTCAAAGGGAGACTATTTACAACAGGTGTCGATGGAATTTGATGTGCCGTCTCCAGTGTTCATGCACGTGTATGCCTGCATTGCTGGACGGAGTCAGTGATAGGAAGAGAAAGGGATAGTGCGCTCTCCCCACACTGTGTTATTTCTGGCCCAGAACACTGAAGAGACAAAGAATTCTAAATTCAAATATACCCTTTCCGGTTGTTATGAAGATATCTGTTTCAAAGTAGGAGGATCAAATATAATTTCATAGTTTGTTGGCTTGACATAAAAATTTAAATATTTAAGCATATGTTATGTGTATCTCTATTTGTACTCTCGCCCCGGGAACTACACATGTTAGGAAGAACAGATGATGAGGTATGATTTGATGGATCCTAGATAGCTTTCTTGTTCTAAAATGCTCCTCTATAGCCATTTGCTATGGCTGAAATACCATCATCATTGTTCCTTGTACAAATGCAAGTTCACCTGAGGGTATCACTTCCGTGGGATTGACATTTCTAAATTCTCTCCAGATGGTAGGTTTGGAGAGCAGATTTTAATAAGTGGAAGATGAAAATGCTATGAAAACAGATAATAGCTGTGTGAGTCTGAGGAAATCTTGAGGGGAACTACAGAGAAGGGATGGTAAAGGGAACACACAGAGTGACTGAACAACTTATTGAGCTTCCTGAGGTGCCAGTGCCCAATGTTGCCTAAAGTTTAATTCCATCAGGTCACCATCCCTACCCATTGGATACCATGAGCATTTGTTGTATTTTGCTGGTCCAGGGCTACTGCTTTCCTTGAACTCATGGTGAGGTGAAACAGATGGGACAAGTACTGAGTACAGTGCCATCCCTGGCACTGGCTGGTGACATGGCCTTAAAATAGATTTTTCCACCCCCCATGTTATATTCTCTAGTGTAGAGAAAGTGTTTCCTGACAAGTCTCACTCATAAAGTATTTTCTGATTAATTTGACCTGTTTTTTGTGTGTGTGTTGGTGTTGTTTTTGCAAAACCCAGATAAAAATGGATTTAAAGGAGTCTATAAAAGAAAAGGTCTTGTTAGCATTCTTTTGTGCCTGACCTTGCCTTGCTTTTTTCTATTATTGTAGTGTTTTTAGGGGTTGTGGGGTGTGTGTGTGTGTGTGTGTGTGTGTGTGTGTGTGTGTGTGTGTGTAAGGCAACCTTGGTTTTCTAATCATGATAAAGGCAGTGTGGCAGTGTACAACAGGAATACTATATACCAATGGGTTGCCGTTGCTGTAATTGCTATAGTTTGACTCAAGAAGAGACACTTCCACCATTCCCAAGGAACAGTGCACAGAAATAGGGTTAACATTTTTCATTAAAAGCCAAGTTTCTGATTCTTCTTTCTTGACAAACTGAAAGTTGGATACCATTTCCAGATAAATACATCCTCCCAAACACTGAATCATATTTAATATTTCTCCTTAGATGAAATCTCTGGTACCAGAACCAGTGGTGGGGAAAATATTTGGGGTGCTGCTTATCACCATTTATGTAGTAACAGTCAGGGAAGCTATGTATACCCTGAAGAGAAAAATGAGGTCAGAACAGTACCTGAAAATAGCCGGAAGTTGAAAAGTCTCATAATAGGATCCTTTAAAGCGCCACCCTAATGAACAGAGAAATCAACCAGAGAGAGAAGCAGGGGTGCTGCTGATTACTTTGCTCTCATATAAGTCATTCTGTGTGGGGCTTTGTTGGTATTGCAATCTCCAGTGGGTGTGCAACGCTGAGAACCTCTGGTAGCATCCGATTAGAAGGGTGCAGTTGTCAGTGCATTTCTACTCTTTAAAAATGTGGAGTGATAAAATATCAAAGTCAATATTTTTGCCAATCTTCCCTGCCCTTTGCAATCTCGCATCTCTCCGGGGGCTTGGAATCTGCTGGTCCTGGAGCAGATCCACGTGTGACTGCCAGCAAAGCCTCTCTGAGGAGAGGCTGGGCGTTTGATTCCACATTAGACAGACAAACATGTGCCCCTGTGTTCTCCCCAGCCAGTGAAGGAAACTCCAAAGGCAGGCGCCGAGGTGGAGAGCAGGCTCTGCAGCAACGAAGCAAAAGGTTCTGTTGAGATTTTATTTCCTTGTTTTGTTTATCCTCCTCTACTTTTATTTTCCTTATTGAGAAAAGTGAATAGAAGTTAAGTATGTTTTAAAGAAAATGATGAAAGAACTATTTAGTGCTTGAAGCATTGTTGTTGAGGAAATTCTGCAAAATTCAGTGGCATAGAATTTGCCCCCCCACCCACCCCCTGCACCCGCACCATGGTATCATTTTCAGTAGAGCTTTGTTCCCTACACTTTTATCTGAGTATTCATACCAAAGCCTGGTTATCCTATCAGTGATCTTTGATCAGATACACTCTCAGGAAATTTTGAGTTCTAGCTTTCTGGTTTTGTTTCTTTCTTTATTTTCCATCATCGCCATCCCCTCAATGTCTGCTTTTGTTCTAAATACTTGAAATATTAACCTTCATAAAAGTTTCATGGGCCTTACTGTTTCTTGCACTCTGGGCTCTTTACATGAGCTGGAAGGCGGTTGCATCTATGATGTATAACTCTAACTGTAACTGAGGCCAACTTTGAGTCCAGACTTGACAAAGATGAGTAAGCTGCACCATCATCACTCGGAGCTTGATTAAATATACATGTTCCCAAGACAAGTCCCTGGGATTCTGATCCGGCATGCCTGTTTTGGGGTTCAATAATCTGATTTTTATCATGCAATCTAAGTAAATTGGATGTAGGTGATGCATATACTGAGAATGCTAGTTTATATTAACATTCAAATTCCTTAGTGAGTCATCTCAGGTCCTTCACAGTTGACGGTCAAATAGAAGGTCAGTCCTCAAAATTTCAAACTGCACCAACATTTTTGTTCTCAAATATTCATAGCATTTTTTAAATAATAAGCTCCCCATCTAAATACAGGTGAACAGATAAACAAAATGTACATCCATCTAATGGGATACTACCCAGCAATAACAGTAAATGACTGATATATGAAACAACATGGTTGGATCTTTACAATAGCATGATGAATTAAAGAACCCAGGTATGAAAGTGTGTATAGTGTATAATTACATTTATATGAATTCTAGGAAGTGCAGAATTAGTGTAATGAGATCTGTATTTGCCTGACATTGGGTGTTCAGGGAGGCGAGAGTGAATTCTAAGGTACACAGAAAAATTATGGGGTTGACAAAAATGTTATTTATTGTGATGGTAATTAAATACATGTGTACATTGTCAAAACTCACCAAAATGTACACTTAGGCATGCATTTTATTATATCTACATTTTACCTCAATTCTGTTAAATTGGATTTTCTGTGATTGAGAAGTAGAATTCAAATTCTTTGAAAGAATTGGCTACAACTCCAAATCAAAATTTTATTATATAAATTATACCTTGTGTCAATATAATATTCTACACATGGATGACTATATAATACTGACCTTAAGAAAAGTAAAATCAGTTCAAAGCCATTTATGAATTTGGTCAAGAACAAAAGATTTGGTAAGATTTAAGGCTGGAATGTAGTGCAGTAAGTTTGTCCTTGAAACTCAGATGTATGTGTGTATCTGTGTGTACTACATATATAAGAAATTGATTAATAGAAAGGTAAATATGAGAGTTACAGACTAAAAAAAGGGCTAGTGCTAGAGAGAAAAGTTAACCAAAAGAAAAAAAGAAGAAAAAAAGAAAATATATCCCATCAAATGAAGATTAATTTGGATTAAGGATTTAATCCAATTTGAAGATACAAATTTTACCTATTCTATAGCCATTTAAATTGCATTATCAATGTTCAATTTAACTAATGAAATCAAAGCTTGGATTTCATACTCTATATGATTATAGAGTAGTGGGTGATTTTGTAAGTATAGTTTTTGATAGGGAGTGCAGATATGAATGTAATGGCACATAATTTGAAACTCAGAACTTTTGAAAGAAAAAGAAAAGCTCTAGACTGGATTATCAATTTGCTGGTGGTTAGTTTTTCTGATTAATAACTTCACTACCATATTCACAACTTTCTATTTATTGTGCTCTAATGTTTCTCAAAATGTGCTCTGCACCTCAGCTGCAAAGAATCACATATGTGTTAAAATTGGCACTCCAGAGGTTCCCTCAAGCATACTGAACTGAGCTCCTTGTGAGTTTTCTGAGAGTCAAAACAGCTTATTATTGATTTGTGGGAACCCTAAAGTTTGAGAACCCCAATTATTATTGCATCCATTTAGACACCAAGGGCATTTTTAAAGTTCTGTAGCCCATATTATAAAAGTTAAATCCTAGTCTTGGTCATGTACTTCATCCAATTTTCTGTAAAAGAAGTGTGAAAAAAAAAAAAAAAGATGAAAGAACCCCAGGAAGGACACCTGCGGAGTCCCTACAGTAAGAGAATGACATTATAATTGTTTAATCTTGAGGCATGAAATAGCCTCAGAAAAAAGGTAACTGAGTTTTTATGGTTCTTGAAACTGAAAAACAGTATGAATGGGACATTATATATACATAGCACAGGGGTTGGCAAAACTAGGTTTACAGTTGTGAGTGACATTCTTTTGAGTTAATAAATCTGTTGTAATAATCATAACCTACATGTATTTTTCTATACAACTATAAATATACTTTGCCCACTCCTATATATAACATATTAATTAAAAAATAAAATTTATCCAACGATTACTTAATAAACAGTAGTATTGATTAATTCATTCCTGTTTCAGCCACTCCTCATCATTTATTTATTGCATACTTTGAGATTAGTATTGAGAAAAAAAAAGATATAACAAATGAAGGATTTACTCCATTTAATGAGACCAAACTAGTATATGTCTTAAAAAATAATAAAAGTTATATGAAAAAGTCAGAATTCTATATACATATAAAAATAGAGAAGAGATGAGTAGACACCAAAATACTTAAGGAAAAATTGTCATAGAGAAATAAGCTGTTCTTTAAGGTTGAGTAGGATTCAAATCAAGTTATGTGTGATAACTAGTACTAGGAAATGGACAATATAAGCAAGTGATAGAATGCAGAGTATGATACCTCCTCAGTGAGCTTAGAAAAGTAAGGATGACATACACCAATGGGCCAGTATATTGGGGTTAAAATCATACATAAAACTAAATTGCCAACATTCTTGTTATTTGGGAGACAAGTTCTATACATCCCAAGAATGGTGAGCAATCAAAAATCATTTGCAAAGGAAGAATATTATCTTGGGAAGGAAATCCTCACGTTATCAAGGCTAGAGCTGAGCTTAGAAAAAAGTGATAAATCTATGTGAGTAAAAAAGTAACAAACAAACTAAAAAACTGTGGGGCAAACCATATAGACACTGAAAGAAACCCAATCCTGGAGATACGGGCAGGGCCTCTTTTGTAAGGTGTCCTGGGGTCATATTGA
The DNA here is from genome assembly GCA_026230045.1 of Corynorhinus townsendii. Taxonomy (NCBI): domain Eukaryota; kingdom Metazoa; phylum Chordata; class Mammalia; order Chiroptera; family Vespertilionidae; genus Corynorhinus; species Corynorhinus townsendii. Next base: position 16,734,271 of record JAPDVU010000007.1, read on the forward strand.
ATATGCACTTATCCAGGGAGTCAGAAAAAGCAGCACTGAAGGTTTTTCATAGAAACTAAACACAATAGGTCTGTGTTATGGAAAAACCAATCTTACCACAACATGAGAGGTAAATTAGAGAGGCCCAGGTGAAGTTATTTGGGCTAATTAGAAAAGTAGTGTGGCATCCTAATTCATATCTGAAATGGAAGTAATTTCTCTTGGGTGTGTATCAATAGAAAGGGGGAGTGTAGGAATGGAGAGAGAATAATGGAAAAACCACCCCACCCTGTAAGATTCTCATGTAGTCCTCATTCTGTCCACTTTTTTAGAACACAATAATTTATCTTTCAGAGTTGACATATAATATTGTTAGTTTCAGGTGTACAACATAATGCTTAGATATTTATAAACCTTACCTCATCCCTCCCTCTTTTGATAGCAGAGTATCCTATCTAATAAAGAGGGAATATGCTAATTGACCATCACTCCATCACAAAGATGGCTGTACCCACAGCTGAGGCCAATTTCCCTTAAGGAGCCTTAAGGAGCAATCAGCAGGGACATGAGGCTATGCCCTCCACCACCCCCATGGGTCTTGACAGGGTACCTCCGGCCACGCCCACCACCCAGCAGAGCTTGATGGGGGACTTCAAGGTGTACTTCCCATCCTGGTGCTGGGCTAGGAGACCTCAGGCTGCTACCCCTGCCCCAGCACCAGGCCAGGGGGGCCTCAGGCTGTACCCACCTCCCCAGCACCAAGCCTGGGTACCTGAGGCTGCACCCCCCTGCCTGGTATGGGGGACCTCAGGCCATGTCCCCCACCCAGCAGGGCTTGATGGGGGACCTCAAGGCATGTCCCCCACCCCAGTCTGGGCTGGGGAACCTCAGGCCATGCCCCCTGCCCGGCAGAGCTTAACAAGGGTGGGACTGGCCAGGTCTGGATCTAGCCCAATGGGGAGGGGTGGCCGGGTCTGGGTCACATGCAATTTTGAGGAGCATTTGGGTAGGTGGGGACTTGACTCTGGGTCCCCTTTAAATATGCATGGATTTTGTGCACCAGGCCACTCATAGGTGTATAAGTAAGTAGATGTTTTCCTTTGTTTTGTTTCTTAATTTGTTTTACTGTTAATTTCCTGATGCTGCAATGTATGTGTAGGTTTAAATATGAGAAGAGAGAGAGAGAGAGAGAGAGAGAGAGAGAGAGAGAGAGAGAGAGAGAGATGGAGAGAGGAAAATTAGGCAGGCCTGTCTGAGTAGAGGAGCATTTTTTTGGATTGCAGTAACATCTTCTGGGCTAAGTGAAGATCTCTGTCATACTTCATTAATAAAAATCAACTGTAAATCTCCTAGTTTCCTACAGGAGGCCCTTTAAACACCCCAGCAGGGCTTGCTCAGGACGTCTGGTGGCGAGTCAATCAAATAGCAGCATGAACTGGCAGCAGAATCTACAAAGACATTTAAAATATACATTTATGTGTACATTTATAGACCTTTTTGTCTCTCTGCCAGTCCTAGGCAGCCCTCATCCGGATTTGTTTCCATGGCCTCTCCACAGACAGTCTCTTTTCCCACCCTCGCATGACTACCCCTTCAGTCTCCCCTCGCCACCCCGACACCGCACCCCCGCCCCTCTGTCCTCCTAGTGCTGGAGACCTATGCAATATTATTTTCCGCATAATGAAATCTGGAGTGACATTAATATAAGTGTAATTTTATAGAAGGGAATGGGCCTGGCTGATAGTTTCCACCTGCTGTGTTTTGATGATAGACATCGGGATGTCACCATCTGTGTAATGAAATTTCACCTCCATAATGGTTCAGATTATCAAACGTTCCTCCAAGCCGGCTCAGGGAATCTAGTTATTTATTTATTTACATATTTATTTCTCTGCAAACGGCCCTCTAGGCCAGTTTATCATAGAAGGTGTGGGTGAAGAGGGTTTTAAGTGCATTAAGCAAAGTAAAGAAAAGTGAATTTAACATTTGCCATGGCCCCATAAGTACATGGATGGTGAAGTGGAGTTACTATTTCCAGTCCTGGACAGAAAGTTGTCTTCCATTTAAACCCCCCGTAGTTTTCTAACTGGAACATATCAAATGGATGGGTTAATGTCAAGTGCATGTGAAATTAAGGTAAGGAAAATGCATTGAGTGTTTATTATGTGGATGTTTATACATCATCTCATTTAATTTCTAAACAATGCTGTCAGGAAGTAATGCATTAGCAGGTCTAAAGCTCCATAGACAAATATAAGATGCAGTATATCATATTCACCCAATGTAAATGCCCTTACCCTTTGAGGCAATAAAGTGAAACTCAGAGAGGATAATTAACTTTTCCAGATAACACAGGGGTATGTTTCAATTCACATCTGTCTGCCTCACACTGTATGTGCTCTTTTCATTATTCCAAACTAGAGCCCTGGTGCACAAGTTCCTGCATGGGTAAGGTCCAGCCGACCCATCCCAATTGGGGCCAATTGGCCAAGGGGGGCGGTGCCCAGGAGGTTGGCCTGCTGGCCCCACTCCTGATTGGGGTGGGGGGGAACCGAAAGGGGTGGGGCCGCCTGGGGGGAGGGGCCATGGGCAGTTGGTCAGCTGGCCCTGCCTCCAATTGGGGTGGGGAGCAATCAGGGGTGGGTCCAGCCAGGGGGAGGGGCCATGAGCAGTTGGCCAGCCAGCCCCACCCCCAATTGGGGTGGGGAGCAATTGGGGGCGGGGCCTGTCAGAGGGAAGAGCTGTGGTAGATTTGGAGGTCCAATGGGGCCCCAATTGGGCTGGTTGGCCACTGCAGTGCATGTCATAGTGACCAGTCATTCCAGTGTTCTGATTGCTTGGCTTTTATATGTATATAGACCAGTGACTCAGTGCATGAAATTCATGCATGGGGAGATCCCTCAGCCAGGCCTGTACCCTCTAGCAATCCAGGCCCTGCAGGATCCCTGTAGGATCCCTGTGGGATTGGGCCTAAACTAGCAGTTGGACATCCCTCTCACAATCCAGGACCGCTGGCTCCTACCTGCTTGCTTGCCTGCCTGCCTGATCACCTCTAACTGCTTGTCTACCTGCCTGATTGCCCCTAACTTCCTCTGCCTTGGCCCCTGTGCTGTGGCTTTGTCTGGAAGGATATCCAGAATGATGTCCGGAAGGTTGTTTGGCTATCCAGTCTAATTGGCATATTACACTTTTATTATTATAGAATGCTTTCCAAGCACTGAGGCCAATTTGGGGCTGGTGAGTAGAGAGCATCTCAGATTCTGTTCAACTGCCCTTGCGGGGCTTAAGATACTCAAGTTGTGATAGTGATTTTTTTGTGTCTCCAGTTGTCAGCAATGACCTGGAATTTACTTATTTTCTGCTTCCTCAGTACCTAGCTGAGACAGTGTCATTAAGAAGATCAAGAAGACAGAGAAAGAATAAATATCACTATGTAATCTTATCAGTTAGATTGCAAACTGCTTATTCCATTATATTATAAATCCAATTTTGTATAAATAGTTAAAACTACATTTTAGTGTTATTCAGAAGCCTAGTTCATATTTTTCATACTAAATTGCTAGTTTGGCTGATTATATCTTCTACCCTGTTTGTTTTGTTTTATTTTAATGCTATTAATATTATTTCATGATTATTCAGTTTTACCCTTTTTATTTCTGACCTAAAAAACTTCAAAGATTCAAAACTCTGTCTCAGCCTTTTTCAATTGTTAAGAATTCTTTAACTTTGATGTATACTAAAATACTAGATAGTAATAGTTAAATCCTTAAAATTTTAAATCATTGCAAGTATGTTATAATTTTCACTCACAGTTCTAGTATCATTTCTTGAGTGGGAAAGAAAGGGATAGAATTAGTATTGTTTTCTATGTAAAATCTAAAATCTCTTTACTTATGTCATGGCCTGTGAGAGTGTGGAATCCACATGAAAATTATATATCAAGTCCTGGCAAAAGCCTGAGAATTGTAGATCTACTTTAAATGCAATGGCATTTGAGCCTCTTAATAATGTAAGCTTTTTAAAAATATATTTTATTGATTTCAGAGAAGAAGGGAGAGAGAGAGAGATAGAAACATCAATGCTGAAAGAGAAACATTGATCTGCTGCCTCCTGGACATCCCCCATTGGGGATTGAGCCCGCAACCTGGCATGTGCCCTGACCTGGAATTGAACTGTGACCTCCTGGTTCATAGGTCGATGCTCAACCACTGAGCCCCACCAAGCTGTGCAATGTTAGATTTTTTTCATCCATTCTCTTTCTCTCATCTCTTCTGCATAGTTTCTCTTTTTGTCATGACTTGGTTTATATCACATTCCGTGTACTTGTCTGACAACTCCACTTTTATTGAAAACCTTAAAAATGAAGGGCTTACTTTTACCTATCTTTAATTTTATGGTGATACCTAGTGCAGTGCCCTGAAAAATCAGGGACTCTGTTTATATTTGTTCAATGACTCTTTTAATCAGTTTAACACTAATTGAGGTATTTGGGGAGCACATTCCTAGTAGAACTCAGATTTTCTGCCTCCATTTACTAGTAAGTGTACTTCCTAAGTGCTCTTATTGCTTTATGTCAGTTCTTGTTCTCAGATTCTCTTGCATAGAGCCACAAGCCTTTCTTCATTACCTCAGTCAGGAATCTCTGTGGCTGGGGATTTCAAGAGATCGTCCTTGATCACTAGTTTATGTGAGCTGAGGGAAGAATCAAATCACTTAATACCTGGACAGATGGCCCAAGAATCACTGGAGTGTGAAACAAGCAATGTTTTGTTGGTAGTGAGCACATGCTTATCCATTTTGGAATAAACAAACCCAGTGGTATATGTTTGTTTATCAGTAGGGGGTAAGGATAGAGTTGGGGGACAAGTTTATTTTCTTGACATCTTCCATCTGGGTCTTGAGGAAAAAAAAAAACCCTCCTACTCGAGATTAGTATATTTCTCTTAAAATTATTCTTTTCACTGTCTTAAAACCTTTGCATGGACCAGAAAACAGGACTTGGGGTATTGACTGTGAGTTAATAAAATCTCCTAATGATTTCTGCCTATCTCTGGGTACAAGAATGGTCTCCAGATTCCCACAGTATACTTTACTCCATTTGTTATTCTCTCCAAATAAAACCTAATTTGCATTTCAGGATATGCAATACTATTCTGTAACTATGAAAGTGAGGTAAAGGGGTCAAAAGGGGAGGGTGTCATTAACTTGCTATGAATTTAGAAAAAAGACTCCATTGTCAAAGGTCTCAAATGACTGAGAGTCCATGCAAAGTGAGTTATCTTTAAGAATAATCACTTTTCCTACTGTCCTAAGTGTACAAATCAGGTTGAAGAATGTAGTTAGGTTTAGTAAACTGGAAATATAGGAGAAATTCCTCAATTGATAAAGAAATCTAAAAATAATCTATAACTAATAGATATACTAAATGGTGAGAAACTAAAAGATTTTCCATTAAGATTAGGAACAAAATAGGGATAGGCCCTCTCAGTGTTTCTTTTCACACTAGAATTACTAGCTAATGCAATAAACAAAGAAAAGGAAATAAAAGGTATACAGATTGGGAAGGAAAAAATAAAACTATCTTTATTGACAGTTGACATAATCATCCCTGTAGAAAATCTGAAACAATTAACAAAAAACTCTTGGAACTAATAAGCAATTATAGCAAAGTTATTGGATACAAGGTTCATACACAAACCTTGTATCAGCAATGTACAAGGAACATTGTACCTTGTATCTATTGTTTATAGATCAGCAATGAATAAGTAGAATGATAAATTTAAAATATAATACCATTCACATGAAATACTAAGTTGTAATTCTAACAAAATATAGATAAGATCCATGTAAGAAGAACTAAAAAACTCTTTAAAATGCAAATTAAAATGATCTTCTCAAAAGAGATCACATTTATTATGAAGCTAAAATTTATTTAAAAAAATCATGTGCTCTAAAATATTAAATATCCTCTATAAACATAAAGCAGTTTCAATGAGAAATAAGGGTGTGGCAGTATACTAAAAGGGTCATGAGTTTGACTACTAGAATCAATGAAAAACATATCCTAGTGTGAGGATTAAAAAAAACAAAAGAATAAAGAAAGATTTCAAATAAGTCTAACTTTGCATCTTAAGAACTAGAAAAAAGACCAAATGAAACCACATATTAGGTATAGAAAATGAATTATAGTTTCAAGCAGAAATAAGTGATGTGGAGAAAAAAAAATCAATGAAACTAAGTGCTGGTTATTTGAAAAGATAACAAAAATAGGCAATGCTTTGCTAAACTTACCAAGAAAAAAGAGAGGGTACTCAAAAAAGTCCTATATAATAAAGAGGTAATATGCAAATTGACCATCACACCCTCACAAGATGGCTGTCTATGACCAGGCCAGCAGGGGGGTTAGTGAGGGATGACCAAACAATTGAACAGCAGGCAGTGGAGAGCAACCAGGCTGGCAGGGGGGCAGTTAGGTGTGACCAGGCCATCAGAGGTGGTCAGTTGGGGGCAACCAGGCTGGCAGGGGGGGCAGTAAAGGGTGACCAGGCCAGCGGGGAAGGGCAGTTAGGAGTGACCAAACTGGCAGGGAGGGGGCAGTTGGGGGTGATCAGGCTTGCAGCAGGGGGCAGTTAGGGGCAACCAGGCAGGCAGGCAGGTGAGCGATTAAGAGCCAGTGTTCCAGGATTGTGAGAGGGATGTCTGACTGTGAGAGGCAGTTGGACATCCCCCAAAGGTTCCCAGATTGGAGAGGGTGCAGGCTGGGCTGAGGGGACACTCCCCCACCCCCCGTGCACAAATTTCGTGCCCTGAGCCTCTAGTTATAAATAAAAGTCGAGATGTTCAAGCTGAAACAAAAGGTTATAGGAGGCTATTATGAACAAAGGAGTTTAAATTATTAAACTCTTAGAAACCTACAAAGTCTGAATCATGAAAATATAGAAAATCCAAGCAGACTAAGTATTAATAAGGAGATTAAATCAGTAATAATAATAAAATAAAATAAAAATCTCCTTAAGAAGAAGAAAAAAAAAAAAGCCCAGGACCTTCACAGTTGAATTCTACCAAGCATTTAAGGAATAATAATAAAATAATATTATAGGCTGATATATGTTAAAATGTTTAGTAAATGGGGAAGAACTACACAAATATGAGTTAATCTAGTTTTATTATATTTAATACTACACATGGACATATAAATATTTCCAATATTTTTTCAGTAGTGGGTGTTTAGTGTGGATTTTCTGCTATATTATGCTGTCAAATTGTAATTCCCTAAGAGCATTAGATCCAGTTTTCACCTATTTAGTATTAGTTGCCACTATATATATATATATATATATATATATATATATATATATATATATAAAATTAGATAGGTAAAATTTTCTGAATGTATTATTATATTGCTTATATTTATAGACATCTCATACATATTGGTGACTTGGGTTTAAATATGGCTAATTTTATAACCATATATCCAGAACTGGGCTATTACTTTATGTGCTTCATCTCCCTTAAACCTCATAACTAATTCTGTTGAGTGGATATAGTTACTCCCATTTCACAAATAAGGAAAATAAGGCTTACTGGGGTTAATGCAAATGCTCTGTGTCAAAAAGTTCTTAACTGGTGGAGGTAGGGTTTGAGTCCAAATGGTGTGATTTCATAAACAGCTCTGTGCTTGACCACTGCTTAAACTAGACAGTGTTAGGTGCTCAGTATACATTTTTGAATGAAATGAATGAATGAATGGTTTTCTCAGCTTAGATCTGATAACCTTACAAGCTTACAGTATTTCAGTGGAGGAAACATGTCTGAATTTGTACTATGCAAATTATGTATACAATGATTATCAATCTTAAGCATTCCACCATTATCTCACATTAAACAGGTACAAGTTGTAACTCACTATCTTTCAAAATACATTTGCTTTTTTTATACCTGTGTGCCCTGATTTAGTAAAAGGTGCCACTATTTACCCAATTGCCTGCATTAAAACTTAAAGTCCTCCCTCTTCTTTATGCCTTATTTATAATATATTTCTGCATTATATAAATTCTGTGAGAAATTCCAAACCTGGCCATTGTACACCTTGACTCCAACCTTTACTCTCTCTCAACTGAGTTAGAGTAATAGATGATGCCATATTGATGCTTTCAACATTAGAAGTTTTCCCATTGCCCTGAAGACAGGGATCAGACTTCTTAGTCTGGCCTACAAGGAACATGCTCTCATTTTTCCTTCCAGGATTCTCTTCATTGGCCTCACTACTTGCCTCCTCAAACCTTCCACCATAGAAACAATAAGTTGACAAGCTGCTAGGGATCCTCCCAGCTTTTTCCCTTGTTCCTCTACCAGGGCTGCCTTTTCCACACCTGTTCCAACTAATTCCTAAATGTGGGGACTAAAATCTTTTCATAGGCGTTATCAACCGAAACTCACTTAACTCTCCTCATAATCTCCTGAAGCTATTCCTTTCTGATATTATCCTGCTGTATTAATTGCTTATGTGTCTCTGTTCCCACTAAGTGTAATCAACTTGAAAACATGGATCATGTTTTTTTTTTAAAAATGCCATCAGAGTTTAGCATTCCTGGAAAAATTTTGTATCAATAAACTGTTACAAATAACATAATAACTAAGCAAATGTATGACCAAAAATGAAGGGAGGAAGGAAGGAAGGAAGGAAGGAAGGAAGGGAGGGAGGGAGGGAGGGAGGGAGGGAGGGAGGGAGGGAGGGAAGGAAGGGAAGGGAGGGAGGAAGGGTGGGAAGAAGGGATGAAGGAAAGAAGGAAGAAAAAAAGAAAAATGCATGTCTTCTTGCCCAAGAAGACTATAAAAACTTAATATAGTTGGTTTTAAGAGTATGAGGATGGGATCAGAAGCACATGCTACTACTGTAAGATGCAAGTGTATTTTTAGAGAAAATAAATTATAACGTGTTTTTGTATAGCAAACTATAAACCTATCACCTCCCACTGTAAATCTGACCCTCTATGAAATAAATCTGTCCTGTAATCTCAGTGTTTTTCATAAAACAGCATTCTATTCTTTAAGAGAGTAGAATGCTCTAATCTGCAGTTCCAAAACTTCACTTTTGCAAAAAAAGGGCAGTTATTGAAATTTATAGATTTGGCCATGGCAAATGGCATTTATGATTTTCAAGTTAAAATAAAATAAAATATAGAACTTGTTGGGTTTTGCTTTCATGACAAATAGGCACTGACAAATACATACCACATTACCATCCTTGATTGCTCTGATGGAACTCATTTTCATCTGTGTTCCTCTAATTACATGAAAATTGCATACTTTTTATGCATGACACATTTTGCACAGCTTTAGCAAAAGGTTGTGATGAGAGCGGGGGAAGAAAGCATTTATCAGTTTTTTTCCCCTTTCACAGCAGCAATTGATCATCTTCCCAGCAATCAATCTTGCTTTATGGGCCCACTTTTCTCCACTATTGTTGTAACCAAGTGGCAGCAGAAAGGCACTGCACACAAAAAAATATGGTGGAGATTTTTAGATGTTTTTTTTTTTTTTTTCTCTCCTCTTAATAGATGAGATTTAGGATGCCCCTGCTTTCCAACGATGGTTCTGAGGTGTTTTCTGTCTCCTCACTCCCATTGCTGCCTGAATGTGAAGCTTTTCACCTTAGCAAGAGGGATTGCGCTCCTGAGTATCCTGACGAACCTCTTCTTTCTCATGGAAACTGCTTTACATTTATAGAGGACATTTAACATTTTAGAGCACTTTCTTATCCTTTTTTTTTTTTTTTCATTTTAGCGTCATCATTAACTGTGATCTCTTTACGAAGATCATTGTAATTCGCATTTTAAAGATGAGGAAATTGAATGATTATATGACTTGTGACTTGCTTAAATTGATGTGATTTACTTATTTTGAATCTTGAAGTCAGCTCAGAAGTCCTGTCTTCTGATCCCAGCTTTTTTTCCACTGAAGGTTTGACTTCTCTTTATCGAAGACCTGGGAAAATAATTTTTCTGCTAATTATCCCTAAAATGCATACAAAGAAAGCATCAATAACAAATACCAGAGCAAACTGCGGGCAATTAATTGGGTGTTTCTTTCCCCATCCTTTATTCCCGTCCTTTCGGAGAAAGGAGGCATTGGCATTCACAGGAAGCTCAGCATCATTGTATTTAACTCGAAGGGGATTGTGGAAGGCACATCTCATTCCTTGAAAATAATGGCAAATTATGCAATTTTTGTTTTACCCAACTAGATTGAAAATGCCTGGGGAATAGCCAAGTTGCCTGGCAGAGGAGGCATTTGACGTTCGGGGCTTTGGAGCTGAGGGAACAGCACCGCTTTTTAAACAGGTGCAGGCTCCTAAAGCTTCACTCACCTCCCTTTTTTGGACAGGCACAGCACCTGAGCAACTTCAGGAGAACAAAGCCTCCATCTGGACTGAAGGGGAAGAGAGCTGGTCGCCCATGGAGAGCAGAGAATAAGGCTCTGCTTCTCTTCGGAGCGCTGGCATTCTTCTTAATCACCTGGCAAAGTCTTAATGTAAAGAGGGACTCTCAGAGAAGGGGCACCTCAAATATATTTGACTTTCATATTGAATCGATTCGCCTTTCATCAGGTTTATTAAAATTGGTGGTGTGCTGTTTGTATCTGAATATGAAATGCTGCCTTAGGGTCTTTCTTGTTGTTCTGTTGGGTCCTGGGATGCACTCACACACCTGCCTTGGCCATGGGATAATTGTTTCTGGGGATAAATACTGTGATACCAGGGACATGGGTTACAGTTGCTGTCCGGTGAACACAAGGAGACTTTAGGCTCTTAGGATGCCTAATTAGTAAAGGCGTTGTGCGATGGCTATCAAATGCAAGCTAGAAAGGTGTGTGCTGTTTGTCATTGGATGCTGCTTGTGTGGATGGATTTCATATCTTTATTCTTATGAAGGAAATATCCTAACGGAATTCTCTTACTTGTTGGAAAGTTACCTGAAAGATTCCCTTTGGAGAAATAGCATATGAAATCTATAAAGCTAGAGTCTCAGAGGGGTAGTGAGCTCCATTCTGTGTTTGTGGGATATGTTAGTGATTTCAGGACCTACACCTAACCCAATGTCCACCTTGAAGGGCTACTTTAAATGGGGGGTAAGTTCTTGATTCTCTAGTTGTATTGGGTCCCAGATATAAACATGTTGGGGATACAGGAATCATAGGGGAGTTCTAAATAGAGATATCTTGAGGCAGTTATTAGGTTGGAACTTAAACATGAATATAAACTTTTGATTTTGAATGCACGCGCTTATGCATTTTCACTAAACTCCTTCCTTCTTTTCCTTCTCACCTTACTCAATAGCCCTTTGGTCCAGAATTCATATTCCAAAATACCCCTCTCTTTCTCCATCATGCAACGTTTTTCCTCGGAATCTCTTTCCAGCTGACTGTGAGAGTGCTCAACAAAATGAATTTACATCAAGTTGTATATATATACACAATAATGCATAATACATCTCCCAAGACTATTTATATTTCAAAGGGTATTCCTAATCAAAGAACTAGCAGAATTTTCCTTCAAGGAGCAGATGACTAAGAAACACCTTTGGGGGAACAGGAGGACATCCTAGTGTCTCAGTTTCCCTCCACATAAGTTGCTCAGTCAGGAAACGCACCTTAGGACAGGAAAGGACTTGTCTTCAGGCCCACAAACATTCCTAGGCCTATAACCAATGCTGCTTGTCACACTGGGGTTTGGGAGTGAAAAGATGGGTGGGGAGGAGGTGCTCACAAATTCCCATCTAAGAAATTATTTATTATTCTAGTTTGTAGTTTATGCTTATAGCATCTATAATAAATAAACATGCTCCAGAAGAAAGCACAACTTAACAAGGAGTAGATGAGATTGAATGTGACGATTCCGGCCCTGTACAAGAGGCACTGGCCCATTAAATAAATGTGCACAGCTACTTCATAATGTTCTCCATAACTAATCAATTTCTGAAAATACCAAATAATTTTAAAGCAGCCCTGTCTGACCTCACTACAGTGATGCTGGGCCAGCCCTTGCTGATTTGCCTACCTAGTTTTTAATCAATCAGATTTGACATTTTTGTTTTTTTTTGTTTTTTTCTTTCCCTTGCCTACACTTGCACCTTTTCTCTTCCCTTACCAATATTAAATGGTATCTGCCCTCCATCAAGGTTAGGGACCCAAAATATAGTTTAATATTTATAGGTTTGGATGTTTTTTGAAAGAGCAGCTGAGGAATCTAAATGCCATTGCAAGAGGCTAGAGCATTCTGATGCTGTACCAGAATTTGATTTCTATCCAGATAGGATGCTCAGAGTCTGAACACAGATGAAACTTGAGAAGGAAGAACTGTCCATCTGAAATATCTTCTATCAGATTTTGGAACTGAGTATGATTTAGGGGAAAGGGTTAAAAAAATCTGCTTTGAGCCTCCTTTCTCTTTTTAACTGATTAAATCCTCCAGGTTATTCTAAGAAAGTAGTTTCCCAGTTTCTCAGCTCATAAACAGTAATACTTGTGAGTTTTATAGATTATATTTGTTTTGTTTTTTTAATTTCTGTTGTCTACTCCCTTTTACTGTAATTCTCTTTCTTATTCCCCTCATGCTCTTATGCCCTTTTCTCTTGTCATTGTCCTTCTTTTTAATATTATTACATGTAGTTACTATGGATTGAGCAGTTGTACTCCCGCCTCCCGCCCCCCCCCAATTTATATACTGAAGCCTACCTTCCAATATTACAGAGTTTGGAGGTGGGGACATTGGGAAGAGGTTAGGTCACAAGAGGGAAGCCCATATGAATGGGATTGGTCCTTATCAGAGACCCCAGGGTGCCCCCTTCCACCTGCTACCTGAGGACACAGAATAGAGATGGGCATCTATGAACTAAGAAGCAAGTCCTCACCAGGCACTAAATCTCCCTGCACCTTGATCTTCCCAGTCTCCAAAACTGTCAGAAATAAATGTCTATTGTTTATGAGCCAGCCACTCTATGTTATTTTGTTCTAACAGCCTGGACAGACGAAGTCAGAATCATAATGTATCTTACTTAAGTGTGGAGTGCTAGTGGTGTGAAAAAGGAAGTTACCATGGAGGGTTATGGAAGTTCATGATTTCATATAGAAGAGGAAGAAGAGGCCAAATTAGTAAGATCAATTTAGTAATATTAGGAAGTTCAGGAATGGTGCTCTGCTTACAATAATTAAAATGCTTTAGATAAGGTAAGAAATTGCTTTGACAGATGAGAAGATGGCAACTCAGGAAAAAATTTGGATTCTGAGGAAGTAAGTTGATAGTTACTGAAAAATTAACTGTGACAGTACAGGATGTGCCTAAGTAATAAATGGTTGTCAAACACTGGATCACACAGAGGCTGTGTTTGTTTTAAAATTGACAGAAAAAGCAAGCCAAGATCTTTGCCTATTCAGGATACACAATCTTAACAAGTATCGGAGGTCAAGCATAATATAGTACCAGCAGAGGAGATGTACCTTATCCAGTGGCCTGGAGGATTGCCTGCTTGGGATATAGCTAGAATAAAGGAATGGCATGGATGTGAACTATGCTAAATGACAAATGTGCTAGGAGAACTATAGATGGCAAAAGTCCAAAAGAGGTTTATATAAAGTGTTTGCCAAATAAAGATCTGAAACAGGTGATGAGCAGTAACAGGGCTAAATCCAGCTGGCTGAGTGTTTTTGTGTGGTTCTTGAGCTAATTGTTTAAAAAACTTTTAAATGGTTGAAAACAAGCAAAGTAAAATACTATTTTATGACACCTAAAAAGTATGTGAAGTTCTAATTTCAGTGTCCATAAATACGGCTTTATTGGATCATAGACTTGCTCATTTGTGTGTGTGTGAGGGGAGGGGGAGGTGTATGGGAATGGCTCCATAACTGCTTTTATGCTACGATGGAAGAGTTTAGTTTTTGCAACAGAAACTAGTGGCCTGAAAAGCCTAAAGTATTTACTATCTGGTCTTCTACATAAAAGAAAAAAAAGTTTTCAACTCCTCATCTTTGGGTTTTTGTTTTTGGGAGTTGGGTCTTTGCTCGTATATTTAACTGCATTACACAGATATTTATTGAATGTTGATTACTTCCTGAGATACTTCTTGTAATGTCTGAAATTACATGGTAAATTCTTGTTCCTTTGGAATTTCTTTGGTAAACAAAAATTAGCATGGGGTTTTTACCATAATGGGACAAAGAGGTAAGCATTGAGACTCTGTGAGAGATTTCAAGGTTCAAAAAATGGAAAGGGCTTACTAAGACGAAAGCGCACCCTGAGTTTTAGGTGAGAGGTGTCAGCAAATGTGACAGGGTGCAAGAAATGGCCTGAACATGGCCTCTGTGCAAATAGGAAGTGGCAGACCAAGCTTAAAGGGAAAAGTAAATTTAGCCAGATTATGAAGAACCTTCAGTGATGCTAAGAATTGGAATTTTGCTCATGGGAAAGGATTTTTTTTTTTAAATTTCAGATCAGAGGTATGATTAGAACCACAAAGTTGTTTAGTGTTCTCAAAGGGATACAGTTTTAATCCTCCATAAAATTCCTTATGACTTCAGACCTTGTGAAAACAGGACTAGGCTGTGCATCTGAGGATATCAATAAACAGGAAAAGGGTTTGTAAAGAGGTACATACCTGTCACCAAAGATGACTCTGGCCACAATCTTGGTTTGTGGAGCACAGTCTCTCCTGTGCTCCTGATTCCTAATTTTGAGTTTAATTTCCAGTATCTCCTGTCTCTCCTGTGCTCCTGATTCCTAATTTTGAGTTTAATTTCCTAAATCTAAATATAAAAATAAACACATTACACAAAGCAGGCTGATGTCAATTTGCCCTCCTGGGACAGCAACCTCTCCTCCAACCCCAATTAGTTACATTGTCATTTCTTGATTCCTACCCCAGTTTCAGAAGCTGATCAGATTTTGTTCTCCCTTTCTTTCTTCCTTTGCCAGTTGCTAAGCACTCCCTTGTTGCTAAGTGGGATATGAGCACTTAATTTACTCCATTCTTTTTTCTCGCACCAGATTTTAGAAATTGCAGATCCTGTTTAATCAATGTGTAAATGCAATGCTTTTGATGTATTTTTCCTAAGAGCAATATTTTGATCATTCTTAATGATACTTAATGAAGTCACCGCATGATTTCTGATTGTACCTAATTGAAGCTTGTGACTTGCATTTCAATATTATCATCTTACAGCTATAAGTCTATGAGATGAAATTTTTCCAGGGCCCAAAAATATTAGAAAACATGAAGAACTGATGTTTTATTTTAAATCGAAAGTTATTCTACAGTAGATGTACGTGCATGTGAATGTATATATAAAAGTAAATGAAAACTGAGAGAAATTTCCCCAGATGAGTTTTTTTTTATGTTTATGATAAAGGAGCAGCCTTTTTTATAAAGAGGAAGTTTAACCACTAGTTGTAAATCAAAGGAATCTAAAGAGCCTTAATATTAATATTTTTATGTAAACCCCATGTTGAACTACATATGGAATACACTTTACCAGCAAATTTTGGCCCTTAAAAAAGATAATAAATTGGGTATTTTGTTTCTTGAAGCCTCTTCTGGAGACCCAATCTTAATGATTTAGTGCCTTAAAGCCACGGCACAAAATTTTAACTAGCCCCAAACTTATTTTTCATGCTTTTGATTTTGCTTCTCTTTCCCCGAAATGTGCCCATTCCCCCAGGGCCTTTTTCTTTGCTACAGGACAGTGAGTGATAATGGCTTAATCAGAGACAATAGCCCCTGCTAATATGTTAACTAGCTAATATATGAACCCTCCTAGGATAACACATTAGCCTTGACCCAGATTAAAGAAAAGAAGAAAACTATAGCTCCACTAGAAGCCCATAAGGAATAATACCATTACCACAACTTAACCCCATAGCAGGCCAGTGGGTGAGTGACCTAAGGGCAGCTTTTAATGTCCCTGATATCACACTGCCAACCCCATGATGGGTCAATGGTGAAAAAAAATAGCAATTTTGGTGCTGACAGAAATGAATTCCACTAGTTACTTCTAATATTTCTCTCAGGGATTTCCATGTATAATCACAAAGCATATACAAAACATAGAGTGTGCATAATATCCTTGTAAGAGTAGAGAAGGCACCAGAGTCAAAAGGGGAAATCTTTCTATCACCATCACTTGCTTTTCTTCTTTCATGCTTTTCCTGGATAATAAGGTCTACAAATACATTTCTAATTAACATTTTAACCACCTTTTGAGAATGTTGACAGTTCTTTTTATAAATAAGAAAATGAAGGCCCAGATCATTTAAATTAAATAAAGTTCAGAGAGTGGTAAATATGAAAGCTGAAACTTCAATCCAAGACGTTTAGTTCCAAGGCTGGAGCTTCTACCTGTTTTGAGGAAAGCCAAGTGTAACCAGGACATTAATGGGTTAAGACCAGTAGGATGTGCTTGTTTTATGGAGAACTGAACCTTACCCCTCATCTCCTTCCCATCTCTGTCCTCCAACTTCTCTGAAAAAAATACTATTGATACAGAAGTGCATATAAGAACATTCAATAGCTTTCTCAATAGATACATTGTTAATAAGAGGTGGTGAGACATTATAATATAACTATTCTAAACCAGATCATTTATTGGATATGCATTTGTGGATTAGGTTAGGATTGTACTGAAAAATGAATTCCAACTCTCTAACTGCTTCACCAATAGACATTAGATATACAGTATAGCCAGTTCATGGCTTAAGGAATACCTGCATAAGATAGCACACTTATCATCAGCGCACTTAGCATATCAATATGGAGACAATAAACAAAACATTCAGTTATGAACCAAAGCAAACTCTCTAACAGGCATTGTAAGAAGTCAGAAAAGGAAGGGAACACTTACTACATTTAAAACAATTATCTAAATTATTAACATTAATTATTTTGTTTAGTCTTCTCAGTGAAGCTAGGGGACAGGCACTGTCATCGTTCACATTTTCCCAGTGAGGAAACTGAGAATTAGAAGTAGTCCAAGTCACGTTGGAAGTACATGGCCATGGTAAGATTTGAATCCAGGCATCAGTGTTCAAAACAGAGACTGTGCCTTCATCCTCTAATAGCCTTGGCTCACATGCACTCACACTAAGAGCTGAAATCCAACTGGGAGGAAATAAAGATGAATACTTGTTAAAAATATTTATAATATACATTGAGGGAGTGATGTAACATGGTTTAAGTTACAGTACCATTGAACATATACAAAGAGTTTGTATATGTTCAAACCTGGCCACTGCTGACTTAGAAGTAACTCTCCAATGTGCTATATTGGCTAATATTTTTCTCAGTTTTCTGGGTTATGAGTTAAGAGCAGGGCTTCTCAACCTTAAGGTGCATCATTTAGATAATTTGTTTAGCAAATTCTGATTCAGTAAGTCCTGGATGGAGCCTGAAAGCCTGCATTTCTAATAAACTTCCAGTTGATGCTGGCATTGCCTCACTCTTTAATGATCAAGGATATAGAAGACATTTATCTAACAGGCAGATGTTAAAAAGCTGATAAAAGAATGAATGCTTGAACCATTTCAATTATGAAAACTTTGAATGGCTTAGCTAAGATTTTAAAACACATTAAATATCTGCAATAAAGCATCCAGACTGGAAAGATAGCATTTAACTGTGAAGTATACATGATGGGATGTTTAATGCATTGGTTAAAAACAATACATAAGGGAAAACTGATTGATTAAAACTTTCTCCAGGTCTCTTAGCTTGTGAATGGTTCAGCTGGGATTTAAATCCATTTAGATCTGACTCCAGAGTTAATTCTCATAGGAAATGGGCCGACTGCCTCTGAAAGAGTGTGGATTAGGGTGTGCATACAAGCTTTATCATAGGACATGGATAGTTATTCAGTGCTTATCAGACTGCATCAGGGGTGTTATGTTTGATTATGAGTCATGGTTTAAGTATATTCACAACATAAAATATGTTCAGATGAGGGGTAGGGAACTTTAGAGGTTTTGAAACTATAGTCAGAAACTATTGAAAGGACTGGTAGTATTCAGAATGGAGGAGAATGTACTTACTGAGGGATATAAGAACAAACTTACTGATAATGTAGTTTAGTGGGTGACAGTGAGGAAGAAAGTGAAGCTGTTCTGCTCCCCTCTAGAGAACATAATCAGAACAAATGCATGACAATGGTAGCCAAGCAAGTTTTCAGCTGAATATGAAATATCATCATTGAAAATACTAACTGGAGTCCCACCAAAATCTTCCAATAATCACGTAGTTAAGATCTGACTCCTGCGAGGAGTAGCTAACCTGTAGAGATCTACTTCTAAGTCTTTGTGTCTAAATCATGGTCACATCTCTCTGCAATCCTGTACTCAAGAAGCAGTTTAACAGTCAGAAGAAATTTAAGAGAAGACTTCCATTATTTAGTTATACATATTGTAGGATATGAAAGGAAATCTAATTTATGACTTACTGAAAAAAAAAATTGTAAATACTACCCCTTCCTTTCTCCAATTCTTTTATACTTCACTAGGGGCCCGGTGCACAAATTCATGCATGGGTGGGGTCCGGCTGGTCCATCCCAATGGGGCCCAACAGGCTGGACTGATGCTGGGGAGGGGCCACGGGTGGTTGGCTGGCCAGCTTCACCCCTGATTGGGGTATTGGGGGGCTGATTAGGGCCTGGATCAGGCTGGTTGGTTGCCATAGTGCGCGTCATAGCCACAGGTCATTCCAGTCATTCTGGTCATCCCACTGTTCCGGTCACTGGGCTTTTATATATATATAAAAACATAGAAATTTCTGCTCAGACTAGCCAAATATGGCATCTGTGGCTAATAAATACATTTAGAAAGAGGGAATTGGGATAAAGAAAAGTTGTTGTTAGCTGGATTGAAAGGAGAAGCAGGCATCAGTTCTGACTCTTGACAGGATCCCAGAGTTAGAAAATTTGGAGCCCAGAGTTAGCTCTGGTTAACTCTTACTGAAGTACAGTTTCGACTCCAGTGTGTATATGTTTGGTCATAGGGATGGTGTTGCAGGAGAATTAGGGAGAGGAGCTTGTGGAGAGCCAGCTTGCTTCCTCTCAGATTTATGCACAGAAACACAATTATCACTAATGAAATAGAATCCCCATTCCCTTCAACTCTATCACTTTACACACTGTCTGAAAAAAATACAGAATGACAATCTAAAATCCTGTAGCTGCCAAATTGCCTACCTTTCCTTTAGGATCTAACTCACTTCCTTGAAGAAATTGATCATCATTTGATGACCATAGAATTTCTCCCTGGCTATAAAACAGACTCTGCAGTGATTATGACAGTTAAAAAAAAAACAATCAATATTTCAGTCCATTTGCTGAGCACTGACTATGTGCTCAGTCATTTAATTGATGTTCCGAGATGATACATGAGATAGGAGAGACTTGGTTTTCTGAGGACTGTTCTTTGAGTACAATATTAGCTCAGCAATCTTAAATTCCAGTTGTGCACCTATGAAAGTGTGTACATTGTTGTGTTTGTTGTGTGTGATTGTATCTATTTTTTATGATATGTTTGTGTACTTTCAACCTTATTGATGAAACAAAGGTAGAACCACACTATAGAATTTATTTTATTAACAACTTCATGCAAGACATCAGTGTAAGGATTTGAATTAGAGGTACTTGTTCTGGGGATTTATTTACCTCTTTAACAAAAAGCTTCCAATGTTGTGTTTTGTTTTGTTTTTGTCAGTAAAATAATGTCTAATAAACTGTTGCAGATTTCTCCATCACATGCAACTATTTGGCAATGTACCAATGTATGCGTTTCAGCAGAAGTGGGGGTAGTATGTTTTATAATGGCTCTATTGATAATGGCCAAAGCACTATCACCAAAACATCATATAGACCATGACAAATACACCTACTGTATACATAATGCTTATTGGATATTGCGCACTGTAAGGAAAATGGCTCATAAAAATCCCAGATGTCTTTTTTGTCCTTTCCTCTTTCTCTTTTCCTCCACTGTGTTTGCTTACAGTGTCACTGTGCTATGTAAATAAGTGTACTGGGGTACATGATGGATGAATGAGCAGATGGATAGATATCCCTGTCATTTTTGTTGATAGTTCTGGGGACAATTCCCTTGAAAAAGTAGAAGTTTAGATGGTCCAATAAACAAAAAACATGTGCCAAATTTAAAAGAAAAATGAAGATGATGGGAAACATCACATTCCCAAGGCCTAATTTGTTAGGCTCTGTGAGACAGCCCATGATATAATGGAAGATACCGGGTTGGGACTTTGAACACCTGAGTCCTTGTCCTGGATGGTTACCAACCACTGATGTGACCTTGGGAACATTGCTTAACTTTTCTGAATTTCAAAATGCGGCATGGGGGTTGTGTTAGTCTCTAAATCCACTTGTGATTTTCACATTCTTTATTTTGTTTTTTTTTTTTATGTTATCAGGAAGCCATTCAGTGAGCACTTATTGATTTTTTTAAGGTAGTGTTCTTTGTGGTGTGGAGAATATAAAAAGATAGAGGGCATTGTTCTTACTTCACTTAAAATCAAATTCATTAGATAAAACAGGGATCACAGGGTAGATAACCTGCATGAGTCCAGACAGTATAATGTGCGAGCATTGAGTACCAGAGAGTACTGGATATAGAAGAAATCTTTGTGGAAAAGAGGCTGATAAGAATTATTTAGTTGTGCCAAGTGCATGACCTCTTACAGTCTTGCAGGAGGCCTGTGAGAAGTTAGGGAGCTATATACTAGGTTCCCAGCCTCAGCTCTTAAAGCCCAACACCTCTGTGGAGTCTCACTTCTCAACAAAGTAATTATCTCTCTTCCTTTCTTCCCATACCATGTCTTTTGCTCAGCCAAATACCTGATCCGTACTGGTCATTATACTATGCCATAGAGATTAGGATTCGTAAGTCTAGCCTTTATTTAAAGACTATTTTTATAGAGTTGTTTTAAGTTCACAACTAAATCAAGAGGAAGGTACAGAGATTTATTATATACCACTTGTCCCCACACATGCATAGCCTCCCCCATTACCAACACCATTCACAAAAATAGTACCTTTTTTTTTTCCAAGGAGGAGCATACATTGGCACAACTTAATCACCAAAAGTCCATAGTTTAACTTAGCATTCCCTCTTGGTGCTGTGCATTCAATGGCTGGAAAAATGTATAATGACATATAGCCATCATTATAATATCATACAGAATATTTTCACTGAATCATCAGTGTTCCATCTATTCAGCTCTTCCCCCTGACCTCCCATAAGCCAACACTAATCCTAATATTATCTTCAAAGTTTTGCCTTTCCCAGAATGTGATATAGTTTAAATCATACAGTATTTAACCTTTTTCAGATTGGATTATCTTGCTTAGTAATATACCTTGAAGGTTCCTCATGTATTTTCATGGCTTGATAACTCATTTCCTTTTAGTGCTGAATAATATTCCATTCTACTTTCATGAGTCTTCATTCCCCAAAATAATAAATAGAGGCAGTACTACTCTTCAATGCCTTTTTGTTGTTAAAAATACTGATGAGAACTATTGGAATATAGTGGTTGGCAACCAAAAGAAACCCATCTGTTGCCATAAGCGGAAAGATCACATGCAAAAAATACCCAGGTCCTACACAAATGAATGCCTCACCATTCTTTCATGTATATAAGCCTAGACTCTAGACCTGTTTTATATTTAAACACAGTCAGCTTTAATATACACTGGCTTTTCAATAAATGCAACTACCCAGTAAATCAAAGGAATATCCTATTTTGTTTTGTTGAGAACTTTATCAAGTGATTTTCGTTATTTGAGAAAATGATTTCATTGATGACAATACCACTCCTGGTATTTGAATATTAACACCACATGCTTCATTAGCATAATTTATAGTTGATTCTTTCATGAAGATTATATGTATAGTTGAAAGCAGCCAACCACTATATTACAAGTCGTAGTATAGTTACACCTACGTATTTAAATATTGAAATACATATTATCTTGTTGTATGTTACACAATTAAGATAATATGTATTTTATTTATCTTAAAATTTATGTTTGGATACTATATTGTTTTGTTTTAATTCTGCATTCTATAAGTTATATTACTCATGAATTTCATTTAAAGGAACTATACTTGATGGTAGAAAATATTAGTTTTAAACAGGAGGCATTTGAGAACTTCCGCAGACCGCTCTGTAGATCCTCACAGAGGTGTTATTATCATCATCATCTTCACTTTGCAGGTTAATATAATGAAGCTCAAAGAGATTAAATGAGGTTCTGAAGGGTAGTGGACCAATAGCTCAATCCCATGTCAGTTGATACCAAGGTTTCAGTTCATTCCACTGTTCATGCTGCTTCCTAGAAAGCAATAAACAATAAAAAAATAATATCAACAGGCAGTTTATTATTAAGTTCCAACTGAGGGTCACCAATGAGGACTCTAGGAGCTCAAAGAAGAGAGATACCATAAAGGTTTGAAGGGTCAGGGAAAACCTCCTGAAACCAAAGGAAATCAAATAAAGCATCCATTTCAAATATATAGGACAGGGGAACTGTTCAAAAGTAGGAAGAGGGTGTAATAAAAAATATTGAGGCAGAAATGCATGAAGCTTAAGGAAAAAAAGAATACTTCATGTCAATTGAGCCCTTCCCAGTCCAAGTAGTATTCCAAAGGTCCCTCAAAAGTAATCACCTTTCTACAGATAAGAAATCTAAGGAAGAGTAACTCATTCAATATCTCTCAATAGAGAAAGTGTGTGGACTCAGGAAACCTGGCTCCAGAGCCTGTGCACTCTTCACCTATGGCCAGGGCCCGTGCTTCTCCAACAGCTGGTGAGGTATGTACAGATGCTCCTTGACTTACAATGGGGTGATGGCACAATAAAACCATCCTAATGTGAATATATTCTACCTTAAACATGCTCAGAACACTTACATTAGCCTATAGCTAGGCAAACTTCATCTAGCACAAAGACTATTTTATAATAAAGTGTTGCATATCTCATGCAATTTATTATGTGCATTGCTTTACCACCACCATAAAATAGAAAAATTTTAAGTCAAACCATCACAAGTCAGGGACCATTTGTAGATATAAAAAAAATCTAGAATATAGCCTCAGTTTATCTATCGATTTATCTATCATCTATATTTATATATCTATCTGTATATGTAGCTATAGATATATATTTGCCTTCTGAATTTATTTGTGACTTCAAAATCTGCATTTGCATAATTTTAGATAGGGGAATGATTGGTTGACTTTTTTAAACCATTTACCCAGCACATTCACAGGTAATAGTGCATTTATTTCTTATATAATATTTCCATTTTAATACCAAGATAGAATAAAATGACATATCTGGGGGGTCATATAGTACCTTCTTTGTTTTCTGCCTTTTACTGCCTTTCATACACCTCAAAGTCCACTGGGAGATGTCACCATCTCTGGTTCCTCCCTCTCTCTCTTTTGTCTCCATGGCTGGCTCCTGCATGGTACTCCCAACATGCTGCTTATCTGAAAGAGGATAGGAATGCATTTACTTAAATTGCAATTCTGAGCGAGGCAGGCTGGGAGAACATGGGGAAAAGGAATACTTCAATGTCCAAAAGGTCCATTTGCCAGCAGCTGTTGAACCTGAATAATCAGTGGCCCTAAAATTGCCCTAGATGGGTAAACCACTGCATTCCATGACAACTGTTCCATTGGGCAAAGGAAAGAACCCACACAAAGTTGCAGGAAAAAAATATTACTTAAGGACAAAATAAGCTGTATACCTAAGCATTTGACTTGTTATTGACTCAATTGGTAACATCCCCTACAGAGTCCCATATTTCAATTAAAAACAGAGAGAAAGAGAGAGAAGGGGGAAAGTATCAAACCTTAGGAGATTTCAAGCAATAATAGACTTGCCCTATTAGCAGGTCTAATTTTCAGAAACTTTTATCACTTCCACAATCTGTCATGGCTGTTTTTATTTCTTTTCCTTGCTTGGCACAGGTACAGGAAAGCAGTATAGAAGGCTGGCCAGGGCCAGCTGAATTGCACCTGAAGGCTGAGGCTTCACGTTCAGGGCAAGCCCCAGGTGCTTAGAACTGGGCAAAGGTTTTCATCTTCAGGCTCATTATGACATGAGCTACTTTAAAGCACAAATGGCCGCCAAGCTCCAAGTACGCACATCCCATAATGAAGACAAATGTCCCCTTGAAGTAAGCTCAAACTGTGGAATGCATTTTCTATGGAACTTTATTGTCTTCTAATTAGAGTGACATTTGGTCAGTCTTGTTATATCTGGAATCAAACCAGAGACTTGGAGGTGAAAGCCCGTCGATGCACTGCCCCCACTTCCAGTTTCTGTGAGGATGGATAACATTCTTTTATGACATGGTCTGATTATAACTGGGGTTGTTATAACTAGTTAAAAATGCCAGAAACAGAAGTGCTTTCTATATTCTGAGCTGTCTTTTAAAGTGTGGTGAGTCTTTCACTCAGCTGTCTCCCCTTTTCCTGGGCAAATTCAGAAGTGGATGCCAGGGTGGGCTCCTTCCCAGTGCTTCTTCCTGTGGGATCACAGCTGTGAGAGTGCAGAGGTGGCAGACACTCAAGCATTGGCACCCTTTCCTCTGAGAGATGATTAGCAGGACATAAGGAACACAAAGTATTTAACTGGCTGACCCTCCTTCTAGAGAACATAAATCACATCATTTAAGTTGTGTGGAAATAAATTTTTAAGGTCTTCCCTTGCACGTGTAATCCCTTTTGTGTGTGTGTGTGTGTGTGTGTGTGTGTGTGTGTGTGTGTGTGGAATTCAAGTGTCCTAGGGTCCAAGCAGTAGATCTTCAGATATACCTGGGAAGGCTAAGGAAAAAGAAATAAAGTGCGCTATGGGCACACGTTACAATTGCTGGGGCTGGCAGATTGGCACCAGACTCCCAGGTTCCTCCCTTCATGGCACTTAGGTGGCAGGTGGCACCTCTGGACTCGCCCTGCATTTTATAGGATACTTTTGTCAGCAGGTCTCTAGTCTGTGAAGCTGTCTCTGCTGCAGGACCCTCACACTCCAGGATTTTGTCATTGCCCTTGAACAGCTCTTCTTCCCTATCCCAACAACTTCCTTTCCCTCCATAATGAGTGGGATTCTTCGGTATCCAAGTTCAACCAGAAATGCACAATGCACAGTGAAAGAGACAAAAGGATGCGGGTTACCTACCCAATTCTTAAATTTGCAGACTAGTAAGCAACATCCTCTTTCATTAGTGCTC
The DNA here is from genome assembly GCA_026230045.1 of Corynorhinus townsendii. NCBI lineage: Eukaryota > Metazoa > Chordata > Mammalia > Chiroptera > Vespertilionidae > Corynorhinus > Corynorhinus townsendii. The sequence goes on from JAPDVU010000007.1 coordinate 16,759,543, forward strand.
TTAGCATATTAATCTCAATTCCTTTAAATTTCTGGTCTGATAACCCCAACACCAGTGCCATCTCTGAGTCTGGTTCTGATGCTTGCTTTCTCTGCAAATATTTTTTATTTGTTTGTTGTTTGTGTTTTGTTTTGTTTTCCCTTTAGTATGCCTTCTAATTTTTTATTAAAAGTTGAACATGATGCACTGGGTAAAAGAAACTTTGGTAATTAGGTCTTCTGTGATGTGGTGGTTAAGAGGAGGGGGAGGATGGAGAGGTATGGGGAGCAGGGGGAAGGTAAGAGATAAACCGAAGGACTTGTATGCATGCATATATGCATAACCAATGGATGCAAGACACTGGGAGGGGTGTGAGGGCTTGTGCCAGGGGGTAGGGGAGGCTGGGGGAAGGTCATTTGGGGGAAAAAAGGAGTCATATGTACTACTATTTGTAATATTTTAAACAATAAAAAAATTAAAAAATAAAAAAAGAGGAGGGGGAGGGAAGAATCTATAGTCCTAGGACTAGGTCTCAGTCTCTAGTGAGCCTGTGCCTCTGGGCTGTGTCCTTCACAAGTGCTTCTCAGCTGTATCTGTTTTGTTTCTTTCCACTCCTTTAGGTGGGACAAGATGGCTACAGTGGGCTGGGATGGGGTATTTCCCCCATGGTCAGAAACTGGAAATGCAATGTCTTTCAATATCATGTTGGTTTAGTGTCCCAGACCTTCCAGATTTCCTAAATTATTTTGCCTCATGTGGTTAAAAATGTCCACCATATATGGATGTCATTCCACTCCCCATAATGATACACTTGTATTTGTTCCTCACTTCCTTCTGTATCACCAGTTACAGAAGTCTTCACTCACGACCTGGAAATGACACCAGCTGTCTGTGTGCTTGAGTGAAGCAAAGCATATTTGAAAATGTGAAGAGGAGGGAAACTGCCCAGTGGGGCTCAGATTACTCTTATGTAGTGTGAGGAATTTATGTTCTGTGTTACCATCACAGTGGGCACTACCATTATCAGAGCCCTGAATCCTACAAGGTGTTAGTTATGGACTTTGGCTCTCTGGTTGTCTGTGGTTTTGTATACTTGAGTCCAAGTGTGGCAAACTTAAATGCCTATACTGGCTCCAGGCAATATAACTTAAGTCATCCAGGGTAGGTCACGGGGAATCTTGGCCCTGATGCTCTTGATGGAAGAGGGTAGTGCTCTTCAGCTCCAGAGGCTGCTGCTGTGAAGGAAGGGAGGCCAACTCTTGCCAGACCAGCAGGCTTATCAACAAAAGCTACAGCTACAGATTTTTTATGTTACATCTCTAAATTAGTTAATGATATCAACTACATTGAATGTTTTTTTAATTGAGCAAAACAAAACATACCTGTAGACTAGAGTCCCTTAGCAAACTCCTATCATGTATCATCTGAAGGCACTGTCACAAAGATGGGTACTTTTCCCACTTGGACAATTAAAGAAAATGCTCTTTAAAGATTAATTTATTTCTCCACATTGAAAATAGTTAAATCAGTTATGCTTTACTCTTAAGTATAGTACTCAAGGATGGGCTGTGTTTACCTGATCACCAATGGCACTGACAAGGAACCATGTCACTAGATCATCCTGCTCATTCTGGAGATCTGCAAGTGTTTACTTTAAAAATCTTAGGCAATCATTATGCGATGTATAGCTGGTTTAACATTAGAAAGAAAACATGGTCCCTTGTTAAATATTTTATGCATATCCATATAGTAGAATATTATATAGCTATAAAAAGGATGAAGGGAGGTTTGTTTGTTTTTAATAATCTAATATAGAGAAATATCTAAGATATAATGTCAAGTGGTTGAAAAGTAATGAATAGTAAGCATGATGAAATTTTTATTAAAATGGCAACGAAATATATATGTTTTGGGGTTTGTAGAAATAGAAAAAAAATCTCTTAAAGAACACACAGACATGGATAAAACTGTTGTCCTGGGCAGGAGCATTGAGAGGGTATAAGACAGCATAGGAGGACATCTTTTTACATTTTGTATCAATGTAACCCCTAAGTTAGGTTTACTATATTGTCTGTTAGGCTAATAAAATGCAAAGGCCAGGTATAATTTTCAAAAATATCTATCAGGGGCTTCTTATGGTCACTGACTGAGTTACATACCATGGAGGTAGGCAGAGAAGGACACACTAGAAGCACATTCCCCTCTAGCCCAAAAACTTGTATATTCTAAAAAGTCAGTAAATAAATAGAAAATTAACAGTATGCAAATGTATTTCAGAAGCAAAGCTCTCCTTGGCCTAGGCAGCTATTGTTTCTAAGAAGTCAGCATCTTAAACTGTGGAGCAAATCCCAAAATGAATTTTCTTGGTCCCCAAAATGTATTCTGGCTGGCTTGTTGGTGAGGGACCAGAAGATCCACAATAGAAATCTCTTAGTTATTCATAAGTTCTTTCTCTTAAAAAAAAAGTTGTTGTGTTTTTGGTGTTGTTTTAAACACAAGAGTAAAGATGAACTGTGGAGCTCAGAAACCATTTTCATGCAAAACCAGGCATCTCAATATACAAATAAAGACCTTGCTGGGAACCCAGAACAGAGCAACATAAATACTCACATCTGGTATAAATAAAAAACAAGATACATTGTTCTACCCTTAATGCCCAGCTCATGAATAAGTACACACAACGGAGACAGAAATATTTAATTTTGTGTTGTAGAACATAATTAGAAATTATTAAACAAAGTCAGAACACAGTAGAGACTTCTCAAAATGCATAGGCCTCTGGTGCAATCTGGGTATATTTGGAACCAGTTTTGTCCAACATCAAAATTTTATTTTAAACAAAACCAATAAGGAAAACTACAACCATAGTATTTCATTACATAGTTTATGAGCATCTCTCACTTTCTCTCGCTTTCCCCACTTCCTTCTGGGACTTTAATTCACTATGAGAAGATAAATATCTGCCTTTTAATGATGATCACACTGTATTAAAATGTCTCATCCTGTTACTGATAATGCATGAGATTATGAAAGATAAAAAAAAAAGTAAAAGTTCCATTTTCTCCTCCCTGCTGATGCTGTTTGTTTACCTTTGGCATTTTTTTGCTTTATAAAGTAAAAGAACAGCAGCTAATTTTACTGGATTCCTTCTGTTGGTTCCACTTTAATTTTTCACAGAAAAGAAATCCCTACCAGTTATTATTTATTTACTAGAGGGCCGGTACATGAAAATGTATGCACTCGAGGCGGGGCAGGTCCCTCAGCCCGGCCTGCCTCCTCTCATAGTCCAAGAGCCCTCAAGGGCAGGAGGTGACCTGGTGATCAGGGGAAGGGGATGCCCCCATCACACCTCTGCTGCTGCCACTGCTGGCAGTGCAAGCCTCTGACAGCCCTGGTTACCTGAGCCTCAGGCGGCCCTGGGTGGCTGGACAGCCACCATCTGAGGCTTGCCTGCACCTTGAGCCAGAACTGAGTGGCTGGGAAGCTGATATCCAAGGCTTGACTACACCTTGGGCCAGCCCTGGGAAGCTGGGGGGCTGAGGGTTCTGGGGGACTCCGGAGGCAGGCATGCAGATTGCCCAGACCTGCCTGCCTTGGGTGGTGCTGAGGGAACTGGGCACTGCTATCTTGTGGCTGTGAGTGCTGCCATCTTTGAGGGTGTGATAGTCAATTAGCATATTTCCTCCTTTTTAACTGTGAGTGCCACCATCTTTGTGAGGGTGTGATGGTCAATTAGCGTATTTCCTCTTTATTAGATAGGATTATTTTCTTCTTTTTTTTTAATATATATGTTTTTATTGATTTCAGAGAGGAAGGAAGAGGGAGAGAGAGATAGAAACATCAATGATGAGAGAGAATCACTGATTGGCTGCCTCCTGCACAGCCCCCTACTGGGGATTGGGCCCACAACCCAGGCATGTGCCTTTGACCGGAATCGAGCTTGGGACCCTTCAGTCCGTAGGCCGACACTCTATCCACTAAGCCAAACCGGCTAGGGCAGTATTATTTTCTTCTTAAATCAACAATCCTAATTTTGTTTTATTAAGCTTGACTGGATATATCAGTATGGCTTGCTTTACTCAACCAGGATAAAATTGGGTAAAACCAAGACAATTTACTGGAGTGCATGAAAATAAAGAGATCGCCCAATGTTGAGGTATGGGAGGACATCAGCAGGTCACCCACCATCCCTTTTGGACTCATGTAATTGTGTGTGCTCACCAACACACATGGCCAGCACTGTTCAAAGTATCAACAGAGTGATTTTTCTTCTGATTCTAATTCTTCAGGATTGCTCTGAATCTGAAGTGGGTGGGAACTTTGGGCTGACATTCCCATTAAATTTTAGAATAAGCAAATCAAGAAGAAAGGGAAAGAATAAACCAGTAGACAAGTAGAAAGTGTTCTACCATGAGACAAATTAGGCCCAATTCTCACCTATGGTTTGTCCGATAATAGAAAGTGAAAGACAGGATTTTTGTCCTCTGAGAGAATTGTCCCCTGCTCTGACTTTTTGTCTGAATAACCTTTGGAGCTGAGAACAACATGGTAAGGATGCTGAATCTCTCCTCCTGTTTTTTGTTGTTGTTGTTGTTATGTTTTTAAATATATTTTATTGATTTTTTACAGAGAGGAAGAGAGAGGGATAGAGAGCCAGAAGCATCGATGAGAGAGAAACATCAATCAGCTGCCTCCTGCACACCTCCCACTGGGGATGTGCCCGCAACCAAGGTACATGCCCTTAACCGGAATTGAACCTGGGACCTTTCAGTCCACAGGCCGACACTCTATCCACTGAGCCAAACCGGTTCAGGCTCTCCTCCTGGTTTTTTCCTCTACTCCCCTGTCAGCAACTTAACTCTTATTTGTTTTGAAAATTAGCCATTGGACAGAGTATTGGCTTTCTTGGCTATTTGTTCTGCTGGCCTATGGGGAAAGCTGGAATTGGTGCTGCCAATGCACCCCTCTAACAGGGGTTAAGAATTAACTGGTTAAGAATTGCTTTTTCCTTTTAAGATGTAGGCTTCTTAGAATTTAGATCAATTCCTGCCAACTTGTTCAAGCAAAGTGAAATTATCTAATTTTCACATTTTGGCACATTAAAAATATAGAAGCTATCTTAATATTCTTTTTTATATACTAGTACATATGTGTGAGATCTAGATATATAACATATATTATATATAATAAAAATATCACAAAAGAATTTGGAATTAGAAAAAAATGAAGAAACATTTAAATGCTGTTCTGTTTCTACTTATTTTAAGCAATATTTAAGCAACACCATAGTATATTTTCACATCTTTTGTAACTTTAATATAACAACTATACTAATACAAGTTACTAATTTTTATTAAAAAGTAAAATTTTGTAGACTAACAGGGCTGTTACTGCATTATTTCTCTATGGGGACTTCCATGCAATTATACCAAATGTTTTTATAAATCCCACCGGAACCCACCTCTCGGCTGAAGTCCAGAGGACACTTAGAATGTAAACCACCCTCATCTTCCATTAGCATGCCTCCAGGTTCTTCCCAATATATTAGAGGAAACGCTGAATGGGGACAAGGGCTACTTGATCCAAATGGAGAGTGAGTGATTTGAGAAGAGGCCAACTTTGAGCAAAACTAACTACCATTGAAACACTTGCTTCACAACAAAGGTTGAACCCAAACCCTATTCCCCTAGCATCTGAATTAGAAGAACAATAGTCTGATTATGATTAGAAAAAAGAGCATTACATTTTATGTTCAGCCATAATTGGTATTTATGACAATTTATGTAAACAGTAATGAAGCCTATGCGATTTTTGCGGGGAAATTGCATTATGACACCAATGATCGTTACTGTTAATTTTCCTGAAGATGATGGCAATCAGCAGGCATAGTTTTATTGTAAATAGGTTAATTTAAAATTCAAACACGGCTGGTATTTCAAAATGAGTTCACATTTGATTTCTGAAAGCTTTGGCCCAGCCTCTTTCAGTGACAAGATAAAAATGCATGGATGATATATGTCAATATATAAAACTTATTCTTCAGGATCTTATGTATATAAACATAAATATATATGAATGTGTGCCTAATTACATTTTTAACAAGATATAAAAACATAAATGTATCTATCACTCTTTATTGACCATTGGTTTCTGGGTAGTTACTAAGTTAAATTGATGTTTTGACAGTCCGTATTTTCAGACCGCATTAACTGGTTAAGAATTGCTTTTTCCTTTTAAGATGTATGCTTCTTAGAATTTAGATCAATTCCTGCCAACTTGTTCAAGCAAAGTGAAATTATCTAATTTTCACATTTTGGCACATTAAAAATATAGAAGCTATCTTAATATTCTTTTTTATATACTAGTACATATGTGTGAGATCTAGATATATAACATATATTATATATAATAAAAATATCACAAAAGAATTTGGAATTAGAAAAAAATGAAGAAACATTTAAATGCTGTTCTGTTTCTACTTATTTTAAGCAATATTTAAGCAACACCATAGTATATTTTCACATCTTTTGTAACTTTAATATAACAACTATACTAATACAAGTTACTAATTTTTATTAAAAAGTAAAATTTTGTAGGCTATGACTGTGCAGTGTTGCAATATATTTTTACATACTTTATATTAATTTCATGTGTACACCCAGTGATTAGACATTACATAACTTACTAAGTGATCATCCCAATAAATCTCGAAACCAGCTGAAACCACACATAGTTATTACAAGATTATTTACTATATTCCCTATGTTGTACTTTTCAGTACCATGACTATTCTGTAGCAACCAATTTGTACTTCCTAATTTCTTCATCTTTTTACCCATCCTCCAACCCCCTTCCCATCTGATAATTGCCAAAGTATTATCTGTATCTTTAGGTCTGTTTATGTTCTGCTTGTTTATTATTTGCTTTTTTTTAGATTTGATTATTGATAGGTATGTACTTATTGCCATTTTATTGTTCATATATTTTCTTGTTTGTGAAGTTTTTTTTTTTTTTTTATCTGTCCTTTGATTCTAAATGATAGCTTTGCTGGGTAGAGTAATCTTGCTTGTAGGTCTTTCCTATTCATCACTTCTAATATTCTTGTTCTCTTGTAGGTAACTGCTTTTCTAATGCTATTTTTAAGAATCTCTCTTTATCTTTAACCTTTTGCTATTTAATTATTATACGTCATGGTGTGGGCCTCTTGGGCTCTCTCTCTTCTCCTTCGGATACCTCCATGATCTAAATGTTGATTTGCTTGAAGTTGTATCAGAGGCTCCTTACACTATCTTAATTTTTTCAGGTTATTTTTTATTTTTTGTTGTTCTGATTGGGTGTTTTTGCTTCCTTATATTCCCAATCACTGTTTTGATTGTCAGCTTCACTTATTCTGCTGTTGATTCCCTGTAAATTATTCTTCATTTCAGTTAGTGTATCCTTCATTTCTCACTGGTCCTTTTTTTATGCTTTTGAAGTTCTAAGTTCATTAAGCCTCCATATAACCAGTGTTTTGAACTTTGCATCTAGTATATTGCTTGTCTCCATTTTATTTAGTTATTTTTCTGGATTTTTGTTCTTTTCTTTTATTTGGGCCTTTTTTGATAGCCTTCTGTTTCTAGGTAGCGCTGCTACATCTCCCAGACTTTGTAGAGTGGCCTAATACAGTAGGTGTTCTGTAGTGTCCAGTAGCACAGCCTCGCCAGTCACCTGAGCTGGGCCCTCCAGGTGCACCACTACCCCCTACCCCACCATTGTGGGTATTGAACACTCTCCTTTTGTAGTTGAGCCTTAATTGCTGTTGGCACATCAATGGGAGGCCTACTCCCAGGTCAATAAGATGTAAGAACTGGCTGCAGCCATTGTGGGGGATCAGCTGTGCAGGGCCCCACTCCACAGAGCAGTACTTACTTTAGCATGTTCCTGGTGCTCATTGTATCTTGATTGTATAGCTTGTGAATGTGGTTGGGTGGTGTGTCAATGTGATCTGAAGCTATCTTCAAGTTGCACTGTCTCTGGGGCCTCTTGGGAGGTTCAGTCCAAGGCCAGCCACTGACTGTGTTCTACCCAGGGCAGCTGCCATGTGCTACCAAGCAATCAGAAAACGACTGCTAGTTGTGCAGGGATTGGAGGTGCCCAGGAGAGACTAAGCTGAGAACCAAGGCCAGCTGTCACTAGTGCCAGGCCTGGGACTACTTAGGTAGAGACTCAGGGCTCGCCAAGGCTATTAGGAACAGTATGGGTGGCCAGCAAAATAGGTGGGGCAGGGTCTCAGGGAATCACCAGGGTGGGACAAAAAATGTAGAGCCAGGTTGATGGAGACTCAGAAATGGCATCTGCCTATAGGATTTATAGGGGAAAGGCTCAGAAAAGGAACAATGATCTCTGCCATCTTCTATCCTAGAGAAAGCTGCCCCTGATCACAGACAATTCAGTTTCTCCATGTATGTCTCTGGTGACTTTTGAGCTGCTACTGTAGTGCTGAAGCTCAGAGGGAGTGAGTCTGAGTAAGTCCAAGCATGGGCCCTTTAAGAGGAGCTGCCTGGGACTCTAGCAGCCCTCTATATCCTTCAGCCACAATCCTCATTAGTTTTTTATAGCCTGACTTATGAGGACTTCTCTTCCTGGCATTGCAACCTTAGGCTTTGGGGGCAAGTGTGGGACTCACTCTTCTGGGGGTGCTCTGCAGCAGAGATATCTCTCCCAATTTTATCTACCACACCTGGGTGTGGCACCAGCCCATTCCTTGTCTGTGTTCCTTCTATCATTTTCACTGTGGCTTCTTCTTTATATTCTTAATTCTAGGACTTCCATTCTGATAGATTTCAAATGGTTCTCAATGATGGTCATTCTATAGTTTAATTGTAATTTTGATGTGGTTATGAGATGAAGTGAGCACATTTACCTATGCCTCCATCTTGACCAGAATCTGCAATAGATTTTTTTGACAAGTAAAGTGAACCATGCCTATAAATGTAGGCTTTCCTCTCTATCACTTTCTCTTTCTGCTTATATCTGTCTCCTTTTCTCTTTAAGGGTAACTTCTGGGTGGTCAATCAATTGCTCATCGTTTGCCATTCTAATATGAGAAAATATAAACATAAATATTCAAAACATACAATAATTCTGATTGTATTAATCCTATCAATTTGATCTTGAAAACTTTATTTTTTGTAGAGAAGTTATATGTCTATGTCCTTCTTTATATATATGTAGCATTTAATTAAAATGCATTTGAAAACACATATGTCAATACTTTTACCCTGGATCACTCATTTAAAGGAATTGGAAAACAAGTTTTATATAAGCAAATAATTGGAAAGGTGGAACAAATGCTTTCAAACTTTGATGTTATAGCTCAAAATTTTATTGCTTTGAGCTGAATATAATAAAATATCAATAATTTTATGTGAACTAAAAATACATTTATATATAAATAAAAATATAGGTATGGCTATATATACTTTATAATCTTAACCAAGTACTCATGCTTCCCTAAAGAGAGGGAAATAAAAGATGTTGAAAAGGCTTGTTCAAGTATTTTCTACATATTTGTCTCAATATTCATTCGTAACCTGTTTCTTCTTTCAAATAGCTATTGTTAGCAGACTCATAGTAGCTACTCTAATGTTTTATGGAGAAAATTATGGAGAGAAATTTCAAAATTAGGAAAATTATGTATATTTATTATATGTTCTGGGAATTAGATGAGGGCTATTATTTGAATTACTTCCTTTAGCAGGTACCTCTTCTGTATGAGTTTATATTGAAAATTACTGCTCTAAAATATAATCAAAATAATATAGCTCTGTTGTTGAATAGATTTTTTAAAATCATTTTTAATGTAATCAGCATTTCTCTGCTGATGAGGTCAAATTACTTTTTAGTGCCTCAGTTATCCCATTTATTGTCCTTTCATTCCCCCAAAGACAAAGCCCATCCACATATTTTAAAAACAGAAGAAAACAAAACAAACTAAAACATGTGTCCTATTGCTGTGAGTTCAATAGCTTAAATCTTAATTTTTCATACGAACAGTGAGGATCTCTAGTTATTACCTCACAGAACTGCTTTGCAATAAAATCTCAGGATTCTCTAACATTTAAGACTTTGTAACCCTGCATCCCATAAGGGTCAACTATTACTAAATCATAGCTGAGCAACATCAGAATGAATGGCAAATAAATTTAGTTAATGTAGTTAAAACTGACCTAATTATTTGGGGTGGGGATATTTATCTGAAGTTGAGCATTAAATTAAAAATAGAAGAAACAGAAAATAATAAGGAAAAAATTGTCTAAAGGAAAATCAATGTCAAATTAAGCATAGAAAGTGATGACTGTGTTAATTAATAGGACTTTGGTTGTATTCATATGACTGACATTTGGTTTAATAGTATACAGGGATTCTGAATTGCTTTTAATATTAATACAGGTTACTATGATTCATTTTATAGACTACATATCTAGTTTTAACCAAAATATAATTATAAGATTAAAGAAAATGTGTGCTTGCAGAACTGGCATTTAACCAAATCCAAAATCTCACAGAAGAGTATGGGTCAACAGGAGAAGAAAGTATGAGATTATCTACAGACGTCCCTTTGATTAAAAAACAAACCAAAAATTAAACAAACAAAAATATCCACCGCTTAGGTTATACTATCCTATATAATAAAAGCCTAATATGCTAAGTGTCTGGCCATTCATTTGAATGTTTGACCAGTTGCTATGACGTGCACTGACCACCAGGGAGCAGATGCTCCAACAGGTAGTTTAGCTTACTGCTGGGGTCCGGCTGATTGGGACTGGGCAAGATGGGCTGGACATGCCCTGCAGCCCTCCCACGGTCCCTCCCCGCCTGGCCAACCTCCTACAGTCCCTTCCTGGCCAGCCAACCCCAACCAGGCCTGATCTGGACTGGGCAAGATGAGCCAGACACACACTGGAGCCCTCCTGCGGTCTCTCCCTGGCCCCAATCGTGCACGGGTGGGATCCCTCAGCCTGGCCTGCACCCTCTCGCAATCTGGGAACCCTCGGAAGATGTCAGAGAAGAGGTTTCAGCCTGATCCCCACAGGCCAGACCAAGGGACCCCACCAATGCATGAATCCATGCACTGGGCCTCTAGTATAGAATATCCAGAGATAATTTTATGTGAATTTTCTTATGCAAGATATCACCTCCCATGTCTTTTAGTTCTTTGTGGGCATTTAAACAGCATACTACAAATGTGTGAACAGATTTGAGACCTGCACCATCCTACATCTATAAGGTTCTTACTTTCTCACCTTATAGGATGGGTACTATAGGACAACTGGAAGAAACAGAAAACTATCTATAAATTTTTTTTTTCATATCTGTATTTACTAATGACTAGCCCATTATTAGGATTTCAAAAATGTTTGCTGATCATGGTTGATGAGCTACACAGATGTGAAAGATTTTGGCTCATGATAGACCTTTTAACAATCTATACTTTGGTGGAGAAAAAGATAAATGCCACCAGTTACCATGGCCTCACCTTCCTGAAAAGGAGTACATAAATGCATTGGGTATAGCATGCAAACAGGGCTACTGACATTTTGAATAGCGCATATTCACACCATGGGGCTGATCAGCTGGTTATTCACACTTCTAATTAGATTGGGGTAGGAGCATAAGAGGATTTACTCAAACCTTATGCTCTCTGTTCTAATGGAGGAAAATGGCTGAGAAACTCATTTACCACTGGTGTTTTTTACCTAAGGTTAGGCAGAGTGAAGAGTCTAATCCCATTTGTTAGTCTCTCTTTTATCACTCTGGGCTGATGAGAAAGAAAGAAAATCACACTCAAAGAGCATTCTTCTATTTTTTAGAGAGAAAGGAATTTGACCACAAAGATAACAGAGTTACAGTTCTTTACTTTTAAGAGGAAACCTTTGGGGGATGATTCCCATTCTAAAAATGCAGGCATTGCTTTTTTCTTTTATACTCTATTAAGAATTGTGCATGAAACCACTCCGAGTAGATGGGGTCTACAGGTCAACAAAACAGTTAGAAAGGTGACAAATAGCAATTCATTTTACTGTTTGTTTTCTAGATGATGGCTGCCTCTTTCTCCTGGTGTTCCCATGTTCCTGGGGTGACACACAATGAGTTCCATGTCCTTTTAAATAGGGGCAGAGCTGACACAGTGTAAACTAATAAATAGCACAATTGAAGTTTTCTTGGTCATGAAATACAATGGCTTCCTCTCAGTTACTTTATTCTCTTTCACAATTATCTTTTCTAAAGAAAAAAAAGAGAAGATTATTGTGTCTTTATTCTGACATTTATGGATTTTTTTTAATGAATAATGCACCTTTCATGAAGTACAAGTTTGGCCCAAATTTGAATTATATTTGCTGAATTAGTTTCAAAACGTTAGGAAAATTTCTAAATTTAGTCCTTTATTAATGATAGATTATTTCTGATGCATTACCTTCATATTTTACTTTTATTTTTAAAAAGTGGCAATAGATGGAGAAAGAAATAGAGAATTTTCAACCTGAACATATGTCTAGAGATTTCTGGAGGATTAACCCAATGAGGATGCTAAATGAACCTCAAAAATGAAAATAATAATTATATCTGATAAATACAGTTGTCTTTGTAATTAATATCTGTCAATCTATTCAAACAGATATTTAGTGATCCACAATGACTCAAAGATTTGCAGAAAAACCTCTAGGGAAAAACAACAGCATGCCACTGTACATAAATTGCACTCCTATTGACATTTTCTCAGTTCCAGAATTTCAAAGATAGAGACAAGTCAAATATTAGAATGCCAAATACAAGAAAAGTGATATTATGATATTGATTTAATCAGAGAATACTTCCTCCAGAAATGTTAATTATCTTATTTCCTAATCAAATTCTTATATATTTTCTAGCTCCTTTTCTCAAATAGCTGCAGTATAACACCTGCTGTTTTTACAACCAATATAGTTCTCAAATACATTGATTTAAGACTTTAACCCCTGCTTGGTTTATATCCTTTATACCAAACTTAGATTCCATAGTTTATCATTGCAGTCATAGGATCTTCTCTCTTTCCATAATACCCCATAGGAGATTGCATAATAGTTCAAAATATTTGCAAATCACCCCAAGATGTTGATTATATTGTTTTCCTTCCTCATTAATGTTCAGCAAAGTGATGTGATTTTTTTTTTTTTTTTTGGCCAATGAATGGAAACTGAAGTGGCCTATAGCACTTCTAAGTGGAATCATATATACTCTCTACACATATACTCTTTTTTTTTCTTCAGTCATAAACTTAGCAGTGTCAGATAGGTAGCTGTCAACTGAGTAAAGAAATTCTGAAACACAGTCACCCCTGAACCACAGTGAACAAGTAAACTGAGCAAGAAATAATCCTTTGTTGTTGCAGACTCTGGAGCATGCAGAAGCTGCTGGAAACTGAAGCAACACATGCTTATGCTTCCTGCTGTGTAAATTGATACCAGGAGATCATTCGGGTGCTGTAACAAAATATCTATGAGCCACCGCACTGCTCTCAGGACATGGCAACAATGGTAAGAACATAATTATTGAAGATATGAAAGTGTTTTTGAAATGGTAAAATGTTAGATAAAATGTATACTGCAATCACTTGGACGACAAGAAATGTACCAAGTGATCGTAGGCATGGTCTAAGCTAATTCTGGGAACTAGATTTTTATTAGCGTGCTTTAATTTGCTGTGGACTATATTTGACAAGTGACTATAAGAGATGACTTAGTCCTAGCTGGTGTGACTCAGTTGGTTGGGAGTTGTCCCGTGCGCCAAGAGGTTGTTTGTTCAATTCCTGGTCAGGGTACAGGCCCAGGTTGCAGGCTTGATCCCTGCTGGGGTGCGTGCAGGAGACAGCCCATTGATGTTCGCTCTTGTGTCTTTCAAGGAATTTGTTCATCTCATCTACATTTGTTAAGGTATTGGGTTAATGTTGTCCATCATATTTCTAACCTTTTAATAGCTGTACAATGATTTTGTGTGTGGCTATTAAGAAACACTAGATCAATTATTGATGTTCCATCTTTCATCTTTGATTTAGTAATTGGTGTTTTTTCTAAATTTTTTTCTGATTTTCTGAATAAAAGTATATGACTTTTATTTCTGAAGAGAAATCTCTGTCATTCTTTTTTATTTTACCTTTGGGAAAAAGTGACTTTTTTTGCTGCTTTAAAACATTTGATTCTTGTAAGTACTTTTGAACAATTTGAGTATTATGTCTTGATATAGTTTTTTCATGCTTTTGCTTGAGGTTCATTGAGCTTCTTGAACTTGTGGCTTTATAATTTTCAACAATTTGTGGGGAATTATGACCATTATTTTTTTCAAATATCCCTTTTATTTACTCCTCTTTTCTTTCTCGTTAGGGTACTCCAGTTACATACATATTAGGCCACCAGAAGAGATCTTATATCTCATTAACTCTTTTTTTTTTTAGTTTTTTGATATTTTTTCTTTCTATTTCACAGAAATATGTAATAGTTTCTATTATAATATAATTAATTACCTTGAGTAGGCATTTTGCAATAGGGATGTATAATTTTCACACTTTACAAATTTTATGGCCTAAGGTTTGTTGTTGTTATTTGCTTTATTTGCTTTTTCCTAATGACTCAAAAACTTTTTTTAAGATCTTCAGTTCAGAGCTGTGGCTTCTATGTTAATATAACTTAATTAGAAAGTTCATAAGCTTCTGATTTATTTGATTTTTGAAAATCTCATGTACTATTTTTCGTTGGGAAATATTCTCCATGCAACTATCAAGATTGTATAGATCTTGCAGAGAAAGTCAAGTAATGCCTTTGATCCTGGCATATATTTTCAGGGATGCTTATCTAGCAAAGAGCTTTGGAATTTAGAGACGGTATCTAGTTCTGAAGCAAATAGCAGATTTATTTAAAATCTTAAGATAGAGTTGGTATGTCCTTATAGGCAAAGATCCAGCATGCTCACTACCCATTATAACATATTTGGGTTCTGCGAATTCAGGAACCCAACTCACTTTGTGTATATATATGCAGCTCAGTTTGTGTATATATGCTTTCATATTGTCCCATGGGAACTGGGACACAGGGAACTGGTTGGGTAAAAACAACACAACAACAACAACACACGCACACACACATACACACACACACACACAAAAAAAAACACACACAATGCTAAATCTTAGCTATGACTATTGTAGTGAGTTAACATTTCTTTGTCTTTGACCTGGAATTCCCAGAATCCATGAAACTGTGGCAGGCCAAATTGTTAGCTTACAAGTAAGGTAAAACCTCAACTTCTTTACAGTTATCGGCAGTACCAATGCCCATTATATTCCTATGATGCATTTCTCATGCCTATCCATTTATTTGCTTCAGCATTCTCATATTTCTGACTCCTAGTTTAATGGTGACTTGGAGACTCTGAAGTAAAAGGCTTATTAAATTATTTTCATAATAAGCCTTTTATTTTACTTTGATGCAGAGCTGAGTCATTTACTTCAGCTAAAATGTCTTATTGTGCCATGTTCACTTTCAACCTTTCTTCTTTCTAGTTGGAGACCAGAGGGTTTTGGCTTTTCCACCCTTTAAGAAGGGTACTGTTTTTTTAATCCTTGCTCCAATGTATCTTTCCATTGATTTTTAGGAAGAGTGGAAAAGAGAGGAAAAGATAGAGAGAAACATTGATGTGAGAGAAACACATTGCTTGGTTGCTTCCTTCACGAACCCTGACCAGGGCCCAAGTCTAGGGAGGACCCTACAACCAGCCTATGTGCCCTTGACCAGAATCAAACCCAGTATTCTTTGGTCCACAGGCCAATGAGCCAAACCAGCTGGGGCAAGAAGTGTATTCTTTGTATCCTTTTGCAATTCTGTTTGTAAATTAGTTAATTCTGTTTGGAAATCAGTGCATTTTTACTTGAATCCATTTTTCTTATAACATCTTATTAAAAGTAGACAGTAATAGCCATGTTGCACCAGCTCTCTGGCTATCTTAACCACTTGCCTCATAGCTCTAGTCCCAACACACACATTATTTTCTTCTCAGTTACTGCAAAGACAGTTTTACCAAACCTTTGTCTCTGAACAGCATGGGTCTCTATCTTTATAGCCTGTGGAAGACATTCTCTCGCTTCCCATTACTCAGGAACTCAGCTACTAACCCAACATCACACATGTTATTCTTCTTATGTTTCTCTTATAGAAGCCACTTAGTTGAAGGTCCAAATTTCTACATTTACTAAGTATTATTAACTATTGAATCAATCTAACTAAAAATGTGTAACACATGTATCCTGACTAATATGAAGTCCACCTGCAGATGGACTTTCTCCAGGCAGTGATTTAAGGACCCAAGCTCATTCCATTTGGTGACCATACTATTTTTAATACATGACTTCGAAAATCACTATGTCACCAATATTAATATGGTAAATATTGAGAAAGCATCAAAAATGACAACATGCATGAGGAGACTTTTAAGGGCCAGAATTGGAAATTGTGTGCATTGCTTTCAACTATATTATTGGTCCACCTAACTGCAAGAAAATGTGGAAAACATAGGCTATCTTTTTGCCCAGTAAGAATAGACACTGTTTGGTGAACAGTTTACCAGTCTTTTCAATAACATACATATATTTATTGGAATGATTGTTAAATGACCCTCTCCATTACTACATTATAAGTTTCACAAAGGTAAATTTTATGTATGTTTGTTTTGTAATTATTCTCAGCATGTAGTGTTCAATAAAATATTTGTTAAAGAAATGAGTGAAAGAATTAAGGAGATTTAACATGCCCCCACACTTTTAGTGATAACAAAAGAGAGGCTACAGATTTATTTACTTTATTATTTCATATAGTTTTAAAGCTTAGAAAAGATACTAAAACCTAGCCCTGCAGACTACTCATTCAATGTTCTAAAAAATTTTATAAATGTTCACCAAAAAGTTTCATTGGCTAAAGTTATATTTATGTTCATATGCACATTGGCCTTTAGAAATATAGCAACCTCAAAATGGAATATTAAAAAAATATAGGTTCTATTTACAAATGGTTTAGTCTTCAACTTGGGTAGATCATGCCTCAGATTTGGCTTCCTCTAATATGTGTGAGAATGTACTCTGCCCAAATACTTAAATGCCAGGCGTGAAAAGTCAGATTACACCCAGTTTTTCCCCAGTTGCACCAATTGTTCCACCCAAGCATGATGGACCACAATAAAATTACTTTCTGTTATCAAAATTTCCCTTTAACATCAGGCTGACTTTGTATGTAAATGTGAGGTGTATTTTTCTGCATAATATAAACCCTCAATATATTCAAGGAGTTGTATAGATGGGATAGTTTGTTTATTTCAGTCCTCCAAAGACAACGTCAAACCCTGGTTACTGTAGCCACAGTAGCTGTATTGGTATGAAAAATTGTGTGTTCTTGGTATGTTTGAAACATTAGTTAAAAGCAGTGATGTATTTCCACAATGAGAGAAGGATGATGAGAAAGTCGGAAAGATAGTTCAGACTGAAGATTGCAGAGCATCGTCTACATTTCTTTCTGACAAGGTCGACTTCAAGGGCGACATTAACAACTTGTTCTTCATCTAATGACACATTTAGATTAGAGTTTGCAGTGTACACAGCTTCCATTTTTTTCTTCTACTCATTGCCAGATAAGATGCTTGATAGGCATCTCCACAGTAACCTTTCAGAATTCATTTATGTAGATGAACCAAAATAATGAAATGCCAAATGAATTAAGAATGATATTTTACACACTAACTGAAAACAATTTAAATAGTCCATATGCATAAGCTCTGTGGCATGAATGATCTTTTCATTTCATAGTTTAAAAAATGAAGAATTTGTTAGTTACTATTGCTGTATTTTTGTGTATAGAGGAGAAATGACTTCATACAGGGAATTTGCAGCTACCCTTTTCCCTGAGAGTCTCATTAGACCTACCATAGTTAGGAATACAATAAGAATACTCAACTGGAAGGTTGATTTAAATTTCTAATGCTTAAAACATACAATTACAGAAGGTTATATTTCCCTATGTTTTCTTTGCTTTTGAAATTTTTTAGCTTAGATTTCAGAAACATGTAAAATAAAAACAAGGTCAACAGTTCTAAAATTATTGTCTTCTTGTGATTCGTGTGGATGTGCGCACGCGCACACACAGACACACACACATACACATACACATCAACAACAACTAAGGTATCATTATTTGCATCTTTTTCCTTCTACTCCATTCTGCCTCAGTTCCCTTTTCTTATGAATCCTACCTGCTTAAGATAGAGAGTAACTCAGCAGCTGCCTGCCACTAGATTTCTGGCACAAGGTCTTCTGTGAAAGCTTTGACAAATATATTCTGCATGTAGTTCCTCCTCTAGAAGTCTCAGTAAGTGTACGATAGCTTTGAGCACCTTGTATAGACCTTTAGTTGCTTCACATATATCACATAGATTTCCTAAGGCAGGTACTATGTAATATCTTTCATTTAAATCTCCCATAGCACTTAATATGTTACATGCAAGGCAAGCATTTATTAGAGAAATTTCAAAATGGGTGAATTAAATAGAATTGCTATGTATGACCCTGAAATTGCCTGCCTTATTGACAAGAAGACACTGGGATAAATGAAGCCTGATATTTGTTGAAAGGTTGCTGAATGCCATCTTGTCTACATTTCCATTTGTTCAAGATGGCTCCCAGCATTCTTTCATGTTCACTGGATAACTAATGTGGGACTACAACGGAGAAGCATGGGCAGCTAAAATGACAGACTCATTATCATGTGTAAATGTCAACAGAGTTCATGTTGGAAAAAACACACACACCTTATAATGCGAGAATAGGCATTGGGCCATGCTTCCCCATGTACCATCTGCTGCATTACCTTTGAAGTCCTACTAAATCCTCGTCCTTTGAAGCTGGACACTCATCCTTCTGCACAAAGGGAGCTGCTACATACTACAGTAGCAAGAGATGAAAGAGTGTGCCTTAGCTGTGCTGAATATACTGCTGGTGTTTTCATTTAAAGAGCTAATATCTGCCTTTGACTTAGAAAATTGGCCTCTGGTTGCAGTTCTTCATAAAGTATGTTAGGGAATACATAGATAAAACCTCGGCAGATATTTTCTTCTCATGTAATAGTTTCAATTGTAGTCTATTCTCATAGAATTATTATTATTATTATTATTATTATTATACTAGAGGCCCAGTGCATGAAATCTGTGCACTCATTGGGGTCCCTCAGCCTGGCCTGCACCCTCTTGCAGTCCTGGAGCCCTCACCAGCTGTGAACCCGGCTTCTGGCTGAGCGGCGCTCCCCCTGTGGGAGTGCACTGACCACGAGAGGGCAGCTCTTGCATTGAGTGTCTGTTCCCTGGTGGTCAGTGGGCGTCATAGTGACCATTCATTCTGCTGTTCAGTTGATTTGCATATTAGCCTTTTATTATATAGGATGATAGCAAATATGATAAACAACATTTAAAAAAGCAATAAAGCTGAAAAAATCTCTCTTCTTGACCAAGGTTTAGAAAGGTTCCTCCATGCCCCCTTTTCAACTGGGCCTTGGCTTTGGGTCTTATCTTTAGTCAACTGAGTCCAGTTTTAACAAGAATCTTGATAAGTCAGTTTAGCAAAGAACACTCATTCCTGATATTGAATCACTCTCAAAATCTGATCAAATCCTCATCTATCACCTTAGATATCTGACGACTCTGGCTTGCCTTTGGCAAGAATCTTATGAAATCTATTTAACAAGAATCCCCTTGCTTTTGATGGCTCCTCTTAGTAATTGTCTATCCACTGACTCATTCTACTTGTTGGTTGAAAGTCCCAACATATCCTTGCAGTATTCAGAATTGAGCCCAGTTCTATATTGGTCTCTTTTTTTCAGACTGCAATAGTTTCTAATAAATTCTGCTTTTTCCACTTTAACCACTGTCTGGCTCTATTTCTCTTTAACAAAGCAAATACTTCCATTGTGTAGATCAAACGACTGAAGATAGATATGGTGTGTTCTTTGTAGTGGATTATGCAAGGTACAATATCCTTCTATAGTTGTGTCTATGATATTAAAATTGCTTCCATTTGTTAGCATAGAATTAGGTTTTCAAGGAAAAGAATGTGTTATGTATATTTTATTTTTCTGCCAGAAGAGGGAATGCCAATCAGAATACACTTTATTGGGTGCCTGCAATGCATCATACAAAGTGCTCAGCCTGGGTGCAGAACTTAAATATAAAGAAATCTAGTCCATCTATGAATACTTTGTCTGGTTATAAAGCAAATTAATAAACATAAATACAATATACAATACAGAGGTAGAATGTAAAGTGCTATTACATTAGTGTCACTTTTGGGTAGGGGTTGAAAAAAGCATTTTGGAGGTGGTGACATATAAGGTATTAAGTAAATGTGATTAACCATTAAAAGTGGAATGGTAATAAGTTAGAAAGAACAGAAAGGAAAGTGGGTGATGAAATTAAGGCATGTTAGGCAAAAAAAAAAAAAAATCATGTAAGGCTGCTGGGTTTCAAGGTATTATCTATGGACACACCTTGAATCAGAAGCACTTGTGTTGGTGAGAAATGCACATTTTCAAGTTGTCCTTAAAACCATAAAATTAACCTCTCTAAGTGATACTTTAAAAATAAGACTTTTACAAGTACTTTCTGTTTTATTCTTATACAAATTAAGTTTGAGTCTTTGACTTAAGACACAGTAAGTGCATTGCTTCCCTAAATTTAATTCAAAATAACAAACATTTTTCCCCAGCATCACTAACTTAGCACACAAAAAGACTGAACATCCTTCAGGAACTAGGTGACTAAGGCAATTTCAGGGGGTGGATACTTCCATTGTTTTTAGAAAGTGATTTTCTATAAAGAATAGTAGAAAAGTGGAGGACCTAGAACTTTGAAAGGACCTGGGGAAACATTTCTGCAAACATAATTCGGAAAGTATTGCTGAGCTAACAAGAGAGGAAAGGGATCTCTAAGGAAAAATAATTAAATTTTAAAAACTCAGTAAAGAAATAAATGATAGTGGCTTGAAGCAAGAAGAGACTGTAGACAAAGGAGACAATATGCCTAACGTAAATCACGCCAGTTCTGGGATCTACAGAAAAAAGTTTGTTTTCTGTGGTGCTAAGGAGTTGAATTTGTGGTGACACATTAAACTGATCTACCAAAAGGGAATAAAAATAGAGACAGGTCCAGTTTCACTCCCTGGCTCCCAACAGATCACAAAGCAACATTTTCTGGAATAATATGTCCAGTGTTCCACAAATTAATCTCAATAAAATATAATTCCTAACTCAAAATTACCAAACATGTAAGTCAAAAACAGTAATAGTTATAAAATAATAATAATTATAGAAACAATTTAGACTATAAAGACTACAGATATTAGAATAAGTTATAAATTAATTATGCATACCAGAGCCTCTCTAGCTTGTGCACACAGGAAATATACACAGAACATTTATTTTGTGATATGAACAGCAGCAACACAACAATACAAAGCATGAAAACCACCAAAATATCCATAAGTAAGATAAATGGATATCAATATTCATTACTCAATACAATAAAGGATAGAAAATGTGCAAACAAAACAACTCCCAAATACAATGACAATAATTAGTAACACATTTTGAAACAAATCACAGACAACATAGGATCAACAGGTTTAATCACACAATATAAGGGTATTAGGGGGAGAGGTTTCTATAGTGGCTAATTGATTCAGAAAAAAAAATTGTAAATTGTAGGCTTTGTGTAAAGATATATAATTAAATTTATTTCAGATTGGAAAAGAGAGGTAGAGAGATAGAAACATCAATGATGAGAGAGAACCTTTGATTTGTTTCCCCCTGCAAATTCCCTCCTAGGGATTGAGTCCACAATCCTGAACCATGTGCCCTGACCTGAACCATGACATCCCAGTTCATAGGTCCACACTCAATCATTGGGCCACACTGTCTGGGCTAAACCTTAGTTCTTGATTCTTATGCACACTGGCCAGTTTGATTCTGATGAGACCTGGTGAACACAGATTCTCTGACAAATAAGTTCTCTTAAAATGGAAACAGAAATAGCTTGTGGAACATGAAGGGAACTGAATGCTCTGGCCAGAAAATGATCTCCTATGGTTAGTGAAAATAAGTATCAAGATGAAGCAGGCACATTTATTTTCAAAGCAGGAGACTATTTTTCAATCACAATATCCAATTTTTTTCATTAATGTTATTAGAAGAAAATAATTTATGGCCAAAAATAAAAAGTAAACAAACAAAATTAATAAGAGCCCTGTGTTGTTGAGCTCAGTGAGCTGATAACTATCCTAGTCAGCAATAGTAGGATTAGAAAAGTCTCATTGTTTGCAACAAATTTTATGTTTAGCTTTTTCATAAATTTTGTGCTTAGAGACTGCTTTACTTTAAGATTTTTATTTTTTAAAATATATATTTTATTGATTTTTTTTATAGAGAGGAAGAGGGATAGAGAGTTAGAAACATCAATGAGAGAGAAACATGGATCAGCTGCCTTCTGCACACCCCCTACTGGGGATGTGCCTGCAACCAAGGTACAAGCCCTTGACCAGAATCGAACCCGGGGCCTTTTAGTCTGCAGGCCGATGCTCTATCCACAGAACCAAACTGGTTAGGGCTACTTTAGATTTTTAGATATACATTTTAGCTAGAGGCCTGGTGCATGGATCTGTGCACTGGTAGGGTTCCTCGGCCTGCAGCTCTCTGATATCCCCCGAGGGGTCCTGGATTATAAGAGGGCACAGGCCAGGCTGAGGGATCCCACTGGTACACAATCAGGGCCAGAGAAGGGACCATGGGAGGGCTCCAGGGCATGTCCAGCCTCTCTTGCCCAGTCCTGATCAGCGAGACCCCAGCAGCAAAGTAACCTACCCGTTGGAGCGTCTGCCTCCTAGTGGTCAGTAAGCACCATAGCTACCAATGTTCAAATGGTTGCTTAGGCTTTTATATATATAGATGACTCTGTGGTCCCATTGACTAATACCTGGTAATTGTGAATTTTCACTTGTGCCTAACTGGAGAGACAAAATTTAATTGCCCATTGAGAGATAGGCAGACAACCCAAGGTGATTAGAAAGGTAACCTAAAAATGCTTGTTTTAAACTCTATTTTGAATTTGTTGTCCTTCCTTTTATTTGTATCAAATACTTGTTGATTGCTTCAACTTTTCACTTTAATACTGCATAGATATAGATTTAGATAACAGACTCCAGAAATGCAGAGCAATTCTGAAATGGAAGCACCACAGAACAACAAGTGTATTCTTCCTCTGACATAGGTAGATGCTATGCAAAAATGCATTTTATTCTAATATCTCTCTCTCTCCAGTGTTTATTGTTAGCAGAAGCAGTGACATTTGGAAATTTAGAGACTGAGGTTTCTCAAAATCCCCATCAGTATGTCACAGTTCTCAATTTTTATTTTTTGGTGAGGTGTGTGATGCAAAGAACAAGCTATACTTCCCATTCTCAGAGAAGATTCTACATGTCATCAGCCCCTATTTGAAAACATATAATTATCCAACTCTCATACTCCATGTTTAATTGCACCCTTCTGAGGAACAGTTCATAATAAATCATTATGAATTTCTTTAGGTATTTTATATTCTTCTTGTGCATCTCTTAAAAAGTACTTTCTCTTAAAATTTTACCTTCATTAATACATGGAATCCTGGGATGCTGTGGTGTTGTGTAAACTTAGCTCCCTAATATTAAAAGCATACTCTTGCATCTCACTCTTGTTCTTATTTCTGATTCTTGTACCTTCGACTATGATTTTCTCCCAATCCTGAATGATCCCTCCCATCTTTCAAATATAATCCGTTCCTCAAATTCAACTTGAGGTTCACCTTCTTCATGTCAATGCTCTTATTTCTCTACCCTTGGCACCTCTCTCTTGGCCTCTGGTGTTGACTTCGCACTGTTGGCAGATGCATGATGTGTTTGTACTTGATCTCATTATAATAAAATTAAAACCTTCTCAAAAATGGATATTAGCTGAGTACTTTGCTTGGTGGTCCTCATAGGATCTAACACAGGGTCATGTGTTGGGTCGCTCCTAGTAGAGGAATTAAATTGAATGGGAATGAATGAAATATAATCGAATTGAATGGAAACATTGATTTTCCAGAATAGTTTTCAAGTTGTGTTTTTCAGATTTTATTTTCTAGAGTAACAATGCTTTTTATATACAAGAAACTATTTTTTTCTTAACAGTTGATTTCATGAGTGATTTTTGAATTGATTCCTTCACCAGAGGATCAAAGTCCCTAGAGAAATCCATAGCCAGTGAATACAGCAAAATGAGAAAATATTTGCATTGAGTAGAAAATCTCCTTTAGCTCAAACATCTGTGCATTTTATGAGATTTGGAAGTTAGCTAGTCTGTCTTTTTATTTTTCTGATACTGTCTTGAGATGACCTTTTATAGGATGCCAGTTATTCAATGCCTATTTGATGATCCTCATCTTCCCAATAGACAGCCTCTGATCTTTAACCCTTGAATGCAGCTGGAAGCCAAAGGGGAAACTCCAGCTCTTGAAAGCTTTTGGTAGTTGATTTCTAACATTATTATCATAGGGTGTTTACTCAGAATTTCTTTCATCTGAGGCTCTTTAAAATGCAGTATACACATCCGATAAGGGTTTAATCTCCAACATTTACAGGGAACTCATACAACTTAACAAAAGGAAGATAAACAACCCAATCAAAAAATGGGGAACGGACCTAAATAGATACTTTTCGAAAGAGGACATACAGAAGGCTGAGATACATATAAAAACATGCTTAAAGTCACTAATCATCCAAGAGATGCAAATCAAAATGACAATGATGTACCATCTCACACCTGTCAGAATGGCTATCATCAACAAATTAACAAATGACAAGTGCTGGCGAGGATGCAGAGAAAAAGGAACCCTCGTGCACTGCTGGTGGGAATGCAGACTCATGCAGCCACTGTGGAAAACAGTATGGAGTTTCCTCAAAAAACTAAAAATGGAGCTCCCATATGACCCAGTGATCCCACTTCTAGGAATATATTCCAAGAAACTAGAAACACCAATCAGAAAGGATACATGCATCCCTATGTTCATAGCAGCACAATTCACCATAACTAAGATTTGGAAACAGCCTAAGTGCCCATCAGCAGATGAGTGATTAAAAAACTGTGGTAGATCTACACAATGGAATACTACGCTGCTATAAAAAGGAAGGAACTCCTACCATTTGCAACAGCATGGATAGACCTGGAGAGCATTATGCTAAGCGCAATAAGCCAGTCAGAGAAAGATAAATATCACATGACCTCACTCATTTGTGAAATATAATGAACAACATAAACTGATGAACAAAAACAGATACAGAGACAGAGAAGTATCAATCAAACCGTCACAGACACCGGGGGGGGGGGGGGGGGGTCAGGGCATGAGTGGGGGAGTGGGGGAAATAAGGACACATATGTAATATTGTAATCAATAAAGAAAATAAAATAAAAAAAGAAGTCTTCATTAAATTTTATTTTAGAAAATAAAAAATAAAATGCAATATACACTCATTACTAATTATAAACAGAACATCCACCATGACATCATACATTACTTTTCAGTCCTTTTTTCTATGCCCGTCTCACTTCTTTTCATTACTCCTACTTATCTTTTTCTTTCTTCTTATCTCTACCCTATATTTATGTTGAAATCAGTAAGAAAAAGTACTTGTAATGATATATTAATGATCACGGATGGGTAGAAGGACCAAAAATATCAGGGTTCCCTTTCTCTGGAAAATTACTCCTATGAGCAGATAACTTACCTTTTCAGAGTTTCAGCTTCTTCTTCTGTAATTATAACTGAATCATACACTCTTTACTGTCATAGTTCTGTCTAATGGTCTGTGAGTCTAATTTGCCTCTTTGTTCTAGGATAAATCTTAGGAGAGGATTTGCCCCTGGGAAACCTGAAAACTGGGTGGAATTTATTTTTAAGGATCCCTCTCCCATTTTTGTTCCTGGTTCTTGTTCTGAAATCATTGTCATGGAAGTAATGCCTGCCTGCTTTTGAATCCTGCCCAAGGGCCCATGTGTTACCACTGAAGCAGGACTCTCTGTCTCTGCACAACCTTCCATGTTTTCTCTCTTGAGTAGTCTCCATCATGCTATTCCCATCCTTTATTTATTGAAATCAGGACAATTCTAGAGGATTGTCAATCTAAAAAATTTAAGATAAAGTAATAAAATTCATATTCCCCATGGGAGAAGTTATAACCAAAATATTGAAACCAAAATGTGGCTTGTTGAGTCCAAGTTCATTGCCTCACAAAATCTAAGAATGAAGTCTCAGATAAAAACAATTAGTGGAACCAAAGTCTTTTGAGAGAAGTCAGTCCTGGAAAACATGCAGTTGGATTTCCAGGAGCAGGACAGTGTCCAGAATTTCCTTTCCATGTTACAGTCAAGCTCACTAAAGTCATAGTCCATGTGTGGAGGCCTTCCTGGCCCAAAGTCATGTGGGCACAGGGGAGCACATCTCCTGCCACCCACCTAAGGCACAGAAAGAGGAGGAAATGAATGTGCTTTTTTGTATATATCTTTGTTAGTTCCTGATTGGTCCTTCCAAAGATCTTTGCCTTAGCAACATCCTTGGGTCTGGTTATATGCCTCACTGCTTTGTGATTGTTTATCTGCAACCTGGCTGTCTTAGTAACATTCATACATTTTAAAGCTCATTTCTCCCACAAATGCCCTTCCTTCCCCGCCCAGTTGGGGTGTCTTATTAACTCTGCCTAGTTGGGTTCCTGGGTTAATTCCTCTGCCCCCATGGTCCCCACCCTGGTCTATCTAGCTTTTTCCCCTGTCCCCTCAATATTACCAACCAGGCAGAGGGGAATGCTACAGATGACATATACTTCCCTAAGAATCCAATCACAGTTGGTGAATTTTCAGGTATTGTGTCAATCCCGTGGGGGAGATAGTTTTGCTATAGTGTCTTCCCCTGAGGCCACTGACCTCCACTTCCCCTAACAGATCAGAAGGGTACATTTCTACTGTAGTCACTGCCTAAAGTGCTCCAGGAACTTCCATGCATCCAGGGAGACTGAGGGCACGGTGCTCTCAGAAGCCTGAGATCCTCTGGAAAGGAGATATTGGAACCAACTCTCCCCAGTTCAGCGATGTGCTGGGTTTTTTTTATTGAAATTATTGGGTACATTGGTTAATAAAATTAAGTTTGAGCTGTTTTATTCTATAATACATCATCTGTATATTGTATTGTGTGTTCACCACCCCAAGTCAATCTCCTATTGTCACCATTTATCCCCCATTACTCTCTCTTCCCCACATCCTCCTTTCCCTCTGGTAATCACCATACTATTGTCTGTCCATGAGTGTGTGTGTGTGTGTGTGTGTGTGTGTGTGTGTGTGTGTGCGCGTTTTCTTTTTGCTTAATCCTTTATCAGAGATACTTGTAGGGTAATTAAGTACATGAGTTTTGTAGACAGATCTGGGTACAAACCAGTCACCAATGGCTCAGAAGTGTCTTGGAGCTGTGAAAATTCCCAACTTTCTATTAATTCCTATCTCATAATCAAAGCAATCCCCCCCAAAATACAAACCAAATATGATCAGTATTGTTATGAAAATGCAGTTTTAAGACACATGCACCAATACAGCATTCCGACCAGATTATCTCTGTCCTATATAAATTTGATGGATCCACTATTAAAACCCATATTTTAATTCACTGTAATACCCCATCCATATTCCTGGAGTTTGGGTACTTCAGTGGGAAGACTACCAATGCGGAAAATGTTTGGTAGAAGGCAGCACTAATCTGTATTGATATACCTGGTGCCTCCTACCTGTAACATAATCTCATTATTTTATAATCACACACAGTTAAAAGAATTGACCTATTATTCTTTAATAAGAAATACTGGAATACTAACCTATGCACACAAATATAATCCCTGTGGAGCATTTGATACAATAAGGGTGTGTGTGTGTGTATGAGCATGCGTTTTATAGAAATCGACATAGAGAAATCAGATAATTTGAGTTTGTACCATGATGTATATACACAAAGAGACATGGAAAAGATTATAATCAGGTGGTTATATGTGTGGCTTATAGCTCATCTATATAGCCATATGCAAAATCAAAGAGAGAAATGAGGGCAGCTTTCTATTTGAAATACACCTTCACCGGATATATTCAGGTCAATCACTGAAGTAAAAGAACTGATTTCATTTGAAAGATATAAATAATAGTGTGAATCCTTCTTATCACTACATATAAGGCCTCCTCTGTGGTGTGAGGGCTTGATAGGAATTCATCAGAATTATATGCATAAAGAATGAATGTGGGATGGAATTTTTGTATGTCTGCAAAGCAGCCTGTTCTTTTGATTTGCATTGTCTTCACTATTGTGTTTTCATTTGCATGAGTTGGCTTATGCGTGTGTGTATGTTTTATGGGGATGAGGGCAACAGAGTCTTTACAAAAGAAACACATGTGTTTGTGGGTGATTAGATGAATAATAGTTTTATTACTATCAGTTAGAGAGAGTTCTCTGCCTTGTCCCCCAAGGTGTGAGTGGGAATTAAAGTGAGTTGGCAATTACAAAGCTCCTGCTGCTGAATGTGAGAACAGGCACTACAGTTATTGGCAGAGATTTCTCCCCCTTTCCTTCTTTCTTGAGGCTTAAGACAAGTTTGGAGGCCAGTCATTTCTCCTCTGC
Organism: Corynorhinus townsendii; assembly: GCA_026230045.1. Classification (NCBI taxonomy): domain Eukaryota; kingdom Metazoa; phylum Chordata; class Mammalia; order Chiroptera; family Vespertilionidae; genus Corynorhinus; species Corynorhinus townsendii. The sequence continues at coordinate 16,788,334 of JAPDVU010000007.1, forward strand.
ACTCTACTGGCTGCTGCAGCCCGGAGCTAGCTTGTTATAACCTACTTAGGCAGTGGGGAACTGTCACTCACCACTTCAGAATCAATGGTTGCAGATGGAAGCTTGGATGCAGTGCCTTTTCCCCCTGCAGTAACAAGCAGTTAATAGATTTTATTATAATTATTTTAACTGCACAAGCTCAGAAGAAAATTTAGAGGAAGTGTGCAGGTTTGCTAATCAAAATCACATACACTCCCACACAACAAAGAGCAGTGGAATCTTTTGAAGGCATCATTCTCAGAACTGAGTAATATTAATAATGATACAAATAAAAACTTTGTTCCACAGGGCATTTGTTTGCATGAACCTGCAATCTTGGTTCATCAGCATTTTGCTAAACGAAAGAGATAGTCACCCAGCTGTCATCAAATGAGTGGCATTTTGTCATATATATATATGACTATATCTCTATAGATATGTGTATATGTACATGGTTGCATTCATTCACATAGTTAACTTTGTTCTTATTTCTCTCAGGGAACAGAGGCTATTTAAATAGACTTTTAAAAACTAAGGGTCACATCTCAATTCAAAAGAAGAAAATTCACGTATTATGTTTCTCTTCATTAGACTTACCAGTTATAATTTCTAGTCTGGAACTTGCCTTAATCAGAGACTCTTCTGTTAGGGGACAAACGGGTGAATTTTGGCCATAAGTTTAAGTTGATATTTACCTATAACTGTCTGCTTCAGTTTGGTAATCACAATACAACTCCTTTGCTTTCTAATTTTTATGTGGATAATAATTCAGGAAATTAAAACCAGTAATAGAAAGAAAAGGATCCTAAATCCTTAGAAAGACTAATCTGATATATACTTTTAGGGTTACTAGGTTGATCAGTACTCCTTATTTAAAAAAAAATCCCTAGTCTTTGATCTTTAAATTCCACCAGTATTCTAAGTTAATGCCTTTTGTTTTAAGAAATATATTTTCTTGTATTAGCTAGTGTTGTAGACACCAATCACTTCTGCCTTCTCAAAGTTGTTCTCCCAAAACAGAGGTTTCACATACCAGATAGATACTCATGCCCCGGCCCTTTCTGTCTACAGTAGTGGCCCAGTGACCCAATTCTAGCCAATAGGATGTGGAGGAAAATCTGCTGGAGACTTCTACGAAAAGTTCGCCTCCACTATAAAACACAAGAAGAGAAATTTTACCCCATGTTCCTTTGACATCACCACTGTGAGGATAAAACCTTGTAGGTGCTGGCTAGTGACCAAGAGAAGATATCACTCACTCATTGATTCGGACAAAATGAAAACATGGGACAAGAGCTTAGCAAGGATATTGGCCAACCAGTGCACAAACTCCTGGAGCCATCTATGTTCATGGCAAATTTTGTGGAAAAACACTCCAGAAATCCTTTCCAGATCACCTTTCTCAAAATGCAACAGGCTAGAAGAACAATCAGAACTATAATGTTTAATAGATATCATTCAAAATATAGTAGTACACACTCTTGATTACAATGCATTTACTAAATAAAAATAATTAAATGGATATGAAGTCAATGCTTATATATTATATATCATATTAAATTGTAGTTTTATTTGGCTTTTTTTTAATGTAGTATGTCATTCTCTCTCTACTTTTTCTGAACCTGATGTGATGCAGGCTATTTTGAAATCAAAATATTTGAAAAATTTCCAGAAAGATAGATTAAATTGGGAGACAGCAAATTTAGCATTTATTATTATCATGTTATTAATTGTTAACTCTCCTATGTGATTCCCTATTCCCTACATTCCATTTGTGTCTGAGAAAGAGGAGGGAGTGTTGACTAAAGGAAGCAACCATGATGTGATTGGTGAATGTAACCTGACTCTTTTCACTTACCTTACACAACCTGACAATTCAATTAGTTTCTTTCTAACAGAGAAAAGAGAAACAGGGTATGGACCAATTAAGATAATTATATGGCTGAGAGGTAGCATTTCTCTTAGTAATATTTATTTTTGTTTTGCCCTTTCACAATATACGTATTATGAAAAAAATGTATAATTTACTTTTTAAACCTCAATGAATGTTGTCTAATTGAGAGTATACATTTGATTTTTAAAATGTAGCTTTGACTCTATAATAAACTACATTAAATAATGCATTTAAGTTTTATATTACTCAATGGAAGTTATACAAGACCTCTTTCTTGAAGGTCGAATGCTGCTATGTGTGACAGTTTTGGGGTATCAGAGTCCCTAGTTTGATTGGATTTCAGATCCGCCTCTGAGTGCTCAAATTCTCTTTTTCAATCACACTTCTTCTCATGCAATTGACATATGCTATATTTCATAATTAACATAATTAATATGCATGCACTTCTGTATTTCCCATATTATATGCTTTCAGATAGGAAAATTATCTACTTTAACATTATCTAGTTCCAATGTAGAAAAAAACAAAAATGGATTATAGGTTCCTTTTCCACAAGCATCTGGACTGCTTTCATGCAATTGTTGCTCTTCTATGTATCCCTTCCAACTCTGTGTGAGTTACTTACTACATGGATGAAGATTTATTCTTGTTTATTTATTTTCATTTAATATATTTCTGTTCCATTTTCTTCATCTGTAAAATGAAGATAAAACAGAATCTACCCTAAAGTATTCTTGTAAGGATTAAAAGTGCTTTTACATGGAAAGCATTGAGAGTAGTGAAGAACACATAGTAAACTCTTGATTAATATTAGTTAGAGCTATATATTTAACCTATTAAATATTTTATTGCAAATATTTTTAAACATATAGAAAAGTTGAGTTTAACAGTGAATCCTATATGAACTATCGAGATTTTTGATGCATTCCAAAGTAAATTTCAAATATCAATGCACTCTCTCTTAAATATTTCATCATGCAAATGATTAATTATAGTGAAACGTTATAGATTTTTCCTTGTGAGCTAAAATTTATATCTAAATAAACTTTAAGTGTACATTAACTAAGTTTTGATGAATGCATGTACAGTTGTAATCCAAACCCCTATGTCCCTATGTGAGATATATATAGGAATATATAGAGGATACACACACACACACACACACACACACACACACACACACACACACACATATATATATATATATATATATATATATATATATATAGAGAGAGAGAGAGAGAGAGAGAGAGAAGATATATATACATATATATGTGTGTGTGTGTGTGTATATATATATATATATATATATCCTCTCTGTATATACATATTTTTAATCATATAAGGATATCTAGTTATTGCAGCATTATTTGTTGAATTTGAATTTTCATTACCCATTGAAGTGCTTTGGCTTTTCAGTAGCAAAGTTAATGGTAATATAAATGTGAATAAATGTGAATCTTCTACTAGATTCTCTATCCTTTTACATTTGTCTATCTGTCCATTTTATGTAATGCCATACTTTCTTGGATGCTGCTGTTTTATATAATTATCTGATAACACTTTAGTTATTAGCAGTACTATGCTGGGTTGGCTCCTCTCCCTTCCAAGCATCATTCTAACTCTGTGTGTGTGTGTGTGTGTGTGTGTGTGTGTGTGTGTGTGTGTATGTACATATACATATTATAAATTTGAAAAACTAAATAAAAGTATGGCACATAGTTTACAAATAATTACAAAATATGCAACATTTATTGCAAACCCCATATAGCCAAATGATGGTCTTAGAATGTTTTGTTAATTGTCTCTGATCTCTAGAGCTGAGGTCAACCATGATTGCATATGACCATGAGTGCAGTTTGAATTTGATGCAGGTGGATAGTTTGTGTCTATTTAAAGGAAGATGGGAATAAAATAATAAGACTTGCAGAGACTTCGCTTATTCAAAAATGACATTCTTTACTTCATTGGATAATATTTTTCAAATACTGGAAAAAATATTTCCTGTTTTATGCCCCTCACAATGTAAGGGCTACTGAAACAACATGTTTTTAAGTTTAATCTGTATGAATAACACTTTCACCTCCATGTTCATTGCAGCATTACTTACAGTAGCCAAAACATAGATACAGCCTAGCTGCCCATTGATAGATGAATGGCTAAATAACATGTGGTATAAATAATTATATATATGTGATATATATATATATTTATAGTAATAAATAATAATATAATTTTGCCATTCTTGACAACAAGGTGGACCTAGAGGGTAGTATGCTGAGTTAAATAAATCAGACAGACAAATTAAAATACCATATGATTTCACTTATTTGTAGTATCTAAAAATATGAACAAACAAAACAAAACAGAAAACTCATAGATACACAGAACAAACTGATAGTTGCCATAGGGGAGGTGAACATGGAGATGGGTAAAAAAGGGTAAGGGAGATAAGAGCTACAAACTTCTAGTTATAAAGCAAATAAGCCATGTAGTTGTAATGTACAGCATAGGAATATAGTCAATAATATTCTAATAACTTTGTATGCTTACTAGACTTATGTTGGTCACCACATAAGGTATATAAATGCTGAATTATTATGTTGTGCACCTGAAATTAATATAATATTGTATCATAACTATACTTTAATAAAAGAAACATCAACTTCAGAACAGCAATAACACTTGCTCCATCACTTTCTTAAATCAAGACTATCAACAAAGCAATAAATCAAGATCTAATTTATAGTGTTTGCTGATTTCTATGAAAATCAAGCTACCAAAATGTTTCATTTGAATGTGGGACTGGGAAGAGATATAGCATAGCACACCATTATATTGAATTTCCACTATAGAGACCCTCAAAAGCATAGATACTAGTAACTTAGTAAAATATTTAAGAATATATATGTTGAGTATTCATTTTTTTGTTTTTAATATAATATATTTAGATAAAGTGAATGTAATTTAACTTTTTATATAAGCACTTTGTTTAAAGATTGGCTTTACTAAACTTTTAAAAATTGGTGCATATAAACCAGTACACCCAGTACACCACCAGTTGAGTTAATCATTTAGTGGATAATATAAAGGGGAAACATTTAATATGAAAGATGAATTCCACTAGGGGAGAAAAATAATGCTCCAATAAAAATTTACAGACTTCAAGATGATTCATTGCAACTTTGGAAGTAAAATTTCAGCATGAGCATTTCTCTTTTAGGATCCTTTTCTCTTCATATTTTGGTGTAAAAGTGAAGTCACTGGACTAAATTTTAAAAAGCAAATTTTCTTTCTGGAAGAATGATTTCATAGCAAGTGAAAAATGGTTTTTAAGAGAGCTGGAGATAAACATGATACAAATAAATTCTGGCAACCAGGCTAGACTTAAGTTGACCACCATTGCTGCAGCCCCTGTATTGATCTGTTCTTGAGATCCTATTCCAGTTTGAGAGTAACGTATATTTTGTAAAATTTAATTACAGATAAACTTTGCCTGATACCTTCTGTTCCCATGCTTTTCTGCCTGGCAAAAGTGGGTACAGTTTATAAGCCTTTTTTACGAGTGTTATCAAATTTCAAAAGTGTTCCTATTAGGCTGTAAATAGAATATTTTGAAAAATAAGTAGAATATAAAGGAAGGGTATATGCATGTAAAATTTCCTGTCAACATTTTTGTCTCTACAAAAGAAAAAAAATAAACTAAAAAACTCTTCTACACTGTTCAGCAAATTTCACAGTAAAGATAAATATCCTAAACCTTTATTAAGTTAGAAAGAGTGAATTCCTCAAATATGGAGCAACTTTATGGGTAGACTATCTGTGGAAAAGTTAATGATTGCTTTTGTTTTTCTAATCCAGCCAGAGGTGTCCGTAGGTTCCTTACAAGTTTGAACCATATGTTGCCAGAAAATTCAATGGTTGACAGTAGTTTACTAAAGATGATCCAAAAGAAGGAAAAAATCATATTTCCTATCACAGAAGAGCTAATCAAATTAGGGAACTCAACTAATTCACAGGAAACTATTAGATGTATTTTAGGACAAGATATAACCATAGTAACCTTGGCCAGTGTGGCTCAGTTGGTTGAGCATTGTCCTGTGCATCAAAAAATTGCCAGTTTGATTCCTAGTCAGGGCACATGCCTGGGTTGCAGGTTCCATCTCTCCCTGGTAGGGGGTGTGCAAGAGGCAGCTGATCAATGTTTCACTATCACCTCTTTCTCTCCCTCTCTCTCTCTTTTCCTCTCTTTCTACAAAAGCAATAACATATTTTTTAAAATATATTTTATTGATTTTTTACAGAGAGGAAAGGAGAGAGATAGTTAGAAACATCGATGAGAGAGAAACATCTATCAGCTGCCTCCTGCACGCCCCCTACTGGGGATGTGCCCACAACCCTGGTACATGCTCTTGTCCGGAATCTAACCTGGGACCTTTCAGTCTGCAGGCTGATGCTCTATCCACTGAGCCAAACCGGATTCGGCAGCAATAAAATATTTTTAAAAAGATAAACCATACTGCTTAAAAAGAAATTATATGGAATACATGTTATTGTTTGAAATATAAGAGTGTCAGAGACACTCATACAGAAAGAAAATGTGTAAGTTTGAGTGAGTAAATAAGTGTGTGTGTAAAATTCCTTGGGTAATAGCCATATGGAGAAAATAAAACTTAAGACATGTTCTCTGCCTTTTGGGATTTTACCAGATAGTTGGAACAAAAGTTAAGCAAAACATACACAAAATAATTCAGCAATGATAGAAAACTGATGTACTTAACTCCTGTACTATGAGGCAGTACTCACTGTGTACATTAGGAAGAGGATTCATCTTTGGCTGGAATCCCTGGGAAGGCCTAGCAGTGAAGTAAGAATACAGTTAAAACATGTAGGCTGGTTAGTATTTTTTCTATTCAATCAGAAAAAAAAGAAAAGCACAGGAAGGAAGAACAAGAGAGTCAAGACTCTGCAATCTGAAATGAGAATAAGATGTTTACGCAGTATTGACAATCAACTAAATGGACAGATGAATTGCGTATTAACAGTAAATGTGCAGCTAAGAAATTGGTGCTTCATCCTCATGGACAATGAGAGACCAGAAGCAAAAATTTATTCTGGAGAGGGATTCAAGGTTAACAATGTCAACACTTTTTTCTAAATGCCCTCGTGTACTAGGTTGCTTCTGAGTTGATGAGGCTATCTGGTACACTCAGTAGCTCTCTTCACCTCTCCTACAGCAATATCTGGTTGACTAAAACCTTTTCTGTTATAGAACTAATAGAGGCCCAGTGCACGAAATTCATGCACTGGAGAGAGGTCCCTCAGCCCCGCCTGCGCCCTCTAGCAGTCTGGGATTCCTCAGGGGATGTCTGCCTGCTGGCTCAGGCCTAAGCCAGCAGGCAGACATCCCTCTAGCAATCTGAGATCCCTAGCTCCTTACTGGTCAGCTCGCTGCTCCTTAGTGTTGCCACAGAGAAGGGAGAGGCTCTCACCACTGCCTGCCGCTGTGCTCACCAGCCATGAACCCAGCTTCCGGCTGCGCAGCTGCTCCCACTGTGGAGTGCACTGACCCCTAGGGTGCAGCTCCTGCATTGAGCGCCTGCCCCTGGTGGTCAGTGCACATCATAGCGACCAGTCATTCTTGTCATTCTGCCATAAAGATCACTTAGGCTTTTATTATATAGATACTAGTAAGTGTCCAGGTTGAGGACTAGAGTAAGGCAACTAAAATACTGACTGTAGGAACAAAATTTGAGAGTCATGAAAATATTCAGTAATCAAGATAAATTTTTATTTTAATGTAATATTTTTAAAAAATCAAAATCAATGCTAAATTCCATATGAACTTCATATAAAAAACTTAAAAACGGGTTCAATATTCACCATATGTATCTGCATGCCCTATCTCATTTGATCCTAACAATCACCATGTGAGGACCACAAGACAGTATTTTTTTTCCTCCCATTACCCCTGGCAATTAAAACTCAGAGTTCACTTGCTAGAAACATGGGGAACTACAATTCAAGACTATATTTTTCTGTAGCAAAACTAGTACACTTTCCACTCTGGGAGACTGGTATGTCCTTTTATGGATGCCCTTTGAAAAGAACTGCAGAAAGAGAATTCAGAGAGCTCAGAACACTGATGAGTGTGCTAAGTTAAGCCTAGGAGATTTGCTGTACATGATGCTGATTTCATGATACATTCTTCCTCCTGAGTATTTATGTTAAGACTTAGGGAGGAAAAAACAAATCTTTGGAATAGCTAAACTAGATCATCCGAAAAGAAAAAAAATAAACAAATCTTCACTTGAAAAGAATCTGAGAACAAACTACAGAGGCTAAATAGAAGAGTGTGAATTACATGCTAATCATATGCAAATAATGCACTGCCCTACTATCTCATGCACCTGCATTATGACCCTCAGGGATTAAAACTAGCTGAATCCAATTTTGTTTTTTTTAAGGGATTAAAACTAACTGGATCCATTGCATTTGGGTATGTTCCCTGAATTGGATTTACTAGTAAAACCAGCTCAGATAAATTTTTATTATTTAGCCAATAAGGATGGTTCCATGGTCACTAATTAGCCTGTTCATTCTAGCTAACCACCTCCCCGCCCCATTTTTGGATCCAGGGTCTGGTCTACACCTTGTATTTCCATCTGCATTTGCTTTGATTTTCCACTTGGACATTCATACTGATCCCATCTGCACAATGGTCTCTGCCAGCCTAGAAAATGGTCAGTTGTTAGGAGGATGGATGCTGGGCCTGAAGATGGCAGTGAGGACTATAGGCAGTAGCATCTGTGTATAGGAGGCCAAAGCCTGTAGCTAGAGCTGATTTTCAGTCTGCTGGGCCTAGAAGCCAGGACTGAAGTGCTAGGTGCATGGCAGGTGGACTGATGAGCTCACCGGGCAGCAGCGGTTTGGAGTTGGCAAGGCTCTGCTCACAGTTTGAGTGCAGCAGCCTTATTAGCATGGTTGAAGCAGTGGCTTAATCTACTAAACTTTCCTGACAAACTCCTTGTCCCACTTTCAAAGCCCAAATGAAATCTCAACAGGAAAGCAAGCCTCCTGTGTGTGGAAAGGTATTGCTCTTTGACCAAGCGCTTTCTTCCAGTGGGAGAGAGATGAGGACATTACTTGCCCCACCAGGGTAGCAATAATCCTCTTTTTCTCTCAGCTATCTACCCCACAAATGGAAATATCATATATATATGATATTTGATAAATATCATATCAAATATCATATATATATAAAATGAAAATTAAATGAAATAATGTTCATGAAACAGCTTTAAATATAACAAACCCTAATGTCTTAGAATTCATCTTTTATTAAAAATGGTATTTCTTTAAAAAAAAAGATGGAACATTTTTAATTTCTCCTGAGAAGGGATTTAAAAGTAATCCTAGTTACCATTATTTTTGTACCATTTACTTTTTGGTCCCAAATGCCAGCAAAGGTTTGGTTTTGCCTGTTCCCTGATCATAATCCTTTGTATATTTTCCTGTTTCCATGCTGCAACATATGCTATTTTTTCTGACAGAAAATTTTATTGACTTTTATTTGTCTAAGTCAGAACTTTACCCATCTCTTCAAATCTCATATTAAATGTTGTTTTCTTCTTGAAAATTTTCTGCCTCCTCTTGCTACTTGAAACTTTGAAAACACAATCTTTAAATATTTGTCAGGCTACAACTTGCCTCTTCCTTACAAATAGAATAGTTGATGTCCTTGAATTATTCGTTCTCATAGATTTTAATCTTTGTGATAAGATACCTATAAGGCCTAGGGAAGACTTACATCCATACAACTCTTCAATAGATTTTGCCTGTATGAAACAAAGATTCACCCTGAACTCTCTCCACAAATTGCCTTTGGTAAAATGCATAAGCAAATCCAAATATGTCTTCACTGTTCTGAAGTAGGTGTATTGAAATATAGCAGAAATTTCATCTTTTGCTTTCTTTTTGTGAATGAAGATGGGAATATAACAGGAATGATTTCTGAAATAGAATTTCTTAGTAAGCCTTTCACTAACCATGAGAAAACTGGCAGAATCCTGTAGATGGCTTCTTCCCATGTAATCTTAATGCCCATGGTGAACTAGAAAGTCTGTAAGAGGCAGAAACAGATTAATTTGACTTACTTGGTAAGAAAAATTACTCACATCTCAAAATAAAATAAATAATAGTGATACATGTGAAAGATCCTAGCATATTTCTGATACCCAATAGGTGTTCTCTCTGTGGTACACTGAAGACATAAGAAGGAAAACTAGTAAGCATGTCTTTCATATATCATAGTGCTAAGTAGGGCAACAGGAATAATGATGGAGAAAAGACCACCCACCCACGCCCAGAGAGTTGTTGAGATGAGTACTTACATGTACAGAAGGTCATACTGCCTTTCATTGACAAGTTGGCTAAATCAGAATGGATCATGTCACATTGGCTTGGGTTGCCTAAGGGGCAGCCATGCTGTCAGAATCCTTTACCATCTCAAGTCCAGTGAGAAACTGAGAGAATGCAATTGAAACATTACTTTCATTGATCTGAGGTGTGGTTAGCGGTATCATGTGAATCATCTTCAGACCTTGGGCAAAATGATCAGTGCACATTTTCAGACTGTAACTAACTTAATAAGTTCCAATGCATTCCTCATTCTAAAGCACCTGGTTTCTGGTGTTATGTGACTCTTAAAAGGAACGTGATCAAGCCATTTAAGTCCTCTACATCTTAAGTCTAGGTTGACAATCTGTCCCTCATTGCCTCAAGGCCTGTTTATGCCTTTTATCACTACCTAATTATTAGCATCACTTGTCATTCTCAAAAGTATCAATATTTGGACAATAAGTCATTTGGTCCCCCTACCTACCCAATAAGGATTGTGGATCAATTATAAAATATTTGGCTCCTATAGATCTTTATAACTGTAATTAAAGAAAACATACATGAAGTGTTACACAATTTAAAAATTATATATATATATATATATATATATATATATAATTTAGTTTCATGCTTACCAATGTTTACTAGTATATTCCCTATGCAACGAATTCATAATAACTCATACATCTTTGCAGTTATACTCAACTTAGAGAGTTCATTGGTATTTTAATCCTCTACTAATGTTCTTTGATAGAGGAGAATTTAAAATTTGACAAACTGATGCATAACCTTATCCATAGATAGATAGATAGATAGATAGATAGATATAGATAGATAGATAGATAGATATAGACATAGATATAGATATAGATATAATTTGTTCTCATCTTTTCTAGTCTGTAAAGAAAATGAGTACTTTTCCTTTTGAAAGTCTTGTCTTTGGGAGTTCAACAAAATAAAATTTATGATAGCCAAAAATGTAAATTTAGTTGTGGATAAGAATGAGAGCATTAAAATAAGGGTTGCCATGGGTAGAGCAGGTTGACAAATGCTACTGAACTAAGGAGAGATAAATGTTAAAATATGAGAAAAATTAGAGAATTTGTTAGGTCATATCCTTGACATTGGATATTTGTCAGATGTTGTGACAGATGTGCTTCATCATATGACTTGTGGAAATAGACTATTTGTTCAAAGAAGAATTCATATGCTTAGTCAATGTAATGGAGGTAAATCTATCAGGGAACATTTAAGATAGAGCAAAGAAATCTAAGGAAATGATAAGGCTGAGTTGTGAGTAGAGAACAACCTTCTCCCTATACATACACATAACACACCCCATTGCATGCTCTTTTGATATGTGTTTGAGTGGGTGAGATGCTTTAATAAATTGAGAGGGAAAATAATAGAAAGGCAATGATGTATGATGTCTTTAAAACTGCTTTGACTTTAGCCTGTGCCTTTGTCTCCTAGATTGCTCTGTTTAATGATGTTCTATAATCTCAAGTATGCTTTGAAGCTGGGTAACCCACAATCTCTTCTTCTGAATAGCTTTGAAGTTAGATACTAAAAAGCCTGGAAGTATAATTCAGGAATCTTGAATGTGGTGTACATCTTCAGTCATTGTAATATGAAAAGTGGTCAGACAGAGGCTGCCGCTGAGAAGCACAAAGTCCAATGGGCAGTTGACAAGTCTGATTGTGAAGATGATCACTTTTAACATGTTAGGTTAATATTTCCTCATTTTATTAATAAAAATAAAATTATTATTAATGTTACATATATCAATATTATCTCTATAATATTTTTGAGAGTTATACATGAAAATTAAACTACACCTCTGCTTTGGCCAGAATAAAACAAAAACTGGAAGTAAAAAATAAATTGGTAAGTGGTAGGAGAAATAGTGAGGGCTTAAGTCAAGGTGTCTGTTCAAAATTTCAAGTTCCTTAGAAGCAAAAATTAGGTAGTATGTACTTAGTCTTGCTTTGTGTCCAACACAGCTTCATATAAACTCTAACTCTTCCTGGAGGCTTTCCAACTGATGAGACACAGGAAGTCACAGAATTCATTCATTTTGTAGAGGAAACTGTTGCTGGCAAGACTTTTGTGGACACTATTTGGGGAAATCCAAAGAAATAAAAATAAGTTTCTAGCTTTTTGTTACCCAGACTAAATTTACTAAAAAATGACACTAGACATAAAGGCAACTTGCCATATCCATTAAAAATGTGAGGAAACATGTATAGTCATTAAGTATATGAGGGGCTCAAAACCCTTTAGTAATGAGAGTAATGTAATAAACCCCAAAGCATGTTTATATTTAGTGCCATTTGATTGGCAAAAAGAAAAATAATAATAATGTCTATATTACCAAAATTTTTAAGATCTACAGGATTTTTTTTAAACACTGCTGGTAAGAATATAAATTGGTACAACCACTTTGGAACATGGTTTAATAGTATTACAAAATTAAGCATTCGTATAACCCATAACCCCAGTAATCTGACTACTTTGTACATACCCAGGAGAAAACACTGGCTCATATTCACTCGAAGACATACAACAGAATGTTTATAGCACTACCATTTATAAGAGCAAAAATCTTGGGAGAAACCACATACACAAATTCTCATCAAGAGAACAGTAATAAAATTTGTGATAACACAGCAGAATAATATATATCTGTGAAAATGACCTACAGTCACATGCCATGATCTGAGTGATTTTACTTAAGAAGGATATTGACAAAAAAAAATTCCTGAAAATTACATATTAAGAAGTTAAGAAAGTGGCTAACACTAAACTTAATTTGGGATCTTATATTTCACCATTTGAATATCATCTTTGTATGTCTTATGAAAGTTTCAATGTCCTAGAAGACCTTGTTAATATTCTCATGCCCGGGGATAAATCCAATGCTTTGATAAGGAAGTGACATTGAGTTAGCCCAGACAGAGAAAGCAATGTCTGGCTAGAATAAGGCAGGTAATCATTTGCAGGGCAAGGCCAGCGTAAAGAAGTTTGAAAAGGCAGCACAGTCAACCATTCTCTCTATTTTTATTCTCCCAAGAGCTGCACTGCAACATGGCTCTAAGAGGTGAACTTGGATATACTTCAGCAGTCTAATCTCTCCTCACCAGGGTGAGCCAGGCCATATCCCTATTTTGGTGCTTAACCTAATTTGGAATCCTCCTTTGCAAAATGCTTTTACCACCTGCCTGAGGTGAAAGGAACAAAGCTCATGCCAACTGACAAGAATGTTTTCTGCAAGGCTGAGTTAACGGGGCAACCTTACATTATCTTTTGCTGAATAAGGAGATTTTTCCCAACAGTGAAGGCTGAGAATGTACTTTTCTTTATTTTCTTAAATGGAACTCAGGGTAAGTGGAAAGCCGCCAAAGCAGCAGATTTCACACACTGGGGTGGTGGTGATGGTCTCATATGCTGAGAAGTGAAGGATACATGGGAATGGAAAGTGTCTTCTCTCTGAGACCATTATTAGAAAACCACACAAACCCATCAGCAGAATCCCTTCTATGGAACAAATAATTACCATGTGAGAACAGCCATGTTATTACTTCCCAACGTTCAATATTCACAAGTACTCAGAAATCTCTTGGTCCATTGCAAAAATCTGTACACTCTTGTACCTAAAACATACCCTTATTCTGCAGTCAATTTTATCTTCACCCCCATCATCGACATCATGTCTCTCTCTTTTTGGAAAACATATTTTTATTTATTTTAGAGAGGAAGAGGGGGGGAGAGAGAGAGACATCAATGATGAGAGAGAATCATTGATGAGCTGCCTCCTGCACACCCCACACTGGGGATCAAGCCCACAACCTGGGCATGTGCCCTGACCGGGAATCAAATTCTGATCTTCCAGGACATTCAACCATTGAGCTATGCTGGCTAGGCCATCATGTCTCTCTAAGGTTCAAATACTTCCAGGACCTCTCCACCACCGACAGGATCATGCTTGGAGTTATTAATTTGACATTGAATGTCTTCTGCATGAAGACCTGGTTCATCTTTATAAACCAAATCCCAGCTGTTTTCTTTACAAATGCTCTTCTCTGGCTAAACCTCTGTGGCCACTTGATTCTATTGACTAACACTGCTTTGACCATTCTACTGTTTTATCATGTAGTTCCCCCAATAGAATATGTCTTTCATAAAAATCCTATCTATCCTTTATATCTAACTCCTCCTTCCTAAAGTCTCCTTGATTACTTCAGTGTATCACACTCTGCCTTTCTCTACATCTTTGCATTATTTATGGCCAAGAGAACCTCACACTATATACTAAATCATAATACATCTTGACTTATAAAGTGTATTTATTTCATTCATTTAATCAAATGAGTAGATTATTACATTTGCAAGTTCAATTCCTGTGTCTTAGGCTAATTTCTCTCCTTCTACCAAAAACTGGTGCTGTGATATATTCATATTGATACCTGAAAATTATTTGTATTAATATAAACCATCAAGAAAAGTAATTAAATGAAATCTCCATTAGATGCACTATAAAATTCACATTAACTACAAGAAAGATCAATTATGGGTGCAATTTTTAAAAAAGTCATAGATATTTTCAGCTTCAGGACAAGTGGTACAAAGGATGCTGTAGCATTTTGAATAGTATTCTTACAAAAATGTGTGTCCATTTAAAAATTCATCATATTACCTTATTTGTAAATAGTGTCTTTGTAGTTGTAATTAATTAAGGATGAGTTCACACTGCCTTACCATGGGCCCTAAATGCAGTGACTGGTGTCTTTACAAAAAGAGATGAAGATACACTTAGACACATGACAGGAGGAAATCCATGTGACAATGGAAGCAGAAATTCGAGTGATAATGATATGGCTACAAGACAATAAGCCAAGGACTACCGAGAGCCCCGAGAAGCTAGGAAGAAGCTAGGAAAGATTCTTCGCTAGAGCCTTCAGAGGGAAGATGGCCCTGCTGACATCTTGATTTTAGACTTCCAGGCCCCAGAACTGTGAGAAAATAAACCCCTGTATTTAAAGACACCAAGTTTGTGGTAATTTGCTATGGCAACCCTAGGAAACCAAAACAGATGCTGGGTGTTATATTTGAGTGTCCTAAATGGGAGCAAGGTGTATCATTCAGAATAGAGACTTTAACACTCACTGAAAAACAGTTCTGTCATCGAAAATCTCTTTCTATAGAAAGCTTTAAAAATAAAAGAGCTTCTCATTTTTCTGGGATGGTTTTGGTGTGATCCTACTTGAAAGGAGGTGAATGAACCAAGTGACCTTTGACAATCTTCCTCCAATCCTTTGATACTAAGATTTTATGAACTCTGCTCACTTGATAATCTGGGCCAGCTTTACTTATGCTTTTATATTTCCAGAGCAGTTCTCCATCTCAGAACTTCTACAAGAGGCAAATGGATTCCTTCATGGCCCCTTCCTCCCTCTTTCTATACACATACACCAAAGCACAGCCATGTCTGCTCACACAGCTGTATTTGTTCTTCCTAATATCCCTTAAAGGACATCACATTGAGGTTCCTATATGCTGTTTTTGTTCACTATTTTATGTGACATTGTTTGATAAGGTTTTTGGTTGTTGTTTGTTTATTTCTTCCTTTCTTCTCCTCCAGTGGGACTTAAAGTATTCCGTCAGACTAGACAGTGGTATTCAGAGTCAGTCTGGGCTGCTATAAGAAATTACTATAGACTGGGTGGCTTATAAACAATATAAATTTATTTCCCACAGTTCTGGAGGAAGTCTGACATCAGCATGCCAGTATGATTGGGTTTTGGTGAGAACCAGTTTCCTGGATTTTAGATGGCTCTCTTATTACTATATCCTGGCAGGGAACAGAGAAAGTGGAAGCAAGTGACATGACTCTTCTTCTAAGATTATTCCTCCTTCCATGAAGTTGCTACTGTTATTATTTGTTTACTTTCCCAAGTCTTTATGTCCTAAAACCATCATATCAGGGATTAGAAATTCAACATATGAAGTTAGTAGGGAAACAAACATTCAGTCCATATCAGTGTTATTTCTTAAAACTGCTGATTAGTTCTAATGAGGTAGGTTGAAGTAATAAATAACCCAAAATTACAGTGCCTTAAGACAAATTATTCTCCTCTCTTAGTTACCTAACATGTCCATCTTGGGTCAGTGGGAGGATCTACAGCAAATCCTACCTATTCAAGGAGGCAGATTAATGAAGCTCCAAGAGCAAGAATATCTTGGAATTTGGAAGGAAATGTGGGGAATCATGCACTAGTTCTAAAGGCTTACTCTTTAACTTAAATGTATCACTTACCATCACACATCATTGGCCGAAGCAACTAACATGACCATTCCTAACTTTAAAAGGGCAGGGAAATGGAATCCTACCATGTCCTTAAATGAACTGTAAATATTGACAATCAGCATAAATATTGATCAGCATTCCAAGCCGCAATTTAGATTATTTGTTATTTGACATTATCGACAGTATAATAGATAATCAGCTATGATATCCTCCTAGTCTTAAAGGAATTTATATTTCAGCTAGAAAATAATTAATTCTTTTTGAGGGAGGAAACACCAATATGGACACACATTTGAGTTGACTCTTTAAAGAGAAAGTTAGAGCCTGAAAGCAGAGACTGGGCTGGAGAATGTGCTGGGTAGCCTGAGCACAAAAACTAGAGGTCCAGGACACAGATCCAAGATGGCGGCGTAGGTAAACACCTAAACTGCTGCCTCGCGCAACAATTTCAAAAATTCAACTAAAAGACAAAACGTCTATCACCCAGAACCACGGGAAAGCTGGCTGAGTGGAAGATCTACAACTAGAAGGAAAGAGAAAAGAGCATTGAGACGTGCACGAGCGCTGAAAAGCTGAGGTACGGAGGCGCGTGATCCGGGCTGGCGGCAGGCATTGTTTTTTTCAACCCAAAGGGAGACAAGCCCCCGACTACTCTGAAATCCAGTTTCTGGGGAGACGCAGGGGACCCAAACTCCTATGGGGAGAAGCTGGACTGTCTGCCAGTGAGGGTGGCTTACTTGCAGAGCTACGTGCAGGAATAATTGTTTACGGCACTGGGGCACTGGACTCCGGGACGCCAACGGGGACACAGAGCAGGCTAACTAGCAGCCATTGCTGTTTGCCACGCCCTAGCCTAGTGACACCCTGAGACTCCACCCTGCACAACCTACAAACCCACCCAAGCTCCAAGCAGTGTATTTAACATAAGAAAGCCCTGCCCTATCGCAGCTTAACCTAGCAAATTTGCAGCCCGGGTCAGACAGCTCCAAAACCTCCAAACCCCAAACAAAGAGGAGAAAACTGCAGCTCTCACTGTAGCTCCTGCTGGATGGCCTCAGACAGTAGCTGACCTGCACCCCATTGGAGATCCAGAAGCCAGTGCACCTAGTGGTCAGAGTGAGACACCAGATTTCAACTCCTCACATCCATAAGTGACACATTCAAGAGGCAGACTCAGTGAGCACCAAAGCCCCACTGAAACAAGTCCTGCCCCATAAGCGTGTCTTCAGCGCAGCAGTTCTTCCATTATAGACACAGTGAGTGCTCACAGCTAATTGGCCTGGAGGTCAATTCCTCCCAGTATACCAACAGCAATTAAGGCTTAACTGCACCAAGTCTTTGCACTCAGCCCACAAAGGGGTGTACCAAGAGCGTCCACATCAGGTGATTGAGGAGGCTGAGTTACTGCCCCCTATAGATCACCTACCACACAAAGCTACTCCATCAACACAGGGAAGCAGCCAAAATGTGGAGACAAGGAAACATGTCACGAATGAAAGAAACGGAGGAAAGCAAACTACTGGATGACATAGAGTTCAGAACCACATTTATAAGGTTACTCAAGAATCTTCTTAAAACTGCTGAGAAACTTGATGAGACCTTCAAGGAGCTTAATGAGAATGCCAAAAAAATGGAAAAGGTTCAGTCAGAAATGAAGCATACACTGTCTGAAATAAAGAATATACAGAAACTCAACTGTAGATCAACGTACCCCAAGAATCAAACCAAAGATCTGAAATATGTGGAAACAAAAAACATCCAACCAGAAAAACAAAAAGAAAAAAGAATCCAAGAATATGAGGATAGTGTAAGAAGCCTCTGGGACAACTTTAAGCGAACCAACATCCGAATTTTTGGGGTGCCAGAAGAAGGGAGAGAGCAAAATATTGAAAACCTATTAGAAGAAATAATGACAGAAAACTTTCCCTACCTGGTGAAAGAAATAGACTTACAAGTTCAGGAAGCGCACAGAACCCCATACAAGAGGAATCCAAAGAGGACCACACCAAGACACATCATAATTAAAATGCCACAGGCAAAAGACAAAGAGAGAATATTAAAAGCAGCAAGAGAAAAACAGTTAATTACCTACAAGGGAGTACCCATACGACTGTCAGCTGATTTCTCAACAGAAACTATGCAGGCCAGAAGGGAGAGGCAAGAAATATTCAAAGTGATGAACAGCAAGAACCTACAACCAAGATTACTCTACCCAGCAAAGCTATCATTCAGAGTTGAAGGTCAGATAAAGAGCTTCACAGACAAGAAAAAGCTAAAGGAGTTCATCACCACCAAACCAGGATTACATGAAATGCTGAAGGGTATTCTTTAAGAAGAGGAAGAAGAAGAAAAAGGTAAAGATAAAAATTATGAACAACAAAATGACATCAAATACATACCTACCAACAAGTGAATCTAAAAATCAAGTGATTAAAAAATCTGAAGAACAGAATGGACTGGTAAATATAATAGAATCAGGGACATAGAAAGGGAGTGGACTGACGATTCTCAGGGGAAGTAGGTGTGAGGGGTGCGGGAAGAGATTGGACAAAAATCTTACTCCTATGGATGAAGACAGTGGCGGGGGGTAAGGGCATGGGGTGGGGTGGGGAATCAGGTGGAGGGGAGCTATGGGGGAAAAAATAGAGGAACATCTGTAATAATCTGAACAATAAAGATTTATTAAAAAAAAAAAAAAAAAACTAGAGGTCCAGGTGCAAAGCTATGGGCGCACCTGGCTTGAAAAGGGAAGCACCTGGAATATTTGGGGCCAGGAAGGAGGAAATGGAAAGTTCAATGTGACTAGACTCAGCCTCAGGACCACGGGGATAGTTAAGCTAATTCATTATTTCTGTTCTCCTCGGATTGCAAAGTTTGCATTTTTTGTATACAGTTCCTCACCACAGTCCCTATGTGACTTTGATCCTGGCTTCTCAAGCGGAACCTCTCTGTCAAACCCACCCAGCTTGACCAGACCTAGATCTCCACTTCACTCCACAGGAAATAAAATGAAGCAATGAAACACCCAGGGTGCAAAATTTAGAGGCACTGTTTCTCACATAATGGCATTGCACCTGCACAAACCGGAGAATAAGTGACTCCTTAAAAGTGAAGCATTAAGTCCACTTGCAAATTTTAAATAAAAGACTAAAAATATAAAACCTAAAATAAAAATGTATTATTTCACAGTATCCTATGCAGGTAGACAAAAACATCTACCTTGAACTTCTGTTAATGCATGCATTCATTTCTTGACTGTTGGTAAGTTTTCATTTGCTCCTGCCCCCCTCAAACACACACACACACACACACACACACACACACACACACACACACACACTCCTTTATACTCATCTATAGCACCCTGTGCTCCTACAGCATCTCCCCTTTCCATATTTCCAGTTCCCAGTGGGCACCCCTAGCACTATTACCTCCCTCAAGTCCTTTGACCCTAGGGTGGGTTGCAAGTCTCTAAGTGCCTGAGATGGTTGCTAATCTCTGAGTGCCTTCATATCTTCTCTTTATCCCCCTAGACCTGCACACTTCTCTATTAAAAGTTCCTTCATTAGTGTCATTTGAACCTGGGGTGAATTCCGTTTCCTGATAAGACTCTGACTAATACAACCTATTTAATCCCAAACATTCCCCCATAGAATCAAATTGATGAATTTGCATCTTTTCCATAGGTGAAAGGTAAGGAAAAGGACAGATTCTTATTGTACTTATCCAGCATGATTCATGTAGACCTTTGCCTAAGGTGAGCTTCCAGGTTCATCACATTTGTACCATCCATCAGGATGCTCTTTTCCTGATTTTGGTATTATGGAGAGGCCTTTCTTTCATCTCACCCTTTAAAATGGTATACAAACCCAGGATTTAAAATAATAAGAAAAGTTAAAAGCTCATGCTTTCTCAATGCCATGGTGCATATTCTCATGAGAGAGAAAACCCCTAGTGAAAACCCACCAAGAAGTTTATAAAGGAAACAAATTCCCCTTGGGCAGTAATCAGTGGTTGGCCAGTATCTGACAAGCACAGCGGAATTTTTGCTATTGCTCCAAGGCTGTTCTTAGTTCTGGTCAATTCCTTTGCTAACTGGGATATGAAAGGAACCAGAGTGAAAACAGTCCAGAGGAAATAAAAATAAGCAAGAGAATGTAAAACAAACTCATTATATCTGGAATATTAAAGCTATTCCCTAGAAGATTTTCTTCTTTTTGCCCTGGAGCACTTGAAAGTTTTGAAGATCCATTTAATGTAAAGTAAAAGTAATATTTTACATAACACTTGTTTTAGGTTTAAAGGCTCGCTACAATGAAACTGGAACTATAGCAAATGTAACGCAGCAAAATAAACTGCAGATGCCCCATAAAAATACACAGGCAGGAGCCAACGGATACAAGCAAATAAGCTTTATGACATGACGACTGACTTGCATTAGCACCTAAATTCTCTCTGCCTCCTTCCGGAGTTTTCAGGCAGCAGTAGTATCCCTTCCTAGACATTTTCCTCCAAGAGAACAGCAGCCCTACTTCCTGACTAATTAGAATGGTTTATAATTAGATTTTGGCCTGTAGGAAGGGATTAATCTCTGTAAGAGGTGTTGGAGATTCAGCAGCTTTTGTTAGCAAGGGTATTCGTGCCAACTTTTATTTATTTATTTTTATGTTGAGTTTCATTTAATAGGAGGCTTCATACCATAGATTTCCTTTAGATGTCAGTGTTAAAGTAAATTTTCAAATCCACTCCCTCTTGTTCACACAAATTTCAAAGTACATTTTCAAGTTAACTTCCCTTCACACACAAATCTTCAGGTTTGGAGTAGCCATTGAATGCCTCAAGATTAAGAATCTGCTGAGTCTCACATCTTCATCCAAGAGCAAGTAATTTGGGTCTCCACCCTTGCTTCCCGACGTCAGTTAATCAAATGCATTGATTGGGTGCAAGATACTCAGCTAGATCTATGGGGAATGAAGAGACTTTCTAGGAGTTTAAAGGATCAATGAAAAATATTAGTTATTAATAATAATGCATCGATGTCAATGCTGGTTTGAACTGGGTACCATGCAAGGCATACATGATTAGAAGACACATGAGCTCCATTTCTAGTAAAAAAAATATCTACTTGCTGAAGAGATTGTTCCAATTAAGCTCTGCGAACAACCAGAGCTATAGTTTGGGGAAGTCTTTTTCCTCATTAATACAGTAAATACCATTACTACTGTGGTTTTGCCTAGTTTAAAATTTTGAGGTTCTATGATTACTTTATACCAAGTACCTTGGGGAATGACGTGGACTTTATAATTTTTACTTGGCACTATGGCCATCCTCTCATAAAGGAAGGGAGGTTAACTTTTAATATAGAAAGCACATTTTAATAGTCATTCCCTCCCTCCTCCTGAGTTGATAAAGAATATAAATATAATTCTTTGGAGAACCATTTCTTATTTTATATCTTAAAAATATGGAACTGGAAGTTTTAGTAAAATGAGCCATCCATTACTGAAATTGTATGATGTAGAAATGAAAGTTGTAGAGGCCTTGGATTTTAATTCTCCAATTCCTCTGGACTCAGTTCCTTCCATCAGAATGACAGGAAAGAGGGTATAAGCTCTCATACTCACCTCTCAGCCCCAGCCTACTGCACCCTATATCGTTCCTCATGACTTAAACCTTAATTCTGATGCTCTGACTAGACTTATACTCAGAATTAAAGTGAGATGGAAATATGGAATGGGATGGATGGATGGAGGAGGATGGATGGTCAGATTTCAAAACAATGAACTCCTATAGCCTGCCAAGTTTTATTCCCCAACTAGGTCATTGGCCTTGTCTCCCTCCTACTATGCCAGTTTAAATTCAAACACATCTTATCCATCCTTAAAAATACAATGTAGATTCTTCATTTTCAAAGCCATTTGTGCAAGACCAAATTCACTGGGACCTAATCCCCCTAGGTCTGGAAGCAGGCATTATCTCTCCCATGTATACAGTGGATCAGAGCATCTATCAATCAGACCTCCTGGCCTTATACCCTAGCAAGCCTGTTCATTAGCTGTGACTTTGTATATGTTACTGAAACTGACCGTGACTCAGTTTTTACATCTGTAAAATGGGATGACAATATTACCTAACTTATAAGAGCATGGTGGACATTAAATAAGTTATACATGTAACTTACACTAAATAGAACCTGTTGCATAATAAACATTAAATGTTCAGTGATGTTAGCTATCCTTATTGGAAACCTAATAATATTCCCTTTTATTTAACTTGACTATAAACTCCTTAAATTAGTTTTCAGATTCATACTCTTGGGTATCCCTCCGAGCATGCAGTATAGCACCCTGCACATGGTAGACACTAAGCAAATATTATTCAACTAAATCTTAGCAATTGTGATCTTATTTCTCTAAAGCAGAGGATAAATTACAGATAAATAATTAGTGGAGTAAGGTTTGAAAATGAAGCTCAGAGTTATACTGATTTGGAGATTGGATTAGGTCAAGACTGAGCATATCCCCATTTGAATTGCCCCATTGGAAGTTGTATTCTGTATACCTGTGACAACTGCTCCCATATTCCCAACTCAATTTAGTTATGCCCTACATTGAGAGAAGACAAAATAACTCAAATTTGGCCCTCACCACAAATGTCTATACTAAAATTTGTACATATTGTACTTTGCACATAATCTCCTCCTAATAAGCCCACAGAAACACTACTATGTGTCAACACTTCTTGGCCTCATAAACGTTTTCTTCTAGGCAGCACAAAAATCATGATAGTCACTTTCCCCAAAAGCCACAGTTCAAATGAAATTTCCAAATCAAGATGCCCTTATTTTAAGTATATATGTGCCCTGAAAGCCAAAGGAGCCCTCAGCCCTCCATTACAGTGGAACCTATCTCAGGAAACTCTTCCTCATCCCTGGCCCTGGTGCCCATGGCCCAAATTTGCCTTGGAAAACAAAAGAAGAGCATTTGCTTTCACACAGTACACATTCAGTCAAGCTTCAGCTCCTGAAGTAGATAGTCCCAGCTTCTGGAATTGACTTCTGTCAAAGTTGCCAGAGAGACCTCATGATGGCCCAAGGCTGAAAAGCATAGATAAGAGGAATGAAGCAACTGGGACGAGGTTAACATACATATCTCTCTATAGATAACAAGAAGTAATTCAATGTAATGAAATGCTCTATTTTACAGAAGGTCTCTCCCAGACACACGCACAGAAACAGACTCACAGAAACACATACAAACACATACACAACTTTACTAAATGAAGCCTGAAGACAGTTGTTTCCAAAAAATAATAACAATCTCTACTATTTTAAACATTCTAATTTGATATGAGACAATTATATATTTTATTCCCAATTTTTAAAACAATCTTCTAGGAAGACCCTGTCTTCTTTATTGCATGAATGTGACAATAAAATTGAAAGAGGTGCCCTAGCCAGTTTTGCTCAGTGTAAAGAGAGTCAGCCTGCAGACTGAAGGTTCCCGGGTTTGATTCTGGTCAAGGGCACATGCCTGGGTTGCAGGCTAAATCCCCCAGTAGGAGGTGTGCAGGAGGCAGCTGATTAATGATTCTCTCTCATCATTGATGTTTCTATCTCTATCTCTCTCTCCCTTCCTCTCTGAAATCAATAACAGCCCTGTGCACAAAATCTGTGCACTTGGTGGCGGGCCCCGCAGCCCGGCCTGCACTCTCTCACAGTCCAGGAGCCTTCAAGGGTTATCTGACTGACAGCTTAGGCCCACTCCCCTAAGCCAGCAGTCAGACATCCTTAGTGTTGCTGCAGAGTTGGGAGAGGCTCCCACCACTGCCACTGAACTTGCCAGCCATAAGCCTGGCTTCTGGCTGAGCAGCACTCCCCCTGTGGGAATGCACTGACCACCAGGGGGCAGCTCCTGCATTGAGCGTCTGCCCCCTGGTGGTCAGTGCACATCATAGCGAGCGGTTGAGTGGCCTTAGCATATCATTAGCATATTATGCTTTGATTGGTTGACTGAATGACCAGACACTTAACATATTAGGCTTTTATTATATAATATATAATAAAATAAATATATAATAAAGAGGTAATATGCAAATGGCCGTTACACCATGACGCATAATGACTGATCAGCAGGAAGGCAGGACAGCGAGCTATAAGAGGAGGAGAGCTCCAGGAGGGCGGGGCAGTGACCTACATGTGGGGCAGAGCTAAGAACAGCAGTGGGCAGGGAGGCCAGCTGAGTCAAGCGGCAGTAAGCTACTTGTAAACGGATTCATGCGCAGAGCCACTAGTATACACATAAGAGGAGACCCAGGCCATGACTTGACACATGGCAGATATAGATGACACTCTGGCAGCTCCTGCTCAAATCAACCTGCATTTCACTTGGTACTTTCACACTGAGTCATTCTTTTCCTTTCATTGTCTATAATTTACAGATCCACCTATACTAAAATGCATCATTCAAATCCCACAGGAAACAAAACCATTTCAGACTATCTTACCATTCAAGTTCTAGTCCAAAGTACTCTTATCTAAAACTTACAAGACAGCCACTCACTGATAGACAGGCATACAGACATATATCAATATCCCTATCTATCTGTATCTACTAGCTATCTAAAATTGTTCATTGCTTGCTTTGAGTATTATAATCTATCTCAGCGCCAAGACTATAAACTATTTGTGTTCACCTTTCATATGATGCAGGACAACTCATAGATGATCTCTATGTACATTTTATCTTATTTCCAAAACTAAACTTATATATTATATAATAATAAAATGCCCCACAAAATACATACCTTTTTGTTGAAATAATCTCAGTATACCCCTTTATATTTTAGGGGTATTTATTTTTCCAAGAGCAAGACTAAAGTGTTGTCAGTGGCAACAACATAGGCACAAAAATGCAATGGGGACTCTCAGTGAGGAAAAGATAAGCAGCTCAAACGACACTAACAAAGGCTACCAAGAGGAAAAAGTTAACAGAAACAGTATATGAGCTCAGAATACCAAGATAATGCAAAATACTGAAATGAGTGAGGTCCAGTGAAAACCATCCCAGAGCAGAGGAAAAGCTGGCAGAAGGAATAGCAGAACAGTAGCAATTATTTTTGAGAACTCATGCAGGACAGGTAAGCCAAGGCAAACAAGATGCTCAGCTTTTTCAGATGAGGGTTGGACAGGGGGACTATGGTCAATGCAAGGCACAATTGAGAAATTCTATGTTCCCACCTAGCAAATCACCTCTACAGTTAATAAATGGACATGAAGGGATTTTTGTCTAATCACCTAAAGAGATATAAAACATGTTTAATTTAATGAAAAATAGCCATCTACACTTCATTAAATAATTGCAATGATAAAGTTTTTGCACTTATTTCTTTTATTACTGCTAACATTGTTTAATAGTCCTTAAGAAGTGACTAGTGGCAGATCAAGAATGATAATAATTAGTAGCATGTACATTTGTATAGTACTATGAAAACATATTCAGTAAAAGATGAAATCTGGACTGTCATACAGATGTAAAAAAATAAATATATGTTAAAGTTTTTACTTTTATGTAGAAACCAGGAAGATATTACAACCAGCTCACAGAACAAGTTGAAACACACACACACACACACACACACACACACACACACACACACACAGAGACACACACACAAAATTTATATGGAATAAAGGAATTGAATTTCAAATGAATGCAAAACTTTGTTTTTCCACAAAAGGGAGTGAAGGTGAATAGAAACTATGGAAAAGACATTGTTTGCTTACCTATTAGTTACAATTAGCAACAGGTACAAGAGAGTTCATAGAAGTGTTTTGCAGACAATGAATAGTTTCCCACTATAATACAAACCAGAGGCTCGATGCACAAACTTAGTGCAAGAGTAGGCCTTCCTTCTCCTGACTGCCAGAACTGGGTTCCCTCGGGCACATGGGACCCAGGCTTTCCTTATAGCCCTGGCTTCATCAGTAAGGTCGTCTGGTCTAATTAACATATTAGGCTTTTATTATTATACATGTATATTATAATATTTTTGTACAGTCTCTTCTGATTTGATAAAAAATAATCTCAAACATTTTTCTTGATTACAAAATAAGACTGGCCTCATTAGAGTTCACCTGATTATTGATAGATGCATCAAGAGTGCTAACTTACCACATAGATCTTTATATATATTTGTTTTACTTGAAATTTGCATGAGGAATTTCATACTGGGTTTTTAATAGCCTCTTTAGGCTAGAAAGCCAAACCAAGAAACTCTACTGGATTTCACCTCTAGTATAAATAAGGGAAATTCCTTACTTTGCAAGGCCCTATAATATTCTAAGCTTCCTGGACCAGCCTAAAAATGACATTTATTGCTCACTATTTGTTGCTGTTGTTAATCCTCACCGGAGGATATCTTTCCATTGACTTGTAGAGAGAGTGGAAGGAAGGGGGAGAGAAACATCCATGTGAGAGAGACACATTAATTGGCTGCCTCCTGAACTCGCCCTGGCCAGAGCCGGGGATCAAGCCTGCAGCTGAGGTATGTGCCCTTGACAGGAATCAAACACAGAACCCAGGACCCTTCGGTCTGTGGGCCAACGCTCTAATCACTGAGCAAACCAGCGATGGCTCTTACTTTTAAGACTTGGAAAACTACTAGTAAAAGCCAGGTACCAGACCAGTTTTTCCAAAGGGGATCTGTAACCATTGATGAAAAGGAAAACTTAGTTACTTTAAATTGGATGGTTTTTAGCTGATTAAATGAGTATTGTTGTCAAATATGACATTCCAGAAAAAAGACTTGGCCTTATAAACCAATGTTTCCAATTATGCCCTGTGAAAGGATAGTAAATTCTATGGAGTCTATGCAAATAACTATGCTGACATGAATGTAAGAATACTCAATAAAAGGTTCCAGTCATGCATGGAAACAAAGATTAAGAAAACATTGTAATGTAATATCATAAGGCAAAGCAGCACCAGGACTCTGATAGAATCATGTCTGGGAGAGCTAAGGCCTTGCCACAGCCCTAGGAGCCACACAATTTCCTTATAGCAACAATATGCCCACAGAATTTTAACATAGGAACAGAGGAGCAGATTTTCTGATGTGGTGATTCCTTTCATAAAATGTATTAATGCTGACATATCAAATAAATCCATTTTGCCATCTCTCTTTTATAAGGAGTACAAATCTTTGTGATTTTTCAGGAGCCTTTTTGGAAGTCTCAAAGATAGTTTTTGGTGCAAAAAGTGTGAGAGTTTTGCCCTGACTGGGTGGTTTAGTTGATTGGAGTATCATCACTTACACCAAAAAATGGTTGATTCCCAGTCCAGGCACTACCTAGCTTATGGGTTTCATCCATGGTGAGGTCAGGTGTGGGAAGGAACCAATCAATGTTTCTCTCTCTCTCTCTCTCTCTCTCTCTCTCTCTCTCTCTCTCTCTCTCTCTCCACCTCTCTCTAAAAAAAAGCAATGCAATTTTTTTTTAAAGTCTGAGAGTTTCATTTTATTTTACTAAATAAAGTATTATTTCATTTTACATCTAGGATTCAATTTTAGGAAGGCCAAAAATAATTTTAAAACTGTTGTCATGAGATTTAAACACGTAAGATGGAAATAATACTTGTTTTCTCACTTGAAACTAACAACAATAAAACATTTTAAATAAACATAAAGTGTAACATGATTGTAAATAACCTTAGCTCTTTCATTAGTGAGGAGCCTTTGTTGTTATCAGTGTGTGTGTTTTTTGTTTTTTGTTTTTTAGTAATCAAGGTCATAATAAAGTGACCACAAAGCACAGAAAATTATTCTGGTGAAACATATAATCTGTGCAGATTAAACTGAATTATATACACATGTCAAGGCAATATATAGTAAATGAAGAAAGCAAGCCCATCAAAATTGAGAAAACTTTGTTAAGAATTTATATTTCATA
Organism: Corynorhinus townsendii; assembly: GCA_026230045.1. Taxonomy (NCBI): domain Eukaryota; kingdom Metazoa; phylum Chordata; class Mammalia; order Chiroptera; family Vespertilionidae; genus Corynorhinus; species Corynorhinus townsendii. Next base: position 16,816,900 of record JAPDVU010000007.1, read on the forward strand.
GCATTTTACATTCATTATTTCTATACATACAATCCAGAGAGAATAAAGCTCCCTGTCCATGAACCTTTGACAACTTTCTATAATTATTCAGGTTTTTGTTCCTCACCACCCTCTTGTGATTCTGGAGCAATCACTTTACTTTGGAACAAAACTATGTATGCTCTTTTCACCTTAGTAAACAAGGACACATCTTGTCATCCTATAATCAACGTTGTACCTTTCTGCCACTACCACTCCTAGTACACTCTCATTTACTTATAGCAACTGGAACTTTAAACTAAAGTAACTTCTATTTCACTGAGAAAAATGGATTCTGATGACTGCAAACTGACAGACACTGGCTTTCTACAGATACACACATCTCTGAGAGCGCAACTTCTCAAAGTGACAACAAACATGATCCTAACAGCTACAAAGATATAGCCTCTGGGTAGCATTATAAATAAGAAGCAAATGCACATAAACTAAAATGCTTAGCAATCAGTGTTTCAGTGCTCTGTCTCACTTAGAAATGGTCTAAGTACCCAATGAAATTGCATTAATTGACTTGATTGAATATCAGTCCAAGGATTTAAGTCACCTAAAGATCTTAGAAATGTTCTTCAAGCTGACAACTACAAAGCACAATAACTGTGAGAATAAAATTAATCTTAATACAAATTCAAAACACAGATTTACATTTTTCATAATCTTGAACATTAAGTAGATGTAATGCTAGCTTATTTGATCAGTAACTTGTATTAGTTTAGGAAACATACACACAGAGAAGAAAAATGTGCATTTGTGTTATATTTAATACTGATAAATCAGAGAACACATAGCTGTTTATATTAAACCAAAAATATTTAAGTAGTCTCATTTGCCAGACTCATCAAAATTATGTTCTCTTGAATTCTTAAAATATTTATAAATTGTTTTGTAAAATACATTTTTTGCCCATTTAAAATATTAAAGTTCAATTTTCTTATTTTCTGGAAATTTGAGGAACATTTAGTTTATATAAGTGCTTATTTATCTCTATAAGCCAGCCAAAACAAGTTCCTTTAAAAAACTTTATAGCGTTATTTATCAATATCATCTAAAAGTAGGAAACCATTATGCATCTATACAATCAGAGGTAAAAGTCTGAGATACAGACACTAAGACATACAGACAAATATAAAAGGTTTAACTCTAAAAGTTATCCAAGGGTGAAGAGTATATACATTATCAAATTCATACTTCATTTGAGCTTAAAACAGACAGACAGAGAGAAGATTTGTAAACCAGATTCTGTCTCTCATCTAACAAAGACTAAAAATCACCAACTCGTCAGATGATGAAATTGAACTCCTACAAAAAACGATTCATAAACCAGAGTCTCTGTTGTCTCTCACCCAGCAGAAAGTAGATTTTTATAAGCAATTAATACTTGTACAGAGATTATCAAATAATCACACTATAAAACTAAATTCTCAATATAAAAAAGTAAATCACAAAATTATTAAAGGGTAAAATTAACATTAAAGAAACCTAGAGTCATTAAAGTTCTATTACCTCTTTGTAGTCACCTCTGGGACCTAAACCATCCACAATGTAGTCTCCTCTGGTGAAGAAGATTACCTGGCTCTGGTAGGTGAATCCATTAGTCATCTTGGTAGAAAATTTCTGACATTGTTAAAAAAAATAGTTTTAGAATAAGGCAAAATTATCTTCCACAGATATAAAAGACATGTGTTAAAGGTTTGATATTTCTCATATGCAGGGATAGACAGATGGTATAACCTGTTTAAAGGAAAAGTAAAATAAGGCAAATATTTACACTGAATAGCAAATAGTGTTTTCTGCAGTGGAGAGGGAAGTCATTGGAAACTCTACTGGACAAGATAGTTTGCCTATTCATCAGTCACCTACAATTTACAAAGATGTGTAAAATAGTTCAAAAATAACAAATAGGAATAGATCAGAGAGATCTGGAGATGTACTATAGACATTGCATAGCTTTGCATCAAAATACAAGTTCATGTTCATTATTCTGTGAGATTTTCAGCTACTCAGTGATGTCTGAGCAACAGCCATTATCACCCCCATTTTATATGACTAGAGGCCCGGTGCATGAAATTTGTGCATGGGGGTCTGTACCTCAGCCCAGCCTGCACCCTCTCCAATCTGGGACTGCTGGCTCCTAACCACTTGCCTGCCTTCCTGATTGCCCCTAATCGCTTCTGCCTGCCAACCTGATAACCCCTAACTACCCTCCCCTGCCAGCCTGGTTGCCCCTAACTGTCCTCCCCTGCAGGCCTGGTCCCCCTTGCCCCAACTGCCCTCCCCTGCAGGCCTGGTCACCCCAAACTGCCCTCCCTTGCACGCCTGGTCCCTCTCAACTCCCTCCCCTTCTGGCCTGATCGCTAACAACTGTCCTCCCCTGGCGGCCATCTTGTGTCCACATGGGGGCGGCCATCTTGTGTGATGGAGTGATGATCAATTTGCATATTATCACTTTATTATATAGGATGGGGCAGAATAACTAGGGTAAGATCTCCTATTGTATCAGGAAAACAATTCAATCCACGTTTTCAAACATAGGAATTGATACTTTTTGTTCCTATGTCCTAGGTAAAAATCTGCACTAAGTGCTATGGAGGATATGAGAGGTGAAAACTCAAGATTGCAGAGCTTTGCAAGTTTAAGTAAAGCAAGATATACAAACTTGCAAGAAAAAATATAACATAAATAAGTATCAAATGGCAGTGTTAAAGGGCTCAGGAAAGGATGTGATTGCTTAAAATGCAAACGCACCTTTTATCTAGGCACTGTAATTCAGGATGGAGTCTTTGATTTATTTAATGCATTTGTTTGGATAACAGAAATAAATAAACAACAACAACATCCATTCTTACATACACCATCTTTCTTTTCATATTAGTCTAATTTTTGTTTTCAACACTAGAATATATCTAGTTATAAGAGGAGCATTTGACTGCAAAAGCCCAGAAATATGGGGTAGTCATGACTACATGTTCAGTTATTTTCATGAACAGCAGCAAACCTTCTGTCTGACAGAAACATCTTCAGTTTGCCCTTAAGTTGGTTCTTCCTATACCAGGTCACATGGTAATAGAGGCTGATTGACCCAGAGGTCATTGAAACTGGCATCAACCATGAAACATTCCTTGAAGAGAAAGGAACTGTAATCTAGAGAAAGACTTTAAAACAGAGATTATGCTTGATGGTAAGGTCAACTTGAATTTTCAATGAGCTGGCCTTTCTCTAGCTTCCCTTCTCTAAAAAGAAAATCTATGTTTTTTGTTCTATAAGCAAAACCAGTTTCCATGTTTCTTTTAGAATTTTGTGCTCAGGTATTCAGGGGTTATCATCACAAAGATATAAAACAAAGGACATAAAGGGAGAATTGAAAATTACATTTAAAAAAGGCTCCAGTGAAGAGAATGCCCTTAGTGTAAACTGGGATGAGAGTGAGTGGGAAGGTGGTCCAGCAAAATAAAGGTGGACTTGTCCAAGACCCACTGAGCTCAAATATTTTGAGAACTGTATTTAGTTCCTCTTTTCACATTTCTCATCTCGAATACCTTTGTCTTCCTCCATCTTCTGCAGAGTCTCTCTCTCTCTCTCTGGTTTCAACAAAGCTGTCAATAGCCCCCAAGGCTATAAGCTTCCTTGTTTCAAGTTCAGAAAAATTGTGACATTTACTCTGTTAGAAGCAGCTTAGAGCATGAGCAAATCTAGGCATCATTCATCAAAACCATTGTTATATCTTGATGCATTATACCAATAATGGCAAACTCTGGAGTTAGTAGTAGGGTAAATCCCATCCGAACTTCCAGTACAGAAATAAGATAAGGATGGTTTTCCATAGGGGATACTGGTCCTTGATCCTGAGGAGAGGAACGCTGGATGTGGGGCAGATAAGCACCATCCACACCCTCTCTGTTGATGGTAGAATGCCCAGGCAGAATATAATACTCTTTCTCAGCACCAGGAGCCATGTGCACTGGTCCTGTTTCTATTATTGCTCAGGAGCCTATGACAAATCTCTCATCCACTCTATTTTCTCATCTGTCAAATGGAGGTAATGTTTACCTCAACTGGGAAGGGAATACATAATTTACAACGTTTTCATAAGGTTTCTATTTCTATGCAAATTATTTATTCTGGCCAAGATATGATTTATTTCTTCCTTCAGCTCTCTCGGTTTAAGTAGAAAGACTGTGGCTTGTATTAGCATTGCCAGATTCAGCATATAAAATTAAATATTTTGCTTGTCAACTCTATTGTATACATGACTCTCTTAAAATATATCAGAGGAGATTGGAGTGGCCTGAAATGACCCTGCCACCTGAGAGAGAGTCCCCAGTCTTCCTGGCTCTTCTGCCAATAACACCCTGACTTTACTCTTGGACGTCTTTCAAACATTCAGCAGGACTCCAGCAGGGTGGGTTCAGGCTTTGGTCATTTTGATCACTTATTAAAATAACATTTATAACATTCTTACAATCTGCTGGGCACTTTTTGACCAGAGAACACTTAGTGATACGTTAAAAGACATTCTTTTCAATCGTCTTCACCTAGAGAGGTCGTTACCTGTATAGGTTGCCATGCTGTACATTCTCTTTTTGTTTGCTTGTGCATTAACTCTGAGCGTCCCGATGATCCTTTAAAATGAATCCCATGAATCTGCAGATGACTCTGATGGCCAACACAAAGCCGTGGAACTGACCACGGGCTTACCCTGCAGCTCTGCATGATGACCCTTTGGTGGAAGATGAGTGATTCTGTCTTCTTCAAAGTTACTTTGCTCACTGTGGGGAGGCATGAGCTGCAGTGCATCAGTTGGAGACTCCGCTGATTGTATCTTGTTTGCAAGCAAGCCGCCTTGTAAGATGGTGCCGATGACTCACACTATTAAGAAGAGAACATAGTGTAACGGACTGAAGCTGCATCAGGGAAAATGTTAGTTAAATATTAGAAACAGTTCTGCAAAGCTCAGCTCTGATAGCCCAGAAAAGGAGTTGCCAAAGCAAGCAGTGCAGAGAGTCAGCCATGAGTCTACAGCAGCAGCTTTTAACCTTATTTTCTCTCTCAGGGCATAAATAAACTAATAACTAAAATTCTGTGCCACATGAAAAAAGAGACTTTTTTTGCCAAGCTGACAAAATAATAGGCATAATTTTATAGGTAAAATTTTAATTCATTCACACTGGATATCTATTGTTATGTTGGCTGTTGTCATTTTCTTGTTTCACAATTTAAGAGAAGAGAGGTCAGTTCCCTGACTAAATAGTCAGGTATCTCATGTTTTAAAAATTCTTGTGGCACACCAGTTGAACCTCTTTGCAGCTGCCTGATGCTTAATTCTGTTCTACCAGGACCAGTCTTGGGGATTGTCAGTGTCAAAGACCGGCCTTCTCAGACCAAGACAAGCTAATATATAAGCTTCAAAGATTTTGGCATACCAACTCATACATAAGTGAAGACGGTTCCTATCATTCAAACCCCTACCAAATGCTATATATTTCTGGATTTTCTTTTTCTTAAACAATTGTCCAGCAAAGGAGTCAGAACTATATCTACACAGGACAGCTTCACCATTCTGCTAGAATTATCCTTCAGTTACAACTAGTCATTGGAGCAGAACAATATAAAGCTAGATAGAATTTTAAAAATCATCTAGTTCAAGACTCTTTTTTTTTAAGTTGAAGAAACTTGGGCCCAAAGAAAAAAAGGGTTTTTCAGAAAGTCACACAAATGTGACCATAGTATTCCTATCTTTTATTCATACTAAATTGTTTCCAAATTAGATTATTTTCACATGGAAACTATGTTAATAATAGAGGTCCAGTGCACAAATTTGTGCACCAGTGGGGGGGTCCCTCAACCTGGCCTGCAGGATCGGGCTGAAACCAGCTCTCTGACATCCCCTGAGGGGTCCCACATTGTGAGAGGGCACAGGCCAGACTGAGGCACCCCACTGGTGCATGATTGGGTCCGGGGAGGGACACAGGAGAGCTCCAGGTTGTGTCCAGCCCAGCTCGCTCAGTCTCAATCAGCAGAACCCCAGCAGCAAGCTAACCAACCTGTCTGAGGGTCTGCTCCCCAGTGGTCAGTGCACATCAAAGGGAGCAGTCGAGCATCCTTAGCATATCATTAGCATATTACACTTCAATTGGTTGAATGGCAGACCAGACACTTAGAATATTAGCTTTTTATTATATAGGATATTGACCTATTAATAAAAACTTGTAGATAAATATGCATTGTGAATACATTTTTTAAATTCATTCAGAAAAGAAAAATGCAGTATACAATGCATTTTTAAAGGTTACATAGCATAGTTTGTGTGTGTGTGTGATGAAGAGTGGGAGACATGTCACTTCCTATTTGTGTATAGATAAAATCTTAATAGCAGGTATCAATTTTTAGCATGTATCAGAGTTACTTTGATTAAAACAGATAACTGGGACCAACTCATTGAGTTTGTGGGACCCTGGAATTTTCACTTCTCACAAGTTTCTAACTGATGTTACTCCTTTGAACATCACACTTGGAGCAAAACTCATATTTATGATATAAAATGTAAATTCTAACTCATGAGTGAGAATATTTTTATTCTAATTCTGGCTCAGATAATATTCAGGCATGTGATTTCAAGAAAAAGAATTGGATTTTTTACCAGAATTTTCAATGCGAGGAGAAAAATATTAAGTTGATTCAGTCATTATAGTAGGGTAGAGGTTTTCCAATAGTGAGGGTATTGAGATACTCCAAACATAGTGTATGTGTAGATTTGAGTGTTCTATGAATCTTCCCTTAAGCAATGAGTGAGGGGAGAGGAAGTATGAATATGCTGTTGCCTGGAACCTGGGTTGGGATAATTTGGAGGCCTGTTATAACATGGTTTGCACATGTGATTGACTTCCATTCTTTTCCGGCTCCCTGCTCCCTACTGAGATCACTTCCAACATGAACTGCTTTCACTTAAATTTCTGTTTTCATATATGATTCTGGAGAACAAAAACCAGGACATTGTTATTGGATTTGTGTATTATTTTAATTTTTTTTTATATCAGGAGTAGCAATTCCTTTATCCGTTCTCTTGCTTGGTGTTAATTTGACCAATTGATTTACTGACAGTTAAAAGTATTAGTCAGCAGTTTTGTGTTTCTAATGTAGTTTTGATCATTGGTATTTCCCGTTTTGCCCTGGCCTTTGTGGCTCAGTGGCAGAGTGTCAGCCCAAGCACCAAGGGATCTCTGGTGTGATTCCCAGTCAAGGGCACATATCTGAGTTGCAGGTTCATTCCCTGTCCCAGTCAGGGTGCGTGTGGGACTCAGGGTGATGTGTCTCTCTCACATTGATGTTTCTCTCTCTCCCCATCCCACATCCCTCCTTCCTCCCTCCCTTCCATTTTCACTGAAAAGCAAAGAAAAAAGATATCCTCCAGTGAGGGTTAAAAAAGCGATAAGATTCTTTGAAAAATAATGTTATTTACTTTTTAAAACCTCATATTTGATTATTAATAGATGTAAGCAAGACAGTGATATGGTAACTGGGGATAACCCAATTCCTTAAAATTTTTAATACATGTTTGATATTTAATCGTAAAGTGTTTATGTACAGTGCACACCATTGGGGGACTTTATGTTTGGGTTGTTTTATCTCATTTTAAACTCAAACCATAATAAACACACATTTATATTAGAGCTGAAAAGGAACCTAGATTTGTTTTTAATGAATCCACTTCTCTTTATATAAGAAAAACATGATCTTGGGATGAAATAAATGGCTGGAGAGGGTATATTTGAGATATAACTAGGAAGAGAAGCTTGGTGTCCTAATATTTAGGGCACTGTTCTCATTGAAATTCTAGAAGGTGCACAAAATACCTTTGAATTTAACTCTAATATTTAAAGTTAAAATAAGTGGCATTTAAAATGAGTAAGACATCTTCTATAAACTATATTGTGAGCATCTAGAATTTCTTAAACTCATATAATACTATAGGGACGCATTGCCCAAAAGTAGCCACTGGAGTCAAGTTGGTAGTGTTATGACTTCTGGGATGAAGTTACTGCAAATTTCAGGAAAAATAGACCAGAATACTGAAGTGGTTGATTGAGATGTGAAGAGGGAGACTGTAATTACAAGTGAGAGTAGCCCAGAGCTGTGAAGCATAATGTCGTGAAGAAGAAGAGGAGAAATAAAGAAAGGCATGACAAGTTATATTTAATAGTTAAGAGAAACTTGGATACATTTACTAGTTCAAGAATAGTCAAGAGGATTTTTCATTCATAACACACTTTATGATTGCGATGTTAATATTATGTTTTAGACCTTACCTCATTAAAACCTTTATTCAGAAATCTATGAGATGAATTGATAAAATTTAATGCCTTCTTTTTAAAATATATGTACATATATATTTATTGATTTCTGAGAGATAGAAACATTAATGATGAGAATCATTGATAAGCAGAGGTAGAAAGAGATAGAAACATTAATAATGAGAGAGAATCATTGATCAGCTGCCTCCTGCATGCCCCTAACTGAGTATGAAGCCCTCAATCCAGGCATGCGCCCTGATTGGGAATCGAATTGTGACTTCCTGGTTCACAGGTCAATGCTTAACCACTGACCAACACCACCCAGACTACTATCATCTTTTATGGAGAATACCTCAACAATTTTCCAAAATTATTGATATAATTTATCTTGAAACAATAAACACACATTCTACAAAATTAAGAAAATATTTCCAACCATCCATTAACCAAAGAGTGAAGAAAACATAAAATGATAGAATCTCTAATATAAGTTCAATATGAGTGCCAATGTGAGCCAAGTAGATGTAGAAAAACAACTATGGATGTTGATTTTTATTAGAGTAAAATTTATACACAGCAAACTGTCAGATCTTAAGTGTACTGTCTGAAAAATGTGTATCAAATTTTAGAACATTTCTAACACCCATAATGCTCTCTTATTCTTTTTCCCAGTCAACCCCATTCACCACAGAAGCGGCCATTGACCTGATTTCTATTACCATAGGCTAGTTTTGCTTACTCTAGAAAGCATATAAAGGGAGCATACATTATTTATTCTTTTGTAAAGAGTATTATTTACTTCAATTTCTTTGACTCAGAATAATATTTTTGTGTGTATGCTATTGAATATGTCAGTAGTCAGTTTGAGTAGTGTTCCATTGTAGGAATATATCAATATTTTTAAAATCGATTCTCCTATATATACACATATGTGTTCTTTTCTGTTTTATGCTGTTATGTATGGAGCTGCTATGAACATTCTTACACAAGGAGTTGGATAACATCTAGGAATGGATTAACTGGACAAATAATAGATTATATACACAAATCTCATGTATCTCATAAAACAGGATATGTGAAAATATACCTGACTTTTCTAAAATTTTAACAGTGAATGTTTATCTCATATTTTAGTATAATGTCTGCACTCATATAATGCCTGCACTAATACCATCAGATATTAAATATATGTATTTAAATATTTATATATAACTAAATAGCAATAGTCATCAATTTAAAGCCATTTGTCACATAGCTTATTTATTGATTGATTTTTAAAATATATTTTTATTGATTTCAGAGAGGAAGGGAGAGGTAAAGAGAGGTAGAAACATCAACAGTGAGAGAATCACTGATTGGCTGCTTCCTGTAGGCCCTACACTGGGGATTGAGCCAGGCATGTGCCCTGATCAGGAATCAAACTGTAACCTCCTGGGTTCATAGGTCAATGCTCAACCACTGAGCCATGCCGGCCGGGCCACACAGCTTGTTTAAATAGCTAAATCAACAAAACAACTTGGGTGGCTTGCTCATTACATTCTGTCGATGATAACATGGTATAAAATGTGCTCCAATATTATTTGTATTTAAATTTAGTGTCAAAATCCATATAGCCCAGGATTCTGAAACTGTTAACGAGGAACAATTTAAGCACACTAACTTACCAATACCCTACAAGAATCTGCCTCTCCCCATAATCTATTAGGCATTTATCATATATAAATACAAGCACCTCTAATTAGATTCTGTAAGTTGCCCCACCAATGGCCTTTCTGTTGCTCACTCTGAAGTCCTTCAGCATGCATTTTCTGCTGGAACCTGGGCTGTCTTCGTTGAGCCCTCCTGCAGCCCTAGCATTTCTGCCTTCTCTACCTTGCCTATCTCTTTCCCTCCTGGGAGTAGCTTTCTGCCTCACTTCATTTAACCTTTTCACCACTCTCCATTCAAAACTGCTCTGGTTGCTTTATTTGTGAGGCTGATTTTAGCTACTTGAAGAAGCCTCTTTAGAAGCATAGTGGCTCCAATAAAATAATGTCACGTACATTGACAGTTCTTTAAAACTCTTTCACAAGTTTTTATTTTTGTTTTGTTAGTTTGGCTCGGTCTACCTATTATAAGTCTCTGAACATACAATCATGTAGCCACTAAGTGTGCTAAATTCATCACATTCTCACATCACAGCTGATTGATGAATATCCTTCCCCATTAAAGTCATAGGTGTGCTAGCCTGTAGGTGAAGTAATGCTTGACTCCAATTAAATTATTTCATATTTCAAAAGTTCTCTCAATTGTATCATTCTAGAAGGAACTAGAAAAATGAAAATCCCTTTCTCTGCTGTCTCTGTAGTCATAGTTTTTTTTCTGGCCCTGTAAGTCTTTGCCTCCATGTACATAATTCTGAACTTTAAAAAATATATCCTTTAGTAGGTGAGACTTACTCTTATACCATGATTTTCAGTCTGATTGACAATCCTTCCTATTCTGGATCTTTCTTCTATTAGTGGGACTTTCTTTTAGGTTGATGATAAAAACCAATGTTTGGTAGAAAGTATACCTTGTTAGACATCAGGAAAGTTGGGTCTAATTTTAATTGGCCATCAGTGTCACTTCTCAGATTTTTACTTTCTTCATCTATAGCTACTGAAATGTTAGCACTTAATTTCTACTTTCCCCAATATTATAATTTTTGACTAAAAACATATAAATAATATGGAAAGACAGTTAATAGCAAATGAAGTTATCAACGGAAAATTGATTATAGCATTTTCTTGTTGATGATAGACATACTGTAAAAGATGATATATATTTCAATCATAAAACACCAATCCTAAACTTACTTTGGTTCAGTAACTTCTATTATACAGTATCTAAGAGAAAAACTAGGCATTTTTTTAAAATTCTAAGTTAATTTAAGAGTAAGATCTATTAATAATAATAGTTATTACTATTGTTACTATTATTGTTATACAAATAATTCTATAGATGTGGGCTATGTGACAAATGGTCTATTGTTAAAGGCAGGTTAGCAAAGTTGTACTTGAGAAGCCCCCATTAAAAGTAAAACTCAGTTTGTCTTGGTATTTTTTCATGAAATATAATGTTCAGAAAGTTTGAAACAATCGATCCTTCATCAAGGGAATAATTTGTGTCTACTGACACATTTATCTGTTCATATTCTTTTGGAATAATACACAGCTATAGTTGTGTTAAAATGAGATTCAGGAGTACAACCATATGATTTGCTTTAAATGTTTTTAGGTGAATTCACCCAATTGTCTACCTGGTATTCTGAGAATGTAAAAATTATAAGCAATCATAAGCATAGTTGTTTATTTTCTCTTTTCATTGCCTGTGTCAACAGTCAAATTAATTGTTCACATAAATCAATACAGAGGAAAAGAAAACTTTATACAGGCTGTTTGGTATAACTCAAACAAAACTCACAATTCATTAACAAAATTTCACTTTTTTTCTGGTAGTAGTTCTATCTTGCTTATATAATCAGACAGTTATTTGCTCTTTTCCCATTACCAGTGGTAAAACTCTAGACTGCGGACATCACTCTTGTGCACATTGTGGCAATACGTTATGAAGAAGGAAAATAAACCTAAAAACTTATGACCAGTTTTTTTCTGGGTGCATTTTTAATGCTGGGTGTTCACTATGAATCTATTTGTTCTGGTCTCTTAGAATAAGTCTCACTTTGCTGCATGCAGACATTAAAAAGAGCAAGGTCAGGAGACAAAAATGAGAATCTTCCAACCAATTACCAACTCCTGGGCTTGCACTGAGATGAACCCTCATCAAAAGGGGAAAAAAGGGAAAAAGCAAATAAAAGAAAAAAAATCAACCAAGAAATTATGTATCTCATTAAAATGAATCTGGATTAATTTACTGCAGTAGTAATCAAGGATTGCATGACCTTATAAGCTTTGCTATAATACCATTTATAATAAATCTGGGCAGTTAAAAATAGTTGAGCTTTAGGACAGGTAATAAAATGGACGCCCTGAGAAAGTGTATCCTCACAAGTGAAAGGTCTGTCATGCCATCACTGATAATCTCTGCTTAAGGCTCAGGCCCAGTGGGTTAGCTCATTCAGAAGGGACTTTGGTCATGTGAAGAGTGGTATTATCCATGTGCATTTTTTTATACTGGCTTTAAATGTTGAAGAAGCAGAGTGCCCCAAGATCAGCACCCTTTGGCTCCTTCCCAGCAGTCACCTGTAGTTGGAACCGAATCCATCTACTAGGTGTGGAAAGCAACAGAGCTGTTATTATCCTGCAGATACTTGGTTTCTCTTTGGATATATCTACCCTTGATAGACTGGGCAGTTTCACCAGTGTTCTTAAAGTGAGCACAAATAGTTGAACCTCTTGATTTGCATGACTTTGGGGGATTTTGTCTTCCTAGCACTGAAACCCTGGGCTGGGGAAACTGGTGTGGAGCTGGGACCCCTTGCTCCTCAGAGGGACCTCTGCAGCCTAGATATCCCTCCCAGAGGTGGGTGTTTTTTTTTAATGTATTTTTATTGATTTTAGAGAGAGAGGAAGGGAGAGGGAGAGATAGAAACATCAATGATGAAAGAGAATCATTGACCAGCTGCCTTCTGCACATCCTCCCTGGAGATCAAGCCCACAACCTCAGCATGTGCCTCCAACTGGAAAAGAAGCTGGGACCTGCCAGTCTGCAGGCCTACGCTCCATCCCCTGAGCTAAACCGTCCAGGGCCCTCCCAGTTTTTATTCACCTCACCAGGGTCTGGGACCATCCCATTCCTCATCTCCATCCCTCCTACCAGTCTTGATGTGGCTTCTTTAATTTCCAGGTTGTAATACTTCCATTCTTCTCACTTTTAGGTGGTTCTGAATGCTGGTTGTTCTGTAGTTTAGTGGTAATTTTTATGTGGTTGTGGCTCTCAATTCGGGTGTGGCATTTCTACTTTTAAGCATTTCCACTAAGTTTTAAATTTGCTTAATTGTATTTTACAATCCTATTTTGTTTTGTTCAAATCTGCCCTTATTCTAGTACTAGAGGGCCGATGCACAAAATTCGTGCAAGGGTAGGCCTTCCTTCCCCCGGCTGCTGTCACCAGCTTCCCTCTGGCACTCGGGACCCAGGCTTCCCTCCAGCCACTGGCACCTGGGATCCTGGCTTCCCTCCCCAGACTTCCCTCCTCACAGCCCCAGCTTTGTCTGGAAGGTCGTCCGTAAGGACGTCTGGTCTAATTAGCATGTTACGCTTTTATTATTATAGATACTTTCATCTGCCCTGCAGGTATTGTCAGGTTAGTTTTTATTCCTTTAAACATAGTAAGCAAGGTCATTTCCTAATCTGTTTTAAACTTTTCCTGTATCTGAAGCATGAGTCAGTATCTTTCTGCTATCTGCCTTTTTTTACTTCTTACTCACATTGCTCTGTTCTTTGAATAATGTGTTATTTTTAACTGCCTGCTGGACACCTTCTTTAATGAGTTTTGATGTCATTAATTTGTTTCCAGTTCATTTAATTGTTTTTCAAAAGGAATTTATTTTGAATAACCCAGTTCAGCCTACTAGTCAGAGAAGTTTTATCTATGTTCTCTTTTGAAATGTACATTTAAGCCAAGAAGGAAAAAGAAGTAATAAATGTAGAAATATTGTATTTTAGAGGATGATTTCATTTTTATTATTTTACAGAATGTTAAAACCAACTAAATATCAAAATATTGATGAAAATATATTATAAAACATTATGTAGCAACTGATTGAGATTTATAAGCATTCTTAATGATGTAGGGAATTATTCATGAGATAATATTTGGATTTAAGTCATAGCATATAAAATTGTTTAAAAAGTATGGTCTAAATTTTGCATAATACATAGAGACATTGCCTTTGAGTGGGGGAGAAAGATATAGGATGTTGATTTTTCTCCAAATTTGGAAAATCCAAATTTTCCACTAAGATTATACATATTACTTAAAAAAAGGAGGAAGTCCTAATAAATAGAATAAAACCAAATGAAACTATCTATGTGCTTACTTCCTCTGGCTTCACATAGCAAGGGCTACACTTTCCTTTTTAATGTTTGTCTAACAATTCTAAGCTTTTTTTTTTTTTTTTAGAGGAACAGTCACAATACAGAAGAAAGCAAACTAAACAATAACAACAGTGATTCAGAAACACACACACACACACACACACACACAAACACACACACACACACACACACACACACACAAACAGTTATGAAGTTCTATCTTCCCTCTGTTATCAATCAGCATTATGCCATCTCTCTTCAGCTGTAGTTTATTGTCCCTGCAGTTTTCTTGTACCTTGTGGTTTCCAATATTATCCCCACTACCCTTGGCATCTGGGAGCCCAATGCACTTCGCACTGCAACCTTTCCAACGTAAGTGCCCAAGTACTGGCTTCTTGTTTCTATCCTTCCTTTCCATCCATGCAAACACTTTGAAGAATCAGAGCCCACATAAAAGTTTCCTGGGTCACAGAGCTGGCTCCTGTCAAGTGTTAACTTCTTCATTTCAATCTTGGGCAAAGATATTGTCAGAATAACCTTTTATTTTCTTTTTAGTTACCCATCCTTAAAATCCATGAATAGGCTAAAAATGATCTTCTCTCCAAATTTATTAAATCCAGTGCTCCTCTAAAATAAAATTCTAGCTAAACCCCAAGGTTTTTTGTTTGTTTGGTTGTTTTTCTCTTATGGAACCCAGAGTGTCACTCAATCTAAGATTCTTATTGTTTTACACTGCTGACAGTTCTTACCCATTCATTAGAATTAGGTACAAAAAAAAAAATGCTTTTCATTGCTTTTGCCATTCACCAAGCAATGAGCCCTCCAGCAGATATCAAGATAAAGAAACAAGACTGTCATTCTAAAATTTTTGGGACAGTGTATCCAAGATAGAGTATATCTTTATTATTATTATTATTATTGTTTCTGAGAATCCAATATTATTGTTCTTCACCTTAAACTTCTCCTCTTCTCATACTTCTCATCTTGTTTCAACAATTAAATATAAAATCATAGGCTCTTGTGTAGGACAGCCTAATTTACTAGTAAAAAAAGCATTTTTATATACTATCAGGATCTCAGAGCTGGGATGATTTTTATTCTTCAGCAATATTTTAAATACCACTCTATACCTGTCTATATGTGCAACCAGCCAGGATTATGCACAAATGTTGTCATTCACATGGTCTTTTCTCATTAATTTAATTGGCCTATAGTTATCTAGGCTCCCACAGGGAAACTAAATAGCGTAAAACCCTTCACCATTTGTATTTTGAGAGGAGGGGAAAATGCTTTATTTGGAATATTGCAACTTTTATTTGATGAAAGTTACTATTAACATATTTTCATAATCTTCTCAACCTAGCAACAGCAGGAGTAAAAGGTGTGAGGGCCATGTAATATTCATGAAATTAAGACGACTTGAGATGAAAGGGAGTTCCATTAGAGAGACCAAGTGTGACAATATGACACATATTTGCATATTTTACACTTTAAATCTTTTCAGCACATCCAAGTTGATATATGGATGTAAACATGCATTGCCAGTTTTTAGCATATTATAAGCCCTCAAGACTTTGCACGCATTTTAATATGTTTCATTATTGCTGTAGATTTTAATTTCCAAACTGCACGGCTTTGATGGAAGGAAGCTGGAAGTCAAGGCATATGGTCTCTGCCCCAGGCAAGCACAGCCTTTTCCTTGAATATTTTGGGCAGAAACCAGGCTATTTGTTTGTGGGACAGTGAGGGGGGAATTTTTTAAAAATGTGCTGCCCAAAAGCACGTTTTGTTTGATACACATACTAGTTAAGTGTTGACTTCACCATCCTGGCAGGCAAGCTGCAGCACTCCGCTGTAGATGTGCCAAACCAGACAAGTTGTGCACAGCTTTTATAATCCCTTTTCCCTCCTCGCAGCCAGGCTCAGCCCCTATGCTGTGAAAGTGGCAATTACTGAAAACAGTTTTTAAAAGTGACTTTAAAACTGTGTTTTCTTTTTAAAACAACTAAAACTATTTTTTGTTGTCCATTTTATTTTCTGGAACACAAGGGCCCGGGTTAGTAGGGAAAAGTTCTTGACTTACAAAGGCACATTTGGCCCAAGAACATGGCACTGAAATACTTTCCTTAGAGGTATTTTTTTTTCTTCTGTTTTACAAAGCTATACATTTAAATAGCTAAAGAAGTACAATCATAGTTTGCACATTTATTGCCTAAGGAAAGTTAAAATAAGTTAAATATAAGAAAAATAATATTAAATGTCTTTTAGTCCACTATCTTGTTCTTTAATAAAGACAGATAACCTTTAAAGTTAGTTTCTAATGATCATATAAAAATGTATTTTTATTGATATTAAAACTATCATGCTTCATCTATTAGCTACTCTCAAGTGTTCAATAGTATTTTATTGTAATTTTCAGTGATATATTAAGCCACTGAGTTCAGTTATGTATTTTATTATAAATAGTGAAAGTATATATCAATTATCAATATCCAGAAACATATTTGGATAGTCTGCACATACAAAATGCTGCAAGAAACACAAAAACGCGATATAGCTTTTGAGAAGAAATCAAAAGCTACATTGTTATTATAAAATAATTTTTAAAGAATTTTTAAACAAATAAGGGAATGGTAATACTTAGATTTTTAAAACCTGTTTTAGCTTCCTAATAACACAGACATTCATTTGCAAATGAAACAAATAAACAAGAAAAATAGTTCTTTGGTTTTCTCTAGTCATTCTTTCTTTTCTAATGTTTTATATATAATTATGAAATAACCAAAATAATGTTTTCAAGAACTACCTGTGCATAAGTACTATAATCCAATCAGAAACATTTGAAGCTCTCACTTCATTTCCAAGCCAATGTACAGTTTACAAAGAAGGTTCCTAGAACTCAGAACATTAAGGGTAGGTATGGTTGTTTCTGTCATATTCAGTGAATAATATGGTATTGTCTTATAGTACATAGGTCTGTCCATGCTGACTTGGACAATGCAAGCCTATAGTCAATACTCTGATTCTCTTATTTGTACCATTTTTCAGGTCCTCAAAGTTGAGCTTTCTTATCAATGCAACCACAGATCCACGGTCCTATTTTCTGAGCCCAGATTGACAGAGATGGGAAGTTTATCCCTTTGGAATTTGTGATGTTCTCAATTCTTAACCTACTGATGGCCTTCAGTAATCATGTAACCAATATTTACAATACCTGATAGAATAAGGATGAGCTTTAGATTCAGTAAGAGTATCCTATTGAAATATATAGAAAGTCATTCTACTAAGTCACATTTAATTCTTATACCTTCCTCTTCTCTTTTATCCTGACTAGTAACAAAAAAAAATAGGTTTGATTTTAGTCTGTGACCCTAGATGTCAATCAACTTGTATTGCATTATCTTCCTATATAGTTACAGCTAGATCTATCCTAAGGAACTCAATTTCTCTCCTCAAGGCCCCGCATTCGCTCGGGACCTGCAACAAATGAGTTGTTCTCCCACAACCAGATGGGATTCTGACCAATTGCAATCATTTTTCTCTTAGAGATTCTGCTCTGACCACCACTGACTTTCTTATGTCTATGACCTGTGCCTGAGCTTGCTCCTTTCTTGGAACTTGGGCTTGGAAAAACCCAACATCTTTGTCAGTGCCAATGTCTTCCATCAACTCTGTCTCCCCTGCTCTCCTGGGTCCCAGCCTTCTCCTCCTCTCCACAGAGCCTCCCATTCCTCAGGGTCTTATCCCAGAGCATATGACTTCTTGATTCATCTCTATGTGGCCCCAAATGTGCCTCTGATTTGAGAGCTGAGCAGGCTTTGCATGTGTGTCTGCTGTCATCAACACTATTGTGTGCTATGTGAATAACATTTGTCATAAATGAATAGAGAAAATTTGTTGATTTGTCATTTTTAAATATTTGATCAAATGAGTTAACTCACTTACTAATTCACAGACCATCAAGTTCTTCTGAATGCCTCCCAGTCCTTCAGGTGAATTAGACAGTGACACAAATGGTAATATTTCCCTCATTTGTGTTCTGTGGTTCTTTCGTGGTATAACATCTTGTCTGCATGATTATTTATTTCTACATCGAATCCTACATGACATTTAATCAAAAACCACAATCAGAAAACTAATTTAACAAGGGTACATAACTCACGCTGAACCTTTTTACCTTAGAATGGAAACTGCAAATGCAAAATAATAAAAGAAATATGATTTGTCATGAAAATAATAGGTACTTTTATTGAATATTTACTATGAGACAAGCACTTTACCTGAATTACATGACTTCTTCCTCATGACAGCTTTATGAGGTAGATTCAATTACTTTTATCCCCATTTTCAGAGGAGAAAACTGAGGTTTAAGGGAGGTTACTTATAATATTATACAGCTCAGACATAAAGCACCTTGTTTTAGACTAAACCATCAGCTAGTCAGCTTATGAGATTATGCTTTGTGGGAACCAGCCTGCCAATCAAAGATTTTTAAAAGTTCTCTTCCAATTCAAGAATTGTAGAAAGAGGATTTCTTGCTGCTCTATCAACTGAATAGGAGAAAGAATAGAGCTTTAGTGTCCTTCATACAAGCTGTTCTGCTCTCCCCGACAAGTTCTAGATGTGAGGTCAAATGTCTTAAATATTTCATATTTATTAACTCATCAAGGATAAATTTCTTTCCTGTTATCAAGGTCCTCTATATTCTATGTCCCCCACCAACCCCCCAACAATCTAGGTCAACTTTCCAATTTCCCAGAATTTCCAACATCCACCTGCTTCTGTCAAATAGGTGGTTTCTCCATGATCATGCTGGTATCTCTTTTCTAATGCTTTTCCTAATGTGATTTCCTGGAATGGAATGTTATCTGTGGCTTTCTCAAATCATACCCAACCTCAATCCTTCCCTGCTGGTTTATAGATCAGTTGCCCTTCTCTCACAGAATTTTATCTTTACCTTTACCCAGTCCCATGTTTATTCACTCAATATTAATTATTGACCATTTCCTTAATGTCAGGGACTGATCCAGTTTCAGATGGGAATATAGCAAATAAATCAAATGGAACCTTATTCTACTGAAGGACAGAGAGGAGGACAAAGACTCAAACAAATTACAATACACTGATGGCTGTTATGACTGAGTCTAAAACACAATAGAGGTACAAGATAATGAAGCCAGGCTTTCTAAATATGGAGATAAAATTAAACGATGGCCAGGGGTGAGAGCAAAGGCGGAGAGGAAAGAAAGTCAGTGAATCCAGATTGTACATCCTTTTTTTCCCTTTTCTTTTGGCATTTGATGAAAAGTCTTGTGATTCAAGCTGAGGCAGAGCAGTAAGTGCCTTAAACCTACCACAAGGAGCCGAGACTTTGTCTTAAGACCCATCTTCAGTCTTAGGATGGTTTTAAACAGTTTAATTTCAGCATACATGAGAAAAAGGGCGTGAAAGATGGGATTGTGTATGAACTTGAGGATGTTGCTATATTTGGCATTTATAAATTCTAGACCACTCTGGCTCACTATGGAGAATGCATTGGCAAAGTGTGGCTGGAAGTCAGGGAACCAGTTATCAAATTTGATGCATTCCAGGTATGGCTAGATGGCGGCTGCAAC
Organism: Corynorhinus townsendii; assembly: GCA_026230045.1. Lineage (NCBI taxonomy): Eukaryota > Metazoa > Chordata > Mammalia > Chiroptera > Vespertilionidae > Corynorhinus > Corynorhinus townsendii. The sequence goes on from JAPDVU010000007.1 coordinate 16,836,856, forward strand.
AGGATGATGACAGTAGGAACCAGAGATAAGTGGATGCCTTCCCCAAATATTTAGGAGTAAGAACCATAGGATTTAGCAATTGATCAGATATGGGAGATCAGAAAAAGGGAGGCACCAAGGATTCCTTCCAGGTGACACACTATGAGACCCGAGTGGATGAATGAAAGAGAACAAATAAGGGAGGAGAAATAATAAGTACAAGTAGTACTGAAATATCTGTGATTATATCTTATTCCTTACTGTCAGGTTTACAGCAGAACCATGCCTTTTCTCTCCATGTGCATTGTAAAATCATAAGTGTAGAAACTGTCTAGTTTTATTTTTGCTGCATCTCCCAAATAGCTGAGCATTAAACTAAAAACTCAATAAGGAATCGATAAGTACTATTCAATAGTTTGCTTGATTAGTGCTGAGAGGTAAGATATTGGATTCTGACTGAGAGACATCATTATGGGATGCATTTTCCCCAATTATAAAATAACAATTGAATTTTACATGTGCATCCTCTCAGAATAGAATTTCCAACATCTGCTTTTTATAAGACATGCAGTTATATAGTGAAGGTAGATAGGGGGGAAAAATCTGTTTTCATGACCTGGGAAGATAAAGGTCTATTAAAAATATGCCTGTGAAATTGGGGGTGGTTAAAAAGAAAATAACAAGGCTGGCCAAGCTTCTTTTTGCGTGCAAATTCAGTCAGGCTTTGCCGTTCTTGTCCCTTGGGTTTGTACTTTTACTCTCTCCATGACTATCTATCACTGCCTGTAAAACTCCTCCGCTAAAAGATCTTAAAGTTCACGGGAAAGCAATGCAATTATTCTGAGTCATTCCTTCGTACCTTTTAACCTAATCTTCAGAGGTGCCGGGACTGAAGAAGCACGACTCCTGCCCAAAATGAGCCTAATCTTGTCTCGGAAAATAGCACTTCCTTGCCAAGAAGAACTTTCTCCTTTTGAATAGCGGCAGCAATGAGAAAACGGACCCAGGCTTCATTAATGGCCCCAGGCATGGTGGGCACTAAGTACTCGCTACAGAAAATAGCACTGTCTACTCATGAAAGCTCCCCCACCCCCCTTTTTTAACCTTACCATGGCTGTTGGCAGAAAGCTTTGAAAGAGCTCATTACTGGCTTCTAATTCAACAAGCTAAAAGGGTGAAGTGGAAGGCAACGCAGATTCAGATTTAACTATATGTTTTCGGAGTACCTACTTACTATGGGACAGGCCCTGGGTTAGGTGTTGCCATGATGACCCTCTGCATTGAGTGGTATGGACCTGGTTTGGTAACTGCAAAAGGCCAACTCAGATACTGTAAGAAAAATCATCAAAGCCGGGGGATTTGAACCCAGATCTTCAGATTGCAAATGTATTAATTATTTCACTACCTCTAACATCTAACTGCCGGTATAAAACTCACCCCCTGCAACCTACCCAAATCGAAGTCATTAGAGATCAATGGCAAGTTTTCCTATCTGTCAGCTTCCAGGCAGCCCTGTGTATCCATCCAGTACTGCTCAGGGGTAAAAAGAAGATGTTGTGGCCGTTCTGCTATTGGCTAATATTCTTTTGTCTGGGCTCTGCATCCATTGCCTCCTGCCTTCTTATCTGAACTCACACTCTCTATCTTCTCTCTCACTTGCAACTCCTGATTCTGTACAGGTTCCACCCATCAGCATTAAGTTTGCTCAAGTCTCTCTCTAATAGCCTACAACTCATTAGATCATCTTAGTTCATTCCCATACTTCTTCACAGGCAATAATCTACCTTGTCCCATTAGAAAATGTAAATAAATTATTATGGGTCAAGTGTTTGGCATATAATGAATACACAATAAGTTTTTTTTTTGGTTTATCCATCTCTAATATTTATGTATCTGCACATATATTTTACTTGTATTTAATTTTATTTTTTATATTTAATTTCTTTATTGATTAAGGTATTACATATGCATCCTTATTCCCCCATTATCCCCCACCTCCCATTCATGCCCCCACCCCCCTGTTGTCTGTGTCCATTGATTAGGCTTATATGCATGCATATAAGTCCTTTGGTTAATCTCTCCTCCTTACCCCCACTGTCCCCTCCCTTCCCTGATGTTTGACATTCTGATTGATGTTTCTCTGTCTCTGGATCTATTTTTGTTCATCAGTTTATGTTGTTCATTATATTCCACAAATGAGTGAGATCATGTGATATTTATCTTTCTCTGCCTGGCTTATTTCACTTAGTATAATGCTCTCCATCTTCATCCACGTTGTTGCAGATGGTAAGTACTCCTTTTTTACTGCAGCGTAGTATTCCATGTAGATGTACCACAGTTTTCTAATCCACTTATCTGCTGATGGGCACTTAGGCTGTTTCCAAAGCTTAGCTATGGTGAATTGTGCTGCTATGAACATAGGTGTGCATATATCCTTTCTGATTGGTGTTTCTAATTTCTTGGGATATATTCCTAGAAGTGGGATCACTGGATCAAATGTGAGTTCTGTTTTTAGTTTTTTGAGGAAACTCCATACTGTTCTCTACAGCGGTTGCACCAGTCTGCATTCCCACCAGCAGTGCACGAGGGTTCCTTTTTCTCCGCATCCTCGCCAGCACTTGTCATTTGTTGACTTGTTGATAATAGCCATTCTGACAGGTGTGAGATGGTGCCGCATTGTTCTTTTGATTTGCATCTCTCTGATGATTAGTGACTTTGAGCAGGTTTTCATATGTCTCTTGGCCTTCCTTCTGTCTTCCTTCGAAAAGTGTCTATTTAGATCAGTTGCCCATTTTTATGATTGGCTTGTTTATCTTCTTTTTGTTAAGCTGCATGAGTTCCCTGTAAATGTTGGAGATTAAACCCTTATTGTTGATACCATTGGCAAATATGTTCTCCCATGCAGTGGGCTTTCTTGTTGTTTTATTGATGGTTTCCTTTGCTGTGCAAAAGCTTTTTATTTTGATGTAGTCCCATTTGTTTATTTCCTCTTTAGTTTCCATTACCCTATGAGCAGTACCAGTGAAGAAATTGCTTTGGCTTGTTCTGTTTTCTCTTCACATATTTTACAATATGTTGCATCTCAGTCTATCTACATTGGATCCACTCTCAAGATTCAGCAAGATTCAACCCTGTTTCACATCACTTTCTTCTCTTGTCTCTTATGACACCCCACTAGATTCATTTTTCTCTCTTTTTATGGCTGCTCTTTCTTAAATTCCATTTATTATTAAACTAGAGGTCTGGTAGATGGATTCATGCACTGGCTGGGTCCGTCTTGCAATCCAGACCCTTTGGAGGATGTCCAACAGCCAGTTTTGGCCTAATCCCTGCAGGCCAGGACAAGGAACCCCACCAGCACACTAATCTATGCACTGGGCCTCTAGTATGCATATAAGATCTTTAGTTAATCTCTTCCCACCATCCCCCCACTCAGCCCCTTTCCTCTGAGATTCATCAGTCTGTTCCATGGTCCATGTCTTCAGTTTTTGCTCCTGCATTGAGCATCTACCCCTGGTGGTCAGTGCATGTCATAGCTACTGGCTGGTCGGCTGGTCAGCCAGTTGCTTAGGCATAGATAGATAGTAAGTATCTTTGGTATTCTGTCTTACACCCTCTTCTTGACTCACTCTTTACTCTTCCTTCTTCCAGTCATCTATTCCTTGGTTAAAATTTGACACTGACTCTCATTTTACTTTTTGCTCCAGAATATGTCTATTCAAATTCATACTCTAAATATCTATTTTGATCACTCAAAATCACTTCAAACTCAGCACTCTATTTTATAAAATCACCCAGGACAGGAGAAAGGTAAGTGACTGTTCCAGAAAAGTGTGACTATTGCCATATTATAGATTAGTGGCAATAGGACTGGAGACAAATGGGCAGATTCTAAAGATCTTTAGCAGGCAGAAGGGCAAGAATTTTATGGCTGGCTGTATGTAAGATTGGAGACAAACCCTGGCTGGTATGGCTCAGTTGGATGAGTGGCATCCCATGCAATGAAAGGTTGCTGGTTCAATTCCTAGTCAGGGCACATACCCAGGTTGTGGGTTCAATCCCTGGTCAATATGTTTATGAGAGGCAACTGATCAATGTTTCTCTATCACATCAATGTTTCTCTCTTTCTCCCTCTCCCCTCCTCTCTCTCTAAAAAATCAATGAATAAAAACATATTTTAAAAAAAAGATGGCAGGCAAGAATCAAAGATCAGTAAATCCATCTGCTATCTTATAGTTTGAATAAGAAGATGTGTAAAACCCAGTTACTGATGTAATAAAGCTACAGAAGTAGTCATGAGACAGGTAGTGAAGGCCTTTATTTACATTGGGACTTGATTCTAGCCACAATGGGGAGCTACTGGAAAGTTTGAAAAAAGGAAAAGATATAATCACAAATGTTTTCTAGGGAGCTTACTCTGTCTGCTTTGTGGAACTAACTGTACAGCTGGGTAAACAAAAGAGACACATAGGAAAAAATAACTAGAAGCATTGATGATTAAATTGTATCAACATGATTAATGCAAGTAATAAATGTGGATAAAGATAAGAGGAGGGAAATTCTTGCAGATTGCTTAGGAAGGCTTCATGGAGAAATGAAAATTAAAAGTTTGAGTTAACACTTGGATGATGCATTAGATCTGAATAGAAAAAAAAAGTAGAACATTTTAGGCAGACAGAATTGATGTGGATATGAGTTACATACAAAGCTGAAACCCACCAGGATTTTTTGGTGGGACAGTGCACTTAGTACCAGAGGAACAGCATGAGAAAAAGCAAAGATGCCAGTACTTGTAAATGTCACTGAACTCAGGACTGCACAGATTCTCTCATAGGCAATTGGAAACCATTTCAGGGTCCTGACCTGGGAACTTAGAAGAGAAATCTGTTGTTTAGGACAGTAAACATGGTACGGTACAAGGAAAGCCTGTAGTTAACTCTATAGATTAGAGATGGAGAAACAAGTCTTGAGGGTGTTTATGGGGTCTGAGGTCATGAGGTATTAAACTAAGTTAGTTTCAAAGAAAATGGAATGAAATTGTTGGAAATGAGAGTATCAGGAATAAGGAACATCAGGACTTTCAGAACATGAGGCAAACATTACATGCATCACCCTAGTTATCTAATATCCCAGCAGGATATAAGTAGGGAATAAATTTGGCTCTGGCTGAATACAGCTCAGTGCCTCTCTTTATAGGGAGAGCTTACATTCTGCCAAGGGAACTGGGGAGTGTTTTCTATTTGCAGTTTTTCGTCTAGTCTCTATCTTAGTTCTACATTGCATGAAAATTTAGGAGAAACTATTTAAAGATGACTGCAAAGTTGGAAATTAAACCATGAGTCCTATGCAATATCTGTTGAGTCTGAGGAAATGCTATCGAGGAAAACAATGAGCATTGGAGAAACATTATGATGGAAGAAATGTGGACAAGATGGGGAGACAATGGGATAAAACTGTTTAGAGTATGGTATGTAAGTGGAATTTAATATCTTCTGCTAAGCAAGCCGAAATTAATCTCAGGGCAACAGATTACTTGATAAAATAAGTCAAAGAGCTGTTACTACAAACAGTGTTAGCTGATTCTTCTGAAGATGGTGTGCTGTTTGCTACATAACTTAATAAAAAATAGTAGAGTGTGTCGGATCATCTATTGCAAGATAGAAACTCGCATCTTAGGTATTTCTCACTGAAAGAATGAGCCAAGAAATAGCATAAGCCACAGGAGCCAAAGTCAAAATGAGAATAAAAATGACTAGGAAGGGTCAAAAAGAAGTAGGAATAGCCCTAACTGGTTTGGATCAGTGGACAGAGAATTGGCCTGCAGATTGAAGGGTCCCAGGTTTGATTCCTGTCAAGGGCACATGCCCAAGTTGTGAGCTCAATCCCCAGTTGGGGGTATACAGGAGTTAGCCAGTCAATGATTCTCTCTCATTACTGATGTTTATATATATATATATATATATATATCTCCCTCTCCCTTTCTCTCTGAAATCAATAAATATATATATATTTTTTAAAAGTAGGAGTATTTGGACTCACCATTTTGGGTACTAGTTCAATAAATACCAGGGTAAATAACAAATAGGTTATTTCTTTCATTTTCTTTAACATGTTTGTTTAATTTTGTGTAAGTGTGTTTTATTAGTGGTGAAATTAATGGGTATTGTAGTTCTGAATGCAGGTTTATTAACAACACTCTAGTGAGGTTCAGCAAATACTCAACGTTTTAGAAAATTGCAGGCTATACAAAGAATGTATAACTCTCCTCTGGGGTATGAACCTTTAAATGAAAATGTATGGCAAAGATATCGATACATAGACCAAATTTAAATATCCTATATAATAAAGAGGTAATATACAAATTGACCCTCATGACCTCACATCACAAGATGGCCGCCCCTATGTTGTCACAAGATGGCCACTCCCATGTCATCACAAGATGGCCACCTCCATGTTGTCACAAGATGTCCACTCCCACATCATCACAAGATGGCTGCCCCCACATTGTCACAAGATGGCTGGCAGGGGAGGGCAGTTGAGGGTGATTGGACTGGCAGGGGAGCAGTTAGGTGTCAATCATGCTGGCAGGGGAGCAGTTAGGGGGATATCAGGATGGCAGGCAGAAGCAGTTAGGAGCAATCAGGCAGGCAGGCAGGCAGGCGAGTAGTTAGGAGCCTGCAGTCCCGGATTGTGAGAGGGATGTTCAACTGCCGGTTTAGACCCGATCCCACAGGTATCAGGCCTATACTGGCAATCAGACATCCCCCAAGGGGTCTCCTACTAGAGAAGGTGGAGGCTGGGCTGAGGGAACCCCCCCCCCCCATGCATGAATTTCATTCACTGGGCCACTAATGGAGACAATAAAAGGATCAGTGATTGCCAGAGATTATGGGAGTGAAAGGGATGAATAGGCAGAGCACAGAAGATATTTAGGGCAGTGAAACTGCTCTGTATGGTATTACAATGGAAGATACATGACATTTTCCATTTGTCAAAAATACCATGGAATGTATAACACCAACAGTGAACCCTTATGTACACTATGTAGTTTCCTCAATTGTAGCTAATGTGCCAATCTTGTGTCTGATGTTAATAATCGGGAGTTTATGTGTTTGTATATGGACTATTTCTATAACTTTCTCTCAGTTTTTCTGTGAATTTAGAAATTCTCTAAGAAAATAAAGTCTTAAAAAAAACCTACAAAGTAGCCATGTATTTTTTTTTCCATTACTACTTTTTTCCTAAGCTTTATGAGCAGTTCTAAGAATTAAGAAAAGAAGCATTTCCATTTCTTTTTCCTAAAGGCAGCAAGTGATTCAGTGACACTTGGACACACCCACACTCCATACCACCCCAATTAGCTTTATTTACAAGTAGAGGCCTGTTTCACAAAGACTCATGCAATAGGCCTTCCTTACCCTGGCTGCCAGCACCAGTTTTCCTCCAGCACCTGGGACCCAGGCCTTTGGTTTGGCCAGAGCGGAGAAGCCAAGCCTCTTCAGTCTTCAGTCTTCAGTGATCTTCAGTCTTCAGTCTTCAGTCTTTGCTCAGGCTAGAGCTTTCAGTCTTCACTCCATGCCTGTGTATGCAAATTAATCCACCATATTTGTTGGGTTAATTTGCATACCCACTCCTGATTGGATGGTGGGCATTGTGGGGGTATGGCCAATCTGTGTATTTCTCTTTTATTAGTGTAGATGAGGTGGTTTGACCCTTAAGAAAATATCCTTAATATGTGGAAGGAGAGGAGCCAGGTATCCATGTGTGGGGAATACTTTATTAGCACCCTGACAAAAGGCCTGTAAAGTGCTCTTCCCAATAAAAGATTTCTCAGAAAGTAAAAATAATATATGCCTTTACATATACTCCCCTACTTTCTATCATTACCTTACTCCAGGGGCCAAAAAACAGTCTGTCTGCTCTCCAGACATTGTTTAACAAACTCCAGGCCAGAAAAACCCTTTGTGCACAAACCCAGCTGTGCTGACAGTGAGGCAAGGATACACACCCAGGAGGCCTCAGTCTCCTCAGACACATGAACACCAAAGTCAGAGCAGTGTGGTTTGAGGGGACAAGTGGGACAGTGGGATGGGCAGTTCAGAGGCTGACCCAGAATATCTGCTCTGCCACTGATTACTCAAATGAACTCAGGCAGATCTTTCAAAACTTCTGTTTGTATCTGGGGAGTTTTCAAAACAGGGGCAGGGAAGAATTGGATTTGTTGATCGCTTCTAGCTCTAACATTCTGTGATCTTTCTGTCTCTTTTTAGACTTTTTGAGATAATCCCATTGATGTTTAGGCCTATAGGGGGTTTGAGGGATTAATCAGTATCCCTTTCATTCTGGAACCATTCCAGCTAAGCACAGAGAAAGGAAGCAAACAATTCCAATCTGATTGTGTAAATCTATACACAGATACCTACTTGCTTGTAGGCACAAATATTAGGTATAACTAGCCAACAACTCATATATGAAAGAAAATACTATAGCATTTGAGATTTGAATTGAATGATTTTCATCTTTCTTTTGTGTTGATAAAACTGTTCTTTTCCTTAACAAAATCATGTTCCATTCCTTTTTAAAAAAGTTTTTCTTATATTCAAATGTATTAATATTAATTATTAGACATATAGAGCACATAATGCCATATATATTATCCCATTTACTTTTCATAAGGGCTCCATAAGAAAAAAATCTAAGGTATTATTTTCTACTAGAGGCCTAGTGCATGAAATTCGTGCACAGGGTCAGGGGGCCCTCAGCCCAGCCTGCACCCTCTCCAATCTGGGACCCCTTGGGGGATGTACAACTGCCAGTTTAGGCCCGATCTCAGGGATCAGGCCTAAACAGGCAGTCGGACATCCCTCTCACAATCCTGGACTGCTGGGTCCTAATTGCTCACCTGCCTACCTGCCTGGTTGCCCCTAACTGCCCCTCTGCTGCCATGATAGGCCCTCACTGCCTCTGCATGCCGGCCTGATTGCCCCTATCTGCCCTCCACACCTGCTAGCCTGGTCACCCCTAACTGCCCCCACTGCTGACCAGGTTGCCCCCAACTGCCCCCTCGCCTGCCTGGTCACTCCTAACTGCCCCCCATTGGCCTGGTTACCCTTACTGCCCCCACCCACCAGACTAGTTGCCCCTCCTTACCCCCCCCTGCCAGCCTAATTTCCCCCAATTGCCCCTCCTACCAGCTTGGTCACCCCCAACTGACCCCTCAGCCGGCATGGTTGCCCCCCACCGCTGGCCTGGTCGCCCCAAGCAGCCTGCTTGTTCAGTCATTTGGTCACCTCTCACTAACCCCCCTGCCGGCCTCATCATAGGCAGCCATCTTGTGAAGCTATGAGGGTCAATTTGCATATTACCTCTTTATTATATAGGATATTTAGGAAACAAGAAACTGAAACACAGATAAGTGACTTAGTGATACTCATGCAACTAATAGGAGGAGAAACTATAATTTGAAGCTAACATTTTTTGATGTATGATTTCTTATGTGTACTAATATGTCACATTGCAAAAAGTAAAACATAGCATTTAAATGGTTACATATTTAAAGTTCCATCAACTTACAAAATCACTTTAATATGATGGGAAATACAAATATTTTTGTTTTCTTATCATTAAAATAAAAGAGAAAAAAAACTTTTATCCTATATAATAAAAGCCTAATATGCTAAGTGTCCAATTGTCCAGTTGTCCGTTCAACCAATCAAAGCATAGTATGCTAATGATATGCTAAGGCCTCTCAACCACTTGTTATGACATACACTGACCATCAGGGGGCAGACACTCTGACTGGCAGGTTAGCTTCCTGCTGGGGTCTGGCCCATCGGGACTGAGCAGGATGGGCCGGACATGCCCTGGAGCCCTTCTGCAGTCCCTCCCTGGTTGGTCAACCTCCCGTGTCCCTCCCTGGCCCCAATTGTGTACTGTTGGGGTCCCTCGGCCTGGCCTGCACCCTCTCGCAATTCGGGACCCCTAGGGGAATGTAAGAAACCTGGTTTTGGCCTAATCCTGCTCAATGCAGGAGCTGCCCCCTGGTGGTCAGTGTGATCCCACAGGGGGAGCGCTGCTGAGCCAGAAGCTGGGCTCATGGCTGGCAAGCACAGTGGTGGTGGTGGGAGCTTCTCCTGCCTTTGCAGCAGTGCAAAGGAGGTCCGACTGCTCACTTAGGCCCACTCCCCACAGAGCTCCTGGACTGCGAGAGGGTGCATGCTGGGCTGAGGGACCTCCTCCCCCAAGTACACAAATTCTATGCACCTGGCCTCTAGTATAACAATAAAAGATGGGATGCTGATTTGACATGCAGATAAACTAAATATTTTGCTTGTTAAAGTCTGCGAAGTGGTTGGTCTGTGGGCAACAAGTTCACCACCAGGCTCCATAGAACTCTGCTCTGCAGAATATGTTGGGATTACTGTGGAGCTTGCATCAGGACACTGGGCATCTTTTATTCCAAATGGAAAATGTACACCATTTTTAACTTTTAAACCATTATTAAACCATGTATTCATCCTTATATTTTAAACCATCTTTTCTTCTCTTCTCATTATATCTCCTTCTCTAACATGTATGTATTAATCAGAGTTCTCCAGAGAAACAGAGCCCATAAGATGGATATCTAGCAATGTATATATATTCTCTCTCTTTCTCTCTCTCTCCATATATATATATATATATATATATATATATATATATATATATATAATCTATCTATATCATCTATATCTATATTCTTTTTCTATACTTAGAGAGAGGGAGAGAAAGAGAGAGGGAGAGAAGGTTATCCTATCAAATTAGCTCATGCAATTATGGAGGCTGATAAGCCCCACTATGTCCAGGGTGAGTTGGCAAGGTGGAGACCCAAGAGAAACAACTGTGTAGTATCAGTTTAAGATCTGAGGAGCCAGAGTGCCAATGGTGTAGTTTCACTTGAAACCCTAAAAGAGCCAATGTTTTAGTCCCAAGTCCAAATGAAAGAAAATAGATGTTATACCAGTTTGAAGGCTCAAGCAGGAAGAATTATTTCATTTAGTGGAGGGTCAGCCTTTTTCTTCTACACACCTTCAACTGATTCAATGAGGCTCACCTAAATAAGAGAGAGCAATCTTCATTGTGGGGGTTACTGATTTAAATATTAATTTCATCCAAAACACCTTCATAATAATACCCAGAATAATATTTAACCAAATATTAGGGCACCCCATGGCCTGATCAAGCTGACACATAAAATTAACTATGACAATATACTGAGCGAAGAAAACTTATTGTGGATTATCTGCACTATCACATGCCAGGAGGAAAACTGTCAGACATTGAAGTTATTCTATCAATGGAGAACACTCTAGAAAGTCCCAAGAGACGAGGTAAAGCCTCCACACAGCTACCCAACCTTCTTTTTCATAGTCACTATTATGAGCTGAAATTTTTAGAAGTTCACTTGTTCATTAGAACAGAAAAGAAAAAACCATGGTAAGAGTGACTTAAAATAGCTTATGCCTACAGTAGCTTCAAAGGATCTTTTTCAAAAGCATATTTTAAAAGTCCTGGAGGAAAGAATGCTAGTCTTTCTAGTTCTTATATACAAAAGAGTAAAAATTTGGGTGGGTACATTTCAGAATAGAGTTCTACTATTATTAAATTAAAATAATATATAAACTTCCTGGCCTCTCACACTGGATTCAGATAATCTGAAAATTCCCTAAAAATATATACAGAAATTTTATGTAAAAGAATTATTTTTAGGTGGAAGTTTATTTAGTCAAATTTTCTAAAGAATCTGTGTCCCTGTCAAAGAAAAAATAAAAAAAGATATTTAAAGTTTTTCATCCAATTGAGGAATAGATATACAAGTAAGGCATGGAGTCGGAACAGGGGGTTGAAGAATATCGAAGGTAACTCACATGTAGCACAATCTGAAGAAAATTTTTAGCAACAGACTTCACTTTTAAGGCTATCCAGTGTTTTGCTCACATAAGTCAGCAAGGTTAAGAGAACTGATGCAAAATGGAGCCTCTGACTATTTATGGTCCAAGAGGCCCTGGAAAAGTACTCACACTCCCAATTCTGGAAACTGCCTCTCACCCACACCCGTAGGCAAACAGAAGAAAACCCTCAAAACATCTCTGAGAACAGGCAGCCGGGTGTGAGAACACTGGCTTAAATGTATTGATCTGCTTCTTAATAGCTAGACACATAGACAAGAAATATAAGCTCTGTGAGCCTCATTTTCCTTGGCTTAAAAAAAATGGACTGAATTTGAATTTCTTCCTCGAATGGTTGTTGTGAACATAAATGAAATAGTACACAAAAGGGATTTCTTGTAACAGCTAAAGACTGTAGGTAGAATGTGCTCATTAACTTCCTTTCCCTGATGAAGCCCCACTAAAATAACAATAAAGGAATCATTATCAAACTATACAAACTCACAAAGAGAAGAAACAAAAAAAAAATTAAAATTTGGAAGCTAGAAAGTTGAAGAATATGAAACTATTTATCCAGCCCCCAAAAGTTGAATTTAAACTGGCAGCAGGAAAATTGAAGAAACACTTCAATTTTCATGGAAGAAACCCTAAAATCCTCCAAAATTGTTGGCACTTTGATAGAAATGTTAATCTCAAGAAATGGTGGTATCTCAAGGAGTAGGTTTATACAGGGCTTAAAGTAATAAAAGTCTATTTAGAAATCACTTCTCAGTCTAGGCGGTTTCATTCTCAGGGAGTACTGGAAATATGGGAGTGCATTGTTGAGTTTCACAATGACTAAGGGGTGGCCTTTAGCATTCAGAGGACTGGGATCTGCAATGATATATTTTTGAAATATATGTAATGACCCCACACAGCAAAGAATTATCCAGTCAAAAATAACAATACACTTCTCCCAGTGAGAAACAGTGATTTAGATTTAGATTCCTTCTTTTACTTTGCATAAGCAAGTAACTACCCCTTTCACACCATCCAAAGATAGGAATTGCAGTGAACTCTAGACAGGATCATGCTAGTCACAGTTGTGGAATAGTTCACTGTACTGTGCATCATAATGATAGCAACTGTTAATATTACTACCCTTCTTTTCTAACCCAACCAGCTGCCCCACCACCAGAGAAGTCAAGAGCCTTCTCTGGAAAACACAACTCGCTCATGGAAAAAGTTGTAAATGTGCGAACATCAATGATTTCTCAGTGACATAGCCAAACTAGTTTACCTTGAGCGAACATCACAGTTATTTCCCACCTATGCATTCTGAGGTTCCAATAAGCATCTTACTTTACACCCATACATGTAAATATACAGTGAATGATAACCACAAAATAAGCCAGAAAAAAAATAAACAAGAACAAATAAGTGGAAAATGAGACTAGGCAGGAAAAATAAATTTTGAAAAATACATAAGGGAGATAAGAGAAGATTAGTATCCAGGTAACCTCAGAGAAATAGATAATCTGGAATAAAGAGTGAATAATAAAAAATAGCATTAGTAGAAGAAATATGAGCTTTAGTGAATGAAAATTATAATAGAAGAAATGAAATAAAATAATAATATTGAAAGATAAATTTTAAGAAAATTATATCAGAAAGAACAAAGGACTGAGATGAAAAATAATAGAGACAACATAAAATTATCAGGCCAGTACAGAAAGTACAATATCTGCATAATAGAGTTCAAGAGTGAACGATCAGAGAACCCAAGAGAAAAAAAAACACACAATAAAAAACAACTTAAGAACATTTCTAAAAGTTAAGGAAATTGCATGCCAGACTGAAAGAGAAGAGCCTATGAGAGGCCCAAGAAAATGAATGAAAATACATCTATACAAAAACACATTATCTTGAATTTCAGAGTGATGGGTGTAAGCAGGTTACTTTCAAGTTTCCAGAGAGTAGGAAGTGTGCATACTAAGAAGGACTGACATCAAAAAGTGGCATCAAATATCTAAAAACAAAGGAGAACAAACAAAGCAAAACTGAAAATTAAGAGACAATGGAGAAAGGTTTACAAAATTCTGAGATGAAATTATTTCCATCCAAGGATATTATACCTCATCACTGTCAATCAATAGTGATGGTAGAAGAAAGACAAAAAAGTAAATAAAAAAGGGAGATATGGCATAACGGAAACACGGATTCTGACACAGTAGATAAGCAAAGGAAATGCTCTAGATCCCGGTGAAGGAAAAATCCAGAGGATAGATTCTAGCTGCTTCAATCCAGTTAGACGCAAGTCAGAAGACAACAGGAAAAACTGCTTCAAGAAGATGACAGAAAGAATATCTAAAGGATATTAATGTATTAAAATAAAATTCCAACAAAAGAAGGAAATATGGAATAAGCTAGTGAAAATTAATAGGAAACTATAGTAAAAAAACAAACATTAACTTAAGAGAAACAAAGTTACTTAATATGTGAATTACTAAATACCGATTTACTCCAAAGTATGAGGTAATCATTTGTGAGTAATAAAAAGATAGGAAGAGCCTAAACCGGTTTGGCTCAGTGGATAGAGCATCAGCCTGCGGACTGAAAGGTCCCACTTTCGATTCCGATCAAGGGCATGTACCTGGGTTGCGGGCACTTCCCCAGTAGGGGGCATGCAGGAGGCAGCTGATAGATGTTTGTCTCTTATCGATGTTTCTAACTCTCTATCTCTCTCCCTTCCTCTCTGTAAAAAATCAGTAAAATATATTTAAAAAAAGAGTTTAAAAAAAAGATAGGAAGAACGTATATGTGTGAGAGCAAAATGGTATGAGAAAGATTACTAGGATGTCATCTTTGTATAAAGAATTCCAAAGTAACTATATAAGTGTATCATTTAGAGATGTAGAAGAAAATATCAAATGCATCTATTAAAAGTCCAAAAAATAGTTTTATCTGGGTAATAGGAAATGTAGTAATGAAGAGGGGGCAGGGTGAGGAAAAAACTTTTTTAATAACAAGTTCTATAAAATGTATATTCATTGTAATTAAAAAAATAAAACTGGAAGCATGCATAACATTGATATAATAAGCATTACACTTAAACATTTAGTATAGTGCTTACCCATTGTAAGTTCTCAATATTATTCCTTTTGGAATGAATCCTATATAATAAAAGGCTAATATGCAAATCAACCAAACATTGGAACAACCAGTCACTAAGATGCACATTGATCACCAGGGGGCAGATGCTCAATGCAGGAGCTGCACCCTGGTGGTCAGTGCACTCCCACAGGGGCAGTGCTGCTCAGCCAGAGGGAGTGCTCAGAAGGAGGAGTGCTGAGCTGGGCTCATAGCTGGCAAGCACAGCAGCGGTGGCAGGAGCCTATCCCACCCCCGTAGCAGAGCTAAGGATGTCTGACTGCTGGCTTAGCTCGCTTCCCCGAGGACATCCTCTGAGGGCTCCCGGACTGCGAGACGGCACAGGCCAGGCTGAGGGACCCCAGCCATACGCATGTTGGGGGCGACCATGCCGGCAGGGGAGGGCCGCTAGGAGTGACCAGGCAGGCAGGCAGAGGTGGTTAGGGGCAATCAGGCAGGCAGGGGAGCAGTTAAGGGCATTAGGCAGGCAGGCAGGTGAGTGGTTAGGAGCCAGTGGTCCTGGATTGCAAGAGGGATGTCCAACTGCTGGTTAGGTGTTGTCTTAAGCACCTTCAATTTTCTGTTTTGGTACTATTATATTAACCATTTTTTTTTTCAATAAACACTTTTGTTCCATGGCAAAGAAAGATATTTCAGCATACCACTGTCTGAATTATCACAAAGTCCCAGTCAGTCTGAGATTAAATTAATATGTTTGACAGTACTATACTTTATGTACAGTCGAAAATGTTGATTTTTTTGTGTTGAGAGGATAAGAAATGTGTGTAAGCAAATATTAAGCTAATACAAAGTGTGGCCACAATGCAAATAAGACTCATATTTTAATAATATCACCAGAAAATAGTTAAGATCTAATAATAGTTTAGTGAATCAAATATGAAATAACATATTTATCTCATTTAATCCTTACAACATTCTATTTTAATAGCCATTATCATTATTTTAGCAACACAAATTACTAATATTATTATATTTATCGAATGTTTTCTTTGTACAAAAGCCTATATAAAGCTTCCTCTAAATTAGCTCATTTAAACCATTTTAAAAATGAATAAACTTAGATTCAGAGAGTCTAAGTAATTTGTTCATGTTCAAAGCTAATGTAGGATGTAAC